>OY821520.1:69812360-72214860 GCA_963682025.1 Cordilura impudica
AATTTTTAATTTTTAATTTTTAATTTTTAATTTTTAATTTTTAATTTTTAATTTTTAATTTTTAATTTTAAATTTTTAATTTTTAATTTTTAATTTTTAATTTTTAATTTTTAATTTTTAATTTTTAATTTTTAATTTTTAATTTTTAATTTTTAATTTTTAATTTTTAATTTTTAATTTTTAATTTTTAATTTTTAATTTTTAATTTTTAATTTTTAATTTTTAATTTTTAATTTTTAATTTTTAATTTTTAATTTTTAATTTTTAATTTTTAATTTTTAATTTTTAATTTTTAATTTTTAATTTTTAATTTTTAATTTTTAATTTTTAATTTTTAATTTTTAATTTTTAATTTTTAATTTTTATTTTTAATTTTTAATTTTTAATATTTTATTTTTAATTTTTAATTTTTTATTTTTTATTTTTCGTTTTTAATTTTTCATTTTTAATTTTTTATTTTTCATTTTTCAATTGTATGGAAAATTAAAAACTTTAATTTTTTTACTACGTAACGTTACTATTATCAAATTATAAACTTTTCTCCACTCCATTCATAAAATTTCTCGAAACACGAGATCACGTATATCAACACTATAATTAATAAGAAAATTTATGACTTTTCATTGATAAAGAACAAAACAAAAAAACTAAAATAAAAATTCACCATTTAAAAAACCGTGATTAATTTTCACTCCAAAACATAACCTAGAAATAAGTTAACACCTTCAGAAATTAATATAAGAAAAACTTCCGTCTGCGACGAAGAGTAACAAAAGCAAAATCAAGAGGCGTCATTTAGAAAAGATCAATAAATTAAAGAAAATAACTAACTCTGCCTGAAAATAAACATAGAAAATTACGGGAGGCTGTTAAGAAAATATTTGAAATTATTAAAACATTTTAGACAATAACTTCAAAGAAGGACCGTCCGAAAATGCCAAAAGACTAAAACACAGTTAGACGCCATTTAATTGGCTAAAAAGTAAAACATTTACCAACAAACAACAATGTCATTGTGGGATACATTCTTTCTCATTTTAGATCAGTACAAGTGTATTCAAATGTTTCTATTCAAGAGATAGAGGTAGAAACGTTTAAGAAAAAACTATTGATCCTTTGTTTTATATTGAACATTTTTACTAGTCATTCATTAGTTAATACAAGACAAACCAAATGTTTAATTGAGTAAATAATATTCGCTAAGATCAAAGCATTCCTCTTGGCTGTTGGTGTTGTTTTGCTCTGAAAAAGGATGTTTAATGGGACCACCCATTTTAACAGCATCGGTTACAAGGACAAACGACGCTGGCGCTTTGATGTTGGTGCAGTAATTTACAATGTTCAACCAAAAATGTGGTTTAATTATAAGGTGTAATTTAAATTATATTCATAAAATAAAAAAAGGTAAATTTACTGTCAAGTTAATTTTCTAAAACTTATTCCGCAGAGATGTTAGTTTATCGGAAAGTCTTCAAAGTCTTTTATACTTTAGAGTGCCTAGGTTTGTAAGGGAGAAAAAACCCCTGAACGTATATCTTAGCATATATTATGATGATTCTCAAAATAATCTGTGAGCTCGTTAGGTTTGAAAAAGATGTCAGATGTCCTAATGTTGGGAACAAATTAGAAATTAACTAGTCAAGAGTTCCGATATTTCAGATTAATTTCTTTGATGCTTTTAAATTCTCCGCAGCAATGTGCGGATAGTATATATAAGTTTGTTACTCCGTATCCATAACATAACAAATTCTTGATCCTCATAACAAGCGCAGTTAATATAGTGAAGCCAGTCTGTACTTGTGTCCGCCTGTGAATCTGAAATTACTATCACGTCCCCAATAAGTCAGCTAAGTTGCTCGGTTTTAGTGAAACTGATTCACTGACATCCTGAGCAGCTTGCTGATTAAAATCCCCCAAATCGGTAAATAGGTCCCGAAATTCTAACGCAAATGCAAAAAAAAACTCTTGAAAAATTATATTAGTTTTCTGTGTTGTTCTTGTTATTGTTGTTATTTTAAATTTCGTTTCTTGTGTGCAATATCTTTAATTGGTGTTGTTGTTCTGGTCGTTGTGTTTGCGTGTGTATGCGAACTTGTAACCCACGTGTCTTTAACGATCAGAATTACGTTCTGAGTAGATTTAGAGTTTTCCGTCTATTCTGTCTGTCCGTCGCACTGTGGACCATTTTTTCAGAAGGCGGCCAAAAATAATGTTTTTATGGTTACCGATATTAAAGTTATGTTATTCATTTGAAAGTAAATCCCAAAAAATTGCGACACTTCTTCAACTATATCACAATGAACAGGGTCTTCGAAAATGGACTTTCTCAGTATTTTGCTAACATGAAAAATTTCTTTGTAAATTTTAATTTTTAAATGACTATAACTTTTTTGAGTTAAAAGATTTTAAATTAAATTAAATTTTATATAATTTTGCAATTTCTAAGCTATTAACGTTAGAAATATAAAGTTACTGAGTCGTTTAGAAATTAAAAAAAAAAGTATTTAAAAAAGGTAAAAATTTCCCGAAAATCTCCTACTTAAGAGAGCATAAATCCTGCCCATCAAAAGCCACCAAAAAAAAATTTTGCCCTCTTCTGTAGTCCGAACCCTCCCCCACACTCGTGTACCCCATTGTATACCTGCCAGTTTCCGCCCGTGTGCACCAGAACAATTTTTCTGATGCAAGGTCAGATATTTTGTGCAAAATTTATGAATACAAAAGTTTTCTACTATGTGGTTAGGGTATAATAAGTTTGCCCTGGTGTTTGTAACTACCAAAAACATTGGACCTATACCCATCTGTTAATATTATACGGATCGACTCAAAATCACTTTCTGAGTCGATTTAACAATGTCCGTCCGTCCGCCTGTGTGTTATAAATACAAAAGTTGGTCGTACCGGTAAATTTTTTTGCGTGAGTTTGTTTGTTTTTTATACTGACAGAAAAAGAAAACGGTAGAGTTAACACGAGTTGTTATACGCTTAATTTTTAAATTATATTAATGGGTAATATCTTTTCTATTTTTATTTTGAAGGAAAAAGAAAGCAAAAAAATATCAAATTCACGAAAAATATCTACAGGAGAAGGAAACTCAGATGATGGAAATACTGCAAGGAGATTTTTTCCGATCCAGAAACTGCAGCATCTATCACAGGTGAAGATCATGAATTGAAAAGGCAATTCAAAATCTTATTACAAGTTGTAGCATGCCGCAGAAAGATAAATTCAACAAAATTTGGAGAGGACGACAATAAAACAATAAAACTTTATAACAAAAATACTCTTGGAGATATATGCCATCCACAGGTTATAAAAATTCGTACCATGGGGAACAAATAATTGAAAACATTATGCTGCCATTAGGAGATCTATTTGAAGAAGCGCAAGAAAAAAACAAAGACTACAGATTCTTTCGCGAGCATAACACAAGAAAAATGTCCAGATGTTGCACTAATGAAGACCTTATCACTATTTTGATGTGCACTTCTGACCCATATCTATCCAACGTTCGACAAAAATGGAAAACTACCTCTACTGAATTAGACGAAGAAGCTAAACAACTTCTAGAAGATGAAAAACAAGGCTATTTAGAAGAAATATTTAGTAAAATTATTTTTGATTTAAAGTAGATTCTCAGTACAATAACAATAAGTTATACTCTTTTTATTTATATAGTTAACAATTTTTCTTGATTTAAAAATTTATGTATTTTATAAATTTACAATAAAAATTGATAGAGAAATATTTAAAAAAACAATATCAAAATGTTTAACCAATAAAAACATACGACTTTTTAATTGAAACTTCTCTATCTTGAACCAATATCAGGTGACTTTTACGGTCGCTGCTTATTAAGTTATATTCTAAGTCAGGCTCTTTCAAAAAAATAAAGCCAAGCTTTGGCCCTTGTGAACATTACGACCAAAAACTTTAAGGGGGCCAACGTTTGGCATTTTCAGACAAAATTTACTTTACAAAATTTTTAAAAAGTATTTGTTGTAAAATTAACTGACAAAATACGACATTATATAAAAAAAAAAAAACTTTTTTAAACTTTTAACACTTCACTTTTTTACTCAATTTCTACGAAAAATGAAAATGTATTTTTAACCCTCCATAACTTTTTTATTATGGGTAGATATTAACCTTTTATAGCAAAAAAAAAAAACACAAACAAAAACAAAAAACCGCATATCAAAATTCCAATCCAATCAAAAGTCGACTGTGCGTTGGTCTGAGTGTCAAACTGCAGATCATTAATATGAATATATTTAGGTGAAATTTAGTACATAAGATTACATCAGCCGTAGGACCAATGCTATTAAAATTGGTAAAAATCGGTGCATTTTTAGACTTAGCTTCCATAAAAATATTCGCTATCAGACCGACCAAAATTGTCGTAAAATCAACGTCAATGATAGGAGAGAGAGAGGGTGTGTAAGTATGTTCTTAAAACTGTTGGATGTGGAAAACTAACGTGATCCGGTCATAAAATTGTAAGCCTTGTAAGGAAGCATGGAGTTAGGAATGTTCCAAAAAAAAATATTTCGGAGAGAAAAATTTAAGAGAACTTGTCCCATATTCCCACTCTAAGAGTGATCTGTGGCAGTTATAGTGTTTTTAAACTCTTTCTTTTAACTCATACTCTCTGTCTGTCTGTCTTTCGTGGGTCAACCCCATTCCCCCTTATCCAATTGATCGGAAACTTGGTCCATGGTCTTGTTGTGGCTACGGATTAATTTTAGGGTAGTCACGCATAGTCAGGCACAGTCACGGAGTGATCCAAATGTCATTTCCCCCCATCCGATCGACCGCATGGTCACGCAGAGTCACGCAGAGATTAAAAACGGATTTCCTCTCATCCTATCAAAATGAAACTAGGCCGATATACTTGCTGTAAAGAAATATTAACTTTGACATAGTCACGCACAGTCACGCATAGTCACGCACAGTCACGAAGTGATTTAAACCCCATTTCCCCTCATCCGATCGATCTGAAACTTGGTCCACAGACTTATTGTCACCAAATATTAATTTTAAAATAGTCACGCAAAGTCACGCACAGTCACGGAGAGATTCAAGACTCATATGCATAGGGAAAGAAAGTTTTAATAAAAAATATGTTTTTATGGGTTGGATTATTTTTTGTAAACTTTTCCTCTTTGCTCCTACTTTAAGTTCGATCAGGAGCCTTGTCGTAACCACCCACCCATTTTTGACCCGTACATTTTTTTCAGAACCTCAAAAAATTTGATGGTCTAAGGCATACAAAGAATTCTACCAAGAAACTCCAAACAACGCTAGCCCATACCAAATGGCTACACGGACCGACAAGGGACCGATGGATGGAAATTGCTAAATCGATTCAAAAAGTGATTCAGAAAGTGAACCTGAGTCGATCGGTATATTAAAAGATGGGTCTAAGTCATATTATTTTTGGTAGTTACGAGGGCGGATCAATAAGTCCGTGACTTTTAGAATGAGACAGTTTTTTTTTTTTTTTTGAAAAAAAAAATATTTTTCATCATAATCTCCTTTTAGGTCAATACACTTAGTCCAACGTTTCTCCAATTTTTGCATTCCTTCAAAAAAAAAAATAGTATTTTTCGAGATCCATAAAATAGGCATTTTTGATCAATAATTTCGTCATTGGAGCTAAATCTCTTTCCATTAAACCATTTCTTTAGGTTTCGAAATAGGAAATAATCACTGGGGGCTAAATCCGGAGGGGCTAAATCCACACTGCCTTATGAAATGCCTATGGCATCAACAATCTCACGCACTTTTACTCTTCGATCGCCCAACACAATATCGTGGATTTTTTCGACATTTTCATGTGTATTAACCTCAATTGGCCGTCCAGAACGTTCAGCGTCCTTTGTATTTGTGTGACCACAACAAAAGTCAGTAAACCACTTTTTATACCCTATACCACTATGTGGTTTGGGTATAATGATTTTGTGCTGCTGTTTGTAACTACCAAAAATATTTGACCTAGACCCATCTTTTATTATACCGATCGAATCAGAATCACTTTCTGATTCGATTTAACGATGTCCGTCCGTCCGTCCGTCCGTCCGTCCGTCCGTCCGTCTGTGTGTCCATGTAAAGCTTGTAATCAAACTGCAGGTCGCAAATATATTTTGATGAAATTTGGTATATAAGCTTTTATCGGCCATGGGACGAACGCTATTGAAATTGGTGAGAGTCGGTCCATGTGCAGACCTAGCCCCCATACAAATGACCCCTATGAAATCAACATAAATTGCCATAAGATCCAAATTATCATATAAATCTTAGTCAAATTGGGTTTGTATGTGTTTATTACATCCATTAATCAGTAGTCCAAAAATGATCCCTATGGGACAACTCTTGGTCATAGGCCCCATATAGAGCTGCTTCCCGATCTTCACTTAAATCAAAATCAAAAAACAAAAATATTGCACGGATTCTTTTCAAATTTTGTTTGTATATATTTTTGCAAAATACAAGAGGCTTTACAAAACATGGTCAGGATCGGTCCATTTTTGGGCCTAGTCCCCATATATGAACCGATATGAACTTTTTCATATCTGCAGCAAAAAAATACCAAAAATCCCACTCAAATTTGGTTTATGCTTATTTTCTATATCCAGTTAGTTGGTTCTACGAGATAGGGTCTCTAAACGCATGGTATAGGGTATCGTACAGTCGGTCTAGAGCGACTATAATTTTCTTACTTGTTTACCATTGAAATCGATAGTGCAGAGTCCCCATAGTATTTATCAAGCTTTTCCTTGGTTTTATTGACGGTTTTTCTTTCGCAAAAAATAATGTTTAATGAGCACTCGTAATTCACTTTTTTCCTTTAAAAAAAAAAACCACGAGTTTTTATGTTTTGAACAGCTGTTAAACGCAAAGTAAATGACGGAACTTGCTCAAAATTTTACAGTGGTCTACTAACAGGTGGCACTTGATGGGAGCAGTGTTGCATTTCATATAACTACGAGGGAAGTTCGAAAAGTCACGGACTTATTGACCCGCCCTCGTACAAACATCGGCATAAACGTATTATACGTTGAGTGGTATTAGGTACAAAAATTAAATATATATGTCTGTAAAGCGCCCCGGTAGGTAAGTAGGTAGCGTGGTCGCCTATCATGCGGGGTCGTGGGTTCGATTCCCACTAGAGGCTTTGGTCTGTCGCTGCAAAAACCAGCCAAATGCCTTTGTCACCCGGCTTATCCCTGGACCCAAAATTTTAATACAAATTTACTTTGTATTGTAATTAATATAAATAAATAAATTATATTGTCTGTAATTTATAAAATATTAAAAAAAAAAAGAAAGTTATAGTTGGTCTAGACCGACTATACGATACCCTACACCATGCGACTAAAGACCCCATCTCTTTGGTCTAACTATTTAGATATAGAAAATAAACATAATAAACCTTCGAAGTTTCAATTAAATTAATTACCATACCTTTCTAAACCACAAGAAATACTTATTGAAGATGAATGTGTTTAAATGAAAAAAAAATATAATCGCACTTTATCTAATGTTTATGAACTTTTCAACAAATTGGAAATAAACAAAGCAACAACACAAAATGATACCACTTGAAGACTACAAAAAAGTGTTAAACTGACATTTAATTGACAGCAAACACGTGCTTATCTCTCTGAAAACCACATAATGACCGGAGTTATAATAAGCTACAAGCAGACATACAACGCCAGCGAGCAATAAATCAACCACAGACAAATATTAAAAAACCAAAATCAACACTTATTAGCATATCGAAGATAACTAATATTCAATATAGACTTTGCTGATGTCACGTAAAGGGAAGAAATCAAGATAACACCATTCTTTAATCATTATATTTTTTATCGATATAAATTTAAAATCATTTACGTTTTCTAATGCAACTCATTACAAACGGAAATACTTAGAGAATAAAGTGATTTCCGGCTTTAGTAAAAAATAGAATAATGTGTAAAAAATAAGATTATTTTAACAAAAATTTCTTTAAAATTATTATCAAATTTATGCTCATATTTCGTCTATACGTTTTGAGCAGTGGCTACAAAATGTCAGGATATACAAATAATTGATTTACTCTGGCATATAATTATATTTTTCACGCGGTTTTGCAAGAAATATTTATACAAAAGATGAAAATTACTAACGAAATTTAATGCCTTTTGGATTTTCTTTGGTGTATGGATGGGGGTGTTTTTATGAAATTTAAGTACCATTTGCACCTTACAAAATTTGTTAAGAATTTAACAAAATTTTAAAGAGGATATTTTTTTGTCACCCCCTAGAAAATTTTTTTATTAATAGAGATGTTTTTTTTTTCTGAAATCATTTTCCTGTCCTTTCAAAGGGCGTCATAAGTAAGTGTGAAATTATTTTAAAACCTTTAAATTTTTGGTTTTCTTTTTCTACAGAATCGAAAAAAAAATTGTTAATCCGCTTAAAAATTGCATTTGATGGTGGTCCTTTAAAATCCTTTAGCAAAGGTCATGGCTGGCTGGCATTAAATGGTTTTATTTTGAGTTTTTCTTTAAATGAAACATCAAAAGTGTGCCTAGATTTAATATATGTACATATATATTTTTTAATTTCATAAATTTTGGAAATAATTTGTATTTTCTGTATAAATTTAGTTTGAATATTGCATGACCTTACATTTAGAAAAGTCCATTTGCTACACTCATGTAGCGGTGTTTGTGGTTAGAGTTTTACAGTTGATTAAAAATACATTCAAGTATTTAACTGTATTTCCTCCTAAAAGTCACGTGCAAGCGCATATAAGCAGCTGGAAACAACAAATTGGATTTAATGAAAGTAAGACCGCTAATGTACCGATTAAAAGCAAGCTAGAGTAAGAGTACCACATTTCCTGGGGACGAATATAATTTGGATTCAAAAATTGTCAAATCCTTAGAATACTGGAACTGTTTTAATAAATTGAATTTGGAATTGATGATAAGCAAGACATAAAAAAATAATCTGAATTTTAGTGTAAATTACGAAGAACTCATAGGAGAAATTTGACCACATCACAAATTACTTAATCATAATGCTCGTATAATATTCGAAAAATATATCAAATTATTATATAAAATAATAACACAAAATTAAACTATTGTACATATTTAAAAAAAAAATTACTGAAGAAACGAAGCATGTTTTTAAACTAATCTGGGTGCGCTGAATTCGAAATTGGGCTATCACATCTTGTTAATTTTTTTTTTCGTATGCTGGCAATAGTGTAAAACAGTCAATAATGACACTACAATTTTACAATTATTAATTTGACGGAAGCACACATTTATTCGAAATCTTCATAATAAAGGGTGTCCCAACAAGAACGCAATTTTTAAATTTTAAATAAAATACAGATATTTAAAAAAAAATCGTGAAACTTTATTATACCGTAAAGTAGACAGAATGAGGTTATGTATGGAACAATATATCGTGCAGATAGCCGCCGCGGCTTTGCTGGCATGCACGCAATCTTTTAATGAAATTTTCAATGACTGTTTTGCATAAATGCTGCGGTATTTCATTAATGCAGCGTCCAATTTCCTCTTTTAAGGCTTGAGTCGTCGTCGGCTTATTCGCGTAAACCATCGACTTCAAAAAACCCCAAAGAAAAAAATCTAATGGTGTTAAATCGCACGATCTAGGCGGCCAATTCTGATCTCCAAAACGCGAAATAACACGACCGGGAAATGACTGATGCAGCAATTGAATTGTTTCTCTGGCTGTATGACATGTGGCGCCGTCTTGTTGGAACCACATGCCCTCCACATTCATTTCTTCAATTTGAGGCAAGAAAAAACTGGTTATCATTTCACGATACCGAACACCATTGATTGTTTGCGCTTGACCGCCTCATTTTAATAAAAAAAAAATGGTCCAATGATTCCTCCAGCCCAAAAACCACACCACACAGTGACACGTTGAGGATGCATTTGCTTCTCGTGAATCACTCGAGGGTTTTCCTCACTCCAAATGCGACAATTCTGCCTATTGACGAAGCCATCAAGATGGAAATGGGCCTCGTCACTGAAGATGATTTTAGCGGCAAAATCAGCATTTTCATGTTGTCTCTCCAATACCCAATTAACGAACTCCCTTCGCAGTCCATGGTCAGCTGGCTTCAGTTCCTGAGTCAATTGAACTTTGTATGCATGAAGATGCAAATCTTTCGTCAAAATTCGCTGCATAGTGGATTTGGAGACACCAATTTGCTGAGCTCGGTGTCGAATTGAGGTGGATGGAGTTTGACCGACATCATCACGTACAGCTGCTACATTTTCAGTCGATCGACCTGGTCGATGGCGCGTTGTTGTCTTTACATCACTAACAGACCCAGTTTCAGCAAATTTATCCATTAATCTATTTACAGTTGACTCTTTTGGAGCATTATTTTGACCCCAAATTGATCGCAATTTGCGAACCGTAGCCGCAAAACTTTCACCATTTTGGTAAAACAATTTCACAATGAGAATGCGTTGTTCATTCGTGTAGCGCTCCATTTTTACTAACCTCGTAACTTCTACTAGCAAACAATACCAATTGTTCAAATGTCAAACAATGACACTTCGAATGTTGCCAGATTTAAAAATTGCGTTCTTGTTGGGACACCCTTTTAGTAGCGTTTAAGCATTTAAGAGTGATCGCATGCTACTGATTCAAGCTATTTTTGCTTTGCGTGTGGTGAATATTTGGTTGGAAAAAAAGGATATGCAATATCAGAATCATTAGAATGTGCATATTTGTATTATATGGGTTTTGCTGATTGAAACTTGGACAAACCGTGGATACCGACAATGTTTTACAATAGTTGCAGAACTGTTTTATACAAGTGGTCAAATTGCAAGAAGATCTATTTCCATTTTTCAATTCCAGTACTTTGGAGAGAGTCAAGTTACCACCAAACCGATTCTTATTTCTGTTTAACAACAGTTGCTGGATTCAATATAAAAAATCGAAAAAATATTACTGAAGCGAATGTCCCATCGATTTCCACACCAGTTTAACGTCCACCAAATGATCCATCGCCAGTTATTCACAGTGCTACGAGCAGTGAGTCTGAAAAATCTTTCACCATCAGTGGTAGTTTGTATGAGGCTGATGATGAACACGCCATTTAGTGACTCAAGCTGAGCTGAATGATCTAATTCGGGATTTACATTTAACGAAGCAAGACGCAGAATGGCTAGCTTCACGCATGCAACAGTGGAAACATCTTGCAGCTGGGACAAAAGTAACAATCTATGGAGATAGAAGCTTGGAATTGGCTGCATATTTTGAAAGGAAACACTCTGTTCCACACTGTACTGATGTTGATGGTTTATTTAAAAAAATGAACCAGCCAAATGACAAAACTGAATGGAGATTATTTATTGATGGCTCTAAGTACAGTTCAAAGGCTGTTCTTTCCCATAATGGGAATAAGAAACGATCCAATTGCTTTTGCCATTAATACAAAGGAAAACTACGAATCAATGACTCAAATTTTTACATTATTCAAATACAGCGATCATAAATGGAAGATCTGTGGTGGCCTTAAGGTGTGTGATTTAAATTTCTTTGTATATATAGTATAGACCATCGTAAATAACTGTAAATTAATCTGTTTCAGGTCATCGGTCTGTTGACTGGTATGCAAGGAGATCTCGTAAAATATTGTTGTTTCCTTTGTTTATGGGATAGTCGCGCTACATGTCATCATTACGTCAGAACAGAGCGTCCAAAAAGAACTGAGTAGTCACCAAGAAAACAAAACATTTCAAACATCCAAATGACGTCCTTCTTACACCGCTGCACATAAAATTGGGCCTTTTTAAGAACTTTGTCAAGGCTCTGGACAAAGATAGTGCAGCATTTAAATATTTGTTAGCGGTTTTTCCTAAAATTTTATGTGCTAAAATCAAAAAAGGCATATTTGTTGGCCCTCAGATAAGGAAGCTATTGAATGATGACAATTTTTCATAATGTTTATTGGAGAAAGAATGTGCAGCCTGGAAATTCACATATTTCTATGTGGTGAAACTTTATATTTTAACACTTTTTTTTTTCCCATATGTGTAATGAAGGGCCACCCTAATGTACATATTTATATATATATATATGTATGTCTATATACATATTTACGTATATGTATATGAAACGTGAAATTCTTAAAAAATACTGTGTTAAGAATTTTCGAAAAATTTTCTAGCCAGCAACAAGTTGCTTATCGCCCTATGTTCTTTATACAAAAATTTCCTTAATGGTCCTTACAAATTTTTAGAATATTTTCAATGCAATATTTTTTGAGAATTTCACGTTTTATTATATTCAACAAAATATTTTTATATAAATAAAATTTACTGAACTTTCAAATCCAAGTATAAAACTATTTTGTTACAGCACCATATTGCTGTTTAAATATATTTTCCATGCAATATTATTTATAAATAATTAAAAGTAAAACACAACTCAAAAATCTAATAAGTAGGGATCGGAATTATATGCACAGACAATATGCAAAAAATATGCAAAATATATGCAAAATATGTGCAAAACATATGCAAACATCTCTATTATTATTATTTGTTTTTTTAGAGCTAGAAAGCTGAAAATATTTCCATGTAGGTATAGTATTGACGATTTTTTGTTACTAGTGGTTAGTTTAAAAAATACTTCTAGGTATTTGACGAAACACAAACATCCTTAGACTCCAAAGCTACCAGGTGTTCAGGAGTTTATAAAAAAATAATACTCTTTCGGATCCTGAGCAACGCAGGGTACGAATAAGCTAGTATGCACTATACATGCAAAAAATTCTAATAATATGCACCTTATTAAAACAACAGAATATTATTTGGTGTAATAAAAAAAATTTATTTTTTTATTTATATATTGCAATAAGTGACCATAATAGCCTCTAAACTCTTCAAAGATAATCTGCACCTTTTGTCACTCAATATACTCTTGTAAGCAGAAAATGACCTTTCCACGTCGCAAGAAGTAATTGGCGCAAAAGTGTATTTTGATATATACTCAGCTTTTACTTCATTTTCTGAAATATTGTGAGCATGTGGATTTTGGAAAACGTCCGAATCTTTTTTAGCGTGCCGAATGATGGGTTTTTTTTTCTAAAACCATACTGAACTTTTCTCGAGCCACAACTCCATATTGACCCGGAACGTTTTCAAAATCTTTTTTTAAATCCATGATTATTTTTACGGATTCAGTTAGCCGGGTTCCTTGCTCCTCAAGCCTTTTGATCGCAGTCGGTAAAGTATGGAAGTGTTGTTGAATAAATATCGAACTATTTATCACCGAAGGTTTGTCAACCATAGATTTGGCAGTTCTAATTGCTTCGGCTACCGAATCGTCAAGAAGATTAAGCACCTGTAATGTAGTTAAAAAAAAGTCTATATAGGGATAGATCTAAGCAAACTGGGCGTAGTCCAACACATTTTTGGTTAAATTATAATACATCTTACCCTTTTAATATTGTTGACGTTTTCTGCATAAAAAAGGGCCGCCTCAATCCAAGTACCCCATCTCATTGTACTCGGATTTGGTGGAAGCGGGCAATCGATCATTATGTCTTTATATAAGCAAATCCAAGATGGAGCCTTCAAAAATACTTTTTTAATAGAGGAAATTAAACTGTTGACTTCTGGGAAGATTTCTCGAATTTTTTCAGCTACACGATGCACGGCATGTGCTAAACATATTACGTGCTTCATGTTGGGGTAAAAAATTGTCAAATGTTTGCCTGATTTAACCAAGTAAGGTGCAGCCTCGGTCACCAATAATAACACTTTGTCTGTGCTGTCCCCGTTTGGCCACAACTTTAAGAGGGACGTGTTGACGAATCGCGCAATAGAAGCATGATCAGTTTTTTCTAATTCCTGACATGTCAATAAGTAAGATTTTGTAGGCTCGTATTCGCTCATTTTTCCAACTATTAGATTTGCTATATAGCGCCCGATTGTGTCTGTTGTTTCATCAAGAGATACCCAGACGTAATCATTAGATAAGTCGGCTCGAATTTTGTTTCAACTATCTTCATGACACTTATCTAAATAAGTTTTTCGCAAAGTTGATTCGTCTGGTATCTGCTGATTCATATGTTTCTCCAGAAACGAACGCCATGTGCTGTTATTTAAAGAGTTCCATGGAATATTTGCAGCTATCATGGCTTTGCATAAATCATAAGAAAAGTTTCTATTCCCATTTGAATTGTTTTCGGACTGATTTGCCAGTCGGTTTTTTGGGTTTTTGTACTTATATGCTGTTGTATTAAAAACTTTTTATCTGAACAAAGCTATAGACAAACATTTTTAGTATAAGCATTTTGTTGGCTTTTTTCTCAAATGTGCTTACCTTTTTTTGCATATGTTGCAGAATATGCATTCATTTTCAATTATTAATGAATTGTCGCCAAAGCCTTTAATCCATTTTTTTAACAAGCAAGTTACCGACATTTTGCTTTTAACAAATTTATAAAGGTCTTTTGCTGTGAAAATTTTATTGCACTATATCGCTTTAATAAGGTTTTAACACAAAACAAACAGTGAACTATGTTCAGAAAGGTCAAATAAAACAACGTTCCCGATTCCAGCACAGTGTATTTAAAATTAAGAAATTTATGGAAAGAAATATGCAAATGTGCAAAAAAATATGGAAATATGCACCAAAATATGCAAATATGCAAAACATATGCAAATATGCAATGCATATGTTATGCAATTCCTTTTATTTTTTGATGAAAAAAATTTGTGTCTTGGTCCCGCTTTGCTAAGACGCTCCAATCTGATATGCATTTGCATATAATTCCGATCCTTACTAATAAATAATTTTTACATCAAATAAATCCAAAAATTGTTTATCAGATCCCTTGTAACATGTTGAGGACGTTAATTACGTTCAAATGTGTAATTTCTGTTCAACTTTATTTCAAGTTTGAAAAATTTAAGATTCTTTTTAAAAAAAACGGTAATTTCATTTTAAGGTCTGTATATCATGAATATTTTTTGTATTTACCATTTAAAATCTACGAGAAATCTGAATACTCGAATACCAAGTCTTACCTTACCGCTGAATGCAAAGACCGAGTGTCAAAACATTTTGAGACTTCCGGTCAGACAGCATCTAAAAAATCCTAATATGACTTTCCAAAAAAAGTAGTTCCCGTTAAAGAGTTCATTGTGAACGTAGTAGCAGTGAAGATGCATTTTTCAAAGAAGACTCCGATTTAGAGTCTTCATATACAAAAAAGAAGAGTTTCAAACTTCTATCTGAATCTTTTTGGACAAATTTGAGAAGATGAAAAAGAGGGCTGCGGCAAAAATGAAAACTGCCTAATTCAAAAGCCTTAAAAAGAGTTCAAAACAATTCGTACAAAGGATATCCAAAGGGCCGTGACTAGTATAAATAATCTTTTCCTATTTTTGAAATTAATCTAATTTTGTACATTATAAATAAATAAGTGTTAATAGTTTTCTTTTCTATATTTGTATGCCTTCCAAACCACTGTGCAGAGTACATATAGAACTTTATAATAATTAGAAAAAAAAAATATGGAAACCTTAAAATATATATATATCCTTGATCCTTATAACAAACGGAGTTTAAATTGCTGTGACCGTCTGTATGTCTGTGAAAATGACCCCCCACCCTCAGTAGGTCCAATATTGCTGTAATTCTTATTATGGTTATTATAGATGGAGGATTTTCTTCATGAGAATACGACCTCGTATATGCATGGTTATACTCCAATTTTTTTTAACATTTTAACATTATCTCATTTTTAACATTATGAAAAAAATAATGATGAGAAGGTATATTTTTCTTTAAAAAATTAGCTATAAAAAATAAAGGAAATAACTGGTTATAGATTTTAGTATAAAAAAAATTATTTCGATTTTCATAATTTTTTTACAACTTTACATGGCGATCTTGCGGACAATCAACCTAAATATGTTGCACAGTGTGTCAGTTAAAGATAGTCCACGGTAACTAGAAGTGCAATTAAGATCACCTTTTTGCAAAATCGGGATCACTAGTCTTTTTAAAGCAAGAAGGGATCTCTACCTTTAAAAGTAAGCGGTTCAAAATCGCTAGGATTTCATCAATGAAGCTGCAGGGGCACACTTGTAAAATTCGAGGCCTCGTACATTACTTAATTTTAGTGAATTTAGGATCAATGATAATTCCCAACATTATTAATAATAATGAGTTTATGACATAGCTGGAGGGTATCATGAATTCGGCACAGCGGAATTTCGCATTCATACTAACACACATAGATATCGGAGGCTATTACGGGGACTATAACTAATAATTATTTTAAATTACTTCCTTTTAGATGCAAATGGACTAAAATATATAAATCGATAATATTAACAGGCTAGGCGATTTCTTGTGACATATGTTTTGTTCTACCGTTTTATCTCGATTTTGACCATACGTAAATTATTTGAAAGGTATTTATTTTAAGCCGTTTTGAAGATTTACAGATTTTAAAATTTTTTCCTTTATTTTGAGTAAATTGCATTTAAAGTTGCTACTAACACATACATAAAATTATAGAATGCTATGTGTCTGTTTATTAAATTTGTTAGTGTGTTTGTAATAAAAATTTTTGTGTTGATTTGTGCATTGGCTATAATTGATTAGTATACCTTTAGGGGTTTTATTCAATGAAAAAATAAAATATCCTAGAATTTGCACTCGAATTTCGAGTGCTGGAATCTGCAAGTAAACATAAATTTTCTTAGGGGATGCTCTGAACATGAACAATTATTATTTTAATACCCTCCAAACCAATGTACAGAGATTATATATCAAACTGTTATTCCGTCTACACCGCACCGAAAACTGAATTTGTGATCGCATAAAGTATATATATTCTTGACACTTATAAAAAAAGTCTGCCCGGCTGTTCGTCTCTCTGTCTGTCTGTTGAAATTCTACTCATTAACATAATAAACTTTATTTATGGTTAAAGTTAAGATAACATTGTTTGCCATTATATATCGCATTTTGGCGCGCTGGTTTGTAAACTGTGGTTCATAAACTTATCCTGGAACAATTTCTCGATTTTCTAGTAATATAATATCACAATTAATTTTTTGCTTTTGCCACAGAAGGAGTGCTTGAATCTGGTTTAAAATTTTTCTTCTTATATATGTATCTTTAAAGCTAAGATCATTCCAATTAAAGAAATTTTTGTGTTACAATTTTACTATTTAAAAATTCACAAAACCTCATTCATGAATACCACAAATTAGAGCTCATTGGAACTGACTATGGATTAAAACTGGAAATCTTTTCCACCAAAAAAATATCTTCTTTTCGAAAGCAAACAATGAAAACTATAAACTATTATGATGTATGTAAAAGTATAAAATTATATAACCCTGGCGCCACGATTTGACAATACCCTTCAATCAAACTGTTCACAGCAATTAAATTCTTTATAAAAAAAAAAACTATTCCGAAATGAAAAGTTTGCCTAAACAATTGAAATCATTATCTTGATTATAAATTAAGTGATATTGACAAACGCCCGCAAATAACTAAGAAATATAACAATACTTGAGAAAATTGCGAATAGAATATAAACAATTGCTTAAAAAAAATGAAATTTATTACGTGAGCATAAACTATCAAAATATTTGATATCTCTCTGTAAAATAAATACAAGATGTTCCAAGAACTCTATATGGTTGGATGCATTGATGACAAAGATGTCACATAAAAATGTTTTGTTGATAAAACATTGCAAAATAGAAATGTTTTAGAATAAAACAATAAACATGACCTCTTAATAGAAACTGAAAACAATAAGAATACAAGGACATTATGATTACAACTCTACTGGAAGGACCACCTTGTAAGAATTTTTCTATTTTCTCTAAAACATTCGAATATAACGTAGGAGTGATCTTTAATATGAATTATATTGTCTTTAGTGTAAGTATGTAGTGAAATTTTCTTTCATTTGGTAAAAATCTCTTCTACATATTGTGTTTCTTTTTTTTTTGCTGGTTTGTTTCTATATCACATAAATCGTATATTTTGGTTTTACTGTGGTCACAATATTGTCTTTAGTTTTGTTTTCGAGACGTATTAAAAGAGTAAAAGACAATTGTTTAAAACGAAGAAGACCTCACAGGTACTTATATTAAGATACAAAATATTGAAAACCAAAAAAATGTGCTAAATACCTTGAAATGAACATTCAATGGTAAACTGAGTAAGAATTGAATTGTTTTAATTCTTTTCTCGAAATTTTGTGACATTTTTATTAAATGCCAAAATCCTGCAGAGTCCTACGATTGCACGAAATCATGAATTTTAAATGTTTTATTATGTAATAATTCTGTTGTTATACTAAAAATTTCTATAAGTTTTACAATTTCAATCTTTAATAACCTCTATTTGTGTTTTAATCTCAATATTGTAACCCATGATGGATGCAGTTAACATTTTAATACAGCTATTTAACCTTTAAGTTCTAATACCAATTAAAATTATAGATAATTGATTTTCCTTTTTGACCAGTATTTGCTGCAATTTCTTATTGCTTTTCTTTATCGAAAGAATGGCATTATTTCTCTATCATTACAGTGTTTTCCATTGCTGGGTGATGCGTACACGATAAAAGAAATCGGCTAAACCCTTCTAGAAACACAAGAAACAATACTCAGAACAACAATATTAAGAAAACCATAGAAAAATCATATTTTTTTCAAGAGTTTTTTTTTTACATTTTTATTGAAACGTCAGGATCTATCTAACAAATTTGAGGGATGTTAAATAACAGCAATGAAACAGTTTCACTAAAAGTGAGCTACACATCTCACCGTGTGAGAGCGTGATCCCGATTTCCATTGACGGACAGATGGACATAATTATATCATCTCCTATTGTGATAAGGATATCATGGCGTCCAGATTTTTTTCTAAGTACGACAAATTTATATATACCCTCTGTATACTGGTGTAGGCGGTATGAAAATAAGAGTTATAAATTGGGTCGCAAACATTTTGTTTGCGTTTCGTGTGAAATATGTATAAAAATTCGGAAAGGAGAAATTAAATGTAATTTTAATTAGCTCACCAAGAATACTACAAACTAGCAGATTCCAGCGCTATAAATTCGAGTGCAATTCCTAGGCAACTTTATTTCTCAACTTAGCCAATTCACAAACCAACACTTTTTTGGTTTATTATTATTGTGAATGAAGACAACAAACTCATTAACAAACACATTAACAAATTTAATAAACACAAACATAGCATATGTTTAATTTTATGTATGTGTTAGTAGCAACTTTAAATGTAATTTACTCAAAATAAAGGAAAAAATTTAAAAATCTGTAAATCTGCAAAACGGCTAAAAAGAAATACCTTTCAAATAATATACGTTTGGTCAAAATCAGGATAAAATGGTAGAACAAAACATCGGTCAAAATATATTGTCTGCCTATTAATATTATCGATTCTGGAAATTCAACTTCGTAAAATATTTCTAACGTTTCATTCTATAAAATGAGTATATTGAATATTTGTAATTAAAACAAGTAAGAAAATTATAGTCGGTCTAGACCGACTATACGATACCCTATACCATGCGTTTAGAGACCCTATCTCTCAGACCAAACTAACTGGACACAGAAAATAAGATAAACCAAATTTGAGTGGGATTTTTATTAATGTTTTGGCTGCAGATATAAATAAGTTCATATCGGATGCTATATCTATATGGGCACTAGCCCTAAGATAGGACCGACCCTGATCATGTTTGGTAAAATCTGTTGTATTTTGCAAAAATATATACAAACAAAATTTGAAAAGAATCAGTGCAATATTTTTGTTTTTTTGATAGATTTAAGTGCGGATCGGGAAGCAGCTCTACATGGGCCCATGATTAAGGGTTATCCCATGGGGATAATTTTTGGACTATTCAATAATGGATGTAATAAACGCATACAAACCCAATTTGAGTAAGATCTATATGATAATTTGGATCTTATGGCAATTTATGTCGATTTCATAAGGGTCATTTGTATGGGGGCTAGGTCTAAACATGGACCATATTCAACAGCGTTCATCCTATGGCCGGCGAAAGCTACTCATATTTGCGATCTGCAGTTTGATTACAAGGTTTACATGGACACACAGACGGATGGACGGACGGACACACGGACGGACATCGTTAAATCGAATCAGATAGTGATTCTGATTCGATCGGTATAATAAAAGATGGGTCTAGGTCAAATATGTTTGGTAGTTACAACAGCAGCACAAAGTCATTATACCCAAACCACATAGTGGTATAGGGTATAAAAATAAAGTTATAATAACTTGACGTGAATACAAAATCGGTTGATTTAATCAAGTTAATCACCAGACATTACAACAAATTAAATCATGTCCAAAAAGCTAATACAATAACATCGGTTCTTATAGAATCATTTATTTATTAATTTATTTATTTATGTATTTATTTATTTATTTATTAGAAATTAATTTACAATTAACATTATAAACTAGTTGTTTATACACACAGAAAACAGATTCATTGTGGCTACCGAATTTATTACCAACCGAATTGCGATAATGCTAATAACCGATTTCCGGGTTCACGATGATTACAATTATATTGCCTTAACAGTAAATATTTTATCATAATAGAAAATTAGCAGATGATATTAAATTTCTGTTGATATAATCGAAAATACAATTGTTCCAATTTAGAACAATTCGGTTGGCAAATATTTTTTCTGTGTGTAGGACCAATAGAAACTGAGGCCTTCAGCTCAAAGGTATATAACAAAATAGTAATAATTGTTAAAATATATCGCCCCTGTACCGCTAAAGTGAGTCAACTCAAAATTTATAAGTTTTCAGTAGAGGCAGTGATCATCAGAAATAACAAGTTTTTTGGGTGCAACTCAAAATAAGTCCTTTTAGCGGATTCTAAAGAAGCTACTCTTATAACACAAATCGGGTTACAACTGTATTTCTTTTTTTGCGAAAGACTATAAAAATCGATGTAAGATTTTTACAGTGGATAGATATGACCACTGTGTATCGTTTTCTTGCAAAAAGTGAAAATTTAAAAATTTTGGGTTGACTCACTTTAGCGGTACAGGTGCGATATGTATAATTAAATGCAGTTAAAAATGTTTGTTGATTTTAGGTAATTAGTAATTATTAAAATATTTTAATCAGTTGGATCGGCACGTAGTTCCATTGGATCTTTGTTGTTGCATTGTGATAAGAGATGTGAAGGACCGGTTGGAAACGTTAGGTTGTAATTACAAGAGAGGTGTTTGGGAGTTTCAAAACACAACCTTGCGTGACTCATGTGTATTTTAGTCAAAGCCGTGCGAATTTTATTAAGTCCAATCGGTTGATGTTTGAGTTTATGTTTTGGTTGATGATTTTTCAAAATCCACGATCATTAATATTTAATTTTTTATAACAGAGAGATGTTCGTTGATAGGTTGTATCCTTATTTTTATGATGGGTCACTATATATATGAATAAATCTTTAGGGTTGAGATTTTCAGTTGTAATTAGAGGCGGTCGTAAACCTTATTTAGCTACGGTGTCAGCATACTCGTTCCCAGTTATATTGTAGTGACTGGGGATCTATATTAATATGATGTTGGGATATCTTCACGGATTTTCGAAGTATACTGTGGCCGACAAAAGTCTACATACGACATGGGCATTTTGAAAGCATAATGAAGAAAAGCAATGATACAGTTGTGCTTCAGATGTATTTCTATTAATATAATTAAAAAAATCCAAATTTATTATAAACTTAAACTTTAATTCACAAAAAACGAAAAATCCCTGATCGGATATTAAAATTTATTATGTTTTATTAAAATCAATACTTCGTTGGGCCACTACGAGCATTTATAACTGCCTGTAAGTGTTTGGGCATCGATGCAACAAAATCGAGTTATATGTTTTGCCATTCTTCTCGAAGCTTCTCTTTCAGCATTGGGGAACTACTAATATGATTTTTACGTATTTTTCGTTGTAGAATCTCCCACACATAACATTTAAGTCCTGGCTTTGAGGTGGTGTGTACAGCTGTCGTGGGGCATGGTAGAGCAGCCATTCTTTGACAATTTGTACCGTGTGCTTCGGATCATTATCTTGCTGGAAAATCCAACTCTAACCAGTATATAAAATATCAACCGATGGTTTTAAATTTTGTTCCAAAATGGATTTGTACTGATAGCGATCTATACTACCCTCAATAAACACTAAATTTCCTACTCCAGAAGCAGCGACAGCACCCCAAACCATCACGCTGCCTCCACCATGCTTAGCAGTAGCTCCTAAGTTCTTCGGATCCATCGCTGTAGTTTTTTTTTTCGCAAATATGCTATATTTCGACTCGTCGGTGAAAAAAACTTTCTTCCAGAAATCCATGTCCTTCTGAATATGTTTTTGCGCTAATTCCAAATGAAGTTCCCGATTTTGATTCACTAATTAGAGGTTTGTGCAAGGAGCTCTGCTATGGTAACCATTATTATTTCAAGATCTTTTTATAGTTCTTGGATGTACAATTAATTCTGATTTTGCTGCGATATCTTCGGCCAATTTTGTGTCATTTACTTTTGGATCTTTGCCCACGTCTTTTAAAATGAAGCTAACGTCTCTACGACTCAGTTTATTCGGGCGACCACCATGCGGTTTGTTTTCAACTGTACGACTTACATAAATTAAAAAGCTGTGATACTTCACAAAAAGATTTTCCTTCATTTCTCGGACATCAATTGAAATTTCTTTACGAGAAGCCATTATTACAATTAAAAATTAATTGAATCTGCCTAAACTTCAACTGAATACTATTTTAAGGAAACCTTTAACACAACAAAAAAATTAAAAAATAAATAACGGTATTTTACTGTTAGAATTCAGCAACAAAAGTATATGCATGCTGGTCGTATGTAGACTTTTGTCAATGCTTTTTAATTGTTTTTAAAGTTTATATTGAAATAAATATTTTTTTTTGGCTTATCAATAAAAATAGATTTCAAACAATACTGCATCATTATTTTTTATTTAACGCTTTTGGTTTCATAAAATGTCAAAAATTGGGTAGTATGTAGAGTTTTGTCGGCCACTGTAAGAGATGTAAGAGATGTTTAAAATTGACCTCTGAGATGAAAAAGAGTCCCTACAAATAGCGTATTTGCCATTTTAATTTCCAACATATTCCATAGCATTGGTTCTAGCTATAAATTCTGCAATCAGTATAGAGCTGGAAAGTTTTCTACATAGATGGCGTTATTTTCTATGGTAATGCTAAATCCAATTTCAGATTTTTGAGTCATCAGTGCATATAAAGTGGTAGTATTTTAATTGTTGCTGACGCTCGATGCTGTTTTGTTCGAGGTAAGTTTTTGCCCCTGATTGGATGTGATGTGATCGGTGTGTTGACTTTATCACATATATGTTTAATATTTGTAATTGTAGTCGGTATTCTGGAATTTTTTTTTTATTTTTTTACTCTTTCAAGTATATTGTTAAGAGGAATTGTGATGTCATATTAGAATTAACATAATTTTGTAATGAATTTGAATTTCCTGGGGCAGATTGTTAGCTTCAGCGTAAAGGTTATAACTAGGTTGAAGCCCACCTTGTGGAATGCCATTATGAAGTGGGAATGCGGCTGAATATTGCTACCCACCTCTTAGTTTAAATTTGCGGTTTTTTTACTCTATATATTCATATATTCACATTCATTATTAAATACTAAAAAAAAAGCATGTAGATTACCTAAATTAAAATCAAAATTTTTGTTAAGGATTACCTGGTGAATGAACTTATTTTCAGTAAAAACTGATTTCAAATTTTTCTATAGTGGAGAAAATAGTTGAAGAGTTTTCTCTTCGACTTTACCGTTTAGAATTCGACACTAATCTAAAAAGCCTAGACTATCGCCGCTCTGTCTTCTAACAAATTGTACTTGCCTTTCAAGAAATTAAATTTTAATGAAAACATTTCTCTAAATACATGAATCCACGATCATTTTGATAACTCCCAATGATAACACGCAAATTGAATTGAATTATCATGGTCTAAAAGTTAATTTAAATCATGTCACAACACAACACATGTAACCAGCCACACATTAAGTGAATCGAATCCCAAAACGATTTCACAGTGTGTGATTTTATTTGCGTGCAAACATAAGAAATCGATTTGGTATCAGAGATAAATATTCGTATTAAAACATTTAAAACAAATTAAAAAAAGATGCCTTACGATTACAATCATATAATGAAAGAGCTTGAGCACGACAAAAAAAAACCGAAATCAAAAAGTTAATTGATATGTTAGATAAAATATTATCTTTAACATGAAAACGAAAATAAAATTGAAATGTTAAATGTTAAATTATATATACATATATTTATATATAAGGAGTCACACCGGTTGATACAGCAAAGCATTAACCCATTTAAGACGAAACTGAAGCTAAAAATATAATTTGATTGAATATTAATTTATAAATATACTAGCTAATACCCACTACTTCGTTAGCGGACATTTAAGTTACATTTATTCGTTTGTACAGTATATTATATTAAAAATGCCCCTTTACTGGACTTTGATGTTATGTATTCGGAAAGGCATGTTTTTCCCCTGGTTTTACTCCAATTCAATATTTTTTCCATTTTTCTTAATTTTTTCTGCCTTAAAGTCTGAAATTCCAAAATGTTGACATGTGCGCATACTCCTGGAACAATGGCAACATATATTTCAAATATTACGTTTCAATGTTAAAATGGTACAAAGATGAATGAGGTACCAATTTTAGCCGTTGCCCCGATTTAACCCTATTAGTGTTAGAATTTCCAAAAATTCGTTCGTAGTGGTCCCTATGATGAAAGAGGAACTAATAGTCCGAATTTTATGTTTCTTAATTTATTAAAAAATGGTTTTTTAAAAAGTACCAAGAACCAGTATCGTTTCCCGTTATCTCTTTTTACCCCCTTAGAGTTCTCATTTCCCCCTTTACGGATCTTCTAAACTACTTATCCGATTTCAAAATTTCTTTCACCAGTTGAATGCTTCGTTATCACTGAGTGCTATAGGCTATCCTTCCGGGAGGGGCAAAAAGAGGAAAAGTCTCCCCCTTTACGGATCTTCTAAACTACTTATCCGATTTCAAAAT
Organism: Cordilura impudica; assembly: GCA_963682025.1. Lineage (NCBI taxonomy): Eukaryota > Metazoa > Arthropoda > Insecta > Diptera > Scathophagidae > Cordilura > Cordilura impudica. Next base: position 69,837,589 of record OY821520.1, read on the forward strand.
TTCTTTCACCAGTTGAATGCTTCGTTATCACTGCAAATACATTGTGTATCAATTTATTCCAGTAATACGAAGGAAACCCAGGAGACTTTTACCCTTTTTGTCCCTCCCGGTAGGATAGCCTATAGCACTCAGTGATAACGTAGCTTTCAACAGGTGAAAGAAATGTTGAAATCGGATAAGTAGTTTAGAAGATCCGTAAAGGGGGAGACTTTTCCTCTTTTTGCCCCTCCCGGAGGGATAGCCTATAGCACTCAGTGATAACGTAGCATTCAACTGGTGAAAGAAATTTTGAAATCGGATAAGTAGTTTAGAAGATCCGTAAAGGGGGAGACTTTTCCTCTTTTTGCCCCTCCCGGAAGGATAGCCTATAGCACTCAGTGATAACGAAGCATTCAACTGGTGAAAGAAATTTTGAAATCGGATAAGTAGTTTAGAAGATCCGTAAAGGGGGAGACTTTTCCTCTTTTTGCCCCTCCCGGAAGGATAGCCTATAGCACTCAGTGATAACGAAGCATTCAACTGGTGAAAGAAATTTTGAAATCGGATAAGTAGTTTAGAAGATCCGTAAAGGGGGAGACTTTTCCTCTTTTTGCCCCTCCCGGAAGGATACATAAAAACCTTGGTATTGACGTCACCTTTCATGAGAAGTTTACAGAATTGAAATCGGTTCAGGCATTACAGAGAACATCAATGCCAAACACAATGCTCTACATTTTTATATATATAGATATATTTAATATTTATGAATAATCTCAAAAGTCTGTACAACGGAGAAAGTTCGTATGAACTTTTCAGTGGATGTGAAATATTTCAAAAATAATGTAAGAAATCTTAAAGACTTATAATATCGAACCTCCGGTGCAGTATCGACGTAATCGTAATTTTCCTAAATTTTGAGGAATCACGTTCACAGTTGTCCTGCTTATTCAAAATATAATTACGCCCTAAAATAAGCCTTTAGAATTGGTAAAAATTATTAGTTTTCCAATTTGAATGGAGATTATGTTTTCAAAGCATACCTACAAAAATGTTGGCGTTTAGGAACAAATACTCGACAATGATCAAAAATATTTCTAAAACTGTATGACTATATTCATAGATTACTCATTAAAAATTTTAAAGCTTTCCGACAAAAAATGTGGCCTCGGTATTATACTAGTCGGCTGATACTAACCACTTTCTATGTAAATGTATGCTGTTGTTTTAAGTTTGATGGTATTTTCCAAAAAAATTTTCGCAACGAGTTAATAAAAAATTTGTTCCTTAGAGCTGTATACAGTCATCCTAAAAGTTTCAAGGAATTGCGCTAAAAATTGTTGCATGTAGAAGCAACTACTCGACAAATTACAGAAAATGGAAAAAAATTTAGTTTTTTCAATGCCCGTAATTGACCATATTCATAGATGACTCATTTAAAAAAATTAACCCATTCTGATTAAAATTAAGGGAAAAACTATCCGACAAAAGTTAGCAACTTTCTACACAAATATATGAAAAAATTTTCCTATTTCAAGTTTTATGTAGTTTTACAAAAAAAAAATAAAAAAATTCTAACACGGCTTGGTAAATCTTCATACTATTTGCAGTTGCAAATATATGGACATAATCTTCTTAAAATTTCAAAGCATTACGAAAATAATTGTGCTGGTGGCAGACTACCACTAAAAAGATGGACCACTTTCCATACAAATATATGGAAATATTCACTTCATTAATATTTGGCATCGATTTACAATAGATATTTAACGAACACATGGTACAACTTTGCACTTTTGAAAGCTGAAAATATGAGTGCGTGATGTCCTTCAAACTTCAAAGAATTGGGCATTTATATAAAAGTGGAAAATATTCCTTTTTTCAAGTTTGAGATAAATAAAAGAAAAATTCCATAATGATATAGTCCAAAATTTATTCATATTTTGTTTCAAACCAGTCCGCCGATAATTGTGGCGCGCACTGTGGCTGAAATTTTGATTTCATTGGCCAAAGTCTAATATTTTTTGTCACCGATTTTTAAAATTTTAAAGCCTTTTTAAAGCTAATATATCCAGATTAAGGTACCCAAAAAATTTGGTTAAACTATTGCTAATTGTGGGCGTGGCAAGCTGTCAAACTCAACTGTATTTTTAATTTCAGAAAAAGGTGATTTTTTTTGTTTTGTTTGTTTTGTTTTTTGTCAAAAATAAATCGTTACTACTAGCAAGCTGTCATCGATAATGACCTGCGGTCTTCTTTATAATGTTGGCAGGATTATAGTCATTAGTTGTTGTAAGTGGTCACAGCTCTACCATTTAATATTAGGGGCGTTATGATATATTTATTAAACTACTATATTTTTCTCAAATTTCAACTTTAGTGGAATAGAACGTCTAGGGAACAAAAGGGAACAAGAAACGTATACCGCCCGAAGAAAGGTGAAAGTGTCCTCTTTAACCCTATATATACGCACCCGTGACGACCCGTGGGTAGAACACCTTTTTCATTTTAATGAAATTACTCTAAAAAAAAATTCAAATTACGATAATTAAAACAGCCCTGTAAGTACTCGTATACATGGTGTATTAAATTTGTGCTTTAGGTATTTTATAGCTTATAATAGTCATTATTTGTTCTATTACCATAATAAATTTGTAAGTAAGAATGTCAATACACAGAGGATGTAATTCATTAGTAACCTGGGTTTTTTTTTATCATACCGATTAACGCCGATGCATATGAATTTGGATTATCACCACTACATGCAAGAATACGACTTATGGAACACATAGTAAAAATCAGTTATGATTTGGATTTCGGGTCTTCAGGATCAATAAGAAACAACGAAACCAACAAAGAGTTAAGAAGTAAAAAAAAAAGAAACATGTTCAAGATGAATATCGCAAAATTGGATTGATTATACATATATCAGCCAAAACAAGGGTCAGGCAATACAAATGATGGCAATACCGCAAGAAGATTCTTTTCAGATCCAGAAACAGCATCTGATATAACAGGAGTGGATTTAAACCTTATTTTCAAATTTAAAATGCAATGAAGAAATTGAATCTAGAAAATTTGGAGATTATGCTAAGGAAACTGCAAAAATATATATAAATATATAATACATAAAATATATAAAAAATATAAAAATATATAACTACCCATGGAGAAATATTCACAAAATCCTTTATTATAGAGAAGATGTCATTAAATATCATTTAATGCCACTTGGATATCTATCGTAGGAGGCTCAGAAAAAAAGGAATAAGGATTACAGATTTTATAGAGAGCACAATACTAGAAAATTTTCACGTAATTCCACAAATGAAGATCTATTTAATATATTATTGGCAACGTCAGATCCGTTCATCTCCAGTATTCGAAATCAATGGAAAGTGGAACATCGGGATTTAGATGAAGAAGTCAAAAAACTACTAAAGAACAGAAATAACACAGAACAAAATATTGAATATTTGCAATCAATATTTGAGTTAATTGAATAATAATTATAATATAATGCATGATTGTAATGTTTTTCAATCACGTGCCCATCTCTTGTATAAAACCGCAACTGGATTTTTTTTTTTACTTTAATATCGAAGATAAACATTTTTATCATTGATCATTTATCATTCAAGAACACGCAACAGAGATAAAAACTAAAGATGATGATGATGTACGAATACATATGATCTTGATTTAAAAATCTGCTTAGACAGCATACATGAATGCTTTAAAAAAAAATTGCATGGAGTTAGGAACAAGCGTGAAAACACAGATTTATTATACACCACAAGAGTACAAACCAAACGCAATAATAGTTGGTTTTAACTATTGAGTTTAAATTTTTTTTTTTGTTAACCTAGGTGGTCTCGAGGGATCTTAATATTGCAAAAAAAAAAGTGTTGCTAATCTTTAGTAAATGAAAAATAAATACAAAAACTATTTTTATATATGTTCTGGTAACACTCACTGAGTGGCCGGCACAAAATCGAATGTCAATTATTACGCATTTCAAATTGTATTAACGTTTTTAAGAACTTCATTAAAATATAATCCTGCACAAATAGAAATGTCAACATGTAAAGACCCGTATGTAACACACAAACACGCACATACACACGAACTAGGCACTGAATAATGTTTTTGTAACAATGTTGCAATTGTTAAAGATTGAACACATGAATGAATATGATTTTTGTGGTTTAATATTCTTTTCAAAGTACTAGAATTCATATATGCCATCTATTGTTGTTCTCAAGTGAGTGCGTTAAGTGTTTCGGTATTATTTTATATGGCTTTGTGATCATTATGCAATAAATTCTTATTGTCTTGTTCCAAAGACCAGCTGTGCACATGCTTATTATAAACATTTTCATACATGCATATTTTTATTGTCCTTTGGTCATATCTTGGAAATATTCCATATCTTACGTTACGAACAATTTTGTTTTCTTAAGAAATTCTCAAAAAATATTTCATATTCATCCTTTAAGGATTAAAATATAGATTTTTCTTAAATGCAAATAATTAGCATGTGTCTTAACCATGTCGAATTCTCATGACAATCTTAGAGTTAATGAAAGGTAAATATTTTTTTTGATTCTAATATCAGTGGTTGTAGCAAATTAATTTGCTACAAGTTGTCAACAGTAGCAAGATGCATTTGCTTCTGAATGAATATTAATAAGTAAGCCTGACTTCATCATGTCACATGGCAGCATTAATGGTCCACAATTAGAATCTTAATATACGTATATTTTTAATTTAATCATTCAAAAAATAAATTTTATAAATTGTACATAAATTCGATTGTTTCCAATTTAAACAAAATCGCTAAGAAGGAAAAACGCAAAACCCCAAAAAACAAGTAAGAGTGTTTATTTCGGTTGTGCTGAAGCTTAGATAACCTCCGCCCTAGTCTTTTTTTTTTTTTTTTTTTTTTTTATTTATTTATTCAGTCTATGGAATCATCCTTACAGACTACTTAAAGTATATGTACATTTATATTATAATTTATATATATAATTAAACATTTAACAAAATTGATATATAACATTTATTTAATTCAGTTGATTTAATGCATTTAAGTGTAATATAATATCTCTTCTCACAATATCCAAACTTTTATTAAAATCAATAAACTGATACAGCATATTAAACTCATCACAAATTCTACGTAGTGGATTAAAATTAGCATAGTTTGTACAATAATATTTGATAGTTAGAAAGTTATAATTTCTTGATGATCGAAAAGGAATATTTATATTTATTTTGTTGATAAGAAATTCAGATTTAAGACTACCATTTAACAGTTTTAACAGGAAAGTAACATTTAGCATATGTCTGCGACTTTTCAATGTAGGAAGCTTAATTAGAGCCAGACGATTTTCATAAGATGGCAACCTCATATTAGGATCCCAGCCCAAACCTCGAAGACAAAATAACAAAAATTGTTTTTGAACTGATTCAATTTTATTCGAATGTATATGATATTGCGGATCCCAGACTACAGACCCATATTCGAGTATTGGTCTTACCAAGGTAGTAAACAATTGTTTTGTCGTATACGGATCCGAAAACTCTTTAGCCCACCGTTTAATGAATCCAAGTACACCAGTAGCTTTATTTATTGTTAGCGAAAGATGACTTCTAAAGTCTAATTTTTTATCCAGAAGTACGCCAAGGTCGTTGAATGAATCAACTAAATCAAGCACAGCATTATTCATGATATACCGACCATTTATTGGAATTGATCTTGTTAAACACAATAATATAACCAATGTTGGGTAAGGCTACTTTACCCAACTTTAAACTTTAAATTCGACAACCAATTAAATTTCAAGTTAATTGCTTTTATTTTTGGCCAGTTTCTATTATAATTTCTTGTTATAAAAAACAAGGATCGTGTCTTCTACGGAACGAAATAATACGGTCAAAGAGAGTACTTTTTGTAAAAAGGGGTATTTTTTTAAAAATGGTACTTTTTTAAAAAAAGGCGCTTTTTAAGCAAAGTTAATTTAAAAAAAATGGTATTTTGTTTAAAAGTACCTTTTTGATACTATTATTTAAAACAAAGCTATTTTTTGAAAAAAAAGTCCACTATTTGAAAAAACTGTACTTTTTTAAGTAAATGGTACTTATTCTAATGAGAAATACTTTTTTAAAAAAGGGTACTTTTTTAAAATAGGGTACATTTAAAAAAAAAATACTTTTAAAAAAAAAGTACTTTTTTTAATAAGTTACTTTTATTAAGGGTGTTATTTTTTTTAAACACCACTTTTTTAAAAAACTTAATTTTTTAAAAAAGGTTACTTTCAAAAATATAGTACTTTTTAATTAAAGAGTACTTTTTTAAAAAAACGGACTTCTTGAAAAACAAAATTCTTTTTAAAAAGGATACTTTTTAAATCGATTGGTGGTTTTTTAAGACGAAATTTTTTTTAAAATACCTTTTTTTAAAAACAGGTAACCATTTGAAAAGGGGTATTTAAAAAAAGGGCATTTTTTTTTTAAAATTTACACTTAAAAAAGCTACCATTTTTTTAAACGGTTACTTAAAAAAGTTACTTTTGAAAAATTTTTTTTTAAAAGGGTTTTTTTTAATTGCATTTTTTAAATAGGTAATTTTAAAGAAAATTTACTTTTTGAAGAAAAAGTACTTTAAAAAAAAATTTATTTTGGAGAAAAGTTACTTTTTGTGGAATCTCACTTTTTTAAAAAAAAAATCTTTTTTTTAGGGATTATATTTTTTCTTTCATATTGGTGATTTTGATATCCTGATAACAATAAAACATATATGCGGTAATACTTGCTTCGGCTAATGAGACACGTGCAGTATAACCATGCATACACCCTCATGAAGCAAGTGCCCTACTACAATGACTTAAGCAATAAGAAAAGTTGCAACATATACACTTCTAAAGAAAAACAACAAACACATTGAAAATTTTTATCTTTTCAAGAGTTTTCTGACGTTTACATTCATATCTCGATTTTGATAATTTTAAATATCAACTCCTTCGGAATGTTAGTTAACGATTTCATTTAAAAGTGAAGAGGCTAGCTAAGTTATTGAGGGTGTGATAGTGATATCCACAGACAGACGGCCATCTTTAAATCAACTTCCGTTTTTATAAGGATCAAAAAAGTAAATGGGTCACAGCAAATTAATTAGAACGCGTTATAAACGGAACGAGATACCTATATATATCATCTGCAGGGTGGATTGGTGGGTTTAAAAACAAAAAAACACTAAATAAACGCTAAAATCAAAAATTTCTAAAAAAATTAAAAAAAAAAAATCGCAAAACGAAAAATGGAAAAAAAGAAAAACACACAAAATGGTAGAAGAACAAATAAGCAAAATATCAAAAACACAAATTCGCAAAATCGCAAAAACACTATCGCAAAAAAAACAAGTAAGAAAATTATAGTCGGTCTAGACCGACTATACGAAACCCTATACCATGGTTTAGAGACCATATCTCTTCTCTAATTCGATATAGAAAATAAGCATAAACCAAATTTGAGTGGGATTTTTATTAATTTTTTTGGCTGCAGATATGAAAAAGGTCATATCGGATGCTATATCTATATGGAGACTAGGCCCAAAAATGGACCGATCCTGACTGTGTTTAGTAAAGTCTCTTATATTTTGCAAAAACATATACAAACAAAATTTGAGAAGAATCAGTGCAATATTTTTGTTTTTTGATAGATTTAAGCGAAGATCGGGAAGCAGCTCTATATGGGGCCTATGACTAAGAGTTGTCCCATAGGGATCATTTTTGGACTACTCATTAATGGATTTAATAAACGCATACAAACCCAATTTGAGTAAAATCTATATGACAGTTTGGATCTTATGGTAATTTATGTCGATTTCATAGGGGTCATTTGTATGGGGGCTAGGTCTGAACATGGACCGATTCTCAATAGCGTTCATCCTATGGCCGATAAAAGCGTAAATACCAAATTTTATCAAAATATATTCATATTTGCGACCTGCAGTTTGATTACAAGGTTTACATGGACACACACACGGACGGACGGACGGACATCGTTAAACCGAATCAAATAGTGATTCTGATTCGATCGGTATAATAAAAGATGGGTCTAGGTAAGCACAAAGACATTATACCCAAACCACATAGTGGTATAGGGTATAAAAATTCCAATACGAGCAAAATCTCATATAAACTAATTAATGGAAATTTAAAAAAATCATTTGAACTAATATTCATATCAGCTAATAATTACAAATTAGACGAGCCAGAGCATTATAGTCGGTCTAAACCAACTATACGATACCCTATACCAGCGTTTACAGACCATATCTTTTAGGTCCAAATAATTAGATATACAACATAAGCATAAACCAAACTTGAGTGGCATTGTTATTAATTTGTTTGCCTTCGGATATGAAAAAGTTCACATCGGATGCTATACTTATCTGGGACTAGATCGAAAAACGGACCGATCCTGACTATATTTGGTAAGGACACTTATTTTTTGCAAAAACATATACAAACAAAATTTGAGAAAAATATGTGTAACATTTTTATTTTTTGATAGAATTAAGTGAAGATCGGGAATCAGTTTCATATGACGGCTATGACTTAGAATTGTCCTATGGGGTTTTTATTTAGACCACTAATTAAAGAATGCAATAAACGTACATATACCCAACTTGAGAACTATATGATAATTTGGATCTTATGGCAATTTAAGTCGATCTCGTAAGGGCCATTTGTATGGGGACTAGATCTGCACACGATCGATTTTTACCTATTTCAACAGCGTCCATCTTATAGTCGATCGAAGCTTTTAGACTAATTTGCATCAAATATATTCATATTTACATGTTTACATGGACACACAGACGGACACATCGCTAAATCGACTCAGAAAGTGATTCTGAGTCGACCGATGTAATGAAAGATGGGTCTAGGTTAAATATTTTGGTAGTTACAAACATCAGCACAAAGTCTTTATACCCTGACCAATTATTGTCATAAGGTATAAAAACACGTAAGAATTCTTTAGTAGGTCTAGACCGACTATACTATACCGTGTACCATGAATATAGAGAGAGAGTGTTAGGTCCAACTAATTGGATCCAGAAAATAATAGTAAACCAAATTTTAGTTATTAAGGACTAGGTAGAAAAATTAACCGATACCGAGCATATTTGTAAAACTGATTTATTCTCTCCAAGAACCAAATTTTGGAAAAATCTGAACATATTTTTGCTTTTTGATAGATTTAAATGAAGGTCGGGGAGAAGCTTTATATGAGCTCTGTGGCTAGCACAGATTTTTTTTACTACTAATTATATTGTGCAACAACTTTGGTGCTAAAAAAAAAAAAATAAAAAAGATATTTTACTGGCCGTTTAATCGGGGCGAAAGATCCGTACCTTAATGTAGAATGCTACATTCTACTACTGGCAGAAAAAGAAGTAAAAGCAGAAGTTGAATCGAAGTATAAAAACTCATGTTTTATTTATCTAAACGAAAAAAAAATTTTCTGTAATGTAATAGGTGTCGGCAGGCGTGTACGCAGGATGAATCAATGCCCCCCCTTTAAGAAAACATATTTTGTATTATTTTTTTCAGGTAATAGGACTATGTACTGAATTATAAGTTCTTTTATTTCTCTATAAAAACAATTAAAACAATATATTTTATGTCACAACTTTTTTATTGAAAATTGTACAGAAATTTTTATTTAAAATTGTTGTTTACATAAAAATTTAATAAGAAATATAAAATGCAGCAATGAAAATTGATAAAAATTATACATATGTGAAAAATTAGTAAAAGTTAAATCAGAAAAATTAATAAATTCAAATTATATAAACAAAAATAATAAAAAACTCAGCGAGAAAAATTAGCAAAAATTAAAGATTGCATATTTTTTTCTCGTAGATTAAAAATGAGAGATTCAGCGAAAGGACTATTTTCTGAAAATATTAGAAATCGATATAAGTTAGGACTGAAGTTTGAAATTTTTTTAATTTCATAATTATCAACTACAAACGAATTTCTAATTTACGTGAACTTTTTGCTAGTTCATCTGGAACTGCATCCGCAGAAATAGCGACATTGTGATGGATATTAAGTAACGCTAATCCATTAAGCCTATCTTCAATCGTTGTTTTGCGTAAAAACGTTTTAAGAAGTCTCAATGTTGAAAAAGATCGTTCACTGATTGATGTTGTAACCAACCAGTAGTGTAGCAGATATTTGAAGAAATCGAACAGTTGGGAAAATGGATTGTCGCATGCCAAAAATCACAAAACTTGCAAAAGGCACCACCAAACGTTTTGAGTATACTAACCAGTTTCACCTGGCAAACTTCAAATTACGTTTTCCGCTAAGTGCGAATATTAATTTGTCATCAGGATACCACACATTTTTTAACAAAAATAATCTTTTTTAATCGTTGAGTTGCTCTCCTCCAATAAAATTACTAATATCATTGATATTTACATCTGAAACCGATGGAGACTCGCATCCATTTACAAAAACTGCAGCACAATCATTTGTACCAGGAACAGGAGCGACCTGATCAACATCAACATCTGTTCTTTCTGAGTCACTATTTTTAGATTTTTTAGCCAAATATTTGTTAAATTAGAATTTTTAATTTTCTCTTCTCTTTATTCATCTTCACAAAATATTATTTTTAACAAGTAAGAGTGTTAAATTCGGCTATGCCGAATCTTTGATACCCTCCACCTGGGTTTTACGTTTACATTAATATCTGGACTTCTTGCACTATTGAATATGTAAACACTTTGATAAACCTATTACTGAATTATTACAACAAATGCTCTGAATTTTCAGCATTTTATAGAGGTGTCTACATATTTTAGGTCATAAATTGGCAGAATGACTCCCGATTTATCCCATTTTAAATACTAACCTGATCCAGATAATTACAAACAATATTAAGTTTAACCAGGTAAATGGTTTATTTTGTAATTTTCTTTTTAATTTAAATTTTTTAATATAAAGGTGCATTTTATTTTTTACAATCCTTTTCAATTTTCCAGACATATTAGTATAGGGCACATTTGTGAGTCCGCATAGATCAACTTTCAACTCTTACTTCTTTTTATTGTATTAAATCTATCTTTGTGTCTTTAAATTAATTAAGATAATTAAGATGAAAATATTTAACAAACTGTTTTTTTTTAGTTAATATCTGAACATTTTACTGATACAAGGCAAAACTAAAACTGCCAAAAATTTCAGTCAAAACTATTTTGAATGTATTTGTTAAATATCGCATAATTTTTATCAATTTTAAACTTTAAAGTCTTTTTAAGTCTGGTAATAACTCCATAATATGAAGGAAGTAAATATGTGGATTCTTTAATAACAATGACAAGTATAAAACACTGTTTTGTGCATAACATTAAAATATTATAAATTTGAGCATAATTAATTTAGAAACATAATTAATTTTAGAAAAATGTCCGATTCGTTTTTCGATGATGCTGAAAACACATCAAAGAAATACAGAACATAAAGATTTTGCTTCAGTTAGTTGAGAGACGAGAAGCTAATGGATGGCTGGAGCAGGTCAAAGGTGACGACTATAAATGCAAATGCAAGGCTTTTGAAAATATATTAAAATGTGATAAATCAGATCTAAGTATACATGCTTATAACCACTGTTATAAAAAATCTTTTAAACCCAACAGTATTGCCATAATTTGAAATTGTAAAGATGCTAAATTGCAAAAAAAGATGCTTAAACGTACTGGATGCTAAATTTTTTTTTTTCAAATTTCATTACCTTTATACTGAAAAATTATATACTTATTAATAAATTCTTTGGTTTTTAAATCGAAAAATTAATATAAAACATATGTTTCGATTTATATTTTTTAATTTTTAATTAAAATTATTTTGGATTTCATCTGAAATTTTTATTAACATCAAATTGAGTTTATTTTAAACTTAAATTAAATATTTTTAATTTTAGAGGGATTTTTTTTTTTTATTTAAAATATAACAGAAATTACATTATCAAAAGATACGATTATATTAGAATAATTGGTTTATGGAATCTAACATTTCTGTGATGTCTTCATCTTCAAGTTCTTCTTGGCTCTGATATATTTCTGACGATCGACTCTTATCAACGACATCGCTCGGTATATTGTAAGTGTGACAGCACCAATTTTTCAATTTCAATCCTTCTTTTATACGTATTACAGAACATAACGGATTTTATTCTGTTCGAAGTTTGCTTTTAACTAAAGCTATTAAGCTAAACAAACGTTCAACTTCGGCTTTTGAGAAAGACAAAACTAATATAGACAACACAAATATTGATTCCTAAAATGGATTTTCGCCAATAGAATTTTTCAATCCATAAAGAGGTTGTATTCAGTGTTGTATCCCACTTTTGTTCTGTGATATAACTCCATTGGATTTGAATTTTTTCTGTTTCAGATGATATAAATTTAAACTCTTCTAATATATTGGTTATCTGTTCTTTTACCCGTTTTAATGTGTTTTGTATTGAAAATTTTGGCATTTTTTTAATACAATAATATTTTTTGGCAATCGACTTTCAAATTCATTAAAAACTGTTGTTGGTGTTTACATTCTTCTATTTCAAAATGTTTTGTTATATTTGTTGAAAGAAACGAGCAGAGTGGTAAAAGGAGTAGTACACAAAATTACTGTACTACACTTTGAGAAATAAAAACATATCAATACCATTAAAAGATGCTAAAAGCAACATTTTATTAATAAAAGATTCTAAGTTAGCATCTAGCATCTTTTGATAAATTTTGGATGCTAAACGACAAAAAAAGTTGCTAAATCTAGCAACTAAAAAGCTAAAACGGCAACACTGAAAACCAAGAACAAATATTCTGTTTGAGTTGTAACATCTCATTTGCAAGCCATTTTAATTAAGCTGCGTTCACACTATGTGTTTTGCTTGTGTTTTTCTTATTGTTTTAGCACATGCAATTTGTACACATAGTGTGAACCCTTTCAAAAACTGTTTATGTACAACACATTTGGCAAAACATATGTAAATTTTTCAATTAGAGCAGGTTCTATTTTGGCATGACAACCATATTAAAATACAATACTGCTTATGGCGAAAGAAAAACAGAGTAAATTATAAAGATAAATATTGAAAGAAAAATAAATTGTTTAATATTAATTAACAATTAAAAAATATAAAAAATATATTACTTTACTTTTAACAATAACTTTTTGTAAATTCACAAATTAAATCAGCTGTTGTTTACATTTAGAGGTTATGTCATACGGAAATACATATGTACGTTTGATCGCAAAATGATGAATTGTATGTAAAACGCCAATTTTGACACACACGCCGAATTACGTATGGATCGTAAAACTGAATTTACATATGGCAAATACACATAGTGTAAACACACCTTTAATTGTGTAAATTTTAAATGCACATCTAACCATATCAAAAAGATGAATTAAACAGAATTGCAAAAATATTTTTTTTATAATATCTGTATGTTTTTTTTTATATTATTCTTATGTAATTCTCATGATATTTTTATCTTATTTTTTATTTTTACATAATTGAAATTGTACAAATTAAAAATAAATTTTAAAAAAAGTAGTGTAGGGAAAAAAGGGAATTTTTTTCATAAGCGTAGAGATTTCTGAAAAAATCTCCTGGCATCACTAGTACCTATTAAAAAACAATGTAAAAATTCACAAGACAACGCGACATAGACTTGCTTTATTCAAAAGCTTCCATAAGACTGAATGAAATTGTTGCTTACTTTACTCTTTGGTGAGTATTTTCATTTTTGTTCGGCTGTATACATATAAGAAGCCAATTTGAGTTCGGTTTACTCGTGCTGCTATGCATATGTTTGTGTGTTAACAAAAATATACGATATCCCAGTCATCATTTCGAAGATTGTTTTAACAAAAAATACCTTACTGTGTCTTCTTCGAGCACTTTTGATAATTAAAAACTGCTTAATCACATGCGCTATTAGAAAAAGACTAGATAATGATTTTTGCTTTCTCTTAGAAAGTGATTTATAGAAAAATTACATTAAATAAGACTCAAAAATGAGTCGAAACTGATTAGAAAAGCGGATAAAAAGGACTCTCAAGAAGATTCGCGGGTAAGGTAATATTTAATCCCAACAAAAGAATATTTTGTGATCAGCAAAACGGCGCATTTATAACTGTTTTAATAGCACATATGAGTCAAAAAGACTCTACATGATCATTTATTGCATAAAATGCTTACTGGGATTTTATTCACTATCTGTAGAAACAGGTTTTTTAAGTAAAACAAATCTGCATACAATTTCAATTCTATTTCGTTCACAATGATACGATCAGTTTGTTTACTAGCTACTAGTAAAATAAGAAAATAGTATTATAATACAGCGTAATGATGAATTGTACTTCTCAATTAGTTTATTTTTAATGTGCCATAAGAAGTTCGGTTTGTGCTAAGAAAAGCATGAATATATGTTTCCCAGGGCGAAGCTTCATCATTGCACTATGATTGAGTTGAGCTCCGCGACTATTCATAATGTGAATAGCTCGTGTCAAAAATTTTTGGTAGTTGGGAATGGCGTTTGTGTTAAGAAAAGCATAAACGCATGTTTCCCAGGGCAAGGCTCGATCATTGCACATTGATTGAGCTGAGCTCCGCGGTTATTCTTAATGTGGATAACTGTTGAAACAAATTTTTCGGAATGGCGTTTGCCTCCGTCCCGACATTAAATAACAAAGTTTAAAAATTTATTTTAATTAACATCTTTTTTTAACATCTGACAAAAAATAGTATTTTTCTAAACAACAATTTTTTTTACAGGGTAAATAAATATTTTATGGCTTACCTACCTACCTACTTTTGAAAGCAAGTATGCAGGGTTTATACATGTACTAAAAATACAACTCTTAAAACCATACTATTTTTTCAACTCTAAAAATTTCAGAATTTTGTAAAAATAAAATAAAATACCGATTTATTTTAATATGCGCTTATTATGGATATACATACATATACAAAATATATGAATATTATTTATAGTATTTTGATATTGGCAACAGTAGTATGTATCAATTTGTAACATTTTGTGATGTTATAAAAATCGCAGAATATTGATATTGATTTTATATAGTTTCTTTTATTAATTAATTAACTTAAATATTACACCAAAAAATATTGATATTGATGAATTTTTATATTATTAACACAACGACCACAAAAACAACATGCACAGCTATGACAAAATACAAAATTTAGGAAAACAATATAGGAAAACGTCATATTTTTTTTTACCTTTTCAGTGATTTCTCGGCACCTATGAAACCTATTGTCATGATTTAAAAACAGGAACCTTTTCAAGATGTTAGTGAATCATTCTCACTAAAAACAAGCGCCCTATCTGCCCTATTGAGGGCGTTATCACAAGAACACATATTCAAATCATATTTTCTCATGACTTTTTAATTCTTCGCTCAATTCTCGGGACCAGATTAACCGATTTGGACGATTTTAAATAGCAAACTTCTCAGGATGTTAGTGAATCATTTTTTATACCAAGGAGCACCCTAGCTATCCGAATGAAGCCGTCATCGTGATTTCCACAGACGGACAGACGGACAGACGGACAGCCGGACAGACGGACAGACGGACAGACGGACATCGTTATATCAACTTCGCTTGTTATAAGGATCACAAATATATATTTTTTATGGGGTCCAGAATTTTTTTTCTAATTATTACAAACGGAATGACAAACTTATATATACCCTCTGCACACTGGAGTGGAGGGTATAATAAAAAAAATTTAAAATTAACATAATTAACAAATTAACAAATTTTAAAATGAACAGTAGGAAAAAAATTAAACTTAATGCAAACTGAGTATTTTTGAAATGATTGCTCACATATCAAATGAAGTTAATGCATATATGAACATTTATTTATGTATTAAATCAATTAGTATTAGTGATAGAAAGTAGATTTTTACTATATTATTTTATATATATTATATTATATATCATGTACATATTTATTAATTATAATTTTTTTCTATAGTTATTGGAATCATGGGGGGTTAAACCCCCAATAACCCCCTGCAAACGCGCCTGGGTGTCGGTAATATACATTAACCCCTCCGACCCTCCCTATTGATTTAGTTTGCAGTTCGTTTCCTTACTGTCCCGAAAAAAACTTACTTCGGATTCGGCTTCACTGGAAACGTTAAAAGCCGTTATGGAACCCTAAGGGATTTGTTGTAATTGTTATTTCGCATTTTCCTTCAATTTTGAAACTTCAGACTTTTTTGCTGCTTGTTTGTTTATAAATGATTTTTCTTAATATTAAAATATGGTGGGCTTATTACAGGAAAGGTGAAAAATTATCGATTAATTTTTTCGTCCTAAGCACATTTAAAAAATAGAAAAGTAGGATAATTATAGTTCTTATAGACCGACTATACGATACCCTGTGCCATGGGCTTAGAAAAAGGTTCTTAGGCCCAACTAGTTGGCCATAGGAAATAGATATAAACCAATTTTAATTGGCTTTGGAAAAGTTCATATCAGATGCTACTTTTATATGGAACTTGTTCGAAGAATGGACCAATCGGAACTATATTACGTAAAATGAGTTATTTTTCACAAAATCCTCACCACACGACCTCAAAAGAAATGCTGAAAAACGATATTTCTGAGGAATGGGGAAAAATAACCACAGAGGCGACGAAAAAGCTGGTCTTATCCATACCTAAGCTTCTATCAAAAGTTCTTCATCGCAAGAAATATCCCATCAGCTAATGAATTTGCTATTTTCTTTTATTGAATTTGTTATTTTTGTTATTTTAACTATGTATAATATAATAAGCTGTTGGATAAAAGCTTAAAATTAAACATAATAGTAGTTCCATAAAAAACTGTGTCCTTGTATAAACTAACACATCTATTTTTCAACTTTACGCATAATTTTTTTTTTGCTAAGTGTATACAAAATTGACAAAAATTTGTGCAATATTATTTTGTTTTTAAAATTTTAAGTGAAGATCGAGCAGAAGTTTTGTTTGGGGACTAATCCTTAACATAGTCGTAGAGGGTTTCTTTTTAGGCCACTAATAAATGGGTGTAATTTCAGTAATGATCGCCCCGTGGACGACGACAGCATACTCAATTTCACCTGCATATATTTGTGTTTACATGGACACACAGACGGACAGACAGACAGACGGATGGACGGACATCCCTAAATTGACTCAGATCCTAATGCTGAGATAGTAATTGAGTCTAAAAAAGGGTACCTAGATCAGATATTTTTTGGAGTTTTAAACATTAACACAAACTCATTATTCTCCGACCAAAGGGAATAAATAATAAATATTACATAAAAATATTTTTCAAATTGCAACGAGTACCTTAGGTTCGTTACTAAAAATGTTAATAGGAAGCTGATCAGCCATACATACGTCATATGAAAATTTGCAAATTTTTTTGCGACTAGATCTCCTTCATAAGAATGTTCTATTTATTCCAATTTATTTATTACCGGAAATAATTTGCTCTAGTAACCCAGCGTGGGTGAGATATAAATCAATATTAATTCATTTCCTTACTATCACAAATTCAAAGAAAACCTTTGAAATTATAATTTTTTAATCAATTGCATTTATTCGTTAAATAACAGTATTGAATTCAACTGAAATTTTAGAATTGTCAATATTAGCGATGACTGCAATAATACCAGTCTAAATTCACTTGAAACTAATAAAAAAGAAGAGATAAGAATTTCGAATTTTATCAGTTATTTGTTAAAGATTTAAGCACACTTTCAGCACAAGTCTTCAAAAACAACAGTCAACAGTCATATTTCAAAAACCAGATAACACTTATGTTGAAAAATTATTGAGCCACAGATATTTATAGACGAGTTGAAACATATTTGCTTGAGGTAAACATATGGATGGACTTATGACAATGAATGGCTTTTGATAGCATGCGTGGGTGTTTTGAAAACGTCAAGTTTGAATACCCTACACGTCTATATGATAAGCATATCGCACCTAAAATACAAAAGAGTCACAACTCAAAATTTTCGAAAATTGACTTTTTTCCATAAATTAATTCACAGTACACATTTCTATCTACTGCAAAAATTTAGTTCTCATAACTATCTTCTTTCACAGGTAAAATGCTGTTATATGTGGGGCACAAATTGAGATAATATCACTAGTCAAATGGAAAAATTTCAGTCAGAGAATCATGACTCAAAATTATATTTTAAATCTACAAATACAATATAAATTAAAAAATATTATAGCAAAACTTTCCTCAAAATGGACATTTTTCATAATGAAACTACATTTTTTTAAATAATACAATCATTTTTACATGAACAGTTTGCCTCTCCTGAAAATTTGAAAATTTTGAGTTGTGACTGTTTTGTATTTAAGGTGCGATATTATGAGTTACATACTCGCACCTTTTATAACATTGATTGGCTTTGTAAGCCAACTAACTATATTGATCACTTTCTCATTTAGTGAAGTCATGCCTTAAAATTCAGTTCGATTAAAATGAGTTTTAATAAATATGCTCTAATCGATTCGAAGACGTTGTCAAACGATATTTAAATCGGTGGAAATTGTTGCATATTAATACACAACACACATGCAAATATTCCTCTGACTTGGACTTAAATTTCCCTAATACCCAGGTATCATGTAAGCTTGAAAAAAGTTGGTCATGAGATATCGTGTAGGATTTTGTAGAGCCGACCTTAGCTGACTGTAATTATATTTCTTTACTTTTCCATTGCATAAAATGTATGTCATATGGCTAAATTTTTGCGATCGTATTTTTTTTGCACTTTTAATGCAAATAAAAATTATTATATTGAAAAATAAACAGTGGTGTTCACATATATTTAGTTATGAACAAAAAAATAAGGGGGCAAAAATTGTATTTACAACAACAGCAATAGCTGGATGATTGAAATATTGTTTATTTACTCAAGAAAAGGTTCACTTAAATATAAAATCCTCTCTTGTGGATTTCTTTGCAATAAAATTTAAATAAATATTTTCAAATTGATTCAGAAGCATGTACTCCTTCATTAAAATAAATCAATCTGAAAAGCTGAACTTTTGACGGACGAAGAAAAAACTAAGATTTTACTCTAACTGAAGGTAACATCTAACTAAAATTTTCGTTACCCCTACAAAATATAAGCCAAAGTGACGGGTGGCCCCGTAACTCAGTTCAGGAACTCGTGTAACCAGTAATTGCTATTTATATCCTATACCACTATGTGGTTTAGGTATAATGACTTTGTGCTGCTGTTTGTAACTACCAAAAATATTTGACCTAGACCCATCTTTTATTATACCGATCGAATCAGAATCACTATCTGATTCGACTTAACGATGTCCGTCCGTCTGTGTGTCAATGTAAAACTTGTTATCAAACTGCAGGTCGCAAATATGAATATATTTTGATGAAACTTAGTATATGAGATTTTATCGGCCATAGGATGAACGCTATTTGAATCGGTGAGAATCGGTCCATGTTCAGACCTAGCCCCCATAGAAATGACCCCTATGAAATCGACATAAATTGCCATAAGATCCAAATTGTCATATAGATCTTACTCAAATTGGGTTTGTATGCGTTTATTACATCCATTAATGAGTAGTCTAAAAATGATCCCTATGGGACAACTCTTAGTCATAGGCCCCATCTGGAGCTGTTTCCCGATCTTCACTTAAATCTATCAAAAAACAAAAATATTGCACTGATTCTTCTTAAATTTTGTATATGTTTTTGCAAAATACAAGAGACTTTGGCAAACATGATCAGGATCGGTCCATTTTCGGACAAAGTCCCCATATAGATGTAGCATCCGATATGAACTTTTTCATATCTGCAGCCAAAAAAATTAATAAAAATCCCACTCAAATATGGTTTAAGCTTATTTTCTATGTCCAGTTAGTTGAGCCTAAGAGATCGGGTCTCTTAATGCATGGTATAGGGTATCGTATAGTCGGTCTAGACCGAATATAATTTTCTTACTTGTTTTTATCATAATTAAGTAAACAACGCATTCTACCATTTACGGAAGCACCTGCTGATCAGGGTATAATGATTTTGTGCTGATGTTTGTAACTACCCGAAATATTTTGATGAAATTTGATATAAAAGTGTTTACCCGCCATAGCATGAACGCTATAGAAATTGATAAAAACCGGACCTGGTCCCCTTACATTGCCGTAATATCCAAACTATCATATAGATCTCAGTCAAATTGGGTTTGCGTATGTTTACTACATCCAGTTGTCATTAGTCCAAAAATAAACCCTATAGGACAATTCTTACTGAAGGTAACTCCCGATCTTCACTTAAATCATAAAAAAAAATCTTCCACAGATTTTTCTCAAATTTGGTATCTTTAATATTAATAGGCTAGGCGATTTCTTGTGACCGGTGTTTTGTTCTACCGTTTTATTACGATTTTGCCGAAACGTATATTATTTGAAAGGTATTTGTTTTTAGGCGTTTTGCAGATTTAAAATTTTTTTTTACTAGCTGTTTTTACCCGGTCTTGCCCGGGATCCAAAGGCCTGTGATATGAAAAATTGTTCACTATGCTTACCAGGCGCTGAGTACTTAGCGTCCAATGAACAATTCCTCAAAAAACTTAACTTTCTCTCCAAAAACTTGTATGGGATTGCCGAATTTGTTCATGATGAAAAAATTCCCCAATGTTTACGTTTTTGGGGAGTAAATTCTTTTTTATTTCAATTTAAAATTTTTTGATTTTTTTCAAAAATAAGCTGTGAATATGTAAAATTTAAGAACGAATTTGGGGAGTAAATAAATTTTTTTATTTAGTTTGAAACAAAAATGGGGAATTCATTTCTTTTGGAGACCTTTTTTTAAATTTGGGGAATTTGTTCATCGTGAAATTATTCCCGTGTGTACCAAATTTCACAGAAATCCGTTGAAAAATACAAATTTTTATAGCGAACAAATGTACCAAAACAGAAAATGAGTTTTATAAAAAAGTGGGTGTAAAGGTAGGCGTGGCCAGCAAGATAAATAGTCCGACCTTCGGTGGAGTACAGGTGAAGAAGTAAAAAATTTTATAGCGAAAAATTATACCGAAAAACAGGAAATGAATTGTACACAAAAAGTGGGCGTAAAAGTAGGCGTGGCCGGTAAGAATCATATGGCGACCTTTGCTGGGGTTCAAAGATCGTGTGTACCAATTTTTGGAGACATCTGTTGAAATATTAAATTTTTTACAGCAAACAAATATATCAAAAAACCGAAAATGAATTTTATATAAAAAGTAGGCGTACAAGTGGGCGTGGCCGGTAAGAATCGTATGGCGACCCGGAGTACAGAGATCGTTTGTACCAACTTTCAGAGAAATCCGTTGAAAAATACAAATTTTTATAGCGAACAAATATACCAAATAACAGTAGGCGTGGCCGGTAAGAATCTGAAATTTGTGTACCAAATTTCAGAGAAATCCGTTGAAAAATAAAAGTTTGTATAACGGTCAAACAAACAAACAAAGAAACAAACAAACAGAAAATGAATTTTATATATATAGATTTTGAGTAAATTGCATTTAAAGTTGCTACTAACGCATACATAAAATTATATAATGCTATGTGTGTGTTTATTAAATTTGTTAATGTGTTTGTAATAAAAATGAGTTTGTTTTTTGTGTTGATTTGTGAATTGGCTATAATTGATTAGCATACCTTTAGGGGTTTTATTTAATGAAAAAATATAATATCCTAGAATTTGCACTCGAATCTCGATGGCTGGAATTGCTAGTTTATATAATTTTGCAAAAAAATCGGTCGATTTAGATATAGCATCCGGTATGTACTTATTCATATTCAAAGGAACTAAGAGATAGGGTCTCTAACCGTATGGTATAGAGTATCGAATAGGCCTTACCTGTTTATTCTGAATTATTATTGGTAAAGCACATGTTTTGGAATCACTAAATTAATATTAATTTTCTTATGTTGTTATTTTTTTTTTTTTTTTTGATTTTTTTACCAAAGGCATATTATCCATCAAATGGATTTTATACAATCCACTCTGAACCACATAAAATATATATATATTATTGATCCTTATAATAAGCAGAGTTTATTAGCGGTGTCCGTTTGTACGTCCGTAGAAGTCACTATCACGTCCTCAATATGTCAGGAGGGTGGCTCACTTTTAGCGCAAGCAATTCAGTGATATCCTGGGAGGATTTCTGTTTAATATCATTAAAATCGGTTCAATAGGGCGCGCGATTTCAGTGAAAATGTAAAAAAAATTAAAAAAATATGATTTTTCTATGTTGTTCTTGTTATTGTTGTTTTCCTAAGTTTTGTCTTTTATGTGCTGTAGCTGTAATTGTCAAAGTTGTTGTTTGTAGTATTTCCTTCATGAGTGTGTATGTATGTATGTATACTAGGGTGCCCCTTAATAAAAAAAAGTGTTGAAACTGTCGGTCTCACCCCCTAGAAATATGCGAATATCAAAAAAAAACTGAGAAATGCAAAGTTTAAGAAAAATAATTCGGTTAATTTTTATTTATTTAACCCTTCAGTGCTCCTGAGATCAAAATTATCCATTGTGATATATCTCTGGTGCAATTATCTGCTTATTGCTCGCGAATATAAATTAACACAACTTAGGTCATATGTCTAAAAAATAGGACGTTTTTTGAAATTAACTTTGATTTAATTTTGTAATTTATTCCATTAAGAGTAGTATTAATTTAATATTACCTTTTATATATATTATTATATTTGAAATTTACTTTTATTTAATAAACTATTTAAAACTGGGAAATAAAATGTTAGAAGTTTGAAAAGATGTAGGTGACATTGAAGATAATATAAAGCGACCGATTATTACATATCAAAAATGTCAACCATTATAAGTAATGGCATCTTCACCGATTGACCTGAAATTTTTTTTTTTTTTTTTTTTTTTTTTTGGCGTTTTTTTATCAATATCCACCAAATTGGTGAGTGAGACCGCAAGATATTCAACTAATACTTTATTATATAAAGTAATTTTATAACAAAATTGGTTAAAAGTTGTTTTAATATATATTCGCGAGCAATAAGCAGATAATTGCACCAGAGATATATCACAATGGATAATTTTGATCTCAAGAGAACTGAAGGGTTAAATTACAAAAAAAATTAACCGAATTATTTTTCTTAAATTCTACATAGTGGTTTCATCGAGTGTAATAGAAAAACTCGTTTTCGGTAATTTTTATTTAAAAATATCTTAAAATCCAAATCTGGCCTTGGCAAATAATGGGTTAGCGTTCTCGGATTTATCACAAATTTTCGGAACGAAACTTCTACACATTTGGTTATTATATTTTAAGCGCCGCATCTAAAAATTGGACAGCACTTACCAAATATTTGAATTTTTTGCATAAATTGTCTTTTATTAGATTGGGGTCATATGTGACCCCAATTCCAAAAGGGTCAATGGAGTCATATTATTTTTTTCCGAAACCCTAGGCTATTAATATAAAATATAACAATTAAAAGTAGAAAAGTGATGAATTTTTGATACAAAGTATTTAGAAAGAGTACATTTACAGAATATTTCACAAAAATCCAAGTTTTCTCGAAATCCGTAAAAATAAAATCCTAGTCAAAAAAATTCTGGCAGAGGGATTTACTTAAAAATTCACACAGTTAATCTGCAACATGTATTTAATAAAACCTTAAAGTAATATATTAATTTTTTTAAATTTTGTTTAAGAAAATTTTTTCAAACTTGAAAAAGGAGCTTTAAAAATTTTATCAAAAAAATTACCAATTTTCGGTCTCAATGCGCAATAGGTTAACAACGTGGTAATAAAACAATACTTCATATCTGAGTACTTATAAGTAGAGAGACCAAAAAAGAATGATGGCTTTAATCAATTTCTCAAAGTTGAAAAAAATGCCATCAAATTTCATGATCTAGTTTTTTTTTTGGCACAAAAGTGGTCTGGGGCATTTGCTATTTCTTGGCGAGGTTTCCTACGATTTTGAAGTTTTATAGCCTTTTGAAAGAATAATTTAATACTGATCCCGAATTACGTAACAGCTTGTCGGAAAAATTAAACTGTAGAACGAAATTTTCGTAAAATCTCAAAAAAAGCCATATTTTCCCCATATAAACACACTTGAAATTTTCAATCGCTTTGCGCCACGACTAAACGTTTTTTGATTGGCCCAAAACTTTGTATTTCTCAGTTTTTTTGCTATTCATATATTTCTAGGGGGTGAGACCGACAGTTTGAACACTTTCTTTTTCCCTCCATATAACGAAGGGCCACCCTAATGTACACGTAAGAAAATTATAGTCATTCTCTACCGACTCTACGTTTGTTTCAAAATACATACGTCTTTACCAACTCCGTTGTCTGCCATATAACCCCAAACCAATATGTCACTCCACGGTTTTTAATCGTTGTCAAAAGATTTTCTTTATTTATTCCAGTTTCACTTTTTCGGCAAACCAACTTTTTCCTTTATTGGTGAAAAGCAAAACTAATTTTCAATCGCAAATAAAAAAGTTCCTAAAATTCTAGAGCCGTTGCTAATTTCAAAAGTCCATGCCTTTTTTCTATTGACATCGGATTCTTTTTTTTTTTTTTTTTTTTTTTTTTGTTTTTGTTAACCAACACTGTTTTGATTTGAGGAAAACAGGTTATGGGAAGGATAAGAGAGGAATCAGAATTTGTGAATATTTGACTTAAATTTTATTGTGCGGTCAACTGGACAATAGACTACATCGGAAGAACATTTCCCATGGTAGTATCTATAGAACAGTGATACACAACCCACATTCCGACGAAGTTCCAACAAGTCAATAGAGTTGGATACTCTACTATCATTAATGAGTGCCAATGCCCTCCTTTGCACAGGATCTAGTAGCTACAAAATAGACTTTGAAACTCCTGCCCATATATGGGCATTGCATTCCACTCCCGGTCGGATGTAAGTGGTATAGATTTTAAGGAGATCAGAAGGAGTAAAATAATTTTTGCACCGTTTTAGAAAACCAAGATACTTGAATGCATCACATCACATTGAATTCTAATGCGTAGAGCATCAAGAGTACCCGATTCCTCAATACCTATATCACCCATATATACAGATGATATTGTTGAATCCATGACCCTATGGGTCAACATACAACACTGAGTCTTCAGCGTATTAAAATCAACCCTATTCGCTTTACCCCACTCGGAGATTGTTAACAGGTCTTGATTTGTCATTCATTGTTCGTCTTTTGCCCCCAACCTCCAAGAGCTTTGGCCCACAATTAAAGGAAAATGAATGACCAACAGATTCAAGAACTAATTTGGGAGCAGTTATTCAGAAATTCTGTTCTACTTACGTCGAAGTTGTTCGTTTTTCGCGCTAAGTTAGTTTGGAGTGGTGACTACAGAGAGGCTTAGAAATTGGATTGTTGAACTTGTAGCTTTGAACGACATATTGCACTGGGGAGAAGCTTCTAAGCCTGTCAATATAGTTTCCAAAACAAGTTTGTTTAGTCAAATCAACTTTATACAAACAAGTTTGTCTTCTACTAAAATTGAATCGATGTAGGAGACCTGTATGTCGTTGCATAAGTTGCGGGATTTCTCTACTGGTAAATGTACGAATATTTTTCTGCGTTTTTGCGAAACGTTCCGTGATTTTTTAAAAACAAATAAAATTCACAATATGTCAATGCTAAAATGTTCATAACTCAAAATATTTTAATTACATCTATAATATTAATAGGCTAGGCGAATTCTTGTGACCGATGTTTTGTTCTACCGTTTTATCCCGATTTTGACCAAACGTATATTATTTGAAAGGTATTTCTTTTCGGCCGTTTTGCAGATTTACACTTTTTTAAATTTTTTCCTTTATTTTGAGTAAATTGCATTTAATGTTGCTACTAACACATACATTTAATTATACATATGTGATGTGTGTTTTATTAAATTTATTAATGTGTTTGTTAATGAGTTAGTATTCTTCAATCACAATAATAATAAACCATAAAAGTGTTGATTTGTGAATTGGCTAAGTTGAAAAATAAAATTGCCTAGAAATTGCACTGGAATTTCGAGCGCTGGAATCTGCTAGCTTTTATTAATATATAAAATTTCCATCATCAAGTGTACGGACACCTTTTTACAGTAACTTTATACATACAATCATAATCCTAATCCTAGAAATCTATATGCAAAAATAATGCGGTATAGATGCACTATAACAAAATCGCTATCGTGTAGAGAATGTTTATTAATCACTTAAAAAAATAAAGAAAAATCGGATTAAAGCCAACAAAATTTCACAAAGCAAATTGATTTGGGGTAATTATTCTTTTTGTAAATTTAGATTATATTTGTTTAGTATCGTAAATACCCCTTCTTCGTTACTTCTTCAGTTGCTTAAGTTTTAAACAATTTTTGCTCCAAGTTAACAGAGTTACGACCTGTAATCATGAACAATTTCAACTGTATACCCCATTTCCAAAGCTATTTTATTCAAACTTTAACCATTTTGTGGCTTACTTATCTTGTGGACAATTTTTTCTGCAGAAGTTTGATCTAAATTTTATCTTATGAAGAAAAAATTTAAAAAGAAACTTTTTCTTCAGATATTTTGTACTTAAAATTTTATAAATCATTTTGATTTCAAGTTTTATCTAAACTACAAGTCCACAAAATTCTTAGTACATCGTTTAAACCAACATCAATTTTAATCTTTCGAGATCATTAAAAACCATACTGTCTTGCCTGCAACAAATTCTCATTATATACTGTATACAAACTGCCTTTAACCTTTTATCTCTGGTATGGAAATTTCAAACAAACAAACAAACAATCTCTAAATAAGTCATCACTTTTGTTAACACCTTCTATTAGGTGTAATAAATTTTGTCAGTTTTTGGGCTGGACACTAGTTGATGTATGATCGTGAAATTGTTAAATTACATTAAAATTAGTTCTTTTGTTCTTTGTTTAAATTTTGTTGCTAAACAAACCACTAAATTTAGTTTAAATAACTAGAGGGTGTTTTTTGTTGAAGCCAATCAACCAACCAACCAACCAACGAAACAGCCAACTAAAACTAACATAAACTAATTTCCAAGAAGGTGTTTAGATGAAAACGCTTCCAGTATTTTAAAACGATGATATTGATGATGATGAAAAGTGCTACACCAAATGGGCATAAACTGCTAAGAAAGAAGAAACATAATTGTGGGGATTGAAGAAGATTGGGCTTTTTAAACAAACAGCTTATGGTCGACAACAGAAAAACAAACAATTATTTGTGAGATGCCGCCATCACAGACGCCACCTCCATCATCACAACTAACGCAAATGAAATTGCCATTACCACCACCATAACAGGCGCTGCCGCCAAGCCAATATTCTCATATCTAATGCATCTTAAACTTAATAATGACTTCGAATGAATGAGTGAAAAGAACAAATAATCACTTTTTTTTTTTTTGTTATAGAACATTATGACTTTCTTGAGAGTGATGTTGGTAAAGTGATCTTTTAGTTTTGTTATAGTCATGGCCTTAAGCTTTTTAATGTCCAAACAAATTATATTGTAGATACAACAACATTGTTGTTTTTGTTTTTAAGTAGACAACTTGACTGAAGAAATTGTGTTGTTCTCGTACTGTACAGAAGACAATAATCATTCATACAGAGAACATTTGCACCATTGTAAATCCATCATTTTCTTCTGGTTTTCCTGAAGAGTTGTGACATCGCTATTGCTAACACTCTACGGTTGGAGAGGACTCAAAGATAAAATTATTACTTTTCGTAAGTTAAACCACATGATTCCAAATCACGATTCTTATTAAATGATAGAATAATTGCCGTTTTGTAATATATGTAGGTCTGGAAGGTTTTCCCACTAAGATCGAAAAGTGGTTTCAGAATCAGAGCCGGTAACAAAAGTATGTGCTAACATGTTCACCCAATCATTCCAACATTAAATCCGTTTTCCAGTATGGTCATCAATGCATGAAACGATACTTTTATCTCCTCAATCGATTCAACCGGTGCCCGGGGAATGAGTGGTCTTTTGGGATTATTGGATAGCCAGTACTAACACGGCGCGCCGCTGAACCAGGCAAATCCATATAAGTCTCAGTTTGTGCGAAATAGCTTCCAAGAATCAAATAGTTTAAGACGGTGCATTATCATGGTTCACAAATCACTTAAAATTCTGGCCTCTTTTTGCGAAACGACGCAAAACACTGAAATAATATTCGTTGCTAACAGTTGGGCCCAGCGAAGAAAACATGACTTTGAGTTTCTAACAATGACGTGCACCATTTTCTTCTAGTCGTTAAAAAGTATTGTTTTAAATTGCCCTTCTCGATGTAATGATATAAAGTATCTTGAATTTCATTACACAAAAAAATGTTGATGGAATTACTTTTTTTAAACAAAAATGACATTGCTGAAATCTTTGAAATCAATTTCAGTTCCCTGCAAAATCGAGTGTCTCCATTGAACCAATCAAAATATTGACAGATGTCAAAAGAAGTCAAAAAATTGACAGACCGGCGAAGTTTATAATGAAAAGTTACCTTACCTCATTTGGTCATAGCATTATATCCGTGGAATAAATTTAGTTGCTAGTAGGGCTGCGAATGGAACCTGCGGCTCTCATTAGAGCTTACAACTTAGCTTCAGCACAGCAAGACTCAACATATCGGGATTAAATATTATATATATTAACTAATTTAAATTGGTATAGGGTAATATGAATGATGCATGCCACACATGGGCATTTTTCATTAACATCATTTATACTGATACTGTCAGGGCCGGCCTCAGTAGTTCTGCCGCCCCGAGCGGTATTTACGATATTCCTGGGTCGTCTTACATTCATCTCTTTTGAAATGTGAAGTCATGTATGCGGTTTGCCAAGCAGCATGTCTCATGAGTAACAATTATATCCTGCATCTATCCTACTTTCCCATCTGTTTTCACATAAGGGTTTTAATGTAGGGCTAGAAATATGATTTTTTAGTACTGTCCAGCGCTGAGTTGAAGCCGAGAAGAAGTTTTAATTTTAGTCACTAAACTAATGAAGGAAACTGCTAGCTGGCAGCATCATTTAAAACATAGTTGAGGGAGTGGCTACTAGATGGGACGTAATATGCCCTAGGATTAATGTCCAAAACACTTTTTTTGAACTCCTACATGTTTTCTCTTCAAGTTCGAACCATTGTCGTATCACTGACCTCTCTTATCATTAACGGGTATTCCCATTTCCTGAAGTTGTTGTAATATAACTTCTGTCAGCCGTAAGCCAGTTGTTTCTAATAGGGGCACAAAACCAAGAAAATGTTCACTTAATTTTAAATCTTGAGCAACATTAACTAAATGAGCAAAATGCATAACAATGGTCATCGGTTCAACTCCAGAAATGTCCGGAGTGCAATCCTAATGATGCTATAATAATTAGCCACTTTCAAAGCAGACAAAAAATTTTTTTTTTTATTTGGTCTTGAAGGATTTGGATGATTTCGTTCTGAATGTTTTTCCCTAAGTAGTGGTGACCCCTGTTTTCTCCACAAGTTGTTCTTCTTATATGTTCCTGTAAAACTGAATCACATCTTCCAAGTAGTTCAACCACCTTTAAAAAATTCCCATTATTATGTTGAAAGAATTTATCAGAGTCACCTCTTAGGGAAAGACACTGCTGAGCCAGAAATTGTATTATGCCAAAGAGCCGCTCAATTACACTTCTCCAATGCAAGGTTTCTGCATTTAGTATCTTCACAGTCACTGCATCAACGGCATTGCCAGATGTTAGTCTAAGGGAGAGCTCCACCCACTTGCGCCTTGACTCTTGATGTTTACGATTACAAAGAGTCTCTTCTTATAGCCTACAAAATAAGTTAGGCGCGCTGCCCTAAATCAGCTGCCCTAGGCTGTGACACAGTTCGCACACCCCTGTATCCGGTCTTGGATACTGTACTAATGGTAATGAATTTTACAATCAAAGTCGATAGTAATGCTCGAAATAATAGTAAATACAAACATTTTCATTGGAACCAACATCAAATATTAATTCATTTTCTACACACAGGAGATATATACGCTAACCGTATTGTGTTATTTTGGAGGAACTACATTTGCGATCGTATTAACAGAAATTGTAATATTTAATATAAAGGCAACCGAACTGTAATCATAATGAACCCGAAATTTGGTAACTAACTTAATAACAATTCGGTTGGCAATAAAGTCGGTAGCTATAATGAATTCGTTTTCGGTGTGCACTTAATAAGTTTCTTTAATGAATTATTCCAACGATGTAGGCTCCGCTCTGATATCAATAAATATAAACTGAAACACAGTCTCAAACATTAAAGATTATTGAAAGCCTCTGAAATTTAGTTTCAAGTCTGATATTTTGTTGTCTTTTGAAGGTAATAATTTACTTTTTTTACAATGAACTAACACTCAGGGGATACCATCTACAAGTGCAGGGCATTGTGTTGATCTCAGGAAAATAGGTTATGGAAAGGAGGAAATAGTGTTTGTGGATATCTGACATAAATTGTATTAGATTGTGTCAGCAATGATTTTGTGGCTAGTTGGACTGATAGAGGAATTTTCTCTCTAATTCGTTGTGTGGTCAACTAATTAATAATCTACAAAAGAATGGGACCCTCTAAAGAAGCGGATAGGGAGAACTGAAACTCGGGCACTTGTACTGAGTTCGCTAAGCTCACCAGGACATTTATAATATATAGAACAGCGTTAGATTACCCACATTCATACGATGTTCTAATGAGTGAATAGAATTAATTTATTTACATCAACTACAGCACAAATGACATCAGCTGGATAGAAATATATAGGATACAATTATGACAACAATTAGAAGATAAAATAGAAATATAAAACCAATAATAACAGTAATGAAATATTAATAATAATAAGTATAAAAATATCAAGATACAAAAATATAAACAAATTATTTTTAAAACATAAAATTTTATGAAATTATGCAAGTGGAATAATTATGGTGAGACAAAAAAGCTGGAACAACTGGAATAGTACAGGAAACCGGAACAATACAGGAAATATAAAATGTGAGCAGGAACTGGAATGGTTTAAAAAAAAAATTAAATAGAATTATGAAACAGGAACAATTACGCTGAAAACTGCTGGATAAACGGGAGCAATGCAGGAAACAGGAACAATACAGCAAGCCGGAAATAAAATAGGAGCAGGAACAGAAGCATTTTTCCAAACGAAAGAAGGAAGAAAACATTTTTGTTGAAACAATTAATTTTTATTTATTATCTGAATAAACAGGAACAATACAGGCGACCGGATCAATACAGGAAACATAAAACAGGAGCAGGAGCTGGAACGGTTTCTCCAAGCAAGAACAAATGGGTGGCAAAAACGGCACCAAATTTGTTATTTGATACACAAAATGTTGATGAAATTATGCAATTATGAAGCACTGCTAGAATAACAGAAAACAGCAAACCGGAAAAAAAAACATTAATCATAATACAGCAGGAACTGTAGCAGTTTCTCAAGACGAGAAAAAATGGATTACAGGAGACGGGAATAAAGTGTTGTTGAAACAATACATATTATGATAGAATGAAACAGGAACTATTATGGTGAAAACAGCTGCTCGAACAGGAACAACACAGGAACCCAGAATAAAAACAGCAAACATAGAAACAGGAGAAAGCAACTGGAACGGTTTTTCCAAACTGATAAAAGTGTAGCAGAAACAGGAAAAAATTGTTATTTGAAACATAAAATTTTATGAAATTATAGAACAGGAAACAATTATGACGATCACAGCTGGATAAACAGGAACAAATACAGGAAACAGGAAATAATACAGCAAACCGGAAACAATACGGGAATCAAAAAACAGCAGGAACTGAAGCGGTTTTTCAAATGAGAAAAAATTGATGACAGGAAATGGGAACAAATTTTTGTTGAAACATAAAATTTTATGATATGAAAAAGGAAACAATTATGGTGAAAACAGCTGGAAGCAAAACGCGAACAATACAGGAATCACAAAACAGCAGGCACTGGGCAGGTTTTTCAGTCGTAAAAAAATGGATGCCAGGAAACTGCAACATATTGTTGGAGCATAAAATTTTATGATATTATGAAACAGGAACAACTACAAATGGATGGCAGGAACGGTAGTAAATTGTTGAAATATAAAATTTTATGATATTATGGAGCAGGAATAAATAACAGGAAACATAAACAGAAACAGGAACAGAAACTGTTTTTCTTCACAGATTCCCTTACACATATCTGGAGGCAGTCGGAAAGTTCTCATACACTAAAGAAAATTACGACACAACACTACAGATACTGAAAGCAATTGGCAACATGTCTAAGTATCACGTAAAATTAACCGTTTAATTATATAAGTGGGATCAGACACGGAAAATAAATTATAAAACTCATTAAATTGGGTACATAATTGGAATTTGATACTCCTGCCCATATGTAAAAGTCGCATTCCATTTTCGGTCAGACGTAAATTGTAAAAAACCAAAATAACTAATGCTTCTTTCGAAATTTGGCAAACATGTTTTTTCCAATGGACATCTCATTGCACTATCGTGTTCAGAACATTAAGAGTATACGATTCCTCAATTCCTATACCCTACCCATTTACACAGATTACATTGCTGAAACCAAGGCCCTATGGACCAACAAACACCATCAGGTCTGGCGAACATTTAAGTCAACCCTATTCACTTCACCTCACTCAGAGATTGCACATAGGTTTTTATTGAGTATGTCATTCATTGTCAGTCTTTTGCCCTCCCCCAACCTCAAAAAAGCTTGGCGTGGAATTGAAGACAAATTAATGGCAAATGTTGCTGTGATCTGCCAGACTAGATAGGATTGAAAGTTTGGCTAAGAAAGTCACTAAGAAAGTTAAGGAAACGACGGACTGAAGCTCATTGGATTGGAACTCAACCAGTTAAAACAGGTGTAGTGCTGTCACTGAGAAAGCTCGATTTATATCGAACAAAGTCCACTCCGACTACAAATGTAATAAGCTCAGATGGTAATGCACCATACCAGAAGCGATAGAAAGCTAACAGGTCTCCCATAGAACGACTTCTATGGAAGCCATAGGGTCGATCATTTAGAAGTGATCGATGGTAATGGTAATAAATCATGCTATCCATCACCTTTGAGAGCGCAAAGCAAATTGTAGTTGATCAGTAAATTTTAGGATTATTATCTTCACCGTTTTAGTGAGTACTTTTCGGTATGGAAACACAACTCATTTATATATTTAGGCTCCAACAAAATTTATTTCTGTAAATTATTCAGTTCTTATTTGTTGACCAAATTTTCGATTTCCCAGTTGAGTTGACTTATTCTTGCGTCACTCTTTTTCTGTGTCTTGAGAAATTTTTGTTTTGAAAAAATTTTTTTTCGAGATCAAATTCTATACCAAAATCGAGTTTTTTTAGTCTATAATATGTTACAAATTAGTCTTTTTGGGAGTTATTAGGTTTGTAATTTAGCCCAATTCAATATCCATAAAGAGTTTAAGCAGTTATTAACTTTGTTTAACATGCATAAACTATTGTAACCGACATGAGTTGAGAGCCCTATATTTATTTAATCATAAGCAAACTGAATCATTTCAAAGCCAGTAGTGTACTTTTTATTATATTATATTCAATAAAATTCCCACTTCTTCTTGATGGACTTCTACTCAATCTCTTCAAAAAAGATAATCCATCCATGCTTTGTAAATGAAGTTTTAAATTATAACACATCCCTCCACTGACAATACAAAATGCTACTTTATTGTTACCAATTTAAAGAAAGAACATCAGCGGCTTAAATTTGTAGTTGGTGTAGTTGAATCTATGATTATTATCATTATAAAACACAATATTACAAGAACTACTGCATAATGTTGCTGTTGCTGCTGCTGCTGTTGCTGCTGTTTTATGACAGTTAATCTTTTGCAATTTTCGTTACATAGTTGTGTTGAATGAATGTTGGAATAGTGGACCGTTGGATGGTTGCTTCTTTGGTTGTTTGGTTAGTTTGATTTTTTGTGCTAACTATTAAATCATAAATATAGTTTTTATTGTAGCTTTTCATAAACATTTATAATGAAAAGGGCATTTTTTGTTCTAAAGTGTTTTATTAAATTTAATTAAGGCATCTGTTCAAGTGGAAATATTGAAAATATTACCCCCAGTTGTAGGTTTTGTGTAGATTTAGTCGAGAGACTGTGAAGTTGTGGTGGGTTTAAGTTTAAGTGGATTTTTGGAAGAAAAAGTTGAAAAATTTTATTTAATTGTTTATTATGTAGATTTTTAGAATATAAACTAGTTTTGATGCCAATTCCATAAAATGCCATAAAAATTATTTCTTGTGACTCATTATACAATTTTTAAGTGTTTTACATATCGCATTCATTACATGTCGTATTACTTCCGTAAATTAAAGTCATTGTATAATCTATAATATTAATAGGCTAGGCGATTTCTTGTGACCGATGTTTTGTTCTACCGTTTTATCCCGATTTTGACCACACGTATGTATATTATTTGAAAGGTATTTCTTTTAAGCTGTTTTGCAGATTTACAGATTTTTTTTTCATTTATTTTGAGTAAATTGCATATAAATTTGACTAAAACATACATAAAATTATACATATGCTATGTGGTTTTATTAAATTTGTTAATGTGTTTGTTAATGAGTTGGTTATCTTCATTCGCTATAGTAATAAACCATAAAAGTGTTGGTTTGTGAATTGGGTAAGTTGAAAAATAAAGCTGCCTAGAAATTGCACTCTAATTTCGAGCGATGGAATCTGCTAGTCTATACTAATATAATAAAGAGGTAATGTGTGGTTGTTTGTTTGTAAGAGGCAATCTCCGTAACTACTCATCTGATTTTAAAAATGTTGATTCCACTATTTAATGGTCCTTAAAGATCAACATAGGCTATAATTTTTTTTATTTTTAGTGGGCGTGGCACTTCCTATATAAAGTATATGTCATCGAGAGCTTTGCAAATGTATGTGATGTGATGTTAGCAGCCATTTCGAAAATGGGCGGGATCGGATAAGTGGGCGTGGCACATCCCACATAAAGTAATAATTCAATAGTATATATCACGAGTATTATGACAGAGACAGCTTTACAAATTTGTCTAAGGTCATCTGTAGTTAACGTGAGTAGTTGGAAAAAATGTGCGGTATCGGACTAATAGGCACCACCCATACAAAGTAAACATTAAATATCATATATCTGAAATACTGTAATAGTGAGAGCCTTGGGATTTTGCGTGAGCCCATAAGTTATTTATGTGATTAGTCGAACAAAAAATGGGCGGGATTGGGGCAGTGAGCGTAGCACCGCCCATACAAAGTAAATATATAGTATCATATAACTAGTGTATTACAAAAGGAAAAGCCTCGACACTTTGCAGGAGTCCATCACATATTAATGTGAGTTGTCCGATTAGCGGGCGTGGCACCTCCTATACAAAAAAAAATATGATTTACCACGAAGGCCACTGTCTTGAAATTTTTGACAATTACATTAATTATGAATGTGAGTACCCATGGAAAAGATGGGTAAAATCGCCAAATTAAAAAATCGCTAAAATCGAAAATCGCCAAAATCAGAAATCGCTAAAATGAAAAATCGCCAAGTGATATTCTAAATTCAAGGGAAATAGTTAAGTGTTTACAGAGTTAAATTGGAAAATCCATGTTAATCTCATGGGCAGCTGCATATATGTACCTTGCTTCAGTGTTGGAACGCCGAAAATTGTAATAATTGTTGCACCGAATGAAAAAACAAAAAAATATTGCAAATCAGCAAGCATTGTAATAAGAAAATATAAAATAAATAAAATATAATATTTAAATTGCTTAATATAAACTTTGAGGAAAAATTCATTGTGAAATAAATCATGTCAATAAATCTCGGTAAGGCGAAGCGAAGGGCGACCACTATGTGACAGGGTACAATGAGTGTGTGTTGATGTTTCTAATTATCAAAAATATTTAACCTGGACCCATCAGATCGCAACTATAAATATATTTTGAGGAAATTTGGTATATAAGCTTCTACCGGCCATCGAACTAACGCTATTGAAATTGGTGAAAATCGGTGCATGTTCAGACCTAGTCCCCAGATAAATGTCCCCTTTGACATGGTCTTAAATTTGTCATAAGATCCAACTTATCACATATGTAGATCTCGGGTTTGTGTGTGTTTATTACATCCAAAAGTCAACCCTATAGGATAATTCATATAAAGCTGTTTCCCAACTTTCACTTAAAGGTATCAAAAACAAAAATGTGACGCAGATGTTCTTCAAATTTGGTTTGTATGTGTTTTTGTGCCTTTACCAAATATGGTTAGGGTCGGTCAATTTTTCGTCCTAGTCCCCATATAAATATAGCATCTATTATGAACTTCTGCAAGCAAAATAATTAATCGAATCTAGCAGATTCCAGCGCTCGTAATTCGACTGCAATTTCTAGGAAAATTTATTTTTCAACTTAGCCAATTCACAAACCAACACTTTTATGGTTTTTTATTATTGTGAATAAAGACAACAAACTTATTAACAAACACATTAACAAATTTAATAAACACACATATGTATAATTTTACGGATGTGTTAATACTAACTTCAAATGCAATTTACTCAAAATAAAGGAAAAAGATTAAAAAACTGTAAATCTGCAAAACGGCTAAAAAGAAATACCTTTCAAATAATATACACTTGGCCAAAATCAGGATAAAACGGTAGAACAAAACATCGGTCACAAGAAATCGCCTAGCCTAATAATATTATAGATATCTCGAGTAATATAACAAAGACAGCTTTGCAAATTTGGCTGATATCATATATTATTAATGTGAGTAGTCGGACAAAAAATTGACGTGATCGTAGCAGTGGTCATGGCACTCGCCATACAAAGTAAATCAAATTTCATGTCATATAAGTCCTACAAAAGGAAAAGCCTTGACACATTGTACGACTTCATGAAAAATGAATGTAAGTAGCCAGATAAAAAATGGGAGGAACATAATTTTTGTGGGCGTGGCACCCCACAATTTATACAAAAAAAATTTAAGTAATTGGAAAGCGATATCCTTGAAATTTTCGACAAGTACATTTATTACCAATGTGAGTATCGTGGAAAATATGGGCGGCGGAATCGCAAAATTCAAAAATAGCCAAATTCAAAAATCACCATAACCGAAAATCGCGAAAAACAGAAATCGCGAAAAACAAAAATCGGCAAAAACAAAAATCTTCAAAAGCAAAAATCGCCAAAATCAAAAATCGCTAATATTAAAAATTGTAAGAATATAATCTAAATTCAAGTCCAATCGTTAAGGGTTGCCGGATTGAGTTCATGTTTATATCATGGTAAGCTACATGAAGCTTGCTCCAGAGTAAGAACGCCGAAGAATGTTATATTTATTACACCGAATGAAAAAATAAAAAATATTGTATAGCAGCAAGCATTTATCTTTGCAACATTTAGTTTAATTAAAAAGTTAACATGGACACAAAGACAGAAAGACGGACGGATGGACGGACGGCCTTTGTCAAAATACTTATTTGTTTGTTTTTTTTTATTTGGTTTCCTCTAAAACAAGACATATGTAATTAAATATAGGATTAGTAAAATGTAATATTTAATATATGAAAGGTATTTAATTTTTACTAGCAGATTCCAGCGCTCGAAATTCGAGTGCAATTTCTAGGCAGCTTTATTTTTCAACTTAGCCAATTCACAAACCAACACTTTTACGGTTTATTATTATTGTGAATGAAGATAACAAACTTATTAACAAACACATTAACAAATTTAATAAAACACACATAGAATATGTATAATTTTATAAGGAAAAAAAAATTAAAAATCAGTAAATCTGGTGAACAGCCAAAAAAAAATACCTTTAAAATAATATATGTTTGGTCATTGGGATAAAACGGTAGAACAAAACATCGGTAACAAAAAATCGCCTAGCCTATTAATATTATAGATTCCACTCAGATTGAGTTTATGCTTATTTTATATAGCCAATTGGGTGCACCTAAGCTCAGTCCTCAAAACGCATGTTATAAGGCATCGCATAGTCGGTCTAGTCCGACTATAATTTTATTACTTACTTACTATCCGGAGGTCATATATCAGTTTCTCAATCCGCTTTGAGCTCATCGAAACATATTTTTGATCCTTATGAATGGAAAAGTCAATCTGCCATCTATGTCCATCTATCTGTCTGCCTGTCTCAATTGGGTCGCACTAATTTGGCCTAAAATGTTTGTCATAGTCTGTAGCAGTTTGGTATTGAACTTGCATCTCCTTAACCAAATAGTTGCAAAATGACGTCGAAGTTACTCCGATAAATTTTCATATAAAAACAAAAATTATATTTGCTTATTGTACAACAATATTAAAAGATTCAAAAACTCGGCACAGCCGAATTTAACACTCTTACTTGTTTGTATAATAGGAAACTTGGAGCATAATAATACACACTCATTACGCAAATGCTACAAACACAACGACCACAATATTAACAACCGTTACAGCTATGACACTCACGTTACAAAATTCAGAATAACAACTATTAAAAGAACATAGTAAAATCAAAATTTTACAGAAGTTTTTTTTTCGCGATTTAGGATTTTGGCGATTTTTTGATTTAAGCCATTTTTTTTTATTTACACTATTTTTTACACATATTATGTTAAGTGAAAGTATTTGTATTATTATTACATATTCCAGGCTTTAAATTCTCAAACAATGTATTGCTTAAAATTGCTTTATTATGAAAACACTGCATCAAAACTCTGGTTCTTACTTCAAAATTTTTCCTAAAAAATTCTCTCAGTACAAGATAAAATGCAGATTTCTATAGATTTTTCCAACCAGCTGAAATATGTGTTATAAGCACAAATAAATTTTATACTCTAAATGCTTCTATCAAATCCATCTAAGATACTGAATCAACTGTAATTTGCCAAATCTGTAACTTTCGAGTTATAATCTCTAAAGCCGATACACGAATTGAGTTGCATCTTTAACAACTCAAACCCAACGTACGTGTTTTTCTCATATCTCTTAAACTGACACAACACATTAAAGCTTACAATTGAAAATCGTTGGACAAACATTTTATTTTTCTTAATCTTATCTTAACGAAACCAAACCATGTACTCGCACTGATACTCAATATCACGAAGAGACCACAATAAATACATATCAAACACATACGATTTAATATATTATACAAAAAAAAAAATAAAAAGAACCCTAACAGACAAGAAAGCTAAAAATCTTTAAGCAACAAGAAGAATCCCTGATATAAGTAGTTAGTAATGCCATGATATGCATACTCGTATCACAATAAGAATCACATACGCACTCGTATTTATCACTGTAAGAAGCGCCTTAAGTGATGTATAATAAAGATTATATTGAATTCGGATATCACGCTTCAATTTTATGGTCCAGTATTAAATCAAAACAAGGACAACACACATACACACACACACACACACAACGTAATAACGAACGAAATAAAGAAAAAATAATCAGAATTATCATCGTGATTTCATGAAGAACTGCGTTGAAATGAGTAAAATTCTGGCTGCATTTTAATTGCACTTTAATAAATGAAAAAAAAAAATTAAATGAAAAGAAAAATACAAATTTAATTTAATTAATTGCAAAACAACACGTTCGTAAGTGTTGTGTTCGAACAAATGAAAATGTGTGAGTCAATGGATGAATAAACAAAATCAATAACATCGAAGCCATTAACATTATTAAACGATCACCAATCAGTTGGACAGAGCAAAAAAATACGCAGCTCTAAAAGTCCATTACTGGAGGCGCAAATTTAATTAATTGCATCTTTAGTTAGTTCCATTTAAAGAGCTCATTTATGTTGTGTATCATTACATTATATTTCGATTACGAACTTAAAAGATTCATTAATATATGTATGTATGTCTATGTACGAGTTCTTAATAAGTACATATGTGCAAATATATCGCCAGAAATAGGAGACATACAATGCAAGCGTTTTAGTTATTTCGTTAAGTTTATATACAATATTTTTTATAATTCTTGTTGAATATTAGTTTAGAGACAGTAGCAAAAAAAATTAAAAATATAACTAATATTTCAAGCAATTTTTCTCGGTTATGTTTCCATAAGAAATAGCCGGTTTTTAATTGTAAATCACAGTACATCATTTCATCCGGCATTTAGTGGAAAAATTAAATCATTTACAAAAACCTTAGAACTTTCTATGAAAACTTTTGTCTAAAGGCCGTAACAATTTTTTTTTTAATAAATTGTTTTTAGTGTTAATTAGTAGACCTTCTCTGTTAGCCGCAAAAAATTTAAAAAGTAATAATCCTTAATTTAGTTGAGTTGAATCACTAACACGTTTAACTTTTGTTGCAAGTAAAACATGGGTAAAAACAAGTGAAAGTGTTAAATGCGACTGTGCGTTAACCTCCATCCGTATTCTAAGGACAATACTAAAACCCAGGTTGTCAACACAAAGGGACACTATAATGGCTAGAATTTTTGCAATAATCTTTTAAATTAATAAGATAACAATGTGCAAACAATAAACATTTTTTTTTTAAATACACGGACTCGACAGGTCGAGTTTAAAAAGTCCTATGCTCAGTTTTGCGAGATTGGCAACCACTTTTTTTATGTTCCTCAATAGATTCCGTTGGCCCCTTAAGTTTTTGTCAAACAGCTTATTCACTGATGGTAATACCGCTTAACTATATTCGGCAACAAAGTAGCTAAGAATCCGTTGAACACGTTTTAATAATGAAAATTTTATTGCAAAAAAAATAATTTTTTCCTGCACTTTTTTCTGAGAAAATATAGGGAAAATTTTTTCTTTATTTTTTTGGGCATAACTTACAGGTACTCCTAATTTTTTACTGATAACATTTGCATTTACTTTAGCTACGGTAAAGGTGAACAACTTTCGTGAACATATCTATACAATCTGAATGTGTTCAGTCACCCTAAATAGCT
Organism: Cordilura impudica; assembly: GCA_963682025.1. Lineage (NCBI taxonomy): Eukaryota > Metazoa > Arthropoda > Insecta > Diptera > Scathophagidae > Cordilura > Cordilura impudica. Next base: position 69,878,774 of record OY821520.1, read on the forward strand.
CATAACGACCACTTTGCACCTTAAAAATTTTATTTTTTTTTTACTATTTTTTGACGCTAAAACAATAAAAGAATTTCAGAAAATAATACTGTCAAGTTCACACTTCTATATTGTGTTGTGTTGTGGTATTTATCTTCTTCTATATACATAAAAATGAATCGTGGTTTGTTCGTCCGCTTAAAACTTGAAAAGGGATACTTTCTTCTGCGACTTTATCTGTAATTGCCACGTGAAGGTTTAGGAACAAAGAAAAGTACAAAATGTCTCAACAGATGGTGCTGTGCACGGTTATTCTATTTTAACATCATATATATTGAGTACTATGAGAGAGAGAGCTTTGTAAATTTGTGTGAGGCCATCTATTATTAATATGGATAGTCATACCGAAAATGGTCGGTATCGGATAAGTGGGCGTGGTACCTCCCATACAAAATTAATTTTTAACATCATATATCTTGAGTAGTGTTTTAGGAAGAGCTTTGAAAATTTGTATGAGGTCATCTATTATTGCAATGAGTTGCTGTGAGTAGCCGTTGTAAAAATTAGCGTTATCGGAACAGTGGGCGTGGCACCTACAAAAAAAATTAATCACTCAATATCAGACTCAATATCATGACAAGGAGAGCTTTGATACTATATGTGACGTCATTTGTTATTAGTGTAAGTCCACCTGACAAATTAAGGCTGGATCGGACAACTGGGCGGGGTACGTCCCCTAAAGTACTGACTAAATATTATGTACATATACCGAGTATAATGATAGGGAGAGCTTTGCAAGTTTGTGTGAGTTCATCTATTATTTCTGTGATTAGCCGTGGCGAAAATGGGCGGGATTGGACAAGTTGGCGTGTCACCTACCGTATATTTAAGCTAACATAAGCGCTTCAATTTAAAAAAATTGGTCTATTATTGAATAACTGTTTCTTTAAAAATATATATTCCTTTTGACTTTCGGATAATTTTATCATTTTTATTACGATGCCAAGAAGGGTTCATGGTAACATTGGCCGGCGTTCTCAGGATCCAACGCAGTACCGAAATATCGCAACACGTCAAACGGAAGAGGAACGTGCTATTGGAAGGGAATCAGTTCGACCAGAATGGTTGAAAATCGTGCGCGACAGTCAGAAGAAATCAACGAAGCACACAATGAGGAACAATGATTGAAAAGAAGAGAAGTTCTTGCTCGGCAAAGTGATGAAGCCGGATCACACTGTGCGATTTTTGAACGCCAACGTGAACACAGGTGAACATTGAGCATGCTCCTTTTCGATATGAGCCCAACATTTAATACAGTTCGCACACATCGTTTCAATTTGGCCAGATGTCTGTCGTTTGCGAGCATTGCAATGCAGTTAAATTTGAGAAAGAACCGCCTGGATTGTGTTGCGTGAGAGGAAAGGTGAAATTGCAAATTGCTTCCACCATCAGAGCCATTATGCACGCTGCTTTACGGTGAATCTCCTAATTCCAAATGAAGTTGGATCTGTCATCCTTATGCTCCGAAACTATGCAATGGAACCTGACTGATTGTGACGAAATTAATGAGTAATGTGATAGTGGCAAGGATTTTGAAAAGGCGGTCCAAGGGAGATGCTTAATCCGCGAATTCCCTTGACTTCAACCGATTTGACGTTTCAGTTCAAAGGTGTTCAGTTCCCAGTGAAACTTGCATTTGCGATGACGATAAACAAGTCACAAGGACCTTCCTTGGAAGTGTGCGGCATAAGTCGGAAAATGTTATGCTTTTCACACGGCCAGCTATATTTTGCGTGCTCTCGAGTTGGAAAACCATCCTCACTATTCATTTACGGTCCGGAGCAGAAAACAAAAAAATTTGTATATCGTGCAGTATTAAATTCATTACAATCATTGTTCTATTCTTTTTTATATCAATACTTGATTTTATACTATTTTCGCCAAATGTTGGACGGATGAGGACCGTCGGGTCAGCTATCCGTATAATTATAAGATAACGAATTCAACTGAATTCGAAAAGTATTGTATTCAAATTATTTTATTGCGTTATCTGTTAACGGTCGATAATTTCCGATAAAAAAATTTCAAAATTATTTCAATCAAAAAACCTCTTTTGAACAAAGCGAAGTTTGCCGGGTCAGCTAGTATAGTATATATTAGTATATAGTATATATTAAAACATTTATGAGACTTTTATTTTTAATAAGAAAGTTCACTAGACATATGACACTCTTCGCCAAAATAATATTTATTATCATCATCTGAATCCTCATAATCCTAAAATAATAATAGTTCATCGTGGCCTTAAGCTTCTTGTTCTCCGCCATCCGCTTCCATTTGCTTGGACTGTTTTCGAAATCTGCAGCTTCAAATATATAATTTTGCGCCCCTGCATATTTTTGCTATTACGGCATCTGGAGAACATTTCCTCTATATTTAACGAGACAACCATTTCATATATGAACCCGCATAAACAATCTTTATTACCATAGCTCAAATGACAATAATATTTAATGGATCATACTGAGAATGATTTTCCCATTCTTCGCTACCACAGCTGAAAACTGGCGCAGTATCGGTGCAAAAATTATCAAAATTTTCGCATGGATTTTCCAATTTACATCCGGCAGCACTTAACGATTGGCTATGAATTTTTATTTAGGCGATTTTTGATTTTGACGAGTTTTGATTTACCAATTTTTTAAATTGCCGTTATTTGATTTTGGAAATTTTTTTCCGACTTTTGTTTTTCGTGATTTTCGGTTTTGACGAGTTTTAAGTTGGCGATTTTTGGCAATTCCGCTCACATTTTCCACGACTGCACACATGGTTAATTAATGTGCTTCTCAATGCTGTCGCTTCCGAAATACCTCATATTTCTTGTAAAGGAGGTGCCACGCCCACTAATACTATCCCGCCCAATTTTTATCTGACTACTCACATTAATTTCTGATGGAGTCAGAAATAACTCATGTATGATATTATATATTCACTTTGTATGGGCTGTCCCACGCCCACTTCTCCGATCGCGCCCAGTTTTCGTTCGACTAATCACATTAATAACTTTTGGGCACACGCAAACTCCCAACGCTCTCACTATAACAGTACTCCAGACATATGACATTGGGAGGTATCACATCCATTGGTTCAGTTCCAATCAATTATTGTCAATTATTAATAATAGATGAGCTCAGAAAAATTTCCAAAACTATATCTGTCATTTCCCTTCTGGAACATATTTACAACATCGGTTGGCGTCTTCAGAGATCGCGCAAAAACTTTTGGTGTCAAGTATTGCCGGGCTCGGTTCACTTTATGAAAATCAATACTGTGAAAGAAGGATTATATACGTATCATACAAATGCAAGTAAAATATGATTGACTATTAACTTTACCTTACGCAAACGTTCCGAAAATTCTCCCGGATTGCACTAACAGCGTTGCCAGCCTCCAAAGTACTTACGCCATCTTTTTTTTTTTTTTTTTTATTAATATTTCTTTATTTACAATCTATCCAAGGATAATAAGCAAATTTGATTAGTTATTGATAAATCACAGATATTGTGTATCTCCAGTGAGATACACAAGAATATTAATTATTACAATTTAATAATATTTACAGTGTTATTTTCATTTGTTTTTACATATTGAATAATGATTATTTACGGAATGGTAGATGTTGTATATGATTGCGTTTAAGCCTTTTGATCTCGCCTGTGCTATCTAATAAAGCTATTGCCACTGGTTCTGATTTCGTCTGATTTCGTCTTTAACTGTTCATATAGAAAGATCTCTTTTGATTGCCTTATTTGTAATATACCATGGAGCGTTAAATCTTAATGTTTTTGATTGAAATCTTTCAAGTATGTCAATATTCGAATTACTGGCAGTACCCCATAATTGTATACCGTATGACCACACAGGTTTTAATATAATTTTATATATCCTTAATTTATTATTTAAGCTTAGCTGAGATTTTGGGCCTATAAGCCAGTAAAGTTTTTTGGTTTTAATTTTAAGTTGTTCTTGTTTATTTTTAATGTGAGCCTTCCAGGTGAGCCGCCTATCAAGAACCATTCCTAAATATTTAACTATTTCACTCGTTGGAATGGAATTACTATTTATAGTGATAGATGGGCAGTTATCTCGTCTCAATGTAAACGTTGTATGGTGAGATTTTTGTGAATTCACTTTTACATTCCATTTTCGTAACCAATATTCAAGTTCATTGATCTCATTTTGGACAAACGAAGATGCTTCTACAGGGCAGTCGCTTGTAGCAATAATTGCAGTATCATCTGCGTATGTAGCCACCATAACATTATCGAGGATCGGCATATCAGCTGTATAAATAGTGTATAAAATTGGACCCAGTACTCTACCTTGGGGTATTCCAGCTTTTATTTCGTATAGTTCTGATTTTTCATCATTGTTTTTATCATAAAAATGTCTATCAGATAAATAACTTTTAAAAATAGATAAAAAGGTGCAGGCAAAAACTTTTTAATTTTGTAGGGTAAACCCAGATGCCAGACTCTGTCGAAAAATTGCTGAATGTCGAGGAAGACTGCAGAACAAATTTTTTTTCTCTAGTGCGTCAGTTATAACATTGGCGATTCGATGAATCTGCTCTGGAGTACCATGATTGTGTATGAAACCAAACTGATGTTCTGGAATAATATTTCTGGACTCTAGAATCGGTGACAATCGCCGAAGGAAAATTTTTTCAAATATTTTTGAGAAAATGACTAGTAAACTAATTAGTCTGAATGATGTTGCCAAATTTTGTGGTTTGTTCGGTTTTGGAATCATTATGATCTCCGCACGTTCCCACTGTGATGGAAAATGATCAAGCCTTAACATTGTGTTGTAAATCATAGTTAAAAACACGACGCATTTATTCGTTAACTTACTAACAACTTTCTCATCAATTAGGTCATATCCAGGAACCTTTTTTTTATTTAAAATTTTTATTTCCGCTGTAACATCGCTAGGTGTACAACATTTAATTGGAAGGTCCATTTGCAAAGGACAGTCCAAAAAATCTAAAACTTCTTCTTGTTGTGTTGCTGTGTTAAAAGAAAACGGCACAAATGTGTTTTTTAAATGAATAGCAAAGGCGTCCGAGGTGGCTTTGTCAGTTCTACACCAAGTGTGCTAAAAAAATCATCGTAATGTTGACATTTAACTGTATGTCGAGGAGGAAAATAAATTGAAGACACAACTAAATCTCCAAGGTGACTTTTAATTTTAATGCATGTTGCCTGAAGATATTTTTCCTGTAAACCATTTAGAATGTCATATTTTATTTTTGATTTGATCAAAATTCCTGAGCCAGCGTGGGCTCTATTATCAGGATGGTTGGTATTTATAAAGTCGTAACCATCTATTTTGAAGAAACTTCTACTGGTAAAATGTGTCTCAGACACCAAAAGTAAGTCAATATAGTTTGTTTTTAGAAAAATTTCAATTTCTCTGATGTGATTGGTAATGCCATTAGCATTCCATACTGCTAAACGTAAATTTAAGGGCATAGTTTTGTCATTATTAATTGCATCATACTCAAAAGTTTGTTCGTTAATTCATTTTGTTTTTGAATGAGTGTTTCAAGGATTTTAAACATATTTTTAACTTGTTGTACATTATTGTTTCTCAATGCTTGAGCATATGAAAACTGATTTTCTTCGAATTGATTGTTGGACGAATTGTTGTTGTTAAAAACAGGAAAATTTTCTGCGTTAAATTGATATTTTGCTTCGCGAATATTAATATTTTGTCTACGGTGTTCATATTTTCTTTTTAAAAGGTCTCTATAAACTCTACATCCTTTAAAGTCGCGGTATGTTGTTGCAGGCAATTTACACATTGGGGGTGTGAATTTTCCGGTTTTGGGCAATTACGCCATCTAAACATCGATCTTTTATTTGGTTAAGAGCTTTAAGTTCTTCATACAGTTGCCCCTGGTCATTATGGTTATGTTCAATAAAAATTGCGGCCTTACGACACTGCCCGTTTTCCAAAATCACTCGCGACATGCAATTAGAGTCATAGCACGTATAATATTTCCTTGCTTTAGCTTCAGATTTTTTATATATAATTGTTTTTCCACTTTTACATACAATACTCTACTGTTTTTTCAAAGATACCCCTGTCATAGTATTCACTTCGTATGGGAGATGCTACGCCCATGTCCAATATCAAAAAAGTGTTAAGCGTATAGTTCCTTCCAGTTTCGCTCCCTGTAAGCTTCAAACAAGCAAACAAACATACATATTTTCGCTTTTATATATACAGATTTATCATTCCTAGGCTATTGGACATAACCAGGTAAATGGTTTAATTTATGAATGAGCGTGATTTCAACAAACATACAGACAGGCGGACAATGTTACACTTTTGGTGGACCATTATGAAATGGTAAATGACTTAAGTCAAACGTTATGTCAAACATATATTAATTCACTTTCACGAGTAGCGAAACATAAATAAACTGATTTAATTAATTGAAAACAAAAACGTGCACAATTACAGTAAAATGTTTAATAACACCACTAGCGGTTATTTGTTTTGTATTTAGTTTTGTGTTATTAAAATATGTCTGCATCTTACAAATGAGGTATTAATGGCCATATTTTTTACTTTATTGCTTCTGTTTATTGTTAAATTATTATCTACCTCCAGTTATTTGTTTTTGTTTTGGTATCACTGGAAGATATGAATTTTTATTTGCTATTCTTAAGTTGTTAAAAAAAATTTTTTTTCGGACGCTTATAAAAAAAGCATTTCAGGCAGGATATGGGTACATACAGGAAAATACTGCCTTTTATATTTAACGGTTACGACTCTTAATCTAACTGCAAGAACAGATTTTGATTTTCTCCCTAATAATTTAGAGAATTGATATTTTGACTGCCTTAGCTTTTAAAATATACTTTATAGAAAGTGAATTAAGGATTGATGTATCTAAGATGTGATTTATGAATTTACTTTGTTAGAGCATCTTTAATTAATACAATGCAAACTCTTTTTCGTGTGTGTTGTTCGAAGTACTTATCAGAACTAAAAAAAATTACTTTGGGTTCTGATAGTGTAGCTGCTGTTCGAATTGTATGACCTCATGTAAATTAGGAAAGCAATTGGTATATTGTTATCCTCCATTCGGCACAATTGTAGCTACAGCATAGACGAAAAAAAGTGCTAAACAAACTTACCCGAAAAAACTACATCTAGTGCCTCAAAATTGCCAATATATCGAAAAATTTTAATTTTAATTTTTCAGAACATTATAATACTGGCAAATGCTTCTTTCACATTTTCAGCTGTATTTTTGAAAACTCGAGATTTTAGTTTATCAACTATGTGAAATTTTTTTCAATAGATGGCGTTGTTGCCAGTGCATATAAAGCTTGAACTAGCACTCGCATTAATGACGCATGCTGTCATTAATGTGGAAAGACAAAAACACATTGTTTTGAGTGAATAACAATTGAATTAAATATTAATGCAACAATATGGAAAATAACAAGTGCCCAAAAATAAATGAATTTTATTACACTTGCATTTTGCTAACACGGTAATCTGGGTAAAAGACCCGAACGGTCATGATAAAACCAGCTGCTACACACGCGTTAATTATACTGTTGGAGCAAATAAGATGAAGTTGAAGACAACAGCTTATGTTGCAGCTTTTACTGTCTCACTTCTAATGCCCCGCTCTGATGGTGTCGAATCACCTCAAACTCCGAGTTCTGATATGCTAAGTTTGGATTATTGTAAAGCAATTCAGAATTTTTTACCTCATTTTTGAAGCGCAGAAAACTCACATAGCAGAGTGTTAACGCCTCGGCATACCGGAAACGCCATGACGATGAGATTATGTTTACTTACTGCAATAACATCAAAGATTATTGAATAAATTTGGAATGGAATATAAAGCTGGCGACTGACGATTATTCATTGATGGCTCAGTTTCAAGTTTGAAGGTAGTGCTATTGCATAAAACAAACAAAAAACCGTCAATTCCATTAGCATTGGGTACAAATATGAAGGAATTTATGCAACATTGGAAAAAATCATTTATAATATACATAAATTGAAGATTTGATGTAACCTAAAAGTTGTGAACATATCGCAAATTATTGTTTCAGTTTTCCAAAATAATTTTGTTTCCGTTGTGATTGGCATTCGCCAAGCAAAGTCGATTACTATCAGTATAACGAAAACGAAAAACGGTTAAAATTTATTAATGAACTTTTAATAAAGAATATCAATAATACATTGCTTTATTTATCATACATTTCTCGAATTTTAGATAAATTACAGCTGAAAAAGTAATATTGTTTTATTTTAGAAATTTTGAGGCACTAAATGCAGTTTTTTCATTTTAGTTTGTTTTAAACTTTTTTCTCCTAGTCTAAATTGTGTCTAAGATAGGAAAACAAAATTCCAATTGGTTATCGAGATATAGGCATGAGAAAAATTTGATGTACTTCCGAAAAATAAAATTTTAGCCAAAAGGCTACAAAATCCGAAGCAACTAAACTAACATAACCCAAATGGGTTTTTTTAGTTTTGATAAATACTTCGAAAAACCGCACACGAGAAGGAGGTTTCACTCAATGACTTGAAAAATGTTGCACTGTGTTACTTATATTCCTGCCTATAGCACTTTTTAAAATCAAACAGAAAACGTCATCAATGTATCACTTGCAGCAATCAACTGCAGGGATTCTGCTAATTTAAAAATATATTTATTACTATAATTTATTATTTATTATAATTATAATTTTTATTATTATTATAATTTTTAATTTTTCGTCTTTAATTTTTTATTTTTTGTTTTGCATTTTTAATTTTTTATTTATGATTTTTGATTTTTCGTTTTTCATTTTTCATTTCTAATTTTTTATTTCTCATTTTTAATTTTTTTTTTTGATTTTCGATTTTTTATTTTTCGTTTTTAATTTTTTATTTTTTATACTTCATTTTTCATTTTTCATTTATCATTTTTAATTTTTCAATTTTGTTTTTCATTTTTCATTTTTCATTTTTAATTTTTCTTTATCCGTTTTTCTTTTTCATTTTTTCTTTTTTCATTTTTTATTATTCATTTTTTATTTTCCATTTTTAATTTTTAGTTTTCATTTTTTATTTTTCATTTTTTATGTTTCGTTTTTAATTTTTCTTTATCATTTTTATTTTTGATTTTTAATTTCTCTTTCTTCGTTTTTCGTTTTTCGTTTTTCATTTCTTATTTTTTTTTTTTTAATTTTTAGTTGTAATTTCTCGTTTCTCATTTTTCATTTCACATTTTTTATTTATTATTTTCTATTTTTCATTTCTCATTTTTCATTTATCATTTTTAAATTTTTCTTTATTCGTTTTTCGTTTTTAATTTTGTATTTTTATATGTTTTGTTTTTAATTTTTATTTTTCATTTTTAATTTCACTTTTTTCGTTTTTCATTTTTTCATTTTTGATTTTTTTTTTTCATTTTTTATTTTCTATTTTTTATTTTTCATTTTTATTTTTCATTTTTTATTTTTAATTTTTTATTTTTAATATTTCATTTTGGATTTTTTATTCGTCATTTTTCATTTTTCGTTTTTCACTTTTTATTTTTCATTTTTCATTCTTTATTTTTCGTTTTTTATTATTCATTTTTTATTTTTTATTTTTCATTTTTAATTTTCCATTTTTCATTTTTAATTTTTCAAAAATTAGAGTCTTGCATGTAAAAGGAAGTTGTCTTTTAAGATTCCTATGAAGTACAGTTTAACCCGTGCTTCGTATGTCTTTTGAGTAGGTATTGCTTAGGTTCAGTCGGTCTTCACTTGGGTCTGGTCTTTACTTCTGTCAATTTAAATTTTAATTGAAAATTGAAGTTCTTCATTACATTCCCAGTAAAAAATTTTGAGTTCTTTATATTGAGATATATAGCACTCATTTTCCGAATATTAGAAGTTCGAGTATTAATATTGAAAATATTTTATTACTGAAATATGATCAACGCATTATTAAAAAAAAAATAACTAAGTGGAATATAAATGTTCCACAGAATCTTACGTGTGCTCTTAAAATTTGTTTTCATAACTTTCCATTGAATAACTTTCCATTTGAATAGAAACAAACCGCATAAATGCATAATTCATACTGGTATCAGTATTAATTTACCTACTTTTAATCAAGAAAAAAGTCGCTTGATTTAAAGTGATAAGTAAAGTGCTTGTTTAAATTATTTTACAGTCACTTTAGTCATAATTTTAGGATTCCATACATTTTTTTTAATCCTTTGGAATGTCACACTATTAAAAGTATTAAATTTCTCTTTCCGCACCATCACAACACACATACAAAAATGTTCACTCTCAAGGTCAGTTGATGTCATTATGGCAACAACGTTTTAAATTATTATTGTGATACAATGTAAATTTTATCATCAGATATTATCACAAGACAACGAAAACATATAAGATGAAATGATAAATCATAAACATTTAAATTTAATGATCAACTTATGTAAAAGATATGAAGGTGAGAAATCGGGTCAGAATAACACAAAATCTTGGATAAGGATATTTATTTAATTAATAATAAAACTGCAACAAAATATAATGAATAAACGTATAAATTATGAGATGACATATTATATGTTAATAAAATGACAGGTACTGAGTTGAAAACATGATAAAAGCAACAAAGTAAAAATAAATACAGAAATACTAAAGAGAAAAGTAGGCTGAAATTGAAATAATACATTCACTTTAATTTTATGCAATTAAGGCGCCTCAGTGTCGATAAAAATAAAAGATGCATTTTTTGTACCATGTTACGATATATGTATGTTTAGGCCATTTAAGGCTTTATCGGTCAATGTCAATTAATTAGACCATTATGAAATGTCATCTAAACATTGGAATATGTACGGTTTTTAATCGAAAAATTTAAAAAGTATGTCGAAAAAAAATCGAAGATACCATAGAGTATATCCATGATCATTACAAGTTGAGAAAATTTAACATATATAACACTGCGGAACAAAAAAAAAATAAAAAAATCTGCGGCATTTATTTTGCTAATGATTTTTGTAAATACTTGTATTAGGCATACACAGCATGCATTTCCTTTTTATACCCTATACCACTATGTGGTTTGGGTATAATGACTTTGTGCTGCTGTTTGTAACAACCAAAAATATTTGACCTACACCCATCTTTAATTATACCGATCGGATCAGAATCACTTTCTGAGTTGATTTATCAATGTCCGTCCGTCCGTCTGTCTGTGTGTCCATGTAAAGCTTGTAATCAAACTGCAGGTCGCAAATATGAATATATTTTGATGAAATTTGGTATATATGCTTTTATCGGCCATGGGATGAACGCTATTGAAATTGGTGAGAATCGGTTCATGTTCAGACCTAGCCCCCATACAAATTACCCATATGAAATCGACATAAATTGCCATAAGATCCAAATTGTCATATAGATCTTACTCAAATTGGGTTTGTATGCGTTCATTACATCCACTAATAAGTAGTCCAAAAATGATCCCTTTGACCCCGTATAGAGCTGCTTCCCGATCTTCACTTAAATCTATTAAAAAACAAAAATATTGCACTGATTCTTCTCAAATTTTGTTTGTACATATTTTTGCAAAATACAAGAGACTTTACCAAACATGATTAGGATCGGTCCATTTTTGGACCTAGTCCCTTTATAGATATAGCATCCGATATGAACTTTTTCATATCTGCAGCCAAAAAAATTAATAAAAATCCCACTCAAATTTGGTTTTTGCTTATTTTCAATGTCCAGTTAGTTGGGCCTAAGAGATAGGGTTTCAAAACGCATGGTATAGGGTATCGTATAGTCGGTCTAGACCGACTATAATTTTCTTACTTGTTTTTATTGAAGAAGGCTTCACCACATATTTTAGCATAAGGCCGAGGCCACGCAATGAGCGGCAAAGCGGCGAGGTGCAGAGCGGTGAGCGGCAGAGCGGCGAGTTTGAGCGGCAAGTGGCTTGTTACTGAGCGTCATTTCTGAGCGGTTAGTTGTCAATATGCCATTGTCAATGTTATTATTTATTATTTATATAAAAAGTTTTTATAATAAAAGCAAAATATTTTCACTATTTTACAATTTTTATTTATGTACGGCTACATTTCCACCTTTTTAACTTTTTATCGACAGAAAACAACTAAAAATTAGAATAAGTTCTATTCCTGAGCGGCGCCGCTTAGCCGCTCAAAAATGCCGCTCACATGCCGCTCAAAAATGCCGCTCAAATGCCGCTCATTGCGTGGCCACTTCAGTAGTATTTCATATGTTTTAATTTTTTTCCGCTCACCGCTCTGCCGCTCGCCGCTTTGCCGCTCATTGCGTGGCCTCGGCCAAACTCAGGAACGGTTTGTCCGATTCGGTTAAATAAAAATATGAAAATCCACAGCTAAATTACCTCCAAGTTATATCAATACAATTTTTTAATTAGGCCAATAGTTTCGGAAATATTCATAAAGTTTTTACGAATAAATAATTTTTTTAATGTAAAGTTTAAATATTTGTGTTGTTTTTAAATTCATAAAAAATCAAAAACATCAAAATTACTGTTTTTTAACCGTAGGTTAAAAACATAGATATGTTGCAAATAAAACAAGCCATATTTAGTTAAAATCGATTAAAAAGTTTTGATTTAATGTACAATTTAGTGATGGTATCTCATTTTGAAAAAAAATTTCTTAAGGAAATTTCGTATGGGATTTCCATCAAGAACAAACATTACTGCAGAAAAAGTTAATAATATTGAACAAAATTTATTCTAGAAATTTTTATCAATATGAGATAAATCACTAAATTGTAAATTTAATCAAAACTTGTTAATCGATTTTAACTAAATATGGCTTGTTTTATTTGCAACATATCTGTGTTTTTAACCGAAGATTAAAAAAGGGCAATTTTGATGTTTTTGATTTTTTATGAATTTTAAAATAACAAAAATATTTTAATTTTACATCAGAAAAATTGTTTATTCGGAAAAACTTTATGAATATTTCCGAAACTATTGTTGGTAATTTAGCTGTGGATTTTCATATTTTTATTTAACCAATCTTTAATGCTTTCATTTGAAAGGTCTCAATCCAACCAGTATTAAATCCGAGCTAGATTGTACTTTTGCTGGAGTCTGTTTCTTCGTTTACTGACTTTAAACGAGGTCGTCAACGCATACTGACCCAAATTTCGAGATGAGAAACCTATCTGCAAGAAGGGTCACATTTGCTCACAATAGAGCAAAAACAGCGTCGTGAAAATATTTCCATACAGTGTTTGGCGATATTTCACCGCAATAAAGCCTAGATTTTGGCGTCGGTTGTAACCTGGGATAAGACATATTTAAACCAACAATGAATCGGTGGCGTCTTCTGTTGATGGCTATTTGAAGGAGCTAGACAGTACATACTATTAACAGGGTATCGAAGTTACTGAATATCGCTCGGAAAAGGACATTATGTTGAGAAAAAAAGAAAATGTTTCCCGAATTGGTTGTGTTTTCCTCTTCACGATAAAAAAAATAAATAAAAATATAATATTTCAGTTGCAACAGATCTATTTTCCTTAGAGGAACTGAAAACATTAATATTAGAGTTAATTGAAAACTTAAAGAACTGTAAAACTATGTGGTTTGGGTATAATGACTTTGTGCTGCTGTTTGTAACTACCAAAAATATTTGACATAGCCCAATCTTTTATTATACCGATCGACTCAGAATCACTTTCTTAGTCGATTTAACGATGTCCGTCCGTCCGTCCGTCTGTGTGTCCATGTAAACCTTGTAATCAAACTTCAGGTCGCAAATATGAATATATGTTAATGAAATTTGGTATATAAGCTTTTATTAGCCAAAGGATGAACGCTGTTAAAATTGGTGAAATTCGGTCCATGCTCAGACCTTGTCCCCATACAAATTACCCCTATGAAATCGATATAAATTACCATAAGATCAAAATTATCATGTAGAACTCAAATTGGGTTTGTATGTGTTTATTATAACCACTAATCAGTATTCCGAAAATAATCCCTATAGACCAATTCTTAGTCATAGGCCCCATATAGAGCTGCTCCCGATCATCACTTAAATCTATCAAAAAACAAAAATATTGTACAGATTTTTCTCAAATTTGGTTTGTATACATTTTTTCAAAATATAAGTGACTTTACCAAATATGGTCAGGATCGGTCCATTTTTCGACTTAGTCCCCATAGAAATATAGCACCCAATATGAACTTTTTCATATCTGCAGCCAAAAAAAAATTAATAACAATGCCACTCAAATATGGTTTATGCTTATTTTCTATATACAATTAGTTGGAGCGAAGAGATAGGGTGTCTAAACCATGGTATAGAGTATTGTATAGTCGGTCTAGACCGACTATAATTTCTTACTTGTTATATTCACCAAATTAGTTGAATGCTTTTAATCCTAAAGTGTTATGACATTCTTCATAGAAAACTCAACATGTGAAAAATCGAAACTTACTGAAATATAGAAATATAATGTATTAAAATTTGGAACGAAGGAGTTTTGCCATGAATTTTCGAAACGAACGCGTTTTGAAACATTCCATATGTTACTGGAACGCAAACGGCTTAAGCCAAAATAAAGAAGAACTCGCCCATTTCCTAAAAGACAAGCAAACTGATATATTGCTTGTCTCTGAAACTCATTTGACTTCTAGGAGTCAATATCTTGTATGATACAAAAGATCCAAGAGCCAGAGCATGTGGTGGCTTAGCCATTCTTATTAAATATCGACTGAGGCATCATCTAATGTGTGATCATCGTGAAGATTACCTTCAAGCTACTACAATCTGCTTTGAGGAATTTGTTAACAACTTAGTTATCTCATCAATATACTCTCCACCAAGATTTTCTATAACGGAAACTAAATAAAAAAGATTTTTTGAATCATCTTGGCCCTCGTTTTATTGCTGCTGGCGATTACAATGCCAAGCATACATTCTGGGGGTCACGTTTAATCTCCCCGAAAGGCCGTGTTTTGTTTGGCACAATTTCTAATATGGGCCTAGATGTTATCTCAAGCGGAGAACCAACATACTGGACGACAGACAGTAAAAAGATTCCCGATCTAATCGATTTTGCAGTAACGAAGAACATTGCGAGAGAACTTATAAATGCCGAATCCTCATTGTAACTCTCATCAGAACACACCAGGTATTGTTACTATTTCTAACCCCCGAGTAATTGTGCCTCCGAATGGAAATTTAGCGCCAACAAGTATTATAGATTGATTAAAGTATAGAAAGTTTCTGAGTACCCATTGTACGAATAGTTTACCACCAAGAACACCAGATGATATTGACCTGGCTGTTGTTAACTTTGAACAAAACCTCAAAATATCTTCTCAACTTGCTGCGAAACGCCCCCAACACAGAGGGCAGTATAGAACTTGTTTGGTAGATGTCGAGCGGCTATTAAATGAAAAAGAAGAATTCGAAGAGAGTGGCAACTGTACAGATCTCCACAAATTATGCAACAATTGAAAACTTGTACATCAAATTTAAGAAAGTTGCTTGAAATCCAGAGACACGATAAATTAAACAAAGATCTTTAAAAATTAGATGCGATTTCAAGAAATGATTACTCGTTATGGCGAGCTACAAAAAATCTTAAAAGACCCGATATCTGCGAAGTTGGCATCTCAAATTTTGGCATCTCACTAAAAACATGCAAATTTACTTGCATCCAGCGCAGTTCTATAGTTCCTGCAATAGTTCTTCAATAGTTCTATTGATTTGACCTTAAAATCGCGATTTAAAGATTTAAGGGTGTGAGATACCAACTTCGCAAAAAAAATCTCAGCATCTCATCAGATTTTGAATATATGACCTTAGAGATGCTGCATAAAAACAGGTACCCAGGGCCGTTTTTACCCCCTTAATATCTGATTTCCAAAAGCTTTCCCCTTTAGTTAAAGTCATGCAGAGTCAGACAATGGACTACTGCCTAGGACAGCGCAATGTTAAAATAGTCAGTTTGCTTCATTGAAATTAATCCAAGTATTAACCACCACTAGTTGCGTAATAGTTAGATATAAGTGCATTAAAAGTTAGTTAAGTTGCCGGCAGGGTAGCAAGTGCACTTTAATACACACATACAGCACTCAACATCAAGCAATACAAATTTCACGAACAATTTTGTCTTTTTCGTTTTTTGTTGTTTTTTCTTGCTTATACGACAAAGCAAAGCAACAACACTTTCGTATGCTTTGTTGGTACAGAGGGACCGAGATATTCAACGTAGATTTTATTGTTGTCTATCGTATGATTCCGTTTAAAAAATAGTTTGCAGCTGTGAATTCAAAATCACTTGAAGGTTTTGATTTTATGCAAAAGGCAATCGATCAGGGGCTTTCTACAAAACGGACGTGCCGCAAGTGCCATAGTTCTATAGAAGATCAAAAAGAATATGGATCACACATATTGATCGATACTTCCGCTTTGACGGACCTCCGTTACACCTTACGGAATGAAAGCATTCACCACAACCTCGATTCGATTGCGCAAACCGTAGAAATCGGGGATAAAGTCTATCGACTGGCTGGTCTCGCAAACTTTATTACAAATCACTATGTGGCTTACGTATAATCGGGTACGTTTCGGCACGAGTTTGACGATTTAGCTAGATCTAGAGGAACGGTTAGGACGAGTAAAGGAGTTTCGCCTCTTTTGGTGGTGTAAACGTACGCAGGTAATAAGGATTAATCCGATTTTCCCATAACACAATATCATACATAATACAAAAAATCAAAAAAATACATATAAAAAAAATTAAAAAAAAAAATACATAAAACAAAAAATCAAAAAAAAAAAATACATAAAACAAAAAATCAAAAAAAAAAAACATAAAACAAAAAATCAAAAAAAATCAAATCGCGATTTTAAGGCAGAATCAGCAGAACTATTGTTAAAACCATCGGAGACTATAGAACTATGCTGGATGCAACTTCTCTAAGGGCATATATTCAAAATCTGATGAGATGCTGAGATTTTTTTTGCGAAGTTGGCATCTCATACCTTTAAATCTTTAAATCGCGATTTTAAGGTCAAATCAATAGAACTATTGAAGAACTATTGCAGGAACTATAGAACTATGCTGGATGCAAGTAAATTTGCATGTTTTTAGTGAGATGCTAAAATTTGAGATGCCAACTTCACAGACACAAAGACCCGTTGTACGTAAACCATCATTAAGAATGCAAAATGGAGGCTGTGCTAGAAATGATATAGAAAAAGGTAATATATTTGTAGAACATTTGAAAAAAGTTTTTACTCCGAATATAACTACACTAGTTCAATAAATGAGTAACCACCAGTAATAAACCAGCACAGTGGAGTGTCACTTCGATTTGAGATTAGAAAGGCTGAAAAGGCCATTTGTGATCTTAACTCTTAACTGGATCTGTAATAAAATGCTTTTGGAATTACCCAGAATAGCATTGAGAATAAGTATTTTTATATTTAACGCCATATTACGCCTTGAATATTATCCCTCAGAATGGAAGGTTTAGATCGTTACCATGGTGCCCAAGCCAGGTGAAGATCACACAAAGGTCGATTCGTACAGGCCAATAAGTTTATTGTCAAATCTGTCAAAAATGTTCGAGAAAATACCGCTAAATAAGCTTACTGTAGCTGTAGAACAAAATAACGTCATTCCTGCACATCAATTCGGATTTAGGCGAAGACACAGAAGCGCTATAAGAAAAGCCTTTGCTCTGCTCTCTTTATTGACTTTTCGCAAGCTTTCGATCAGGTTTGGCACGAGGGTCTACTCTATAAAATTAAAACGCTGCTGCCCCCAAACGTTCATAAACTAATGGAAAGCTATATAATTAACAGGAAATTCTCAATAAAGGAGAGCAACTTTACGAGCCCCCCTCAGGATATAAAAGCTGGTGTTCCACAGGGCAGTATTCTGGGCCCGCTCCTATACATCCTTTATACAGCGGATATGCCAACTAATGAAAACACGATTACTTCAACCTTTGCAGATGACACGGCAATTTTGAGTATTCATGGGGGCCCCTCAATAGCATCTACACTTTTACAACGACATATGTTTCAATCTGGGTACAGAGGTGGCAAATAAGAATAAATGAACAAAAATATATTCACGTTACTTTTACGCTCAGACGATAAACATGCCCTCAAATGCGAATAAACAATCAACAAATACCGCAACATTCTGATGGAAAATATTTGGAATTTCATCTTGCCCGCCACCTTACTTGGAACAAATACATAGAATCAAAATTAACACAAATAAAATTAAAATTAGTTCAACTTACGTGGCTAATTGGCAGAAATTCAAAACTGAGTCTTGACAGCAAGTTATTGATATATAATTCAATCATGAAACCCATTTGGTGCTACGGTATACAGTTATGGGGAACCGCTTCAGCTTCTAATATAGAGAATATATAAAGATGCCAAAATAAGATCCTAAAGTTGATTATCCGCACCCCCTGGTATTTGAGAAACTCACAATTGCATAGAGAATTAAATGTACCCCTAGTTAAAGTCGAAATTATGAAAAAATGTTCAAGCTACTTGAAAAAACTAGAAACACACCCGAATCTGTTAGCACGAGACCTTCTCAATAATCGCATCCACCAACGAATAAAAAGGAGAGCGACTGCAGATCTTATAATAAATATTTAAGGTTATCTAAGCCAATGAATATTTGTTTATTTCGAATTTATGTAGAAACATTAAATTTTTTCTGCCACTGGCCGGATTTAATAAGTTAAGTTTAAGTTCTAAGATTTGAATAATTATTGTTAGTTCCTACGTGAAGATCCAAGAAAAAAAAAATTCCATTTCGGATCGAAATAGTTCTTTAGTACACTACAGCTGACCAGTAAAATTAATCATTCAACTTCACTATATTTTAAAAATTACATTAATTTATTAAATTTACGGAAACTGATGGAAAGAGAATTAAAAGCTTATTTTAAAAAGTTTAAGAAACATATATGAATTTTTAAACAAATGATGAAAAACTTCATCTTTAGTCATTGTTTTCTTCAACGCCATGATCAACATTGGTATTGTCCAACGTCGAAACATAAAATTGCAAGTCTTTATTTTGTTTCCAATTGTCCCCAAAGAATTCCAACATCTTTTTCTCTTCAGGTATAATCGCCACATTGATGAGAAGTAGTTATGGAATAATGTCATTGATTACCATTCCTCCTTTCAATAATGGTTTAGGGAAGCAAGAATTGGTTCTCTAATTAATCTCTCCTTGCAGAGTCATTTGCTCCCAACTTTCAGTGAAGTACAGAATTCGGTAAATAAATCCCAGTATTCGCTTAGCTTTATTATCGTAACTTTTTCATTTTTTTTTTCAATCCTCCCGAACACCCTATCGGGAGGAATGAATGCATGCCCAATAGGGTGTCCGTTATTTCTTAAAGTGGAAATATTTATTGTCTCACCCCTCAAAAAGTTGAGACTTGATACAAAAATGACTCTCCAAAAATTTCATGCCCCTGGGACTACGCCTTCCCGGCCCGACTTGCGTTTGAAAATTTCAAGTGTGTTTATATGGGGAAAATATGACTTTTTTTTTCAGATTTTACGAAAATTTCGTTCTATAGTTTAACTTTTCCGACAAGTTATTACATGAATCGGGATCAGTATTAAACTATCTTTCCAAAAAGCTATAAAACATCAAAATCGAGTGAAAACTCGCCAAGAAATAGCCAATGCCCCAGACCACTTTTGTGCCAATAAAAACTAGGTCATGAAATTTGTTGCCATTTTTTTCAACTTTGAGAAATTGATTAAAGCCATAATTTTTTTTGGTCTCTATACTTATAAGTACTCAGATATGAAGTATTGTTTTATTACCACGTTGTTAACCAATAGCACATTGAGACCGAAAATGGGAAATTTTTTTTACAAAATTATGAAAACTCCTTTTACAAGCTTTAAAAAATTTTCTTAAACAAAATTTAAAAAAAATGGATTTTAGCACTTTAAGGTTTTGTTAAATACATGTTAGAGATTGACTGTGTGAATTTTTAGGTAAATCCCTATGACAGAATTTTTTTGACAAGGATTTTATTTTTTGCGGATTTCGAGAAAAATGAGATTTTTGTGAAATGTTCAGTAAATGTACTTTATCTCAACACTTTGTAACAAAAAATAATCAGTTCTCTACTTTTAAATGTCATATTTTATCTTAATAGCCTAGCGTTTCGGAAAAAAATAAACGACCCCATTAACCCTTTTGGAATTGGGGTCACATATGAACCCAAACTAATAAGAGACAATTTATTCAAAAGATTCAAATATTTTGTAAGTGCTATTGAATTTTAATATGTGACGCTTAAAATATAATAACCAAATGTGCAAGTCTTCCGTGCTAAAAATTTGGAATAAATCGAACAACGCTAACTCATTCCTTGCGGGGCCAAACTTTGAATTTTGTCATATTTAAAAAAAAGTAAATACCTAAAAATAAATTGTATTTATCCAAAAAAAAATTTGAATTTTTGAATAAATTGTCTTTTATTGGCTTCGGTTACATATGAGGGTCGAAAAGATCCATTGAAAGAAATAATTTTAGCAATATACAATGGTAAAAATAAAACAGAAATAAGTATAGATTTACGTTAATAACTTCTATTAGCAGTTGAGATAGATGCATATTGAAATACAATTTAAATAAGTTGCTATAAATAGAAATATTAATTTTGACAAATGACCCAGGAGAAAAATTTCAGCAATGAAGGTCTTAACAATTAATATAAACTCGCCATACAGGTTGCTAATTTGGCCCACTTCAAACAGAGAACTATGACCTATGCTACAAAGCATTCAATGAGATTGTTTTGAAAATAACTGGTAAATGCAACAAACCAGTTTCGCTACTAACTGCAATTTTAGGTCACAAAGAACGTGGAAAAGAACATACATTGATACGATCGGTATATTTCTTCTCATAATGCTCCAAAAGAACTGTCAATTGTCATCTCGTTTTCTTAATTTTTGTAACGAACGAGTTTTCCATCTCAGCTACTCATTATTTTTTTAATCATTCCATGTCTACTAATTTGAGTTACATGAATACATTACAGACTGTAGTAAGCTCTGTGAGAGCTTTAAATTGCGATAACCCTACAATAGTGAATCCAAATGTTGCTAATACTAGCAGCATTAAAATTGTTATAAAAAAGCTTAATATAAAAAAGTACAATATGTGCATATCTATATTATTAATAGACAGCGATTTCTTGTGACCAATGCAAGTTTCACAGTTTTACCCCGATTTTGGCAAAAAATTTATCATTTTATAGGTATTTCTTTTTAGCTGTTACGCAGATTTACAGATTTTCATCGTCTAGAATATTTTTTTAGAGTTATGATCGTTTAAAGTTGCTACTTGCACATACATAAAATTATACAATGCTATGTGCGTATTTATTAAATTTGCTAAACGTGTTTGTGTTAATGTGTTCAGTTTGTTTTCTTAATTTAGGTTAGGTTAGGTTAGGTTGAAAAAGAGGAGCCATGTATACACATAGCTCATATCCGTTTTACCCGGATATACACTTAAGCCAGAAAGTCGGCTTGTTGTGCGCTCTACATCGTCGTGCTCATCCGTTAATCTACTCCTTATTTAACTTAGGAGTTCGGTCTCGATAGGAAATCTCCTGAGTGCTTTCCAGCGTATCCCCCTAAGAGCCGCTAGGCCTGGTATGATTTCGTTGGATAAATTTCTTACCTTTGTTCCGGCAAATGCAGGAAAGTAACAAAGGTAGTGTTCTAGGGTCTCGTCATCCTCTCCACAAGCTCTGCATGTGGCCGATTCTGCCCGTCCTATACGGTATAGATGAGCTCTCAGTTCAGAGTGTCCAGTGAGGATGCCAATAATCCTACTCAGTTCCTTTCTATTTAGACTAAGGATTTCCTTAGTCTTCGAAGTGTTTGGAGAGCCCCATAGTATCTTCGTAGCCTTACCCACGTCAGTTTCCTCCCAAATTGAAGTATGTGAATTAGTTGCCCACTCCGATAGTTTCAATTTGAGAGCCTGGAAAGGTATTGGGTTTTCCAAATGGACACCCTCCAGGAAAGAAACCTTCCTGGCCAGTTCATCTGCAATCTCGTTTCCCATTATACCACTGTGTCCTGGGATCCAAATGATTTCAAGTCTGCCTCTTGTAGTGAAGTTTGCAATTTCTTCCTTACATCTGAGGACAGTCCTTGATCTAGTTTTGTCCGTGGATATCGCCCTGATAGCCGCTAGACTGTCCGAAAATATTTTCACGTCTCCGGGGCTTGGGATTGCCCGTACGTCAATAGATCTTATGCATGCCGTTATCGCGACCACTTCGGCCTGAAAGACAGAGTTGTGGTCCGGAATGCGTAGGTATATGCCATTGGAACGGTCCTCATCATAGTAACCTATACCAGTCGTACCATTCAGACTAGATCCGTCTGTGTAGTAGTGTGACCCTGGAAGGTTTCGTAGAAAATTTTCGTTCAACCAGCTTTCCCTGTCAGGTATCCTTACACTGCAGGGTATGTTTGTCGACACTTCCGCGATTCTATCACAGCTAAAATCCACTGTGTTGAATTCCGGTATCTGGTCCAATATTGTTTGGTGTCTGGTCATACGGTCGGTGATGTATTCCCCTGTTACTCTTAGTCGTAACATGGCCAGAGCTGCCTCATATTTAATTCTAATCTCGATCGGGTGTATAGATAGAATCGTCTCTAAAGCCCTCGTAGATGTAGTCCGTATTGCGCCGCTGATTCCTATGCAGCAGAGGCGTTGTATTTTTTGGAATGGTTTAAAATAGCATTTCCTGTTCATTGATGTTCATGTGACTACGGATGCGTAGGTTAGAATTGGTCTAACGACGCTTGTGTAAAGCCAATGAGTCATCCTCGGGTTTAAACCCCATTTTGAACTTATAGCTCTTCTGCAAATGGCCCATATCCGATGAGCCTTCGCGACTTTGCTCTCAATATGGCCCTTCCAAGTGAGCTTTTTGTCGAGAATCAGCCCAAGGTATTTCACCGTTTGTGTGATTCTAATCGTTTTGCCCTGGAAGCGGGGTTCATCGAATTCGACTATTCTCGTCTTCCTAGTAAAGAGGCATATTTCAGTCTTTTCCGGGTTCATATTTAATCCCCTTGGTTGTGCCCAATCGTATGCTATTTCGTGTGCATCCGATGCCCTCCTACATAAATTTCTAGGATCTTTCCCCCTTAACAGTATCGCTACATCGTCTGCGTAGCAGACAGGTTGGAAACCCTTATTGGTTAGAATCCTTAGAAGACTGTTTATAGTGGTCACCCAGAGAAGGGGGGATAGAATTCCCCCTTGAGGTGTCCCACAGCAAACCTTGTCTCTTATTTTAATGCCACAACCTCGCAACTTATCCATCTATTCCCTAGCATGTGACTGATCCAGGCTTTGATATCCCGGTCGATGTCGAATCGTTCTAGGGAGTGGAGTAGCGTATTTGTTGATACATTGTTAAAAGCTCCTTCTATATCAATGAATATGGCTAGAGTGAAGATTTTTAGATCAAAAGATCTTTCTATGTGGTGAACTACTTCATAAAGCGCAGTTTCTACTGAGCGTTCTTTAAATAAGCGTGTTGTTTGAACTTCAACAGCTCATTTGGGATTTGAGATTTAACCATGTTATCGACTATTCGCTCCATGGTTTTCAGTAGTAAGGATGTAAGACTTATCGGTCGATAGGCCTTAGGGTTCGCGTAGCTTTCCTTTCCCGGCTTTGGTATGAAGACCACTTTGGCCTCCTGCCATGCTCTGGGGGTGTACGCAAGTTTTAGGCAAGCAGAGAATATGCCAGCCAGACTACTGCCAATCAAGTCCCCGCTCTTTTGTAATAGAGCAGGAAAGATTTCATCTGGGCCTGCTGCCTTAAAGGGGGCAAAGCTTTGTATTGCCTTAATTACCATATTTTCGGTTATTCTATCATATCTTTCCTCTCGATATTGTTCCTCATTAGGCCCTTCATACTGTTCCCCTTCGGGTCCCGTCTGCTGTTCCACGTTGGTTCCAGTTCGTCGGGACACATTGGTACCAATTTCAGGGTCCCTATTCGGCCCATATTCTTCGGTAAGAAAGTGTGTTTCCATCAATATTCTTAAGGACTGTTCCATCGATTCCGCCCGAATCCCGTCTCTATCGACTAGAGTTTCAGGCTGCGAATGGGTTGTCGATAAGAATTTCTTGATTTTTGGGACGTCATTAACGCTATCAACCTGTTCGAATCTTTTTGTTGTAATCCCTGAGCTTAACATGGTAGTCATCCCAGTATATTGCGTGTTTTTTTACGACGAGCCCTATTGAAAAGTCTTCGGACGTCTTTCCCAAGATTTATCAGTTCTCCTGTTAGCCAGGGTTTATCTCGGGGAGATCTCCTTTCCCGGAGTGGACAGCATTCCTTGAAGGACTCAATTAGGCTCCTCGTTAATTTGTCCACTTCCTCGTCAACCTCTTCGACATTCCTTAAGTCTGTGCGAGGAGTAGTTAGACGGGCTTGTCTATTTCTTCTAAATTTAGGCCAATCAGTCTTAGCCTTATTCCTGAACTTGATGGGTTCAGGTGGTGGGTGTGTCAGTTTAAATAAAATGTATCGATGATCCGAGAAGGAATGTTCGCTAGAGACATGCCAATCTTGCATATCATCCACTAAATTTTTCGAACAAATTGAAATATCTAGAACCTCTTCCCTTAATTTGTTAAAATAGTTGCCGTACACTATTACATAGGACTTACAAATATCTTTCATACGATTGTTATTTTGGAGTAAAAGTGAAAAATCTGTACAACAATAAACGAAAAACTGTTTTTTTTTTGTATCATTTTATCCCCCCGCCCCCTTCAACTAAGTGATTGCGCTTCACTCATTTTT
This sequence comes from Cordilura impudica, assembly GCA_963682025.1. Lineage (NCBI taxonomy): Eukaryota > Metazoa > Arthropoda > Insecta > Diptera > Scathophagidae > Cordilura > Cordilura impudica. The sequence continues at coordinate 69,903,739 of OY821520.1, forward strand.
TTTAGTTGCCTAATGTCCTATCACATATCCAAGTTTCATCGCCACCAGCGGGTATACTCCCCCAGACCTTTTTATAAATCAGTTTCTTAAATACATTATGACCGAAGTAAGACAAATTGACTTCTATAACTTTTTAACTTATGGTTGTAACAGTTCATCCAAATTGAAGTATTCTCACCAAATTTTTTTTTACCAAATTTTTTCTTCCCGAAAAACTGAGTAAACTGTAACTGTTCCCTTTTTTTGAAAATCAAATTTAATAGAAACATTCTAAGCATTAAGTCTTTGTATCACTTGAAAACCATGAAATTGTTTTATTATATTTTTGAAACAAAAAAAATCCTTTAACTGCTATACAAATTTTTATAGGCCTTAACAAATTTTGAATGGTTTTTCAACAACACAATAGTTCTAGTTCTCCAACTCGTTTACTAACAATGGCAAGTATTTACATTTACTAACTTTAACTTTAAAACACACAATTGAGTTTAACAAAAGAATTTAGCAAAATCCCAACGCTTTGAAAAGTGAAATTTCCTTAATCCTTTCTGATACACTCCAAACAAAAACACTTTTCCAACATTCAAATCTCATTCGTTATAGCAATAAAAATGTATATTTTTTTTTGGTTTCATATAAAAATAAATTCTTTAGTTTACGAGTAGAGGATTTTGATATATTCAAAACGTGTGTGGGCTGTTAGACTTAAGGATTACGAATTAAAAGGAACATTTTTCGAGCATAAATTTTAATAATTTCATTTTTTTAACTTGCCTTGAAGAAAAAAAAATAATCCTTAATGTGTTAGCAACGACCGCCTTTTTAGAGTATTTCTGTAGTAAATTAGATTTTATCTATATTTTTTGTGTTATATCTTGATTGAAAAATGTTACCCTTACCGTCGCTATTAACCTTGATTAAATTTGGTTCAGATTCTAGTGTGCTAGTGTGTCCTTTTTAAAACAAGCACTTAATTGCGGATATCATGAATTTAAACATTTCTACAAATATAAATTAATAAAGCACGGTGAAACGTTTCATAAAGAAAATATTTATTGCTGAAAAGATCTGGTATTTTTAATTGTGTATTAAGACTACGCATGTAGTGAAGTAAAAAATATATTTTTTCCTCTGCCGTTACACTGTGTCATTGATAAACATTATTATTCTGTTTTCATTAAGCGGCACATGTTTGTCGGACGTTTAAGAGATAGGATATGAACAAAAAAGAAAAACAAATTAGCGGCTAGATTCCTTTAGAAGTCTTCAACTTGTTTAATCACAAATTCCTCTAAATAATTGAGCGGTTGAATTGAAATGACGATAAAGAAAAAATACTCAAACATTATTCAAATTCACAGACTGCTGGTGTTTGTTGCTCGACTAACTAACGACTGCTAAGACTTTCGAACAAAAACACATGCTATTAAATTAATTGCATATACACTGAGAAAAATCGTTAACATATACTTATGGAAAAGTGGCTGATCTTTAATAACATGTGTATGATTTCAAACGTTCAATGCTATAAATAATCTTTCACAGTTGGCGGTGACACTTGTAGTAACTTTAAAAATCTGCTACCAATTTGTTCTCCAGGTTGTTGTCGTATTTGGTATTTTGCATGTTACTGATTTGATTACCAACTGTGCTTAACTGAACATGAGCAAAAAGTGAAAAATGTTAACATATTTGAATACACTTCTACTTGTTATTTGGCACCATACGATATTAACAATGAAGAGAAAAAAAACAACAACATATCTTAAGTAAATTTACCAACCCAGTGTTGGTTGTAGTTTTTGGGGAATTTAGTCATGATTTGTTGTGATCATTGTATAAATTGGTGGCGGCAATGTTGTTATTGCTCTTTTTCAATAGTTGCAGCAGCACCTCCTGTTATTGTTGTCATTGCTGGTGGTTAACTACTGCGTAACCAATTGCTATAATTTTTCTGTTAAACATATAAAAAGAAGGGGGATATTCTGCTACTTCATTTGAAAGGGAAACAAACTATAGCAGCTAATATGCAAAACAATAAGTTTATATATATTGAAAAATTATGTGGCGGCGGAAGATCTTGACAATTTTACAAATTATCAGATGATACCAATTTATATTATTGTGTTGCAGTAAATGTAACATTATTTAAGAGGCTATATATTAAATTGGAGTGCACGTTGCAGTGCAACGTGAGAAACTAAAAATTTGTTATATTAACCAAATCACTAAAGAATATTGTTGTGGTTGGGACGATTGTAACAGATGATCGTAAAGATCTTTTGATCTTTTTAGAAAGTGAACATACAGTGCAGAGATTAATTATTGGTCGATTCCATTATTTTTCATTTTACATGAATTTTGTTATCAAAAGCAAGTAAGAACAAATAAGAAAATTATAGTCGGTCTTAGGCCCAACTAATTGGATATTGAAAATAAGCATTAACCAAATTTGAGTGGTACTGTTATTAATTTTTTTGCCTTTGAATATGAAAAAGTTCATATCGGATGCTATATTTATACGGGGACTAGGTCGAAAAATGGACCGATCCCGACCATATTTGGTAACGTCACCTATTTTTTGCAAAAATATATAAATACCAAATTGAAGAAAACTCTGTGCAATATTTTAGTTTTTTGATAGACTTAAGTGAAGATCAGGAAGTAGATTTATATGGGGGATACGACTAAGAATTGTCCTATACGGTTTATGATTAATGGGGGTAATAAAGATACACAAACCTAATTTCACTCAAATTGCGTTTGTATGCGTTTATTACATTCATTAATGTGTAGTCCAAAAATGATCCCTATGGGACAATTCTTAGTCATAGGCCCCATATAGAGCTGCTTCCCGATCTTCACTTAAATCTATCAAAAAACAAAAATATTGCACTGATTCTTTTCAAATTTTGTTTGTCCATTTTAGGGCCTAGTCCCCATATAGATATGGCATCCGATATGAACTTTTTCATATCTGCAGCCAAAAAAATTAATAAAAATCCCACTCAAATATGGTGTATGCTTATTTTCTATGTCCAGTTAGTTGGGCCTGAGAGATAGGGTCTCTAAACGCATGGTATAGGATATCATATAGACCTACTATAATTTTCTTACTTGTTATAATATGAATATAGCTTTGGTCACAAAGAGGGCAACATTAGTGTTGTTAATAACCACTAAATTATATATTCTAGAATAGCAAAAATAAGTCTAGATATTGTTTTCTTTAAGTAGGTATTTAGTATATTCCAGACCACACATCTAGTTACTTAAGTTATTATGATCCTTACCAATGAGCTACGAAAAATTTGCATTTCTTGCTTAATAATTCAAAGAACTTATTTTATGCAACCGTTTTATATATATTTAGCACATCTTTGAAATTAAGTATTGAGTAGTTAGTTATATTTTTGGTTTTGTAGAAAATAATAATTTTGAGGATAATATTTTTTAAGCCATTTGTAATCTAAGGCTTAATGTCAGTATTGGCTCAAGCCCTACTAATTGGAAAGTATTTGCATGTCATTTAGGGAAAAATGTGCAAAAGAACAAAGACTCATTAGATGAAGAAATAGTTTTGAAATACAATAGAAATTGCAATCTTCAACAAAAACAATAAAGGACTTAGCTAAAATTTTTATATTAAAAAAAAAATACTAACTACCTATTTGAAAAAAAAAGAGCAATTCATATTTCAGATATTTTGTTGAATACTGATATTTAAATAACTACAAAAAAAAAAAAACAATCCATATTTCATATTTATTAAAAAAAAAATTCTTTCAAATGATTGATATATTTTGAATATACATATATTTTTTTTAGAAAAACTTAATCCTTTATTAAAAAGAGTTTTGTCCTTTTTGCCCACAACTTCCGTATTCTTAAAGAATTGTTTATTTTTATAATTCTTTTTTTTCCAATGTTTTTCTATTAAAAGGATAACACAGCCTCTAAATACCAACTGTGTGTTGGTATGTAAACAATGTAACCACAAAATGACAGTTATGTTAATATTTCCAACTTTTGCCCAGTTTAATGTTTCAAACGTTTTATATTTTTCTAGACAGAGATTAATAGTGTTTTGTGTGTTTTGACAGTGTATGTTACTTTCTTGAGAATCCTTTCATTTCCGTTTTATTTTTATTTTTATCTTTTCAGTTGGCTCGTGTTTAACTATAATTTAACATTCTGTGTGACATTTATCCATTTTCTTTGGCATTTTAGACTAAATTGTTTTTATAGGTGTTGCCCAGTTAAGTGGTTTAAAGTCGAAAGAGTTGTAATATAGCACGAGTGTTTCTCATGAAATTGAATGCAAAATACAAACCATTCTACGAAACAATTTGTAGAAAAAGGGAATACCAGTTATAAAGAAATGGAAATTGTATATTCTATAAGAAGATTCTTCTTCTTGCACTAAGTGAATGTAAATTCCATAATTATGTAAAAGATTTGTAAACCCCTGATTCATGATTTGATATTGACTGATTCATACTTTGATATTGACAATTATGCTTCGCAGATCGTACATTTAAAATATTACCAGGGAATACAGCAAATCATCCACTTAAATTTCTTCTTCGAAATCCAAGTTTTACTGCTATGAATCCACTACTTTCTGCTAATAATAAGCATATCTTCGCCTATTTCGAAGACACTCAGAGTACAAATATCAATATCAGTTATTCCCTATCGAAGAAATGGAAATCTTATTACGAGTATATGGTTAATTTCCAAACTACAAAATTTTTAAAACCAGAGGCGATCGCTAATCTAGCATATAAATTCCTTTATCGATGAATTCAAATTTAAATATTATAACATGAAATGCTCATAGCATCCGAAACAAAAAAGAAGAACCTTACTCCATTTTGTTATTCCTCACTGTTTATATCTGTTCTCTCTTTAAGAAATTTGATTAAGTAATAAGAACATTATCCAGCATAGATAATTCATATTTTATAGGAAGGATCACACTAAGAGTAGTAAGAAGAAAATATGTAATATGAAAATATGCTGCCCATCATCAACAAAAATGAAATCGAAAATGTTGGATTAAAAATGTTTACTGCTTACGATGATGCTGGAGGATAGGAAGGATCTGATATTTCTAGAATATGTCACTTAAATTTCGATTTGTGTAAATTTACTTCCAGCAATACTTTATAGGAGACAACACCACTGTACCCATCGTCATGAAATTTTGCACTAGTAGCTCCCTATCTGGAAAAAATAGGCTATAGATCTTTTCGAATTTTTCAAGTGGGCATGTCACCATATAAAGTGGATTTTTAACATCTAATTTCAACATATAATATCTGGAGTACTAGCACAGCAAGAGTTCTGAAACTAAGTACATGTACATGTTAAACTAATATGAAGAGTTGAGAAAAAATGATCGGTATCGGGCCAAGGGGCGTGGCATACCCTATAATCATATATCTAATGTCATATATCTGGAGTACTGTAATAGTATACGCCTTAGGACTTAGTCTGAGTTCATAAGTTAGTAATCGGAAAAATAATGGGCGGTATCAGATCAGTGGGCGTGGTACCCCCCATACAAAGTAAATATATAATACTGCAGTAGTGAAAGCTTTGGAAATTTATCTGTGTTCAAAAAATATAAAGTACTATGAAATGGACAGTCTTGACACTTTTGACAAGTACATTAATTACCAATGTGAGTATTGGTGAAAACTATGGACGTAATCGCCAAAATAAAAGATCGCCGCAACCGAGAATCGCGAACAACAAATATCGGCAAAATCAAAAATCACCAAATTCAAAAATCGCAAATAAACAAAAATCGACATAAATCAAAAATCACAAAATAAACAAAAATCATAAAAGTCAAAAAATCGCAAAAACGAAAATCGCGAATAACAAAAATCGCTACAAAAAAAATTTCCAAAAATCACAATTCCAAAATCAAAAATCGCCAAAACCGAAATCAAAAAATCCCAAAAACAAAAAAATTGCAAAAACCAAAAATCGATTAAACTAAAAATCGCCAAAATCAGAAATTGTTAAAATCAAATATCATCAAAATCAAAGATAACAAAAAACAAAAATCGCCAAAATCAAAAAAAAAAAAATTCAAAATAAAGGGTCCGCCATCTAAAGTTTTTTTTTCAACTAGTGCTTATTTCGTGAATGGTAACACTTAGCTCATGTCTGATTTGACAGATAATTAGTTTTATCCTTCCGCTGAACGAATATGGTTGTGTATATGCTTGAACAACGCTGGGAAATATTGCGACATTACTTTGAAAATCATGGTAATGTTGCAGAATGTGTACGAAAATTGCGTACGGATTTTGGAAGAAGAGAAGCACCGTCAGCTCCGTATGTTCGTTATCTTCTGAAAAAAGTGAAAGAAAATGGCATCCTCATCGATAAACCAAAGCGTGAAAAGCCAAAAACAGTGCTTACACCCGAGAATATTGCTGCTGTGGCAGAAAGTGTGCGTGAAGCGCCATAAACATCAATTCACCGTCGATCTCAAGAATTTAATATTTCGGAGGCATCATTGAGACGAATTTTGCATAAAGACCTTGGTATGACGCCATACAAAGTCCAATTGGTTCAGGAGTTGAAGGCAACTGACCATCCAATGCGTTGTCGCTTCGCTAAGTGGGCCTGCGATCGACTTACAGAAGAAGCCGATTTTGCCAAAAAAAAAAATCATCTTTCCAGATGAAGTTCATTTTGATCTTGGCGGGTATGTAAACCAGCAAAATTGTCGCATTTGGGGCACAGAAAACCCGCACGCATACATTGAAAAGCCGATACACCCAAAACGAGTCACTGTTTGGTGCGGATTTTGGTCCAGAGGCATAATTGGGCCATTTTTCTTCGAAAATGAGCAAGGAGTGGCCGTTACAGTCAATGGCGATCGTTATCGGGCCATGTTGAACGAATTTTTGTTCACAAAAATTGAAGAGGATGATATTGGCAACATTTGTTTTCAACAGGAAGACGCTACGTGCCACACATCCGAAGGTACGCTCGATGTTTTGCGCCCTGTTTTTGAAGATCGCATTATCAGCCGCAGACCTGATGTCGTTTGGCCACCATGGATCTGCGATTTGACACCTTTGGACTATTATCTGTGGGGTGCCCTCAAAGATAAGTGTTACGCCAACAAGCCAAAGACAATTGACGCTTTAAAGGACAATATTCGTGAAGCCATTGGTGAAATACAGCTGCACAATCGATAATGTGCTTAAAAATTGGACCGATCGTGTAGGCTACTGCATGGCAGCCGAGGCAGCCATTTGAATGAAATTATTTTCCATTATTAACCGGGAGGATTGTACTTTCAAATAAAAAAAGAAATTTGAGATAATATTCAGTAGTTTTTTTTTATAGCATTTTCAAAAAAAAAAAAGTTATTTGGCGGCCCCTTTATATGATCGCCTAAATCAAAAATTTAACCGAAAATCGGTAATAATAAAAATCACAAGAAATAAAAAAATGCCGAAACTAAAAATCGCCAAAAACCGAAAATCGCGAATAACAAAAATCGCCGAGATCAACAATCGCCAAAACTTTAAAATCTCAAAAAGAAAGTCGACAAAATAAAAAATCGCCAAATATAAATAAAACATTTTTCATAATAATTAGTTATTTATCGTTCGGTTCGAGATTTTCTATAAAATGTATTCCCAGTTTTTTATTTCGTTAAGACGGGTGTAATGAAGCTCATCGGGTCACAGCTAGTAGTTATATAAAAATGCAAATTGGTCTAATATGGTCTCAATATGCTCCATGGCGCATATTGACGAAATGATTAAAAATTTCACGGATGGCATTTCAGAAGCTATATGATATAGTGTGAAAGATAGATATAAGATATATAGTGAAATCTACAAAAAATTCTTACCAACAAACATAAAGCAAATGATCCATTTCCGAAATAGGTATAGACGAGACTGAAAAGATACCGAAATCATCCAGACCATTATCAATAGAAAAATTAACCAAATTAATTACCATTAATATTAAAAATTATCAAAACTTTTCGTGGGATAATATTTTTTTAAGTATGAGGTAAAGGATATCCTGGAAAGTTTCTAACATTTTAAAAAATAAAAATAAAATGCCATCCCATTCTTAAAGTCTAACAATAATATATACTTATATTAACTAGCAGATTCCAGCGCTCTAAATTCGAGTGCAATTTCTAGGCAGCTTTATTTTTCAACTTAGCCAATTCACAAACCAACAATTTTATGGTTTATTATTATTGTGAATGAAGATAACAAACACATTAACAAATTTAATAAAACACACATAGCATATGTATAATTTTATGTATGTGTTAGTAGCATCTTTAAATGTAATTTACTCCAAATAAACGAAAAAATTTAAAAATCTGTAAATCTGCAAAATGGTTAAAAGAAATACCTTTCAAATAATATACGTTTGGTCAAAATCGGGATAAAATAGTAGAACAAAACATCGGTCACAAGAAATCGCCAGCTTATTAATATTATAGATATTTCTTACTTATAGCCAGCATGAGAAATGTGGAATTCTTGCCATTAATGCAAATCAAAGATTTTCTCAAATTCTTAGTGATCCGGGAATCATTGATGATGTTGAAAGGACTATATTTAATTTGAAGATTGTAGTCCTAAATTCACAAAATACTGCATCGGTATCGCCATGGACAGGACTAAGATTTTTGTTTTTACTAATAATTCGTTGAATGAAATGGGATCAGGATCAGAGCTTACTTGAACGAATTTATCTCGTTGACTCCGTGACAAATGTTATGTTTTTTTGACCGAGATTCATTAAGCAATGAAAATAATTATAAATATTTTCGTTGTCAGTTTTGCTCCTCTACAAGCGTTGGACTCAGCAATTGTGAGGTCGTGTTGTATATGGGAGCGTTTTGGGTCTCTCAATCAAATTCGACAAAACACTATAAAGCTGATATGTGTTCCAGGACAAAGTGGTCCCACGGGCAACAACTCAATTTAGTTATGGAGCAATTTTGTTATGAAGGCGGCAGCTGACCTTAACTGAAAACAAGATGACATAAATTGCTTCTCGTAGGGCACTCCTGTCCCATGACCATTGCTAAATTCATTAATTTGTATAGGGACAATTTTCATATGACACTGTGTCATAAGTTTGATGGTCGAAAGCATATATGTGCTGGGAGCTGACTTTTCTGGGAGCTGAATAAGTGTGGAGGAGTCATTTCAACATCTGCTGTGAAATTGTCCAGGGCTAATGCCTTAATTTCCAGGCCCAAAATTCTGTGAAAGTAGCAGATGTTCAACTGGGTAGTGATGCTGCGGAATTAATTTCATTTCCAAATACTTTTTATCTATCTCTCTTCAAAAAGTTTATTACTATGGGCATAACATACCTTAATCTATTTAAAGGAAGCTGAGATTTATTTACATTAGTAGTCATTTCCAAAAAGTCCAATTATTTAATGCTTTAGAAAATCGATATGATTTTGATAAATAAAAAGATTGATTTTTGTGCTTTAGGATCGGATTATATTCAAGATTTTTATACTTTAAAAACCCCCGATTTACCTCATGGATTGCAAGACTTTTCAAATATTTTTATGTTACTTACTTCGTCGTGGAACTTTCCCCTCCATAAATTATATAGGATTTAACAAACAATATATAAGTTTTAGTTAGCGTAGCGTTTTTTTTTTTCTATCCAATGATATTGGCAAAATTGCGAGAATGCGGAAAAGTTGCCGTAATAAAATTTTCTTATTTTTAGCTCCACTAAGTAAATTATACTGCTACAAAAATAAAAATAATTTGCATATCGTCAACAGAAGTTTATCACTACCACACAGGTACGTAAATCTTTTTTAATATCTTTCTTGTTTTTAATGATACACAGAGTTTTTCTTAATACACACAAAAATTTGAAATATTTTCTAGTTAAATTTTATGGAAACAAAAATGCCCTATTGCCAAAAGAAATAACAACATACAACTCCCGCCATAAAATTACAGTGTTTGCGGTTGTCGCATGTTGCAAATTGTATCTGGCATTTTCGAAATGTTTTTGAAAATCGACAAAATAAAATAACATAAGAAGAGGTGCCAAAAGAAAACGCGTCAAATTTCACGCAAAAAACAAAGTCGCCACTACTGCATGATAAATAAAAAAAAAAGAATAGCCGTAACTACCAATTTGGGCAGCGTACTCATATATTGTGAAAGATTTACTTAATTTGCTGGTACAGTTGATAAATTTTATGCGTACTCGTGTACAATATGAAATGTCTTCAATATTGATTTTTGTTTTGAGCCACTGCAGTGGCAGTGCGTGCGCTGAGTTGTTGTTCAGTAGTGTAACTATGGTTGAAGGCGTTAAATTACTGTCAAGGCATTTATGGAAAATTGGTTTAATAAACATTACTGACATCTTTATGCCATTACAAAAAAAAAAACGAAATTTAATGAATTTTTGATTTTAAAATAACGCCAGAAGATGTTTGTTGTGCGTAACCTTAACCCTATTTGTTTTGAATGCGTAAATTTTGGGTCGCAGGAAAACCCTTACAAGGAAGACAAACAGCAAAATGAAATTGATTTTTGATCTTATCGGCTCCATCTAAAATTTTAGGAAAATCAAAAATTTAGTAAATCAGCCATCCAGTAGAGGGAATTTGCCAAATCGCTGAAATTTGGACATGGAAAAGAAGAGCCTAAATATGTCTTCAAACCGCTACTAATTCAAAATTAAATTTTCTATAGTTACCTTAGAGCAAATATCATAAAACGCTTAATTGACAAAAAAAAAAGGACCGTTTTGATAACACATGATATTTGGAGAAATTTATTTTTCCATTAATTAATAATCTTAAATTTATTAGAAACAAGTAGAAAAGTGATGGTCTGTCAGGATCAACTATACGATATTTTCTATGGCCTTCGTTCCAAGTTTGTTTGGCTCATAACTGGATATAGAAGAAAAATGTATCTATATATTAAAACGTGAAGGTAAATTTTTAGTTCCCTTTTTAAGCAATATGCGTGCACGGAGGAGTGTGAAAATTGGCATAGTTATAGTTCATATGGAGGAGAAGCTGAGAATGATAAAATTTATGTTTAAACTGTCTTGAAAATATATTAAATTAATTAAAATAAAATATTTATAATGATTCGTTACACCCTGTTAATTCGAATGATTTAAATTACATATCAGACCTTTAGGCTCATTTAAATATTCATAATATTTTTATATAGGTATATAGATAAAAAAAACATTGGAAGACAAAAATTGAATGAAGAAATAATATTTCCTAGAATTTGCACTCGAATTTCAAGTGCTGGGCTATACTAGTAAAGGATTAGTTTTTGTAGTTAGAAACATGACCGATCATGACCGCATTTAATAAAGTCGTTCATTTTTCTCAAAAATAAAACGAAACCAAACCTGTGAACAACATGTGCAATACTTTTCGTTTTTGTTATATTTACGAGAATATCGCAACTTTATATGGGGACTATAACTGAAACTGGTGGTAGACAGTTTATTTTTGGACAGCAATTTTATGGGTATATTAAGCTCACGTAAGTCTGGAAATGCACCGATATTCCCCAATTTCAATTACCGATTTCAACAAAATCTATACATATATAAAAGGGAACAAGTATGTACATACTTATGTTTGTTCGTTTGTAGCTTAAGGAGGCTAAACTATTGGAACGAACTTTCTGAAATTTTTACAGAGTCCTACTGTATATCTTGAAGGAAGTATAGGCTATAATTTTTTCTTGATGTTTTCAATGGGAGTGGCACCTCTCATACAAAGTGAATTTTTAATATCATGTATATTGAATACTATGACAAGGAGAGCTTTGCAAATTTGTCCTACGTCATTTATTATTAATGTGAGAAGAAATGCTGAAAATAGACATGGCAACCCTCATACAAAGTAATTATTCAATATCTCGAGTACTATAACAGAGACAGCTTTGCAAATTTGTCTTAGGTCATATCTTGTTAATGTGAGTAGTTGGACAAAAAATGGACGTGATCGTATATCTACAGTACTATAAAAGAGAAAGCCTTGACATTTTGTACGACTTCATCAAATATTAATGTGACTACTCAGATAAAAAATGTAAGGAATAGAATTTTTGGGCGTGGCACCTACTATACTTCGAAATAAGTTTGAAGTAGTAGGAAAACGACGGTGTTAAAATTTTGGCAAGTCTTGGAATATATATAGCGGAATCGCTATACATATTCAAAAACAGCTAAAACCAAAAACCGCCAAAATCGAAAATCGCGTAAACCACAAATCGGAAAAAACAAAAACCGCCAAAATGAAAAATCGCTAATATAAAAATTGCAAAAATTCTTAACTCAAGTCAAATCGTAGTGTTTTTTTTTTTTTTTTTAAATATATTTATTTAATTTTTATTTAAAATATAAGCGCCCCGGTAGGTGAGTAGGTAGCGTGCTTGCCTATCATACGGGGGTCGTGGGTTCGATTCCCACCAGAGGCTTTGGTCTGCCGCTGCAAAAACCAGCCAAATGGTCTTTGTCACCCGGCTTATCCCTGGACCCAAATTAGAATACAAATTTACTTTGTATTGTAATTAATATAAATAAGTAAATAATTCTTTAAAATATGTTGCCGGATATAATCCATGTTTTTCTTATGGGCTTCTATATATAGCTTGCTCCGGAGTAGGAACGCCGAAGAATTGTATAATTTTTGCACCGAATGAAAAAACAAAAAATATTGTATATCAGCAAGTATTAAATTTAAAAAAATAAACAAGTTGAAAAATTATAGCTGCTCTAGACCAACTATACGATACCCTATACCATACATTTAGAGACCATATATCTTATGTTCAACTAATTAGATATAGAAAATAAGCATAAGCCAAATTTGAGTGATATTGTTATTAATTTGTTTGCCTTCGGATATGAAAGCATCATATTGGGTGCCTTATTTATATGGTGACTAGGCCGAGAAATGGACCGATCCTTACCAAATATGGTAAGGTCACTTATTTTTTTCAAAAACAAATTGCAAACCAAACTTGAGAAAAATTTTGAGCAACATTTTTGTTTTTTAATACATTTAAGTAAAGATCGGGAATCAGCTTTATATCGGGGATATGAATAAGAATTGTCCTATAGGGTTTATTTTTGCACTTCTGACAAATGGCTGTAAAACATACACAACCCCAATTTGACCAAGATCTATATGATAATTTGGTTCTTATGGCAATTTAAGTCGATCTCATAGGGGTCATTTGTATAGGGAATAAGTCTAAACATAAACCGATTTCCAGCAATTTTAAAAGCATTCTTCCTATATATCCATATTAAGGACCTGTAGTTTGGTTTCAAGGTATACTATAATATTCATATTTGCGATCTTTAGTTTGATTAAAAATTCGAAATGGACACAAAGACAGACGTCTAGACGGACGGACCGACGGACATCGTTAATTTGCCTATTTCTTATAATGGAAGTATAGGATTATAAAGTTTTCGTTCATACGGTGTTATATGGAATGATATTTTCATACAAACGCATCTTAATATCACTGGTCGCAAGCGATAACCGACTAAGTCGACTTAAGAACGATTTGAGTTATGTATGCTATCATATTCTACTAACAACGCTTTAGATATATATACGTGAAATCCCCATTTCTCTAACACTGTTTTTTAAAGCGTTAATAACTAAAACATACTGACTAAAGTCGTAATGAAGCCCTATTACATTTATATAAACAGTTATTTTTCTCGAAAACATGATTTTCTACTTAGGCGGTTATTGCTTGTGACCACAGAGATATAAGACTTGTACTTTGTTGATAATTTCCTAAAGCTAATAGAAGAAGAGCAAGCAAATATTCGCATCCATACAATAAAGATGAAATTAAGTATGTTTTTGCAAGTAGAACTCGTACGTCGTACAGTGATCGAGGCATTGATCACTAATGTGATCGGACCTGTTGAGAGTTTTATTGAAAATAATTCCAAGATTTTTGTTCTTATGAGTAATTTCTGACGCTTAAGAATAATATCTGATGTGTATAGACTTTGAGAATGGAGACATTGCCTCTTTGCCATAGCACATAAATTAGTTTGTGTTAGTTCCACAGTCAGGTTCACAACACAATTTTTTAAAACTCCAAAATGCAATGATTTACATAATCAGCTTACCTATAAACATTACAAAAAGAAATTAGTCTTGATAAGTCAATTATATAAGTATATAGTAATACGAAACGGTCCTAAGATCGAACCCTGGGGCATTCCCCTTTTGTACTGGAAACACAATTGCCGTTTTATTATTAGCGTAAACATATTGCTGTCGATTTGCTAAATAAGATGATACAAGACAAATTGCGGGAGGAGAAAAAACAAAAAAGTTATTTGCTTTATGCAAAGTATTTAATTTCAAAAATCTTCTTGCGGGTAACAACAGCAACCTTCAACAGGAGTTTTGCAGCAGGTACAGCGAGCATACTACGCGCGATGACGTTAACATCAGCGCACCACCAACACAGCTCAAACCAAGTAAATCCGCTAGTCCGGACAACATTGCTCCCGAACTTCACAAAGCAGACAAAAAATCATCAAAGCGAATCCTACAACCAGTCATAAATTATTATTGGTCGTGTGAATTATTACCGTAAAACATAAAAGATGGTATCATCATCAACCTTCCCAAAAACGTCGACTCATGGAATGCTCCAATTGGAGGGCGGATAACGCTTTTAAACGTCGCTTACAAAGTAATTTCTCAAATCCTGCGCAATCGTCCAGTGCAAGTCGTCGAACCACGTCTCCGGCGAGAGCAAGGTGGACTTAGGCCGCAAAGAGCATGCGCTGACCATATAAACAGCCTAAGAATCATTGTAGAGCAGTCTAACAAATGGCGAACTCCATTATAAATGGTTTTTCAATAAGAGCGCTACAAAAGTTTTTTTAAATAAAACAAAAAGGGTTTTGGATATCAATGAAATTCTTTATTCCTGTGAATGCCATTATGTATGGAAATCGATCTCTTTTGTATGGCCACCACGGGCACGCTTGCAGATTCCAGACGCTGAACCCAATTTTCGACGGTGTTCAAGCATAAATCGGCCGATACTGCTGCAATTTCACGTTCGATATTCGTACGAAGTTCATCAATCGTCGCTGGCTTGTTGGCATAGACCATAGACTTGACGTAGCCCCACAGGAAATAGTCCAACGGCGTCAAATCGCACGACCGAGGTGGCTAATCGACTGGACCATTTCGTGAGATAACACGTTCTCCAAACTTGGTTTCCAATAAATTGATTGTGACATTCGCTGTGTGGCTTGTGGCGCCGTCCTGTAGGAACCACATATCCTCCAAGTCCATACCATCCAATTGGGGCCAAAAATATTCGGTTATCAATGAACGGTAGCGATTCCCATTCATAGTAACGTGCCGGTCTTGATCATCACGGAAGAAGTACGGCCCAATGATGCCGCCGGCCCATAAACCGCACCAAACCGTAATTTTTTCGGGATGCAATGATGACTCATGGAGTACGTGTGGATTGCTGTCTGACCAATAACGCATATTTTGTTTATTGACGAAACCATTCAGCCAGAAATGAGCCTGATCGCTGAAGATGATTTTTCGATGAAAATCCGAATCATTTTCAAGTTGTTGCTCAGCCCAATTCACGAACATACGACGCTTCTGGTGGTCAATCGGCTTCAGTTCTTGCGCCAATTTGATCTTGTAAGGATGTAGGCCAAGATCTTTTCGCAAAATTCGCCACAACGACGTCACAGAGATGCCCAACTCTTGAGAACGACGTGTGAGAAACACATTTGGGCTTTCTTCAACTGAAGCCTCAGCAGCAGCAATGTTCTCGACACTACGGGCACTTCTTTGTCTAACTGGCACCGGAACATTTTGTACTGTGCCTGTGGATTCAAATTTTTGCACTAGACACTCAATTGTTGATCTGCTAGGACGATTATGACGACCATAAATTGGACGTAGCGCTCTTAACGTTGAGGCCACTGACTCCGAATTTCGGTAGTAAATTTTAATAATTTCGACTCCTTGTTGGCTCGTATATCTTTCCATCATGAAATGGTAAACCTTACTGAAGAGAAATGTCAAAAGAGCGGCAAGAAATATGGCGTCGTTTGCTGTCCCTGTCTTTCTGCTTTTGTAGCGTCCCTGTTGAAAAACCCTTTATATATAGATTAAGTATTTTCACAGTAGCTCGGGTATTCATCACATACCTAGCATTAATTTTTTTTTATTCAACCCTTCAGTGTTCCTGAGATCAAAATTATCCATTGTGATATATCTCCGGTGCAATTGTCTGCTTATTGCTCGCGAATATAAATTAAAATAACTTTTAACCAATTTTGTTAAAAATAACTAATAAAACCCACAAATACGAAAATTTCAAAATTATTATAAAATGTTTATTTGTTTGAATTACATTTATTAAATTTTGGTAAATGGTATTTTTATTTGCACATTTTAAATATTATTTAGTTTGTTGATAATTTAGATTTTTGTTGACCTGTTATGTTGTTAAAGGGTGAATATAATTCGGCTTAAGGTCATCGGTTGTTGAAAGATTCTCTTTGTTATAAGAACATTTTGTTAAAAATAAATAAAAACAAGTTTTTTTATTTTTTTTTTTTTATTAATTTTTAAACAATATATATATTTCTATCAACTTTGTTGATCATCATCAGGGATAATTTTGAAACAAATTTTTAATTTGTTTGAGTTATAACCTTCGTTTACACAGTGTAATTATTTAATTAAGTTTCCTTTTATGCGGCCTAATAAATATAGCGAAGAGCCATCCTAGTGTTACAACTCATATAATAAAAAAGGCAAGACGGGAATATTTGTAATAGGTTGATTTACAATATTTATTTCATAATGGTGTAAATTTAAGAGTAGTAAGTTAAGAGGTTTAAGCACATAGTTTTAGGGAAGACCGTTAAAAAATTAAAAAAAGTGGGCATGGCAGATAAAAAATATATGACGACCTTGCCTGGGATATGAGAATAATGTGCAGTAAATTCGAGCTAAATCCGTAAAAAAAATTTCAAAAAGTGGGCGTAAAAATAGACGTGGCCGGTACGAAATATATGGCGACCTTCTCTGTAGTATAGAGATCGTGTAGACCAAATTTCAGAGGAACCCGTTGAAAAGTTAAAATTTGTGTAGCGAACAAATAAAAAAACAGAAAACGAATTGTATATAAATAGTGGGCGTAAAAGTAGGCGTGGCTAATAAGAAGTATATGACGACCTTTCCTGGGGTACAGAGAGCGTGTGCACCAAATTTCAGAGAAATCGATTAACAAATACAATTTTGTATAGCGAGCAAATATACCAAAAAAACAGAAAATGAATTGTATATAAAAAGTGGGCGTAAAACTAGGCGTGGTCTAGTAGTCAAACAAACAAACAAACAAACAGAAAATGAATTTTATATATAAAGGTTTTTTTCAATAAGAGCGCTACAAAAATTTTTTTAAATAGAACAAAAACGGTTTTGGATATCAATGAAATTCTTTATTCCTGTGAAAGTACGTTCGATGCCATTATGTATGGAAATCGATCTCTTTTGCATGGCCACCACGGGCACGCTTGCAGAAGTCCAGACGCTGGACCCAATTTTCGACGATTTTCAAGCATATATCGGCCGATACTGCTGCAATTTCACGTTCGATATTGGTACGAAGTTCATCAATCGTCGCTGGCTTGTTGGCATAGACCATAGACTTGACGTAGCCCCACAGGAAATAGTCCAACGGCGTCAAATCGCACGATCGAGGCGGCCAATCGACTGGACCATTTCGTGAGATAACACGTTCTCCAAACTTGAGTTTCTAATAAATTGATTGTGACATTCGCTGTGTGACTTGTGGCGCCGTCCTGTTGGAACCACATGTCCTCCAATTCCATATCATCCAATTGGGGCCAAAAATATTCGGTTATCATTGAACGGCAGCGATTCCCATTCACAGTAACATGCCGGTCTTGATCATCGTGGAAGAAGTACGGCCCAATGACGCCGCCGGCCGATAAACCGCACCAAACCGTAATGTTTTCGGGATGCAATGATGACTCATGGAGTACGTATGGATTGCTGTCTGACCAATAACATATATTTTGTTTATTGACGAAGCCATTCAGCCAGAAATGAGCCTCATCGCTGAAGATGATTTTTCGATGAAAATCCGAATCATTTTCAAGTTGTTGCTCAGCCCAATTCACGAACATACGACGCTTCTGGTGGTCAAGCGGCCTCAGTTCTTGCGTCAGTTTGATCTTGTAAGGATGTACGCCAAGATCTTTTCGCAAAATTCGCCACAACGACGTCACAGAGATGCCCAACGCTTGAGAACGACGTGTGAGAGACACATTTGGGCTTTCTTCAACTGAAGCCTCAGCGGCAGCAATATTCTCGACACTACGGGCACTTCTTTGTCTCACTGGCACGGGAACATTTTGTACTGTGACTGTGGATTCAAATTTTTGCACTAGACACTCAATTGTTGATCTGCTAGGACGATTATGACGACCATAAATTGGACGTAGCGTTCTTAACGTTGAGGCCACTGAATCCGAATTTCGGTAGTAAATTTTAGTAATTTTGACTCGTTGTTGGCTCGTATATCTTTCCATCATGAAATGGCAAACCTTACTGAAGAGAAATGTCAAAAGAGCGGCAAGAAATGTGGCATAGTTTGCTGTCCCTGTCTTTCTACTTTTGTAACGTCCCGGTTGAAAAACCCTTTACCTGCTATTTATCGACCTAAAGCGCGCTTTCGATGCGCTTCTTCACGTCGCCATCTGGACCGTATTAGAATGTAAAGGTGTTCCAAATAAGATGATAAAACTCATAAAAGGTCTCTACGATGATGCGCAGTGCTCAGTACTTCATGCAGACGCTTTCAGGAAAAAGATACAAATTAAATCAGGCGTTCGACAAGGAAGCATATTTTCTCCATTACTATTTAATATAGTCCTCGATGGAATTATGTCGGGGGCCATGAACACAGACTCCGGCATCTCATTTGGCCTTCAAAACAAACTCAGCGACCTCGATTACGCCGATGACATCTGCCTCATGCCTCTACTCTCATGTGCAAACGCTACCGGACAAAGTAGCAAAACAATCACGGACATCTGGTCTCTCCACAAACATAAACAAAACAATATCTCTGCGCTTAAATACCAACCATACAACGAATTTCCAGCCGGAAGGTACATCCATTGAAGATGTACAAACCTATAGTTATCTTGGCAGCTACATCTCGAATAGCGGTGGCAGCCAGCAAGATATCCAACACAGGCTATCAAAAGCCAAACAAACATTCGGCACCCTGTATAAAATATGGAGATCAGCAAACATTTTTTTTTTTTTATATATTAACCAACACTCAGGGGATGCCCCCTACAAAAGCAGAGCATTGTGTTGATTTCAGGAAAATAGGTTGTGGGAAGGAGGAAAGAGGGAGTAGTGTTTGTGGACGTTTGACTTAAATTTTATTAGATTGTAACTGTCAGGAAAGACCTCTGCGCAGAGTTTATTCCACATACGGCTAGTTCGACTGATAAACGAATTCTCTCTGTAGAGCGTTGTGCGGTCAACTGGACAATAGACTTAAACGGATGTGATCTAATAGAGAAGCGAGTAGAGCGAACCGAAACTCGGACACTAGGGATAAGTTCGCTAATCTAAGAAGAACATTTTCCATGGTAATAGCTATAGAACAGTGCTACACAACCCACATTCCGACGGTGTTCTAATGAATCAATAGAGTTGGATACCCTACTGTCATTGATGAGCGCCAACGCCCTCCTTTGCACACGGTCCAGGAGCTCCAAAATAGACTTTGAAGCTCCTGCCCATATATGGAAGTTGTACTCCATTTTCGGTCGGATGTAAGTGGTATAGATTTTATGGAGATCAGAAGGAGTGAAGTAATTTTTACACCGTTTTAGAAAACTAAGACACTTGAATGCTTCTTTCGACACTTGAAAAACATGCTCGTTCCAACGAACATCACATTGAATTCTCATGCGTAGAACATCAAGAGTATCCGATTCCTCAATACCTATACCACCCATATATACAGATGACATTGTCGATTCCATGACCCTATGGGTCAACATACAGCATTGAGTCTTCAGCGCATTAAAATCAACCCTATTCGTTTTACCCCATTCGGAAATTGTTAACAGGTCTTGATTGAGTGTGGCATTCATTGTCTGCCTTGTGCCCCAAACCTCCAAGAGGCTTGGCCTACAATTAAAGGAAAATGAGTGACAAATGCTGCTGTCAACTACGAAAGAGTAAATAGAATTAAAAGTTTGACCAAGACGAAGGACGAAAATTCGCCTATTCAACTCTAACGTTGTTATATGGGTGCGAAAGTTGAAACATATCGGCTGGCGATGCACAATGCCTACAAGCATTCGCGAATCGCTGTCTTCATCGCATCTTGTGCATTTTTTGGGTTGAAGTTATTACCAACAGTGAGCTGTTGCTAAGAACAAACTAACCACTTATAACAGACTAAGAAAACGTGCAGATGATGTCACAAGAAAAGTCCTTGATTTCACACCTCAAGGGAATAGAAGACCGGGACGCCCGCTCAATACCTGGAAAAGGCAAATTGAAATGGAAATCAGAAGCGCCAGAAAAAGTTGGAGTGAAATAAAACAGTTAGCGTTAGATGGAGCTAGATGGAGATTATTTATCATGGCCCTATATTCCTCTTAGGAATTAAAAGGATTAAATATATATTTCATGATTCGCATTATCGAATGACGATCATCAATATAACCACATATGTCTTGAGACATAGCAATAAGTGCAGTCATATAGCTGTATTTAGGACGAAAGCCTGATTGTCTCTGTTTCGGAGTAGACCAAAGTAGACCGCTTGAAAAGGAAAACGGAAAGCGCCAACTCAGTGCTCTTTTATAAAACTCGCTATTTCGAAAAATGCGCCTTGTGGGTCATCGAAAACCGCTAAATATAGCGCAAAAAGCTCCAAGTTGGCATCGCTGCTTACAGTTGGCTTACGCATTGATAAAAAAAAAATTTCGGATAAAGTTGGATCATCTTTAAATTACATGAATTATTCTATATCAAGATCTGAATGCAATTTGGTGAATCGTTCTGCATATAACAATTAAAAACGACCCTAAATCCTTGTACCAATTTGAAAATTCTAAAAAGAGATCGCTCGATTTCCCAACTACAATGAGACTAAACAATATAGAAAATTCAATAAGTGAAATGTTGGCAGACTTTTTTGAGTTAACATACTCTACATCAGTTTTTAATAATACCTCTGGATATCCATACTTGATTCCTGACTCATCTCTTATAAGTATTCCGTTTATACAAGAATAAGATGTTTTGGATAATTTAATAAAACTGAATTTATCATACTTCCTATATATTTCTTTAACGTTTCTTTATAATAAATCACTTAAACTGTCATATTTTCCTGAGTATTGGAAAAAACCTTTATTATTCCATTATTCAAATCTGGAAATAAATCCGATATCTCAAATTACAGAGGGATTGCTAAATTGAGTTCCATTCCAAAATTATTTGAAAAACTTATAACTGATACATTGTCATACCAAGCATCTTCAATTCTTGCTCCTGAACAACATGGTTTCCGTAAAGACTGCTCAACTGTTACTAATTTAGTTGAACTTACAACGATTGTAAATAAACACCAAACTAATGCTATATGTACCGATTTCAGTAAAGCGTTTGATAGGTTAAACCATGATCATCTACTGTTTAAGCTAGATCGTATGGGTTTCAGTACTACGCTTTTAAAATGGATTAATTCCTATATAGCGGGCCGAAAACAATGTGTTATATTTCGTAATGCTGAATGAAAATCTATTAATGTTGTATCTGGTGTGCCTCAAGGAAGTCATTTGGGCCCGCTTTTATTTACACTATTTATTAATAATCTTCCTTCAGCTATTGAGCTCTCTAAACCTCTGATGTATGCGGATGATGTTAAAATATTCTATTAATTTAACAATATCGACGAACAATCTCGTTTACAGTTAGATATAAATAATTTCACAACATGGTGTAAAATAAACTTAATGGACCTTAATCCAAAAAAATTTAAATATATGGTGTTTACAAGCTCTTTTCCCATTAACGGCTTGTATATGATGAACAACGAACAATTTGAAATGATCCAAGCATTTAATGATCTTGGTGTTTTATTGGATAAGCGTCTGGATTTCCGAAAACATATCTCAATAATAATTAACAAGGCATCTTGTGTACTTGGAATTATCAAGCGTTGGGTGAAAGAGTTTCCTGATCCATACACAACAAAACAACTTTTTACTGCACTAGTAAGACCTATTCTAGAATATGGATCTGTAGTTTGGGATCCTTTTTACATTGTGCATTCTAATTCAGATGAATTCGTTCAAAAGCAATTCTTAAGATTTTGCCTTCGCGGACTTGGCTGGGATTCAAATATGCAATTACCCTCTTTTAGAAGCCGTCTCGCTCTTATTAAGCTTCCTACGCTTATAAGTTAAAGAAAAATGCTAAATGCAACCTTTCTGTTCAATCTAATTCATGGTAATTTAAACTCCCAATTTCTCCTCAGCAGAATCAATATAAATACTTCACAGCGCACTTCACGGTATTTCCAGTTCCTGATTGTAAAGTATTTTCGCACAAATTATGCTAACTCTGTTCCTTTTCGTCGGGACTGTGTCGAATTTAACCAACCTTATAATATCCTTGACTTTCAAAAAAGTTTAGATTTGTTCAAAAGGGATATAATACTTTATCTAAACAATATGTAATAAATTTTTAGTTTTGCTGTAGCCAATTTTAAATTTATTTTGTGTTAAGTTTAATTCTTTATTTTTTTTTTTTTTTACAAATGTTTTTAATGTTAAATAGTCTGTAAGGATTATATTACCATAGACTAATAAATAAATAAATAAATAAAAATGTTGAATATGCGTAAAAACCCCATGGATTATGAGGATGCCGGAATTTTTGTAAAAGGTTGTTTAAGTAAATCAATACTTATTGTAGTATTAACCACTTCCATATTTTTTTCACAATCTGCAGTAAAAATAAATAGGCTGGAGCAGTATGAAGATTTAGCAGTTTTATCATTTTATTTACGTGTTTTCTGGCTTTGGAATATTCTTAATATAAACTAGCTATTTTAAGCGCTATTTTAAGTACTATTCAACAGTTAAATTCTTTATGAAATATTAGGCTTAATATTTTAGGCTTAATATTTATAAATACTTAAAGTTCTTCTAAATTTATTCATCTGAGAAATCAGAGATTTTCGTTAAAATATTCCCTAGTTTGGACTTGAAACAACTGTCGTTAAAAAAGGTTTTCTATAGATTTTATATATTAATTGTTAAGTGATGTTAAGTGATGAAGTTGAAAAAATGGCAGTTGGTTAAGGTTCAGAAAATTTTAAAAACAGAGGAACTGACAATAACTAACTTAACTCGCTAAAAAAAAAATAAAGTGAAAAAGTTTAATTTAATGATCCGTTCTCTTTTAACTAACGCCAATGGGTTAAATGTTTTGCTTAAAGAAAATTGAAAAGTGAAACTGTTTTAATGATGGCTCCAAAAACTCAATAAACTTCCATTTCATTTTCAATGGTAACGTCAATTGCTATGATCGTATGCGGGTCAGGCATGTTAAAAAAAAAACTCTTAACTAAGCTATTAATAGTTAGTGGAGCTGAACTGTTTACAGACATGCACTTGGCCTTAAAAGCAGCTGTAATGTGTCATTAGAGTTGCGTACAGGATGGAAATATGGATATTTCAAGTGCCAGCATGTACGCATGCGCACGCCAGGCATGTGCCCATGTACTTAACAAACATACTTCAATTGCATATACATATGCACATACACATATATGTGTATGTATTTAATACAAATTTGTAAACATTTACTGTCAAGCCTTACAAGTTAGTCGTTAGTTTTTATACCCTCCACATCTCAGTGGCAGAGGGTATATATAGGTTTGTCATTCCGTTTGTAACGCATCGAAAAACTAATTTCCGACCCAATAAAGTATATATATTCTTGATCCTTATCACAGCTCGAGTCGATATAGCGATGTCCGTCTGTCCGTCTGTCCGTCTGTCCGCCTGTCCGTCTGTCCGTGTGTCTGTTGAAATCACGCTCATTCAAAAAAAAAAGCATTTACTTAGGTCAGGTTACGAAAAAATTATTTGCCATAATTCCCACCAGGTTGGTATTGAAATCGGAGTAAATCGGGAGCCTCTGCGCTGAGAAATGAACAAAAGTTTATAGATACCTCTAAAAAAAACATGAAACCTAGTGTTTTCTTGTAATAGTTTAGTGGTTGAACATACAACAACATAAAAAAAGCCACAAAAAAAATGTGATTCATACATATTAACAATAACAAGAACACAACTACCATGAGCTATGTTAATAGTATTGCCACAAACCGAGGTGGAGGGTATCAAAGATTCGGCACAGCCGAATTTAACACTCTTACTTGTTACTTCTAATTCATTTATTAAATTTTTCAGTTTTGTTCTAGACTTCAAAACCACAAGATGACGTCTACCAACCATCAGAATTTGATAGAACTGGTACTGAATAATGTACTATATTGATTGCTTATGTTTTTGCCAATTCCCTTAAGGAAAATTAGAAATGCAAACATTAGCCAAATAATCATAAAAAAAAAATCAAATATCATTAAAATGATGGTTTCAATTTTCTGAAAACACACACCTGGTTGTTGATTTTGAGAGAAATCTCCAAGCAAATGGTGACATTAGCAACCGCATATTTTACCCAAAACAAAACGTAAAGGAATAAAGGAACAGATGTTTCGTTATCCTGCGTGCAACAAAATAAAATTGTAATCAGTATTTTTGGCCACACTTCTGATTTTATATTTTACGTTTTGGTTGACAAACATCCTGTGGTTAAAACAATTCAATTTACTTCATGTCTTTCTAGCAGTATTTGCAAAACACTCTTCGGGTGGTATTGTTTTTTCTATTCACAAAAATATGGACAATTTAATAGAATACATTCATTCTTGTATTTCTTAAATTTTTAATATAAATGACCCGTGTCCAGTGTTTATTGTTTGAATTGTATTATTTGTTTTTGTGTTTTTTTTATGTACGTAAATATCCTTTGAATCGCATTCTAATGAGTTATGTATAGAATACAGTGCTCATACTGCGCTCCAGCGACACTGTGGGTGTTTATTCATTTGAAACAACGCGATTTTTGACTATGTTTTGTTTCAGGGAGTGATGGTATTTTTAACCTTGTAAACTGTTTAAACAAAAGACTTGTCTAACTTGACAAAAAATTGGAAATTTCATGGTACAAAATTCAATAAATCATTGGAAAAACTTTACAAAATTAAAATGTTTTGTAAAAAGGATTCCAAGTAGTGCTCGGAGGCATTCATAAACTTAAATAATTATTTGAGTCAAACCTGATAAATTATTCAATGAAGCAACCTCTGATTATTAAATTAGATATGTCAGCAGCTGCAGTGATTTTGATACATCGTTTAATCAAAATATAATTTCTACCCTATACCACTATGTGATCGGGGTATAATGAGGTTGTGCTGATGTTTGTATTTACCAAAGATATTTGACCTAGATCTAAAAATTTTAACTATACCGATGGACTCAAAATCACTTTCTGAGTCAATTTACCGATATTCGTCCATCCGGCCGTCCGTCTGTGTGTAGATATAAATCACTAAATGTCGCAAATATGAATATATTTTGATGAAATTTAATATTTAAGCTTCTATCAGCCATAGAATGAACGCTATCGAAATTGGTCAAAATCGGTTCATGTTCAGAGCTAGTCCCCATATAAATGACCCCTATGAAATCGACATAAATTGCCATAAGATCCAAATTATCACATAGATCTCAGCCAAATTGGGTTTGTATGTGTTTATTATATTCATTAATCAGCAGTCCAAAAATAAGCCCTATAGTACAATTCTTAGTCATATAGAGCTGCTTCCCGATCTTCACTTAAATCTATTAAAAAACGAAACTATTGCATAGATTTTTCTCAAATTTGGTTTGTATATATTTTTTCAAAATATAGGTGACTTTACCAAATATGGTCTGGATCGGTCTATTTTGCGACCTAGTCCCCATATAAATATAGCACCCGATATGAAAGTTTTCATATATGCAGCCAAAAAAATTAATAAAAATGCCATTCAAATTTGATTTATGCTTATTTTCTATATCCACTTAGTTTGACCGAAGAGCTAGGGTCTCTCAACCGTGGTATAGGATATGGTATAGTCGGTCTAGACCGACTATAATTTTCTTACGTTTTAATATAAAATATATTTGATAGATTTCATACCCCTTAATTTACATAGTACTAAATTTCTATTACTTATTTTATTTTTAATGACTGCAAGGGAAACATTAGTATCGAAAAAAATATTGAGAATTAAAAATAAATATCGAGAAATCACAAAAATAAAATTTTATAAAATAATATGTCAAAAGGGATAATTGATATTAAAGTAGGAATAACTGATTTTTGAGTAAATAACAGTTTATATTGGGAAAAGAAAATAGAAAGCTATATTGAAAGCTAAAAGGGTCATGGATCCAACTTTGCTATATAACAATTATTTTTAAAATTTGAATTTGGGTTTGCAAAAGGTATTCAGAAACTGATGAAATTCGCTAACATTGTTTTCATTGGTAACCTAAAAAAAAAATCGAAAAAAAATTTAAAAAATCACAAGATGGCGGAAAAATCCAGCTCGGAAAATGGAGGAGGATTTTTTTTAAACGGCTGTATCTTTTGAACCGTTAGTTCGATTCTGGTAATTTTAACAGTTTTGAGTAAGAAAAAGATTATGTTTAGTACAAAAATTATTTTAAAAAATATTTATATTGTATTATTAAAAAAATTTCGGGAAAGTTTTAGAAAATGTGCTTTTTCAAAAAAGCTTTGTGTCCAAACTTTTTGAAATTTTTTTCAATCAAACGATGGACAATAACAGAATTAATCATTAACTAATTCATTATGTTTAATTGTTCATATCATCAACTTTGGGTTATATAGGTTCAATCTTTTCATTGGAGCAATTTACAGGCAACAGTGCACCCATTTGCAGTCCATCATCGCGATTCAAAATCGCTGCTAGTCCATCACAGTATGGTTGTTATATCCGATGAAATGATTCATGATGCAATTGCAGTACATCTTTTCTTGAGAAAATTTAACGCATTTATGCGCAGTGTAGAGAGCACTCCCCGTAAAACAAAGAAAATCATTTATTTTACGGATGGTGCAGGTTCACAATATAAAAATATGAAAAATTTTCTGAATCTAAGACTCCACAAAGACAATTTTGGAATGGAAGCAGAGTGGCATTTTTTTGCGACTTTCCATGGAAAAGGGCCGTGTGATGGAGTTGGAGGCACTGTGAAGCGTACGGCAAGGGAACAAGTGCTAAGAATGGGGTACGAGAATACAATCACCGACCCAAAAACATTGTATGAATGGCTCGTTACCTCACATACAGACATACAATTCATATATGTTACTGCCGATGAATATTGATGCTGTAATCTCGAATTGGAAGAGCGCTATTCAAAGTATAATCCAATAGCTATTAAAGGTACTCATAAATGGCACTCATTTATACCATCACCATCTGAAAATAATGTGCTAAATGTTCGGTATAGTTCCTCAGACTTGACTTTTAAGAAAATAAAAATTTTCAAATAAATATTTCATGTTTTTATTTAAAATCTTCAAATATATCTTTGCTAAAATACAAACATTTCAAAAACCTAAAAAGTGTGGATCGTGTAATTTATACCATTAATAGAACATATTTTAGGCTATCTCTGAAAAAAATTTCAAAAAGTTGGGACACAAAGCTTTTTTGAAAAAGCACATTGTCTAAAACTTTCCCGAAATTTTTTTAATAATATAATATGTATAAATATTTTTTAAAATAATTTTTGTACTAAACATAGTCTTTTTCTTACTCAAAAGTGTTAAAATTACCAGAATCGAACAAACGGTTCAAAAGATACAGCCGTTTAAAAAAAATCCTCCTCCATTTTCCTGGATTTTTCCGCCATCTTGTGATTTTTCAATTTTCTTTATTTTTGATTTTTATTTTAGGTTACCAAAGCAAACAACGATACCAATTTTATCAAGTTCTGAATACCTTTTTCAAAATTGGTCATTTTAATTTAAAAATTAAAAATAAATGCTCTATAGTAATAACAGGATATAGAAAATAAGAATACACATACATATATTATGTCCTATGGTTCCTATGAGGAACAAAGGGCCGAATAAGAATAAGTCCAATTTTATTTTTGTTGTTATTAATTTGTGGCGTGCAGATGAGGAAAAGTTCATATCTGATGATATTTTTATATGGGGACTAGGCCCAAAACGAACCAATCACGAACAAGTTTAGTAAGGTCGCCAGCTTTTATTAAAAACAAATTTTACACGAATATTTTAAGTGCATATTTTTTTACAAATACCGTTGGCACTGAAATAAACATAATGATTAATTAATTATTTTAACGCGTCATCTCAAGAAATATTGCCAGATACTAAAAAAATAAGATAAGTCATATTAGTGACTAGAGCAACGATTCCATATTTTTCTAATATTCTATAGCATATATCTATTCTTATCAATAAACTTACAAAAAATTACATATTTTTTGTATGTTTTACCTAAATGTATGAAATGCTTTTGCATATTTTCAGCAAAATACAATTTAATTTATTGTTTATCGGATTCTTAAATTAAATCGGTACGAATAGAAATAAATTCTCTTTTAACAATAAAAAATTTTTAAACAAATAAATAATTAATTCTGATTGTGAATAATATAAATTGGAAATATCTGTTTATATGGTTTTTTTTTTTTTTTTTTTTTTTTTTTTTTTTTTTTAAGGAAAACATCCTCATCCTTCTTGATATTTTCAATATTTGCAACAATGTTCACTAATTTATACAAAATGCTGTTAATTATATTTTATGTTTTGTAGGCGATTTTTTACATAAATTAATAACTCCTCCTCAAAAAAAAAGCGAAAAGCTAAAGTGAATAAAATATGGGATAGAAACCAGACTACTCTAGAGCAGTGAAGGCCATACCAAGCACGCTGGTGCTCGGCTTCTTATATGTACACAGCCGAACGAAAACAAAAATACTCACCAAAGAGTAAAAGTAAACAACAATTTCATTCAGTCTAATGAAAGCTTTTGAACAAAGCAGGTCTATGTCGCATTGCTTTTTGAAATTCATATATATTTTTTTAGAGGTACACAGAGAATATTATTTAAAAAAAAATTTTTTTGAGAAAATTTCGAAGACTTGATAAACTAAATTACGCAAAGCAGTTGAATCTGCTATAAATAAAACATTTTCTATTAATTGCATACGTCGCCTCCATTTGACAACATTATAGATGTCTTTTATGATTTTTTTTTTTTTTTATTTTAAAAAATAACCAGTTACTGCAGGCAGGTAAGTTTTTTAAATTTAAAATTAAAATTTTAAATATTTAAAATTTAAAACATTTAAAATTTTACCATATTCTTCGTGAACTCAACTATTTTCCCTTTTCGTCACTCCTATAAACATTCATACAAAACCTACACAAACCCATTTAATATTGGCATTGTGTTACGTCCATGGATTTCGATAAGTGTAGTATAACTAACACATGCTCATAAACACTATTACTAAGTCAATTCTCTCGATGGCCACCACTGCTCTAGAGTGCACATAAAGTCTTAAGAGTATATTCCGTTCTATCCGAATATGAAACTTCTTTGATAATCGAATCATATTTTATAATCTTTGTAAACTAACTTCCTGTAAGTTACTACCGTAACAGCTTTCGTTCAATTAGCTTATTGCTGTTAAATGTGACTAAAAGTAACCTTAATAAATGTGGCCATAATCGAGCCAATTTTGAGACTTATCCCTATTAAAATATATTTAGAACAAACCATACTTAAAACAAAAAAAAAAAAATGCATTTTAAAATTGTCTATCTAATTTTTGAAATCTTCCTAGAAATCGTAGTTTTGCTTTATTTTTTCTTGATAACAGTTTTTGCCTATTTTTTATATCATTTCATGACCTCAGGATATGTGATTGGGATTTGACTATTAGATCCGAAGAATTTTTGATGTGTAAACATCTATACGCTCAGGGGGGTAAAAATCTATTTCAAAACACAACCACAAAAACAAAGTAAGACAAAAACGGTGTGAGGCACGATTGTATTGGTGAAAAGATTAGGAAGTTTTTGCAGATAAAATAGAGACACGATTTTGTTAGGAAATGTTTGGAGATAAATGAGCGAACGAATAGCGTTATAAAAACGTTTTGAAATATTAAAAACGAAAAATTAAAATGAAAAAATGAAAAATGAAAAATTTTAAATTTTAAATTTTAAATTTAAAATTAAAAATTAAAAATTAAAAATTAAAAATTAAAAATTAAAAATTAAAAATTAAAAATTAAAAATTAAAAATTAAAAATTAAAAATTAAAAATTAAAAATTAAAAATTAAAACTTAAAAAAAAAAATAAAAATGAAAAATAAAAAATGAAAAATGAAAAATTAAAAATTAATCAGTTGAACTAATAAAAATAAATATTTTTATAATAGCAGAGCCCCTGCAGTTGTTTGCTATAAGTGATACATGGATGACGCTTTCTGTTTGATTTTAAAAAAGTGCCATAAAAAACTTTTAATTAGTAGATGTTTACACATCTCCCCTGTAATCGGACTCACATGATTTTTTTTTTAAATATGATTTCATATATCTTAATGGTTGAAATATAAAATTCGGCCACTCCGAACCCTTAACTGCCTCAAGATGTGTCTTAACCCTGGTCGTTATACTTAACTTTTACAACGAGAACGTAATGGCGAGTATTGTGTGGCCGGTAGCAATTTTTCGCGCTTTTCTTTATATTTTCTGAGAATTTTTTTTTTTTGTTAACGCAATTTTGTTCTTGAATATAATAACGAACATTTTGAGTGGTCATAAGTATATATTTTTTACAAGTATATAATTTTTGACGACCAGGAGCTCGACATTGAAAATTAATTAGGATGCAGCTGATTTCGTACTGGGTGTGCGTTCTTGGGGGTCTCGAATTTCGAGGCTCATAGCACCTCCAATGCCTTGGCCTAAGACAGTACTTGAGGTGTCAATCGACGCAGATTTACGCCATAATCCTAGCTCCGGTGTTTTCGCAAAAAAGATCTTAAGTGGCTTAGGAGGTATATTACTCCAAAGTGCCAACTGGCCACACCTGTACTCGGATAATAGGACTAGGGTAAAACTCAATACTACAGCTAATACTTTTTTAATTTTTTAAATAACAGGTGCTTCTTGAGAAAATGTACTTTTTATAAGAAATTAGACTTATTTAGGTACTTTTCAAAGAAAAGTCTTATTTGTTAAGAAAAGGTCCTTTTTAAGAAAGGATATTTTTTTAAGAAAATTTACTTTTTTAAAAAGTTAATTTCAAGTAAAATTTTTAAGTAAGGTGCTTTATAGGTAAAAAGAACTTCTTAGATAAAAAGTTCTTGTTTAATAAAAATTTACTTTTTAAAAAAAAAGTTTCTTCATTAGGCAGACCTACTTTTTAAGAAAATATGCTATTTAGAAAATGTTCTATTTTAAGAGAATTTACTTTTTTTAATAAAAAAAAATAAAAATAACTTTAATAAAAGTTTCTTTTGAATACCAGGATACTTTTTAATGAAAGGTACTTTCTAATAAACGCCAATGGTTAATAAACGGTACTTTTCAATAAAAGGTACATCTTAATAAAAGGTACTTTTAATAAAAGGTACGTTTTAACAAAAGATAATTTTTAACAAAACGTACTTTTTAATGAAAGCTCCTTTTTAACAAAAGATACTTTTCCATAAAAAATACTTTTTAATAAAAGGTACTTTTTAATAAAAGGTATGTTTTAACAAAAGGTACTTTTTAACAAAAGGTACTTTTTAATGAAAGGTACTTATTAATAAAAGGTACTTTTTAATAAAAGGTCCTTTTTAACAAAAGATACTTTTGAATAAAAAATACTTTTTAATAAAAGGTACTTTTTAATAAAAGGTAATTTTTAATAAAAGGTACTTTTTAATTAAAGGTACTTCTTAATAAAAGGTACTTTTTAATAAAAGGTACTTTTTAATAACAGGTACTTTTTAATAAAAGGTACTTTTTAATAAAAGGTACTTTTTAATAAAAGGTACTTTTTAATAAAAGGTACTTTTTAATAAAAGGTACTTTTTAATAAAAAGGTACATTTTAATAAAAGGTACATTTTAATAAAAGGTACTTATTAATAAAAGGTACTTTTTAATAAAAGGTACTTTTTAATAAAAGGTCCTTTTTAACAAAAGATACTTTTCAATAAAAAATACTTTTTAATAAAAGGTACTTTTTAATAAAAGGTATGTTTTAACAAAAGGTACTTTTTAACAAAAGGTACTTTTTAATGAAAGGTACTTATTAATAAAAGGTACTTTTTAATAAAAGGTCCTTTTTAACAAAAGATACTTTTGAATAAAGAATACTTTTTAATAAAAGGTAATTTTTAATAAAAGGTACTTTTGAATTAAAGGTACTTCTTAATAAAAGGTACTTTTTAATAAAAGGTACTTTTTAATAAAAGGTACTATTTAATAAAAGGTACTTTTTAATAAAAGGTACTTTTTAATAAAATGTACTTTTTAATAAAAGGTACTTTTTAGTAAAAGGTACTTTTTAATAAAAGGTACATTTTAATAAAAGGTACTTTTTAATAAAAGATACTTTTTAATAAAAGGTACTTTTTAATAAAAGGCACTTTTTAATAAAATTTATTTTTTAATAAAAGGCACGATTTAATAAAATGTATTTTTTAATAAAAGGTACTTTTTTAAAATTTAAATAAATGATAATTTTTTAAAAAATGTACTTTTCAATAAAAGCTACTTTTTAACAAAATGTACTTTTTAATAAAAGGTACTTTTTAATAAAAGGTGCTTTTTAATATAAGGTACTTTTAAATAAAACGTACTTTTTAATAAAAGATACTTTTTAATAAAAGGTACTTTTTAATAAAAGATACTTATTAATAAAAGGTACTTTTTAATAAAAGGTACTTTTTAATAAAAGGTACTTTTTAATAAAAGGTTCTTTTTATAAAATATACTTTTTAATAAAAGGTACTTTTTAATAAAAGGTACTTTTTAATAAAAGGTACTTTTTAATAAAAGGTACTTTTTAATAAAAGGTACTTTTTAATAAAAGGTACTTTTTAATAAAAGGTACTTTTTAATAAAAGGTACTTTTTAATAAAAGGTACTTTTTAATAAAAGGTACTTTTTAATAAAAGGTACTTTTTAATAAAAGGTACTTTTTAATAAAAGGTACTTTTTAATAAAAGGTACTTTTTAATAAAAGGTACTTTTTAATAAAAGGTACTTTTTAATAAAAGGTACTTTTTAATAAAAGGTACTTTTTAATAAAATGTATTATTTAATAAAAGGCACGTTTTAATAAAAGGTACTTTTTAATAAAAGGCACTTTTTAATAAAAGGTACTTTTTAATAAAATGTATTTTTTAATAAAAGGCACGTTTTAATAAAATGTATTTTTTAATAAAAGGTACTTTTTTAAAATTTAAATAAATGATAATTTTTTAAAACAGGTACTTTTCAATAAAAGCTACTTTTTAACAAAATGTACTTTTTAATAAAAGGTGCATTTTAATAAAAGGTGTTTTTTAATAAAAGGTACTTTTTAATAAAAGGTACTTTTTAATAAAAGGTACTTTTTAATAAAAGGTACTTTTTAAAAAATTTACTTTTTAATAAAAGTTCCTTTTTATTATTAATAATAAATGATAATTTTTAATATAAGGGACATTTCAATAAATGGTACTTTTAAATGGAAGGTCCTTTTTAATAAAAGGTAATTTTCAATTAAAGGCAGTTTTTTAAATAAAAAGTGCTATTTAATAAGAGGTACTTTTTTACTAAAAGGTACTTTTTAAGATAAAGTAATTTTTTAAGAAAACGTACTTTTTTAGGAAAATGCAATTTTTATAAAAAGGTATTTTTTTTAGATAAAAATTTGCAACCACAATGAAAAAACAATAGCAATTAGAGCAACTACGGATATAAGACAAATTTGGAATTACTCTATATAAAGTGTATATTTTTTCCAGTTTTTTTTTTTTTTTTTTTAATTTTAATCGAAATTTCGTAACATTCTGTGCTGAGTTTGATGCCTATAACCGATACCACTATGTGGTTCGGGTATAATGAATTTTTTGCTGCTGTTTGTAACTACCAAAAATATTTGAACTAGACCCATTTTTTATTATACCGATCGAATCAGAATCACTGAGTCGATTTAGCAATGTCCGTCCGTCTGTCCGTCTGTGTGACCATGTAAACTTCGTAATCAAACTACAGGTCGCAAATATGAATACGTTTTGATGAAATTTTATATGTAAGCTTTTGTCAGTCTGCGTCCTAGTCCCCATACAAATGACCCCTATCAAATCGACATAAATTGCCATAAGATCCAAATTATCATATAGATCTCAGTCAAATTGGGTTTGTATGTGTTTATTATATCCATTAATCAATAGTCCAGTAAATAGTCCTTATAGAACAATTCTTAGTCCTAGGCCACATATAGGGCAGCTTCGCGATCTTCACTTAAATCTATCAAAAACAAAAATATTACACAGATTTTTCTCAAATTTGGTTTGTATATATTTTTTCAAAATATATGACCAAATATGGTCAGGATCGGTCCATTTTTCGACCTAGTCCCCATATAAATATAACACCCGACATGAACTTTTTCATATCTGCAGCCAAAAAAATAATAACAATGCCACTCAAATTTGGTTTATGCTTATTTTCTATATCCAATTAGTTGGACCGAAGACATATGGTCTCGAAACCATAGTATAGGGTATCATATAGTCGACCGACTTATAGACCGACTATAATTTTCTTACTTGCTTTAAATTCACAAGAATATGAAGCCTATCTTATGTGAGTATATAATCGTGATTTCAAAAGACGGTTAGATGAACAGAATATAAGATATTATAGTGGGCCCAAAATTTATTTTAATTGTTACGTAAGGAATAGGAAACATTTATACATGGTGTCGCTTCCATAGAAATGTTTTTATGAATTGACTCTAACTTGTATATAAAAAACAACCTAATATTGGTAATAATTCCTGTTTCCACCATTCAAGAAAACAGTTCTACCACATTTTTCCTCTAGTTTAACGATTGGCGAACCAAAGATTGGCCTTTGTTTCCTACTCATAATATAAGCATGACCATACGTGCATTAACATGATCATAAGGACCGTTTTATTTTTGCTTTTCTCGCTAAAAGACAATTACATGTTTTGTGAGTGGTACTAATTGAAATATTCTTAATCAGATTTTTTTTTGTTTTTCGTTACGCGACTGTAAGCTGTGTAATGTTAAAAGGCATTTAATCCAATGTGGTTGATTTAATTCATGATTATTTTTTGAAAGATTAAGGTGGACTATGGGGTCCTTGCTACAAAACACTTTACTAAAAGTCAAGTCAAGTGGCTTTACAGTAGTAAGCGTTAAGGTTTACGTGCTATCAACTTTTTCTCATATCTTGTTATAAATACATTTTTACCTCTGTATTAAAAAATAATCAAAAACAAAAAAAGCAAACAGGCCATAAGTAACGGTGGCAATTTAAAATGAAATTTAAAAAAAAGTAGGCCCTATAACACACGCGCTTGTGTAAACGCGTTTTAGCGCTTAACAAGGTAGGCTGGTCTTAGCTAAACTTTTTCTTTAATATTTTTTTTTTTATTTTTTTTTTGTA
Organism: Cordilura impudica; assembly: GCA_963682025.1. Classification (NCBI taxonomy): domain Eukaryota; kingdom Metazoa; phylum Arthropoda; class Insecta; order Diptera; family Scathophagidae; genus Cordilura; species Cordilura impudica. The sequence goes on from OY821520.1 coordinate 69,939,769, forward strand.
GTTGAACAAGACCATTTAACAAAAAAAAAATACTTAACCAAAGTCTTGTGAAGCAATTTTATAAGGGTTTCATCTTCTTCTATGGTTTATGTAGCACACCAAAAGAATTGGGTGGCAGCGGCCCCATTTTTTATGCAGTTTTATTTCATCTTCAATTTAACCTTGGCTTAAACTTATTAAACCATAACTAAAAAGTCTTTCTTTTAAGGTAGAAAACAAAAGCTACACATCATACAAAAGCAAAGGACCTATTACAGATGATTTAATACTTATTAAAAATTTTCAACCATTCATCCATCTCATAAAACTCCCATAGGGTGCCAGAGATTTCCAAATGCTACTTGATTAATTCTGACATTTACAGCTAAGAAAGCAAAAGTTTAAGACTTTTGAACATATTCTGATTGGTTGGGTTATAGAAAAATTTATTTTTTACTAAACCAATTTCAGAATATGCAGTTTGACTTAAATTTATATTTAGATTTTCGAGTTTATTTGAAAATAAAGTCTACCCTACTTTTTACGCTTTTGAGCATTTCTGTGTCCATATGTAAGTCCACCATCCATCTGTACATGGTACTTAGCTTCTTTTTAAATTTAGTTTCACTTGTTGCCAACATGAACTAAATACATTTTAAATTGTATTGCTTTACGTACGCATTAAACTAAGCGCATCCGCTTTTAATCATTTTTTAAGTACCAACATTTTATATTAAAGACTTATAAATCTTTCTCTAATATATTGCAAAAAAAAAATATTGGCGGTGCTCCTATCAATTGGTTGAAAATGATGGAACGTATCGCAAATTATATTAATACCGTCACATGTTTTGTATGTGGCGATTAAAAAAACATTTTTGTTCTGTTTTATAATGAAAATGTTACCACATTCGATTTCAGTTTTACAAACAGCCGTGAAAACAGAAATCATCATCATCATCATCATCATAATCATCATCATCATCATCATCATCATCATCATCACCCAAAAGAGTGCGCTGAAAGCTTCTACACAGAATCTTGTAAAGAACAGTATAAAATACATATGTATATACCCTATCGCTGGTATACATAGATGAATAACTCCATTAGAAGAGAGATTTACAATACGATGAAAACAATTGATAAAGACCTTAAGTTTAAAACCTGATACTCAATTTGTAGATCCTTCAAATTAGAAATTAACATGCTATAATAAATAATATGTGTTTAATTAATCAATACAAGTGTAACAAAATATATAAGTAGTATCCATTGGGGATACCGAATTTAGTCGATTTGATTACTATTATAACTCTGTTGCCTAAACAGTAAATAGTTTATCACAATAAAAAATTATTAGCTGCTATTAGAGAAGATACATGGTCCGCAATTGAGGAACGCAGAAACGCAAAACAGCAATTACAATCAACTAATTCGTCTACCTCTCAACAAGCGCTAAGAACAGAAAACACGAACTTAGAAAAACGTGTGAAGAAAATGGTTCGCAAAGACCGCCGTCAATTCTTTGACACCATTGCTGAAGAAGCTGAATATGCTGCAACCCGAGGAAATATGAGGGGTCTATATGATGCTGTTAAGAAGATTAGTGCGGAAAAGGTTCTCACAACATCTAATATCAAAAACAGCAACGGTCAACCACTAACTACGATCGATGGACAACTTAACAGGTGGAAGCAGTTTTTCGAAAGTAGTGAAAGTGAGGAGCCTTTCACGCCTTTTAATGTTTTCGAAAGGCGAAATCCATGTAGATCAATACCAACTACTCCACCTACACTCGAAGAGGTAAGGATGGCTATTGGCAAACTAAAGAACAACAAATCTGCTAGCCTGGACAACGATCCACCCGAACTCTTTAAAGCAACAAACATTATGGCACTCTCAATTTTGCCGCTAATACAGAATGCCTGGTCATCATGTGAACTACCGTCCGAACGGAATGATGGAATCATTGTAACCATACCCAAAAATGGCGACCTTAGCGAATGCAGTAACTGGAGAGGGGTAACTTTGCTCAACACCTTCCAGAAAATATTATCCTTCATTATCTTGGAACGTATCTCTTCAGTTGTGGAAACATCTCTGCGACGTGAACAAGCCCGGTTTAGACCAAACAGAAGCTCTGTTGATCAGACAAATTCACTAAGAATAATCGTCGAACAAGCGGTTGAATTTAACTCACCACTATTTTTACTTTTCGTCGACTTTAAAAGAGCATTCGATACTATCAACAGAAATGCTATTTGGTATTTCCTGCGTTACATTGGAATACCGGAAACGACAATTTCCTTAATAAAAGAACTGTATCGTGGTGCTTCATGCAGAGTCCGTTTTAAAGGTCCCAATAGTTCCAGCTTTAATATCAATAAGGGTGTAAGACAAGGACGTGTTCTCTCGCCCATTCTTTTTCTTATAGCGCTGGATTATGTAATGAAACAAACCAATAAAGAAGCGCCCGATGGAATCCAATGGCATCTGAACCAAAGGCTATAAGATCTGGATTATGCAGATGAAATATGCAGATGACACACTGTCTGGCATACAACACAAGTTAAACAGACTTAAGGAAAATGCACATAGAGTGGGCTTAGAAATCAACGTAGCAAAAAGAAAATTAATGAGATTAAAAACGAACAATACTAACCCAGTTACTCTCAGCGGTGAACAAATTGCAGAAGTACAAAAATTCGATGTATCGAATCGAATAAACAAGGCGAGACATGCTTTTGCTTCCTTAGAAAAAGTCTGGCAGAATTCACATTCTGTTTTGCTATACAGTTGCGAAACTTGGAGGGTGACGGACAACATCGTAAGAAGACTTCAAACCTTTGTCAATAAATGCTTACGTCGTATATTGTGCATATTTTGGCCCCAAAGGATATCAAATGTAGCACTTTTTTCTCTATGTAATACCGAGCAAATATCAACTGAAGTATGCCGAAGAAAATGGTCGTGGTTGGGCCACACACTTCGTAAGGACGTAACGGACATAGCCCGTAAAAGCTTTGAATGGAACCCACAAGAAACCCGCAAAAGGGGCCGCCCAAAGTTGACCTGTCGTAGGTCCATTGATGAGGAGTGTAATAGGATGAGGGTGACGTGGCCACAAGTTAAACTATTGACACAAAATAGACATAGTTGGCGTGAATTTGTAAATAAACTCTGTGTTGGTAGAAGCTCCACTATGGAGTGGCTTTTTAATTTATTTTATCTTTTTATACCCTATACCACTATGTGGTTTGGGTATAATGACTTTGTGCTGCTGTTTGTAACAACCAAAAATATTTGACCTAGACCCATATTTAATTATACCGATTGAATCAGAATCACTTTCTGAGTTGATTTAACAATGTCCGTCCGTCCGTCCGTCTGTGTGTCCATGTAAAGCTTGTAATCAAACTGCAGGTCGCAAATATGAATCTATTTTGATGAAATTTGTTATATAAGCTTTTATCGGCCATGGGATGAACGCTGTTGAAATTGGTGAGAATCGGTCCATGTTCAGACCTAGCCCCCATACAAATTACCCATATGAAATCGATATAAATTGCCATAAGATCCAATTTGTCATATAGATCTTACTCAAATTGGGTTTGTATGCGTTCATTACATCCACTAATGAGTAGTCCAAAAATGATCCCTTTGACCCCATATAGAGCTGCTTCCCGATCTTCAGTTAAATCTATTAAAAAACAAAAATATTGCACTGATTCTTTTCAAATTTTGTTTGTACATATTTTTGCCAAATACAAGAGACTTTACCAAACATGATCAGGATCGGTCCATGTTTGGACCTAGCCCCTTTATAGATATAGCATCCGATATGAACTTTTTTATATCTGCAGCCAAAAAAATTAATAAAAATCCCACTCAAATTTGGTTTTTGCTTATTTTCTATGTCTAGTTAGTTGGGCCTAAGAGATAGGGTTTCTAAACGCATGGTATAGGGTATCGTATAGTCGGTCTAGACCGACTATAATTTTCTTACTTGTTTATATTATTAAATATATTGTAAATTAAAACGTTGACTAATAAAAAAAAAATAAAAAAAAAGTGGTGTTGATATAATCGAAAATTCATATCGCACCTGTACCACTAAAGTGGGTCAACTCAAAATTTTTTAATTTTCACTTTTTGAAAGAAAACGATGCACAGTGGTCATATCTATCCACTGTAAAAATCTTACATCGATTTTTCTAGTCTTTCACAAAAAAAAAAAAACTGTTGTAACCCTCTTTGTGTTATAAGAGTAGCTTCCTTAGAATCCACTAAAAATACATATTTTGAGTTGCACCCAAAAAACTTGCTATTTTTGGTGATCACTGAAAAAATCGCAAAAACAACTACTGTTGTATATTTATTATTCGAAATTCTTTACAACGAAACAACTGTTTTTAAATTTTATAGTAAATATTAAAAAAAAAAAAACGTTTTTGCCTCTACTGAAAATTTATAAATTTTGAGTTGACTCACTTTAGAGGTACAGGTGCGATAAGTTGAATTTTATAAATATTTGGGTTTCTGGGCAGTATAATTGGTGTTCGAACTTTCAAGAGTAAATTATATGGTGGAAGACCTGGCAAAACAAGTCAATTTGAAAACTTAGTGCAAAAATTCCCTCCTACATCTTCGGAGATTCCAATTATTTTTGCTGCTAAAATCATTCTTTCGTCCAGCCATCGAAAAAAATAGTTTAAGACAACTAACTCCATTTTGTGATTATACCGAAATATTTTACTACATTTAAATTAAGTATTGTTGATATGAAAATTATACACAGGGGAAAACTAAATTTTCGGTTATATGTCCTCCCCAGCACCATCGATGGGCTATAAGTTTTGTCAAGAACTTTGCTTTTATTTAAATATTATGCCAAGTGAGTTTAAGTCAAATCAGTTCATAAAAAGAAAGTTTTGAAAAAAAAATGACCCCAGCGCCTTATAGCGGATCTAACCTCAACAAATACAATTAAGAGCACCTCATGAACATATGGTTTAATATAAGGTGTAAAACGCCTGATCCTGCCCACTTTTAGCATGGCTGCTTACATTAATAACGGATGAGGTCACTTAAAATATCACAAATATCCCTGCTATGGTATTCGAATGATATTCGATTATTATTTTGTACCGATCCGACAACGCCCATTTTCAGCACGGCTACTCACTCTAATATAACTCAAGATATAGGATATTGAAAATCTACTTTGTATGTAACTTTTTTGTTTCAAAAGATTTTAACGCAAAGTAAATTTTGTATAATTTTATAACTTCTAAGCTCTTAACGTTAAAAATATAAAGCCACCGAATCGTTTCTAAATTAAAAAAAAAATTTTTTTTAAAGTCAAACTTTCCCGAAAATCTCCTACTTAATAGAGCATAACTCCTTCCGACCAAAAGCCATAAAAAAAATCTTCCACTTTTCTGTAGTCTCTACCTTTGTAAGCCCGCCAGTTTCCACCCGTGTGCACCATAACAATTTCTCTGACCCAAGGTCAGATATTTTGTGCAAAATTTATGAATACAAAAGTTTTCCACTATGTGGTTAGGGTATAATGAGTTTGCCCTGATGTTTGTAACTACCAAAAATATTGGACGTATACCACTCTTTTATTATACGCATCGACTCAAAATCACTTGCTGATTTAACGATGTCCGTCCGTCCGTCAGTGTGTTATCTATAGTATTAATAGGCTAGGCGATTTTTTGTGATCGATATTTTGTTTTACCGTTTTTTTCCTATTTTGACCAAACGTATATTATTTAAAAGTTATTTCTTTTTAGCCATTTTGCAGATTTACAGATTTTATAATTTTTTCCTTTATTTTGAGTAAATTGCATTTAAATTTGGTACTAACACATACATAAAATTATACATATGCTATGTGTGTTTTATTAAATTTGTTAATGTGTTTGTTAATTAGTTTGTTATCTTCATTCACAATAATAATAAAACATAAAAGTGTTGGTTTCTGAATAGGCTAAGTTGAAAAATAAAGCTGCCTAGAAATTGCACTCGAATTTCGAGCACTGGAATCTGCTAGTAAATACAAAAGTTGTTCGTAGCGGTGTATTTTTTTTTGGGTGAGTTTATTTGTTTTTTATACTGACAGATAAAGGAAACGGTAGAGTTGACACGAGTTGTTATATACATAAAAAAGGATGGAGACATAATGCGCTTAATTGTTTAATTATATTAATGGGTAAAGTCTTTTCAAAAAGGAAACCAAAGGAGTCATAACTGAAGAAGTTCAAAAAATAAAAGATCAAATTAAAGAACATCAGCCACTAATATTTTAATTTGATGACCAAGACACTGAAGAAAATTCTAGAATGATTGATGGAAAAGTTGCACAAGCTTTAACTAAAACAACGTGATCGCCAAGCTGCACTATATGCCCCGGTAGGTGAGTAGGTAGCGTGCTCGCCTATCATGCGGGGGTCGTGGGTTCGATTCCCACCAGAGGCTTTGGTCTGTCGCTGCACAAAAAAAAAAAGAAAAAGAACACACTACTCCCTCTTTCTTCCTTAACCTATTTTCCTGAGATCAACACAATGTACTGCATCTGTAGGGGGCATCCCGTGAGTGTTGGTTAATAAATAAAATAAATATATGTCAAAAGACATCAAGTCAACTAAGTCAATGAAGACTACGAATTTGGAATGTCCCCTCTTCATGCCAGAATATGTTTTAAGGAGCATATTCTTAAATTGGGTTATCAGTTGGAATTTGGTACGGTATGAAACCAGAAATCAAAAAACCAAATTCAAGAAAAATATCTACAGCTACGCCTCATAATCGACCAACCAAAATAAGGAGAAGGAAACTGAAATGATGGAAATACTGCAAGGAGATTTTTGGCGATCCAGAAACTGCAGCATCTATCACGGGTGTAGATCATGAATTAATAAGACGATTCAAAATCATAATACAAGTTCTAGCATGCAGCAGAAAGACATACACAAAAAAATTTGGAGAGTACGCCAATAGAACAGCTATACTTTATAACGAAAAATACGGCGGTAGGAAATATCGCCCAAAGAAATATCGCCAAAAAAAAATAAAAATGAAAAATCGCCCAAAAAAATTCCATACAAAATTGGGTGAAATTTCATATGAAAAACATCCAAATTTATTGGGTTTTTTTTTCGTTATTTTTGGGCTTAATTTCGGTTAATTTTTCATTACAAAAAATCACCAAAAATAACATATGAACAAGTAAGAAAATTATAGTCGGTCTAGACCGACTATACGATACCCTATACCATGCGTTTAGAGACCCTATCTCTTAGACCCAACTAACTGGATATAGAAAATAAGCATAAACCAAATTTGAGTGGGATTTTTATTAATTTTTTCGGCTGCAGATATGAAAAAGTTCATATCGGATGCTATATCTATATGGGGACTAGGCCCAAAAATGGACCGATCCTGACCATGTTTGGTAAAGTCTCTTGCATTTTGCAAAAATATATACAAACAAAATTTGAGAAGAATCAGTGCAATATTTTTGTTTTTTGATAGATTTAAGTGAAGATCGGGAAGCAGCTTTATCTGGGGCCTATGACTAAGGGTTGTCCAATAGGGATCATTTTTAGACTACTGATTAATGGATGTAATATATACATACAAACTCAGTTTGACTAAGATTTGTATGATAATTTGGATCTTATGGCAATATATGTTGATTTCATAGGGGTCATTTGTATGGGGGCTAGGTCTGAACATGGACCGATTCTCACCAATTTCAACAGCGTTCATCCCATGGCCGAGAAAAGATTAAATACCAAATTTCATCAAAATATATTCATATTTGCGACCTGCAGTTTGATTACAAGCTTTACATGGACACACAGACGGACGGACGGACATCGTTAAATCGAATCAGAAAGTGATTCTGATTCGATCGGTATAATTAAAGATGGGTGTAGGTCAAATATTTTGGTTGTTACAAACAGCAGCACAAAGTCATTATACCCAAACCACATAGTGGTATAGGGTATAAAAATGGCCCAAAATTGTTCCATTTGGAGTTTTCAAACAACTGTTGGTAATTCATGTTGATTACTTTGATGAAAAAGTAAGAACGTCTTTATCCATAAATGAGAAGGATTAGTTTTGTTTGGTTGTAAATACTTTGGACATAAAATATATGTATAGAAACGAACTGAAAATGAAAAATTTGTAAAAAAAAAAATCGCGCCTTTTTTGGACTAAAATTAAAAATTTTTCGGAGAAAAAGCGCATAAGGAAATTTAAAAACAGAAACTAAAAATGAAAAATTTTTACAAAAAAATAGCGCGATTTTTGTAAAAAATTTTCGCCTACGGCGCTTTGGACAATATTTAAAATTTTTCGGGGAAAAGGCGCATAAAAAGCTTTAAAAACAGAAACTAAAAATGAAAAATTTTTACAACAAATCGCGCGTTTTTGTACAAAATTTTCGACTGCGGCGCTTTGGACAATATTTTAAATTTTTCGGGGAAAAAGCGCATAAAGAACTTTAAAAACAGAAACTAAAAATGAAAAATTTTTACAAAAATCGCGCAATTTTTGTAAAAAATTTTCGCCTTTGGCGCTTTGATCAAAAGCAGAAACTAAAAGAATAAAATATTTACAAAAATTCTCCGCAATAGAAACAAAATGAATCAATATATCTTACAAATAACTTTAAAAACGCTAATTGTTTTTTTTCCCAACAGATATTTCCCTTCATATTTTTTTAATGGATAAAAAAATATATATATAAATAATAATATATTTAATTTGGAGGCATACAGTTACATGACCGACTTTGAAACAGCATTGCAAAGTTCTTTAAAAAAAATTTCCTAACACAAAACACTACGGTTGCTGGTTTCATTTCTACCAAGCAATTAGGCGCAGTCTCCCAACCCAGTATTGCTGCCTTGGCGTCATTTGAAATACTGCAATGAGTGCGTACTTAAATTGCAGGCAAAAAGTTTGGCTGAAGGCTTAAACCAGTACTTCTGTCCATACTGTCGCGCAGCTGCTGAAGAAGCAATGAATGTTTTCATTTGAAAATAAAGAACATTTTTCATAATTTGGGTGATTTTTCTTTTATTTTGGGCAAAAAATCGTTTTTCATATTTGGGTTGTTTTTCCATTTTTTTTTTTTGTTTTTGGCGAAATTTCGTATTTATATTTTTGGGTCATTTTTCATATTTTTTTTTTTTTTTTTTTTTGCAATATTTTATTTGGGCGATTTTTCATATTTTTTTTGGGCGATTTTTCTTTTTCTTCCTAACACCAAAAATACTCTTGGCGATATATGCCATCCACAAAATTTTGTACCATGGGGAACATATAATTAAAAACAATATGCTACCAATAAGAGATCTATCTGAAGAAGCGCAAGAAAAAAGGAACAAAGGCTACAGATGAGCACAAAACAAGAAAAATGTCCAACATTCGACGAAAATAGAAAACTACTAGACAAAGAAGCTAAACAACTTCTATAAGATTAAAATCAAGGCTATTTAGAAGAAATATTTACTAAAATTGTTTGATTTAAATTAATTTTTCAGTACGCTAACAATAAGTTATACTCCTTTTTTATATAGTTAACAATTTTTCTTGATTTAAAAATTTATGTATTTTATAAAACTAACAATTAAACAAACAAACACACATTACCTCTTTATTATATTAAAGTATAGATAAGAAAATACTTCTAGTTGTTATAAGCTTCGCTTATTATTTTTTGTAAAATAGATTGCGAATAAATGAATTGAAAAAATTTACTTTGTTTTCAAATTCCTTATTTAATAATAAAAACAGAGTTTTTATTAAAACTCTTTCTTTGCTTATGGATATGAGTTTTTGAATATATCCGTGACTGTGCGTGACTATTTTAAAATTAATCTTTCAGATCGATCTGATGAGGGGAAATGAGGTTTTAATCTCTCCGTGACTGTGCGTGACTAAGCGTGACTGTCCGTGACTCTGTCGAAGTTAATCTTTCTTTACAGCAAGTCTATCGACCAAGTTTCAGATCGATCTGATGAGGGGAAATGACATTTAGATCTCTCCGTGACTGTGCGTGACTATGCGTGACTGTGCGCGACTACCCCAAAATTAATCTGTAGTCACAACAAGACTATGGGCCAAAATTCAGAGCAATTGGATGAGGGGTAATTCGTTTTAAATCTCTCCGTGATTGTGCGTGACCATGCGTGACTGTGCGTGACTTAGCAAAGTTAATTTTTTTTCATAGCAAGTGCATGGACCCGGTTTCAGAACGCTCGGATGAGGGGAAATGACATTTAGATCACTCCATGACTGTGCGTGACTGTGCGTGACTGCGCGTGACTACCTTAAATGTAATCTTTAGTCACAACAAGACTATGGGCCAAGTTTCAAATCAATTGGATAAGGAGGAATGGGGTTGACCCACGACAGACAGACAGACAGACAGACAGACGAGTTAAAAGAAAGAGTTTAAAAACAAAGATAGTTTCCTATAAAAATTCTTGCATTATTATGTAAACTATATTTTGAAATGGGCGGGTTATTGCGATAAAAAAATGTTACAATCAATGCAAAAAATCTTAATTCGATTACATAAACTAAATGTGACAATTCATACAATCAAAATAAATAGTAAAATGTATGACCTTAAACTCAATGCGGTTATTTGGTAAATTAAATAAATTAAACACAACAGAATAGTATGATAAACTCATCTCAATAACGTCCAAGTGACGCTGACGTACTACGTATTGTATTAAAAACATTTTATGAATAAAAAATTTTTAAAAAAAAAATCTGGTGAAATAATCTAGATTATGTCTAATACAAGTAAAACTCTAAGTAGGGTATCGAGTATTTATAACAACATAAAAGATAATCAACAACTATGTAGTTTAAGTGTTCCAAGTAACATGAAACATATTACTACTCGTTAAAATTTGAAAACAACATCAATATGTTAACCGTGTTATTATTTAAAGCATTAAACCAAATCAAAAAGCCATAATTTAATAAAAAGTAATAACTTCGGATAAAAACCACAATTACCAAAAACCAAAAAAATATAAAACAGAATAATCCAAAAATATATTAAAATTTAAAGCGTAGCTAAAAATGAAAAAGATACAAAGAGCAGAAAAAGAAAATATTCGCTTAACGGTTTATTATGTTAATCCCGAGGAAATTGGCTGCTAAATAAAATCCCTATCTTATTGAGAGCAATCAAAAAACAATTCATAAATGTTTGCAAATTACGAGCAAAAAACAAAGGGACAAAACAAATTTGTTATAAAACTGTCAACATCATAAAATTAGGCAATTGCCGTAAAGTAAACAACAGTAGCTAAAAAAAAACAAAATCAAAATCAAGGACCTAAGACACACAAGTGATATGCAAACGAAAGACTTAAGACACATACTTCATATGTAAAGAAGCTTTAAGTAGTGGTTTGAAATAACAACAGCAGCAAAAACAACAACAAGGAACTTTGCATATCATAAAACAGTCATCATATCAAACAATGACATCAATTGTAAAGTCTCAGACTTAAAAAAAAAATCGAAAAACCATCAATTTAAAAAGAGAAGAAAAAACACATTTGACACAATTCAATCAAAAAGATGCAATGAAGATTTGTTTAATATAATCAGTCCATGCTAGCGTGGAGGTCTCTTTTTTTGGCGACATTTAAATTTTTGTTTTTTCTTTTTTCAGATTTTACAAAATAGATTAAAAGATCATCGATCAGTAGCAAGCACTTGTTATTTCCAGCCAAAAGATTCAAGTCGGAAAAAAGAAATTATGTTTTTTTTTTTCTCAATACAAGGGTGGTCTTATCTTAAACCATTGATAGCTGTTTCCTTTACTTTACATATATATTTTTTGGATTCTTATAAGACCCACATCTTTTGTTTAAAAACCATGAAGAAGTTTTTGATACATTACTTTTTAATATATGCTTCTTCTTATATTTTAACAAATGATTTGTATAAATCCACTTAATATTCCTTGACTTTAATTTTGAAGAGAAAAGGATAAGCAAATGTGTTTATGGTCACAGGTGAAATTATGATGGTTGGAGGTTTTTTGGAAACAAATTTTTTTTTTCCTCTTAACGGACATTAAGGCTTCATTGTATTTGGGTTCAATAACGATTTGTTTCATATTTTTTTTTAAGACATTTTACTTAATCAAATGATCTTTGATTTTGTTTTTTTTTTCTTCTCTGGGTTTCCGTTTATTTTTCTTTCGTTCTTCTTGTATAAAGCGATCAATCAAAAATGCTAATGTTTAGTTATAGTTATATTATTTGTTATATTTTTTTCTTCAATTTATGTTTGTATTGTTACAATTGTGTAGCAAAATGTTGTTAATTTGATATACAGTTTGTTAGAAATTGAATTAAAATATACGCATCGTAAATTAGTGGAAACAAAAAGCATATTTTTGAGCGATTTACGAGTATTACGTTATTTTTAGTTGCCATTGAATGGAAATGAGAATTCAAGATCAGATTAGAATTGCTATATAGCTGAAAGCAAGGTAATGTTCTGAAGAGACTAAACCTACAATATTATACAAAACATGCACAGCTCATATTGCAAGGTGAGATCATGATTTCAATTCTCGATTTATAATTTTCATATATCGCTCAAAAACCAGAAGAATTTTTTTAACCAATTAAAACTTAAAAATAAACAAAGTTTTTATTAAAACTCTTTCTTTCCTTATGCATATGAGTTTGAATATCTCCGTGATTGTGTGTGACTGTGTGTGACTCTCTTAAAATTAAGCTTTGGCCACAACAAGTCTATGGACAAATTTTCAAAGGGAGGAGTGGGGAAGTGGGGTTTTAATCTCTCCGTGACTGTGCGTAACTATGTGTGACTGTGCGTGACTATGCCGAAGTTGATCATTCTTTACAGCAAGTATATCGACCAAGTTTCAGATCGATCGGATGAGGGTAAATGACTTTTAGATCCCTCCGTGACTGTGCGTGACCATGAGTTACTGTGCGTGACCATGCGCGACTGTGCGTGATTATGTCAAAGTTAATCTTTTTTTCACAGCAAGTGAATGGACCAAGTTTCAGATCGATCTGATGAGGGGAAATGACATTTAGATCACTCCGTGACTGTGCGTGACCATGCGTGACTGTGCGTGACTAAGTCAAAGTTAATCTTTTTTTCACAGCAAGTGAACGGACGAAGTTTCAGATCGATCGGATGAGGGGAAATGACATTTAGATCACTCCGTGACTGTGCGCGACTATGCGTGACTGTGCGTGCCTAAGTCAAAGTTAATATTTTTTTCACACCAAGTGAACGGACGAAGTTTCAGATCGATCGGATGAGGGGAAATGACATTTAGATCACTCCGTGACTGTGCGTGACCATGCATGACTGTGCGTGACTAAGTCAAAGTTAAACTTTTTTTCACAGCAAGTGAATGGATCAAGTTTCAGATCGATCGGATGAGGGGAAATAACATTTAGATCACTCCGTGACTGTGCGCGACTATGCGTGACTGTGCGTGACTATGCCGAAGTTGATCTTTCTTTACAGCAAGTATATCGACCAAGGTTTAGATCGATCGGATTAGTGTAAATGACATTTAGATCACTCCGTGACTGTGCGTGACTATGCGTGACTGTGCGTGACTATGTCGGAGTTGATCTTTCCCTACAGCAAGTGTACCGACCAAGTTTTAGATCGATCGGATGAGGGTAAATGACATTTAGACAACTCCGTGACTGTGCGTGACCAAGCGTGACTGTGCGCGACTAAGTCAAAGTTCACCCTTTTTCCACAGCAAGTGAACGGACCAAGTTTCAGATCGATCGGATGAGGGGAAATGACATTTAGAGCACTCCGTGACTGTGCGTGACCATGAGTGACTGTGCGTGACTAAGTTAGAGTTAATATTTTTTCGCAGCAAATGAGAACGGACGAAGTTTCAGATCGATCGGATGAGGGGAAATGATATTTAGATCACTCCGTGACTGTGCGTGACTAAGTCAGAGTTAATCTTTTTTTCACAGCAAGTGAACGGACATAGTTTTAGATCGATCAGATGAGGGTAAATGACATTTACATCACTCCGTGACTGTGCGTGACCACGCGCGACTGTGCGTGACTAAGTCAGAGTTAATATTTTTTTCACAGCAAGTGAACGGACAAAGTTTGGATCGATCGGCTGAGGGGAAATGACATTTAGATCACTCCGTGACTGTGCGTGACCATGCGTGACTGTGCGTGGCATTTACATCACTCCGTGACTGTGCGTGACCACGCGCGACTGTGCGTGACTAAGTCAAAGTTAATTTTTTTCTCACAGCAAATGAATGTACCAGGTCTCAGTACGATCGGATGAAGGGAAATGAAATTTAGATCACTCCGTGACTGTGTGTGACCACGCGTGACTACACCAAATTTAATTTGTAGTCACAGCAAGACTATGGGCCAAGTTTCAGATCAATTGGATAAGGGGGAATGGGGTTGCCCACGATAGACAGACAGATAGAGTTAAAAGAAAGAGTTTAGTAAACCCACATTACATTTCCAACATTTCGGTGAAAACAAATAAAGTACACAAAATTGTTATGAAAAAAATAACCTTCAGTAGAGTAATTGGGAAAATATTGAACAATATCCACTAGCTTATGAAAAAAAAAAACGATGAACAAATTTTGCTAAATTAATAAAAGCCTTATCTTTTGATACTATTTTAATTGAAAATTCATCCTCAAAAGAAAAAAAAAACAACAACTTATTTAATTTTCAGCATGAATTTTAACTGCAAAAAATTTAAAAAAAAAGTTGATATTTTTAAAATTGCCTTCGTTTTGTTTCTTACAGATTATTACGAAAAATTACATTACCCGATAACAATTATGGGATTATTAATAATAATTTTATATAGCTAAAAACCAAATAAAATATCTCTCCCATTCGGCTTTATCATCGAACAGATTAAAAGTAGTTCAACGAGTGTTTAACAAACAACTACCGAACAACAACTATTCAACGTAAAAGCAACATGCTGCAGACCATGTAATCTTAAAAAATTATTTTTTTTTTATTTTTTTTAAGATTATTTTATTAAATGTTGTAAGATGTTGCAAAAAAAAGAGTTATTAAGTTAAGATTATGTTTTTATTTTTTCTTTTTTTGGCAAAAATTTTTTAGTTAAGCCAACAGGAATTTTAATCAATAAAAATATAAGTAAATTTTTATAGACGCTATTAAACACTTCTACGCATTGCCGCAGAATTGTATAAAGTTAATGGGAATGAAAGCAAAAACAACTCAATTAATTTGTTGTTGTATTAAAACTGGTAGTTTATACTTTGTATATAAATATTTTTTTTTTTACAAATTATTAAAAAAATTAGCGCTATAATGGGCAAGAACGGATTAACTACAGATTTAATCAATAGTTCAGCAATAACTTACGATAATGCAGTAAAGTAACTCCAGATATATAAAACTAGAAGTTAAAAGACTTCTACGATTACGATTTATGATGTTGCCGGATTGAGTTTTATTCCCTCCTGCACTGCACCCTCATTCAGATTCGTGTTCTCTCCTGTTTTATTGTTGCACCGTCAATGTTTTGTATGCCTTCTCCCTCATTTCAGATTCGCCAAAAAGTTTGTGCCTTAGATATGTAAACGCTGGACAATTTGCCAGTATATGCTCCATGGTTTCATCATCCTCCAGGCAGTATCTGCACGTTTCATTTTCAGCCAAATGCATTTTGTATAGGATGTAGTCCTGTGAGTGCCCCAAATAGGAGTCTTAGATTGGATCTGTTCAATATTAGGGCATCCCTGCTCCTTTTTTCGTTTCGATGCCAGAAGTTTTTTGAGTGTTGAAGTAGTAATTGTCTATTCCAATACTCCACTGATTCGTCTTTAATCCATCTGTCGATTTTCTCAGTTATGTCTTTTCTGGTGAATCCGAATTGAGGGTTTGGACCAATAAATGGTCTTTCCACACCAATAAATGGTCTTTCCGCCTGTTCATCGGCCTTCTCATTTCCTCCATACCCTTTGTGACCTGGTACGCATATAAGCGTCACTTTATTAAGCTCAGCTAGTTTATTTAGAGCTCTATGGCTTTCAAGTACGGATTTATGGTGGTATACCGATTTGTCCAATGCTTTTAGAAGAGCCTGGCTATCTGACATTAGATTTATCTTCGTCCTTGTCAGGTTTCTTTCCAATAGTTTAGCCGTAGCAGCATTTATTGCTTATAGTTTTCCTGTAAATATTGTGGATTCATTACATAGGGGGACATGGAGTTTGCAACTTAGTCCGTAAACCCCCGCTCCTACTCCGTCTGTTGTTGTGGTTCCGTCAGCGTACCACTTCTGGGCATCTTCAGGTGTCCTATATGATCACCTTCCTTAAATTTGTATAGTCTGTGAAGGTCAATAGCTTGTTTAAAAGCTTCTCCTTGGATCGATAAGTGCAGCGGAGTGAGATTTAGGATAACCTCCATAGCTGCCGTAGGAATTGTTCTCATTGCTCCCGTGATGTTCAAACATGCTAATCTCTGTATTTTGGATAATTTTAAACGTGCTTCAGTCTGGTTTGTCTTCTGCCACCATATAACTGAGCCATATAAAATACCCGGAAGGATCATTTGTTTATATATCCACAATGACATTTTAGGGTTTAGACCCCACGATCTGCCTAGAAGTTGTTTGCTAGCCCATATTGACTTTATAGCCTTATTCGTTATCGACTCTAGATCAGAATTCCAGGAGAGTTTTCTATCAAGTAATATACCCAGATATTTTACCTCCTCCTTGAGTTGGACCTCCGTTTTCCTTATATGAAGTGATGGAATATAGAGATTCCTTCTTCTAGGGATAATTGTGGTTTAATTGGGATTTATGGCAAGTCCCTCGTCTTCGCACCATTCCCACGTAAGCCATAGTGCTTCTTGCATTTGTTCCCCTATTGTCTGATCATGTGTTCCACCAATAAACACTGTGATGTCATCTGCATAACTCACAGTGGTAAAACCATTATTGTTTAGTTTTACAATGAGGTCATCCACCTAGATTAACCATAGTAATGGGGAAAGTACGCCTCCCTGAGGACATCCTTTTATAGTGCTAATCCTTCGCTCTTCATCTCCAAGATTAGCCACTATTCGTCTCCTAAAGAGCAACTGTTTTATCCACCCTGTCACAATTGGATCCAAGTCCAATCTGATGAGCACTCCTTCCATAGATTGAAAGCTGGCATTGTCAAAAGCGCCTTCTATGTCCACAAAGGAACATAAGGCTACTCCCTTCAACTCCAGTGTTTTTTCAATCATTGAAGTTAGTTTGTGGACAGCTGTGATCGTTGATTTACCTTTTTGGTAGGCAAATTGAAGATTATGTAGCGGCCTACTTTTCAGAAGTTCATTGCGAATATATAGATCAATCATCTTCTCCATAGTCTTCAGCATGAAGGATGAGAGACTGATTGGTCTATATGATTTCGGAGGATCAACAGGTTTATTTCCTCCCTTGGGAAGGAATACAACCTTCACCTTCGTCCACTTAGTTGGAATATAACTAAGTGCAAGACTGGCCCTGAAGATATGAATCAATTTTCTTTTAAGCGAATCCGGACCATTTATTATTAGGGCTGGGAAAATCCCATCTGGTCCAGGTGATTTGTATGGTCTAAATGAGTTTATGATTCGTTTAACTAGACAACTGATCATGTTGTTCTCATTTCTAGTCCCGATATCTCCCATTGATTCTTCCATTACAAAACTACATCCTGGGAAGTGAGTCCTAAGTAGAAGCTCCAAAGTTTCCCCAAAGGATGTAGTTTGGTGTGAGACTTCTAAGGTGATGGTATTTTGCTGTATTAAATTCTTAAACTTATTACTTGTTTAATCAAGTCCGTAAACCATTTTGACGATGTTAGCGCCATCATATATCAACAACTAAAGATGCGTGTTCATTGTTTCGGAGTCAGTAAGGTAGTGAGTTCGTTAATAAGTATTCAGAGATGAGCACTAACATATTACGAGGGCGGTCCGAGAACAACCCGACCTGACCAAGAAAACACGGCAAATTTGGGAACATTTCTTTTTAGCTCGATACAATTTTCCCAGCTCGTTAACCTGTTTATAGTAAAAACTTTATAGCTCTTGCTCTATGGGTCGCAAAACCCGATTGAATACAACTCCACATCGAACTGTGTTCTTCCCGGGATTTTGGGCTACAACAATCATCACGAAACTCTTCGAGGGGCCGTTCGCAAAAAAGCCATTTAAGGGTTCAACTCTTTCTTCTCGATCATTAGCAGTACTTGCAAAAACACGTTTCCATCAAAATCGTTAATTCTATCTTTTGTCGACTGTTTATCCTTACTGATTGTCTCTATCGGGTGACTAGGCTGATATGAATAATGTTCACAACGTACTTTTCAACCGGTCTCCGACTTCTCTTACACGCTGTATAGGCAACTGCAGCTGCCCCAAAGGCCTTTAACTAGTCTTCAACACACACTCTTGCTTTCAACTTCTTCGTAATGGTCATCTTTGGCAGAAGCGGCTATTCACGGCATCGTTTTCCGCTCATGTACCATCGTTACACCTTGGGACATCGCACAATTATGGGATGTGACATCCAATTCTCTGACAGGTTTTGACACCACCAGTTTTATGTTTGTGTTCGTACTGTTTCTGATTTGGACGATTCCATGAATCTACCTCGGGAATATGGCTTACCCGTGGTACCAATTTATAACCTTTGGTGAGGCTTCTTTTTCCGGCTTCTTGGCCGCTTTAGTTGCTGCCAGTTATCCCCCAGACAAGAGAGCACTGGTAGACTTAGCGTTAATCGTTAACCTCGAGGAATAATCCCTGGAATTAACTAGCTTTGCCTAGCGCTGCCCATATGTATCACTTGTAGGTCGGTTATAGGCACATGTTGGTTATAGGTTCTCCCCTCACCCCCAAAAAAAACTCAACTTTACAGCCTTTCAGAGGGTGCAGAAGTCTCTTGGGTTTAACGTGCGTGCCTGTCTTGGCGACTTAACCACACGGTGTTGATGTACTTGGCATACACTCCACACTTTGTAAATGTATCGGGCCTACCTAAAACCCTGTTGCTTTAGAGGCAGCAACACCTGGGTAAATGCGCCTCCACATCGATCTGTGATCTGCCCGCGATGTAGGCACCACAACCACTGCGAAACTCCCCGAAGGGCCTTTCCCAAAAATATCGTCTTGAAGATTCATCAAAGATTCCGATATTGACATCGCTTACCATGGAACACTTCTCTGACACCTCTCTTACGCACTCTTGTATCGTCAACTCATGCTACCATCTGACCTTCTCACATTACGACTCATCTTTAACTCATGCCTCTTCCAACAACGCATAACCAGCTCGGCTCTACAAACAAAGCATATACCAGCTCTTCACTCCACGACCACTCCCTACTAGTCACACACAGTAATCTCAGATTTGAGAGCCTCTAGTGCCACGTTCGTAAAGTGTTCCATCAATACCATCACTTCAACTTTGTGTCACATATATTAAAGGGATGTGAGCAACCATTTCATCTGGTTGGATGTTTCACCATCCACCAGCCGTTTCAGAAGGTGCAGTAGGGCCAACAGTTAAGTCATAAATTGACATTATGACTGGTTCAGAAACTGGTGACATCGATGCTTGCGATAACGATGGCACTAGCACTGTGCAATTACAATCTAGAGCAATGTTTATGAACAGATAAATTTTTGTTTTCTTTAAACTTAGTTTTACCTTAATTTTTCTTTAAAAAAAGTTTGATCTGAACACGCCAAACTACTTGGAGGTTTTACTATAATGATCTAGTACTTTCACTCTGATTTCGAATTTTTAACCCCCCAGAATGTCTATTGTTCTGTGTAATGAGCAGAACGAACACCTATGTCTAAATACCTTAGTTGCTGCTTAAAACAGAATTGGGAATGCAATAAATAAATGTGGAATAGATGTGGATAGAATTATAATTTGTAAATTTAAAAAGCTCATAACAAGCAAATATATATATAATATTATTACGCAGGGCGATTTCTTGTGACCGATTTAACTTTGTCAGTTTTACCCCGACTTTGACCAACTATATCTCATTGGGAAGGTATTTCTTTTTGAATGTCCACCAGGCTTACAGATTTTTAAAGCTTTTTTGGATTAAAATGCATTTAATGTTGCTACCAATCCATACATAAAATTATGCCATGCTGTGTGTGTGTTTATTATATTTGTTGATGTGTTTGCAAAAATTTTATATGCAAAGCCCTGTGTTGAGTTGAAAAATAACTTTGGACATAAACAAATAGTGACAATAACACAATCGAATTTCTCCTAATAATTGCATATCACAGGCCCTGTGGTGTGTTTCATGGTTTTATCATAGAGTTGCCACCCAATGTAATGTAAATGTTATGTATGTATATGAAAGACTTTTCAATCTCGAGGTAGTCGCTTTGTCACAAAGCAATTGCTCCTTAATAAAAGTTTGTGTCGTCATCGTTCTGTGTGTCAAACTTATTTTTTATTTTTTATGAAAAAAAAAAAATATTATCAAGATACATTTTAAAGTAAAATATTTCTTTCAAATAAATAACTATTTTAATAATATACTATTACAAACACTTGCACGAAACGACAAATACAAAATTATTTACATCGATAACACTTGGCGTTTTTTTTTTTTGTCTTTTTTGATAATCACCATTTTGGATGATATTACTGTAATTATGGATTAATAAACAAAATCGCGACTGGTTTAAGGTTTTTTAGGATTAAAGTATACATTTTCGGTATTCAAAAATAAAACCATCAAAGAAGTTTACTTATAAGCGATGAGATATTGTTTGATTAAATTTAAGCTACTGAATGAAATCAACTGCATAAAAAAGAACTCCATAAAAAAAAACATGATGAAAACAAAACAGCGATTTATTTTAATATACAGATATTCAAATTTATTTTAATGGTTGACCTTGATTTTATGTACTTAAAAGAAAATACGTTTTGTCTCACACACCTGTGTAACCATAGACTCATTCATTATATCGCTTAATTTTTGTACCAAAGTAAGAACAATCAATTTTTTCTTTGGGCTCGCAAGTATCTCAACCACAAACGGAATTTATGACTACTTTTTCTTTTATTTGCAACAAAAACAACAGCAATTTCAAGTGCCTTGACAATATGTTACAATTGTTTTAAATGTTTTGTATTTCACGTTTTCAATAATAAAATCACTTTGATTTTGTATAAAAGATATTTTCATCTATTGAGATTAGTAACAAAAAAAAATTGTGACCTTTTTCTTGAATGGCTTCAATTCTCAATTGATTTGGATTTTCATTGATTTTGCGGTTGTGTTTTATTGGTCCTTAAAAGAAGCATATATACAAAGCGAGTTTTTTGAAATTCAATTTCGCTGAAATTTTATTTATAGAGATTTGGATAAAAGAATGTGAAATACAAATTCCAAGAATGTAGTTCAATCAAATTTAGACAAAAAATCAATAACAAAAAAAAAACTGGAAGCAAAAAGATACTATTTCTGTTATTCTTATAAATGACTTTATTAATATTTTGCTGGGTAGGAGTCTATAAAGTACATATTCTATAGTATTTTTTTTTTTTTTTTTGAATCCTTGAGCAATAAATATAAAAAAAATCGTATTTTCAAATATCTTTATATGGAAATATCTTTTCTGTGGATGTAATGGTTTCTGGAGAAAGTTTGTAGATTATCTTTACTCCAAATGCGATAATTTGCCAATTTACGTTATCATCTAACCAAAAATTATCTTAATCGCTGAACAAAATTTTGTAGGGCCGAATTGTCGGTGTATACGATGCTCGCTTGGTTTCAATTAAAAATGATCCTTTCATAAAATCTTCCATTATGTGGATGAACACCTCCCCATTTGCTGAGAATTTCACCGAATTGATTGACTACCATAAAATGTACAAAGTGCACAATGAGTTTGATGAACAGAACCATTATTTTGTTAGAGAATTTTAACAATTTACAAGCGTTGCTCTCGTCTGAAATGACAAACCAAACTAACAGAAAGCAATCAACTATTAAATCGGTAATTAAATAAAGCAGTATTACGAACTCATATTTGTGAATATCTGAGAAAACCCTTCATTTTTATATTTAAGAAATATCATACATTAACTTCACGGAGTTGCTACGCGACCGCAATAGAGTAAAAGCAAACTCATTTGGTAAAAGTTTATTGCTAAAATGTACATTGAAATTTAAAGTTATAAGTTGTCAAATTCGCAAACACCCAAAGAAATTAAAATTTATATTTATGTGCCAGGCGATTCAAGAAAAGATCGCAGGTCCAACTATTATTGTTAGTAAATTTTTTGCCTGCAGAAATGAAAAAGTGCAGTTCCACGGTGCATGGGACAAGCATAAAAAAAATTTTTTTTTAAATACATATTTTATTCTCTGTCAAACTTAATTCGAAAACCTAATCCTCCAGTTGTTGTAAACTCAAGAGAAAATTTTGCCTTTCCATCTTAATTGCAAGTGTAATAGTTAATAGAAATAGTTTCTAAGTACTTCATTTATACAAATATCGTTTCGTTTATATACATTCTGAAATTGTTTTCTTTACATTTGAAAGAATTTTGTGTTGGAAGCTAATACACAAGACGAGGAAGTCACACACTTAATTAAAGATTGTAAAATGAATTGAACTCTATTTTATTTTTGCTTTTTTCAGCCATTTATGATAAACTAGCAGATTCCAGCCCTCGAAATTCGAGCGCAAATTCTAGGAAATTTTATTTTTTCATTAAATAAAGACCCTAAAAGTATACTAATCAATTATAGCCAATCCACAAATCAACACAAAATACAAACTCATTTTTATTCCAAACACATTCAAATTTTATAAACACATACATAGCATTGTCTAATTTTATTTATGTATGTGTTAGTAGCAACTTTAAATGTAATTTACTCAAAATAAAGGAAAAAAGTCTACTTTAGGTTAAAATTGCAACTAACTCTGAGCTAAGAAGTGTCTATTAATATCAGAGTTCAGAAAAATAAACTCAATGAATAAAAAATAGCATAGCTCAGACCAACAAACATATATTTTTATTTTGATATCAATTATGTGTGTTTCTAAATTTTGTGGGGTGCCGAACACAATCATGAGTGTGTTTCGTTTTATTATTTCGTTCTGTACACGAACATGTTTCTATCACGTATTTTTTGTTTCGAACACACATAAATCACACAGGTTCGAGTGTGACTTTATTTGCACGTTTACTGCACGTGTACTGCTAACAAAACAGTACATGTTCTTGAACGCATACATCTAAAAATCGGATCGGAAAAATCTGATTCACTTCTATAAAAACGACAACAATTGTTTTAACCAAATTTATTAAAAAAATCTAAAATAATTCATTAGCAGTTATAAATAAAATAAAAATAATAATAAAGGTAGTAAAAAAAAAATAAAGTTGAAAATATAATAAAAAAAAAAAAAAACGAAATTAAGTCAAAAACGGGCAATTCCATGTGTGCCTGAATGACATTTTGAGTTGTAAAGTTGTAGTTAAGGCTATTCCACAAAGCTATTGCAATTAAAAATTCATTCTTCGGTTTGAAAATGATTGTTAGTGATTAAGAGATTTAAAAAAAAAAACTCAGAAACAATTTTTTCACTATTTTATTCTTTCATTTTTGCTACCATGGCTCTGTCCTGGTATTAAACCTTGGAATTTTTGTGATTTAAGGAGCTAATCAGTTTTTAAACTAATGCATATTTTACATATGATATGTAGGCAATATAAAATTATAATTTAGGGCAACTTAACTGTAAAAGTGTTGAAGTTATTAACTGTCATTTGACGTGACGGAATGACTGTGACGGAATGACTAAAGTTTCTTAAACATGTATTAAAAGAAAATTGAGTAAACAAATAATTATTTATAATTATTTTATTATCTGGAATACTTGTAAGAAATAACATTTTGTAACTTGGAACATATTTTAATATATTTTTAAACTTACTTCATATAAATGAAAAAACAATTTTTTTCATCAAATTTGACATTTTTATGGAATTGCCCAAACATCATATAAAATTTCTCTGTTTTCTATTTTATTACTATCTTCTTATTTTTATTTTTTTTTTTTATAACTGCTAATGAAGTATTTAGATTTCCTAAATAAATTTGGTTGAAGCAATTGTTATCATTATTATAGGGGTGTATCAGATTTTTCCAATTGCGAGTAAATAATGTTTTAAAATAGAACAAGTTCCGTTTTTTTTTCTAGCAGTACATGTACAAAAACACGAACTTAAAATAAAGCTACACTCGAACCTGTGTGGTTTTTGTGTTTTCGAAACAAAAAATACGTGATAGAAACATGTTCGTGTACATAACGAAATATTAAAACAAAACACAGTCATAATTGCGTTCGGCACTGTACAAAATTTAGAAACACACATAATTGATATGAAAACAAAAATATGTGTTGGGTGCTATTGAACAGAACATTGTATGTTTGATGTGTGTATTTTCTGAACTTTGATTAATATATAAACCAATTTTTATAAAAATTCTTGTTCAGAATAAATTGATTTTAATAACTTGCAAAAAATGTCAAAGAGTAAGGTGAGTCACGTGGAATTGCCCAAAAGTTCATATCGGATACCATATTTAGGTGGAAAAATAGCACGATCCTGACCATATATCGCAAGGTGACTCATTTTTTGGTAAACCGGATAGACGGACGGACGGACAGTGATTTTAAGTCAATTAGTATAATAAAAGAAGGGTCTCAGTCTAATATTTTTGGTAGTGTGAAACATCAGCAACAAACAAATCTTACAAATTGGATAATGAAAGAAATCATAAACAAAATTTACGTGGCATTTTTATAAATTCCATATCGGATTCCATTTTGATATGGGGACTAGGTCGAAAAAATGAACCACCTGTGTCTTAAACTCAATACTCAATGTCGGTACGGTTACCATACAGGTACCGGTTCGTAACCTTTAAATTCTAATACCACTTGAATTTAAATTAAATTGTTTTTCCTTTTTGACCAGAATCTATTATAATATTTTATGTCTAAAAAAAAACTTTCAAATTAGCCCTGACTAAAAATCTTCGCAATTTCAGTTTTGCCCTATATCAGTAAAAAGTTAAATATTTCTATGTGAATCAGCCTGTAATGTGTTAAATCAATGTGTCGATTATCGATAGCAACCAAACTATAGTTGCGTTGCTAGTTGCCAAAAAGATATTGCGCATGGCAACTGCCAACTGGGAACTTTCAATTTCAGCCTAAGCAGTGCGCTCCATTCAACCTATTGTTTATTTTTTGATTTTGATTAAAACCTATAAATATTTATTTATTTTGTTTTATATTTATAACTTTTTAAGAAAATACACTATACACTATGTGGCCAGGGTATAATGACTTTGTGCTGATGTTTGTAACTACCAATAAATTTTACATAGATCCATCTTTTATTATACCGATCGACTCAGAATCACTTCCAGAGTTGATTTGGCGATGTCCGCCCGTCCGTCCGTCTGTATGTGTCCATGTAAACCTTATAATCAAACTCAGGGCGCAAATATGAATATTAGGGTGACAGCGGTTGTATGAAAAAAAATTTTTGGTCGAATTTTGAGAAGTGCGGATCGGATTATGACACTGAATCTGAAAGTGTTGTGCGCAAAATTTGAGTTCAAAATTCAAATATGAATTTCTTTATATGTAAAAATTATTTAAAAAAATTGTTTTTCGCACAAATTTTGATATCAATAATACCGTTGCAATTAAATTAGTAAATATACCATAATCTAGAGTAAATTATCTTTCTAATGAAATAACAAAATCTATTATCCGTTCAGAAACAACCAAGTTATATCAATTTCCCCAGACAATTAATGCGCCGCAGACCACTTGATTAAGAAAATCGAGCTCACATTTTTAAAGACATTGAAATAATTTACAACAACAACATTTTTGCATTCTCATAATTCCAAAATGATCTTATGTAAAGTATTTTGCATCTCGTCTATTGCTATGCCGTTCTAAATTAATGTCATAACGGTACGTATTTTTTAGCACTATTTCAAAATCTCCAAATTTACTTTTTCAAAAATTTTGTTCAGGAAATTTACCGAAATCAACGATTGGATTAAAAACGCCAAATATTGTAGGTATCCTATTCTTAATTTGGCGAGGGCAGCGTTTTGATTTCAGCGGATTTGAAGAAAAATTTTATTTTTCATACTTATTCAACTTTTAGGCTACAGTTCTTTGGTGTTCTCATATTTCAAATACCTTTTGTCAAAATATTATATCACTTGATATAGGTTCTCAATCTTGTAAATTAAGGTTAAATTGAAACACTATAAACTGTACCTCTTTAAGGTCAAAAGTCAAATTTAAGAAAATTAACATTTTTGTAAAACAAATATCGAAATAATATATATTTGTGAAAGGTTTCGATAAAACTTGTTGATAATATCTTTATAATTCTAAAAAATAATATTCTGGACTTATCTTCTTGAATTAACCCGTGGGGTATTCTTGATGTCAAATTGACTCTTTACGAAAATCTATAAATATTTTCTTCATCAGGATTTGTTAAAAAAAAAATAAATTTAATTCAATCTACATTTGACAGCAATATTAATTTTTGAATTCAAACTGTGTTCTGATATAACTGTCAAATATAATATTAATTTTGATATCATACATGATTAGTGCGACTATTTCCTAATAGATATGCAGCAAATCGATGGACAAATATTTTCAGATCTTATAATAGATTGGTTTTACACGCTCTCTTTAAAATAATTATTGATGTAGATAGCACTTTTTGAGCATAAGCTCGATATGCAGATTTGTTTAAACTGTATTAAATATAAAAACTAATTAATCTACATGTTTTCATAAAATAACGAATAAATTTGAGGAATTTTATGAATACATTAAATCTGATTTATTTAAATTTGATTTATTAGAAAGATAATTTTCTCTAGATTATGGATTGTTAATTAATTTAATTGTAAATTAAGGTTAAATTGAAATTTTTTTCAAAATTTTTGTGAAAAATTATTTTTTTTTTTTTTTTTTTTTTTTGATAATTTTTACATATAAATGCATATTTGAACTTTGAACTCAATGCGCGTTCAGAAAGCATTTTCCGATTTAGCTCAAATTTTGCGCACTAAAGTTTTAGAGCCGAAGTCACAATAATCCTAGCCGCAAGTCTTGAAATTCTAAAAAAAATGACTGTCACCCTAATGAATATATTTAAATGAAATTTAGTGCGTAAGCTTCTATCGGCCATAGGATGAACGCTATTGAAATTGATGCAAATCAGTTCATGTTGAGACTTAGTCCCCATACATATTACCCTATGAAATTGACTTAAATTGCCATAAAATCCAAATTTTCATATAGATCTCCATCAAATTGTGTATAAGTATATTTAATACATCCATTTATCAGTATTTTAAAAATAGGCCTTATAAACCCAGAGAATTATTTTTCCTAAAAATGAGCAACCCAGCTGACTTATTAATCGCGTGATCATGATTTCGACGGACGGACAGATGGACAGACTATCATCGCTATATCAACTCCGCCTGTTTTAAGGATCAAGAATGTACATATTTTATGGGGTCCAGATTTTTTTTTCTAATGACAAACATATACATAAACTTATGTACCCTCAACATTCTGGTATGGAGGGTATAAAAAATGCTTATATTTCTGGGATAGCGTTTACTGAAAAACGTGGAAATGGTCTGAGTATGAGCAAAAGTTGTGCTAAAAATCTATATCGCTAATATTGTGTTGACTAAAATTTCTTATAAGGAAGGTCTCGTTGATGGTACCAGAAGATTGCGATGAGAGTTGGATATATCACAGAACACGTATACCTTTAGCTTTTCGATCTAATATTTAGGAAGGTTCGATGGAAAGGTCATGGTGAATCTAGAGCAGCGCCTTGTCGCTTCCTTCTATACAGTGGTAACAATGACAGTTATACGAGCGGCATCGGTTTTCTTCTCACACAAAACACCAAGGAAGCCCTAATGGAATATAATCCCATGCACGACCGTATAATAGTGGCCCGCTTTCGTACTAAATTTCGCAACATCTCAATCATCCAATGTTATGCGCCAACTGAACCCGATGATGTAGACGTAAAAAATAGGTTTTACCAGCAACTTAATGCCACAATCGCCCAGACGAGGAAAACCGATATTAAAATGGTCATAGGAGACTTTAATGCCAAGGTGGGCTCTGATAACTCTAATATTAGATATATAATGGGTAATCAAGGTCTTGGAGCAACACGAAATGAGAATGGAGAAAGACTGGTTGATCTGTGTTGCGCACACCAGCTGTTTATTGGGGGCACAAAATTTATTCACCGAGACATCCATAAGTACACTTGGCAATCTCCTGATGGTAATAACCGCAATCAGGTAGATCATTTTATAGTGAGCAGACGTTTTCTGGCGTCGTTACTGGACGTGAAAACGATAAGAGGGCCGACATATTTAGTGACCACCCACTATTAGTCGGTATTGTGAAATTACGCCCTTTCGCTAATTATCATCAACCAAAACTGCCTAACAAAATAAACACTCATCGCCTTAAAGATTCCTCCACCTTGCAAGCTTTTGAGTCTAATCTTAGCACAAAGTTAACCAATACCAATAACTGGTAAGACATTAAAGGTGCATGCCTGGGCAGCGCTAGCCAAACCCTTGGTTACATCAAACATCATTGCGCGAAATCATAATCAGCTAAATCGTCTACCTCCCGACAAGCACTAAGAACAGAATACACGACATTAGAAAAACGTCTGAAGAAAATGGTTCGCGAAGACCGCCGTCAATTCGATGACACAATTACTGAAGAAGCTAAATATGCTGCAACCCGTGGAAACACGAGGGGTCTATATGATGCTGTTAAGAAGATTAGTGCGGAAAAGGTTCTTACAACACCTAATATCAAAACCAGCAACGGTCAACCACTAACTACGATCGACAGGCAACTTAGCAGAAGGAAGCAATTTTTCTAAAGTAGTGAAAGTGAGGAGCCATTCACGCCTTTTAAAGTTTTCGAAAGGCGAAATCCATGTAGATTAATACCTACACTCGAATAGGTAAAGATGGCTATTGGCAAACTAAAGAACAACAAATCTGCTGGCCTGGACAACATTCCACCCGAATTCTTTAAGGCAACAAACATTATGGCATTTTCAATTTTGCCGCTAATACAGAATGCCTGGTAATCATGTAAACTACCGTCCAAATGGAATGATGGAGTCATTGTAACCATACCCAAAAAGGCGACCTTAGTGAATGCAGTAACTGGAGAGGTATAACTTTGCTCAACACCTTCCAGAAAATATTATCCTTCATTATCGTGGAACGTATCTCTGCGACGTGAACAAGCCGGGTTTAGACCAAACAGAAACTCTGTTGATCAGAGAAATTCACTAAGAATAATCGTCGAACAAGCGGTTGAATTTAACTCACCACTATTTTTACTTTTCGTCGACTTTAAAAGAGCATTCGATGCTATCAACAGAAATGCTATTTGGTATTGCCTGCGTTATATTGGAATACCGGAAACGATAATTTACTTATTAAAACAACTGTATCGTGGTGCTTCATGCAGAGTCCGTTTTAAAGGTCCCAATAGTTCCAGCTTTATTATCAGTAAGGGTGTAAGGCAGGGACATATTTTCTCGCCCATTCTTTTTCTTATAGTGCTGGATTATGTAATGAAACAAATCAATAAAGAAGTGCCCGATGGAATCTAATGGAATTTGAACCAAAGGCTATATGATCTGGATTGTGCAGATGAAATATGCATGATGTTGCACGCACTGTCCGGCATACAACACAAGTTACAACAGACTTAAGGAAAATGCACATAGAGTGGGCTTAGAAATCAACGTAAAAAAAACAAAATGATGAGATTAAAAACGAATAATACTAACCCAGTTACTCTCAGCGGTGAACAAATTGCAGAAGTACAAAAATTCTGTTACCTTGGCAGCACAATAACTATGGATGGCGGAGCAGATAAGATGTATCAAATCAAATAAACAAGGCGAAACATGCTTTTGCTTCCTTGGGAAAAGTCTGGCGGACTTCACGTATATCAAGCAAGCACAAGATTCATATTTTTAACGCAAGCATGAAATCTGTATTGCTATACAGCTGCGAAGTGACAGACGATATCGCAAGAAGACTTCAAACCTTTCTTAATAAAGGCTTACGTCGTATATTGCACATATTCTGGCCCCAAAGGATATCAAATGTGTTACTTTTTCCCCATGCAATACCGAGCAAATATCAACTGAAGTATGCCGAAGAAAATGGTCGTTGTTGGACGTAACGGACATAGTCCATAAAACCTTTGAATAGAACCCACAAGGAACCCGCAAAAGGGGCCGCCCCAATTTGACCTGGAGTAGGTCCATTGATGATGAGTGTAATAGGTGAGGGTGACGTGGCCACTAGTTAAGCTATTGGCACAAAATAGACAGAGTTGGCGTGAACTTGTAAATAAACTTTATGTTGCTAGAAGCAGCTTTTTAATGGAGCAGATTTTTAATTCATTTTATCTTTTTTATATTATTAAATATATTGTAAATTAAAACGTTGACTAATAAAAAAAATGTGTAATAAATTTTAAATTTGCATTCCAGACATGGGCAACTTTTTTAAATGGATTACAACAATATATTGTATTAAATGACATATTGTTTACAGAGGCAAAAAACAATCACTTTGAACACTTTTGGTTTTATTTAAAAATATTGATTTTATAGCAACACATGCAACGTGCTTAGAATGGTTTTTTTTTCGTGGTGCTTCCTTTGACTTCTCGTTTTTCAATAATTTCTCTATATCCAAGTTATTTGACACTACGAACCACACCCGACAACATTTATACTGTTGTCTCGCTCTAACATAATTACCTGTCAAACCAACCCTAACACAGGTTTGTACTGAGTACAGTACAGAGCTAAAGAACCAGAAACAAATAGCGGCGTGCGTGCATAGCCCGCCGACGCTCACGAGCACAACCAACCACATTCATAAACAGTAACAGTAACAGCACCGACTTTTTAAATATCTACCTTTACTCTATGATAAATATTTCTGGATCCAAGCATACCCCCAGTCTGAAATTTTTTGGAACTTTAGGGAAGGAACCAATCTTAAACATATATTTTTTTCAGATTTTTAAAATTGTCGTTTTACAGCTATAGCCTCCCGAATTATAGGTCAAGAGATGTGACCTTTGACCTTTCCAAAAAAAAAATCATGTTGTATATCAAATTAAAGGTAATTAATTAACCTTTCAAATGCGACCTTGATAAGTTGCGTCACCATAATATTAATCAAGAAAATGATAATTAAGTAAGTACAACTTTGTACATTTTTATAGTTTTTCCCGATATTCAAGACCTCATATTTCCGGATCCAGATGCGTCAGTGAACTTAAATTTAGGATTTTTCTTATTTCTCGGATACACTTTAATCCTGCCAAAATTCAGCCAATTTGGAAACAGTGATGTAAAAAACAGCCATATTTTAAGTTGAGTTCAGATGGTTTAACCCATATACAAGGTATTTTCAAGGCCTATCCAATAACATGTAAGACTTGTATTATTGTGCTTATATGATCTTGTCATTTAGGGGATTTTGTATGGTGAAAAATATGAATTTTCAATAAGTAAATATTTTAGCAAATTTAGGATATTTCAACAATGAATGCCTTTTAGAAAATTTTGTAATTGAATTGGCATATTATAATTAGAAAATTCGAAATTGAAGTCGTCATATTTCTGGAGGTGCTTTTGTAAAGGAATTTTATCGAAATCCCTCTTCTTTGTCAATAATAGTTAGTCATTGCTTTTTCCTTGTGTAGTTAAGCGAAATTTGCTATAGCGGAATTATTTAATTTCTTTTATAAACTTATTTACTAATGATTGAGTTTGAAATTGAAATTATTTATTAATAATATAATTTAAATTCTCTTTTTGTTTTATAACTGAAAGTCCTATTAAAATTATCAATATCAACAACCATCCATCTAATGAAGTCATCAGTTTTGAAATAGAATCCATAACAAATTCTTAGTTAACGTAATTTATGATCCTTAAAAGTATTCAAAACTGCCACAAAAAGTCAATAAATATGTGAGCCATAAGTCACATTAGAATAATTTTGAATATCATTAACAAAATTTATAAGGCCCCCAAGCGAGTGGAACATATGACATTATTAACGAAACGAAAATGTTTTAGGGAACCAAAATCCATAATGCTTAAAAATAAAATGAATTTTTAAGCAAAAAAGATACCGACTTTAACTTTATCAATGAAATTTTATAAACAAATGAAAACAATAATGAGTTAAAATCAAGAATAGGAATGAAAATAGTTAATAGATGGAAGAATATCATCATCTTAGTTATGCTTTGATTAAGCATGACTTATAGCCCTAAATGCCTAAATAAATTATGACAAAAATGTATCACAGAAATCGAAAAATCTTCGAAGGAGGTCCTACTTGTTTTCTTTTTCTATGTTGTCACTATGGATTATTACTTACACAAAAAACTACTTTAAGCTAATACCGTAAAAACATAAAGATTTTTACATGGTCCGCAAGACAGTACTGTTCGTAGGGAAACGTTAAGAAACCAAATGAAAAAAATTTAAGTAAATTTATAAATAGTTTATCCACACTTCATTGTGATGTCTTTTAACGGGTGTTAGATTCTAACACTATTTGATGTCCTGCCGCCTTTTATAAGGGTGGCGTTTATTGTAATTAAATACATTATCGAGATATGTTAGAGAACAATAAAGAGATATATAAATAATGGAAGACTCTCCAGTTGATACTCCAATTTTTATGGAGTCTTAGAGCTAAGGTCCAAAATTAATAAGAAAAAGTAAAAAAAATTATATTCGATCTAGACCGATTACACAATACCCAAATAATTATTTGGATATAGAAAGAAAGCATAATCTAAATTTGGGTGGCATTTTTATTTATTTTTTTGCATGCAGATATGAAAATGATCATATCGGATGATATGGGGACTAGGTCGAAAAATGGACCAATCATAACAATATTTTTTAAAGTCACTTATTTTTATTTTTTTTTCAGAAACATATAAAAAACAAATCTGAGAAAAATCTGTACAATATTTTTGTTTTTGATATATTTAAGTGAATATCGGGATGCAGCCTTATATGGGGGCTATGAGCAAATAGTTTCCTTCAGAGTTTATTTCTGGACTACAAATTAATGGTTATAATTAACACACACAAACTAAATTTGGATCTTATGGTAATTTAAGTTGCTATCAAAGGGAACAAAGGCGACTATGTCTAAACATGTACCGATTTTCAGCAAGTTCAATAGCATTCGTACCATGACCGATGAAAGCTTATATACGAAATTTCATCAAAATATATTAATGTAGTTTAGTTAAAAGGTTAACATGGGACACACAAACGGACGGGCCGACATCACTAAGTCGACTAAAATATTTTTGGTAGTTGTAATTATCAGCACAGGGATATTATACCCTGACCACATAGCGATATATGTTATTAAAACATTTATGCCAATTTGTATCAACTTCAAAGAGCCGAAAAATTGTTTCTCTTGATCGATTTAAAAAAATTTGACCTTCCTGATATTCTTAAAAACTGCTTTATGATTACAATGCTTGTTAAATTTCTAAATCCGAAATCATTAATACAAAATTTTAATACACATCTGAAATATAAAAATAGATTTTCCTCAAAAAAAATATATGTCCCCCTAATACGCAACAAATAAAAAGTGTCACTAAGTTATGGGATGACACAACAATCATTACAAAAACAACAAATAATGAAAAAAATCCTTAAAGAAATCCTTATTTTAAATTTTTTACTTTTTATTTTTTATTTAAAGGTGTCAAAATCATTGAAGCATATTGAAATTGATTGAATCGCTTGAAGACACTATAGGAGAATCAACCCACCAACCGACCAACAATCGTGTCAACCATACCGAGGAAAAAAAATTTAATGAAATTTACTTTTGATATTAATGTTACTACTTGCTGTGATTTTTTTTTGCTCGCTATTGTTTGCCGGTCGTTTGATCGCTCGCTTTTTTTTCTCATCTTTATGAATGCAGTTGCATCTTTTTGTATAAGTATTCTGTTTTTTTTTTATGTTTCTTAATCCTTTGTTGTGTCAGTATTTCTAAAATATTATTTTTATTTTGTGTTTGCTTGTATTGGCGCAACCTTTTGCACTCAATCAATGATCATCAACTTCATTATTGCGATCATCATCCGTAACATAAAATCATGTAACATTTTGTCACTTGACAATCCATTCACAAAATGTCATTTAGTGTAATATTGTTTATTCGTTGTTTGTCTCTCTTGGCTGTCACTTTATTTCACTTTGGCATTTTTAGTGTGGAAAAAAATTTGGAACATTGTCGATCATTTTGTTTGATCATCACTCAAACTGTATCAAAAAGAAGACGTTATACTTTGATTTTCTGTCGTTTAGTTAGAAAAACATTTAGGGTGCAAAAATGTAAAAATGGCAAATATGTATGAAATATTTATTTGAAACAAATCTCTATTTTTCGTTTTATCGATAAAAATCGGAAAAATCAGAGAGATTTTAAGCAACTTCCAAGGCCAATATAAGAATGTTTTAAAAAAACAATAATTTAAAATTATCACAAGACCAAATAGAAAGAGAAATTATATGGTTCTTCTACCTTCTATCTATACAGAGTGGACGATATAAGTATAAGTGTGTATGTCTGGACCGATCTGCTTAAAATTTTTACAGCGTCTAAGTATTGCCATAAAAACTAACATAGGCTATAAATTTTTTGATAAATCTAGTGGGCGTAACACAAAGTGAACTTTTAATATCAAATATCTGGAGTTCTATGACAGCAAATGTCCTCAAACTTGATATGAATAAATAATTTATCAATGTAAGTAGTTGTGTGAAAATTGGTGAGATCGGACCGGTAGGTGTGGCACCCCCCATACAAAGAAAATATTTAATATATCTGGAGTAAGATAATAGTGAAGGCCTTGAAGATCATACATGTATATCCATAAATTTTGGTAAGTTGTATCGAAGCACAACAGTTCGTACTAATACAAAATAATGTTGGAAATTAGCAACTGATATTGGAAATTACAAAATATGGAAACTTATCTGAAAAGAATAATATATGGGGCGTTTCATGTCAAGTGATCCAACTTTTAAAACCGATGTCTTCCGATCGGGATGAAATCTGGACCAAGGTAAGTCCTATTGGATAGTAGCTCAGACACAATTTTTCTACTAGATCGTTCCAGAACTGAGTTAGAGGGGGTCAAAATTTTACATTTTGACCAAACAGGTGTTTTTTCTCATCCATGTAACTTTTTACCTATTGTTCTTAGCAAAATTTGTCTCAAATAGTTAAGATAGACTGAATATATTTCAGTCTTTCGAAAAAAAAATGTAAAAAAATACAAAAAAATTTTTGAACTTTTTTTTCAAAATCAACAATTTTGTTGACTTTTTTTTTTAAAACGAAGTTTTTTTTTGCTCAAAAGAAAGCTTAGGTTTTTTTCCTTTAAGAGCTTTTTGGTCGCTTAGTGGTATGCGAGTGGGATATCCATAAAAAAAAAATAAAAATGTTTTGTAACTCAAGACAACGGTTTTTAAATTTTTAGCATATGCACTAATTTAAATTTTTTTCTATTAGTATGTAAGTGCTTCCAAAACCTTAAAAATAAAGCATACACTGAGAAACTTGACAAATTAACTTTTCATACCTTCGATACCGTAATACACGTAATATGTTAACCTCAGAAAATAAAATCACTTTTTTTTTATAGAAGTGTTGAAAATTAATTTTTTATTTATTTCTAATTATAATTAAATTAATATATAATTATAATAATAAAAATAAAAAAATAAATAATTTTTAGATCCATTTATAACTTAACTATTTTTATACCCTATACCACTATGTGATTTGGGAATAATGACTTTGTGCTGCTGTTTGTAACGACCAAAACTATTTGACCTAAACCCATCTTTTATTATACCGATCGAATCAGAATCACTATCTGATTCGATTTAACGATGTCCGTCGTGTGTCCGTCCGTCCGTCCGTCCGTCTGTGTGTCCATGTAAAGCTTCTAATCAAACTGCAGGTCGCAAATATGAACATATTTTGATGAAATTTGGTATTTAATCTTTCATCGGCTATGGGATGAACGCTATTGAAATTGGTGAGAATCCGTCCATGTTCAGACCTAGCCCCCATACAAATGACCCCTATGAAATCAACATATATTGCCATAAGATCCAAATTATCATACAAATCTTAGTCAAATTGGGTTTGTTTGTATATATTACATCCACTAATCAGTAGTCCAAAAATAATGCCTATTGGACAACTCTTAGCCATAGGCCCCATATAGAGTTGCTTCCCGATCTTCAGTTAAATCTATCAAGAAACAAAAATATTGCACTGATTCTTCTCAAATTTTGTTTGTATATATTTTTGCAAAATCCAAGAGACTTTATCAAGCATGGTCAGGATCGGTCCATTTTTGGGCCTAGTCCCCATATAGATATAGCACCCGATATGAACTTTTTCATATCTGCAGCCAAAAAAATTAATAAAAATCCCACTCAAATTTGGTTTATGCTTATTTTCTATGTCCAGTTAGTTTGGCCTAAGAGATATGGTCTCTAAACGCATGGTATAGGGTATCGTATAGTCGGTCTAGACCGACTATAATTTTCTTACTTGTTTTAATTAATTTATTGTAGCTGATGAAGTATTTAAGTTTTTTAAATATTTAAATACCCAGTCTTTCATCCAGCTTATTTATCGCGTTTATTTGCTGCCTTTTTGCCAATCTTTTCTTGGCGTTACTAGGTTCAGCTGTTGCTTAAACTGATGTTGAAGGAAACCAACTTAAAGCGCTTAACAGATGACCCGCCAGAAGATTTACACGAATACCACGATTGCCTTAAATTGACTATGTGTTCTAATGCAACAACTTCTTGCCATTTAAGTGAAGTTCAAATTGCCCAGAAACCACATTCATCAAAGAGAATTTATTCAACTCTTTTGATCGCGAATATACAGAGGAAATCAAATTTGAATCTTGGATTCAGACTGACAGATGCACATTGAAATCTAATAATATTAAATGTGGATGATTTTGAGGAAGAAATGTGTACAGGATTGCTAAACTTGAGAACCCACGACTTTTTAGTCGAAGAGCCATGGTCATTCTTTAAGGATTTGAAGATACATTTGAAGTCTGGTGATTTCGTTATTTCACATTATTTTGCAGAAGACTATAAATATGTTCTTCAGGATGCAATACCAACTTTCCACTTCAATACGACCAAGCAACTATATTCACAGTAGTTATTTACTACATGAAAGATGAGAAAGTGGAACTCAAAAGTTTGGCAATTATATCCGACGATTTAAACCATGACGCCGTTGCAGTTTGTGAGTACCAGAAGATAATACTAAAATATCTCAAAACTAAGTTTACAGTAGAGAAGGTATACTACGTTTCGGACGTAGCTCGTCAAGTATAGCCTCCAGTGCTCTCATCAAGATTGCATCTTAGATGGGACTGCTTTATTCCATTGGGCAATGAATTATTGTAAAGAAACTAAAATAGTTTTTAATAGCAAAAATGATCATGAGAAAACATTGAAAACACTGAAGAACAGATTCGATGCTGCGATAACAATCGATGGCACCGCGCAATACCATGCTGGATGAAAGCCTGGGTATTTAAAAATGTACAAAACTTAAATACATCATCAGCTACAATAAATTAATTTAAAAAAATAGTTATGTTATAAATGGACCTAATATGATAACGATAAAATTTTATTAAATCTTTATTTTTTTATTTTTATTATTATCATTATATATTAATTTAATTATTATTACAAATAATTAATTTTCAACATTCCTACAAAAAAAAGTGATTTTTTTCCCTGAGGTTAACATATTACATGTATTACAGTATCGAAGGTATGCAATTTTGGTTAGGTATGTTACATACCGTCGGAAAGGTTAATTTGTCTAGTTTCTCAGTGTATGCTTTATTTTTAAGGTTTTGGAAACACTTACACACTAATACGAAAAAATTCCAATTAGTGCATATGCTAAAAATTGAAAAACCCTTGTCTTGAGTTACAAAACATTTTTTGATAGATATCCCACTCCCATCCCACTAAGCGACCAAAAAGCTCTTAAAGGAAAACACCTAAGCTTTCTTTTAAGCCCAAAAAAAACAAAAATTCCCTCTTTTGAAAATAAGCCAAAAAAAAACTTGATTTTGAAAAAAAAGTCAAAAATTTTTTTTTATTTTTCTTCAAATTTTTTCCGAAAGACTGAAGAAATAGCTATATCAACTATTTGGGACAAATTTTGCTAAGAACAGTGGATGAGAAAAAACACCTGTTTGGTCAAAATGTCAAATTTTGACCCTCTCTAACTCAGAGAATTCTGGACCAATCTTGAAAAACTGTGTCTAAGCTACTAAGAACTAACCTTGGTGCAAATTTCATCCCGATCGGAAAACATCGGTTTTAAATTTGGATCACTTGACATGAAATGCCCCATATGTATATTAAAATCGAAAAACTGCCATTGATTTAATAAATATTAAAAAATATATATAAAATGTGTCCGAACACTTGAAGTCGAAAATTTTAAATACTAAAAAAATATTTTGAATTTCGAAAAACTTACGGACGTTTCCAATTGTTTTTTTTTTTACAACGCAAAAAACGCATTATGAAACCTATATATACCAGACAAAGTATTCGTACAAAAACTTTTGAACCAAATAAGATAATCAACAAATTTAAAAGGCATATGATAGATAATTAATAAATCTATGTAATGAGTATTTGAAAAGGGTTTTACGCCTTTCAGGTGCCTACTTATGGATTAGCAAACTTGAAATTTGTGGAAAAATCAATTTTATGGGAAGTAGAATAAAATATTTTTTAAAATTTAAAATTTTTGTTTCTTTTTAAACTCTTTCTTTTAACTAATACTCTCTGCCTGTCTGTCTGTCTGACTGTCGTGGGTCAACCCCATTCCCCCTTTTCCAATTGATCTGAAATTTGGCCCATGCACTTGTTGTGACTACAGACTAATTTTGGGATAGTCACGCACAGTCACACATGGTCACACGCAGTCATGGAGAGCCTTAAAACGGATTTCCCCTCATCCAATCAATCTGAAACTTGGTCGATAGACTTTCTGAGAAAAAATATTAACTTTGACATAGTCACGCACATCACGCATAGTCACGCGAAGTCACGGAGAGACGAAAATTTCTTTTCCCCTCATCCGAACGATCTGAAACTTTGTCCATAGACTTGTTGTGGCCAAAGATTAATTTTAAGATAGTCACACACAGTCATGCACAGTCACGGATATATTCAAAACTCATATAGGAAAGAAAGAGTTTTAATAAAAACTTTGTTATTATGGGTTAGATTATTAAAAGACTTTTATGATTTAAAATTATTCCAGAAAAGATCACAAAAAAAAAAAAATTTTTTAATTTATTTTTAAATTTTTTGTAAAATATTGTTCACAATCTAAAAGACTAATAATTTCTGAACTACAATTAGTTTTGAACTCTTTTCGTGACTTTACATGCCGCAGTAATATAATAAGTGGATCGGAAGATGCTGCTAACATGTTGAAGAGGTCCTAATTTTGTCTCACCGTTGTTGCTTTGAAAGTGTTCACCAATCTATATTTTTTATAACATTTGTTTAGGGACTCCTGTGTTTCTTCAAAAAGATCTCCAATTGGCAAAGTCTGATATTCATTTATATCTTTGTCATGTGACAATATATTATAAACTGTCGGGGTCAACTTTATCTGTGAATATAATTCAAGATCGTTCCCAATATCTTAATGAGTTGATTGTTTATTCCAGTGATTCGAGTTACAGCTTCATCATTTTCAAAAAATCTTTTCGAAGTGTTTCCATCATTTGAGCTTCCATATCCATTCTGGGGGATTAACAATAAGATTAACAATGCAAAACGCTTTCCATCGATCTGCCTACAAATTAAAGTAGGATGGAGTTGAAATCATTGTAAATCACCAATGCCTTTCTCTAAACTCGAAAAAAATTGAATACTCACACTCTCTGATCTCTGCCAGTAGGACCTCGGGCGGGCTTTCGAATGAACAAATTTGATTTCATTGTAGCATTCACGATTATTTCAATTCTTTTTTTTATTCTTAGAAAAGGAAAAAAATTTTAGAATTTCCAAAGTCTAGTCGGTCTATACCGACTTTATACTACCCTATACCATGCGTTTCAAGGAAGGGTCTTGGATCCAACTTTGCTAAGGCAATATGTGGATATCGAAAATAAACATACACCAAATATTAGTGGTATTCTTATAAATTTGTAGCATGCAGATATGAAATAGTCCATACCTGATGTTATTTCTATATGGAGACTAGGTAAAAAAATGGACTGAAAATATTCATGTTTCTCAAAAACAACTAATTGGATATAGAAACAAGTAAGAAAAATAGAGTCGGTCTAGATAGACTATACGATACCCTATAGCATGCGTTTAAAAACTCTATCGCTTAAGTGGTAAAGTGAAGATCAGGAAGCAGTTTAAAAAGTGTGCTACAGATTTTTTTAAAGCTGTTAAATGGGTGCCATAACAATCCACAAAGCAAATTTGACCGAAAGCTATATGATAATCTTATGGCAATATAAGTCGATCTCATATAGGTCATTTGTGTGGGGAGTAGGTCTGAACATACAATTTCAATAGCGTCCGTTCTATGGCTGATAAAAGGTTATATACCAAATCTCTTAAAATATATTTATATTTACATGGACCCACAGAAAAACAGATAGACAGACAGATGCATATTGCTAACTCGATACAGAAAATGATTCTGAGTTCATGGGTCAAATATTGTTGTCCTCATAGCGTTACAAGGTATAAAAAATCAATTCGATATTTTTGTGTTTTGATAGATTTAAGAGAATCAACATTATATAGACACTAAGACAAGGTTCCCTTTTAGAATAATGATTAGTGGATTCTCAAGATTTATCGATATATATATATATATATATATGATTATTTGGATCTTACCATATTTTTAGTCAGTATCAACATACACCGGTTTT
Organism: Cordilura impudica; assembly: GCA_963682025.1. NCBI lineage: Eukaryota > Metazoa > Arthropoda > Insecta > Diptera > Scathophagidae > Cordilura > Cordilura impudica. The sequence continues at coordinate 69,981,121 of OY821520.1, forward strand.
CACCAACTTCAATAGAAATCGTCCCATGATCGATAAAAGCTAATATACAAAATTTTAACAAAATTTATTCGTATTTGCGACCTGCAGTTTGATTGTAATCGTAAGGTTTACATGGACACGCAGACGGACGGACAAATAGACACATGACCGAGCGGACATCGTTACAATCGGTATAATAAAAAAAGTCTTGGTCAATTCCATGCTAGTGGTAAGTCATCATCATAAATATTTTCTACATTATTCTAGAGGATATCTTTGCATATTACTCAGTCATTTTCCCATCGCTTTTAACAAAGGGACCAACACCGGATGAGGTAAAACATCCCTACATCATTACGGACGACCCTTCGTGCTTTACGGTTTATTTTTTTTTTTTTTTTGGTATCCTTTGCATCCAAACATTTGTTGACAGGTCATCGCATATAGGGATTACCGTTGCTTTCGCAAACGTTGAACTTTGTTTCATCATTCCAAAAATTTGGATCCTTACGGAGGTGAGTTTTTACAAACCGCAAGCGCTGCTATATATTTTTTTTCTTGACACATTTGGTTTTTTTTCGCTATGCGGAAATGAAGATTATTTTCAGGCAGAAGCCTTCTTACGGTCCTTGCCGATATTTTTAGTGCCATGTTAAAACTCCTTGCACGATCTAATCCGCTTGTATCGTTTTGTGTCGTTCACATCTTTGCAAATTACCAAAAGTCTTACAGTTTTTATAATGTTGAGAAGCGTTGACAACATTTCCCCGCGATAATGATAATATTTTCACCACTTCAGCAATTAAACCAACATTTTTGAAGCCATTCCAAAGGATCTCCCTTCCAGCGGTAGTGGAGCTCTTATTCTTACCCATAATTTAGCAGCGTCAAATGACCAATAAAACCCTTTTGGTTCCCATAATTTTTTCTTAATACAAATATTATCCTTTGATAACTAAAATGGCTTAATTATTAGTCCACTTGGCTTTGGCGATGGTGTTAAGAAATGACTAATTATTTATAAAACTAAGCATTGAATTTTATCCCCCCTTCTTTGGGTGACCACTATAAACAGTCTGTTGAGGATTCTAGCCAATAAGGGCTTCCAACATGTCTGCTACGCAGACGACGTACTATTAAGGGGCAAAGATCCTAGGAATCTATGTAGGAGGGCATCGGATGCACTCGAAATAGCGTACAACTGGGTACAACCGAGGGAATTAAAGGTGAACCCGGAAAAGACTAAATAATGCCTCTTTACTAGGAAGACGACAATAGTCGACTTCGATGAATCCCGCTTCTAGGGCAAAACGATTAGAATCACACAAACGGTGAAATATCTTGGGGTGATTCTCGACAAAAAGCTTACTTGGAAGGGCCGTATTGAGAGCAGGGTAGCGAAAGCTCACTGGATATGGACCTTTTTGGAAGAGCTATATGTTCAAAATGGGGCTTAAACCCGAGGATGACACATTGGCTATACACAAGCGTCGTTAGACCAATTCTAACTTACGCATCCGTAGTCATATGGACATCAATAAACAAGAAATGCTATATTAAACCATTGCAAAAGATACAACGCCTCTGCTGCATAGGAATCAGCGGTGCAATACAGACTACATCTACGAGGGCTTTAGAGACGACTCTATCTATACACGAGATCGAGATCAGAACTAAATATGAGGCAGCTCTGGTCATGTTACGACTAAGGCTAACAGGGGAATACATCACCGACCATAACACCAGACACCAAACAATATTGGACCAGATACCGGGATTCAACACAGTGGATTTTAGGTTTGATAGAATTACGGAAGTGTCGACGAACACACCCTGAAGTATAAGGATATCTGACAGGGAAAGCTGGTTAACGGGAATATTCTACAAAACCTTCCAGGGTCACACTACTACACAGACGGATCTAGTCTGAATGGCAGGACTGGCATAGGTTTCTATGATGAACACCGTTCCACTGGCATATAGCTACACATTCCGGACCACAACTCTGTCTTTCAGGCTGAATTGGTCGCGATAACGGAATGCATAAGAGCCATTGCCGCACGGGTAATCCCAAGCCCCGGGCGATATCCTCGGAAAAAACTATATCAAAGACTGTCCCCAGATGTAAGGAGGAGATTGTAGAATTTACTACAAGGGGAGGACTTGAAATCGTTTGGATCCCAGGACACAGCGGTATAAAGGGAAATAAGATTGCAGACGATTTGGCCAGGAGAGGTTATTTCCTGGAGGGAATTAATTCGGAAAACCCAATTCCTTTCCAGTCTCTTAAATTGAAACTCTCGGAATGGGCGACAGTTCACATACTTAAATTTGGGAGGAAACTAATGTGGGTAAGGTTATGAAGATACCTAGGGCTCTCCCAACACTTCGAAGGCTAGGGAAGTCCTCAGTATGAATAAAAGGGAACTGACTAGGATTATTGACATCCTCACTGGAACTGAGGGCTCATCTATACCGTATAGGACGGGCGGAATTGGTCACATGCAGAGCTTGTGGAGAGGATGACGAGACCCTAGAACACTACCTTTGTTACTGCCCTGTATTTGCGGGAACAAGGGTCAGACATTTATCTAACGACATCATACCAGGCCTAATGGCTCTTAGGGAGATACGCTGGAAAACACTCTGGAAATTTGCTGTCGAGACCGAATTCCTAAGTTAACTAAGGGGGTAGATATCAGGATGAGCACGAGGATGTAAAGCGCACAACAAGCCGACTTTCTGGCTTAAGTGTATATCCCGGTAAAATGGATATCAGCCTCTTTTTCAACCTAACATAAGCATTGAAATACTAAATTTTTTTTGTATTTTCTAAGCATCATAACGGTACTGTATATTTGGCAAAATTTGAGTTAATCAACAAATAACGTACCGTATGTTCACAAGTCTACATATGGTCCATGGTTCCGCAAATAAAGCAGGTTCATTTCTGTTTTCTTCAAAAGAATCATAGTTGGTCCTAGAAAGTAATCGCCAGGCTTTGGCTAAAATATAAAATCGAATATTTAGATCTGAGAGCGGAAAATACTTTGTATAAGCCTCATGATGTCTATTTATAGCACTGCGTAGGCAGCGGTTTTTTTTTTTTTTTTTTTTTTTGTTAAATTTTACCAACAATAACTAAGAATCTGATAATATTCACATAATTACATTGTAAAACGTAGTTTGCCCCTTATGAAATAGCCAGCATAAGCTTAACGCTAGCTACTATGCGTAAATAAAAATAAATCCTTATGAATGTGTTTACTTTTTTTTGTACATTAATTCATTCATTGAATGAAAAAGTCTTTATTCATTTCGAAAATCACAAAGACAGTACCCAACAATACCTTTCAATGGCCAACAGCTTAATAATGTTACTGTCAAATGTCTGTAATTTCCTGTAAGACTCCAACATACTTGAATACCAGAAAACACAACCAATGTTAGTATTTAGATGCCACAATAAAGATAAGCTCATATGGTACAAGAAATCAACAGGTTTGGATTTGTTATTGTGTAGTGATTTTTATTTTATTTCTAGACAAGATTGGCAGCTTCTTATAAAATTAATGTAAAGCTATTGTTAAGCATAGTTTTTCATTGTACAAGATGGAATCGTGTTGATAGGCTACAGAAGATAGAGAGCTATTTGATGAAATAAAATAAAAGTGATGTGTTAATAGTAAAATACATATGCATTGATTAATTTAGTTAGGACAAGATTTAATTTCAGAATTTTATTGATGAACAATTGTGTCTCAAAGTCTTTTGAATTTTTTCAAAAGTTTTAAATGAAGCGAAGTTTTGAATATGCTTAACCAACTTTTAAATTTAATTAGCGCATATAAATTAATGTGAAATTGATATTTTTTTTTTTTTCTATAAAGTGTCTTTTCTTAATTCTGCAAATAAATCACTCTTAGAGAACTGATTGTTGGGTTTGTAATTAAGCATGCTTTTAAATAGATCCTCCATGGCCAAATTGTAATTGTGAATATTTAGTAAATTGTTCTATGCTGAAATTGTCAATTTTGAGGAGTTATAAAAATACACGCTTGTTTCCTAAGTCCTCCAACTTTTTATATTTTTGCAAGAGCCTCTTATTGAAGCATGTGCCTTAAGTCTTTCAAATGTAAAATTTAATTCGTTTTTTGATGATATTTTCTCTGTACTGAATGGTCAGCCTTGTACGATCGTTTTTTTTTTTTTTTTTGTTATATTCGATATGTTTTAAAAAGCGTTAAATGCTTATCGATCTCAAATGATCGATGACTGTGTATTTGTTGTTTTTAAAATGTTGCAAAAACAAACATCATTGAGAATTTTTAAGCAATTGTATACAAAGTAATAATGATGCGTTGCAAATATTTAAGAATAGTTGAAAACTTATTTACATTTAATTTGCATATTTTTCAAGAAACGCTATCGACAACATCCCTCCAAAAAAAAAGAAAAACATACACTTCACTTCAAAAGCGTACGTGTCTCAGGTTCGAATAAGTGATCGTTTGTTTCGAATTATCAAAAAAAAAAAAACCTGTCGATTGTTGATGATAATAAAACATCGTCGTTAAACGTCCGCCGTTTTAAATACAAATCTTAAAGATTTGTTAAATTATTCAAATATAACCAGATTATCAATGCATTGAATAAAGAGATAAAGGGTGCATTTAGCAACAACAATAAAAAAAATAAACTTGAAGGTGTGTTTGGATGAAGTAAGAAGACAAAAAAACGGAAGAAATAAAACGACATAGCAGTTGAAAATAAAATACCCTTCAATAATGAAGTAAAGAATATATAAAATATTTTTCGATGAAAAGTCTTTCACATACTTGGTAATTTGAACAACGATTAACTCAGTTATTGAAGTTAATTTTTTCGCTAGACTTTCATCAACGAAGTTCAGGGTAAATTAAAAGTTTTCAACATTCGCATACCAAAACCTGCTAAATTTTTAGGTTTGGTTTGAACCTAATGATGCATTCCGATTTCTAGAATGCGAAATATGATAAATCCAACTATTTCCCGGTATGGGAGTTGTAACTATGGTATGGTATGGTACTTAAAGTAATTTTCAAATCCTATAACTTATTTTTGTGTCTACAAATTTTGTAAACTCATAAATTTAGATCCTTTTTATTCCGATGGAGAAGAGTTTTTGTGGAAAATAAAAAAAATCCCGGTAATGTTGTACTGAAAATTTGTTTCGAAGATGATTGAAAAGACATCATATACTTGACCTCACTTTAAGATAATAGAAATATTCATATAATTAAATATGCTTTTAATTAAAAGACTATAAAACATTTCGCTTCAGAATATCATCTGAAATATATGTAAAAAGTGCAATATGTAGAATGTACAAACCATACATCACATATGGCAACTCTTACGAAACTGAGAATAGTGGAAATTAGAAGTTTTAATGCAAAAATATTTAAAAATTAAAAAATAACGATTGTTTGTTTGGGCAGAGTTGTATCTTCTAAAATTAAGAGGAAGGAAAAGCTGTATGGTATGAAAACTGATTCTTAATCACACTGCTCGTAGGCCTGACTTTAGGTGAGTGTGTTAAAGCGCTGACGAAAAAGTGCAAGTACGAGTGTATGTGAGATAGACGCAGGTTCAAACCTCACGGCCGCGCTAAGTAGAAAAATTTCATATAGAAACAATCTATTTAATTATAACATAACAATTATCACAATTTTAAATAAAACGCTGATGAAGGCTGAAATGCCAGAAACCAGTCCGATTAAGAATACAGTGCAGTTATGAATTTTTGACATACATGCTTTCTTCTTCTTCTTCTTTACCACGCACTATTGAAACAAAATTAAAATTTGCATATTAGTTGCAGTATTAATTGTAATATGAATAAATGAATTGCAGAAACCACCAAATATTTATTTTCAAGTCAAAAAAAAAATTTTATCAAAAATAAGTTTTTTTTCAAAATATTTTATACTATATTCTTTGCCTCCGAAGTATGAAAATCGATTTCTTAAAAAAAAAACAATATTTTTTCCAACTTAGCAATTGCATTACACTTCATAATTATTTACAATTTTCTCTTGTAAATTTTCACCTCAATAATAATTTTCAAAAAGGATATTAATCTCAAAGTTATTTAAGCCAAATCATATTTAAAGTTCAAAATTCAAATTTACTAGTATGCCCTGTCGTGTTTCGCTAAGACTTACCGAGACCTATTGACGTGTATGATTTAATAATCAATTTTTCCTATGAAGTTTGCATTGTACAATTAAATCAATTAATTTTATTTCTTTTAAATTTGTTTTTTAATTTAATGTTTGCTGATATACAATATTTTGTTGTTTTTTTTACCGGTGGAAAAATTATATAATTTTTCGGCGTTCCTACTCTGGAGCATGGATTTCCCGGCAACACTTAACGATTGAATTTAGAATATCATTTGGCAATTTTTTTATTTTAGAGATTTTTTATTTTGGTGATTTTTGATTTTGGTGATTTCTTGAATTTGCCGATTTTTGATTTTGTTTATTTTTGAACTAGATGATTCCGCCCATATTTTCCACGACTACATTGGTAATTAAAGTACTTGTTAAAAGTTTCAAGCCTGTCGCTGTCATAGTACTTGATTTTTTTATAGGAGATGCCAAGCCCAATAATCCCATTCCGCCCATTTGGTTATCTGACTACTTAATATCATTAATATCTAATGGACTCGTACAAAGTGTTAAGGCTCTCCCTTTTATAGTACTCCAGCTCTATGATACGATCACTCCCATCTTTTGTTCGACTAATCATATGAATACCTTTGTTCTCACACCAAGTCTCAACGCTCTCACAATAGTGAGGCATTTAATATTTACTTTGTAAGGGGGTGCCAGAATCCTTGTTTCCATCCCACCCATTTTTTGCGCGACTACTCATAATTATAATAGATGACGCCAGGCAAATTTGAAAAATCTGTCTTTTAGTAGACGAGATATATGATATTAAACAATTTCTTTTCGCGCCATTAATAACAGGTGATGTTACACAAGTTTTCAATGCTCTCCCTCTCATAGTACTCAATGCATATAATATTGAAAATTCAATTTTTATGTGAGGTACCACGCCCACTAAAAATATAAAAAAAAAAATTATAGCCTATAACATATTCCACATAAACAGATACAAGATCGGTTAAATGGTTTAGCCTCCTAAAAGCTTCAAACAAAAAAACACACACTTTCGCGTTTATGCATATAGATTATTACTTAAAGATATGCTTCATTTTCCCCTGTAGGAGAATCCACATCAAATTAAACCGGCGCACTGTGGATTATATTTTGAGAAGGCGGCCAAAAATAATTTATTTATGGTTACCGATTTTAAAGTTATGTTATCATTTGAAAGTAACTACCAGTGAAACTCGGGAGCCAAAAAATTGCAAGTCTACTTCCACTATATCACAGCGAACAGGGTCATCGAAAATTGACTTTCTCAGTATTTTGCTTTAAAAGATTTTAAAGTAAAACATATTTTGTACAATTTTGTGACTTCTAAGCTATTAATGTAAAAATTTAAAAATTTAGTCACTGAGCCGTTTAGAAATTAAAAAAAAAGACCCAAGATCCAAATTTTCCGAAAATCTCCTACTTAATAGAGCATAATTCCTGCCCATCAAAAGCCATCAAAAAAATCTGTAGTTCGAACCCTCCCCTATACTCATATATCGCTTGTGTACCCACCAGTCTCCACCCGTGTGCAACAGAACAATTTTTCTGACCAAAGGTCAGATATTTTGTGCAAAATTTATGAACACAAAAGTTTTCCACTATGTGGTCAGGGGATAATGAGTTTGCCCTGATGTTTGTAACTACCAAAAATATGTGACCTAGACCCAGATACAGATACAGATCGACTCAAAATCACTTTCTGAGACGATTTAATTATGTCCGTCCGTCCGCCTGTGTATTATGACTACAAAAGTTGGTCGCACTGTTGCCAGATTTGACGATTTATCGTCACTTTGACGATTTTTATATCAAAACCAGCCAAAAGACATATATCGAAAATTGACAACATTTTATCTCTAAACTATATTATATTTTGACAACCATATAATTTTCAATTAATAAAAAAGACAACTTTTTTTTTTCTTTACACAGTTGTACATTTGAAGCACTATGTGATCAAATTTTCAAAAGATTTGATTTTGAAAATTTCAATTGATCCAAACTTTATAATAAATGAAAAAACTAATCCTTTCTTTATTGTTGTTAAAGAGTTCCCATATTTTGTTAATGAAGAGGATAAACAAAACTTATATCACTAAGAATTTAGACAGTTAAAATTTTTAAATTTTAACAATTATTTTGATGATGTCCTCTTAGATTTTTGGAAGAAAATTTCTTAAATTAAATGTGTAGATTCTAGATATTTATTACCTACTTTAACAAAATTGTTCAAAACATATTAATTTTGCCACATTCTTTAGGCAATGTTGAAAGAATATTCAGTCAAGTAAATCTGAATAAAACAAAAGTTAGAAATCGATTAGAAAAAGATTCTATGGTAGGAATTCTTTAAAAAAAAAAATTATTTCAAATTAAATAAAAATGAAAACATATTTCATAAAAATTCTAAATTCTGAAATTTATATATAAAGTGTGAATATAAACAGAATTGTTTGATTTATCGTCATTTTTCAGACATATTGCAATTACTACTGTAATTAATATGCAATTTTTACCGGTCCGATTAAGAATACAGTGCAGTTACGAATTTTTGAAATATATGCTTTCTTCTTCTTTACCACGCACCATTTAAACAGAATTATTTAATTTTGAATTAATTTATTTTCAAAAGAGTTTGAAATTTTAAATAACAAATTACAAATTTAATGGTATGCGATTATTATTTATGACATTTTCATACATAAATATTAAACATGTACCTATAAATAAATGTTTTACTTTGAGTTGTTATGTTTTTTTATCTAATAATTTGCTTATTTTTAAAAAAAATTATAAAATTTTATCTTCTTAATTATTTTTGGTTTTCTTTGTTAAATAAAACAAATCTGTGGCAATATAACATATCATCTTAAGTAGAAAATTACAGTTTTTAGATATTTCATATTTTATGTCAAATTAATTTGGTTTAGATTTAATAAAATATTTTTAACCCATTAAGTAGATAAACTATTATTTAAGACAAAAAGGTTGATTTTATAAAAACATATTGTTTAGAAATATTCTATAATTTTGATTTTTTAATAAAATTAATTTACAGAAAAACAAAATCTTACTTAAACTTAAAATGTTCTAATGAATTGGAGACTATAAGATTTTTTACAAAAAGAAATATTTTGCCTATCTGAATATTTTAAGTATACATAACAGCTTAGTTCAATAGAAGATGTTCGTGTCTATTAAGTTTATTTCAAAATTGTTAGTATTTATTGTACTTATGTTGATATAAGTTTTTATGCTGAAAGCTTCAAAAAACAATGTCGTGACTTAAAAAAATAAGTTAAGTTAAGACGTTATGACGTATTAATTTATTTTCAAATTATTATTATTAATTGATTTATTTGAAAAAAGTACAGATGCATCCTGAAAAGGAGAATCCTTATATTAATAAAACTCAATTTTCACTTAAGTCGACCTAAAATGTTATTTCATATTGCCACAGAAATATATACATACATATATGAAAAATTCGATTGTTTTTATTTTGATGATTTTTTTGACGATTTTACAAAATGGAATGACGATTTTGACGATTCCCCCCCCCCCCCAAAATTTGACGATTTTACACCCAGATTATCTGGCAACTATGGTTGGTCGTATGGGTGTATTTTTTGCGTGATTTTGTTTGTTTTTTATACTGACAGAAAAAGGAAAAAGGGTTGAGACATAATACGTTTAATTGCTAAATTATATTAATAGGTAAAATCTTTTTTCATTTTGACAGGTACATTTACATAGGTATTTTTCAAAAACATTAATAGTTGGAACTTGAGTTAAATACTTTAGTAGAGCAACAGGAACTGATGTATGGAAAAATTAAATTCCTTCTTCTTCATAACTGAAGAAGTTCAAAAAATAAAAGATTAAATTAAAGAACTTCAACCAATAATATTTAAATTTGATGACCAAGACATTGAAGTAAATTGTAAAATGTGTCTCACAATGATTGATGATTGATTGAAAAGTTGCACCAGCTTTAACCGAAACAAAGCATCGTCAAGCTGCATTATATGCCAAAAGACATCAAGTCAATTAAGCCAACCCCCACCACTAGAAGATAGTTTTAAGGAGGCCTACGAATTTTGAATGTTCCCTCTTCATGCTAGGATATGTTTTATATAATATATTCTTAAATTGGGTTATGATTTGAAAATTTTGTCCGTTAGGACAAGTAAGAAAATTATAGTCGATCTTGACCGACTATACGATACCCTATACCATGGTTTAGAGACCCTATCTTTCGGTCCAAGTAATTCGATATAGAAAATGAGCATAAAAACAAAGTTGAGTGGGATTGTTTTTAATTTTTTTTTTTTAGCAGATATGAAAAAATTCATATCGGGTGCTATATTTCTATGGGGACTAGGTCGAAAACTGGACCGATCCTGACCATATTTGGTAAAGTCACTTATATATTGAAAAATTAATATTTACAAATCAAATTTGAGAAAAATCTCTGCAATATATATACCTTTTTTTTATAGATTTGAGTGAAGATCGGGAAACTTTATATGGGGCCTATCACTAAGAATTATCCTATAGTGATTAGTTTTGGACTACTGACCAATTTGACAGAGATCTATGTGATAATTTGGATCTTATGGCAATTTATGTCGATTTTATAGGGGTCATTTGTATGGGGACTAGGTCGGAACATGGACCTAATATCACCAATTTCAAAACAATTCATCCCATGGCCGATAGAAGCGTATATACCAAATTTCATCAAAATATTTTCATATTTGTAGTTTGATTACAAGGTTTACATGGACACAGAGATCGACAGACGGTCGGACATCGATAAATCGACTCAGAAAGTGATTCTGAGTCGATCGGTATAATAAAAGATGGGTCTAGGTAAAATATCATTGGAAGTCACAAACAAAAGCACAAAGTCATTTTACCCAAACCACATAGTGGTATAGGGTATAACAAATTCAAGAGAAATATCTACAGCTAAGCCTCATAATCGACCAACCGAAACAAGGAGCAGGAACCTTAAATAATGGATATACTGCAAGGAGATTTTTTTCCGATTCAGAAACTGCTGCATACTTTATAACGAAAAATTCTATTGGAGATATATGCCATACACGGTTCATAAAATTTTGTACCATGGGGAACAAATAATTCAAAACAATATGCTACCAATAGGCGATCTATCTGAAGAGGTGGAAGAAAAAAAGGAATAAAGACAACAGATTCTTTCGCGAGCACAACACAAGAAAAATGCACTATTTTGTTGTGCACTTCAAATCCATATATGTCCAACATTCGACAAAAATGGAAATATACCTCTATTGAATTAGACGAAGAAGCTAAACAACTTCTAGAAGATGAAAATCAAGGCTATTTAGAAGAAATATTTGCTAAAATTGTTTGATTTAAAGTAGTTTTTCAGTACACTAACAATAATGCCGTTTTCTTTTCTGACAAAAAATGTCGCACTTTTTTGCCCTCTTTTGGAAAAGTGTATTTATTTATATATTCTGAATTAAGAGCAACCTTATCTTATACATCAATCGAAAGGTCTCACAGTCGAGCCCTCGTAAATCACAAAAAATTCCAGCCAAGACCTCTTTCAGGTCATAGTGTGAGAATATTTCCCCATTGTTCCCCTTTTTTGAATATTTTCACTCTATGACTTCCAAGAGGATAATAATCAAAATATTTTTGCATTTATAAACACAGCACTTTGAGACCTTTCGATTGATATATAACGTAAGGTTGCTCTTAATTCAGAATATATAAAAAAATACACTTTTCCAAAAAAGGGCAAAAAAGGGGCGACATTTTTTGTCAGAAAAGAAAACGGCATAAGTTATGCTCTTTTTTATATATGTAGTTACCAATTTTTCTTCATTTAAAAATTTATGTATTTTATAAATTTACAATAAAGTTTGATATAGAAATATTTAAAAAGGCAATAAAATAATTTTTTAACGAAAGTAAAAACATATAACTTTTTCATTGAAACTCCTCTAGCTTGAACCAATATCAGGTAGCTTTTACGTTCGCTACTAATAAATAAATTATATTTTAACTCGCGCTCTTTAAAAAAAGCCAACATTTGGCCCTTGCGAACATTAGGCATTTTCTGACAAAATTTAGATTACAAAATTTTTAAAACGTATTAGTTGAAAAATTAGCTGAAAAATAAGACATTATATAATATTATATATTATATAAAAAAAACCCTTTTTTAACTATTTAACACTTCACTTTTGTACTCAAATTCAACTAAAATGAAAATGTATTTTAAACCCTCCATAACTTTTTTTGTTATCGGTTGATGTTTACGTTTTATAGTAAAAATTAAAAGATAAAGTCGCACCTACCAAACAAAATAAAAATAAAAAATTCCAATCCAATCAAAAGTTATGGATTTTTGACGCCTTGTCGTGAAATAGTCCACTGTGCGGCGCCCAGTGACTTGAATGATAGTTAAAATGAGGCTTAATTCAGGGAAGCCGTAGTCAAAAAGATATATATTTTTTTTACAAGTTATTATCAATAGATTAAAAAAAAAAATATTTTTTTAATTTTTTTAAAGCTGTTAAGCACTTTTTTTTCGGAAAAGATTACCTTGGTTCACAATTTTTGATATAACTTTGGATTCTATCGAGATAAATTCATGAGTCATATTGCAAACTGTAGCGTACTTAATGCTGTATTAAAAAAATAATACTTATTGAACGCACAGTCACGGAGTGATTTAAACCCCATTTCCCCTTATTCAATCAAACTGAAACTTGGTCCAAAGACTTGTTGTCACCAAATATTAACTTACAGACAGTCATGTATAGTCACGCACAGACAAGGAGTGATTTAAACCCCATTTCCCCTCATCCAATCAATCTAAAGCTTGGTCCATAGAGTTGTATCCAAAGATTAAAATAATCACGTAAAGTTACGCACAGTCACGGAGAGATTAGACTATTTTTTTATTATTTATTTATTTTATTTCTTTTTGATATAAATACAGTGTAACTACTCGAATAGGAGCTAATTCGTTTTATAAATTAAACATTGTTATTTTTATAAAAAACTACAATAAAAAGAAAAATTATTGATTTTAAAATGATAACCATAACCATCGTTATTTATAATATTGAATTTAAAACACAGTGTAACTACTCGAATAGGAGCTAATTCGTTTTATAAATTAAACATTGTTATTTTTATAAAAAACTACAATAAAAAGAAAAATTATTGATTTTAAAATGATAACCATAACCATCGTTATTTATAATATTGAATTTAAAACACAAGTGGAGCGTACCAAAAATTCGGTACAGCCGAATTTAACACTTATTTTGTTATAAAGTAAAGTACAGAAACACAAGCCGTAAAGCATGATATTTCGTTAAAGATTAGATCGTTAAAGACAAACAAAATCTGTTTGGCAAAATTCATAAAATTAACATAAACTGATTAAGATATTTTTGTGTGTGTTAACCCTAAACGAATGATTAAAGGCAACGCTAAACGAGATGACCATTAGTTAAAAAAGTTGTTAAATAATTAAGATTACCATTGATTATCATTAAATCAATATTTGCAAACAAACAAGATAAACCAGACAAAGGTATTTTGATGATGGTCAAACAACCGAATACTTTTAAAGCAATTGAATTTAATCTTCAAAAATAAAATAAAATTTAACAGGAATTTTTAAAAAACAAAACCTTTTTTTTATCCCTGTACTCACAACCACTATGGAGGTCCTTGTAAATTAAAGAAAACCAATCTTAACTGCCAGGTTTTCCAACGAAAATTAGCCCTTATCAATTCATATTTATCTCATATTGTTTGGAGTACGATATGGGTACAATTATGATTGATTGCTTTTAGATTTACACTAATAAATCAATTGCTTAAGCTGGAGTAATTTTCAAAAAAAAAATAAAAAATAAATAAATTGTTTTATTTCTTTATTGATATTTATTTCTGCTCAATTGCACTTTATACACTCTCATTAGTTTTGTTTGAAATTTATTGTTTTATGGTGGCTTCTTCATCTTCTTCTTCTTCTTCTTCATCGTCTCATTAACTGTTTTAAAGTTCATCATAAATCCTAATCCTGATATGCTGTAAAAACATCGATGGACTTAAAATCGGGTAGAAAAAGTGTTTGCTTCTTTGTACTTTTTAATTTTCTTCTCCAATAAATCACTGGGTAAAGTCTTAAGTTGTCTTTTTTTTTAGTTACGCACCAGTGCAAAAAACAAACATTCGCATTTTTTGTTTTATTCTTTGTTTTTTTTATCATTATTGTAAGTGGTATTTTGTCTTCAATGAAGAGAATCGGTGGTGGTATATCAAGGCATACTCCTGTATTTTTTTCGCATGGCAAGTAAATTAACAATACGTATGGAAACAATTGATAACGACCGCACACAAAGTATATTATGTAAGAAGAAATTAAGCCAATTATTTCAAACGACCACTTGAAATAACACAGCCAAGTAATATTTTCTTTATTCACCTTTTTTATATTTTTATTATTATTATTTTTAATTCGTCATACATTCATATTAAAAAAAATGAATAAGAATTTGAAATTGTGTATACTTTTTTTAATAGAAATAGCTCCCAGTGTTTCAGTTCCATACAAAATTGGACACAGAATAATTAGCAATCGTAATCCAAAAACGAAAAAAATATTCTCACAATGCATCTTCAAATTAGTGTACAAATTTACAGTTGAATCGCTACAAGGACTCATTTATTGTGAGCCTCAAAATAAAGTAGACGCACTGGTTACTCAGATTAAAAGCTTTATTAAAATGAAGTAATTAACATAAAATCAAAATAAATACAAGGTAATCAAGAATAATTTAATAATAGCTGAACTCAATAAAAACAAGAAAATTACAGGTCGTCTAGACCGACTACACGATACCCTATACCATGGTTAAGAGACCCTATCTCTTCGGTTCAACTAATTGGATATAGAAAATAAGCATACACCAAATTTGAGCGGCATTATTAATTTTTTTGGCTGCAGATATGAAGAAGTACATATCGGGTGCAATATTTATATGGGGACCGGGTCGAAAAAGGACCGATCCTGACCATATTTGGTAAAGTCACTTATATTTGTAAAAAATATATACAAACCAAATTTGGGAAAAATCTATTCAATATTTTTGTTTTTTGATAGATTTAAGTAAAGATCGGGAAGCAGCTCTATATGGGGCCTGTGGCGAAGATTTGCCCTATAGGGATTATTTTTGGACTACTCATCAATGGATATAATAAACACATATAAACCCAATTTGACTGAGATCTATATGATAATTTGAATCTTATGGCAATTTATGTCGATTTCATAGGGGTCATTTGTATGGGACTAGGTGTGAACATGGACCGAATTTAACCAATTTCAATAGCGATAAAAGCGATATGGGCGATAAAAGCTTATCATCAAAATATATTCATATTTGCGACCTGTAGTTTGATTACAAGGTTTACATGGACACACAGACGGACGGACATCGCTAAATCGACAAAACTGACCAACTCTCTTTGATTTTTTTCTTATCGGGCTTTTCCTAATTTTCAGTTCTATGTTGTAATACCAGGATTTTCATTTTAAATTTTTTATTGGTCCTTCGAATGGCATGCTCAAACTGTAGAGTAAGAAATAAAACGTGTTCTTCCAACTTATTAATTTCCGTCCTTCTTTTTTTATATCACCCAGGCCCCACCAAGAAGTCTTTGAAATCCCGCAATACCCAAAGCCGAACTGTTTGCCGTGTTTGTCACAAAAATCATCCGTTGCTTATTTCCGAGAAATTTTTACAGTTAGAAAATGCAAATACTGTGTGGGCTGCTTGAGCCATGATCACACCTGACATACTTGTGAGATTACGGGGAAATGCAAGTGTTGCGGTGATCTACAACACACGAGACCAAGAAGCACAAGATAAAATTAAAGCGTTGCGATCGGGAACAAATTTCGTCTACCCGTTTGAAGAGCAGAGGATGTAATTTGTCTCTGGGCTTAGCAGGGGATACTGCTTCGTCCAGTAAGAAGTGCTGCGAAGTTTGGTTTGAGTTATAGTTTCTAATCAATTGAGGCACTTCAACCAGCAAGGACAGCCGTAGTTGTTATCGAGATGGTGTGGAAGGAGCGGTATGTTTTTGAGCGAGCCTTTAATAATGCGAACTTTGAATCCTCGATTTGAGCAATAAAACAGAACTTTTGTCTTAATTAATCGATATTGGTGGAGATATTTGTGCTCATTTAAGCGGAAGATTTTTGTAAAAGCAGACACGAAAATTTGTTTAAAAATAATTCAAAACCTTCAAGCTAATCTTTTGAAAACAAAATGATAACCATGGTAGTTTTTTTTTACTTGTGGTAAGTTTTTGATGCCAAAAGCTCTCTCAATTTATGGAAAATATTTTGTTTTTAATACAGAAATATCACAATCTTAAAGGATGTCTAAAGAAACTTTTATTGCTGATCAGGAAAAAATTCAAATTAAATTCTTTCGTAATCAAGGCTATTTTAACAGAATTAGAATTAATCGTTCCGAAGGAGTTATCCGTAGTTTCTTTCAGCAAGGGCAAAAACACAGAATACGAGAACCATAAAAGGGAAACAAAAAGTTAGCAAAGAGGCAGTTTATTTTGAAAAAAAAAAAACAAAAATCCATCCGTATCAAAATAAATGTTACTCAAATAAAGAACATATTTTATGCTTCTGCCACTTCCATACATGTTGCAACATTTTGCGAACGGATGGTAACATAAAATGGAAGAAACTCAAATTTAAGTCAATGTTAAAACAGCATCATAAGGAAAAACATCTGAAATTTTCAAGCAAATACATGATGAACAAAATTAATTTGGACGGCCCTGATTAATACTCTTGAAATTGTTATGATTTAAGGTCGAATGAGATTCGCATGTCGAAAAGCAATTTCAGTGGGGGCAGTGTTGTAATTTGGGAGGCATTTGTTGGTGTTGGGAAAATCAAGAATATGTTTAACTTCAACAAAAATGAACAGCACTAATGAACTTTTAGAAGATGCTCTTTTATCATTTATAGGGGGGTATGGATGAAGATTGCATATTTCAATAAGACAAAGTTACAATTTACGTCTCAAAACAAATCAAATCGTATTCCTTTATTGAATTGGCCGGATTTTAACCCAAGGAAAAGCTTGTGGGGGTAAAATTTACGTAAATATTGCTCAGAACCAAAGCATAATGACAGTGACAGAGATGAAACTAAAAATTTAAGAAGCCTGAGATGGAACTGATCGTGATTTTATTACCTATATAAAATTAATGACAAGTTGAATCACTATTTGGTGTGTCTTTGTAAAAATTGACCCTCAAAATGGCATTAAACCACAAAAGTTTTAAATAAAAAAAATTACTAAAGGAATGTACCATTGAAGATTTAAGTTAACAATTTTTAAGTAAAACCACTAAATATTTTATAAACGAATTTGTATCCCCTAAAAAGGTTTTTAGCTTCGTTTTTTGGTACAGGGAGACTGCTGAAAGCCGCTAAAAAATTTAATAACTTTTTTTCTATTTACTGAATCTGCTTAGTTTTTTTTTCTTTTTATTTTGCAGATTGATCTTTAGATTTAACAAAAATGGATAACTGGGACATTGAAACAAGAATTTGGATTGTCCGCCGCTATCATGCACTGGAGTACGTAGTTTCGGTTTAAAGTTGGACCATAATGAGACTTGTTAACAATTTTGCCGAGCATGGGACAGTCGAAAGAAGACCTTACCATCGAAGCCCTTAAGTTCGGACGGAGGAAACAATCGATGCTGTAGCTGCTGCCAAACAAAACAATCCAAGAGTCTCGACAAGAAGCTTATCTGCTCAAATGGGTATAAGCAGACAGTAATTGCAATCAAGTATGCACAATGATTTGGACTTATTCCCATATAAAATTCAAATGGCCAACAAACTGAATGCAGCAGACTTGCCGATTCGCTTGGAATTTTTCCAGAAGATACTTCAAATGGTGGAAGAGGACGGAAACATGTTGAACTGTCTTTTTATGTCTGACGAGGCACATTCCGATTTAAGCGCCAACATGAACAAACAAAATTGTCCAGCCTGTTGTGACGGAATTGCGATAAAAATTTCCCAATAAGCTGATATCCAGAAACTCCACATTCCGTTGCCCCCCCCCCCCCCCCAGGTCACCTGACCTTACTATACCTGACTTTTTCTTGTAGAGTTATTGCAAACAGGAAGTCTACAAAGCAAAACCGACAAATTTGAAAAAACTTAAGCAATCCATTCAAGCAACAATTGCGGCTATTCCTGTCTCAACTCTCCAAGCAGTAATGAAGAACTTTTAGAGAAGATGCCGCACAAACCGGGGGCGTATTTAAATTCCATTGTTTTTAAAACTGATAAAGCCATATTTAATAAAATTGAATAAGCTTTAAGATGAGTAAAAGAAAAATAAATTCCATACACTGAAAAAAGGTATTTGAGTTTCTTAATGTAGCAATATTCAGCCACTCGTATGTTGGTTTAAAAAAGTTATGTGAGTTTATAGTAATATATACTATTTCAAGTCCAGTTAGTGCCTTTCCTGATATTTAAGCACCAACAAGTTTATACTGTTTGTCAGGAAATTTTGAGCATAACTAACAAAATGTTTTATAAATATTTGAAACAATTTACAAACAATTGATAAATTGTTATTTTTTGTTAAATATTTTTATACCTTACACCACAATGTGGTCAGGATATAATGATTTTGTGCTGATCTTTATAACTACCAAAAATAATTGCCCTGGACCCATCTTTTATTATAACGATCGACTCATAATCTCTTTCTGAGTCGATTTAGCTATGTCCGTCCGTCCGTCCGTTTGTAATCAAAGTACAGGTCGCAAATATGAGTATATTTTGATAAAATTTAGTATATAAACTTTTATCGGCCAAAACATTAACACTGTTAAAATTGGTGAAAAAGGGTTAATCTTCAGACTCAGTCCCCATACAAATGACCTCTATGAGATCGACTTAAATTACTATAATATCCAAGTTACCATGTAGATTTCGGTCAAATTGGGTATGGGCATGTTTGTTATATCCACTTACCAGTTATACAGAAATAAACCCTGAATGACAATTCTTAGTCATAGCCCCATATTAAGCTGATTCTCGATCTCCCCTTAAATCTATCAAAAAACAAAGATATTGTAAAGATTTTTCTCAAATTTGGTATGTACATGTTTTTGCAAAAAATAAGTAACTTCACCAAATATGGTCAGGATCGGTCAGGATGGTATGGAACTACTCTCCATATAAGTATAGCGTCCGATATGAACTTTTTCATATCCGAAAGCAAAAAAGTAATAATAATGCCAATCAAATTTGGTTTATGCTTACTATCTATATCCAATTAGTTGGACCTAGGAGATAGGGTCTCTATATGCATGGTATAGGGTATCGTAAAGTTGGTCTAGATCGACTATAATTTTCCTACTTGTTAAATTTCTGTTTGGATATTAAATGAACATCTTAACTTTTAGTACTATATCCAGTAGTTCTGCCGCCCAGAGCGGAATTTACGTTCACCGCCCCCCCCCCCCAGACAAGCATCAAATAATTTTTCAAATATATTTTATATAAAGACAAAGATTAAAAATTTAAAAGTTTTAGAATGCTTATAATGTTTAGGAATCGTTAATCTTAGATATGTATTTCTGAGTTTCAGTTTCGAAAAACTTATTTTCCCGCTGGCCACTATGACAGGTAGTGGCAACAATATTCGTAACGCAATACTAACATTAGGCGCAAACCCATACTATCTTGTTATTTGTAAAGTCTCTATAGCTGTACTCTCAGATGTCACAATAGTTGAAGGAATTTTGCTTACATTATATAGAAAACCAAAAAGTTCACTATGGCTTTTAATATGTTGAAATCTTACACTTGACGCAATAATGGTGATGACTAAAACTCTGTAGTAAAAATCAACTTTGTACCGCATTTCTGGGTCGTCTATAGATTCAACTCATCCTTCATAATCAAATTGGACCTCAGTGTTTCTCATCTAGCCTATTTTTGTATAGTGGCACCAATGTTTGGGCTTTCCATCTCTAATTTAGAAGCAAGATCCTTGGCGTCTACTAAATACCCATGAAATTTTATATCGTTTCTCACAGACATGAAAAAAAAATTTTTTCTGCTTTCTAATAAATTTACAGCTTTTCATACTTCTACGCCAATTTGTCGCTAGTGAATCAGTAGAATAGAAAAATTACGATTATAAAGAGTCTCTTCTTACAGCCTAGAAGTTTAGGTAGCCTCGCTGCGGCACTCTCGGCACTCAAAAGGTTATTTGCATTTTTTATACCCTATACCACTATGTGGTTTGGGTATAATGACTTTGTGCTGCTGTTTGTAACAACCAAAAATATTTGACCTAGACCCATCTTTAATTATACCGATCGAATCAGAATCACTTTCTAGACCGACTATAAATTTCTTACTTGTTTTATTTTGATGTTGCAAATTTTTCCGCCCCCTAAAATCTTCCGTCCTAGGCGGTGGCACATGCCTGGAGCCGGCCCGGACTATATGGTAGGAAAAAGTCAGATAAAAGAAAAAATTTAGTTTCTAGAGTGTCAAATAATTGTTTACAATTTTAAAATTCATCATAGTTATGTTTGGTGGTCTTTTCATCAATTATATCTTGCAACTGTCTCGAAGTAATTAACTTTGATATATCTTACTCCTGTTTTATATTTTTCCACTCATCTTTGATATCTTCGTTAACTCCTCTTTAGTTTTTAAAAATCTTTTCACCACCTTTTTCGTCAAATGTGCAAAAAGTATTTCGACTGGATTTACATATGTCTGGGCTTTAACCTGGTGTATCAATGTTATTATAACAACAGTTGCTATAATACCAAATCATGACACAAATCAACAAAGTTAAATTTATGAACACCTTCGAGCAATTTAAGTTTCAAATTATTATTTTTCTTCCAAATATATGCAAACCGACAAAATTCTATTTTTTTTTAAGTTTTAAATGAGAGTTATATATAAAATAATCTTTGTTATTAAAAAATCTCTAAGAATAAATGAACCATAGCAATTTTATCAAGGTTTGATGATCTTCCTGGCAAAAAATTTACAAAAAGTTCTGGTCAATAACAAATTTATATTGAACTAGCTTTTTTTCAACTTAGTCAATTCACAAACCAACACTTTTATGGTTTATTATTATTGTGAATGAAGATAACAAAGTCATTAACAAACACATTAACAAATTTAATAAAACACACATAGCATATGTGTAATTTTATGTATGCAATTTACTCAAAATAAAGGAAAAATTTAAAAATTTTTAAATCTGCAAAACGGCTAAAAAGAAATACCTTTCAAATAATATACATTTGGTCAAAATCGGGATAAAACGGTAGAAAAAACATCGGTCACAAGAAATCGCTTAACCTATTAATATTGTAGATATATAATTTAATTAAATAAAATACCACAAATTTTTCGATTAAATTCGTGGTACAGTCTTTTACGTCTTAACTTGATTTTTTTTTATTTAATTTTCATACTTGCTGACTTTGTAATCCTAGAAGTAGCTACACCCAGACTATTAAATAACTAGCGTTAAGGATCAATATCAGTTCCTTAAAAAACCTATTAACATTTTAAGACTTTTTTATGGCTTTAGTATAAACGCCTACTTAACTGAATGGAAGGAACATTTTCATTAACAAATTCATATTTACAGTTTTAGGACCACCTTGGAATTTTAAGACGGCATCGTTCTCTCCTGGCTAGTTAAAAACGCATAAAGGTCATAAAACCAAACTACGCATTCACTTTATTTCACCACATACAAATATGATAATAAAAGTTTTTTTTTACGATTTTAAATTTAAGATCTTAAAAGGCCATAAAGTGAAGAGACAAGAAAATCAATTGATATTTTTCATAAAAACATAAACGTTGTTAAATAAATATGTAAAACATAAAAGTCGCCATAAAAATGTGTTAAAATAAACATTTAAATGAAATAAAAAACAAAATTTGTTAAACAGTAGCAGAATTACATAGTTACATTAAATTTTAAGCTTATAGTTAATATAAAAAAAAATATATAAAAATTTGGAATCAAAAGTAAAGAAAACATCTGATATTGAAAATAACTCAATTTGGATTAAACAAATTTAAAATGAATTTGTTATACTCGAATGTTTCGTGTGTTATACAAAATAAGGCGATTAATTTAAAATTGAATTTTCAACCTTTAAAAAGTTTACAAAATTTATAAATTTCATTTAAAGTTGCTAAAAATGGCTCATCTCATATTTAAGCCAACTAAGTATACAGAAATGTTCATTTAATAAACAAAATTTAAGAATCATCTTAAGAACGTTTTTTTGTTGTTTCTTTTTTTTTTACAAAATCTTAATTCTCCTTGTACTAAACGATTTTGTGCACGCAATATCATTCATACGAAAATAACTATTCATAAGAATACCCGGAATCTGACTCAGCCAACCAACCATTGCAGTGATAAAATAAATACACGCGTACTTAGTATTTAATTTATGATCGTTGTAGGCGAAGGCGTTGCGATGGTGGTGTTGCAAAATATCATGTAGTACATGATTATTATTTAATGCAATTTTATTTCATTTCCACTTGAGTTTTATGAAATTTCAATTCTTTCAATTTGTTAATATTTATTTTATATTTGTAAAAAAGGAATTGATGCAAGTATTTTTGATCGTACAAAACAAAACAACAACGTAATCGTGATCTTTCGAATGAAATCAATACATTGTTATAGTTTTTGGTATTTTTTATTATAAGCAGTGGCTTTTATGGCAAAGGGGGTCTTGGCATGAAGTACAGATTTAAGTTTTTAAATAAGGAGTTATTTTAAGACAACCAATAAGACTAATAAAGAATGGCTATAAATATCTAAAAAATATTCTGCAAGCTAAGAAATGCTTTTAGTCAAGCCCGACATCCCAATTTTTGATTTATCGCTGTGACTATTTTGCCGAGTTTTTAAAAATTAATTATAAATTAATTATAATTTCTAAGAAATAACGGACCTTTCTCCATTTATGTAAAAATAAAATAACAAAAACCATATTGATTTTCGTGATTTTTTACAATGCTGTTTGGAGTAAAAGGTTAAAAGGTATTTTATTAAAGATACCCAAAATGGCTGCACAAAATGGACTCTTGCATGGAGAAAAAGAAGTGATGAATCGTAAATAGTTCTCAACTAGTTAATTATACAGTTTGGTCTAGCAGGAGTATTTATGGTTGTTACGAACAATAAACAAGTAACAGTGTTAAATTCGGCTGAGCCGAATCTTTGGTACCCTCCACATCGGTTTTACGTTTATAGAAATATCGGGATTTATTGCATTATTTATAATAAATGTAAACAAAATATTTAAAAAACAACAATTTGATAATTTAATGAACTTAACAGTAAATTATTCAACAAACACGCTAAATTTTTAACATTTTTAGAGGTATCTTCATCTTTTTGGACATATCTCGGCACACTGATGCCGGATTTTTTCCACTTCCAATAGCAACCCGCTTGAAGTAATTAAATAAGTAAAAATTATAATAATTATTATAATTATAATTATTATAATTATCGCTACTTTACCCAGGTAAATTTTTCACTTTGTGAATGAGAGTGATTTCAATAGACAGACGGACGGACGGACAGGCGCACAGACTTACTTCGCTATATCGACTAGAGTTGCTGTAAAGATCTAGAATACATATACTTCATGGAGCCGCAAATGCATTTTTCGATTCGTTACAAACGGAATGATATAATGATATATACCCTCCGCATAGTGGTGTGGAGGGGTTAAAAAATGAGATGCGATTTATACCAAAATTTGATTTAAATTAACTAACAGAAAAATAGCTAAACAGAGCGTTAACTACGAAACAAACCAAAATTTACTTGGCTGATAAACACACTAGGATTTAGACTAACCATTACTAGCCAGAGATGGTTACAAAATAATCAACGAATGAAACTGTTAACGAATTAAACTGTTATATTTGTAATGCCTATATTCCGTATCTTAAACTCGAATTCTTTTTTAATATAAATATATAATGTAATCCATGAGATTTAAAAAAGGAATAGAGCAAATCTCTTAAAATTTGAATAGATTTTTTAAACATTTTTAGTGGACTCTAAGAAATTATTTTTTTTTTTTTTTTTTATTTGTCATATAATCCCGCTTTCGTCTGATTTTTTGAAAAATAAGTTATTTTTAATCCCACAAAAAAGTATATTTTTAAAATTTTTTACATTTAAAATACACTCTTTATTTTAGAAAATCTTTATTTTTATACCCTTAACACCACTGTGCAGAGTGTAAATATCAGATTAGCATACCGCTTGTAGCACATCGAAATATGTATTTGCAACCTCATAAAGTATATATGTATTTTAGATCCTTATAACAACTCGAGTCGATATAGCGATATCCTTCTGTCTGTTGAAATCACGCTCTTTTACAAAATGAACCATTTACCTACTTGGGTAAGGTTATGACAATATTGTTTACTATTATTTCGAGTAGGTTATGTTAAAAATGTGTAAATCGGGCATCACTGAGTGAGGGTTTGGCCTATAATGTGGAGACAGCTCTAAAAAATGCTATAAAATTTCGTATAAAAAACTAAAAATAGTGATAAATTTATATACTACAGAACGTGTTCATAAATGTATCAGCAATACATACAAACACATTTTTGTTTCCTTGATGTTTCCTCGTTGTTGCTTATTATTTGTTTGTTTTTTTATTTTTTCAATGTGAACGAAGATTTATCGATCAGAGTAAATGCTTAATAAGATAATTATGCTCTTACTCCGTTTAAAAAACAAAATGTAGTAGATCGAGTAGGTCACACTACTTAAACTTAGAATGTTCGTCATAAATTGTAGTAGTTTGGTATTTGATTTTGAGCCTCTAGACCCAATAGCCGAGGAACGGCGTAAGAAAATCTAAAGATACTTAGATAAAATTTCATATAAAAAACTAAAGGTAGTGAATAATATTTTTACGTGCCAGATCATGAGCATATCGAATGTATAAGCTATACATACACATTTTTGATTGATTGTTGCTTTGGTTGTTTTTTTTTTTTTGTACATGTGAACAACAACAAGCAAAAAAATGTGTATACGGCGGTAATAAAACAACGAACAAAAATGTAATTGTAATTGTATACGTAAACACATTATAAAAAAGCACGAAAGTTGTAATTTTGTAATTATCTTATTAACTTTAAACATCATTGCAAAGATCTGATAATGTGAAATCTGGACATTTTTGTCTCTTATTGTTAACAATCTTAGTTATGGTAATGAGTTTAGAACATGGGTGAAGTGTATCAACGATTCGCATAGTCGAATTTAATACTCTTACTTGTTTTAAATAACTTCAATATAATATAGAATGTGTACCCCACTAAAACTAATTCTCGAATTACTCACAATTAACGGTTACGATTATTTCACAATTGCACATAATATGTTAGAATAAATCGATATCGAAAATTTATATACATGTAGAAGTCCAGTGACTATATCGCGAATAAAAAAACAACCAATATCAATATGAACACAACAAAAAGACCACATATAGTAGAAATATTGTTTTAAAATCAAAGAAAACAGACAAAAATCTATGGTGAATTCCGAAGTTCTTACCAATTATGTAAAAGTACATAGTTTGAAATTTTTTAATTTTTTTATTAATAGCGAATTCTTTAATAATTTTCGCAAAGTATAGGTTGTAAATAAATGTAGTGGTAGAGAGCAATAAATCAACCTTAGTAGAGGAGAATGAAGCATATATTCCATATACATATCTATATATATAGAAAAGAAAGTTTGTGTGTTTATAGCAGGCTATACCTTTGGCCCGATCTGCTTGAAAATTTCCTATAGGTAGCAAGTCTTGGAGATAAATCAATTAGGCATGAATTCTTAATGTAACATATATGACAGTAAAAGTCCTCAAACATGATATGAGTACACAAGTTATGACTGTGAGTTATTGTGCAAAAATAGGAAGGAAGGGGACAAACTAAATATTTATTATCTTTTATCTGAAGTACTATCATAGTAAAATCCTACAAACTTTGTATGACTCCTGAACTTATTAATGCAGCAGTTGTAGTAAAAGTGGGAGGAATCCTACCGTTAAAAATGGCACCTCCCATACAAATAACAAATAACTCGAATACTAGTTAGTTAGTAACTTTGTGAGAGCCAATTAATTATGAATGTGAGTTGCTGAGAAAACAATGGGCGCCATCGAACAAGTGGGCGTGGAACCTACAGTGAATATTAGGCATAATATATATGAAGTGCTAATACAATTTTGCACGAACACATCAGTTACTAACCTGAGTATTAATGGAAAAATGGCCGAGAACGGACCATTGATTTTTTAAAATTTTTCAATTATTTTTTTACGATGTTTTTTTTTGAAAAATTATCCAATAATTTACATACATTATATAAAACCAAATATTTATTATTTCTGGTTGAATGAATATTGAAATTTCAAATTTTTGTTTAAATCGAAAACATTTGTTCGCCATAAAATAATTGGATGTTGTACTGGCACAAGGCCAGTCTTTAAGTGTCACCAGGTTAAGCTTGGCAAATCCATCTTTTACTCATGGACAGCAACAAGTAGCTTGCTCACGCGAAGGAACACCGAAAATTTTGATAGGTTATGTTAGGTAAATGGGTCGCCCGCCCGAAGACGAGGCCATATGGCCCATTGTGATGCTCTTTGGAAAGTGCCTGAAACGTAGCGATAGGAAAAGAGATAGATAATCTAGGGAGTATGGAGAAGAAAGGAAAGAAAGAAATAAAAGAAGGGAAAGGTGAAAGAGAGCTCTTTCATCCGATATGTGTCCTTCTAGACCAGCCACATTCCCTCAAGAAGTCCGCAATGTAGCGTAGTGGAACATCTACTATGCAGCCCAGATTATCGAAAAATCTTTGCCCTAGATATATGAGGCAACGCTTCTTCAGTCCTGGACATTCACACAGCAAAAGTTGCACTGACTTCTCATCATACACATCCATACAACTCCTACATAAGTCGGCTCTCGGGACTCCTATGCTTTCGGCCATACGCCCTATTGCACAGTGTCCAGTGAGTACTCCTCCAAGTAGGTTGATTGTCCCTTTACCAAAGCCAAGAGTGCTTTCGTTCTCCGCGGGTTAGGCAAGGCCCACTGTTCGTAGGATTATGCTGTGTCCCCATGAACTTTGTTCCAGCTTTCTCTCTTAAGCGGAGAGCCACCTTCGCTGCCATACTCCTGATGAGAATATCGATAGGCATGGTGTTCAGCACTACCTCCATTCCCGCCTGTGATGTCGATCTAATGGCTCCGGTGGTGCCTAGACAGGCCAATCGCTGTGCTTTCACGAGTCTAGTATGGATCCTACGTGTATAGCTTTCCACCATACCAGATTACCATATGTCAAAATAGGTCTAATTATCGCACAATACATCCAGTGGATGATTTGCGGTTTGAGACCCCATATTCTGCCAAACGTCCTCCTGCAGGTGTCGAAGGCACCTAACGCCTTCTTAGTCCTTTCCTCTACGTTACTCGCCCAAGTGAGTTTAGAGATCACAATAACACCCAAATACCCATCCAGCCTTGGATGATTGAACTGAGGCATCTTTGTCCTTCTGGTAAAGAGGACCAGCTCGGTTTTAGAGGGGTTGACCTAAAGACCATTCGCCCTTGCCCATTTAACGAGTATACCTAATGCCGACTCCATGAGGTCACTGATCGTCGATAGGAATCTACCTCTCACCAGAAGCACAACGTCGTCAGCATAAGCCACCACTTTGGTGGCCGTTCTGTCGAAAGTTCGGAGGATTTTATTGATCAAAGGGTTCCACAAAAGAAGAGATATAACTCCTCCTTGTGGAGTTCCCCTCGTCACCACCTTCCTCGCTTCCCCTCACCTATTTTAGAGTTTATCACCCTGCTCTTTAGCATGTAGCCCTTCCATAGGTCATAATCAAAAAACTAAAAATATGTATCAGAAAGAATTGGATTAAACAATGTACTGAGGAAATAATTTTAATTTTTTATTTATTTATTCATTCGTGGAATGAACATAGAAATATTGATTAGGAAAACATATAGATATACATAAATCTTCGTAAGTCGTAGAGAAGTACGACAGACATACTAGTATTTTAATAAAAATCATAACTACTCTCTAAATGTTTCCATCATCAGTGATTTTACTAAAATATATTTTTGATTACATTGTCTCCATATAAAGCTTTTCTACAAGTGCGCATACATTCATACTTCCATTCTTTAAAGATATTTCGATTAAATCTTGTGTTAAATCTTGTATCAGTCGCTCTTAAAATTGATTTAATCGGTGCATTAGGTATCGATCTATTTTGCCCTATGATCCACATCTATAATAGTAATAGGCTAGGAGATTTCTTGTGACCGATGTTTTGTTCTACCGTTTTATCCCGATTTTGACCAAACGTCTATTATTTGAAAGGTATTTCTTTTTCTCCGTTTTGTAGATTTACAGATTTTTAAATTTTATCCTTTATTTTGAGTAAATTGCATTTAAAATTGCTACCAACACATATATAAAATTATACATATGCTATGTGTGTGTTTATTAAATTTTTTAATGTGTTTGTGATAAAAACAATTTTGTTTTTTGTGTTGATTTGTGAATTGGCTATAAATGATTAGCATACTTTTAGGGTCTTTATTTAATGAAAAAATAAAATTTCCTAGAATTTGCGCTCTATATTTTTATTTTATCAATAAAGAGTCCCCTGCAACACCTAAATAAAGATATTATGAATATTTTATTTTGTTTTATACTTTTGTTATAGCGCAAGTTGAAAAAATATGGTAAGACGCAGCGAAGCACGACAGACATAACTACTTTCTAAATATTTTCATTATCAGTGATTGTACTAAACTTTGCTATTGTTTACATTGTCCCCATATGAAACTTTTCTACAAGGGCAGCCATGAGATTTGAACCTGTGTTTCTCTCGATTGCATTCACACTTCCCTTCTTTAAATATATTTCAATGAAATTTTATGTTAAAACTTCTACCAGCCAAAGTCGCTATTGAAATTGATGAAAATCGGTGCATGTTCAGAACTATTTTTTATTCGAGAGCCCCCTAAGGTTTCGACCTATATTGCCCTAGCATCTATATTATTTTTAATGTCCTGATAAAATTTGGTTTGTGAAAACAATTTATCCACACAAATATTTTTATTACGTTTTTCGCGCTTAGCGGGCCACAAAACATTAAAATTTAGTCTAGAAATCCAAATCCAAGGGGCTAACCAACTCTCTTTAAACGCATACTCTTGTTACTGTCCCTGAGTTTATAAACAATCATAATATATTTATTTGTTCACAAACAAGACTTATACGTTAAGTGCAAGAAAACAGCAAAAACATATTTTGTAAAAATACTCCTTCACACAAAACACCCCATGGAAGCTTTAAAGTTTATCAGCGGGTTAATGCAATCTGTAAACACCCTAAAAATGCCGCTGGGCTTACATCGAATGAAATTCATACTCATGAACGGTCTACGTAACACTATGTTTAGAAAGTATTTTAAAGAATTTTTTAATAACTTAGAATAAAATGTTGTTCTCTATGGTTTATAACTGCGATAAGAGAACTATTTAATCAATTTGTAAACTATAACAGAAATGCTGGATTCATCTGAAATTATTTTTAAAAGTTACTAACCACTATCCGATCGATCATATGTTTATAACTCTTTTCGAGATCGGACAAAGGGGTGTGGCACCTTTTATATATTTAAGAGTTCTGAAACTTTGTTCATAAATTATTGACGTGGCTAGATAGGCCAATAATAGGCGAGATCGGTCAATCGGGCATGGCATTTTCATAAAAAGTAAAACTTAAAACTAAGTATGGGTCCGCAAGTTGTGATTGATTAGTCGTTTCATAAATTGCATCATTTGGAATAGAATATGAGTATTTGATTTTAAAATGGGTGGGATGCGATTACTGGATATGACACCTCCATATAAAGTAAATATTTAGCATTATACATCATAAGCCGAGTCTTAAAAATCTGTAAGGGGCCTGAGGCGAGATATAGTCAGGGTAACTCCCGTATGAAGTCAGTATTTATATATATTATATATATTAATAGGCTAGGCGATTTTTTGTTATCGATGTAAGTTTCACAGTTTTACCACGATTTTGACAAAAAATTTATCATTTGAAAGGTATTTCTTTTTAGCTATTACCCAGATTTACAGATTTCCGTCGTCTGCAATATTTTTTTTGGAGTTATGACCGTTTAAGGTTGCTACTAACACATACATAAAATTATACAATGCTATGTGTGTGTTTATTAAATTTGTTAATATGTTTGTGTTAATGTGTTGAGTTTGGTGTCTTCATTTAAAATGCTTTGAATTGTGAAGCATACCTTTAGGGTCTTTATTAAATGAAAAAATTAAGTTTTCTAGAATTTGCGCTCGAATTTCGAGTACCGGAATCTGCTAGAATATATTAATACGTGAATGTAAATTTTTAGTTCCCTTTTTAAGCAATATGAGGGCACGGAGGAGTGTAAAAATTGGCATAGTTATACTTCATATGGAGGAGAAGCCAAGAATGATAAAATTTATGTTTAATCTGTCTCAAAAATATATTAAATTAAATAAAATAAAATATTTATAATAATTCGTTACATCCTGTTAATGCGAATGACTTAAATTATATTTAAGACGCTCTGTGTTGAACTGTGAATTGCTAAAATTGATTAACATATCTTTAGGCTCATTTAAATGTTCATAAATTTTTTATATATACAGATTAAAAAAATATTGGAAGACAAAAATTGAATGAAAAAATAATATTTCCTAGAATTTGCACTCGAATTTCGAGTGCTGGGCTATAAGAGTCTAAATAATGTTAGTAATCAATAATTTATTCACAAAGTGTTAACGGGCTTTCATTTATAACTTTACTGCTAGACAAGGCCAGTTTGATTTTTCGCTAATATCATTTTGTAACTCTGAATACTTTTCGAACATGCCCTGCAACACCTTCCCCATCAGGTGAATTTTTGTAATTGTTGACTGTGTTAATATCACCACCACACAGTAACGGCAACGGCCACATGAACATGGACTACAACAACTGAAATACTAACGTACATATATATGTAAGCACAATAACAATCGATTTAACTGTGTTAAAGAGCATGATCATTTAACTGACTTTCCTCCAACCTCAGCCCACTCCCCCTCACAGTATTCTGTTGTTTTTTATTTTCCGCCTACACGCTGGTTTCAGACGTCTGCGGGAGCTTTATTCTGGCTAAGTATTAAATGTGTATAAAAAAAATTGTATCGTTTTGCTTTTATTTCGAATTATAGAGTTGTGTGTGAGTTGAGCTTGAGCCTTGCAGCAATTGTGCTTTGCGTAAATTTATGATGTGATTTCGATCAATTGGCATAATCTATTTAGCGCATGCTTACTTTATTTATGTTCGGTGTTTTAGAATGAACGAACGATGCCAATGCAATATTGCTGGATGTCTGTCCGTCCGTCTGTGTTTGCGTGTATAAATTTTGTACAATTTGTAATGAGATAATTTTGTTTATTGTTTTGAAATCGGCCAATGAACTTTGTTGTGCAAATGCAAATTAATGTGTAGATGAAAAGGGTTTATGCTTTTTAAAAGAAATTTTTACATTTTTTCCGTTCAAATTGAAATCAAGTCCAGTAGAATTATATACAAAAACATTGTTTACAGGAAGTTATTTCAAAAAAGGTCAGATTCAAGCCATGTTTACAAGTTATATCTGTTCTAGTGTGCCAATTTTATTAAAAACTTTATGGATTTAAATTTAAAAATAGATCAATCAAATGAACGATTTTACTTCATAACATATTTTTACGATCTTAATTGGAATTTCAGATCATTTTAAATAATTCAATTGTATCAAAATATTTAAGAAACTTTTACAATTCTTTTCCTTCATATAAGTGAATCTCTGCTCATGCGCCTTTAATAAAAAAAAAATTCCCATAAATCACTTACTTTAATTTAATTATTCCCGCATTCATTTGTCGTTATAAATTTTGTTCAGAAACTATTTCATAAATCCTTATAAACATTAAATGACAATTAAATTCCTTAAGCAATTTTGTGTAGCCCATAAAGATTTCAATTTGAAATTGACAAATTTTTATTAACTTAACTTCAAGTTAAGAAAATGTCAATTAAAAAGAAAACAACTCCAAACCTCAGCATCACAAAAAGCATCAGGCTTCAACACTAAACTTTAAAACATATTCATTTTAAGCGCAGCTTTAAGATTCTTTAAAAAGCTGCAAAAAAAATCTCAATAAAAATTGTTTTTTCTTTTTCTCATTGTGAGATGTGTGGCGTTCACTCATTACTAAATGACAGCTCTTTTTTTTTTTGTAAAATAAGCAAACGGAAAAAATGTACAATATGCTTAATGTATTGACAGGTTTAAGTCATAATCAATCTGAAATTGTTTACAGTAAACTGCGAAAACGTAACAATATTCCAGCGTAGTAGCGAACAAGTTTCAACTTCTTGCTAAAAATATTTATGATTGATTGTTAAACAGTTTAGTCGATTGAAGGAATTGTATTCGTAGGCTAAGAACAAAACTATGTCATATTGTCTTATGATGGTATCCCAACTTGCCATCGCAGAATCTAAGGAGATATTTCAAAAATTCGAAATTATTTTGATACATTTTCTGTATATATCACATTTTTGTTTGGAGGAAATTTAAAAAAATTCTTCGCTGTAATTTTATGAAATTCTTAATTTTAATTTTTTTTCTACTAGCTGAAAATAGTGTACGATTTAGTTTTATGTTTATTTAAAATTTTTTCACATAATATATGTAAAAATAAACACACCAACTACAAATTTACACAAAAAATGTTAATTCTACAATTATCATGTGTGATTATAAACACTAGCAGGTTTCAGCGCTCGAAATTCGAGTGCAATTTCTAGGCAATATTATTTCTCAACTTAGCCAATTCACAAACCAACACTTTTTCGGTTTATTATTATTGTGAATGAAGATAACAAACTCATTAACAAATTTAATAACACAAATAGCATACGTATAGTTTTATGTATGTGTTAGTAGCAACTTTAAATGTAATTTACTCAAAATAAGGGAAAAATTTTAAAAATCTGTAAATCTGGTGAACAGCTAAAAAGAAATACCTTTCAAATAATACACGTTTGGTCTAAATCGGGATAAAACGGTAGAACAATACTTCGGTAACAAGAAATAACCTAGCCTCTTAATATTATAGATAATGTGTTTAAACATTGACATTTTTAAACATTTTGCACCATATTTTAATAATTGTTTCCATTTTTTCAAAAACAAAAAAAAATGCAAAGTAACTTTACTTGCATTTTTGCAGTTTCAGAATTCAAATCGGTATTGGCGAGTAGGCCACTTCCCCTCCCAGTATGGACTTTTATAGATTTTTTGTCCATTAGTAGTCTGCTTAGATTTATGACATTAATCATTCTTTAATTGGTTATAGTTTGTCATATTTAAAGAAAATTGTGAATTATGACAAGATTACAAATCAATATTATATTTGTAAATGTGTGTTTGTATGTATGTTCTAAATTATTGAAATAAATGAATATATTTATTAAAAATTAGGTTTTATTGACTTTCAAGTAAATATAATCTTGACTTCAAATTGGTGGCTGGATATGAGAGTTCATTGGCGTCGTATTTTTGAAACACATTTGCTTTTCATCTTAAGCAAATCTCAAGTTTTATATCATTTAATTCTTTGTAAGCTAAAGAAAAAATTTTACCATATTATAGAAAAAAAAATTGTACATTTCTATAAAAGTCAAAATTAATCGACGTTTTAAATAGTTATCCATTTCATGTTATACTAGCAGATCCCAGCCTTCGAAATTCGAGTGCAACTTCTAGGAAAATTTTTTTTTTTTTAATAAATTTTGACTTTTTGGTTCATGTCAATTCAACACAATTGTTATTGTGAATGAAGAAAACAAACTCATTTCTTTTTTTTGCAAACACATTTACAAATTTAATAAACACAAACATAACATTGCATAATTTTATGTATGTATTAGTAGCAACTTTAAACAAGTATAACTCCAAAAAAAGAACAAATTTAAAGATCTGTAAGTCTGGTGGACAGCTAAAATAAAAGAGCTTTCAAATAAGATACGTTTGTTTAAAAGAGTGGGAAAACTGTTTAACAAATCATCGGTTACAAGAAATCGCCTCAGCTATTAATATTATAGATTTGCTGTCGTATGTTCAATAGGTAAAAATTTTTTTATTAGAAAAATATCGCTGCAGATGATTACCGAAATTACTCGAAAAATTGGAACATGTAATATATTAAATTCTTTAATAGTTTTCTTTGTTCTTGATTTAATTTTTCCCTGCTAAAAATTAAATCTGAAACTTAACAATAAACACACAGTTCTGTCCACTCTTTGCCTTTGTTGTTTATCTACTACTAATCCCGTTAGATTTGCATGATTTTGTTGGAATTAAATGTTTAATAGAAAACACATACGTAGATTTCTTCCAACGTCACTTTTGTGTCATTAAAGATTTGATTAAATCTTATTTTCGTATTAATAAAAAAGAAAAACAATACTTAGAACGGCCAAAAAATTAGAAATATATAAAAAATCTTGAAGATGAAGTTGTAAGACCAATCGAAAAGGTGACTCATGCTGTGTTATCGCAAAACAGCTAAACGTCAGCCTAGTAAGAAAATGGCGATATGTGCTTTTGGGTCCTAACGAAGGAGATATCGTTTGGTGGAACGAAATAAGATTACTGGAAACACCAGAACACCAAAAATAGCTAACGAAGCTCTGGACAAATTGGTAAGTCACTGAATAGTGGGCTCGTATCTGCTGTGAAAAAAGAAATCATCTGAATCCGATCACAGGAGAGATGTGTAAACATTTAGAAATTAAAGATTTTTTATGGCACTTTTTTAAAATCAAACAGAAAGCGTCATCTATGTACCACTTGTAGCAATCAACTGCAGCGGCTCTGCGAATATAAAAATATTTATTATTATTTATTATTTCAACCGGTTAATTTTTAATTTTTCGTTTTTTATTTTTCATTTTTCAATTTTCATTTTTCTTTATTCATTTTTTATTTTTCATTTTTCTTTTTCAATTATTTATTTTTTATTTTTCATGTTTTATTTTTTATTTTTTTTTTTTTATTTTTTATTTTTTATTTTTTATTTTTTATTTTTTAATTTTTTTTTTTATTTTTTACTTTTCATTTTTTATTTTTAATTTTTCATTTCTCATTTTTTATTTTTTATTTTTCATTTTCCATTTTTCATTTCCAATTGTTAATTTTTTATTTTTTTAATTTTTTATTTTTTATTTTTCATTTTTAATTTTTTACTTTTAATTTTTTCGTTTTTCATTTTTCATTATTTATTTTTCATTTTTCATTTTTTATTTTTCATTTTTTTACACTTTTTGTTTTTCATTTTTTATATATTATTTTTTTTTTATTATTATTTTTTTTTACTTTTTATTTTTTATTTTTCATTTTTCAATTCTCATTTTTTACTTTTCATTTTTCATTTTCATTTTCCATTTTTCATTTTTCATTTTTCATTTTTTATTTTTTATTTTTTAATTTTTATTTTTTATTTTTTATTTTTCATTTTTTATTTTTTATTTTTCATTTTTCATTTTCATTTTTCATTATTTATTTTTCATTTTTCATTTTTTTACATTTTTTGTTTTTCATTTTTAATTTCTTATTTTTAATTTTTCCTTTTCAAAATGATAATATCATCATATCATATCATAATTTTTTCACCAATACAATCATGTCACACCGATTTTGTCTTACGTCTTACGCTGTTTTTATATCCTATACCACTATGTGGTTTCGGTATAATGAATTTGTACTGCTCTTTGTAACTACGACTCACTTTCTGAGTCGATTTAGCGGTGTCCGTCCGTCCGTCTGTCCGTCTGTGTGTCCATGTAAACTTTGTAACTACAGGTCGCAAATATGAATGTATTTTCATGAAATTTGGTATATAAGCTTTTATCGGCCATAGGATGAAAGCTATTGAAATTGCTGAAATACGCTCCATGTTCAGATCTAGTCCCCATACAAATGACCCCTATGAAAACGACATGAATTGACATAAGATCCAAATTATCATACAGATCTCAGTCAAATTGGGTTTGTACCTGTTTATTACATCAACTAATCAGCAGTCCAAAAATAATCCCAATAGGGTAAGTCTTATTCATAGTCCCAATATAGAGCTGCTTCCCCATCTTCACTTAAATCTATCAAAAAAAACAAAAATATTGCACAGATTTTTCTCAAATTTGGATTTTATATATTTTTTCAAAGTGACTTTACCTAATATGGTCAGGATCGGCCCATGTTTTGATCTAGTCCCCATATAAATATAGCATCCGTTATGAACTTTTTCATATCTGCAGCCAAAAAAATTAATAATAATGCCACCCAATTTTGCTTTATGCTTATTTTCTATATCGAATTAGTTAGGCCGAGGAGACAGGGTCTCTATACCATGGTATAGGATGTGGTGTAGTAGGTCTGGACACACTATAATTTCTTGCTTGTTGTGATTGTACTGTGAAAAAGTTTTTAACCCCCTCTGCGCGTATAGATGATTACACATCAAAAGGAAACTCGCACTGTCGAATTAATTTTTCCAAAATACATAAAAACTAGACAACTATTGACTGGAAACGAGTGCTTTGCTCGGATCAAACAAAAATTAATCGTGTCCATTCAGATGGAAACAATATTATTGGAAGAGGTCCGGTGCCTACTCGCATAAAACGTGTTTTAAAGAACAAAGGACTTTGCCCAGATTCTTCTCAAATTTGGTTTGTATATATTTTTGCAAAACATAAGTGACCTTACCAAATATGGTCAGGACGGACCAATTTTCGAACTAGTTCCTATATAAATATAGCATTCGATATGAACTTTTTCATATCTGAAGGCAAACAAATTAATAACAATGGCACTCAAATTTGGTTTACGCTTATTTTCTATATCTACGTAGTTGAACAGAAGCAATGTGCGGTCCAGAGCGACTGTAACTTTCTTATACGTTTTTATTATTAACTTGTGTACTAACATATACTTAGATTTTTATTGAAATAGAATGTATTAGAATTATTCTTTACTAAAATCAAGTATGAAAAAAAGCAAATATTGATAAAAAGCCCAAACAATATTTTGAATAAGCCTCAGTTGAAAATTTTTCATACATAAGTTTTTTCTATTAAACTATTTTGTCATAAATTTTTTTGTATAAAGCTAAAAAGGATTGACGTTAAGCAACAGAGTCCAAATTCATTTAAATTTTTTGCAATCGAAATAGATGTACATTAAGACGGCCCTTAATAAAAAAGGTTTGAAACTCTCGGTCTCACCGTCTAGAAATATGCGAATAGCAAAAGAACTGAGAATAGCCCCAAGCTAATATAGGACGATTAAGTCAAAAAATTCAAATAATTTTCAAATACTGCTGAATTCTGGATCATTTTAACTCTCGGAGCCCATAAGGGTAAGTTTTCGTAACATATAGCATAATTTTATTTCCCAACCCATAGTAAGGGTTTTATCTAGTTTACTAGAGCAATTAATTTTTTTAAATATGCCAAAATTCAAAGTTTGGCCTCGGCAAAGAATGAGTTAACTTTGTTCGATTTATTCCCAGTTTTTAGCATTGAAGAGCACATTTGGTTATTATATTTTAGGCGTCACATCAAATAATTCAAGAGCACTTACACTTTAAATTCGAACACTTTTGTTCGCCACCATATAATGAGGGGCTTAATAATTTATTTTTAAATAAATGCAATATGACATAATTTTGATTTTTTTTTTATATTTAGTTTTATTTTTATTATTCATTCTTTTTGAATGCAATCAGGCTTCAAAATGACTGAATTTCAACTAATTTTTAGTATACATTTTGCATCACATTCTTAAAAATAATAATAAACTAATAAGAAAATTATAGTTGTTATAGACAGGCTATATGATACCCTATAGCATGAGCATCGAGAAATGGCCTTAGATCCAACTTTGCTGAGGTCATAATTATAAAAAGAAAATAATAAACCAAGATTTAGTTGTCAGTTGTTACCTGCATACATTGAAAGTTGATATGGGATTCTATATTTCTATGGTGAAAAGGTAAAAGATGACCCGAACATTACCATAAAAGTCACTTCTTTAACACATATGCTTACCAAATTTAAGAAAGTTCTATGCAATATTTTTGCATTTTTTTGAAGATTTAAGTGAAAATCGGAAAGCAGCTTTTTATAGGAACTATGACTAACATTTTTCATACAGGGTATACTTTTGAACTTCTCATTTATGCGTATAATAAACACACATAAACCAAATTTTACCAATACCTATATATTAAACTGTATTTCATAGAGGTTACTTGTGTGTTCTAAACATGTATCAGTTTTCATCAATAGCGGCCGTCCTACGGCCGACAACAGCTTATAGCCAAAATTTTATCAATATATAATTAAATTTTCGACCTGTAGTTTTACTACAAGAGCCACAAAGACAGACAGACGGACCGACGGAAGGACGAACATTTCTTAATCGACTCAGAAAGTGATTCTAAGTCGATCGGTATAATCAAATACTTTGGGTAGTTACAAACATTAACAGAAACTCTGTATAACCCAACTACGGAATGGTATAGTTTAAAAAATTGCATGTTAAGAATAACAGTTAATAATACTAATATACTTTTTTTTATTTAAGAACTCTTTAAGTTTCATATAACGTCATTGATTTTGTGTAATATTTTGTATGTATAGTTTTTAAACGCATAAGCAGCAAAACTAAAAATTCTAGACTCTTCTACATCCTTTCGATATTTTCAAATATACTTGAATATTTCCAGAAATAATTTTTTGCATAAACATTTTTTTATTTACAATCTGTTTTGCATTAATAAGTTAATTATATAAAATAGCAGATTCCAGCCCTCGAAATTCGACTGCAAATTATAGGAAATTTTATTTTTTCATTAAATAAAGACCCTAAAGGTATGCTAATCAATTATAGTCAATTCACAAATCAACACAAAAAAACAAACTATTTTTTTATTACAAACTCATTGACAAATTTAATAAACACACACATAGCGTTGTATAATTTTATGTATGTATTAGTAGCAACTTTAAATGCAATTTACTCAAAATAAAGAAAAAAAATTAAAAATCTGTACATCTGCAAAACGGCTAAAAATAAATACCTTTCAAATAATATACGCTTGGTCAAAATCGGGATGAAAAAGTAGAACAAAACATCGGTCACAAGAAATCGCGCAGCCTATTAATAATATAGATACTAGCTTCACTAGGCTTAATAACTATTTAAATTTTTGTTGTTATTACATACAAGATTTAGTAGTTACATATTTACATATACCAGCAGATCCCAGCCCTCGAAATTTGAGTGCAAATACTAGGAAATTTTATTTATATTTTTTGTTATTATTTTATAAGACCCTAAAGGTATGCTTATCAATTTTGGCCAATTCACAATTAAAAACTTTTTATTGTCGTTATTGGTTTATGTCTATGTCCAAAAATATTCTTCAATTCAACAAAGGGCTTTTTGCAAACACATTAATAAATTTAGTAAACACATAGACAGAATTTTATAATTCTATGTATGTGTTAGTAGCAACCTTAAAGGCTTTTGGCTTAAAAAGAATTTAAAAACGAATCTTTGATACCCTCTACCTCGGTTTGAGTATTGATAATAAATGTAAACAAAATATTGGAAAAATAAGGATGCATTTCCTATGTGCATGCGATTCCGGTTATATGACATAACTTCTCGTTTAATTTAGTTTTTGCTAATTAAATAGCTCGCCCTAACCTCCGAGCTAAATCGTGCTAATTGGAGATGGCTGTATAGTTCCTTTTAACTGGCGAAATATTTTTTCATTGCGGCAATTTAGGTCGGATGGAGTAAAAAAATAATAACCAAAAAAAGCTCTCTCAACTTGTTTATTAAAATATTGCAATATTTTGAAAACATAGAGAATAAATTTGTAATAATAAATAATCAAATTAGGAATGCCAAACCCAAAAAACCAACTATCCCAAACATTTTAAATAAAATAATTTGTTATCTTTATTTTCTGAAAAACTTCATCCAAAAAATTTTTAAAAATAATATATAAATAATAATTTTTATGTTCGCAATTCTTAAATATCATTTGAGGTTTTCTAAAATTCATTTAATTTAAATTAATGTTTTCTGTAGTGCGATTCTCTAAATTTCAACGATCCGACAATCGCAAAATATATCGACAGCTATTTTTGTTTGCACTAAAGATTAAGTGATTCACTAAGTACGTACATCTTAACGACAGTCGACAAATCTATTTTTCTATTTATTTAAATGTAATCGAGTGGCATCTCTGTCAAAATAAGCGAAAACACAAAGAATAGAAAAAACAAATTACTTCGTGTTTGGCAGGATGATTTTATGTTTATGTTTAATACCTTTATTTTTTTTTTACTAATATTTTTTGTTTATTTATTTGAAAATGAAATAATGAATTGAATATGCTATTTAATTTTTTTAATTATATAAAAAAGATTTTTTAATAAAGGCAAAATATTTTCACAATTTTATGATTTTTATTTATGTATGACGACATTTCAACCTAAAAATTTAAGTTTTTATCGATTGAATAAACAACACAAAAATGGTTGTCGTTTAGATAACAACAACAGCTGACTTTAACAATAGCGAATATCATTTAAAAATTTTAAACGTAAACATTTTTTAAAAGTGAACATTTTTGGTGTTTTTATACCCTATACCACTATGTGGTTTGGGTATAATGACTGTGCTGCTGTTTGTAACAACCAAAAATATTTGACCTAGACCCATCTTTAATTATACCGATCGAATCAGAATCACTTTCTGAGTTGATTTAACAATGTCCGTCCGTCCGTCCGTCCGTCCGTCCGTCCGTCCGTCCGTCTGTGTGTCCATGTAAAGCTTGTAATCAAACTGCAGGTCGCAAATATGAATATATTTTGACGAAATTTGGTACATAAGCTTTTATCGGCCAAGGGATGAACGCTATTGAAATTGGTGAGAATCGGTCCATGTTCAGACCTAGCCCCCATACAAATTACCCCTATGAAATCGACATAAATTGCCATAAGATCCAAATTGTCATATAGATCTTCCTCAAATTGGGTTTGTATGCGTTCATTACATCCATCCATGAGTAGTCCAAAAATGATCCCTTTGGCCCCATATAGAGCTGCTTCCCGATCTTCATTTAAATCTATTAAAAAACAAAAATATTGCACTGATTCTTCTCAAATTTTGTTTGTATATATTTTTGCAAAATACAAGAGACTTTACCAAATATGATCAGGATCGGTCCATTTTTGGACCTAGTCCCCATATGGATATAGCATCCGATATGAACTTTTTCATATCTGCAGCCAAAAAAATCCCACTCAAATTTGGTTTTTGATTATTTTCTACGTCCAGTTAGTTGGGCCTAAGAGATAGGGTTTCTAAACGCATGGTATAGGGTATCATATAGTCGGTCTAGACCGACTATAATTTTCTTACTTGTTTTTTTTGGAATTTCAATTTGTGTTTAACGAATAAAATTTATATATTAAAGATGCAATTGATGTCTTCTAAATTTAAAATTATTATTTCCGACGTTTTGATATGATTTTCTGAAATTCGATTAATATTTTCTAATTTATAATTGGAAATTTTAATTCCAGTTTTTATACCCTATACCACTATGTGGTTTGGGTATAATGACATCGTGCTGCTGTTTGTAACAACCAAAAATATTTGACCTAGACCCATCTTTAATTATACCGATCGAATCAGAATCACTTTCTGAGTTGATTTAACAATGTCCGTCCGTCCGTCCGTCCGTCCGTCCGTCTGTGTGTCCATGTAAAGCTTGTAATCAAACTGCAGGTCGCAAATATGAATGTATTTTGATGAAATTTGGTACATAAGCTTTTGTCGGCCATGGGATGAACGCTATTGAAATTGGTGAGAATCGGTCCATGTTCAGACCTAGCCCCCATACAAATTACCCATATGAAATCGACATAAATTGCCATAAGATTTAAATTGTCATATAGATCTTACTCAAATTGGGTTTGTATGCGTTCATTACATCCATTAATGAGTAGTCAAAAAATGATTCCTTTGACCCCATATAGAGCTGCTTCCCGATCTTCACTTAAATCTATTAAAAAACAAAAATATTGCACTGATTCTTCTCAAATTTTGTTTGTATATATTTTTGAAAAATACAAGAGACTTTACCAAACATGATCAGGATCGGTCCATTTTTGGACCAAGTCCGTATATAGATATAGCATCCGATATGAACTTTTTCATATCTGGAGCCAAAAAAATTAATAAAAATACCACTCAAATTTGGTTTTTGCTTTTTTTCTATGTCCAGTTAGTTGGGCCTAAGAGATAGGGTCTCTAAACGCATGGTATAGGGTATCGTATAGTCGGTCTAGACCGACTATAATTTTCTTACTTGTTAGAATTGATATTTTCTTAAATTTGAATGGAAAATTTAAAAAGTGCAATTTTATATTTATGTGAATAATAATGCTTTAGTAATTATAAGCAATTTTTAAAGATTAGATTTAATCAGATATTTTGTAGGTAAAGCAGAACAATAGTTCTATATAACTATGTAGAACTGTTGTGAAA
This sequence comes from Cordilura impudica, assembly GCA_963682025.1. Classification (NCBI taxonomy): domain Eukaryota; kingdom Metazoa; phylum Arthropoda; class Insecta; order Diptera; family Scathophagidae; genus Cordilura; species Cordilura impudica. Next base: position 70,024,300 of record OY821520.1, read on the forward strand.
GCACAAAACTCATTGATGAACTCGGTAACTGTATTTTATAAAGACAACAAAAAGTTAATATGCCAAACTTATGTTCATATTTGTAAAAGAATAGTGAAAAAACATATGAAATAAAAGACCAGCCCGTGTATACTCTTAATATTGTTCTGTATGATATCTATTTGAAAATATTGACATTCATGTTAAAATAGAAATAACTATTGCAAAGCTAATTAGAACAAACAAAAATTGTGGCGCCATCTACTGTGGCATAGTCACGCTGAGCAAAATGAAGTGACACTCTGTTAATGCAAAAGAAATGTATTTTCCCCACAACAAAATATTGCAGAATTTTATGTAAATAAAATAATATACCGATTTATTAACATGCAGTTATTATGGATATACATACACATGTATATGGAATATATGTACATATATTATTTGTATTATTTAATATGTGTATGTATGTATATGTATTTTTGTGTTTTTCTCTTTAAATAATAATACATAATACATATTTTTTTTTTTTTGCTAAATTTACATTGTTTTTTTAGATGTTGGTGCATTTTTACTCCCTTTATATTAACTCGTAGTGTCTGCTTGTCGAAAAAATTTTTTCGATTTTAACCCCTTTCCCGTGACCCAATCGATCTGAAACTTTGCAGGCAGGCTCATGACAATGACAGAAATAATCTAACAAATGTTTTTAGTGATGCCAAAACAATGGAAACTTTTAAATTTTTCTACCAGAGTTCATAAAAAAATGTACAAAGGGTTAGTGTTTATTATATTATTACCACAACGACCACAAAAACAACAAGTCCAGCTATGACAACAATACCACATTTAGAATAACAACAAGAACAATATAGAAACACCATATTTTTCATTTTTTTTTTTTTTAATTTTCAGAGATTTCCCTGGACCTGTTCCACCGATTTTAATAATTTTTGAAACAGGAAACTTCCCATGAATTTGGTAAATCATTCTCACTAAAAACGATCACCCTAGCTGTCCTATTGAGGGCGTGATCGTGACAAGAACAACATAGAAAATTATATTTTTTCAAGACTTTTTTAGTTCTTCATTCAAATCTCGGGCCCTAATTCACCGATTTGAACGATTTTAAATAGCAAACTTCTCAGGATGTTAATGAATCATATTTATGTCAACGAGTACCCTAGCTGCCCGATTGATGCCGTCATCGTGATTTCCACAGACGGACAGACGGACAGACGGACATCGCCATATCAACTCTGGTTGTTATAAGGATCACACATATATATATTATATGGGGTCCAAAATTTTTTTTCTAATTATTACAAATGGAATGACAAACTTATATATACCCTCTGCACACTGGAGTAGAGGGTATAAAAAAATTCAGAAATCTAGGACCTAGACTAATGGTTAAGGGTGTGAAGTTAGCGACGAAAGTTAACTACGTTTTTCAAAAATGTTAAATACTTAACAGAGACTGTTAAATTAACAGAATTTTTGTGAAGATAACTACGAAAGTTAAATACGTTCTACAAAATGTTATGTATATAGAGAATGTTGAACTAATATGTTTGTATGTTTTTTTGAAGATAACTACGGAAATTAAATACGTTTTACAAATAAGTTGAGGGATTTAGCCATATAGTGGCATTTGTAGATTTGGACTAGTAAATTATAAAAAAAATAAAAATAAATTGAATTTTACGAAAAGATCAAAGTACGAAATATCATTTTAAAAAAAACATATGAAATTTTTTTATACTACTATATGACAAAATTAAATGGCAAAATTGGACCAAATGGTTGGAGGAGGGGCTTAGCCCTATATGAGAGTTTATAAATTAGGACTACTAGTTTAGAAAAAGAGCAAAAAAATGAAAATCGTTAGTAACGTTTTTGAGAAATATCGATTTTAAAAAAATATGATTTTTTTTTTCCCTAGTACTATATGGAAAAACTAAATGACATTTGATTTTTTGATCTTTTTTTACTCTACTGGTGTTCGTCTATGATCCCTAATATAGGGCTAAGCCCCTGATCGAACCGTTTTGTCCAATTATGTCATTTAGTTTTTCCATATAGTACTAGGGGAAAAAGTCATATGTTTTTTTAACGATATTTCTTACTTTCATTTTTTGTAAAATTCAATTTATTTTTATTTTTATTTTGTTTAATATACTAGTCCTAATAAACTAATGCCACTACATATCTAAACCCCAAAACTTATTTGTAAAACGTATTTAATTTTCGTAGTTATCTGCATAAAAACATATAATTATGTTAGTTCAACATTCTCTATATAATGCATAACATTTTGTAGAACGTATTTAACTTTCGTAGTTATCTTCACAAAAATTCTGTTAATTTAACAGTCTCTGTTAAGTATTTAACATTTTTGAAAAACGTAGTTAACTTTCGTCGCTAACTTCACACCCTTCTAATTGTTAATGGTGATTTTAATGCTTTATCTAAGCAAATTCTTGTAGTGGTAACCGATTTCCCACCACTACCTTTACTGTGTGCACGTTTAAAGATTACAGTCAACACAGTAAATTATATTTTAGGCAGGCAGTTTTTTGTAACCTTTTTTCTTAAATATTTTCATCATTATTTACAGCAAATACCTAGTATAAAACTTTGGATAAAAAAAATTGTTCCATAGCACCCATCCCCTTTAAAAAAAAAAAAATAACTACATATTTACGAGTAACAAAATGAGAATGAATTTTGTCCTAAAATGGTTACAATAATAATTAAAAGTTATGATATACTTACAGGCATCATGCGGGCTTTCAATATTTAAACAATTTTAAATATATACTCATCTGGGGTGGTCTACTTGTCTATACATAAGTCTGGCCATAAAAGGTACGTGATATGGCAAGTTATGCATATTTCGTCCATTTTAAAAGCATAAATTTATGCATAAATAAAAAAAAACTTAATATGCTTAAAATCATGTAAAGGCCCGACATCTATCCATCATCATAAGTGTATTAAGTTTAAAAATTTATTAACGTGTATACTAAATATGATCTGCAAACTATTTTTTTTTTTTGTGTCTAGTGAACAACATCAATAATCCACGCGTATGGAAAGGGTTTTCTTTGGTTTTAAGTACTTTTTGTTTTATTTTTTGAGTTATAATAAAACAGAAGTTTTTAAAATTGCATACTTAAAAGCCATAAAGACCATGATTAGCTAAAAGATCAGTAACTTCTTACAATTGGGAGCAACTTATTTGTCTGTCTGTATGCCGGCCAGCCAGCAGTAAAGCCGTAGTTTAATACAGCCATTTTAAGGCGGTTAAACGATGTTGTAAGTTTCAAAAAGTTTACATTGAACACAACACGAAAAAACAACAATTATATTAAGAAACATGTGTTGTTCTTGTAGCAAAAAGAAATTGTTATTTACAGATTGGTCGGCTTTGGGTTAAACCTGCTCTAAGGCTGGCGCGTGTTTCACGCTTAAATAATAAAGACAAGTAGGAGTTTTCTAGTTGGTTGAGATGAATTCCGTATACCCTTTACAACATTTATGAAAATAGAATCTAAATATGTTTTGGGCCGCAATAAGCTTGTAGATCTTTTGAAATTTTCTGTGTAAAATTTAGCTTATTAACCCAGATAACGCCAAAAAAAATATTTGTTTTTTTTTAACTTAAAATTTTATTACGAAACTAATATCTTCATCAATATATAACTAGCAGACTCCAGCGGTCGAAATTGGAGTGCAATTTCTAGGCAGCTTCATTTTTCAACTTAGCCAATTCACAAACCAACGCTTTTATGGTTTATTATTTTGAATGAAGATAACAAACTCATTAACAAACACATTAACAAATTTAGTAAAACACACATAGCATATGTATAATTTTATGTATGTGCTAGTAGCAATTTTAAATGCAATTTACTCAAAATAAAGGAAAAAAATTTTGAAATCTGTAAATCTGCAAAACAGCTAGAAAGATATACCTTTCAAATAAAATACGTTTGGTAAAAATCGGGATAAAACGGTAGAGCAAAACATCGGTCACAAGAAATCGCCTAGCCTATTAATATTATAGATATAACTTTTTTTTTCTTAAAGCTACAGTTTTCCCCGAATAGGGCATCCTTTTAAAAGGACAATGCTACATACTTTAATTTTTTTATATTTTACTTTCAGTTTAAAGGAACGTAACGTAATATAAAATAAAGGATTTTCAAAGCAAATAATATAAATGTAAATGGAAAGACGAATATATTTTAAGTTGGAGTGTGATTCGACATTGCATTTGTTGCATAAACGTAGGCCTTCTTATGGCAATAGGTGCAATGAGTTTGCTGTTTCTTGTGTTGTAGTAGTTGACCCTGTCCATCAAACTGCAAATACATATGAAGGTTGGTTCGGACTGGCTTGAGCTCCTCTTTAATGATCTTTTCAAAGATTCCAGTAATTCGCTTGCAATAACTCTTGTGAAAGCCAAATGGTCCATATTTCCGCCATACCAGCTGATACAATAACCAGAGATTAGCGAAAAAAACTACCCTTTTCCTCTAATAGAAGTTCGGTATAGCCCAATGTTTTTGTCGTCTCCCAACTCCATGTTTTCATTATACTTTTTAATAAGCTTTGTTTGCTGTATAGTAATAAAATTATTGCTAATTGCATCAAAAAGTGGTCGAAATGTCGCAATATCGTCATCGGTCTTGTAGTCAGGAACATCGTTATACCTAATTTCTGCATCTGCTCGTAGCTTACCGCCTCACAGTGGACCATTTTACTAGACGGCGGTCAAGAATCCATAACATTTGATTGGATTGGAATTTTGATACGCGGTTTTTTTTTTTTTTTTTTTGTTTGGTAGGATGGACTTTAGCCTTTAATTTTGCTATAAAACGTAAATATCGACTGATAATAAAAAAAAGTTATGGAGGGTTTAAAATACATTCTCATTTTTAGTTGAATTTTAGTACAAAAGTGAAGTGTTAAAAGGTAAAAGAAGGTTTGTTTTTTATATAACGTCTTAGCTATTCAGTTATATTAAAATTAAACTTAAAAATTTTTTAAAATGTATTAGTTGTAAAATAATACTTCTTAAAAATTTTGTAACTTTAATTTTGTCATAAAATGCCAATCTTTGGCCCCAGCAAACTTTATAGTCCTAATGTTCTTAAGGGCCAGAGGTTGGATTTTTTTTTTAAAGGAGCCTGAGTTAAAATATAATTTATTAAGCAGCGAACGTAAAAGTCACCTGATATTGGTTCAAGATAGAGAAGTTTCAATGAAAAGTCGTGTGTTTTTACTTTAGTTAAAAACTTTTTTATTGTCTTTTTAAATATTTCTATATCAATTTTTATTGTAAATTTATAAAATACATAAATTTTTAAATCACGAAAAATTGTTTCACTATATAAAAAGAGTGTCAGTTATTGTTAGTGTACTGAAAAATTAATTTAAATCAAACAATTTTAGTAAATATTTCTTCGAAATAGCCTTGATTTTCATCTTCTAGAAGTTGTTTGGCTTCTTGGTATAATTCAATAGAGGAAGTTTTCCATTTTTGTCGAGTGTTGGACATATGTGGATCTGAAATGCACAACAAAATAGTGAGGAGGTCTTCATTAGTGCAACATCTGGACATTTTTCTTGTGTTGTGCTCGCGAAAGAATCTGTAGGCCTTGTTCCTTTTTTTTCGCGCTTCTTCAGATAGATTTCCTATTCGTAGTATATTATTTTGAATTACTTGTTCCCAATGGTACAAAATTTTATGAACTGTGGATGGCATTTATCTCCAAGAGTATTTTTCGTTATAAAGTATTGCTATTTTGTTGGCGTACTAATAAAATAAATATCAGCGAGATCTCTATAACAATAATTAACCATTATTCAAACTATAATGAATATTAACTGTGGAAACATCTATAATATTAATAGGCTAGGCGAGTTCTTGTGACCGATGTTTTGTTCTACCGTTTCATCCCGATTTTGACCAAACGTATACTATTTGAAAGGTATTTCTTTTTAGCCGTTGTGCAGATTTACAGATTTTTAAATTTTTCCTTTGCTTTCAGTAAAATGTATTTGAAGTTGCTACTAACACATTCATAAAATTGTACATATGATATGTGTGTGTTTCTTAAATTTGTTAATGTGTTTGTTAATGGGTTTGTCATTCATAATAATAATAAACCAAAAAAGTGTTGGTTTGTGAATCGGCTAATTGAAAAATAAAGTTGCCTAGAAATTGCAGTCGTATTTCGAGAGCTGGAATCTGCTAGTTATTATAAATACTCTTCTTGCAATTATGTAAAATACAATTTTTTATCTTTTATTACCACTTTTTGAAGCATAAAAAACCCAGACCATAACTCCTTCTAAAAGGTGAAGCATATCTGCTCATATCTTAAAAGGGTGTCACAATAGTTTTTTTTTACCATTTTCCTGCTATTTAAATTTTTTCCCATTTTGTCAGTTATTTAAAATATATATCTCAAGTTCAAACTATTAATGTTTTTGAAAAACACATACAGTGGGTGGCCAAATTATTAGTTACACTATAGTTTTTCTTATTATTTAAGATTCAACCGCTTTTAATACACATATAAATTTATTTCTTGTACCGGATGTTGTCATATTTTAATTCTGGCAATACTGTTAAATATTTTGTGCAGTGTCAACAATGATTGGTGAGATTAGAGTGAAGTTGTAGATCATTATCTCTCATTCTGCTGTGCCTTGTCAAACATGCAATTTTGAGGTTATATTGTTTTGAACCGAAAATTTTGTTATCACGTGCTTTTTGGACCCTGAACTTTTGAAATAACGACAATATAGTGTAATTCTGTTTAATAATAGTATATTTGAGTGTAAATATTACGCCTGTATTTGTGAAAAATGGGAAAAACCAAAGATGTTTCCCCAGAAAAGATTTCTGAAATTTGTGCTTTATTAAAACATGCAGGTCTTTCCCAAAGAAAAATTGCTTCACTTGTAAAGGTTAATGCGATGACAGTGAACCGAATTAAAGCTAAACTTGATAAAAACCTACTTTTAGGAAGTTAGAGAAGTGGAAAATGTGGACGAAAACGGATCACTACGCCTCGAGATGACCGAAAAATTCGTGACATTTGTTTGGAAAACACGAGAAAATGTACGAAGGAGTTGACGAAAATTATAAATACAGGCGGCGTTACTATTTCTGCTAGAACGACTAGGCGTCCTCTTGTAGAAATGGGGTTCAAATGCTGCAGACCAGCAAAAAAACCAAAACTGACTCCAGCCATGAAGTCAAAATGCTTGGCATGGGCTAAACAACATCGACACATGACGGTTGCAGACTGGGAAAATGTAAATATTTATTTTTTTATACTTAATTTTGTTTGTTTCAGTAATATTTGTTATCCTTGTGTTCCATTAAATTGAATATCTTCAATGTTTTAATTTTTTCAAGGTTTGCTTCTCAGACGAGTCTCACATCGAAATGATGATGGATAAATCTTCATTTGTTCGGCGAAGACAGGATGAGAAATATCAGCCTAACTGTCTCGTAGAGACTGTTAAACATCATCCGAAGATAATGGTGTGGTCAGTTATAAGTGGGATGGGCATAGGACGCCTTTACATAGTCGATGGTATGATGAAGCAGGATCAGTACAAAAAAGTATTGGAGACAAGACTGATTCCTCATATCATGGTTTACTGATCCTTCTGAATGCACTTTTATGCATGATTCCGCTCCTTGTCACAAAGCTAAATCCGTAACAACATTCTTAGAGATGAAACAAATCAAAGTTTTGCCTTGGCCAGGTAATTCGCCAGACTTGAACCCTATCGAGAACGCCTGGGAGCTGCTGAAACGGAAAATCTCCAAAGAAAACACCACAAACAAACAAAATCTTATATAGGCATTGATTAAAGTCTGGCATCATGCAAAAAAGGGATGCAAGCCGTAATTGACGCCAAGGAGGTTCCAAGAAATATTAAGAGAGTTTTCTAAAAATTTTGTAATATTGTTTTCCTCAAATATATCTTTTGAAAACAATAGAATTTATTTTTAATTAAATTAGAAATACTTAGTTTACCTAAAAGAACAAATAAAAGTATAAATATCCGTTATTTTAAAATGTTATACAGCTCCAAACTACTCGTAATGTAATTTTTGCAAGTGTAACTAATAATTTGGCCACCCACTGTATGTGAATGTACCTGCCAAAATAAAAAAGATTTTACCCATTAACATAGTATAACAATTAAGCGCATTATATCTGAACCCTTTTTTATAAGTATATAACAACTCGTGTGAACTCTACCGTTTGCTTTTTCTGTCAGTATAAAAAACAAATAAATTCACGCAAAAAAATACACCGGTACGACCAACTTTTGTATTCATAACACACAGACGGACGGACGGACATCGTGAAATCGACTCAGAAAGTGATTTTACTTTCAAATTAATAACATAACTTTAAATTCGGTAACCATACAAAAATAGTTTTTAGCCGCCTTCTCAAAATATGGTCCACAGTGCACCGTCCCGAATTTTTTTTTTTTTTTTTTTGAGTAATGCTCATTTAATATTGCTACTTACACATACATAAAGCACATACTGTGTGTGTGTTTATTATAAATATCAAAAGCCCTGTGTTGAATTGTGAATTGGCTAAAATTGATTAGCATACCTTTAGGCTCCTTCAAAATTATCTATTAAAAAATTGGTTTATATACCTTCTGTGTATTCAACAAATATTTATAATGAAACTTAATGAATTTTATTTAAAAAATGTTGAATTGTAAATTGGCTAAAATTGTAAGCGTACTTTTAGGCTCTAATAAAATTATATATTAAATGAAAAAATAAAATTTCCTCGAATTTAGTTAATCTGCATCTGCTAGATTAGATAAAATGCTTGAGCGTTACTGAGCAGAACTTAAAACTAAACTTTGTTACGCTCATTCAATAAACATAAAAACAAGTCAGCATTTACCATAGATTCTTTATGGCATAGCAATAAAAAAAATTTAAAATTTGGCATTTTCGATTTTTTGTAAATTTAAAACAATAAAGATATTTAAATTTTTCATCATTTCATTCTGAATAACTCCGAAACTGTTGAGTGTATAAATAATTTAAGCATAACTTAGATGTAATTTAAATTAAAATTTTTTGATGTTTTTTATTGGCAAAATTGGTCAAGTTTTTTTCAAGTCAGTAGAGCATCCTCTTCCAAATAACAAATTTTGGGAGGAAAAAAAATTAGCCGTAGAATTTTAAATTTTGTTTGCTTTTGTTGCCACAAAATAAGGTTCATTTTGTTACATAGTTATATCAAAGAACTTTATCAAATGAATAAATAATTTAATCAATCTTTTATAATTTTGTCGATTAAGATTTATCGATTAAGATTTGAATTAACTTCAAAAATAACTTTTAAAAAATATTTAATCAACAATATTTTTTAACTAATTTGATAGTCAAATGAATAAATAGTACTATAATTAGCTTATTAATAAATGCTAACAGATTCCAGACCTCGAAATTCGAGTGCAAATTCTAGGAAAAATTATGTTTTCATTCAATAAATTATTGACCCTAAAGCAATGCTATGTCCACAATAATTTTTCAATTCAACACAATTATTATTCTGAACGAAGAAAACAAACTCATTTATTTAACAACCTTAATAAACACACACATAGCATTGTATAATTGTATGTATGTGTTAGTAGCAAGTTTAATTAAGCATAACTTTAAAAATTTTAAAATCTGTAAGTCTGGTAGACAGCTAAAAAGAAATACCTTTCAAATAAGATACGTTTGGTCAAAATCGGGAGAAAACTGTTGAACAAATCATCGGTCACAAGAAATCGCCTTACCTATTAATATGATAGATAACATCAATAAAACTTTTAATCACGAACTTTTTTCTAAATATATTTTTAATGAAATCTTTTAACGCTTCAATTGAAATTTTAATCGTTAACGCTTTCCAACGTCTACCAAGCCCAGACGGGCCCGCAAAGTAATTTAAATTAAAACAATCCTACAATCTGTCAACAGTTGTATACCCCTAAATAGTGCTTCGCCAATGCTGTGTAGCTTTACTGCCTGTACCAAAAATTCAATTTAATAAACTTCTACAATTTCTTTCCATTCCCCTTTTTATTGGCATACAGACTTACATTTCAGTTAACTCAATAAACTAAGAATGCTTATTTGTAAATCGATGAACTACAGACAATAAAAGAGACTACTAGGAGTAGCAAATAATAAAGTTGTTACAAACGAATCAAGCATCTCAAAATTTAACATTTTTATTTTTTAGGGGAAACCATAAAATAGCAGTTAATATTTAATAACCCTTATGAAGTGAAACTCCATACAGAAATATGTAAAAATATACATACATTCATACATGGGTAAGTTCCCAAAGCGAAAAACTGTAAATAAGGATCAATTAAAGTTCATCAGTATTTTGGATATAATCAAAAACAAAAACCCAAATTAAGCTTCAAATAACATATTAACCCAGAAAAATCCACATGATTAAAAAACATTTTACTTAAAATCAAAATCAAACATAAACAGCAAAAAAATATGTAATCGGTATAACACACATAATTGATAGCCTACAAAATCAGATCCGAGATGGGTATAATGTGGTAAGATATAAGCCATAAATAGTAAGTGAGTTTATTAATGAATATTACAAGTAGGCAAACAAAAAATTGGAGTTTGACTGTATGATGCATCGATCGGTAATACTGAAGCTGGATCTTAACTAGATGCTTTAAGTAAATACAAATTTCAACACTACTTCAACCCATCATTTAACACAAAGTTAGTTATGTAGGGTATAAAAGTACAGAAAAAAAAAAACAAAAAAATAAAGAAAAAAAATGGGTCAGTAATACAATGTTGAAGAACATAAAAAAATTAGTAACTAAATTATTACATACATTCAATTCTTATGTTTAATTTGACCCTGCAAATACTTTTTATGGACTCGTAAAATTTCATTTAGTCAGCAGTTTCCATTCTTCTAAAAAATGCCACCAAGTTGAATGTATTAAAAAGGTATTGTATGTGTGTGTGGTAGGTCCTAGAAATTCATTAAAAATATCTTCTTTTCATTATTTTGTCAATCCATCCTTGGTTAATTAGTTGCTGTTTGAGTTTAAAGGTTTTCCAATAAAGGGTTACACATTTTTAAGCTACTGTTGTAGAACATTGGCATTTTATCGTGTTTTCTATCACAGCTACTAATTGTTAGCAAATGGTTTCTTTCGGTAGTTAAGTATTAGTTATGATTGTGATAACAATCTTTTATATTTATTAGTCGCAGTAGTAGTAAAATATCACTTCTCTTATTCGTAAACGTTTAGTAACTAATAAGAAGGTAATAAAAATTTTGTTTTCTATAATCGACCTACAGCGGTGTTTTTTTTTTTTTTTTTTTTTGTTAATATTAACGAAAAAATATATATATTTTACAAATGATGACAATCTCATAAATTTTTATGATCATTATGAAATACCATAAATAGTTAGGAACTAAATAATATGTACTTATATCTTATACATATATACATAGATATATTTCTTATGTCCGTGCGTTTCTTATGCCGTTTTCTTTTCTGACAAAAAATTTCGCCCTTTTTTGCCCTTCTTAGGAAAAATGTATTTTTTTATATATTCTGAATTAAGAGCAACCTTATGTTATATATCAATCGAAAGGTTTAAAAGTACTGTGTTCACAAATGCAAAAAAATTTTGATTACTATTCTCTTGGAAGTCATAGGGTGAAAATATTCAAAAAATAGGAACAATGGGGAAATATTCTCACACTATGACCTGAAAGAAGTCAATGGCTAGAATTTTTTGTGATTTTCGAGGGCTCGACTTTGAGACCTTTCAATTGATGTATAAGATAAGGTTGCTCTTAATTCAGAATATATAAAAAAATACACTTTTCGGCAAAAAAAAAAAAAGGGCGACATTTTTTGTCAGAAAAGAAAACGGCATTACTGAACTCCTCCAAATGGCTGGAGTGACTTTTCTAAAAGTTTGCGAGTACGATTAAGTTCATTTGAGAATTGTTTAGATTCACAAATGGGCGGTAGCAGATCAGTAGGCATGACACCTCCTTTACAAAACAATTATTCAATATCATATGTCTCGAGTATTATGATAGGCAAAGTTTTGCAAATTTAGGTGAGGCCAACCCTTTCTACTAAAAGTAGCCGTACCGAAAATGGGCGGGAACGGATAAGTGGGCGTGTCACCTCCCACACAAACTCTCAATTTTAAATATCCTACATCTTGAGTAATATAAAAGGGAGACTAAAGATAACTTGTGTGATTTCACAGGTTATTAGTGTGAATGCCAGTGTTGACAGTTGGTGGTATCGGCCCAGTAGTTATGGAACTTCCCGTGCAAAGCAATTGTTCAATATCACATATCTTGAATACTATAATAGGGGGAGCTTTGAAAATTTGTGTGGCGTCATCTGTTTTTAATATTAGTAGCAGTGCTGATATTGGACGCGATCGTATATGTGGGCACGGACCACCCATACAAAGAAAAAAATCGTGTGAGTCCGATCACAGGGGAGATGCGTAAACATTTAATAATTAAAGATTTTTTATGGCACTTTTTTAAAATTAAACAGAAATCATCATCTATGTATCAGTTTTAGCAAACAACTGCAGGGGTTCTGCTAATATAAAAATATTTAATATTATTTATTTCAACTGGTTAATTTTTAATTTTTTTTATTTCACTTTTCATTTTAAGTTTCTCATTCTTAATTTTTAATTTTTCACATTTAATTTTTCATTTTTACTTTTTTACTTTTTCGTTTTTAATTTTTATTTTTCTTTTATTTTTAATTTTTATTTTTCATCTTTAATTTTTCATTTTTCATTTCTCATTTTTTATTTTTCATTTTTTATTTTTCGTTTTTTATTTTTCATTTTTCGTTTTTAATTTTCCATTCTTTATTTATCATATTTTATTTTTAATTTTTTATTTTTCTATTTTAATTTTTCATTTTCAATTTTGAATTTTTTATTTTTCATTTTTAATTTTTCATTTTTCATTTTTCACTTTTATTTTTCATTTTCATTTTTCATTTTTCATTTTTCTTTTTTCATTTTTCTTTTTTCATTTTTCATTCTAAATTTTAATTTTTTATTTCTCATTTTTCATTTTTCACTTCCATTTTTGATTTTTGACTTTTCATTTTTAATATTTTATTTTTCTTTTTCATTTCTCATTTTTCAATTTAAATTTTTCAACATAATTTTTTATTTTTCTTTTTTAATTTTTCCTTTTAAATTTTTCACTTTTAATTTTTCATTTTTCGTTTTTAATTTTTATTTTTCTTTTGTTATTTTAAATTTTTTATTTTTTCTTTTTCATTTTTCATTTTTTATTTTTTTACTTTAATTTTTAATTTTTAATTTTTCATTTTTAATTTTTCATTTTTAATTTTTTATTTTTCATTTTTCATTTATCACTTTCATTTCTCATTTTTCATTTTCATTTTTGATTTTTCCTTTTTATATTTTATTTTTCTTTTTTTATTTTCAATTTATCATTTTTCACTTTTAATTTTTCATTTTCATTTTCATTTTTTATTTTTCTTTTTTGTGATGGGGTTTACTTGGTTAGGCTTAAGGTCATCAATAAAAATTAAAAAACTAATTTTAATGTTTTATTTTTAAATATTTATTATCTTTTTTAATTTTTAATTTTTTATTTTTCATTTTTCATTTTTTATTTTTCATTTTTGATTTTTTATTTTTAATTTTTTATTTTTCAATTTTCATTTTTAATTTTTTTTTCATTCTTTATTTATCATATTTTATTTTTCGTTTTTAATTTTTTATTTTTCTATTTTAATTTTTAATTTTTTTTTTTGTATTTTTAATTTTTCATTTTTCATTTTTCACTTTTATTTTTCATTTTCATTTTTACTTTTTAGTTTTTAATTTTTTATTTCTCATTTTTCATTTTTCACTTTCATTTTTGATTTTTGACTTTTCCTTTTTAATATTTTATTTTTCTTTTTCATTTCTCATTTTTCACTTTTAATTTTAGAGTTTAATTTTTTATTTTTCTTTTTTAATTTTTCATTTTTAATTTTTCACTTTTAATTTTTCATTTTGCGTTTTTAATTTCTATTTTTCTTTTGTTATTTTTCATTTTTCATTTTTTATTTTTTCTTTTTCATTTTTCATTTATAATTCTTAATTTTTCATTTTTTGTTTTCCATTTTTAATTTTTAATTTTTTATTTTTCATTTTTCATTTTTTATTTTTTTATTTTAATTTTTCAGTTTTCATTTTTAATTTTTTATTTTTCATTTTTCACTTTCATTTCTCATTTTTCATTTTCATTTTCATTTTTGATTTTTCCTTTTTAATATTTTATTTTTTATTTTAAATTTATCATTTTTCATTTTTTATTTTTTATTTTTAATGTTTTATTTTTAATTTTTAATTATTTATTTTTCATTTTTTATTTTTTTACTTTAATTTTTAATTTTAAATTTTTAATTTTTAATTTTTAATTTTTAATTTTTAATTTTTAATTTTTAATTTTTAATTTTTAATTTTTAATTTTTAATTTTTTATTTTTCATTTTTCATTTATCACTTTCATTTCTCATTTTTCATTTTCATTTTCATTTTTGATTTTTCCTTTTTATATTTTATTTTTCTTTTTTTATTTTCAATTTATCATTTTTAATTTTTCACTTTTAATTTTTCATTTTTATTTTAATTTTTTATTTTTCTTCTTTATGATGGGGTTTACTTGCTTTGGCTTAAGGTCATCAATAAAAATTAAAAAACTAATTTTAATGTTTTATTTTTTAATATTTATTATCTTTTTTAATTTTTATTTTTCATTTTTTATTTTTCATTTTTTATTTTTCAATTTTCATTTTTAATTTTTTTTTTTTCATTCTTTATTTATCATATTTTATTTTTCGTTTTTAATTTTTTATTTTTCTGTTTTAATTTTAAATTTTTTTTTTTATTTTTAATTTTTCATTTTTCACTTTTATTTTTCATTTTCATTTTTACTTTTTAGTTTTTAATTTTTTATTTCTCATTTTTCATTTTTCATTTTTCACTTTCATTTCTGATTTTTGACTTTTCCTTTTTAATATTTTATTTTTCTTTTTCATTTCTCATTTTTCACTTTTAATTTTAGAGTTTAATTTTTTATTTTTCTTTTTTAATTTTTCATTTTTAATTTTTCACTTTTAATTTTTCATTTTGCGTTTTTAATTTTTATTTTTCTTTTATTTTTCATTTTTCATTTTTTATTTTTTCTTTTTCATTTTTCATTTATAATTTATCATTTTTTGTTTTCCATTTTTAATTTTTCATTTTTTTATTTTTCATTTTTCATTTTTTATTTTTTTATTTTAATTTTTCAGTTTTCATTTTTAATTTTTTATTTTCATTTCATTTTTCATTTTCATTTTTGATTTTTCCTTTTTAATATTTTATTTTTCTTTTTTTATTTTCAATTTATCATTTTTCATTTTTTATTTTTTATTTTTAATGTTTTATTTTTAATTTTTTATTTTTAATTTTTAATTTTTTATTTTCCATTGTTTATTTTTCAATTTTCATTTTTCATTTTACATTTTTCATTTTCCATTTTGCATTTTTTATTTTTAAGTTTTCATTTATCATTTTTTGTTTTTCATAATCCATTTTTCATTTTCCATTTTTCATTTTGCATTTTGAATTTTTTATTTTTTAGTTTTCATTTTTCATTTTTTGTTTTTCATAATTCATTTTTCATTTTCCATTTTTCATTTTCAAAACGTTTCTATTCGCTCCCGCATTTTATCTCCCAACACTTCCTAATGAAATCATGCCACTTGCTAATCTTTTCATCAATACAATCGTACCTCACACCGCACAGTGGTTCAAAACCAAAAAAAAGTGGTAATAAGTCTGGAACTTCTAAACTATTGGTTGGATTGGAATAGTATATTCTAGGCGATTGTAGTCAAGGACATAGGCTTTCAAAATATTTATTTTTGAGATACCCTGTTGTAACACAGGGTGAGCTACAGGGTGCCAAAGTCGACAACCTCGAGGTGGAAAATGCTTTCAAAGCTTGTAACTTTTATAAATATGAAGTGATTTTTACGTTTTTAAAATTTTTCCAATAACCATTAAATTATTAACAAAAAACATGCTTATACTACCTAGTTATCGCTTACGGTTTAAAAAATATTTGATTTTAAAAATCAACATTTGAACTTTTCACCAAATTCTTTCTTGGTTTTTCGCAAATAACATTTTTATTCAAATAGACAAAAAAAAATCTAAAAATATGTAGCGATAGCCAGTACTTTTCAAAAAAAATACGCTGAAGTACTTTTTGAATTATTTCAAACCGTCTAGTGAGCACAAAATCTTAAAGTTGACTTTTTGAATCAGGTTCTAAAAATTGCAAATTTGTGCCAAAAAATACCCTTCATTCTTTCACTTTTTTCTCACAACCTTGGTAAAACATGTATATATTTTTCTACATATTTTAAAAGAATATGCTTCAAGAATGGTTGTAAGTGAAATTTTTAATATTTTTGGACATGCACCCTACGTCCAGCATTGGACGAAATTGGGCAATTTTAAAAAAAAAAACTAAGTTTTAAAAGTTAATACAAAAATATCCGCTCGATTTCTTCAAATATTTCACCGCAGTAATAAAGCTCCAAATATTTTTATTTATTTGCCGCAATAAAATTCACCGCCGTTACATAAACTTGGTCAGGAGGGCTTAAATGGTGAAAAAAGTCAAATTTTCATACGAATTTTTTTTTGTTAACATAAAAAACATATTAAGATTAGTTATTTTTATATTTTGTTTATTGATTCAGAACGGCATTTAAATTATCTAAAACACTTCAATAAATCATTTTGATAACTTTAATAGTTTTTGAGATATTTATATTCAAATTTCAGAAAAAAATATAGAAAAACTATGGTTTTCGTTTTTTTTGCTTTTTTTTTGGTAAAGTGTTCCCAAAATTTTTCAATTTTTCTTATTATTATATATATTGTTAAAGAAGACATATTTATCTATTCAACGATATATAACATGTCTATCAAATATATTGCAACATGCTGAAATAATGACCCCAAACCACACTCCACAGGCAAAAATTTAGCTATTTCTCTATTTGTTCATATAAATGGTCATTTACATAGTGAATGACATATTTTTTTATTGTTTTTTGGTAAAGGGTTGCATATGTAGGCGTACACTTTGTAAAAAACCACTTGTTTAAAAAAAATATATTTTAAATCATAACACAAAATATATTAAGTCAAAATGAAAAAATAAAATATTCATTCGAATTTTATATTAAAAACTATCGGACGTGTATTTTCTTTCAATAAAATATATATACACACGATAATTGGTGACCCCGAGTTTATATTAAATTACACGACCGCGTTTGAATTAAGTAAATAATTTAATATTTAGCGCGCACAATTTTACATAAATATTCCGTAATGCCAAACACTAGAGCATCAGCTACAACGAGTTCTACCGATGGAACTGCTGCCGTTTCAAGCAATCCCGGTGTTCCAGCTTCGTCAACTACTACCACAGTTTCGCTCAAATTTCCTCGTTTTTGGATGGAAAATCCAGCTTTGTGGTTCGCTCAAGTCGAGGCGCAGTTTGAACTTCATCACATAGAAGCTGCCAAAATTAAATTTTTTACCATTATCACTGCATTGGAATCAGAAATGCTCTCACAGGTTAGTGATATTGTTTTAAATCCGCCGAACGATGCATATGAAAAAATCAAGCATCGACTTATTGAGCATTTTTCTGTGTCTGAGGAAAACCGTATCAAACAGCTCCTCAACAACATAGATATCGGTGACAAGAAACCGAGCTCGTTGCTCCGCGAAATGCGAATGCTAGCAAACGGTGGTGTTTCGGAGGATTTCTTGCGCACCATGTGGATGCAACGACTCCCATCGCAGACGCAAGCCATATTGTCAACATCTACAGAATCTCTGGACAACATTTCTAAGATGGCGAATAAAATCGGAGACATATCCACTTCAACTCCAACTACTGCAGCCATTAATCCATCGTTTGATTTTTCTGAGATGAAGAAACAAATCGAGGAACTTACCACCGCTATTCAAGAGCTAAAAACCCGACGCCCAAGAAGCATTTCGCGATCGCGTTCCAAAGTCAGAGAAAATTCCCCATCTGGTATTTGCTATTATCATCATCGTTTTGGACGCAATGCTAAAAAATGCCGACAGCCATGCTCTTTCAACAACGTTTCGCAGCCGGAAAACTTCTAGACTGGTCACTAGAAGCATCTAGTGGCCGCTTACCAGTAACTAATCGCTTATTTATTTACGACAAAGAGTTTAGCAAACATTTTCTGGTCGATACAGGCGCTGACATCTCTGTCCTACCTGTATCAAATTCATCCAACCAAAAATGTCACCCAGAAAAATACAAACTTTTTGCGGCTAACGGCACGCCAATAAACACTTACGGCGATGTCTTAATTTCGCCGACACTTGGGTTGCGTCGTTCATTCGATTGGAAGTTCGTGCTTGCCGATGTCGCTCATCCGATCATTGGAGCGGATTTCTTAAAAAATTTTGGTCTGCTCGTCGATTTAAAAAAATGTCAACTTATCGACTCCGAGACAGGACTTTGTTCCCAAGGACGTCTGGGATCGATTTCGAATTATTTGGAAGTGAAAACAATGGTTCATGGTACACCATACCACGATTTACTTTCTCGTTTCCCAGATATAACCAATCCATCTACCGCCTCTAGGAATACAAAACATGGCGTAGAGCATGTCATCGAAACGAGGGGAACTTCTTTTTCAACAAAGCCTCGCAGACTTGCTCCAGATAAACTTGAAATTGCAAAACGCGAGTTCCAATTTATGGTTGATCAAGGACTTTGCTGTCCTTCGAAGAGTAGTTGGGCAAGCCCTTTACACATGGCAGCAAAGAAAAATGGTCAATGGCGACCATGTGGGGATTATCGCCGGTTGAATGCTCAAACAATTCCTGACAGATACCCTATACCACACATCCATGATTTTACTCAAAGTCTGAATGGAACAACTATTTTTTCAACAATTGATTTGGTGCGCGCATACAATCAAATCCCTGTAGCACCGAAGGACGTTCCGAAAACGGCTATCATTACGCCTTTTGGATTGTTCGAATTCAAATACATGACATTTGGGTTGTGCAACGCTGGGCAAACTTTTCAGCGCTTCATGCATGAGGTTTTGCGCGGACTAGATTTTTGTTTCCCATATATAGATGACATATTGGTTGCTTCAAAAGATGAAACGCAACATTTCCAGCATCTTGAACAACTATTTGAACGACTTCAACATTATGGCCTTGTTATCAATTTGGCGAAATGCGATTTTGGAAAAGCTTTTGTAACATTTCTTGGTCATCGCGTCGAAAGTGATGGTATTCGTCCAGTTCCCGAAAAAGTTTCCGCAATCATTAACTATCCGCAGCCCAAAACAGTTAAAGAAGTGAGACGTTTCGTAGCCATGATAAATTTTTATCGAAGATTCATCCCAAATGCTGCATCACCCCAGATTCCGCTGATCGTTTTTCAGAAGGGTAATAAGAAAAACGACAAAACTCCAATTGTTTGGACCGATGAAGCAAACTCGGCGTTCGAAAAATGCAAATCCGACCTTTCTAACTGCACACTTCTTGTTCACCCTTGCGACAGCTTACCAATCTGTGTCATGGTCGATGCTTTAAATGATGCTATTGGTGGTGTTTTGCAACAGATGTCTCCAAATGGTTGGAAACCACTTAGTTTTTATTCGAAGAAGCTTAGTGGCACACAAAAGAAGTACAGCACCTACGACCGTGAACTTTTAGCTGCATACTCCGTGGTAAAGTACTACCGCCACATGCTTGAAGGCCGAAACTTTATCATCTTTACTGATCACAAGCCACTGACTTTCGCTTTTAAGCAAAGCTCAGAAAAAGCCACGCTTCGTCAATTTCGTCATCTTGATTTCTTATCGCAGTTCTCCACTGATATACGTCATATCAGCGGTCAGGAGAATGTGGTTGCAGATGCATTATCTCGTATCTCAACCATATCGACGCCAAACCCTTTTGATTTTAACGAGCTAGCAGAGGCACAAAAAACTGACAAGGCCTTGCAAGATTTCTTGTCACAAAATAAGCCATCGTCGTTAATTTTAAAATCCATACAATTTCTACCCGAATCTGTTCCTATCTTCTGTGATATCTCCACAAAAACCGCTCGTCCATTTGTTCCAGCATGTTTACAACGAAAAGTTTTCGATTCTATTCATAATTTGTCACATGGTGGTGTAAATGCCACATCGAAGATCATTCAACAACGTTACGTATGGCAGAATATGAAAAATGACATCGGAACCTGGACTCAACAATGTATTACATGCCAACGTGCAAAAATCCATCGCCACACACACAGCAAAATTGGTTCGTATGCACCAATTTCAGAACGTTTGGACCTCTTCCGACGTGTAAAGGACACACTTACATCCTTACATGCATCGATCGATTCACTCGCTGGCCAGAAGCCATTCCTATAGTGGATATTCGAGCTGTGACGGTTGCAGATGCTTTTTATAGTGGTTGGATTGCTCGATTCGGAGTACCGTCAAAAATATCTACAGATCAAGGTCGCCAGTTTGAATCTCAACTCTTCAAGGAATTGACACACCACACGTTTTCGTTCGACGAGATTCTATTAAGAAACCATTTCAACCTCCTTACGATGGACCTTTTCCAGTTATTAAATTCACTGAAAAGACGTATACGCTCGAGATCAACGGCACGCAAAAAACAATTTCGATCGATCGTCTAAAGCCTGCATTCTCGCTTAATATTGATATTTGCGAAGACTTTAAGACCATAACTTTTCCCATGACATCTCCTGCTCAACCTCCAATGCAGAAACATGTTCACCTTTCTAGCCGAATTCCTTGTAGACGTGGTCGAAAGGTGGTATTTAGGTAAAGATTTTTTGTCATTTTAAAATCTCTAGGGGGGAGTAATATAGGCGTACACTTTGTAAAAAACCACTTGTTTAAAAAAAATATATTTTAAATCATAACACAAAATATATTAAGTCAAAATGAAAAAATAAAATATTCATTCGAATTTTATATTAAAAACTATCGGACGTGTATTTTCTTTCAATAAAATATATATACACACGATACATACGTTTTTATTACTTCAAATAATTTTATATATCTTTTCAAAGAAGGTATAATTATAGTTTAATGAGTATTTTTATACCCTATACCACTATGTGGTTTGGGTATAATGACTTTGTGCTGCTGTTTGTAACAACCAAAAATATTTGACCTAGACCCATCTTTAATTATACCGATCGAATCAGAATCACTTTCTGAGTTGATTTAACAATGTCCGTCCGTCCGTCCGTCTGTGTGTCCATGTAAAGCTTGTAATCAAACTGCAGGTCGCAAATATGAACATATTTTGTTGAAATTTGGTATGTAAGCTTTTATCGGCCATGGGATGAACGCTATTGAAATTGGTGATAATCGGTCCATGTTCAGACCTAGCCCTAGCAAATTACCCATATGAAATCGACATAAATTGCCATAAGATCCAAATTGTCATATAGATCTTACTGAAATTGGGTTTGTATGCGTTCATTACATCCACTAATGAGTAGTCCAAAAATGATCCCTTTGACCCCATATAGAGCTGCTTCCCGATCTTCACTTAAATCTATTAAAAAACAAAAATATTGCACTGATTCTTCTCAAATTTTGTTTGTACATATTTTTGCAAAATACAAGAGACTTTACCAAACATGATCAGGATCGGTCCATTTTTGGACCTAGTCCCTTTATAGATATAGCATCCGATATGAACTTTTTCATATCTGCAGCCAAAAAAATTAATAAAAATCCCACCCAAATTTGGTTTTTGCTTATTTTCAATGTCCAGTTAGTTGGGCCTAAGAGATAGGGTTTCTAAACGCATGGTATAGGGTATCGTATAGTCGGTCTAGACCGACTATAATTTTCTTACTTGTTTTATTTGTTTTATAATAGGCTTAAAATTACATAACAATTGTCTGCTTGTTTACTAGTTATTTTCTACAAAACAATCAGAAATATCAAAAGATAAAAGATGTTTTATATCCATAGCTTCGGAATCATCATTTTCTATTTCAAGACTTATTTTTGGTAACCATTTTGTTCTTATGGAGTATATTACTGGATCTGATGATATCAATAAATATTCCATTAAATCGGAATTTTGGGCTTCTTTGCTACATTTTCTTGTATTAAAAAGGTCTAAAGTGTTGGACATCTCTGTTTCTAGCTTCTTGTGCTTCTTTAGTCAGTTCTCCCAATGCATTCTTTGTCACTAAGCTTTGTGTTGTAATTTTGTCTTCCTTTGTGTACTCAAATCGGATTGGCCGACATAGAAACTTAGATCCGGGTGTTAAATTACTCCAATGTCCTGATATTCTCTCTCACTAGAAGAAGAACTTGTCTCATTATATAGCCTTATTTTTAATGGTACTAATGGTGTCATAAAAATTGTTGAAAAATCTATTTCTGAATTGCTTCCATTGGTTGTCTATACTCAGAAAATCCAGATGTTCCATCGAATCCCCATTTACATATTAACTTAACTTCTGAATTGTTGCATATTTCTATTTCTTCTTTGCTAAATGTGGATATTATTCTAGATGCAGTGTTTTCAAACAGTTCCGCTAATCCAACATTTGCACTTTCAGTATTGGATTTCACATTAGATTGTAGAATTTTATTTTTTGTTTCCTTTATCAAATCTTTTTCTTTGAGAGCTTTTCTCAAAATACCATATTTATTTCTTGTCAATCCCAAATTTAAATTAGGAGCTAACGCATCCTCTTCTGTAAATGATGTTGACGATTTTGGCGTTGAAATACTTTGCACCATACGCTTCAACCGCTTAGGAGATGCAGTTGGTAATACATCTACAATTTTAGCAGCTTCCTTTAGTTGCGTGCGTGTTAAGGCTGATTTAAAAGAATCCTTAATTTCATTAGGCGAATGGTTACTAATGATTTCTTCTTGTTTTTTCTTTTTTGTCCTTGATTGAACATTTTCGTAGTCCTTTTCAGATCGACCAAATGCCTTTTTCTCAATTTGTACTGTGAGGCCCGTTTTCAACCATTCTTCATTTTTAGTTTTTTGAAAAGATATTAAAATTATTTTAAGTAATAAAAACGTATGTAACCCTTTACCAAAAAACAATAAAAAAATATGTCATTCACTATGTAAATGACCATTTATATGAACAAATAGAGAAATAGCTAAATTTTTGCCTGTGGAGTGTGGTTTGGGGTCATTATTTCAGCATGTTGCAATATATTTGATAGACATGTTATATATCGTTGAATAGATAAATGTGTCTTCTTTAACAATATATATAATAATAAGTAAAATTGAAAAATTTTGGGCACACTTTACCAAAAAAAACCAAAAAAAAACGAAAACCATAGTTTTTCTATATTTTTTTCTGAAATTTGAATATAAATATCTCAAAAACTATTAACGTTATCAAAATGATTTATTGAAGTGTTTTAGATAATTTAAATGCCGTGCTGAATCAATAAACAAAATATAAAAATAACTAATCTTAATATGTTTTTTATGTTAACAAAAAAAATTCGTATGAAAATTTGACTTTTTTCACCATTTAAGCCCTCCTGACCACGTTTATGTAACGGCGGTGAATTTTATTGCGGCAAATAAATAAAAATATTTGGAGCTTTAATACAGCGGTGAAATATTTGAAGAAATCGAGCGGATATTTTTGTATTAACTTTTAAAACTTAGTTTTTTTTTTTAAATTGCCCAATTTCGTCCAATGCTGGACGTAGGGTGCATGTCCAAAAATATTAAAAATTTCACTTACAACCATTCTTGAAGCATATTCTTTTAAAATGTGTAGAAAAATATATACATGTTTTACCAAGGTTGTGAGAAAAAAGTGAAAGAATGAAGGGTATTTTTTGGCAAAAAATTGCAATTTTTAGAACCTGATTCAAAAAGTCAACTTTAAGATTATGTGCTCACTAAACGGTTTGAAATAATTCAAAAAATACTTCAGCGTATTTTTTTGAAAAGTACTGGCTATCGCTACATATTTTTAGATTTTTTTTGTCTATTTTAATAAAAATGTTATTTGCGAAAAACCAAGAAAGAATTTGGTGAAAAGTTCAAATGTTGATTTTTAAAATCAAATATTTTTTAAACCATAAGCGATAACTAGGTAGTATAAGCAAGTTTTTTGTTAATAATTTAACGGTTATTGGAAAAATTTTAAAAACGTAAAAATCACTTCATATTTATAAAAGTTACAAGCTTTGAAAGCATTTTCCACCTCGAGGTGGTCGACTTTGGCACCCTGTAGCTCACCCTGTGTTACAACAGGGTATCTCAAAAATAAATATTTTGAAAGCCTATATCCTTGACTACAATCGGCTAGAATATACTATTCCAATCCAACCAATAGTTTAGAAGTTCCAGACTTATTACCACTTTTTTTTGGTTTTGAACCACTGTGCACCGTTTTGGCTTAATCTGTTTTTGTGATTGTATTGAGAAATATATAGAAATTGGTTTAAAATCTCGGGATTTTTTTCAAAACCTTTTTAAACTCTAGTATCGGTTACATGTGTTTATTATTTCAGTTATTTATTAATAATTATAATAAAAGGCAGTGATAATTGTTTAATAAATATATATAAATATATATATATATATATATAATATATGGAAAAAAATTTGAATGTCACGAATAATTTTAAATGATTGAGAAAATGAATTATAAATGTTTATGAAAAGAAATTTTTTTATAAAATAGCAACATTCTATATGATACAACAAAATTAGGTCCCTGTTTTATAACAAAACGTTTTCATAGCGCTATACGCTCCCTGATTTTATCTCCACACACTTTCTAATGAAATTGTGCCTTCATTTTATTTCCAAACACTTCCTTTATACTGACATTCGTTTATTTTTATTTATGTTTGATTAGCATTAATATTAAATGCAGTGATAATTGTGTTATTTATATTGAATAAATTATTACGTTAAGAATATTTTTAAACGATTGAGGAAATTAGTAATAAATGTTTATAAAAAGTGAAGAAATATAATGCAGAAAACAGCGACAGAAAGGTTATTACATATCATAACTTTTTCGCCAGTACAATCATGTCACACCATTCATTTTTAAAAATCAGTTTTAATTAAAGATTTTCGTAATATAATTTATTTATTTATATTAATTACAATACAAAGTAAATTTGATTCTAATTTGGGACCAGGGATAAGCCGGGCGACAGAGGCCATTTGGCTGGTTTTTGCAGCGACAGACCAAAGCCTCTGGTGGGAATTTTTTTTTTAAGCCTAGTTCCGCGAAGCCGAGTGGCTTGTCTGCACATTCTAATTTGGCTAGTTTTTTTTTTTTTGCAGCGACAGACCAAAGCCTCTGGTGGGAATAGAACCCACGACCCCCGCATGATAGGCGAGCACGCTACCTACTCACCTACCGGGGCGCTTAATCGAACCCACGACCACCGCATGATAGGCGAGCACGCTACCTACCCACCTACCGGGGCGCTTCCTAATATTATTTTCTACGATTGTGCTCTATATACCGGTATTCGAAGAACACTTAAATTTTAGACATTAATAGTTAGGAATCGCTAGTCATTTCACGCAGAACACTCGCAAATAAAACACCGCTTAATAAAATCAATAAAATTCCCAGATTATTTTGACTTTTTCACTTACTTCCTCTGGGAAAACCTTTTTAAAACTATTCAATTACACTCTCAACAACATATGACTCGTGTCGTTAAGTGGCCATAACTAACATTGAGCAACAATTTGCTACATCACAAGGAAACTTTTAGACCACCCAAATCACATGTGAAATTTTAATCTGTTTCAGAAAATCGTTTTCTTAAAGAAAATTCAATAACAACAAACAAAAACTGACAAAACAATTAATTTTAACAAATTGTTTAAAAAGGAAGTAATTAAAACACATAAAACTAAACTGAGATTTGAAGAAAATCCTTGCCAACCATGAGTGTGGTCCAGCGTTTGATGAGATGAAAAGCACTTGTAATAAAGAAGACACATGCAAGCAGAACCATTAGTGTAATGAATTGCATAAAAATAATCGAAATATTTTTTTTAAAGACAACTCAATTATATGGATAAGTAGGAAATGAATAGAACAAAAACATAAGCAACAACGAGTTAAAGACTCGTCTTAATACTCACACACACAATTAAACTTCCGGTCAGACCATGAAAAAGGACATAAAATTGAGTGATCAAAAAATAAAATAAAATAAAATAAAATAAGTATAAATATTTAGCTCAGGTCTAGTTGAATTTGTAAAGATTTTGCAGGTAAATGGACAGAAATATGAAAATGACAATTGTAAGGAATATTTTTGAAGAAAAAAAATTAATACAAATTTGCAGCCAACGGATTTCCGGAGTAAAAAGACATATAATAAAAATACGCGTCCCTATTTTGCTTCTTAAATTGATAATAACGTTTATTAAATTACGGCAAAGTTCACAGTTTACAAACGAATCATTTAAAAAATTTTTAGTCATAAAGAGTTTTCGAAAATGTTTGCCACCACGCTTAAATAATCTAAAAAAATTAATTATAACAAATTGTTATTAGATATTCAAGTAGAAAAGGAAAATGTATCCTGAATTAAATTAACTAAGTGTATCCCATCCAAATTACTATACATATAAATGCTAAATAAAACAAGTAAGAAAATTATAGTCGGTCTAGACCGACTATACAATACGAAAAAAAGCATAAAACAAATTTGAGTGGCATTATTAATATTTTTTGGCCGCAGATATGAAAAAGTTCATATCGGATACCATATATATATGGGGACTAGGTCGAAAAATGGACCGACCCTGACCATATTTGGCAAAGTCACTTATATTTTGAAAAAATATATACAACCCAAATTTGAGAAAAATCTGTGCAATATTTTTGTTTTTTGATAGATTTTAGTGAAGATCGGGAAGCAGCTCTATATGTGGCCTATGAATAAAAATTGTTCTATAGGGATTATTTTTGGACTACTGATTAATGGATATAATAAATACATAAAAACCCAATTTGACTGAGTTCTATATGATAATTTGAATCGCACGGCAATTTATGTCGATTTCATAGGGGTCATTTGTATGGGGACTAGATCTGACCATGGGCCGAATTTCACCAATTTCAATAGCGTTCATCCTATGGGCGATAAAAGCTTATACGCCAAATTTCATCAAAATATATTCATATTTGCGACCTGTAGTTTGATTACAAGGTTTACATGGACACACAGACGACGGACGGACGGACAGACATCGCTAAATCGACTCAGAAAGTGATTCTGAGTCGATCGGTATAAATAAAGATGGGTCTAGGATAAATATTTTTGGTAGTTACAAACAGCAGCACAAAGTCATTATACCCAAACCTCATAGTGGTATAGGGTTAAAAACCAATTGAATTGAATTGAAAAAATCTTGCATAAACGGAATTAACTAAATTTGTAGAAGAAAATATGTGTGTTATTCATTAACGGGCCAAAGTGGTTGAAAATCGTTTTTCATTGGCCAAAATTCTGTAACTTTAGAACCGATCAAAATATTTTAGTATTTTTTTTTTTTTTTTATGGATAGATATTTAGTTGACCTTGAGCTAGTTTTAATTTCATTAAAATTGACTTGGTACTTTTTAAGGAATACTACATAGGCCAAAGTTGAACCTCTCTCTTTTTTTTACTTTTTGGAATAAAATATGGGTTTTTATTTTTTTATTTATTAAAAAATGTCATATATGGGTTTTAATAATAATTATAAGCATTTTTTTTAATTATGGGATTTTTTAATGTTTACACTCAAAAAAATTTTTACACTAAAGAAAACAAGTAAAATCAATCAAAATAAAAATTTTTTGCTGTCAAATTTGCAAATTTGTTTACACTCAAGGAATATTTACACCTACAAAAACGTTAGTAACATTATCTAAAAATCTTGCTATTACTACAGAAAAATTTATCATCTTTTGCAGTCAAAGTCGTTAATTTTAGCAAAATAAATCTGCTGAATATTATCGCAATGATTCTGATTTTGATATGAAAATAAGGGTTTTTATTTTTTAAATATTTCTTACTTATTAAAACATTTCATACATTTGTGGGTAAAAAAAAACTTTTAAAAATAAAAACTGCAATAGATTTTAATAGATTTTGTAACAATGGGAGGTTCCGTTTATTATTATTTTTTTACTAATACTATGTTCGTCGTACTTAAATAACAACGAAAGGCAATTATAATTACCAGCTGATTCCAGCGCTCGACATTCGAGTGCAATTTCTAGGCAGCTTTATTTTTTAACTTAGCCAATTCACAAATCAACACTTTTATGGTTTATTATTATTATGAATGAGGATAACAAACTCACTAACACACACATTAACAAATTTAATAAAACACAGATAGCATATGTATAGTTTTATGTATGTGTAAGTAGCAACTTTACTCAACAATTTACTCAAAATAAAAGAAAAAATTTAAAAATCTGTAAATCTGCAAAACGGCTAAAAAGAAATACCTTTCAAGTAATATACGTTTGGTCAAAATCGGGATAAAACGGTAGAACAAAACATCGGTCACAAGAAATCGCTTAGCCTATTAATATTATAGATTATTCATTTGACTCAAGTATTGATGGCAAATATTCCATATGTTTTTCTGTGTTATTTATGTTCTCTTGTAGTTTTTTGACTTCTTCATCTAAAACCTGATGTTCCACTTTCCATTTATTTCGAATACTGGAGATGAACGGATCTGACGTTGCCAATTACATATTAAATATGTTGATCTTCATTTGTGGAATTTCGTGAAATTTTTCTAACATTGTGCTCTCTATAAAATCTGTAAGCCTTATTCCTTTTTTCCTGAGCCTCCTCTGATAGATCTCCAATTAGCCCCAAATGCTATTTAATGACATCTTCTGCACGACAAAGAATTTTGTGAACTGTTGCAAACGTATTTCTCCTTGGGAAAATTACTTGGCTGTATATGTTATTGCCGTTTCCTTAGCATAATTTAGAAATTTTCCAGAGTCCATTTCTTCATTGCACGGAGTAACTGCTTTGTTAATGACATCATGAGTTTCTTTTTTGAATTCAAATTTGATTGGCCTGCAGTATTTCGTAGAAGATGTTGACCTATTTCTCCAAATGTCCTTTTCTTGCGTTGTACTAGTCGAAGGCTCTGAATCTTCCGAAATGTTTTTCAATAGCAATTGTACAAATGATACCATGAACATATCTGAGTCCGAAATATTTTCACATACTACTTGTTTGTATTGTTTTTGTCCCGAAGAACCATCACATCCCCATATACAAAAAAGAAATAACTTTGTGTTTCCATCGATATTCTTACTTACAAATATATAACAATTAAGAAAATTACAGTCGGTCTTGACCGACTATACGAAACCCTATACCATGGTTTAGAGACCCTTTCTCTTCGGTCCCACTAAGTGGATATGGAAAATAAGCATAAACCAAATTCGAGTGGCATTGTTTTTAATTTGTTTGCCTTCAGATATGAAAAAGTTCATATCGGATGCTATATTTATATGGGGACTAGGGCTAAAAATGGACCGATCCTGACCATATTTGGTAAAGTCACAAATATTTTGAAAAAATATATACAAACCAAATTTGAGAAGAATTTGTGCAATGTTTTTGTTTTTTGCTAGATTTAAGTCTTACCATAAAAATATTATGACGTAGTTGTGTGTGGAGATTTCAATTCTAATATTCTTGTCGAACAACATCTACTTAATGATATGAAAACATTTGGCTTTGACCCTACAAATTCTACTATGCCAACTCATTTCTCCACTACAACTAATACATTATTAGATATATTCTTTGTCAGCAATATACATAGTCTTCCTATATGATCAGTTGTCAGCACCATGTTCCTCCAAACATGATCTTTTATTCTTGGCATATGACTTCAAACTGCAGCATGAATGTGAGACTATTACCTATTATGATTTTGATCACATAAACTATGCCAATATGTCCTTTGAGCTATCAGCAATAAATTGGAGTAGTATCTACTATATGCCCTAAGTTGATAATCAACTGAAATATCTAGAATATCTATGGGGGCCATGACAAAGAATTCCGTCATGGGGTTAATTTTTGGACAACTTATAAATGGATGTATTAAACACAAACAAACCCACTTTGACCGAGATCTATATGATAATTTGAATCTTATGGCAATTTAAGTCGATTTCATAGGGGTCATTGTATGGGGACTAGGTCTGAACATGGACCGAATTTCACAAATTTCAACAGCGTTCATCCCATGGCCGATAAAAGCTTATATACCATATTTCATAAAAAATATATTCATATTTTCGACCTGTAGTTAGTTTGATTACAAGGTTTACATGGACACACAGACAGGCGGCCGGACAGGAAGGATGGGC
This sequence comes from Cordilura impudica, assembly GCA_963682025.1. Taxonomy (NCBI): domain Eukaryota; kingdom Metazoa; phylum Arthropoda; class Insecta; order Diptera; family Scathophagidae; genus Cordilura; species Cordilura impudica. Next base: position 70,054,945 of record OY821520.1, read on the forward strand.
GGACATCACTAAATCGACTCAGAAAATGATTCTGAGTCGATCGGTATAATAAAAGATAGGTCTAGGTCGAATATTTTTGGTAGTTACAAACAGCAGCAAAAAGTCATTATACACAAACCACATAGTGATATAGAGTATAAAAAGGGTGGTGTATTTTGTAAGCAGTTATCATTACTGGCAATAGAACAAATCTATAATATTAATGGACTAGACGATTTCTTGTGACCGATATTTTGTTCTACTGTTTTATCCCGATTTTGACCAAACGTATATTATTTGAAAGGTATTTCTATTTACCTGTTTTTCAGATTTACAGATTTTTAATTTTTTTCCTTTATTTTGAGTAAATTGCATTTAAAGTTTCTACTAACACATGTGTGTTTGTTGTATTTGTTAGTGTGTTTGTACCACTATGTGGTTTGGGTATAATGACTTTGTGCTGCTGTTTGTAATTACCAAAAATATTTTACCTAGACCTATCTTTTGTTATACCGATCGAATCAGAGTCATATCTGATTCGATTTAGCGATGTCCGTCCGTCCGTCCGTCCGTCTGTGTGTCCATGTGAAGCTTGTAATCAAACTGCATGTCGCAAATATGAATATATTTTGATGAAATTTGGTATATAAGCTTTTATCGGCCATAGGATGAACTCTATTGAAATTGGTGAGAATCGGTCTGTGTTCAGACCTAGCCCCCATACAAATGACCCTTATGAAATCGACATAAATTGCCATAAGATCCAAATTGTCATATAGATCTTACTCAAATTGGGTTTGTATGCGTTTATTACATCCATTAATGAGTAGTCTTAAAAATGATCCCTGGGACAAATCTTAGTTAAGGCCCCATATAGAGCTGCTTCCCGATCTTCACTTAGATCAAAAAACAAAAATATTGCACTGATTCTTTTCAAATTTTGTTTGTATATATTTTTGCAAAATACAAGAGACTTTACCAAACATGGTCAAGATTGGTCCATTTTTGGGCCTAGTCCCCATATAGATATAGCATCCGATATGCTTTTCATATCTGCAGCCAAACAAATTAAAAAAATCCCACTCAAATTTGGTTTATGCTTATTTTCTATATCCAGTTAGTTGGGCCTGAGAGATAGGGTCTCTAAACGCATGGTATAGGGTATCGTATAGTCGGTCTAGACCGACTATAATTTTCCTACTTGTTGTTAATGAGTTTGTTATCTTCATTTACAATAATAATAAACCACAGAAGTGTTGGTTTGTGAATTGGCTAAGTTGAAAAATAAAGTTGCCTAGAAATTGCACTCGAATTTCAAGCGCTGGAATATGCTTGTAATGATAATTATAGTAAGCCATAAAATACCTAAAGCACAAATCTGACACACCGTTGTATATTGATAGGGCTGTTCAAGTTATCGCAATATGAAATTTTTTTGAGTAATTTCATTAAAATGAAAAAATAATATATATAGGGTAAAAGATGTTCTACTCCACTAAAGTTGAAATGTGACAATAATATAGTAGTTTAATATATATTTCATAAAACCCCTAATATACAATGGTAGAGATGTGAATATTTACACCAACTAAAGACTATAATCCTAGCAACCTTGCAAAAACGACCGCAGGTCATTATCGATAACAACTCACCTTCTTCTGAAATTAAAAAAACATGCCACGCCCACAATTAGCTATAGTTTAACCTAATTTTTTGGCTACCTTAATTTGGATATATTAGCTACAAAATGGCGTTAAAATATAAAAAATCGCTGACAAAAAAATGGACTTTTGGCCAATGAAATCAAAATTTCAGCCACAGTGCGGCGATAGATTTTCCTTGATGTATATAGGATCTTCAAAGGGAAAAACAAGGCGCAAACATAATGAATATTGAGAAAACTTATAGGTCAACATTTTGCCCACAACAGAATTCTGCTCCAATCAGACAAAGCATGGGTGTAAACATTTCTCAAAGAAATGTTTTGTACTTGTTTTACTGTTTTAATTTTTTTGGACTGTATTATTTTACTTTAAAATGTTCTAAGTTGTTTTTGTTTAGAAATCTATAAAAACTTTATAGGATTACAGTCTAAAAGGACGACAGCAGAAGGGTAGCTGCATCAAGAAGTCACAATTTCAGGTGAGAAGTACAATTGTGGCTCTTATATTATTCCAGTTACCAGTATGATGTAAGAAATAATCTTGAGAAGAGAATTTTTAGATGATTATGAACTGCATACTAGTTCAGAAAGTATATACTTGAAGAAGAAATTTAAAAAAAGCTGATGCCGATTAAAATTTAGATGTCGAGAAGCCGTAGAGATTGTCGCTGACGAAAATGATAAATTGGCTCCTCGTTGGATATTTTGTAATGCCTTTTGGTTAATTTGGTTGAGTACGTTTGTCGGTGCTATCATTGTCATTGATGCTCCAAAATGTGTTGCACCTGAACCGTTGCCGTGGTAAAAACCTGGTCTTTTGGCTAAATTTTCTAATTTCGAAGGGACTAATGTAGCAATATCCGTGAATCATAAGTGGAAGAAAATATTACAAATATGGTTATTAAACATCCCAAGGACAGAGATACCTTTATCATCCTAGATATAACACCTAACTATGTACTTAAAACATCTAGACTTATGAACAAAGCACCGATTTAGAAAACGAGTTCTTTTGATAAAAATCATAAAGAGACGACAAAATACAAAGTTGGTGACATCGTAGTAATTACGCGCACTTAATTTGCAACTCAAGCTCAGCTGAAAAGTAAGTATTTTGGACCATATATCATCAAATCAGTCTAGAGATCGTTACGAAGTTAAAGACTGGGATCAGGAGCTGATTTAAAGAAACCATCGAATACATTGTCAGGAGCCGATGATTTGTCAGGATTGTATTTGATTTACTGTTTTCATTTTTTTTTTTACTATAAAATTTTATTTTAATATTTTCGAAGTTACTTTTCTTTAGAAATCTATAATGAAAAATAATTTTGAAATAGTTTTCACTTTGCATAAATATTTTTTTTACAAAATAAACGAATGACTTGATATCGATGTTAGTGATCAGAAAACATCTCTTATATCGTTTTTTAATAATTTACTATTTTATGCGATCTTTTGTATTTGATTCCTAGGAATGTTTTATAAAAGTCAATTTCAAAATTTACGACGCCTTTTTGTCTGCACAGACAACACTTGATGACACGTTCGTTACCTACAATTCGTGCAAAATTCTTAGGAAATGCTCTAGAAAAGGAAGAAATATCTCATTGTCAATTTATGTGCTACACTTACATTTGCAATTTAGAATTGGTGACTTTCTTTGTTTGAACATTTATCGAGCATAACAAATTTATTTGGTCATGCCATTGTTTGTCATATTTTGTTGTCCCATTGTTGAATGGTCGGTATTGTTCGGATTCACAATTCAATTGTCATTATCACTTTTGTTAAGTGTTTTTGTATTGTTTTTATTCATTTTATTTGAGTTTTGTTAAGCAAAAACTATCATTGTATCAAGGTTCCGCTAATTGTTTTTAAATTCAGTCGAATAGAGTATTGGATTTTTTTTTTTGGGCAAAAATGTTGCCAGATGTGCATTGCAAATTTATGAAATGTATTAAATGTTTTGGTGATCATTGCTCCTTGGCCTTTTTATATTGTTTTTATTATTATTTTTTTTTTTTGTATTTTTTTGGCATAACAAATTGCCGTTTTGGTAGGAATACGAATGTTTTGTGGGCGTAAATAAAAATGATTCGTTATAGTTGACTTTTTTTTATAATTAAAAAAAAACGATTAGATTGTTCTTCTTTTCTCAAAAATTTAAAATGAAAAATAAAAAAATTGAAAAAATTTAAAATTGCAAAATGTTTGTTTAAATCAAAGAGATTTTTACGGTTAAGAGGTATCTGTTTCTTAACGGTAGTTCAACTACTTGTCCAGTGAGAAAAAATAGGAAGGACCGCCCGTACATTTGTCCCAATTTCCTCCTGACGCTTAATAGTTTCCGAAATTATGGTTGGTTAGATCTCTTTTTAGCAGTTTCCACAATCTTCGGTATATTTTATTAGTTTTGTCACTCAAAGTAGAAGGTCAAATATGGTAAATGGTACAGAAATTTTAAAATTTAATTTTTATACCCTCCTCATCACAGTGCAGGGAGTATATATCAGTTTGTTATTCTGCTTGTAACGCATCGAAAACTGCATTTGCGAATCCAATAAGGCACATATATTCTTGATGATTATAACAACTCGATATAGCAATGTCCGTCTGTCTATTGAAATCACGCTCATTGACAAAAATAGACCATTTACCTACATTGTTTGTCATTATTTCGAGCAGGCTGCTACTAAAAATGGGGTAAATTGGGCCTCAAGTGCCAAGATGTTTCCAAAAATATGTAGGCACCTCACAAAATTCAGTTTGTTGTTGTAGTAATTAACTATTAAGTATTTTTTACGTTTTAAATAATTTGTTTATATTTTTTTTACATAGTGCAATAAGTCCAGAGATTAATGTAAACGTAAAACCCATGTGGAGGGTATCAAAGATTTGGCAGAGGCGAATTTAACACTCTTACTTGTTTTTCAACGCGGTGGGCTATGAAAAATTGTAATTTATGAAAATTATAGGTTGATGGCAAAGGTTAAATATAACAGTATTAATTAAAGTGGCGTCATAGAGATAACTTAATTAATAAACTTTTGTATTAAGTGTAGAATTATAATCAAAATTTAAGTATTTAAAGTTTTAATTATTAAGAGAAAAATTAAATTAAATATAACAATTAACTACGTCCATATAACTTTAGTAGTCAAATAATTTTAAATAAATTAAAAATAATTCTAGCTAAGAAATGAGTGAGGTAGAAGGAGATTCGGCAATAAACAGAAGGAAATACAATTACAATGCTGATTGGCTAAAAAAAATCATGTGAGTCCGATCAAAGGGGAGATGTGTAAACATCTAGTAATTTAAGATTTTTTTATGGCACTTTTCCAAAATCAAACAGAAAGCGTCATCTATGTACCACTTATAGCAATCAGCTGCAGCAGCTCTGCTAATATAAAAATATTTATTATTATTTATTATTTCAAACGGTTAATTTAAAGTTTTTCCTTTTTGCTTTTTATTTTTCATTTTTCATTTTTTTCTTTTTCTTTTTATTTTTGGTTTTTCATTTTTTATTTTTCGTTTTATATTTCATTTTTAATTTTATATTTTTCATTTTTTATTTTAATTTTTCATTATAACCTATACCACTATGTCGTTTGAGTATAATGACTTTGTGCTGCTGTTTGTAACTACCAAAAATAGTTGACCTAGACCCATCTTTTATTATACCGATTGACTCAGAATCACTTTCTGAGTAGATTTAGCGATGTCCGTCTGTCCGTCCGTCTGTGATGAAATTTGGTATATAAACTTTTATGGGCCATAGGATGAACGCTATTGGAATTGGTGAAAATCGGTCCATGTTCAGATCTAGTCCCCATACAAATGACCCCTATGAAATCGACATAAATTGCCTGAGATCCAAATTATCATATATATCTCACTCAAATTCGGTTTATATGTGTTTATTATATCCATTAATCAGTAGTCCAAAAAAATCCCTATAGGACAACTCTTACTCATAGGCCCCATATAGAGCTGTTTCCCGATCTTCACTTAAATCTATTAAAAAAACAAATATGTTGCACAGATTTTTCTCAAATTTGGTTTGTATTTGGTGTTGCACAGATTTTTCTCAAATTTGGTTTGTATTTTTTCAAAATATAAGTGACTTTACCAAATATGGTCAGGATCGGGTTATTTTTCGACCTAGTCCCCATATAAATCTATCATGAACTTTTCCATATCTGCAGCCAAAAAAAACTTAAAACAATTCCCCTCAAATTTGGTTTATGCTTATTCCCTATATCCAATTAGTTGGACCGAAAGGATAGGGTCTCTAAACCATGGTATAGAGTTTCGTAACTTTCTTGTTTTTAATTTGTAGGTTTTCATTTTTTATTTTTCATTTTTCAGTTTTTATTTTTCAGTTTTTAATTTTTCACTTTTTATTTTTCATTTTTCATTTTTTATTTTTCATTTTTCATTTATTAATTTTATTTTTCATTTTTTATTTTTCATTTTTTATTTTTCATTTTTTACTTTTCATCTTTCATTTTTTATTTTTAATTTTTCGTTTTTAATTTTTTATTTTATATATTTAATTTTTTATTTTTCATATTTTATTTTGCATTTTTATTTTTTATTTTTCATTTTTTATTTCTCATTTTTAATTTTTTATTTATCAATTTTTATTTTTAATTTTTCATTTTTTTTTCATATTTTATTTTCCATTTCTCATTTTTTGATTTTAATTTTTCATTTTTTGTTTTTTATTTTTCATTTTTTATTTTTCATTTTATATTTATTATTTTTAATTCTTCATGTTTCACATTTAATTTTTCATTTTTCATTTGTTATCATTTTTCATTTTTGTTTTTCTTTTTTCATTTTTCATTTTTATTTTTCAATTTATTTTTCAACAGCGACAAAAAGGTTATTGCATATCATATTTTTTTCACCAATACAATCATAAGTCAAACATAATTGTATTAGTTCTTACATCTTACGCTGCTTTTGCGAAATGGATTTTTTCCCCCACGCGTATAGATGTTTACACATCAAAAATGGGACTAGGTCAAATATTTTGGTAGTTAGGAACATCAGCACAAAGTCATAACACACTGACCACAAAGTGGTATAGGGTATAAAATTAACCGTTAAATAACTGAATTTGTTACGAACAATAACTGGTAGTTACAAAATAATTTGTATACTGTGTAATAGGCATATAACAAATGTTGACGAAAAATTTGGCATACCACCACGTGGTGGCAAATATTGTACAAGTAATGAATATCACTTTTTTAGGTGATTTCGGTTCAAAAACGTTCCGCGCAAAAATGGATTTCTAAAAAAGTCAGATTTTTTTTTTAATTTTTTTTAATTTTTTTTAATATTTTTATTTTTAAATTTTTGTCAATTGTTATATGAAATAAGTTTTAAGTTTAAAGTATGTGATGATTTACACAATGGTAAAATGTCTTGCACAATTTTAATTGCACGCTCTGCGCAGATGTTACTTCGCTGAACTTCCTCAATAGCTGATGGTTTATTTACCCAATGTCTGAGAAAACATTCATTTGCTTTTGTGAAGCCGGCCAATGATTTCTGTAGTGTGGCGAAATTATTTTTGTTGAAAGTATGATCGGAAAACCAGATTTCGCTCCAAGCACCGCACACAAACTTACAAATAGGATATAATTGCAAACGATATTCAGGAATAAGTATAAAGGCTAAAAGTGCCAAAATAGCTCTAGAATTCCAACGGGCATTACTGAGTGCTGGTATTGCTTTAAATTTTATGTAGGGAAAACGTTCATTTTTCTCGAAGTATTTAAAAGCTTCGACCAATTCATATAAGTATTGCATGTCATTTCGCCATTTAATGCTTTTAACCTTAATACACTCTTTATTTTGTTCATACTCTTTTTTTAGATCATCGTAATTTTCTATTAAATTTGGAATAAAATTGTACGAAATATTGGGCGATGATGTTTTTCCCTCTAAAAGCTCATCCATGACATGTTTTAACATCAAATCTAGCACATGATGTTGACAACCGATATACTGTGGAGCGGGCAATGAAAAGGATTTCAAAAAATTTTGTAGGCGAGTGACAACACCATGGTGTCTGCCAGTATTCACACTGGTTGTATCGCAAATTATCATTTTAATTGATTCCAACAAGTCGAAATAACATAATAATTCTTTTATTCCGTGAAATATCGTCGACGATTTTCCATCATTCAGAACTAGTACACCTTTTTTTTTTTTTTTTTTTTTTTTAGCCTAGTTCCGCGAAGCCTAGTGGCTTGTCTGCAGATTCTAAGTTTGACTAGTTTTTTTTTTTTTTTTTTGCAGCGACACACCAAAGCCTCTGGTGGGAATCGAACCCACGACCCCCGCATGATAGGCGAGCACGCTACCTACTCACCTACCGGGGCGCTAATTTTACTTCCCTAGAAGCATTTTTCAGTACTACGACCTGATATTCCTTCTTTCCAATTTTTTTCCCGTCAAAATGCAAGCACCAGTTTTCATTTTTAAGACTGTTTTTCAACAGTTTTTTCTTTTGTTCGGCATTTTTGGTGTAAGCTTTGTAAATTCCAGGTTGGGATGGCGACAATATCTCTACACCAGATTCAGACAACTCTTTACATATTTTTGCGGCCTTTCTAGTGCTAACGTTTGCATTCATAACTAAATTTACAGCTGGTTTCATAGGATTCTTTTTTTGTAATAGGCTGGCAGGTGGTTTGTAGGTAATATCATCATCTGATGACACCTGATCATCGTCCATTATGGTTGGAAGTTCGTAATCATCATCCAACGGCACATTATCGGTTTTAGATATTGAAATGGGGAAATGCTCCGATTCGTGTGATTGTTGCTCTTCGTTATTTGAAGTTATATCAAAAATTTTATTAAAACTATATTTATTACGGCGTTTTAAAAAGTTTTGGTACGACTTTATTAATCTTTCCACATTTCTTTTAATAGACCTTAAGGAAAGTGTTTTAAAATTGAGTTTCTTCCACAAAACTGAAAGTTCACTAACGATAAATTGTGTTCTTCTTTTCTTACACTTTATTTCCTTTCCAAGGCTATTAAATCTTCCAATAACAAACTTTTCTTTGGGCTTTTTACATAATTCGAACAATGGAATGTCCACATTTTTTATACATTGTGTATTGCTAGCTAAATTTTCTTTCCACGCATTACAATACTTTTCAACATTCTTAGCACTTGTCTTACACATTTTTACACAAACAATATTTAATTATCCCGATAAAAAAGATTTGAAATATTTATTTCAATTTCTAAATTGAATAATAAAACAAATGTTCTTAAGATCACACAACTGAAGTAAAACTTATTTAGCTCCATCTGTGTATTTATATACATAGGGTTGCCAACTAACACATTTATCGCAAGATTTTACAATTTTCCTAAATGAAACATACTTGGTAACCCTTAAGGTGGCTTTGTTACGTCATCTAACGGGAAATCATTCAACTATCGTAATCTTTCTTTTATCATTCTTGCATAGAGAACATTAAATAAAAGAGAAGAAGTATGTAACTACGCTCTCGTCTCGTCAGATGTAAAGACATTGTCGCGCGCACAGCTGTGTTATTATTATTTGACTATGCGAGTTCTTGAATAACTTGCTTTTTCTTTTTTAAATTTTTTAATATTGAATCAGAATTTTCTAAAGAAAAATTAGTTTGGGGTGGGTGGGGCACTTCCCTTGGGTCCATTAAAAGGCGTTTGGAATAATAGGAAGATTATTAGTTAAATAAATATCTATTATTATGAAGAAAAACGTGTACACTGTACAAAACTTTTTTTGTTTTTTTCAGCAGTTCTGATAAAAAAGTAATTTCGTTTTGCGCGGAAACTTTTTTGCAATTTCGCAAAAAAAAATAATGGGGGTTCATACTTTTTTATGCGCTATTCGACTATGGTATGCCGTTTTTCGTATTTGCAAAAATTGTAAAAAGTTATATGCCTACTGTGTATACATTTTAAAAGCAAGGGTTACCATTTTCCTTTTTTCACGTCTTCAGCTTTGTAATGTTTACGGTATTTTATAAGGAAAATATTAGAATCTGACAAATATTAAAGAACAACCTTAGAACGAATTTGGTAAGAAATTCATTTAAAATATTTAAAGTTTCTAATCTAAGAGTTTTTCTACAAAATAAATATCTTGAATTCATAATTCATGAAACAACTAAGAAACTTGTATTCAATACCCTATACCATCCGTTAAGACACCCTATCTCTAACGACCTACTAATTAGATATAGAAAATGAACACAAACCAAATTTAAGTGTCATGTTATTATTTTTTGCCTTCGAATATGAAGAAGTTCATATCAGATGCTAAATCTATGTATATGGGGACTAGATTGAAAAATGGACCGATCCTGACCATATTTGGTAAGGCCACTTATTTTTTGGAAAAACATATACAAACCAAAAAATTTGTGCAATGTTTGTGTTTTTTGCTAGATTTAAGTGAAGATCGGGAATCAGCTTTATATGGGGGCTATAACTGGACTACTGGTAGATCGATGTAATAAACGCACACAAACCCAATTTGAGCGTGACTTATATGATAATTCTTATATTGTGGCAATTTATCGATCTCATTGGGGTGATCTATATGGAGACTAGGTCTGAACATGAACCGATTTCACCAATTTCATCAAAATATATTCATATTTGCGACCTGTAGTTTGATTACAAGTTTACATGGACACACAGACGGACGGACAGACGGACATCGCTAAATCGAATGAGAAAGGGATTCTGAGTCGATCGATATTTTTCGTAGTTACAAACATCAGCACCACGTCATTATACGCTGATCACATAGTGGTATAGGGTATAAAAGATCTTAAAAACAATCCCTATTTACATATCGCAGCTGTACCTCTAAAGTGAGTCAACTCAAAATTTACAAATTTTCAGTAGAGACAAAAAACGGTTTTTTTAAATCATTACTATAAAATTTAAAAACAGTTGTTTCATTGTAAAGAATTGCGAATAATAAGTATACAACAGTAGTTGTTGTTGCGATTTTTTCAGTGATCATAAAAAATTAAGTTTTTTGGGTACAACTCAAAATATGTCTTTTTAGTGGATTCTTAAGAAGCTTCTCTTATAACACAAAGAAGGTTACAACTGTATTTTTTTTGCGAAAGACTAGAAAATCCGATGTAAGATTTTTACAGTGTATAGATATGACCACGTGTATCGTTTTCTTGCAAAAAGTGAAAATTGAAAAATTTTGAGTTGACTCACTTTAGAGGTACAGGTGCGATATATTTAAAGTGTTGCAAAAAACTTATGAAAATCTTTACAAACAATAAGGTACTTTTTTATTATTTTTTTTTCATAATTGCGATTTTTTGAATTTTTCCGTATAACTAACGAAAAAAAGTGGAACAATACCAGCCTCAGCTAATACGACACGTGGAGTATAGTTATACATACGCACTCATAAAGCAAACGGTACAAAAGAACGACCACAATAACAACAACAAGTACAGCTAGCACACACACAATATCAAAATTGAGAGTGACAATAATAACAAGAATAACATAGCAAAAATCATATTTTTCAAGAGTTTTCTTACAATTTCATGTCTTCCTCCTTCCTCCTTATCAACTCTGAATATATAAGAACATACAATTTTTTGAAGTCCAGATTTTTTTTTTATTGTTAATAACAGAATGCCAAATTAATATGTTTTCTCTCTATACTGGTGTTATCAAAAAAAAAAAAAAAAAAAATTTAATAAAACACATTTCTTATTTTCGAATTAGTGGTTTCCATATTATTGCGTACCATGAGAACTTGTAAAAAGTACATAAATGAACTATTTGAAAAATTTTTGAAAATATAATATATTTAGGAATTCATTTGGAGATATTAAATCGTTAGGGTAATAAGAAAAATTATATCTAAGGATATTAAAATCGCCAAAAAAAAAAAAAAAAACCAATTAAAATGTATGCAATCGCCTAACTATCGGTATATGTAGAAATATATGAAATTGATGATGACGTTAACACCCAGCTCCATACAAATATTGCCTAAAAATGAAATTCTTTCCATATTGTATCAAAGCCGAAAACTAGTTATAGATCTTCTTTCGGTAATAATCTTAATATCTTTAATCTGAACTATGCAATATCCATACGTGAATTAAAACTCATTCTTTGGTTTTAATAAAACCTTCAGAAAAACAATCCTCAAACTTACAGAGCTATAAAGATTCCCTTACTACAACCCTAAATTATTTATTATGTACAATTTTCTAAATTAATTACCAAAATCTAAAACATTAATCAATATATTTCTGGCTCCACACCGTAGACAACAAATTACGTTACAAAACTTTGTTAATCCAGCCAAGTTTATAAAAACAAAATTTAAAAAAATAAATAAAAAAGGCTAGGCGCTGTATTCTGCAAATAAAATTTCAACACGTAGGCGTGTGACAATTAAAAACAGCACCAATGTTTTCGCACCCCAACAATACACTCTGTTGCATTTAAGTTTTGTAGCCTTTCTTTATAGGGAGTTTCACAAATTGCCATACCAACTGCTGTGATAAGTTGTTGTAATATTTTACTTTGAACTAATTATTTCAGAAGAATAAAATTGAAATAAAATCAAGCCATACAAAACAAAAACATATTGAATTGTATAAACATACGAACGAGTCAACAGAAGTGTATCTTTTACTTTGTTTTTATTATTGTTTTTGCAATATTTGCGTTTAAATTACTAAAAATCATGCAATTACTTATGCAGGCGTACAATATAATGTAAACTTGCACTCCTCGAAGGTGCACATATGGATGGCATAGAACAGGCGTTCAAGATGAAAACGTATGTGGTAGTCTCAACACAGCTTGACCGAAAAAAACAAAACCTAAAACAACGATTGACCATCAGCATTGTTACTTAATTGTATATAAACACGAAACATTTTAAATTGTTTAATTCAGTTTTTTTCAGTTGTTTTTTTATTTTGGCATATAAAAATCTTAATGAAAGACAGACATAAGCAAACATGATTTTCAGATCGGTTTGGTCAACAGAAAAAGACTGAGATGATCAACCTCTGGCAGTGGTAATAACCAAAAGCTTATCGCAGCTCAATCTATCAGATATATCAAACTTAAGTCAGTCATCAAGATAAAACCATATTTATGTTAAGTCAGTGAACTTCATTCTTGCCAAGGTTTATTTGGTCACACAAACTAAAGACGGGAATCGCCAAATCAAATCGGACAGTGGTTTTTAATCATGGTGGATGTAGTAGATTCATTATATCGTATGAACGGGCCTTGGGTTCATACTGGATATAGAAATTAAGCAAAAGCATTTGCTGCTAGAAAATATGTCAAAGTTCACATCGAATGGTCTCTTAGGCGAGGGCTCCCTTTTAAACTTTGTAATCTGGCAACATCGCCAAATATATGGTAGCCTGTTATTTTCAATTTACAGGGAATTGAAAAATTCATCGTTGCTTTCGAAGTGGATTTCACACCGGACAACCGTGTTCTGCGAACTTGCAGAATTCATTCGTAGCCGTCATTGGTTTTACCATAAAAATGTACGATATGCGTAATATGATAATATTATATAACCGACTTGAGACTCATCATGAAATTGAGGGATACTTTCACAAAAGTTTCACTAGAGTACTTTCAGCAAAGCATAAACCTTTGGTCGTCAAGCAGATTTCTTGATGATGGTGGCTTGATAATTTTAAATCGCCAAAAAAAAAGCTCTTGAAAGCAAAGGTTAAAAAACTGTAAAAGAGGTGTTTCGAATAATATGTACAAGATCATAATAGATGGATATATGCATGTGAGCTCCAAAGTAAAGAGCAGTCTTCCATATGGATCATTTAAGGTTAGAACAAATTCAACCAAAGTTGTTCACGTAAAAAAGTTCGTAAGCAAATGGTCATCCTATGTTGCTGAAAAGGGACATGTACGTTAGATTAGAAGTGGCCGCTAGTTTATAACATTAGCACATTTAGAATCTGGAGTCCATTGTGAAGCTATGGGACGAACAGGTCTTAGTTCCCATAGTTCCCACCATAGAGGTAATTTGATCTTTCAAGATGTCATATTTTAATATTTTAGAGATCAAACAGATCAGGAAGTAGCGATCCCAATGTCAAAATTCTAATTTTGATGAGCGCCATCATTGCATATGCGACAGAAATTATTTGACGAAAGGTGCCTTCCTATATGGCAGTGTCCAGTATCGCCACTGCCATCGAAAGCTGTTCACAGGGTAGCGACAGTAAACAGTTTGTGCTTTATCGACCAAGACATGACCAAATTAGTCTTGTAATCGAATTTTTATCCAGATTCCCAGGATAACTCTGTGCTCAAAAGAGTCCAATATCAATTTATTTGTGCACCTCATTTATGGACATGCGGCAGTTGAGGTCAATCCTTTTTTCAAGAACATTGATACCATGGATCTTACCATGTCTTGATTATCACAGTAAGTTTTACCTGTATAGTATAAAGAATGTTTCAATCCAGCCAATCTGCAACTTCCTTTATTTCCATCTTTTCTGCTTGATATGCACTGCATTGGTCTGTTTACCATCGAGCCACACTCAATCCTAACTCCAAAATCAGCTTTTAAACAGGTAAGAAAATTATGGTCGGTTTAGAACGACTATCGATACCCTATACCATGGTTTAGAGACCCTACCTCTTCGGTGCAACTAATTGGATATAGAAAATAAGCATAAACCAAATTTTAGTGGCATTTTTCTTAATTTTTTTGGCTGCAGATATGAAAAAGTTCATATCGGTTGCTATATTTATATGGGGACTAGGTCGAAAAATGGACCGATCCTGACCATATTTCATACAGTCACTTATATTTTGAAAAAATATACACAAACCAAATTTGAGAAAAATTTTTACAATATTTTTGTTTTTTGATAGATTTAAGTGAAGATCGGAAAGTAGCTCTATATGGGGCCTATGACTAAGAGTTGTCCTATAGTGATTATTTTTGGACTACTCATTAGTGGATATAATAAACACACACAAACTCAATTTGACTGAGATCTATATGATAATTTGGATCTTATGGCAATTTATGTCGATTTCATAGGGGTTATTTGTATGGGGACTAGGTCTGAACATGGACCGATTTTCACCAATTCCAATAGCCTTCATCCTATGGGCGATAATAGCTTATTTACTAAATTTCATCTAAATACATTCATATTTGCGACCTGTAGTTTGATTAAAAGGTTTAAATGGACACACAGACGGGCGGACGGACATCGTTAAATCGAATCAGTTAGTGATTCTGAGTAGATCGGTATAATAAAAGATGGGTCTAGGTCAAATATATTTAGTAGTTAGAAACAGCAGCAAAAGTCATTATACCCAAACCACATAGTGGTACTAGCAATACGACACCCCTAATACTCCAAGGACAACTGATCGAGGATGTAGACTCCTTTTCATATCTCGGCAGCACAATTTGCAAAGACGGAGGCTCCAGTGCCGATATTACCGATAGAATCATTCCATCCCCTGCACAGAATATGGAGAGCGAACAATATAACCACTACCGCAAAACTAAAAATCTTTAACTGTAGTGTCAAATCGGTACCGTTATATGGTTGCAGCACCTAGGGTACAGTGCAATATACATGCAGGAAATTGCAATCCTTCTGCAATAAGTGCCTGAAACAAATTCTGCGAATTTTGTGGCCGAACTGGGTAACCAATGAACAACTGCTCTTGATGGCTAACTGGAAACCAATTGAATCAGAAATCTGCCGGCGCAAATGGACGTGGATAGGTCACATTTTGAGAAGGCCACCTGGCAAAATTGCAAGACATGCACTGGACTGGAATCCCCAGGGCCATAGAAATCCTGGTAGGCCCCGAAACACGTGGATAAGAATGATGAAAAATTAATGCAAATCTCGTAATTTGACTTGGAACCAAGCAAAGATCCTAGCTGGTGATCGCGTAAAGTGGAGAGAATTTGTTGATGCCCTTTGTTCTTCGTGAACTTTTACCTAATTTGCAATTTTTTTTATTCTGTAAATTTTTTAAATAAAGGAAATGTATATATATATATATATATATATATATAGTGGTATAGTAGAGTCTGACGGTCAATTTTAAATAGTGCACAAGGAAAACATTCCGATTGTTCATATGCTAAACAGCCTTGATTTGACACACCAATAAGTTCTTTCTATTCTCAATTGCCGCAAAACATTGAAGATCTTACTTGTTTATACGCAATCTATCTGAAAATCTATCGTAAACTGTAGCCCACTGTACCGCATTTCACCAGCAGATGTAAGATATTCTTATACAAATATTAGCACTCCACCTTTGTTCCTTCATTCTCTATTAAACCATTTTTTTAATATTATTATAATTTTTTAAAATGGATCGGAACACGATCTCATTTGAATTATCTAAAATCGATTGGTATTCCATATACTATGTGCCTTCTTGATTTGCTTAAAGAATCTTTTAAAAACATCCGAGGCATCCGTATAAAGGATGAATTCGCATAATTGCTACAGTACTTCAACTTTATCCGAAATATTTTTTTTAATGCTTAAACTAACTGGAAGTATTCGGCACCTCTCTGGCTATAAAATCTAATGCTGCTGGTTCTTATAACATACATCCCAGATTGTCAAATGAAATTATCGTCAAATAACCCATTTTTTTTAATACTATTGTAACAAAAAGTGTTGGAAACATGATAAAATTTTTCCCATTCCTTAATCAAATAGAGAACATCATCCCATTACCACACTTATCTAAAGTACTTGAAAGGTTATTGTATCAGCAAATTGGAAAATCTATCACGAATAATGGTCTACTTTCAAACAGATAATCAAACTTTTGTCCTAACCACAGGTACATAGCTGTATAACTGCAGTTATATTATGTATCCAAAGAGACTCGTAGGAGATGTTAGTATTGCCGTTCTTGTGATTAAAATCAACCGTTACTGTGAATCATGATATATTCTGCAGAAAGCTAAAAACTTTTTTTGATTTTTATCCTCCCGCAACTCGCCTTATATCGTTTTAATGGCAAATCGACAACATGCTAATAATAAAATGTCGAATGTGCTTCCAGTACAAAAGGGATTTCGATTCTGGGAACACTTCTTTTTACTGTACATACAAATGATTTGCCAAAACTATACCAGATATTGTTCTTAACCGCCAGAAAACATATTCAATTCTTCGATTACTGTGGAAAACTCAACACCTTGAGTTCTAATTGCAAAAACCTATTTGATTCCAACTGTATTATATCGATGCAAATTATTTGCAAGCTGTTATTCCATTTGCTCAAGGAAATTAACACCTGTGAACGCACAATCCTATATTAAGATTCGTGAATAATTTGCAAATCATCCCACGTATGAACAAAAACTTTACGGTGTGAGTTTTTGCGGTCTCTTGCAGATACCATCATTGATACTGATGCATAGGATTATATTTACAATTCAAGAGGACATAATTTTATAATTAAAATAAGACGCAGAAGTTTGGTCTTTGAATGGCATTTTTATATTCAATGCATTCGTCTCTGGAGCTTTCTACTGGCAACTATATAACATTTAAGCAACGCAGGACATATTCGGAAACAAGTTTTCCAATTTTTCAATAATATTTAAATAATGTTTAAATACTATTTAACTGTACTTTAATTACACTGGTCTACAATTTAAAAAAAAAAAATTACTGCAGAAACGAAGCATGTGCTATCACATCTTGTTCACTTATTATCGCATGCTGGCAATACTGTAAAACAGTCAATACTGACACCATAATTTCACAATTATTAATATGTATTACTGATTCAAGCCATTTTTGCTTTGTGTGTGGTGAATATTTGGTTGGAAAAAAAAGGATATGCAATATCAGAATCATTAAAATATGCGTACTTATATTATTTTGGTTTTGCTGTCAGAAACTTGGAGAAACTTTGGACACCGACAGTAGTTCCAGAACTGTTTTATACAAGTGGTCAAATGGCAAGAAGATATATTTCGGTTTTTTCAATTCCAGTACTTTGGCGAGAGTCAAGTAACCACCAATCCGATTGTTATTTCTGTTTAACAAAAGTTGCTGGATTCAGTATGAAAAATCGAACAAAAAAATACTTACGCGAATGTCTCATCGGTTTACAAACCAGTTCAACGTCCACCGAATGATCCATTACCAGTCATTCCCAGTGCTATGAGTAGAGTCCGAAATATCTTTCACCAACAGTGGTAGTTTGTATGAGGCTAATGATCTACTTCGGGATTTACATTTAACGAAGTAAGACGCAGAATTACTAGCTTCATGCATTCAGCAGTGGAAACATCTTGCAGTTGGGACAAAAGTAACAATCTATAGAGATAGAAGCTTGGAATTAGCTGCATATTTTGAAAAGAAACACTCTATTCTATACTGTACTGATGTTGATGGTTTATTTCAAAAAATGAACAAACTGAATGGATATTATTTATTGATGGCTCTAAGAACAGTTTAAAGGCTCTTCTTTTGCATAATGGAAATGAAAAACCATCCATACCAATTGCTCATGCCATTAATACAAAGGTAAATTACGAATCAATGCCTGAAATTTTGACATTACTTAAATACAACGATCATAAATAGAAGATCTGTGGCGACCTTAAGGTGTGTGATTTAAATTTCTTTGTATATACCCGTATGGTATAGACCATCGTAAATAACTGTAAATTAATCTGTTTCAGGTCATTGGTTTGTTGACTGGTATGTAAGGAGGTTTCACAAAATATTGTTGTTTCCTTTGTCTATGGGATAGTCGCGCTACATGTCATCATTGCGTCACACCAGAGAACGGAGTATTCACCAGGAAAACAAAGCATTTCAAATAAACCATTAATTGATCTAAACGACGGTCTTCTTCGGCCGCTGCACATAAAATTGGGCCTTTTTAAGAACTTTGCCAAGGCTCTGGACAAAGATGGTGCAGCATTTAAATATTTGTTAGCGGTTTTTCCTTAAATTTCATATGCTCAAATCAAAGAAGGCATATTTGTTGGACCTCAGATCAAGAAGCTATTGAATGATAACAATTTTTCACAATGTTTATTGCAGATAGAATATGCAGCCTGGAAATCTTTTAAGAGCATCGTGGACAGTTTTCTTGGAAACAATAGGAGTGAAAACTACAGATAAATTGTTGCTGAATTATTAAAAAATTATCACGAATTATATGCACGAATGTCACTCGAAATACATGTTCTTCATCCGCATTTAGATTTTTTTCCACAAAACCTTGGTGCAGGGAGCGACGAACAAGGGAAGCTTACTCACCAAGGTTTAATGAAAATTTAAAGAAATTATCAAGCATTTTCGGACTAAATCAAGCTGGGAGATTATTGCTGGACTCTAATGCGTGAAACCGAAACAACAAAATACAAACGACGTTCAAATAACGCCATTCACTTTTGAAAATTCATTGATTTTTAAAAATATTTTTTTTGTATCTCGAAAACCTGACGCTAGTGTTATAAGACTAGTAGTATTGTACAGGAAACCAAATAAATAAATAAACCGTACGCTGTACTTAATGACACATCTCTTGGTAATTGGAAATATAAGCACTTTTTAAAATCTATTTAAAAGCACTTTCAATTGTCGTTAGCATGTACAGAAGTAGCAGTAATAATACTATGGAACCTTTTCGGGGCCATTGTTTGGGGAGTGAGAAATTCCAAATCAATACCAGCCCAGCATAGTAAAAACTCCAACGGGTGTAGCGTCCTCAGGTCAACTTTTTTTGATGTTTCCTGTTTTTTCCCTATCCTGAGGTTTGTTTGCTTAGTTTGCAAGGTATAAACATTCAATTTTAAAAAAAGAAGTGCACAAGCCAGATACAAATAACTTTTGCTATGCTGTCGCAAATGTAGATACCAACTCTCGTACAAAAGAAAAAAACTGTCTTTGAAATGTTTGAGTTAAATAATTGATGGAGCATGAGTTGAAGTAACAGACATAAGAATGCTGACGATGAACAAGTCGCGTGTTTCGAAAGTGGCTGCTCCATCTAGCGCTGTCTTTTATTTTTCCCATATTTATCTTACATTGCAAAATAATTATCTTTTCTATTATTGGAAAATGTCTATATGATCTCAAACCAAAGAACTAAAAAAGGAAAATGTCAGTACAGATTTTGTTAAAGTGAACAAAAATTGGCTGCCAGATGTAGTTTGTAAAAGTTGCTACAATCGGATGGGATTCGAAAAACAAAAGACGTGAATCTATGCCACTTGCCCAATAACTTGGAAAAGGGAAAGGGAAAGAAAATCGTATAATTACGTTATTGCCCAAACACCATAGCCTCATTCGGACAACATTTTCGTGGCAAAAACTCCCAGCCCAGATGTTCTGTCTGATTTCTCCGACTTTTTGATCAACATATTACTCATATGATCATCCCCCATATAATCCAGAACAATCTGTATCCAATGAGGCTCTTTCAATAAATCAAAATCAGCTTGATTCAACTGTTGACTCAGCACAAGTCAGAACAATCGCCATTCGTCATCGCATTCGTTATCGAAATTTTTCGATAAAAATTATTTTTTTAGTTTCCAAAATAAAATATCAAGAATAAATTTACTTAATCACAGTTAACGAATTATGGCCCCCTATTTAAGATTAAATGTGAAACAAGGTCTTACGTTTGTCCGTCTTCTGCAAATAATAAACCAAAATACGGAATTTCGATTGATTTTACTCGATATCGAATGCGATAATTTGGCCCCTGGTATCGTTTTTGAAATCAAACAATTTTTTGTCACCCGGTACGAAACTCAGAGCTTATCGGAGTCATCAGGTAGCACTTCAAAGTTTATTCGTTGTGTATTATGAAAAAACTTGCCCGGATGTCGGCCTGAGAACGTCAAACCCTATGGAGGTATTATTTTACGGCCTAGTACATTCACCCTGACTAGGAATTTCTCTCACCCCTCCAAAATGGCTGCTTTACTGTATAATTGAAGGCCTCAATTGCCAAGTCGATTAACCCCACTTAGTGTTATTTTAAACCGACAAATATCTCTAACAATAAGGTGTTGTCAATGATGTTAATCCTTTTATTTAAGAAATTTGTTTCGAATATAAACAGTTAGATGCCAGTCAAGCAGTTCGGCATTAAAGTTTAAAAAAAAAAACACAAAGTGGAGCTAATCGAGTGAGGCGTTCAATTTTAAAGTCAGACCAGAGCCAGAGATTTGGACCATTCTCGCAAATAATATTTTGCTTTGAACATCGAAACCGGGCCTTAGATTGGTCCCCGTCGTTTTAACTACACATGTGCATTATGCTGCAATAGTGCAAAAATATAGTTCAGTTATGTCCAATGATTTCCAAGGAACTTGAATAATCAACAATAAAATTCGAAATTGTGATGTTTTTAAAAAGTTTTTTTTTCTCATTTTCTCATGCTGTTGTTGTTGAACAAAGATCACGTGGCATTTAATAGGCGTCAGAATATACAAACAGTTTTTATTCCTGTTTGCAATAAGAGAAACAGTGATATGGCATACAACATCCTTGTTAGATTGCGTGGTTAGTAAGCATTCATCAATTGCATTCACATTTGTTTGCTGACAATGAAATGCGTTAAGGTTTTTACACATAAATGCTTAAGCATCTTGCTTCATTCACTCACTCACTCACTCACGTAGTAAACATATTCTGTCTGCTCCAGAATAGTAACGAAATGCGTGCTTTCCTTTATACAGAAGCTCAAATTAAGATTACTTTGGATTTTGCTTTAGGGAAAAAATGCAAAGCAACGTTTGCATCATCTCAACAACGGCACGAAAAATTGTGGCATAATTAAAACAAGTGCTTCAACTGTAACACGTTTGTTTGGCATCATTTTAATAAAGTTGTGACAAGATTTATATTTGTTAGCCAATTTTTTTTCTTTGTTCTCTGATTGTTTTCACTGATGTTTTGTTAAAGTGATTTCCATGTATTATTAATTTGTTTGATTTCTCCTTTTTTACTTTGGGAGGGTTTTTTTAATATTAACAAAATATTTTGTTTCTTTCATAATAACAGATTATTACTCTTTATTAAAGTGATGAGAAGCATCATCCCCATCCTCATCCTCATGTACTTTGTTGCTTTAAGCCAGTCTTTGTTATAACTTCGAAATTAGGCTTAAATGTTAGTTGTTTTCAAAGAATTGGTGCACTTAAGATTTTGTTCTTTATATTTAGGATTTAGGTTTTATTTATTCAGATGACGAACAAGTTTAAAATTTTGATAGTGGGTTGTGGCAACACTCTTTTTAATGGTCCTTATTTTGTCGGGGTCACTCAACTTGCTGTGGTTACATTAAAGGATGAGAACAATAAACTTAAATACATAAATATAATGGAATAGTTTAACAGGTGGTATAATGTGGGTAATGATCAATGTGGAAGGAAGTTTGTTATGTAGTATGAGATATTTTATTCGAACGTAGATAATTTTTTTTCCGAAAAAAAAAATTATAAAACTAAACGTTTCTGACAAGGTGATCTACATCCTAGCATTATATGAGTACTCAATATATAAGAAAGTCTTCAATGATATATGAATATGATATTGTTTTTATAGGAAACACACGGAATGGCGTAAAAAAATTAAGGAAACATGTATGTGTAGAATCACTTTGTTCTAGCCATCAGTAATAGGCATACATACACCATCGATATAACGATATCTTTGATAATGGTCGATAAACGCTTATAAACTAAATTGTATCACAATACATTCACATTTGCCAACTGTATTTTGATTCCAATGCTTACATGGACACACAGACGGATGATAGACATACAGAAGGACAAACAGAGGAACGGGCAGGCGGATGGAGGGACACCATAAAATCGGCTCAGAAAATGATTCCAAGTCGATCGGTATTATTAAAAAAGTGGGTCTAGGCCAAATGTTTTTGGTAGTTACAAACATCAACACAAACTTATTATACCCTACCAAATAGTGGTATAGGGTATAAAAAACGAAAAATCTCAAACTAACGAAAGGGTAGGTAATAACAAAGGCAAACTTTTGCTAATCACAAGCTTATGTAATCATAAGCTTTACGTTTACCTTTTTTGCCAATGTACTCTTCGTTCATATGGGCGTAACAATTTAATGGATTGTGCTGACCAGTTTTTGTCCTAATCATTGGAACAGCAAACGGCATACAACTAGTTTCATCATTCCTCCATTCCATCAGAGCATATGTCATCCGCTGGAACATGAATGAGTTCCTCCACGATATCGACTATGTGGACGATATTTGGCTTTTGCACACTGCTTCGATATTTGGCTTTTGCACAATGCACAGATGACTCAGCACCTATCCATCAATGCCAATAAAGTTGGCCTCAAAATAAACGTGAAGAAAATAAAACTGATGCGGATTGGCACTACTAATATGACACCCCTAACACTTCAAGGACAGCTGATCGAGGGTGTAGACTCCCTTTCATATGTCGGCAGCACAATTTGCAAAGACGGAGGCTCCACTGCAGACAAAGCCCGGACCGCATTCCATTCCCTGCACAGAATATAGAGAGCGAACACAAAGCTAAAAATCTTTAACTGTAGTGTCAAATCGGTACTGGTTGTAAGGTTGCAGCAACTGGAGTACAGTGCAATCTACACGCAGGAAATTAAAATCCTTCTGCATTAAGTGCCTGAAACAAATTCTGCGAATTTTCTGGCTGAACTGGGTAAGCAATGAACAACTGATCTTGATGGCTAACTACGTCCTGAGAAAGCCGCCCGACGAAATCGCAAGGCAAGCACTGGACTGGAATCCCCGGGGCCATAGAAATCCTGGTAGGCCCCGAGACAAATGATGAAAAATTAATGCAAATCTCGTAATATGACTTGCAACCAAGCAAAGATCCTAGCTAATGATCGAGTAAAGTGTAGAGAATTTGTTGATGCCCTTTGTTCTTCGTGAACTTTTATCTAATTTCCAATTTTTTTTCACTATGTAAATTTTATAAATAAAGGAAAAATATATATATATATATCACCAACTAAAAAAAATATGACCCCATGACCACCCCCTCTCCTCCGATGCTGGGGGCATTAATTTTGATTTTAAAAAATGTTATAGTTACTAATTGGCAAGTAAACAAGTAAACTTGATCGAAATTTCTCATTCTTTTTGTTATATTTGTCAAAAAAAAATGAGGACAGTGGCTATCCTGAATTCGAAGAGGATGCAGGACTTTCAACATACAAGAAGCCTCGATTTGAATACAAGCATCTCAATTCTTTTGGAAAACTGAAATGGTTTCAAAGGAATCCAAAGGAATATCATTTTAAGCGCCCCGGTAGGTGAGTAGGTAGCATGCTCACCTATCATGCGGGGATCGTGGGTTAGATTCCCACCAGAGGCTTTGGTCCGTCGCTGCAAAAAAAAATTAAAAAACTAGGCAAATTATAATCTGCAGACAAGCTTCGCGGAACTAGGCTTAAAAAAAAAATTTTAATTGCTCCAGCACCATTGACTAAACTTGAAGATAATATTTGTTCAAGACTGATCAACCATTCTCCTTTGCAATTTCTTCAATTATTTTACGATGACGAAGTGTGTGACCACATTATTCAAGAAACAAATAGGTTTGCGGGACAAAATAATAGCCAGCTTCATTTGGATGAGGTGATGCTTAAACGGGTCATGGGTACTTTAATATTATCGGGATACCACACTCTGTCATCGCTGCCAGATTATTAGTCTACAAAGCCATCATTGCGTATCCTAATTGTAAACGAGACCATGACTCGGTCAACATTTTTTTACAAAAAATCCTTTATACATTTCGCCAATAATAATGATTTAGACAAAGCTGATAAAATGGCTAAGATATGTATTACAATAGCAAATAAAACACAACGCAAAAACAAAAAACATTTCTGTATATCTATATATTATGGATTATACTTGTATTCTTCTTTTAGCTTCGTCCTTTATTCGATATTATAAATCGAAAATTTCTTCAATTTGGTATTTGGGACGAAATATTATCCATAGAGGCAAACCAATCCGATTTGGTTATACATATATTATGATGTCTTTGTTCTTCAGGTAATAAATCTCTGATGTTCTTGCAATAATCTGATTTTGATAAATATTTTCCACCATACTGTGGATCAGCTGATCAATACAACAATGTTGTTGGATTGGGAGCTGTAGTGCGATTCAATAAATTTTAACGATCAGACAATCGCAAAATATATCGACAGCTATTGTTGTTTGCACTAGCGCTTAAGTGATTCACTAGGTACACCTTAACGATAGTCGACAAATCTATTTTTCTATTTATTTAAATTGTAAACGAGTGGCATCTCTGTTAAAATAAGCGAAAAACACAAAGAAGAATAGAAAAAACAAATTACTTCATGTTTGACAGGATGATTTTATGTTTATGTTTAATATTTTTATTTTTTTACTAATATTTCTGTGTATTTATTTGAAAATGAAATAATGAATTGTATATGCTATTTAATTTTTTTATTTATATAAAAAATTTTTATAATAAAAGCAAAATATTTTCACTATTTTATAATTTTTATTTATGTATGACGACAATTCAACATAAAAAATTAACTTTTTATCGATTGAATAAACAACACAAAAATTTTTGTCGTTTAGATAACAACAACAGCTGACTTTAGCAATAGCGAATTACGTTTAAAAATTTTACTGATAATTTTGCAATTTTCTTTTTTTAACGATTCGACTATCGTTAAAAGAAGTTAATGAATCGCGGTACTGAAAAACTATTAATTTCTCCTCAATGTCAAGATTTTTTTAAAATGTAAAAATTTTTTAAATGTAAACATATTTGGTGTTTTTTTTTTTTTTTTTTTTGAATTTCAATTTGTGTTTAACGAATAAAATTTATATATTAAAGATGCAATTGATGTCTTCTAAATTTTAGAATTATAATTTCCGACGTTTTGATATGACTTTCTGAAATTCAATTAATTGTAATTTATAATTGGAAATTTTTAATTCTAGTTTTTAGAATTGATATTTTCTTAAATTTGAATGAAAAATTTAAAAAGTGCAATTTTGTATTTATGTGAATAATAATGCTTTAGTAATTATAAACAATTTTTAAAAATTAGATGTAATCGCAATCAGATATTTTGTAGGTAAAGCAGAATAATAATTCTATATAACTATGTAGAACTGATTTGAAAGCAAAAAACTCATTGATGAACTCGGTAACTCTATTTTGTAAAGACAACAAAAAGTTAATATGCCAAACTTATGTTCATATTTGTAAAAGAATAATGAAAATACGTATGAAAAACAAGACCAGCCCGTGTGTACTCTTAACATTGTTCTGTATGATATCCAGTCGAAAATATTAACATTCATGTTAAAATAGAAATAACTATTGCAAAGCTAATTAGAACAAAAATTGTGGCGCCATCTACTGTGGCATAGTCACGCTGAGCATAATGAAGTGACACTGTTAATGCAAAAGAAATGTATTTTCCACACAACAAAATATTGCAGAATTTTATGTAAATAAAATAATATACCGACTTATTTCTAACATGCAGTTGTTATGGATATACATATATAATATATGTATATTATTTGTATTGTTAATATATTTACATAAATTTATACATAAAATTTTTTTTTTCTATATTTACATTGTTTTTTTTTTTTTATTAACAACTTGGTATTTTAGCATTATTTGCTTTAGATGTTGGTGAATTTTTACTCCCTTTATATTAAGTCGTAGTGTCTGCTTGTCGAAACAATTTTGGATCGATTTTAACCAATTTCCCGTGAGCCATTCGATCTGAAATTTTGCAGGCAGGCTCGTGGTAATAATAGAAATAATCTCACAAATTTTTAGAGTGATGCCAAAACAATGGAAACTTTTAAATTTTTCTACCAGAGTTAAAAAAAAAATGTACAAAAACAACAAGTCCAGCTATGACAACAACACAACATTTAGAATAAGAACAAGAACAATATAGAAACATCATATTTTTCATTTTTTTTTTTTTACTTTTTCAGAGATTTACCTGGACCTGTTCCACCGCTTTTAATGATTTTTGAAATAGAAATCTTCCCATGAATTTGGTGAATCATCCGCACTAAAAATGCTCACT
The DNA here is from genome assembly GCA_963682025.1 of Cordilura impudica. Taxonomy (NCBI): domain Eukaryota; kingdom Metazoa; phylum Arthropoda; class Insecta; order Diptera; family Scathophagidae; genus Cordilura; species Cordilura impudica. Next base: position 70,081,813 of record OY821520.1, read on the forward strand.
GTAGCTGCACCATTCATGGCGTGATCGTGACAAGAACAACATAGAAAATTATATTTTTTCAAGACTTTTTTTAGTTCTTCATTCAAATCTCGGGCCCTAATCGACCGATTTGGATGCTTTTAAATAGCAAACTTTTCAGGATGTTAGTAAATCATGTTTTGTGTCAACGAGCACCCTAGCTGCCCGATTGATGCCGTCATCGTGATTTCCGCAGACGGACAGACGGACATCGCTGTATCAACTCCGGTTGTTATAAGGATCACAAATATATATATTTTATGGGGTCCAAAATTTTTTTTCTAATTATTACAAACGGAATGACAAACTTATATATACCCTCTGCACACTGGAGTGGAGGGTATAAAAATTATTGATAGAATGAAAAAAAATTGTTCTTTTTTATTGCATTTCAATGGGAGGTGGGCGTAATAGTGGGCGTGTTATTGTAAATTTTGCACGAAACATTTTAGATGATATAAATTACAGTAATATCAAATTTGAAGGTTGTGCCTAAAATATTTTAGAAAATATGGCACTTTTTATGTTGAGGTTGTATGGGCGGTGGGGGTAAAAGTGGGCCAAAGTTCAAAATTTTTTTCCGATAATATTTGTAAGAATATAACATTCAAGTACAGCAAAATTGAAAGTTATACCTAAAGTATTACGGACAATACGGCATTTTACAAATTTCGATTTTATAGGAGGTGGGCGTAAAAGTGGGCGAATTTTCTTAATTTTTTTTAAAAAAACTGTAATTGTCTCAAAAATAACCTGTGCAAAATTTCAGAGCTCTACAATGACTCCTTGTATTTAATGCCGGCGTTGTATCACTGTGCAACGTTAGTAGTTACCAAGTGGTAGCTAGGCGATTTCTTTTTATTTGACATTTCAATTTCAATTCTGACTTCATTTGGAGTGAAATGTTTTAATGGTATGTCCATTTGGCATGGTGAATTTAAGAACTCGAGTATTTCATTTCTTTCTTCAATAAACGGAATGGAGCAAAAAAATATGGAAACATCTATGTGTAGAAACACTTTGTTTTAGCCGACCAGTAATATATATATATTTGATAATGTGGATTTTAAGAGCATTTAAGTGGGGCTGACCATCCACCTACTTTCACCGAATTCCATTCCGCTCATTACATGGTCGATAGACGCTTATAAACTATATTGTATCACAATATATTCATATTTGCTAACTGTATTTTGATAACACGGCTTACATGGACACTACGGTGGCCCTTAATAAAAAAAAGTGTTTAAACTCTCGGTCTTACCCACTAGAAATATACGAACTGGAAATTTCAAGTGTGGAGAAAATATGACATTTTTCAGATTAGTTTAAATTTTTCGACAACTTGTAATATGAGTCGATTTCAGTACTAAATTATCTCTTTAAAAAGCTATATAACTTCAAAATCGAATAAAAACTCGCCAAGAATGCCAGCAAATGCCCCAGACCACTTTTGTGTCAAAAAAAAAAAAACTAGGTCGTGAAATTTTACGGAAATTTTTTCAACTTTAAGAAATTAATTAAAGCCATCATATTTTTTTTTGTCACTATAGCTAGGAGCACTCAGACACGAAGTATTATTTTATTACCACGTTTCTAACCCATTGCGAAATGAGACCAAAGATGGAAAATTTTATTGATCAAATTTTAAGTTTAAACAAATTTTCTTAAATAAAATTTTAAAATATGTATCTGGCGCTTTAAAGTTTTGTTAAATATATATCAGAGATTAAGTGTCTGAATTTTTAAGTAAAATACTCTGCCAGAATTTTTTTTACAAGGAATTACTTTTTTTTTTGCTGATTTCGAGAAAAATTAGTTTTTTGTGAAATATTCAATAAATGTACTCTTTCTATATACTTTGCACCCAACACTTATCAGTTTTCCACTTTTAAATGTTATATTTTATCTTAGTAGCCTAGGGTTTCTGAAAAAAATAATATGACCCCGTTATCACTTTTGGATTTGCAAAAAATGAAATATTTTGAAAGTGCTCTTGAACTTTTAGATGTGACGCTTAAAATATAATAACCAAATCTGCAATTCTTCCATGCTAAAATTGTTGAAATAAATTGAACAACGGTAACCCATTCCTTGCCGAGGTAACCCATTCATTTAAAAAACTAGCAGATTCCAGCGCTCGAAATCCGAGTGCAATTTCTAGCCAATTCACAAACCAACACTTTTATGGTTTATTATTATTGTGAATGAAGATAACAAACTCATTAACAAACACACTAACAAATATAACGAACATACACATAGCATATGCATAATTTTATGTATGTGTTAGTATAATGGAAAAAATTAAAAAATTTGTACATCTGCAAAACGGCTAAAACGGTAGAACAAAATATCGTTCGCAAGAAATCGCCTACCCTATTAACATTATAGATCAATTGTTCTAGTAAACTAGATGAAACCCTTACTATGGATTGGAAAATAAAATTGTGCTATATTATACCGATGTATATGATTTGGTTATAATGATGATTTTATAATTTGACTTCATTAATATATTTAGACTGGGTGCCACAAATGGCCCCAAGCTAGTATAGGACGTTTAAGTCAAACAATTCAAATATTTTGCAAATACTGCTGAATTTTGGATAATTTTAACACTAGGAGCACATAAGGGTAAGTTTTCGTAAAATATAGCACAATTTTACTTCCCAACCCATAGTAAGGGTTTCATCTAGTTTACTAGAACAATTAAAATTTTAAATATGTCAAAATTGAAAGTTTGTCCGAAACAAACAAACTCTTTCAACTATTAAAAGGTGCAAATTATGTTGTACTAACATTATCCGATTTAACGCAGTTTTTTTTACAAGAAATCTTATTAATAAACATATCGCATTTCATTAAACTGTAAATTTTTCACAGTTTTAATGGCCACGAAATACCTAAACTTCCGATTACAATACACAAGACATTCATTAAAAATAAAAATTGCAATTGTTGTGTTTAAATAAGGTAAACAGAGGATTTAAAATAAACAAAAGATTAAATCGAGGTATTTAATTTGATAATTTTAATGAAATTATAACGGTACATTTCGCAGCTAAAACATTCGCATCAACCATGTTCAGTGAATATATTTTCCAGACCAACGCACCTCATCATCATTATACATATTGGCAAAGGTAGCCAACCAACCAGCCAACCAACCATCCAACAAACAAACAAACAAACGAATGGTCTCAACAGTCCATAAAACTTTTAAAACAGAAAAGCGTGGTTAAGCTCAATAAAATTGGTGATTTTTCAAATGATATCAAATGCGTATTAAGGGAATGTTTTTAAAGGAATCTGAATGAAAGGAATTATGATTATTATGAAATAACAGAAAATTCAGAAAACTTACAAAGCATCACTTAAATGAACACTTGGCTTATCGTGTGTGCATTTTGGCATTTTTAATGTTAAAACGAAGTGAAGGCAACTGACAAGTAATGATATTCAAAATTAGTTATGATCGAATATTTATAGCCCTACTTAATGTCAATGAAAAATATTTTGTGGTTATTAGTGAAATTTCCAAATAAACGTTTTAAAATTCAGTTAAATGCATACATAGTATGAAAATTTAGTTGATAATTCCATAAAGAAGTTTTTTAGTGACATGTAAAAGTCTCTGCTGTCATGTCAATATCTAATTAAACCTCTTGAGTTTTCATACTCCTATAATTCAAAGTGTCTACATGTGATGTGGGATTGGCAGATATCTATAATAACAATCATTACAAGTTTATTGAGAGTTACCCAGCAATTAATATGATCATAATTATTGCAATTAAATTCATGCAATAAAAAATCAAAACTAAGCTTTTATATTATGATGAAAAATATGCTATAAATATTAAAAATATATTAATTTTAATGCATTAGGCTTTATTTTCCCTTCTTAAAAATTTAATTAAAGAAAAAATAAGCCTACAAAAAAATGCAACTGTAGAACGTCATTTTATTTTAAATTTATTAATTCCGATAGATATATATGAAAAATCTGATGAAGATATGCAGTTTAAACAAAATGTACAAAAATAAGCAACTACAAATCGGTGCCATGTCATTTTAAATTTATTGCTTAAGATATATAATTACAGCAAAATTAAAAAAAAAAATGCATTTAAAGAAAATATGCAAAAATATGCAACTGCAAAACGATGAGATTTAAATATAGCATTTTAATATGAACTCAATTTTTTCTGATATACAGTGACGACAACTTGAGCGGTGAGTACCAAAACTGGGACACATAATTAAAAATCCTTTTATTTATACTAGCAGATTCCAGCGCTCGGAATTCGAGTGCAAATTCTAGGAAATTTTATCTTTTCATTTAATAGAGACCCTAAAGGTATGCTTCACAATTCAACTCATTTTAAATGAAGAAACAAACACAACACATTAACGCAAGCACATTAACAAATTTAATATAATTTTATGTATGTGTTAGTAGCAACTTTAAACTATCATCATTCCAAAAAAAAATGTTCCAGACGATGAAAATCTGTAAATCTTGTTAACAGCTAAAAAGAAATACCCTTCAAATGGTAAATTTTTGTCAAAATCGGGGTAAAACTGTGAAACATCGGTCACAAGAAATCGCCTTGCTTATTAATATTATAGATAAAAATTTGTATGTTTTATTTATTTAAAAAAGAATAAAATATTAACATAAAATAACTTAACTTCAGCAAAAAAATAACAAAACTTAAAAGTATTTTATTTATGCTGTAGGCAAAACATTGGAAACCTTTATTATACAATCATTGAAAACTTTCCCTCCTTTTTTGGGTGCAATTTTTTGTTGGGTATCCATTATTTTTTAGTTCTCCCTAACAATGCCGAGGCATGGAGTCAATTAAATTGTTGATGATATTCATTGAATTTTTTGCTAATCTGAATTAACTGACTTTAATTTTTCGATCCACAATTTCCTATTCTCTAAGAGATTGAGATCTCGTGATTGGGATGACCATTCCAAAGCACCAACTACATTAGATTGCAACCATTCGGTTACAGCATTGGAGGCGTGTATTGGGTGATTATCATGTTAGAACTTCCATTTCAGGAGCATATTTTCCTCCGAGTACGGATACATTACATCATTTAGAACTTGCCTGTATCTTATTCCAGAGCAAATCTTTTACTATTTGAATTGGATCCATTCCTTGACTTGAAAAGCAATCCCATGCCATAATATTGCCTCCGCTAAACTTAACAGTTTTAACAGTATATTTTGGGTTTTTTCCCTTTGACCGCTGTACAAACGTTCTTCCATCATGGCCTACGAAACTAAATTCAGACTCATCTGAAAAGAGAACAGTATTCCAATACCGTCTCGACTAGCTTATGTGTTCATTAGCAAAATTTAAGCGAGCCAGTGGTTTCTGATATCAGTGGTTTCTTCACAGGACTATAATAACCAAGATTAGTCTCAATTTGCTCGTCGGGAAACAGTTCTAGCACTTACTTTTAGTTCCAGATTGTTAATGGCCTCTTTAAGTAGCATTTTGTTAAACTTTCTTGCCATTAAGTTATCCTGTCTTTAACTCTATTTGTTGAGTCGTCAAAGACCCTCTTTCACGATATTACTGGATAATTTTTAATGTAATGGATTTTTCTTAAAATAAATATTCTAATTTTTGACGCTTCAGACGACTTCATTCTTGCCATTATCTATAGCAATAATCTATACTATTGTGCTATATGTACTATGATATAATAGTAACTAGCAGATTCCAGCGCTCGAAATTCGAGTGCAATTTCTAGGCAACTTTATTTCTCAACTTAGCCAATTCGCAAACCATCATTTTCTTGGTTTATTATTATTGTGCATGAAGACAAACTCATTAATAATTTAATAAACACACACACATAGCATATGTATAATTTTATGTATGTGTTAGTAGCAGCTTTAAAAGTAATTTACTCAAAATATAGACAAAAATTTAATAATCTGAATATCTGCAAATCGGCTAAAAAGAAATACCGTTGAAATAATATGCGTTTGGTCAAAATCGGGATAAAACGGTAGAACAAAACATCGGTCACAAGAACTCACCTAACCTATTAATATTATAGACGTGATAAGAATATCAATAGTCTATACTAATATAATAAAGCAGTAATATGTGTTTGTTTGTTTGCATGTAGGGTAATCTCCGTGACTACTTATCTGATTTTAAAAATTGCGGTTCTAATATTTAGAAAGGTCCTTAAGGACGGAGATAGGTTATACATTCTTTTTTTGATACTATGGCACCTCCCAGAGAGAGCTTTGCAAATTTGTGTGATGTCACCTATTATTTATTTTAGTAGCCATGCTGAAAGTGGGCGAGATCGCCATTTTATATCTCGATATTATATATCTCAAGTACTATGAGTACACAGCTTTCCAAATTTGTCTGAGGTCATATATTATTAATCTGAGTAGTCGCACAAAAAATGGGAAATATGGGACCAATGGCGTGGCACCTCCCATGCAAAGTAAATATAAAGTGCCATATATCTGGAGTACAGTAATAGTGAGAGCCTTGGGACTTTGCGTGAGTTCATAAGTTATTTATGTGATAAGTAGAAAAAAAAAATGGGCCCTATTGGAGCAGTGGGCATAGCACCTCCTATATCAAAATATATGAAGTACTAGGAAAGCTACAGTTTAAACTATGGAAAATAAGGGTTGAATTGCCAAATTCAAAAATCGCAAAATCAAAAATCACCAAAACCGAAAATCGCAAAAATCAAATATCACCATAAACAAAAATCGGATAAATCAAAAATCGCCAAAATCAAAAATCACGAAAATAAAAAAAATGCCAAATGATATTCTAAATTGAAGGTCATCGATAAGTATTGCCGGATTTAATTTTGAAAATCCATATTTTTCTCATGGGCAGTAGGAACGCCGAAAAATTTGATCATTTTTACATAGAATAAAAAATATATTGCAATTTATAAAATAAATTAATTAAAATGTTTTAAATGCACAGTACAAACTTCGAAGGAAAAATGGATTATAAAAACATACATGGCAATAAGTCACGGAAAGTTGTAGCGCAGCACGTCAGGGCATACCAGTTTTAAAATAATTAATTACTAGTATAGCCCAGCAATCGAAATTCGAGTGCAAATTCTAGGAAATATTATTTTTTCATTCAATTTTTGTCTTCCAATGTTTTTTTAACCTATATATATAAAAGATTTATGAATATTTAAATGAACCTAAAGGTATGTTAATCAATTTTAGCAATTCACAATTCAACACAGATCTGATATAAGATTTAAATCATTCGAATTAACAGGGCGTAACGAATTATTATAAATATTTTATTTTATTTGATTTAATATATTTTCAAGACAGATTAAACATAAGTTTTATCATTCTCAGCTTCTCGTCCATATGAACTATAACAATGCCAATTTTCACACTCCTCCATGCCCGCATATTGCTTAAAGAGGGAACTAAAAATTTACCTTCATGTATTAATATATAGATAAGATTAAAATATTGAAAAATACAATTATATTTAAAAAACAATGATAATATCAGAAACCATAAATATTTAAGCAACGGTTATGATTTTGCATATTTTCTTTCACACATTCGTTTATTTTTATTGCTTTCATCAACTATGGTTTAAAAGTTTTATTGTTTTGGCATCACTAAAAAAATACTTTTTTTTTTGTTTATCAATTTTTTTAATGGTGTTTCTTGTAATAAATTGTAATAATAGTGATTTCGCATAAAAATAAATAATTTTAAGATTTACACGAAATTATTAAAAAAAACAAAATTGTCAAATTTTGAATTTTGTAGCAGTTTGCAATACCTTGCCAACCACTGTATACTTATGGAAATATGCGCACGAAAAACGCATTTTAAGGGAAATATGCAAAACGTTGAAATTGTTTTTTCTAATTTATCAATTTCAATAGATATTTATGAAAAAGTGCAAAAAAGCGCAAAGTGATGAAAAACATGCAAAAATATCAAATTATTTTTTATTTTAAATTTATCGACTGCGATAGATATTAATGATAAAATAAATAATTAAAATATGCAAAATAAATGCCTTTAAACAATGTGTCCAAAATATGCAACTATGATGAGAATTAATTGGAAATTTATCCATAATCAATAAATTGGCATTTTGATGAAAATATGCATAAAAAATGCATTTAAAGCAAATATGCAACTACAAATTGATGCAGTTGTATTTTTTATTTAGTGAAACATATACATACTCAGTCCATATCTAATAAGACTATCGCGTAAAAACATACAGTTGCATGGAAAACCTTACCCTAGTACTCATATACCACTATTCGTTGTAGGGTATCCAAACAGTTCAACATATAAAGCTTAACATTGTATGATGATCACCAGATAGATACAAAAAAGAAGAAAATGAGCAACAGCAAAAGTCTAAGTAAGTCAAAATAAGGTGGTAGTTTTGAAACAAATCCTTAGTGTTGATTACCGGTGAATGTGTAAGAATTGCTGCTGTTGCTTCTTCTACTGTTGCTTTTGCTGCTGCTGAATGATGATGCTCTTATTGCTACACCACACAAATAAGCACTGACATCGATAATAATATGGCGCGTTAAATTTAATCTTCTTAAGAACTCAAGTCAAATCAAAAAAAATAATAACTAAGCAAAAAAAAAATTTTTTGTTGGTTTTAAGAACAAAAGCAACAGCAACAAATGTCTATAAGAACAACATATCATCAGAGTATTAAAATATCAAAGTGGTGTTGGCATCACTTTGCATCATTATCAACCAACAAAATTCCTCCCGTTCGAGAGTATATTGGACCATATCTTCCATAGTCACTTTGATGTTGTTGTGGTGGATTTTTTCAAGCAAAAACACTATTAACTTTGAAATCATATTTTATTTTCAAGTATAACTCTGCACTGCGGGAGCACCTCATAAAATAAGAAACGGCTTCTTTTACAGCAGCCATACGGTAAGTGGGAGCACGTTAACAGCCCATGTATTAAGACTACAATAACAGCAGCAATAATCATACAACAACAACAGCAACAAAATGTTTACAGTGATGATAGCCAGCGTATATACCCGCTTTGATGATTTTTAGCTATGGTAAAGATTGCCAACTCTTAAAATGTCAAATATGCAAGTGGTGGAAATGGAAAACCATAACTTCTATCTTCTTGCCCTTGTAATTATGAGCATAGTCCATGGTTCATACAGTCAGAATATTCTTATTAAACATTTAATTTAATTTAAATTTAATCTTATTAATATCTAATACAAGCAGATTTCACCGCTCGAAATTCGAGTGCAATTTCTAGGCAGCTTTATTTTTCAACATAGCAAATTCACAAACCAACACTTTTTTGGTTTATTATTATTGTGAATGAAGGTAAACAAATCAGTAACAAACACATTAACAAATTTGATAAACACACACATATCATATGTACAATTTTATGTATGTGTTAGTAGCAACTTTAAATGCAATTTACTCAAAATAAAGGAAAAAATTTAAAAAATCTGTAAATCTGGTGAACAGCTAAAAAGAAATGCCTTTCAAATAATATACGTTTGGTCAAAATCGGGATAAAACGGTAGAACAAAATATCGGTAACAAGAAATCGCCAAGCCTATTAATATTATATTCTTTTAATATAAATTTAAAATTTTGAAATTAATTTCACCTTTTGTTTGTTATCGATTTGGATTAAGCCGCCTTCAACATGGTCTGGCACTGACTGGTGTCCCCAGGGAATATAATTGTTTAGGCTTCTGCTTGGTGTCCGGTGTATTGCAAAAGACCACTGCCTATTGTTATAGAACTGCGCAAGAACTCATCTGCATTGCGGTCGAACAACTCCTTGGAAATTACGCAATTGCATTTATGGTCAATAGTGAGCAACCGCTGCACTTATCGAAAACAAATCGAAACCATAGAGCCACATAATACAGGGTGTGAAATTTTTAGAGACACAGTTCTTACACTATTTTTTTTTTTTGTTTGGTATTCAAATTTATTTTTTTATTTCTTAAATAATAGTCGTCCTATTGCAATTTGGTCTGCACTCTCAAAGGTGATGGAGAACTTGATTAATTACCATCTTATCAACTGTACAGAGTTGGCATCTCACTTCTTAATGATCGATTTCTACGGAAGCCAGAAAGCAGAGCTACTTCTTTCTGAGCGCTTGAGTCGATCCAATCATCATTTTGGCGAGAGTAAAGTGGTTGCTCTAAACATTTCCAAGGTATTCGAGCGCACGTGGCCCGGTGCATTAAAAGCTTATTGCATTTGGGATCGGCACCAGCTTCTCTCGATTTGTATTGAATTTTCTCAGAGACCGCACAAATGGTGCGGGATCATTGGGATCACATCCAATGAGTATCAGCTTAATTCAAGGGTACCCCAAGTTTTTGTTCTTTCTCCCTCTTATTTTCTTATCTTATTGAATGACCTTCTTAATCAAAACTTGCATTCCCATATATTCTTTCACAGATGATAGCAGCGTCTGTTATTCATTTTTCTTCTATTGTAGGCCAAGACCTTTTGAATACCCTGTGAATAATATCCGAGTGGAATAATGCGAATGGGATTTATTTCAGCGAGGGAAAGACTCAATATTATTAGATGATACATGAAGCCTTGGATTCAATAATGTCACTTGTACATATGAGTGGTAAAAGAATCAGAAACTCCTGCTGTTCTCGGCATGAGAATTTAATGCGATGTCCGTTGGAGCGATCACGTTTTTCAAATATCGAAAGAAGCATTCAAGTGTATTTGTTTTCTAAAACAGTGCAAAATTACCTCATATTTTCTGATCTCCTTAAAATCTATACCACTTACATCTGCCCGAAACTGAAATACAACTCACATATATAGGCAGGAACTTCAAAGTCAATTTTGGAGCTAGTGGAACGTGTACAAAGGAGGACGTTGATGCTAATTAATGGCAGTAGGGTATCTAACTCTATCGTTTCATTGGAATATCATTGGAATGTGGGTTGTGTAACATGTAACACTTTTCTATAGACACTGCTATGGGAAATTTTCTACTGGGATTAGCGAACTCATTCCAAAAGCTCGAGTTTCAGTTCGCTCTACCCGTTTCTCTGGTAGATAACTACCGTTTGTAGTTCATTGTCCAGTTGACCGCAGAACGCATTAGAGAAAATATTCTTTTATATATCAAACTAGTCGTATGTGGAATAAACTCCGCAGTCTCTCCTGACAGTTACAATATAATAAAATTTAAGACAAATGTCCACAAACACTACTCCCTCTTTCCTCCCATAACACATTTACTTGAGATCAACACAATGCAATGCATTTATAGGGAGTATTCCCTGAGTATAAAAATCTGTTGAATTTAATACCAAACCGTGTCTTCAATGTAATAAAAAATAAATGCGGAATGATTATATATTAAAGAATTATCATTCTATTATTTAATTTTAATTTTAAGACATATTGCTATTTCTATTCTCTTTTCCGATTTTTCTTAAAAACGAATCTGAATGTTTAGTATAAAAATGTATGAATATGTAGATGAGCCTAAAGGTATGTTAATCAATTTTAGCAATTCACAATTCAACACAGAGCGTCTGATATATAGTTTAAATCAATCGCATTAACAGAGTGTAACGAATTATCATAAATATTTTATTTTATTTTGTTAATATATTTTTAAGACAGATTAAACATAAATTTTATCATTCTCAGCTTCTCGTCCATATGAGCTATAACAATGCCAATTTTCACACTCATCCATGCCCGCATATTGCTTAAAAAGGGAACAAAAATTTACCTTCACGTATCAATATATAGACTAGCAATATATAGCACTCGAAATTCGAGTGAAAATTCTAGAAAATAATATTTTTTCATTTAATTTAAAAATTTATGAATATTTAAATGAGCATAAAGGTATGCTAATCAATTTAAGTAATTCACAATTCAACACAGGGCGTATCATATAAAATTTAAATAATTCGCATTAACAGGGTGTAAGGAATATTATAAATATTTTATTTTATTTAATTTAATATATTTTTGAGACATATTAAACATAAATTTTATCATTCTCAGCTTCTCCTGCATATGGACTATAACTATGCCAACTTTCACACTCCTCCGTGCCCGCACATTCCTTAAAAAGGGAACTTAAAACTTACCTTCACGTATTAATATATAGATAAATAAAGTTATTCCGTTTATACTGTACATAGGGAAAATAGCTACATATGTGCGTCTATTAAAACTTCGTTATTTGTATGCCTATAACATGAACAATCTCGAGGCAGAAAGTGATTGACGAGAGCAGTATTGGTTTTTAATTTGCTACGAATTATTGACACATATTTGTTTTTATCTTATTTACAGGCAACATTTGCATTATAATTCATAACGTTTGAGTCTATAATTTTATTTAGCTTATTATCAATACCGAACGTCTCATGATACTACTATACATTTATGACCAAAATTGTGTGCACCTTTTGCAGGCCTGATATTTAATTTCAAAGATGGATGATTTTAAGAATGAAGTATATTCTTGATCGAAAATATATAAAATATTTAAAACTTGCTTTAAAAATGCTGGCAACCCTAGCTATTAAAAAAGAATAGTTGTGATTTCTTTCTTAATTATGCTAAAAACTGTGGTATTCTACACAACGGGGAGTGTGCTTTTCTGTTACAAAATCATAATCATCATCAACATCAACATCATCATATTCATGCGCAGTGCTGTGTATATACAACACCGCTTATGCAAGTCTTTCATATTGATTACTGGTGGGATTATTATTTGAGCAGAGAACTTACAAACAGTTAAAAGAAGGTAACAAACATCAGTTAAATCAGTGTGTTGATGATTTTGGCAGTAATTTATTAGTGTGTGTAATTTGAGAGAATGGTAGCATCCACCTAAGTCAGGCCAGCCAGTGAAGCATTAACATCTCCTCAGTAAAACAATACAATATAATTTTCAAGGAAGGTTCTCTAACCTAAAATCAAATTTCTTCAAGGAGTTTTAATTATAAATTGGAAAAATAATCTCATTAGTGAGGAAAAATCAAGGCTGCCAAAAACCCGGTTTGTTAAAGAATACAGAGTAGTTATGAATATTAGAAATAAATATCTAAATAAATACCTCGGACAGCATATATTTAATGTTAATAGGTAAGGCGATTTCTTGTGACCTATGACTTGTTCAACAGTCTTCTCCCGATTTTGACCAAGCGTATCTTATTTGAGAGGTATTTCTTTTTAGCTGTCCACCAGACTTACAGATTTTTAAATTTTTTAATTTTGTTGGAGTTATGCTCATTTAAAGTTGCTACTAACTCATACATAAAATTATACAATGCTATGTGTGTGGTTATTAAATTTGTTAATGTGTTTGCAAAAAAAAATAGTTTGTTTTCTTCTTTCACAATAATAATTGTGCTGAATTAAAAATTATTTTCGACACAGCATACCTTTAGGGTCAATAATTTATTTTAAAAAAAAATAAATAAAATTGCCTAGAATTTGCACTCGAATTTCGAGGGTTGGAATCTGCTAGTATATATAAATATACAGTATTGAAAATATAATCTTGATAGCTTAACTTCAGAAAAAAATAACAAAACTTAAAAGTTATTTATTTTTATGCTCTTGACAAAATATTGGAGACCTTTATTACACAATCATTGAAAACTCCTCCGATTATGGTTATATAGAGGATATATTTTACTACTTTAATTGGATCCATTGCCAATATTGCCTCCGCTGAACTTATCAGTTTATCTGTATATTTTGGGTCTAGTCCTTTTCTATTTGACCGTTGTACAAACGGTTTTCCATCATGGCCTACGAAACTAAATTCAGACTCATCTGAAAAGAGAACAGTATTCCAATACCGTCTCGACCAGTTTATGTGTTCATTAGCAAAATTTATGCGAGCCAGACAATTATTCTCTGATCTCAGTGGTTTCTTGTTAGGACTATAACAACCAAGATTAGTCTCAATTTGCTCGTCGGGAAACAGTTCTAGAACTTATTTTTAGTTCCAGATTGTTAATGGCCTCTTTAAGTAGCATTTTGTTAAACTTTCTTGCCATTAAGTTATCCAGAGTAGTTGTGAATTTTAGAAATAAATATTGAAATAAATACCTCGGACAGCATATACATATAAATATACATTATCGAAAATATAAGCTGGATCCGTAAACAAGTGGAGTTAATCTAGCGATGTCCATCAGTTATATGTACAAAGTTGTTATCGAAAGTTACTCGTAAATTGCCGTACTAGTCGTATTTTATATGACTTCAAATGAAAATCATAGATACCTAAATCTTATTACTGTAGCCTACGGTTTAGGTCGAGTGCTCGAGCTTCGCGAAACTCGAGCAACTCGATTACTAAATGAGCAACTAGAGCCGAACGAATAGCATTCCGAAAAAAATTTTAGTGCGTGGTAACAAGTATTCGAAAAAGATCAAAAATTTAGCAAAAGTATAAATTTCATAGATTACTCCGGGGATGCCCACAAGTTGCTTATGAAAGCGCAAAGACTAATAAATAAAGACTAATAATAAAACTATTTCTTTTTTTATATTTTTATTCCCTACATGTACACTGAAAAATAGGAAAATATTTTGTCTGAAATGAAATCTCTTAATATGCTTTTCAATATGATATTTTGTGTTAGTCTGAAAAATTTTAGAGCATATCAGATATTCTTCGACAGCTTTAAAGTTATAAGTGAAAAAAAATCACCTCCCCACTTCTCGTCTGAATACATTTAGCTCATTTTGTGAAATAATAATTTGATTTTTAAACTAAAGACATACACTGAATTTTCCAAGTGCTTTTTAGTTCATACCTGCAAAGTATTTCTTAAGTGGAACCATACATTAGACAACAACGAAATCTTCATTGAATATCTAGGCCGCTAATGTGTACCAACAAATCATACGAAAGTGTTCTTGCTTTTCTGTTTGTCATAAGCAAGTAAAAACAACAAAAAAACGAAAAAGAAAAAATTATTCGTGTATTTTTATTGCTTAGTGCACACAGAGGTTTCTTATGAAAGTGCAAACACTAATACATATACAGAAAACAAATTGTTTTCATATTTTTTCCCTGCATGTACACTGAAAAAAAGAAACAATTTTATCTGAAATGAAATATCTTAAATGCCTTTCAATATGATATTTGGTGTTAATTTGAAAGCATATCAAACATTCTTCGTCTGTCTTAAAGTTATAAATGAAAAAAAAAAACCAGTAAGAAAATTATAGTCGGTCTAGACCGACTCTACGATACCCTATACCATGCGTTTAGAAACCCTATCTCTTAGGCCCAACTAACTGGACATAGAAAATAAGCAAAAACCAAATTTGAGTGAGATTTTTATTAATTTTTTTGGCTGCAGATATGAAAAAGTTCATATCGGATGCTATATCTATATGGGGACTTGGTCCAAAAATGGACCAATCCTGATCATGTTTGGTAAAGTCTCTTGTATTTTGCAAAAATATATACAAACAAAATTTGAGAAGAATCAGTGCAATATTTTTGTTTTTAATAGATTTAAGTGAAGATCGGTAAGCAGTCTATATGGGGCCAAAGGTATCATATTTCGACTACTCATTAATGGATGTAATGAACGTATACAAACCCAATTTGAGTAAAATCTATATGAAAATTTGGATCTTATGGCAATTTATGTCCATTTCATAGGGGTCATTTGCATGGGGGCTAGGTCTGAACATCGACCGATTCTCACCAATTTCAACAGAGTTTATTCTATGGCCGATAAAAGCTTATATACCAAATTTCATATATATATTCATATTTGCGACCTGCAGTTTGATTACAAGCTTTACATGGACACACAGACGGACGGACGGACGGACGGACGGACGGACATTGTTAAATCAACTTAAAAAGTGATTGTGATTCGATCGGTATAATTGAAGATGGGTCTAGGTCAAATATTTTTGGTTGGTACAAACAGCAGCACAAAGTCATTATACCCAAACCACATAGTGGTATAGGGTATAAAAATCACTTTCCCACTTCTCGTCTGAATACATAGAGTTCATTTTGTAAAATAATAATAATTGAATTTTAAACTTAAGACTTACACTGATTTTTCCAAGTGCTTATTAATTCACAGCTGCAAAATATTTTTTATAGAGTATCATACGTTAGACAACAACAAAATAAACATTGAATATCTCGTCGTTAATGTGTACCAACAAACCATACGAAAAGAGACAATATTGTTCGTGTATTTTGTACTCCTTGGTGCTGAGTGCAGTGTGTGTATTAGAATACATTTCCTATACCTAACTTCTTTTACAAAAACAAGAGTGCATAGGGCTTGGGAACCATTGGCTTAGTGCTTGGTGCTGAGTGCTGTGTGTGTGTATTAGAATACACTGCCTATGCCCAAGTCTTTTACAACAACAAATGTGCATTGAGTGCATAGGACGTGGGCATATATGGATTACTCATTCAAAATTTTAAACCATTTCGACCAAATTGTGTTGTCGGTATAGCACTAACCATCTGATAGTGACCACTTTCTATACAAATGACTGAAATTTTGCTCTTATTTCAGGTATGAAACAGGTATGAGAAAAAACAGAACATGTACAATAAACAGGTTCGAGTTCAGTTATATTTTAAACACGACTTAAAATATAACTGAACTCGAACCTGTTTATTGTACATGTTCTGTTTTTTCTTACTACACGAGCCACAACACGACTTAAAATATAACTGAACTCGAACCTGTTTATTGTACATGTTCTGTGTTTTTTTCAGTACACGTACCAGAACATGAACTTCAAATAAAGCAACACTCAAAAATGTGTGCTTTATGTGTGATTGAAACAAAAAGTATGTGATACAAAAATGTTCGTGTAAATAACGAAATATTAAAACGAACACAGTCATGGTTGTGTTGGGCACCGAAGAAAATTTAAAAACAAACATAACTGGTATGAAAATAAAAATATGTGTGTGTTGGTCTAAGTTATGTTTGTTTACATATATGTACGAGTTTTTTATTCAGTGTGTGTTTTTTTCTGAACTCTGATTTTTAAGAGTTACAAATGTAACTCTAACTTCAAACACTTCCGACAATAATTGTGCTGATGGCGAAGTACTACTAGAAAAACCTTAACACTTCGTAGAAATTTGGTATCAATTTACAAAAAGTATTTACGGAACACGTGGTTTGCCTGTCGAAAAAATTTTGGATGGATTTTTAAACCTTTTCCCGAGATCCAATCCAGTTATACTATAATTAAAAAAATATTACAAAATTTAATTATAGTATAATTTTGGACTTTTAAAAAAATTCGGTTTTTTAAATTGGCAACCATGTTTCATTTTCAGTCAATCAATTATTTAATTATATGATGGTAAACTTAATTTACAAAGAAGTATAATAAAAACTAGATTTTTATGGATTTCTTTTTTAGAGTTGAAAATGCGAGGGTATTACTTTCATCAAATTTCTAAATAATTCGGAAAAATTATGCGACGGAAAAATGATTTTTCGAGTTGCAAATGTAAGGACAATCTTTACCTTAAAAAAAAATTAATAACAATTAGTAACAAGTACAATGTCAAGTATATTTAACTAATTTTTCTAACTAGTTTTTTCAATTCAAACTAAGTTTCAATTTCTCTCAGATTGTTTATCTTAGTCAACTTCCCCCATTTGTATAGTTTTTTGTGCGTTCCTGCCAACCAAATCCACTTCTACGCATCATTTCAACTCAATGTCTTTGATTCTATCTTAATATGACGTTGAACTGTCTTGTATCATTTGATGATTTGCTTGTTTAATTTCTGTTAAATTTACTTAAGTCTGCGAATTGCTGTTGCTAGTACGAATAGTTGGCAGGACCAGCAAAGAACATTTCATGTGATGTTTACGACATTTGTGCCACATTTTGTTGCAGTTACTTTTATTTCGCTCACTTCTTCTTAGATTAAAGGTAAATGTTCAACTTTGTTTCGCATTTTGTTGGCCACAGCCAGCAACAATTTGTGTTGACAGCATAGTTTTGCAGTCACATTTCAGGATATATCATATCAAAAAGTATTTGTGCCATAAACAGTTTCATACCACAATCACTGAATTGGCCAGTCAGCGCATTCGCGTGTAGAGTGAGTGTATGTTTGATGACCGATAATTAGCATATGTTTTGACGTGAAGAATTAATGCTTTAAGTGTTGATTTTATTAGTTTTGTTAGTAAGATTTATTTTGTCGTTGGTTATCATCGTAATGTAGCTGGGAGAAAATAAACTTTTAATCTGCATAAAATTCTCTTGATTTTTATGACATTTCCGGAATTAATGATTTAATTGATTTAATGGTTTCTAGGATTTCAATAAATATTTTGTGAATGGATAAACCAAAACTGGTAAGTTTCCAATGATTGAATAATTTGAAATTATTGTTATCATTTGAGATATCTTCCCTTTTTTTTTAATTGTTCAACTTTCTGTTGTGGTAAGAGAATGTAAATTCAATCGAATTCTTCGAAAAATGCAGTTAAAAAAGCTAAGCTATTGAAGTTCTATCGATATTCATATGAAAATATCTTTTAATGAAAGATATGAAATGCCCCACCTTATCGTGGGGTATATTGGTCTAGAGTATCGATACTTCTGAGGCTTCCTGCAATGGATATCTCAGTATAGATTTGGTCAGGAGTTTAGATTTGAAGCATAACAGACGGAATTTCAAAAATATTTCTATTAAATCTTCTATATCTATAATATTAATAGGCTAGGCGATTTCTTGTGACTGATGTTTTGTTCTACCGTTTTATCGCGATTTTGACCAAACGCACATTATTTGAACGGTATTTCTTTTTAGCCGATTTGCAGATATTCAGATTATTAAATTTTTCCGTTATTTTGAGTAAATTGCATTTGAAGTTGCTGCTAACACATACATAAAAATATACAATGCTATGTGTGTGTTTATTAAATTTGTTAATGTGTTTGTAATAAAAATGAGTTTATTTTTTGTGTTGATTTTTGAATTGCCTATAATTGATTAGCATACTTTTAGGGTCTTTATTTAATGAAAAAATAAAATTTCCTAGAATTTGCGTTCGAATTTCGAAGGCTGGAATCTGCTAGTATTTTTTATTTTATGTAATTTGTGGGGTTTTTAAAAACTATCCGCAAGATTTTGCCACGTTTGCTCATAAATGATCCTAAGCACAACTTCAAAGAAGGGTTCTGCATTGTTCAACCACAATACAGATGAGTTTTTCTGACGTATTATAATGGTGGATGAAACGTAACCAAGCAGTTATCTAAGCAATGGACGACAGTTATTCGGGATGTGCATAACCCACAACGACTAACTTCAAAAGGCAAAAATAATAAACGTTGAATACTACAAAAATTACACCTTGTTAGAAAAGAGAAAAACCGTTTTCCGAAATGCAGGGCGGTGCACGAATCGTGCTAAGATTATTTTTTTTAATTGGCACAAAAAGAGTATTTTGATAGTGCAGTGGTGCTTCGCAGTCCTTCATTTCCGTCCAAAGGGAACTTAGGCGGGAGTTTGGCGGCACTCCACCGAGTAGATAGACCAATATGAGGCTGGTAGGGCATGTTTGCCGAATCTGGAAGCATCGCAAGAAGATAGTACCATTGAGATACCTATGTTTGGGTTCAAGAAACAATCGCGGCTGTAGCATCATCAACTCAGACAAATCCAAGCGTTTCGACTCGAAACTTACCGGCGCAAATTGGAATTAGCAGCGGGTCATTACAACGGATAATTCATGATGACTTAAACTTGTTTCCGTACAAAGAGGGTTGCGGAGTCGGAATCGAGGACGGAAAAAAGCGATTCCGACTGATGAAAATATTAATTTTTTTTTTATTATTTCATTTTTTTTATCTTATATATAAAAATGGAGTTTCGTATATGTGTTTGTGATTTATAGGAGACCACCCCTCTGGACCGATCGTCTTGAAATTTTTCCAGTATGTAACTGCCCATCTGGACGGAAAAATAGGGTACATTTTTTTTTTTTATTTTTCAAGTCGGCCCATATAAAGTGATTTTTTAACACCTAATTATAACATATAATATCTGGAGTACTGCGAATATGTATATGGACATATTAAATTTATTTGAAGAAATGCGGAAAAATGGGCGGGATCGAACCAATGATCGTGGCACGCACCATACAAAGTAAATATTTAATGTCATATATCTAGAGTACTGTAGCAGATAAGCTCTTAGGACTTAGAGTGAGTTCATAAGTTATGATTGCGAGTAGTCCGTTAAAAATGGGCGGGATCGGGCCAGTGGGCGTGGCATCCCCAATACAAAATAAGTATTTAATATAACTAGAGTACTATAATACAGAAAGCTTTGCGACTTTGTGTGAGTTCATAAGTTATCAACGTTACTACTTGCGAAAAAATGGGCGGGATAAGATAAGCGGGCGTGTCACCCCATACAAAGTAAATATAAAATGTCATATATCTGGGGTACTGTAGTAGTGAAAGCCTCTCAACTCTGCCTGACTTCATGAGTTATTAATGTGGGTGGTCCGGTAAAAAATGGGCGGGATCCGACCAGTGGGCGTGGCATCCCCCATGCAAAATAAGTATTTAGGAATTATTTAATATAACTGGAGCACTATAATAGTGAAAGCCTTGGGACTTTGTGTTCGTTCATAAGTTATCAACATTAGTACTAGAAAAAAAAAGGGCGGGATCAGATCAGTGGGCGTGGTGCCCCCATATAAAGTGAATATTTAATATCATATAACTGTAGTACTGTTGCTTAAAAAGCCTTGGCACTGCGTGAGAGTTCATAAGTTATCATCATAGTACTAGAAAAAAAAGGGCGTGA
The DNA here is from genome assembly GCA_963682025.1 of Cordilura impudica. Classification (NCBI taxonomy): domain Eukaryota; kingdom Metazoa; phylum Arthropoda; class Insecta; order Diptera; family Scathophagidae; genus Cordilura; species Cordilura impudica. The sequence goes on from OY821520.1 coordinate 70,102,753, forward strand.
TCACATCAGTGGGCATGGTACTGCCCATACAAAGTGCATATTAAATGTCATATATCTGGAGTATTGTAACAAAAAACTACAACTATAACTAATATAACTATAACTATAATAACTATAATAGAAGAAGTTTGGGACTTTGTCCATAAGTTATTAATGCGAGTATTCGGACAAAAACTGTGCGGGATCGGACCAATGGGCGTGGCACCCCATTTAAAGTTAATATATTATACCATACATCTGCAGTACAATAATAATGAAAGCCTTGGAACTTTGTCAGAGTTCATGAGTTATTAATGTGAATAGTCTGATAAAACAAAATAGGCGGGATTGGGCCAGTTGGACCCCCACACAAAGTAAATATTTATGTCATATAACTGGAGTACTATAATAGATAAAGCCATGGAACTTTGTCAGAGTTCATGAGTTATTAATGTGAGCAGAAGCCTAAAAAATGGGCGAGATCGGACCAATGGGCGTGGCACCCCTACAGAAAAAAATATGAAGTACTATGAAAATGGCAGTCTTGAAACTTTTGACAAGGACATTAATTACCTATGTGAGTAGTCGTGTAATATATGGGCGGAATCACCAAAATTAAAAATCGCCAAAACCGAAAATCGCGAATAACAAAAATCGCCAAAATCAGAAATCGCAAAAAATAATCGCCAAAATCTAAAATCACAAAAAACAAAATCTTCAAAGTTAAAAATTGCCAAAAACCGAAAATCAAAAAAAAAAAATTGACAGAACTGAAAATCGCGAATAACAAAATCGCAAGAAACAAAAATCGCCAAAGTCAAAAATCACAAAAACCGATAATCGCGAATAATAAAAATGGCCAAAATCGAAATTTGCTAAAACCGATAATTGAAAAAAAAGTCGCCAAAGTCAAAAATCGCCGAAATAAAAATCTCCAAAATCTAAAATGGCAAAAAAAAAATCGACAAAATCAAAAATCGCCAAAAAAAAAAAAAAAATAAAAAATAAAATTGTTTTCTAAAAAATGTATTCCCAGGTTATTTACTTCGGTTACGGTGGGTGTAGTTCCATATGAAACTAATAAATGTGAAATTTGGGGACAATCGATAAACTAGACGCGCCGGAAATCGATTGAAAATTTCAAGTGTGTTTATATGGGAAAATATAACATTTTTCAGATTTTACGAAAATTTAAAAAAGGAAATTTACAGAAGTTATATGAATCAATTTCAGTATTAAATTATATTTTCAAAAAGCTTCAGCCCTGTTCTTGAAACGTTGCTATTTGAAAAAAAAAATGAATTTGAAATAACATGAAATTGAAATTTTGGGTTTCTTGAAAACACAAATTTTGTATTTTTGCAGTATTTTTCGAAATCATTTTTTTTTTATTGACATGAAACATATGGTTTAGCTTTAGAACCATATGTTATCTAGAAACCGAGGTGCCATATAATTCTTTAGTCGGTTTCACAAAAAAAAACTTAAGTAATTTTTGCATATTTTTCCTTAAGTTTATAAGACAAAAAAGTTTAAAAAATATTTTCTTCCAAAATTTTACTTGCTAATTTAATTGTTTTTGGTCTTCAATTTCATTCAATTAAGAATGACTTCTCTTTGTTTTTGAAATAAGTTAGGCATCACCAAAGCAAATTTGACATTCAAATAAATTGGATTTGACAGGCATCACTATTGTTTCGAACATAAACAAAGTCATATGCAAAAAAAAAAAAAATTTAAATATGTGATTTGAGTGAAATATTATTTTAAATTCCTTTATTTGTAATAATTAGTACAAAAAGAATCTATGTTATAATTGAAAAAGTTATAATGACAAATATGTTGTGCAAATAAAAAGTTTTCATTATAGTTATAGAACAACATCATCTCTAAAATTGTGTTTTATTAACATCGACCAGTGATTACGAGTTTTTTTTTTTAAATCAGCGAAATATGTAGACGTTTTTTAAAATCGTTTTTTTTTTTTTCATAAAACCAATGTCTAATTTTTTTAAATAATGACAAGGCTCAATAAAAAATATGTTAAAATTTTAACAGCAATTGTTTTTTTATCTCTTAAGTCCTGTTGAGTAGAAAAGGGCATTTGTTTTGATTTCACCAAGCCTTTCTTCTATGTGAATTAAAACAAAAAAAAAATATTCTTATTGAAATCATAGAACAGCACAAAACTCGTAAATTTAAGAATATTTTCATTTACAAGTTTTTATTTTTGTGATAGTGATTTCACGAACAGGGGTGTATATAACTTCAGAATCGACCACTTTTGTGCCCAAAAAAAAAAAAAACACCAGGTCATGAAATTTGACGCCACTTTTTCAACTTTAAGAAATTTTTTAAACCCATTTGTACTTATAAATACTCAAATATGAAGTATTGATTTATTACGACGTTGTTAACCTATTGCGCAATGGGATCGAAATTAAGTAATTTTTTTGATAAAATTTTGAAAACTCTTCTTTCAAGTTTTTAAAAATTTTCTTAAACAAACTTTTAAAAAAGTGGATCTGGTACTTTAAGGTTTTCTTAAATAAATGTTAGATATTAACTGTGTGAATTTTTAGGGAAATCGCTCCGGATTTACCAAGGATTTGATTTTTGTGGATTTCGAGAAAAAATTAGATTTTTGTGAAATATTCAATATATGCAATCTTTCTAAATCTTTTTTCGTACTGACTCAGATAACACTTAATAATCCAAAACACTCTCATTCTAAGTATTCTTTCCAGACGTAATGATGTTTAACTCACTACCTAATTGGATGAGTATTTCCTATAAATTTTATTAAACTGATTGGAAATTGAATATAAAATTTACAAAAATTATGAGATTAAGTGTGATTTCTAACAGAAATTCCATGTAAATAAGAAAATTTTTAACATTAAGAGATAACTATACCACTTTATTTCAACTTGCAAAGCAGTGCTGTCTTTGTGTGCCTGTTACCAATTTCAATACCAATATAATAAAAAATGTACGCACTACAAAATTAAACCTGAATAATAATCAATAAAACTTTAAATACTCTGCATAGCAATAAAAACAAAAATTTAGCATTATTTTAACATAAATATGAGAGATAAAAAAAACCAGACCACAGTCTGTGATTAGCAAAAGATGATGTCCCCTTAAGGGTCCCACACAAAACAAAAATTAAAAGAAGTTAAAACAGTAGCTTAACAATTGTTGCAAAGAATTCATTTTTTTTATTGCTTTCTCAATACATTGGCAATATTCAATTTGCAATTGTAAATACAGATAAAAAAGAAGGCGTAGAGTGGGTTTTTTTTTTTTTTTTTTTTTTTTGAAGAAGCTAAAAGGATTAACAAGAGAAAAAGCCCAATAGGCATTTAAACGTTAATCATGTCACACAGCAGAGCCATAAAAAAAACATATGAAATGAAACGCGTGCGCTTTAAGGTTTGAAATTAAAGATTTGATTAAAGCTGGCAACAACAAGGTGGTAATTAATGAAGGAATGTTCCAAAAATGATAAATGACAAAAACAACAGCAAGAGAGATTTTATGAACGGCGAAATATTTTGGCGCCATTTATAGGACAATATTTTCAGTATAAAAAAAAAAATGAAACTGATATTTTATATTTCGTTTTGAAATTAAGGTAACAATAAAAAAAAAACAAAAAAAAAGAAATATATTTTTGAATGCTTCAGGCTTAACAATGATTTCAAAAGAAAAATTTAAACATTTTTAATACTCCCCAGTAACCACGGGAGTCATATTTAATGAACTTTTCATAAGTTCAGTGCGAACATATGAACAGGAACTGCCAATACTTGACAAATTCAAGTGGAAACCTTGAAAGTGTTTAATGGTGGTTACAACAGTGCAACAGTTATAAAGAATCTTCAGCTTAAGTTTAGGCATTGGCAGTGGCAACAAGTAGCAAAACAATATATAAAGTGGTGGATTATTTTTTATTTTTTTCATTATCAAAAGAATTTTTTTTGTTTTTAATAAAGAAAAAAATATTAAGTCTACAAACTTTTCAGGCATTTTTTTTTTCTTTTTTAGAAATAAACTCAGCTTCCACATATCCAAGAAAATGTATATTACAAGTGTTATGAACAACATTTTTGTTTTTAATAAAGTAACAAAAAAATTGATTTCATTCTTCATATTTTGAAAGACTTACAAATACTTGAACTCTTTATTTTTATTTGGTAGTATTTTTTTGAAGGAGCATAAATTGGATTACACATATGTATATTTTTAGAAACTCACCGACAAAGCCGCTTTGGAAATTCTCAATGTCTGATACAAAAAATTGTTCTGGAATTGAAAAAAAAAGAATTTTTTTTAATTTGTTTGAAATAAAGAATAAATGAAGAGACTTAAAAATATAATAAAGACATACAGTTAACGACTAAAGTCTACATTTTTATGTCAATTATTAAGGCAATAATATTATTTGTAAAAAAAATTAGAAAAAAAATATAACATGGCAATTATAAGTGGGACTAAAATCTACATACAGCATGATTATTTCTAGGAAAACTTGAAAAATAAAAAAGAAAACTAGGAAAATCCCGGTTTTCAGCTGATATTATATTATGTCTATCACTACAAGTATTCAAATTTCTAACATTGCCTTTAAATATTGTGTTTACATAATCTATGTATTAAGCTGCGAAATGGAAAATCGCCTACAAATATTTATTTCAGTTAAACATTTGTAATAAATCGTCGAAAAGAGTATACAATTTATACTACATACAATTTAAACTATATTAAAAAAGGAAATACTGAAAATCAACAGAAACTGTCACGAGGAGATGTTACCAGTATTCTTAAAGAATTAAGCGTGAATCCGAATATTATTACCTCAAAACTGGCGGAATTCACTGATGTCCATCCAAAAATTATTTAAAGAGCTTTGCATGAGAATGGCTTAAAAGCGGAGTTGTACTACTTATATCTGGTAAAAAACTGAAAACTCCGCCTTGAATTTCTAAAACACATATTAATTAATACGAACTCTGGAAATATATCTTATTTACCGATGAAGGTAAGTTTCATATTTTTAGAAGCGGCAACCGCTCCAATTTTCAAGTTTTATTTTCTATTGGTACTATGTATTTATTAGAAAAAATTTATATTCACTGTAAGTCGCAGCGAAGCCCATTTTTGGCACGACTACTTATATTAACTACCAATTGACGTGCAAAAAGTTTCAAGACTCTGGCCATCATAGTAATCTAGATATATGATGAAATGTATTTACCATGTAACACGGCCAGTCGTTTGATTCCGCCCCTTTTTCATATAACTTCTCACACTCATCAAACTCTGGCCATCATTGAACTCTACCATGTATAGGGGTGCCATGCCCACTTGTTTGATCCCGCCCATTTTTAACCCGACTTCTCACATTACTAACTTATGTACTCCTACAAAATTTCAGGACTCCTGCTATCATAGAATTCTAGATATATGATGTTAAAAATTTTCTACATATGGGAGGTGCTACGCCCGCTTCATATAATAAAAAAATATATAACCTATTTTACTTTACCAATGTACCAATACAAACTTCCACACTGTGAAAATTTCAAGAAGATCGTTCCTATGGTTTAGCCAAATAAAGGGTTTTTCAACAGGGACGCTACAAAAGTAGAAAGACAGGTACAGCAAACGACGCCATATTTCTTGCCGCTCTTTTGACATTTCTCTTCAGTAAGGTTTGCCATTTCATGATGGAAAGATATACGAGCAAACAACGAGTCGAAATTATTAAAATTTACTACCGAAATTCGGAGTCAGTGGCCTCAACGTTAAGAGCGCTACGTCCAATTTATGGCCGTCATAATCGTCCTAGCAGATCAACAATTGAGCGTCTAGTGGAAATATTTGAATCCACAGGCACAGTAAAAAATGTTCTAGTGCCAGTGAGACAAAGAAGTGCCCGTAGTGTCGAGAATATTGCTGCCGCTGAGGCTTCAGTTGAAGAAAGCCCAAATGTGTCTCTCACACGTCGTTCTCAAGCGTTGGGCATCTCTGTGACGTCGTTGTGGCGAATTTTGCAAAAAGATCTTGGCCTACATCCTTACAAGATCAAATTGAAGCAAGAACTGAATTCGGTTGACCACCAGAAGCATCGTATGTTCGTGAATTGGGCTGAGCAACAACTTGAAAATGATTCGGATTTTCATCGAAAAATTATCTTCGGCGACGAGGCTCTTTTCTGGCTGAATGGCTTCGTCAATAAACAAAATATGCGTTATTGGTCAGACAGCAATCCACACGTACTCCATGAGTCATCATTGCATCCCGAAAAAATTACGGTTTGGTGCGGTCTATGGGCCGGCGGCGTCATTGGGCCGTACTTCTTCCGTGATGGGAATCGCTACCGTTCAATGATAACCGAATATTTTTGGCCCCAATTGGATGATGTGGACTTGGAGGACATGTGGTTCCAACAGGACGGCGCCACAAGCCACACAGCGAATGTCACAATAAATTTTTTTGAAACCAAGTTTGGAGAACGTGTTATCTCACGAAATGGTCCAGTCGATTGGCCGCCTCGGTCGTGCGTCAAGTCTATGGTCTATGCCAACAAGCCACCGACGATTGATGAACTTCGTACGAATATCGAACGTGAAATTGCAGTAGTATCGGCCGATTTATGCTTGAAAACCGTCGAAAATTCAGCGTCTGGACTTCTGCAAGCGTGGCCATGCAAAAGAGATCGATTTCCATACATAATGGCATCGAACGTACTTTCACAGGAATAAAGAATTTCATTGATATCCGAAACCGTTTTTGTTTTATTTAAAAAAACTTTTGTAGCGCTCTTATTGAAAAACCCTTTATTATTGTCAAACCCACAAACAAATTTTCATTTATATGTATATGTATTAGATTGGCCCTTATTTTTGAAGTTGCTCCGAATCCCGCTCCCCGGGGCTCATTTTTTGAGGTTAATGGAAAAACTAATCCAGAAAAAATTTCAGCTCATTTGATGAATTTTTGAGCTATCCCTGGCCCTTCAAAGTTTTGAATTTTTGGTATTTTTGCCAAAATTTTCCGTTGTAAACACCCTAGTGTATAAACTATAAACCCAAATACAAAATGGGTTTTTTTCCTATAAAGACGCTTTTATTACCTTTCCAAAATGCCCAAAATCTCTAAATTCTGATTAAAAATGACAAAGGTATTGCTGTTATAGTCAACGTGAACGTACCTTATTTCATTGTGAATTGTCTATTTATATATGTTCATTAGAGTCGTTCACGTTTGTATGGCCATTTTTCAAAATGAGTTTTAAAGCCCACAAATGGGCTTATTTTTTTCCTTTGAATATAAAAATAATAGTATGAAATTTGATGCAGATTTGATAACAGAGTAGTCGGCGCGGAAAACGGAAATTTTTAACAGTTTTTTAGAAAAAATTGTTATTTAAGATTATCTTTTTTTGATTAAGTATCAATTTATAACGAAATTACTTGGTTTATCTTCATATATAAGTTAAATTTGACTTGACTATAAAATATTGTTAGTTATAAATATCTAAAGACAAAAAATTCAAAATTAATCCTTTTATGCACTTGGGGTCAAAATGACCCAAATATTTCTTAAAAAAGTCATTTTTTTGACATGTATTTTCAAATCCAATTTTCAATCGATTTCCGCGCCGACTTTTCTTTATTCAATCGGCACCAGATTTCACAAGAGGTATTTTCATATCCAAAGGAAAAAATAAGGCCATTCGTGGCTTCAGAAATCATTTTCATTTATTTGCACCACTCTAATGTTCATTCACAATAGCAGTGTACAGCTGTTACGTTATTTTGAACAGCACAGTTTTATTCAAAATGTTTTCAACTCGTTCTAAAACTCGTGTTTATTTAATCGGTGAACCTTGTACACAAATATTAGGCGCTAAGTTACCATCCAAAGGGCAAGTTTTATCGCTTTTATTCAGTATCTATAACGACCAAAGACTTTCGTTGCGTGCTAGTGCAGCTATAGTTGTAAATGAGGCGTGCGGTTTTTGGGATAAAGCTTACATTCCAACACAACGCAAAGATAAGTGCATTGACAAATTGTTATTGTTGCATGGTAAGTGGCATAAATTATTTAAACATAGAAGCCGCGAAAGTGCAGCACACAAGAAGAGTGAAAAGGCATTTCTAAAGAAGTTGGAAGAATTGTTCGATATCGCAGCAGCAAATGTCATGGACGTTATGACTAACAAAGCCGACAAGCAATTTTTAATAAATCAAAGAAAGGGTCGGCATGGCGTCATATTAGGCATTGATACAGTCGCCATGCGAAAGGAGAAGGCAAGATTGGATCGCATACAAGCTGAAGCAGAGCGGAGAAGAAGGGAGGAGGAACAGTTGGCATCTATTTCAGATACAAGTAATCTTGATGATATCGATTCAAATGATACTACTATTGAAATGAACGAACTTGTTGAAACCGACTCCGAAATGGATGTGGACTTTGCTGTGAATACAGTGCCATCTTCTAAAAGAGGCACATTTAATTTTATCAATGAAAGAATTGTGTCTGCTCTCGATAAATGCAAGGTCTCAGATAGATATGCTGTTCATCTACTGGTCGCAGTTGCTGAGTCGCTAGGCCACGACGTTCAAAAATTGATAATCAATCGGACCACTCTACAGCGAGTACGACAATTACAACGCGAATCAATTGCTACCAAAATAAAAGATAATTACAAATTGAATCCGGATATGCCATGCACTGTTCATTTTGATGGCAAATTATTACCCAGTATACATGGAAAATCAAAGATTGACCGTCTTCCCGTTATCGTCTCCAATAAGAATGGCGATCAACTGCTTGGCATCCCATCTATACGAAATGGAACTGGCCATCAGATATCGGCCGCGGTAATTAATGTTATTACTGAATGGGGTTTGGAACAAAATATTCAAGCGATTTGTTGCGACACAACAGCATCGAATACAGGACGGTTAAATGGCGCGTGCACGCTACTTCAGCAGGGGCTCGGGCGAAGCTTGATGATTTTGGCCTGTCGTCATCATATTTATGAAATTGTTGTTAAAGCGGTCTTTGATATAAAAATGGGGGCAACATCTGCGCCGGATGTGCTTTTATTCAAGAGATTTCAAGCTAAATGGGGTATGTTCTTGTTGTATAACATATACGAAGCATGTATTTCAATGTAACTTGAAACTAATTACTTTTCAATGCTTTTACTTTTATTGTAGAAGAACTAGATGTTGCTGAATATAAAACGGCTTTGGATGATGATAATGTCGACTTGTCGAACATATCAGACGAAATCGGGAGCTTTTGCATTGACCAATTGAACGAAAAACACAGCAGAGCCGACTATGCTGAGTTTCTTAAGCTTGTTCTGATTTTCTTGGGAAAAACACCGCCATCTGGAGTCTCATCCCGCTCGCCTGGAGCATTTCACCACGCCGGGTGGATGGCGAAAGTAATATATTGCTTGAAAATTTATTTGTTTCGCGGACAATTTGAACTAAAAGCGCGCGAGCTCAAAGGAATACGCGATATATGTTTATTTGTCGTAACATTATATGTTAAAGCCTGGTTTTACGCACCGTTTGCCGCCGCAGCTCCCAATGTTGATTTGGCTTTTTTAATTGATTTGCACAATTATGGTATAGTGGACAAGGATATTTCGAATGCAGCATTAAAAAAAATGTGTGGCCATTTGTGGTATCTTTTTGAGAACAGCATAAATGTTGATGTAAAAGCAAAAATGGTACAGTCTCTCCGAGGTGATCCATCTGAACATGACAACATATTTCAAAATCGAAATATTATACAACCGAAAGATGTACTTTCATTTAAAAACAAAACTTTAGCGTTTTTCGTTACAAAGAGAACCGCGGAATTTTTTAAAAGATTCAATATCTCTACTGAATTCATGGCTTATGAACCTTCTACTTGGCCACAACATCATTCGTACATTGAAGGCTTGCAAGTTGTTCAAAAAATGCAGGTAGTCAATGACGTCTCTGAACGCAAGGTAAAACTAATGGAAGAATTCAACCAGCTCCTCACTCGCGATGAAGAGCAGAAGCAGTTCTTGTTATTAACAGTTGATAAGTATCGTCAACAATACTCAAATCATTTGAAAAGTACACTGTTGCAAAACGAATGACGAACTAATTTTTATTGTAACGTGTTGCTTTTAATTTATTCATTACTTACAATAAATCTGTATATAAACCCCTATATTGTCGTTGTTTTTAATCAGAATTTAGAGATTTTGGGCATTTTGGAAAGGTAATAAAAGCGTCTTTGTAGGAAAAAAACCCATTTTGTATTTGGGTTTATAGTTTATACACTAGGGTGTTTACAACGGAAAATTTTGGCAAAAATACCAAAAATTCAAAACTTTGAAGGGCCAGGGATAGCTCAAAAATTCATCAAATGAGCTGAAATTTTTTCTGGATTAGTTTTTCCATTGACCTCAAAAAATGAGCCCCGGGGAGCGGGATTCGGAGCAAGTTTAAAATCGCCCATACAACGAAGGGCCAGTCTAATATGTATATATAGATTTTGGAAAATAATTTGAAACCATCAGCAAGACAATAATCCTAAACACACAGCGCACATTATTTGGACTTGGCTTCTATATTCTGCTCTCAGACAACTCTGCTCCCCGCCACAATCACCCAACCTAAATTCTATAGAACAAATCCGGGATATTTTGTAATATGAAAATATGAAATTAGCAACCGTGAAAGCCTGAAAACTGATTTAAAGAGAGCTTGGGCAGAAATAAATCCAGAAATTATAGAAAATTTCGCAATTCAATATTTTGTTTGTCCTCTGATTTTTTTACGTTTTTCTTATTATTGCTTTTGTATTATTTATGAATTTTTTTAGAAATAAAAGTATTTATTAGTGCCTTAAAACCGCGGCCTTTTCTTCCTTATAGGAACCATAGGACATAATGTATATAAACCAATCCCCCAAGATCGTAAAATAGTAGGGTGTTTGCAGACTTTAGTCCTTAACTGTATGTTTATTGTATTTTAAAAAAATTGTTTCTAAAACAAATAATTCGATATAGAAAATAAGCATAAGCACAAAATTTGAGTGGCATTGTTAATTTTTTTTTGGCTGCAGATATGAAAAAGTTCATATCGGATGCCTTATTTATATGGGGACTAGATCGAAAAATGGACCGATTCTGACCATAGTTGGTAAAGTCACTTATATTTTGAAAGAATATAAACAAACCTAATTTGAGAAAAAAACTGTGCAATATTTTTGTTTTTTAATAGATTTAAGTGAAGATGGGGAAGCAGCTTTATATGTGGGCTACGACTAAGAATAGTTGGTAAAGTCACTTATATTTTGAAAGAATATAAACAAACCTAATTTGAGAAAAAAACTGTGCAATATTTTTGTTTTTTAATAGATTTAAGTGAAGATGGGGAAGCAGCTTTATATGTGGGCTACGACTAAGAATTGTCCTATAGGGATTATTTTTGGACTACTAATTAAAGGATATAATAAACACCTACAAACCCAATTTGACCGAGATCTATATGATAATTTGGATCTTATGGCAATTTATGTCGATTTCATGGGGGACATTTGTATGGGGACTAGGTCTGAACATGCATCGATTTGCTAAAATTTCAACAATGATCATGCTATGGCCAATAGAAGCATACATACCAAATTCCATTAAAATATGTTCACATTTGCGACCTGTAGTTTATTTAAAAAGTTTACATGGACACACAGACAGTCAGACAGACAGACGGACATCGGTAAATCGACTCAGAAAGTGATTCTGATTCTATCGGTATAATAAAAGGTGGGTCTAGGTCAAATATTTTTGGTAGTTACAAACATCATCAGAAAGTCATTATACCCTGACCACATAGTGGTATAGGGTATAAAAACTTGTAATATGGCAATTTTTCTACAATTTCAATTTTTTAGTTAAGAGCTGTATGCAGCTTGTTTAGGAATCTTAGAAGAAAATTTTCATATAAAGGGTGATTTTTTAAGAGCTATAGAAAAGTTTTCCAAAAAATAAAATTCAGAAAAATGCATGAAATCTTTATTTGAATCGATAGTACGGTCCATATAATTTAATGTTTGAAGATTATTTCATGCAAACATTGACCGTGACTGCGCCTCAAATGGTCTATCCGCTTAGTCCAATTTTGGCATACTCTTTCCAACATTTCGGCCGGTATCTCACGAATAAATGCTTCAATGTTGTCTTCCAATGCGTCAATTGAAGCGGGATTGTCTGTATAGACATGAGCTTTAACATAGCCCCACAAAAAATAGTCTAAAGGCGTTAAATCGCACGATCTAGGCGGCCAATTGACCCGTCCCGAACGTGAAATAAAATGTTCACCGAACTCGTCTCTCAATAAGTCCATTGTTGCGCGTGCTGTGTGGCATGTGGCACCGTCTTGTTGAATCCACCTGTCGTGCAAGTCAAGCTCTTGCATTTTGGTCAAAAAAAAGTTGGATATCATCTCTCGGTAGCGCTCACCATTCACAGTTACGTTACGATTCGCATCATCTTTGAAGAAGTACGGTCCAATGATGCCACCAATCCATAAACCGCAGCAATCTGTGACTTTTTCTGGATGCATTGGTAGCTCATCCAATGCTTCTGGCTGATATTCACTCCAAAATCGACAATTCTGCTTATTTACTTACCCATTGAGCCAAAAATGAGCTTCGTCGCTAAACACAATTTTTCGGTAAAAAAAAGTGGATCTTCGGCCAACTTTCCAAGAGCCCATTCACCAAAAATTATATGTTGCGGTAGGTCGTTCGGCTTCAATTCTTGCACCAGCTGTATTTTGAAAGGCTTCACACCTAAATCCTTCCGCAAAATTTTCCACGTTGTTAAGTAACAGAGGCCCAATTGCTGCGAACGGCGACGAATCGATAATTGATGGTCATCATTAACACTGGCCGATACAGCTGCGATATTTTCTTCAGTTCGCACTCTACGTAAGCGTGTTGCTGGTTCAATGTCCAACAATGTAAATTTGGTGCGAAATTTAGTCACAATATCCCGAATAGCCGCTTCAGTGGGTCGATTAAACTGACCATAAAATGGAAGAAGCGCGCGATGAACTTTCTTAACAGAGCACGCATTTTGATAATAAAATTCAATAACTTGCAAGCGTTGTTCGTTTGTAAGACGATTCATGGCTAAATTATAGACAAAACTGAAGATGTTTAACAATGAAACAAAACACGAAACGTGCGTCAGCTGTTTAAACCAGTGTTGCCAAAAAGATAATAGCTAAAAAATGACCCTTTATTTCTTAAAGAAAATAAAGCACAAAAGTACCTTTCGGTGCAACAGTAGCAATCAGCTGTTTTCCGTCAATTATTAAGAATTGTGAAATTGAAATTGAAAACAACCATGATTGCAACTGAAAAAGAACTTCTAATTTTTTTAGCATATTACATTTTGTTTATGCTTACCTCTCCTGTCAAAATTCCGTTCAGAAAGAACGAAAAATTTGATATTCCTGCTCGAAGCCTGGGTTGCCTAACCTAATTTACGTCAAAAAAAAGTAGTAAAAACAATGCTACTTTTTAAAAAAGCTGCAGACTAACAACAGAAATTTTTAGACAGAAAAATTCCTTAAGCATTTCTGAAGCGTTTTTTTATATGAAGTTTTTGATTCCTTACAGCTCTTTAAAAAGAAAAAAATTATGAAATTATGATTAAGTTTTTTTAAAGTCTATTTCATTTTCTATTAATAATACTGCTTTTTGATAATAAGGATTTTTTGTATTTATTTCAGGATAGTATTAAAAAATAAGGCAATATCAGTCTAAGCCAATAAGCCATAAACATTCATATAAAGCCTACAAACACAATGATCACAAAAACAAAAACATCTCTGATACAAAGAATAGCAATAAGAAAAAGAACGACATGGAACAATTATATTTTTTAAAGACTATTTCAATTGATTGCTAGGGATCTGCTTTACCGATATTGATGATTTTAATGAGGCACCTGTTTAGAGTGCAAGTGAATCACTTTCACTAAAAATTAGTAGCTCTGCTGATCTATTGAGGGCAATATAGCGATTTCCACAAACGGACAGACAGACATCGCTTGTTATAAGAATCACAAGTGTATATATCTTATGAGGTCCATATTTTTTCTAACCATTACAAATGAAATAGCAAAATTACATATACCCTCTGCACACTGGAGTGGAGGGTATAAAAAGTCCAAAATACTTTATTTTTGAAGGTGGTCCATTTTCGTTGTGAATCACTTTAAGTCGGGTTAATTGTTAAAAACTTTAAGGTTTCTTTTGTTGAGCAATAAATGGGTGAGATATTCAGTCGCAATAGGAATTTTAATTAATTAAGAAGTTACATGTCAAGGAGTTAATGGAAAATTTCTTGCAGCCTATTAGTAACCACAAATTGAGATAAATTTATAGTCATTTCAAAATATTGTCTATGTAAAACTTTAAAAGAGAGATATTTATTTTTAATATTAAATTCCGTGAGTTAATTTAATTTATCATTGAGGGGAAAATAAGCATAAACCAAATTTAAGCAATATTTTTATTAATTTCATATGGCGACTATGGCGAAAATGGAACCATATTCACCATATTTCATTTAGTCGATCTATAGGAGGGTTTCTGAATCAAATATATTACAAAGTTTACATGCACGGACCGACGGAGTCGTTATTTCGACTCAGAAAGCGATTCTGAATCAATCAGTTTAATAAAAAGTGGCTCTCGGATAATTATTTCTGATAGTTACAAATATTAGCGCAAACTAAACTTTCTGATTTTTTTAAACTTTAATGTCAAAGTGCTTTATTGAACTTAACTGTTTGTATTCAAAATCAATTTTTCTTATAAAAAATACTCAACATAGTTATTATTAGAGTAATTTTTGCGAAATAGAGAGTAAAGCGTCAGCCAAGACCTGTCTCATTAAAATTCTGAAAGTGAACATAATCGCTTTGGCAAGTATTGTAGGGTACACAAACAACGATTTCGTATGTGAATTACACAAAATTTAATATTTAATTTCATTAAACCAGATTAAAAACTTTCTACATTAAAATGTCCAAGTTTATCAAAACAATTTTTATAAAATTGATTCTAATGTAAATATTTTATTTATTCCAAGAAATGGATGCATCAAGAGCTTTTTATTGGAACAAAGCAAAAAGTGTGTGAACTTGTTCAAATATAAAACTCTCTACCAATGTGGACAAAGCTTTTTTATTGTAAAATTCAAGTGTATTCGGTGATTTAAGAAATTACTACATGCGCTGTTAATAAACGAAGTGTCACAGGCTCACTGAAGATATTAATATTTTCAAAAAAAAAAAAAAAAACTTTAATTAGTCTAACGTTATCTACTTCTAAATCCTAACTCAGTGATCAAAACTTCATTGATTTTACATAGATTTGCAATGCATGTAGTAAGCAGTTAATGTGTATGATACATTTTATAGTACAATTCTTTGTTACACCTTTTGTGTTTTAAAACCAAAGTCCAGCAGGTATTTTTTTTACGTATGGACACTAGGGTGCTAGCCATTTCTTTTATTTTTTTTTTTAATTTAAAGACGTGCGGGTCGGATTATTGTGACACTGGATCTAAAACTTTAGTGCGCACAATTTGAGCCAAATCGAACAATGCTTTCTGGACGCGCATTGAGTTCAAAGTTCAAATATGCATTTATATGTAAAAATTATCAAAAAAAAAATCATTTTCACAAAAATTTTGATATTAATAACTGCGTTTTAATCAAATTTATTAATAAACCATAATCTAGAATAAATAATCTCTCCAATCAAATAACAAAATCTATTATCGGTTGAAAACAGCCAAGTTATAGCAAGTTCCCCAGGCAACAAATGCGCCGCAGACCATTTGATTAAGCAAATCGAGCTCACATGTTTAAAGACATTAAAATAATTTACAAGACCAACATTTTGGCATTCTCCTGATCCGAAAATCATCCCATGTGAAGTATTTTGCATCTCGTCTGTTGCTATGCCGTTCTAAATTAATGTCAAAACGTTACGAATTTTTTACCACTATTTCAAAATCTCCAATTTTAATTTTTCAAAAATTTTGTTTAAGAAATTTATCGAAATTAACAATTGGACTTTAAAGTCTTATTAACCAAATATATGTGATTAAAAATGCAAATTATTGTAGGTATCCTATTCTTAAATTGGCGAGGGCAGTGTTTTTATTTCAGCAGATTTGAAGAAACATTTGATTTTTCATAGCTTTTCAACTTTTAGTCTACATCTTTTTTGGTGTTTTCATATTTCAAATATCTTTTGTGAAAATATTATACTACTTCGTACAGGTCCTCAATCTTGTAAATTAACGATAAATTGAAACACTATAAACTGTGCCTCTTTAAGGTCAAAAGTCAAATTTAAGGAGATTTATATTTATTTAAAACAAAATATCAAAATAATATATATTTGTGGAAGGATTTCGATAAAACTTGGTAATAATATTTTAATAATTCTAAAAACCAATATTGTGGACTTATTTTCTGAAATTAACCCGCGGGGTACTCTTGATGTCAAATTGACTATGAAAATCTAAAAATATTTTCATCAGGTTTTTTTACACAAAAAAAAAAATATTCATAAAATTCCTCAAATTTATTCGTTATTTTATGAAAATATGTAGATTAATTAGTTTTTATATTTAATACAGTACAAAAAATTTTTATAGCGAGGGCTTATATTCAAAAAGTGCTATCTGCACCAATAATTATTTTAAAGAGAGCGTGTAAAACCAATTAATTAACAAGATCTGAAAGTATTTGTCCATCGATTTGCTATATATCTATTAAGAAATAGTTGTACTAGTCATGTATGATATCAAAATTAATATTATATTTGACAGTTATATCACGGAACAGTTTGAAATAAAAAATTAATATTGCTGTCAAATGTAAGATAGCACTTTTTAATATAAGCCGCCCTCGATATACCTTTATATGAATATAATAATTCTGAAAAAAAAATAAAACTATGACACATTTTGAGTACCCCCACGGGTTAATTTCAGAAAATAAGTCCAGAATATTACTTTTTAGAATTATTAAAATATTATCAACAAATTTTATCGAAATTTCTCCACAAATTTATACATTTAAAAAATGTAAATATCCTTAAATTTGACGTTTGGCCTTAAAGAGGGACAGTTTATAGTGTCTCAATTTCACCTTAATTTACAATATTGAGAACTTATGTCAAGTAGTATAATATTTTTATAAAAGATATTTGAAATATGTTAACACCAAAAAGATGTAGTCTAAAAGTTGAAAAACTTCGAAAAATCAAATTTTTCTTCAAATCCGCTGAAATAAAAACGCTGCCCTCACCAAATTAAGAAAACGATAATTACAATATTTGCCATTTTTAATCACATATATATTTTTAATAAGACCTTAAAGTCCAATTGTTGATTTCGGTAAATTTCTTAAACAAAATGTTTGAAAAGGTAAAATTGGAGATTTCGAAATAGTGCTGAAAATACGTACCGTTTTGAAATTAATTTAAAATGGCATAACAATAGGCGAGATGCAACATACTTTACATAAGATCATATTGGGATCAGGAGAATGCAAAAGCGTTGTTGTTGTAAATTATTTCAATGTATTTCAACATGTGAGCTCGATTTTCTTAATCAAGTGGTCTGCGGCTCATTTATTGCATGGGGAACTTGATATAACTTTGCTGTTTTTCAACCGATAATAGATTTTGTTATTTTATTAGAAAGATAATTTTCTCTAGATTATGGTTTATTAATTAATTTGATTAAAACGCAATTATTAATATCAAAATTTTTGTGAAAATTATTTTCTTTTTGATAATTTTTACATATAAATGCATATTTGAACTTTGAACTCAATGCGCGTCCAGAAAACATTGTCCGATTTGGCTCAAATTTTGCGCACTAAAGTTTTAGATCCAGTGTCACGATAATCCGATCCGCACGTTTTGAAATTCCAAAAAAAAAATGGTTGTTACCCTAATGGACACATTTGAAATTATTCATAATTATATTCAATGGATTCTTTATAGATCAATTTACTCAGCTGTTATACAATTTTTACATTAACTATCAGATTATCCATGTTCTTATAGCTCAACACTTTTGATACAGATATTCTAGTCAGTTATATACACAAACCAAAATGGAACAGGTATTGCCACAACAAATATGTTTTTATTAAACTTAGTACTACAGATTTACGTTCACGTAATAACTTGAACTTAGTTATCAAGATCTTACATCCACAGCTCATGGTTCAATTTGTCTATTTCCTATTGCACTTTTGTTTTTCAACTTATGATGCCCTTTTTCTTTTCAAGCAAGAGTTCATCTCTGTTTCATTATAATGATCTACTATTCACAAAAATTTTGCAACTTTATCTATAAGTGATATTTAAGATGTTCATTGATAGTTGGCTTTATATGTGATAAGACTATACTTGTTTTAAATTTGGTCACTGTTTTTCTTTTTTTGTAATAACAATCATGTCAGGTTAAAGTGGTGAGCTTGAATTACACCCAAGGTAAAAAAGTAGTGTACTACTTATTTAATAACATGACAAGCAAAAACAAGTAAAGAATTAAAAAATAATAATATTCGACAAGCCAGTTCATAAGATAGCCTACATTATATTATTGTTAAAATTTAGAAAGATTCAAGCAATTTTAGTTGAAAATCCTATATGGGGACTGGCTCCAAAAATATTACGATTCTAATACTACTTGATAATTCTGAGGCTTAAGCATACCACATATATAAACAAATATTATAAAACAAGTGTATTTTTGCAGAGTTACAGAAAAAATAAAAAATAAAATAAAGAGAGAAAAGTATCTTTAATTAAAACTAAGCCAGCATAGTTACATGGCACAATCTGGAACTCCAATTGTCACAATTTTCGCAGCATTTGTGGCCTACTTGCCTCTGGTTTATCGGCGTCGGACAAGTCACTCTACATAACCCCAAACAAAATAATCCAATGGGTTAAATGACACGATATTGGGAACCAATTAGCAGAACCATTACGTGATATTATTCGTTCATCAAAAGTTTCTTTGATTAAATTAATTCCAGCGTGCGCTGTGTGTCATATGGCTCCTTCCTGTTGCAACCACGTGTCAGCAAGATTAATGCCAGCTAATTGAGGTACGAACTTGTAATCGTTTCTCTATACGGTTCACCGTTGACATTCTACCCATCATCGTTTCTGACTAATGATTCCGCCGGCCCATAAATTGCTTCAAATAGTAATTATCTGTGGATGTAATGGTGTTTAGATAAGAGCTTGTGGATTATCTTCACTCCAAATGCGACAATATTAATTATTTATATATCAATTTAACCAAAAATTCGTTTCATCGCTAAACAAAATTTTGTATGGAAAATCAAAATCAATATAAATTTGTGCTTCAGCCCATTGGCCGCATTGGCGGCACATACGATCATCGTTTGGCTTTAATTCATGCACATGTTGAACCTTAACCCTCTAACCGGCGAACCCACCTTTAGACGGGGTATATTAAATGTGTTGTGAATATGAGTAAAGAAATACACAGTTAACTTATTGTGACAAATAAACACGTGCATTTGTCTTTCGGTTGTGAGCTGTTGATAGCTAAAGTCATATTTTTAGGAAAAGTGTGCAAAATAATTATTTGTGGTGAAGATGAAACTTTGAAAAAAAAATATCTGTTCAATTAGAATTTATGCGCGATAAAATTATATTCATAAAGGTAAATATATTCTTTTGTATTCACCGGTTTATTTATCAGATTTTTTTTGCAAAACTAAGCTTTTTTCCGCTAAAAATTGAACACCGCCTAAAGGCGGACCTGACGGTTGCAAGCCAGTTTTGCATATAAAATTTTCCGCTTTCCATAGTTATTTTTTTCATTTTTCCTATAAACATTTTTCAGTTTCAAACATTTTAGAAAATAATTTATCTTTCAAAAATGTCCCAACAAAGGAAAACACTAAATTTTTCGAAAATCACTGATGAGGAGATTGAAGCACTTATGGCAGAATCAGTTCTGAATTTGAAGATGATTTTGACTTTGACGAGGATTATGACTTGGACGATCCAGATTTTCAATTATCAGATGAAGATTTTGCTCGAATAGACGTGCATACTGTAGAATTATTATGTAGAATTATGCAGCGACTGATTCCAACAATACATGTTTACCAACAAAGACAAGAAAGACAAGAATCAAGAGAGCAAGATCTCCTTTGTCAGAAATGGAAGATGGTGAAAGCGCAGTTGCCTCCAATGCTGGTGGATTTAGCGGAAACGTCAAAGATATTTCTCCACAATCTTCAGAATTTAAAAATATTTTGTGGAGAAAACAATGGCTTCAGATTGAAAGAAAAGATGTAGTTTTTCAAGGAGAAAGACAACTACCACAAGAATTTAAAGAACTAAACACGCCCTTCCGTTGTTTTATGTATTTTTATACCCTATACCACTACGTGGTTTGGGTATAATGATTTTGTGCTGCTGTTTGTAGCTACCAAAAATATTTGACCTAGACCCATCTTTTATTATACCGATCGACTCAGAATCACTTACTGAATCGATTTAGCAATGTCCGTCCGTCCGTCCGTCTGTGTGTCCATGTAAAGCTTGTAATTAAACTACAGGTCGCAAATGTGAATATATTTTGAAGAAATTTCGTATATAAGCTTTCATCGGCCATAGGATGAACCTAGGCCCATACAAATGACCCCTATTAAACCGACATGAAGTGCCATAAGATCCAAATTATAATATAGATCTCAGTCAACTTGGGTTTGTATGTGTTTATTATATCCATTAATCAGTAGTCCAAAAATAGTCCCTATAGGACGATTCTTAGTCATAGGTCCCATATAAGCTGCTTCCCGATCTTCACTAAAATCTATCAAAAAACAAAAATATTGCACAGATTTTTCTCAAATATAGCTTGTATATAATTTTGCAAAATATAAGTGACTTTACCAAATATGCTCAAGATCGGTCCATTTTTCGACCTAGTCCCATAATAAATATAGCACCCGATATGAACTTTTTTTATATTTGCAGCAAAAAAAAAATAATAACAGTGCCTCAAATTTGGTATATGCTTATTTTCTATATCGAATTAGTTGGACCGAAAGATAGGGTCTCTAAACCATGGTATAGGGTATCATATGGTCGGTCTAGACTGACTATAGTTTTCTTACTTGTTTCAAAAAGATTTGTTGAACGAAATTATTTATCAAAGTAACCTCTATGCGAAACTACAAGACTTATCTACTAAGTTTAATTTATCTAAGTTTAATTTGGACTTAAAAAGTAAGGAGCGTGGATACTCAGAGAAGTTCGATGCCTGCGCATTTGGTATTAACATTTCCTGTGTACAATGGAAAGACACAAAATGTGTATGGCTAGTAAGTGGTTATGCTGGGATTAAACCTTTAAAACCAATATCAGACCAGTAAATCCTACGTTGAAGTAGACTGCCCCAATATAATAAAAGAATGCAATCGTCATATGGGTGGCGTTGATTTAATGGACAGTTTACTAGGACGTCACCATATCAGAATGAAAACGAAGAAATGGACTTTAGGTTTATTTTATCATCTGATTGATGTGTCATTGGTAAATGCATATCTCCTTTTCCAACGCATTCATGGAATTGATTGCAACAATAGTCTACATTTAAAATTACCAGATTTTCGCATTGAAGTGGCGGATGTGGTTTGCCATTATAAAAACACTACCACCAAAAATGCTGTTGAAAGACCTCAAAGCCAAAGCCCACAAATGCAGAAAGTAAAGAGGTCTTATAATCCACCAAATAACATCCGCTTTGATGGAGTTGGCCACATGCCTGATATTTTGGACCGCAGTGGAAAAAAAGTATGCATAATGCAAGGATGCAAATCCGAAACACAAATGTTTTGCACTAAGTGTAAACTAAATTTGTGCCTATCGAGTAATAAGAAATGTTTCCAAATTTATCATACAAAATAAATAAAATAAAACGTGATAAAATCATCCCTTGTTTAAATTATTTCATTACGTTAACAGGCAAGACCGCCTTTTGGCGGGCTATATATTTTCTCACCTGAAAGGTAAGTTTCTACATTTTTTTCAACTTTTTACTTAAAACGTATTTTTAAAATTTTTTTTATCAGTATAATATTGGCCGGTTAGAGGGTTAAAAGCTCATAAATCGAGATCCTGTAGTAAAATCTACCATAAAGTTGACGGACACATCATCGTTTGGTGAGAATGGTGCCGATTTGACCGATGTGGGTCTTCTTTAATGCTTTGCCGCTGTATAGCATCTAGAGCTTATTTGGTGCGCACTATTGGTTCTTACGGGATGCACATTATCATTAAGAGTTAACGCGATACGAAAACGATCCACAATTATTAAAATTATCCGCTCTTATGGACGATTGTAACTACTTTAATGGACGAAGTGCACGAAAAGTTTGACGAACAAAAACATTATTTTGATAGAAAATTTCAACAATTAGCAAGCGTTGCTCTCATGTAGGTCTATCAATGCTAAAATGGCAAACCAAACTAAATAAAAAGCAGCTAAATCGGTTATCAAATAAAGCAACGTTAGCAACTCAAAGTTGTGAATTATGAAAGGAACACCCTTTAATTTTTTTTCTTTGTGGTCTCTTTTTTGTGTTTCTAATAAAAAATCTTGAATGTTTTTATTGAATTTGGCCACCTTTTAAAACTCTTCCCAGGCTGCATATATTCTATTTTAAGCTATAAAATCTGCCTTAAGAAGTGATAAGTCTGCCATATTACTGTCTGAAAGTACACACGTACTTTAAACGGCCTTCTTATGTTAAAGTTATAAATAAAGTATGCGTCTTAAGTCTTTCGTATTTTTTTTTCTTTTTAATAAATTTTTTAATGTTTTCATGTTTGATTTTTGTCAAAAGTTCTTAAGATATTTAAGGAAAATAATTAGCCTGCAGTTACTAACAATACATCATTATCAGTATTTAAGTCATTAACAACATTAAATATGTACGTACGAGTATGTACCAAAATTCCTTCAATATCAATTATTATTACCTGTTGCAGTTATATAGTGTAGCATAGTGGCTGTTAGTGTTTCGTTGGCTCGCTGATAGTGGTAGTGATTAAAGATTATTGTTATGTGGTAAGAGTATGAGAAGTATCCTGACTGAGGTGATTTTAAACAGTGCTGATAATGGTAATGTTATTAACCCTATAAAGTACTCATGTAAGTTTTTACATATATGGGGCGTTTCATGTCAAGTGAAACCGATGTCTTCCGATCGGGATGAAATTTGCACCAAGGTTAGTCCTATTGGATAGTAGTTTAGACATAATTTTACAACAAGATCGGTCCAGAACTCTCTGAGTTAGAGGGGGTCAAAAATTGATATTTTGACCAAACAGGTGTTTTTTCTCGTCCATGTAACTTTTTACCTATCGTTCTTAGCAAAATTTGAACTAAACCGTTTAGATAGGTATTTCTTCAGTCTTTCGGAAAAATTTAAAAAAAAATAAAAAAAATTTCTGAATTTTTTTTTCAAAATCAAATTTTTTTTTTTTTGATTTTTTTTCAAAAAAGGGTTTTTTTTGCTCAAAAGAAAGCTTAGTTTTTTTCCTTTAAGAGCTTTTTGGTCACTTAGTGGGATGCGAGTGGGATATCTATCAAAAAAAAAAATGTTTTCTAACTCAAGACAACTAATTTGAATTTTTTCCTATTAGTGAGTAAGTGTTTCCAAAACCTTAAAAATAAAATATACACTGATAAACTAGACACATTAACTTTTCCTACTGTATGTAACATAAATAGCTAACTAAAATTGCATACCTTCGATACTGTAATACACGTAATATGTTAACCTCAGGAAAAAAATCACTTTTTTGTTATAGAAATGTTGAAAATTAATTTTTTTATTTATTTCGAATAATAATTAAATTAGTATCTAATAATAATAATAATAAAAATAAAAAAATAAATAATTTTTTAGATCCATTTATAACATAAATATTTTTTAAATTAATTTATTGTAGCTGATGAAGTATTTAAGTTTTGTAAATTTTTAAATATCCAGTCTTTCAGCCAGCTTATTTATAGCCTTTATTTGCTGCCTTTTTGCCAATCATTTCTTGGCGTTACTAGGTTCAGTTGTGGCTTAAACTGGTGTTGAAGGAAATCAACTTAAATTGCTTAAAAGATGACTCGCCAGAAGATTTACACGAATATCACGATTGCCTTAAATTGACTATGCGTCCTAACGCAACAACTTCTTGCCACTTAAGTGAAGTTCAATTGCCCGGAAACCAAATTCATCAAAGAGAATTTAATCAACTCTTTTGATCGCGAATATATTGAGGAGGTGAAATTTGAATCTTGGATTCAGACTGACAGATGGACATTGAAAACAATAATTTTATATGTGATGATTTTGTGGATGAAATGTGTACAGGATTGCTAAACTTGAGAACCCATGACTTTTTAGTCAAAGAGCAATGGTCATTCTTCAAGGATTTGAGGATACATTTGAAGTTTGGTGAATTCGTTATTTCGTGTGATTTCGCAGAAATCTATAAACATGTTCTTCAGCATGCCATACAAGCTATCTACTTCAATAACGACCAAGCAACTATATTCACAGTGGTTATTTACTACATGAAAGATGAATAAGTGGAACACAAAAGTGTGGCAATCATATCCCACGATTCAAAACATGACACCGTTGCAGTTTGTGAGTACCAGAAGATAATACTAAAATATCTCAAATCTAAATTTACAGTAGAGAAGTTATAATACGTTTCGGACGTAGCTCGTCAAGTATAGCCTCCAGTGCTTTCATCAAGAATGCATCTTAGATGCGACTGCTTTATTCCATTGAGCAATGAATTATTATAAAGAAACTAAAATAGTTCTTAGTAGCAAAGAGGATCATGAGAAAACATTTAAAACACTGAAGAACAGATTCGATGCTGCAATAACAATCGATGGCACCGCTCAATACCATGCTTTTATACCGCTTGTCGGTGGAAGATCCAAGTTTTCTGCCTCCACTCAATGCGAGTTCTTTCTAAAGCCAAAAAAAAAACCAACAGCGAAATCAACAGCTGAACCTAGTAACGCCAAGAAAAGATTGTCAAAAAAGCCGCAAATAAAGGCGATTAGTAAGTTGGATGAAAGACTGGGTATTTAAAAATGTACAAAACTTAAATACTTCACCAGCTACAATAAATTAATTTAAAAAATAGTTATGTTATAAATGGACCTAATGTGATTACGATAAAATTTTATCAAATTCTTTATTTTTTTATTTTTATTATTATTACTGTATATTAATTTAATTATTATTACAAATAAATAAAAAAAAATTGATTTTCAACATTTCTATAAAAAAAAGTGATTTTTTTTCCTGAGGTTTACATATTGTGGGTATTACAGTATCGAAGGTATGAAATTTGAAATTTTAGTTAGGTATGTTACATACCGTCGCACAGTGGACCATATTTTGAGAAGGCGGCCAAAAATCAATTTTTTTTTTATTACCTATTTTAAAGCTATGCCATTCATTTGAAAGTAAATACTAGTAAACCTCGGGAGACAAAAAATTGCGACTCTATCTCAACTATATCACAGCGACCAGGGTCTTCGAAAATGGGCTTTCTCAGTATTTTGCTAAAATTAAAAATTTCTTTGTAAATTTTTATTTTTGAATGACTGTAACTTTTTTGCTTTAAAAGAGTTTGAAGTGGAATAAATTTTGTATAATTTTGTGACTTCCATACTATTAATGTTAAAAATGTAAAATCACTGAGTCATTCCGAAATTTAAAAAAAAAATTTTTTTTAAAAAGGTCCAAACTTTCCGAAAATCTCCTACTTTGACTGCCAGTCAAAAGCAGTCAGAAAAAATCTTGCACTCTTCTATAGACCGAACCATCCCCTATACTCCTATACCCCATTAATCATCCGCCAGTTTCCGCCCATGTGCACCAGAACAATTTTTCTGACCCAAGGTTAGATATTTGCTGCAAAATTTATGAATACAAAAGTTGTCCACTATGTGGTTAGGATATATTAAGTTTGAGGTGATGTTTGTAACTGCCAAAAATATTGGACCTTTATCCATCTTTTATTATACGGATCGACTCAAAAACACTTTCTGAGTCGATTAAACGATGCCCGTCCGTCCGTCTGAGTGTTATGAATACAAAAGTTGGTCGTACCGGTGCACCGCGGTGTATTTTTTTGCGTGTCGGTAGAGTTGTCAGGAGTTCTTGAGATATAATGCGCTTAATTGTTACAGGTACATTTACTAGGTATCTTTCAAAAACATTAATAGTCTAAGAGTTATATAGTTTAAATACCTGACAAAATGGGAAACAATTTAAATGACAGGTAAATGGTAAAAAAAAACTATTGCGACATAGCCCTTTAAGATATGAGCAGGTATGCTTCACCTTTAAAAGGGGTTAGGGTGTGGGCTTTTTATGCTTCTAAAAGTGGCAATAAAGGATAAAAAAATTTATTTTACATAATTGCAAGAAAGAGTATTTATAATAATGTTTCCACAATTATTATTCATTACAATTTGTGCAATGGCTAAGTACTGTTACAGGGATCTGGCAGATATTTATTTTTAACGAAATGATGTAGCCGATGTAATTTTGCACATAGTGAGCAACGACTTCTTTAAGAATTGTAACCTAGAAGACATTGAAATGCACAAAGGAAAAATTACTAATTTTGCATCGAATTTGAAAAGACGGTACATTGAATGCTCTCATAGCAAGGCAAAGATGTACAAACGTTACCAAGACTGGTTAATAAAGGAACTTATTTTTGAGAGTCCATCTACAACTGCCAACGAAAGTGGAAAAAAGGGTCGACCAGCAAAACCAATTGACGAATGTAGTGAAAGATCTCGAAGGCGCAAGCTGGAGAATATCATTGAAGAAATTTCTCAAAGAATTATTAAGGATTCATTTTTGCACCAAATTCAACCAACCCAAAATAAAAATAAATAAAATTGAAATAATTGAAAAAATTGTAGAAGTGAGCCCAAGGCGCACAAAGAGGACTTTGAAAAGCATTCCTGCACCAATTGAAGATAAGAAATTTATGCCGGAAGAACCGTTCGCCTTATTTTTGGATTTGAAATTGACCAAAAATCAATATAAGGAATTGCGGAAGCGAACCAATGAAAAGAATTGTGGGATTTTTCCAGAGTATCGAGATTTAGTTTCTGCTAAAAAAGAATCCTTACCTCCACAATCTGCTATTAGTGTCACTTCAACATCAGCAGAAATAAAATTGCAAGATCTCCTTGAACATACTGCAGAACGATTGCTAAATACGCTTGATACTGATCATTTAAAAAATAATTGGTAATGGCAGCATTACTTTAATTTCTAAATGGGGATGTGATGGATCCTCTGGTCAGAAACAATACAAGCAATTTAATGCCGAAAATTCATCAGATGCTAATTTATTTATGGTATCTTTCGTTCCATTGCGCTTAACAAAAAGCTATAGCGTCTTAAAGCCGTCAACTAGTAGAGCAACAGAACTTGATGTATGGAAAAATTAAATTCCTTCTTCAACAAAGTATTGCAGATCAATAAAATTTGCATTCAAAAAGGAAACCAAAGATGTCATAACTGAAGAAGTTCAAAAAATAAAAGATCAAATTAAGGAACTTCAACCAGTAATATTTAATATTCAAAAATGGAAAACTACCTCTATTGAATTAGACGAAGAAGCTAAACAACTTCTAGAAGATGAAAATCAAGGCTATTTAGAAGAAATTTTTACTAAAATTGGTTGATTTAAAGTACTTTTTCACTTTTTTTATATAGTTAATAAATTTTCTTGATTTAAAAATTTATATATTTTGTTATTTACAATAAAAATTGTTATGTTTCATAAATTTACCAAAAAAATTGATATAGAAATATTTAAAAAGACAATAACAAAATTTAACTAAAGCAAAAACATACGAGTTTTTCATTTAAACTTCTCTATCTTGAACCAATATAAGGTAACTTTTACGTTCGCTGCTTAATAAATTATATTTTAACTCGGGATCTTTCAAAAAAAAAAAAAAACCTTTGGCCCTTGTGCACATTAGGACTAAAAAGTTTACGGGGGTCAAAGTTTGGCATTTACTGAAAAAATTTAACTTACAACATTTTTAAAAAGTATTAGTTGTAAAATAAACTAAAAAATAAGATTATATAAAAAAAACCTTTTAAAACCTTTTAACACTTCACTTTTGTACTAAAATTCAACTACAAATGAAAATGTATTTTAAACCCACCGTAACTTTTTTTATTTTCGGTCGAGAATTACGTTTTATAGCAAAACTTAAAGGCTAAAGTCTCACCTACCAAACAAAAAAACCGCATATCAAAATTCCAATCCAATCAAAAGTTATAGAATTTTGACCGCCTTCTCGTCAAATGGTCCACTGTGCGTCGGAAAAGTTAATGTGTCTAGTTTTTCAGTGTATGCTTTATTTTGAAGGTTTTGGAAACACTTACACACTAATAGGAAAAAATTCAAATTAGTGCATATGCTAAAAATTGAAAAACCATTGTCTTGAGTTACAACACATTTTTTTTATAGATATCCCACTCGCATTCCACTTAGCGACCAAAAAGCTCTTAAAGGAAAAAACCTAAGCTTCTTTTGAGCAAAAAAAAAAAAAATAATAATTTTCCTTTTTTGAAAATAAGCCAAAAAAAATTTTTTATTTTGAAAAAAAAAATCAAAAAATGTTTTTATTTTTTTTCCCCCTAAAGACTGAAGAAATAGCTATCTAAACTATTTGGGACAAATTTTGCTAAGAATAATATACTAAAAGTTGCATGGATGAGAAAAAACACCTGTTTGGTCAAAATGTCATATTGTGATCCCCTCTAACTCAGAGAGTTCTGGACCAATCTTGTTGAAAAATTGTATATAAGCTACTATCTAATAGGACTAACCTTGGTACAAATTTCATCCCGATCGGAGGACATCGGTTTTAAAAATTGGATCATTTGACATGAAACGCCCCATATGTATATATATATATTACGCCGCTAAATAAGTGGGCGTATATGTCATTCACCCTTAAAACAAAAAAGCAAAACAGAGAGGATATTATATTTATGTTTTAGTAAATCTATAAATTCTATTGAAAATCTATAGTAAAAATTTTCAATTTTCATCATCATTTTTTATTTCCAAAATATTCGAATACTTCAAAGTTTTAAAAAATTTTAAAATTGTAAAAGTTAAAACTAAATATAAAAAGTTTTTACTAACAATACTGTTTAGTACTTAATAAGGGTATTTATTTAACTATTCTTATCACTTAACTCTAATAATTTTAAATGTATTTATTTTTTTTTTTTTAAGAAAATAAATATGACTCTATTTTCCTCATTCCGTTTTAAATGATAAACAATCGTTTTAAACCCATAATTTTTTATAATTGTATTATGTAAGATTAATTCTTTTTTGTATTTAAACTTTTTTTGATGTGAATTTTAAATGAAATGAAAAAGTTACTCTAATTCAGAGGTAATTGTTACTTTGAATCACTTCAATTAGAAAACATAAGCTTTGATATTTTGCCAGTCAACAGAATAAAGTGGAAGATAAGAAAATGTGTGCAGACAAAAAAAAGCAAATGCATTTTAAGATCAAAATATCATTACACTATGGAACCTAAATGACATTTTTTGGATAAAAATATTTAAAATATTTTTTAAAAATCATCTTAAATTTATCAAAAACCTTACTTATTCAAAAACAACTAAGAGTGTTAAATTCTTTTGTGCTGAATCTTTGATATCCAACACCTGTGTCTTAAACTCAATATTATAAACACTGTTGGGTGCGGTTACCATTTTAATACAATCGACGCTACTTAACATTTGATTTCTTACTAGCAGATTCTAGCCCTCCAAATTTATTTATTTATTTATTGAGAAAATTTTATTTTTTCATTTAATAAAGATCCTAAAAGTATGCTTCACAATTCAGCTCATTTTAAATGCAGAAAACAAACTCAACATATTAACACAAACACATCAACAAATTTAATGAACACACACATAGCATTGTATAATTTTATGTATGTGCTAGCAGCAACTTTAAATGATCATAACTCCAAAAAAATATTCCAGACGATGAAAATCTGTAAATCTGGGTAACAGGTAAAAAAAAAATATCTATCAAATGTAAAGTTTTTGTCAAAATCGGGGTAAAACTGTGAAACTTAAATCGGTCACAAGAAATCGCCTTGCCGATTAATATTATAGAAACAATTTACATTTAAAGTTAATTGCTTTTCTTTTGTTACAACTTCCTATCTAAAAAAAATGTTGATTTTTATAGAAAAAAATAACTTCTATCTACAAAACTGCATTATTTTGCTATTATTAGAGTAGAAAAGCAATTAAACTCTTAAATTCTTTATGAGTGATCAAAGAGTAATAAATACTTTTTTAACGCAGTCGGAGTTAGAATAACCAAAGGAGTAGTAAAAAGTCATATTTTACAATGTTTTGAGAGTAAAATTTCAATTATGCGAAATTTCAATAAGTAAACATCTTGGCAATTTTAGTTTTGTTAATTAGATTATAATATGTTAATTTATACATACAAAAATACATTAAATACAAAAAATTCAATACAAAGAAATATGATGGTATATACCTTATACACTAGTTTTAGAAAAATAACAAATATTGTAAAAAAAAAAATAGAAATCTTTAATTGCAGGCACCTAGACAATTTTAAGCATTTAAATAAACGTTTACCAAATTTCTCGTAAATATTAGTAATTAATGATAAGTTGTATACAACATCGAAACAAGCCGAGTGTTCGGTTAATTTAAAAATCATATATCCAAAAAAATGTAATATCAATTGTATTGTGAATTCTAGGCTTTTTGAAGTTAACTAGCAGATTCCAGCACCCGAAATTCGAGTGCAATTTCTAGGCAACTTTATTTTTCAACTTAGCCAATTCACAAACAACATTTTTTTGGTTTATTATTGCGAATGAAGAACACATACATAGCATACGTACAACTTTATGTATATATTAGTAGCAACTTTAAATGCAATTTACTCAAAACAAATGAAACAATTAAAAAATCTGTAAATCTGGTGAACAGCTAAACAGAAATACCTTTCAAATAATATACGTTTGGACAAAATCGGGATAAAACGGCAGAACAAAACATCGGTCATAAGAATCCGCCTAGCCTATTAATATTATAGATATATCTTTTTGTAAAAATTTATATAATGTTTAAAACCATTTTATAAAATAAAAAATAAAAACCAATTGACAAATTCGATTCACAAGTTATCAGTCAAATCATATAGAGCTACAGACATTCGAAGTCAGGGTGAATGCACTGGGCCAGTTAGTAAAACCTCCAAAGGGTTTGACATTCTCAGATCAAACTTTTTTATGACCTTTTGTATTGATTTAGTTTTTAGCTATAACTCAAAAATCATTAACGATTTCTTATTTCATTCTTCAGCAAAATTGGAGCTAAGGCTTAAATAAATTATTTTTATTAGTGAAATCTGTTAGCAAGTAACAATGAAATACGTTATTTTTATTTCGAAAAAAAAACAATATGTTTTTAAAAAATAGCGCCTTTACCCGTGTTCTACAAAATATATGCCACATATGTTTATCGTAGTTATCTATTTTAAAAACACTTCCCAGTGAATCATATGTTTCTTTCATTTCTGTGCTATACCCGATTGTAACCGAAGGTTTTTCATTGTTCTTACACAGTAAACCCACTTTCAAGTTGCACATTTCCTTTCTTCGCTTTAACTGAATATTTATAACTTAAAAACTAAGCAAATAAACATCAAGATAAGGAAAAAATATAATAGATCATAAACAAAATGTGTGGCCTTACAACGCGAAACCCTTTCAATATATTTTCTATACTAGTCTAGTACTTTCACTCTGATTTGCAATTTCTCACCCCCACATGTTATGACCCTGGAAGTAGTGCACATATTAATTGACGGATAACATGAGAATTAGCGAATATATATACGATATATAATTATTTTAGAGCAATGGTGCCAGACCTAGTGAATAATCTGTTGGCAAGCCTACGGGAAATAATTATACCCTATACCACCATGTGGTTTGGGTATAATGACTTTGTGCTGCTATTTGGAACTACCAAAAATATTTGACCTAGACCCATCTTGTATTATACCGATCGACTCAGAACCACTTTCTGAGTCGATTTAGCGATGTCCGTCCGTCCGTCTGTGTGTCCATGTAAACATTGTAATCAAATATTAATATATATGAAATTTGGTATATAAGCTTTAACCGGTCATAGGATGAACGCTATTGAAAATGGTGAAATTCGGTACATGTTCCGACCTAGTCCCCATACAAATAGCCCCTATGAAATCGACATAAATTGCCATAAGATCCGAATTATCATATAGATCTCAGTCAAATTGGGTTTGTATGTGTTTATTATATCCACTAATTTGTTGTCCAAAAATAATCCCTATAGGACAATTCTTAGTCATAGGCCCCATATAGAGCTGCTTCCTGATCTTCACTTAAATCTATCAAAAAACAAAAATATTGCACAGATTTGTCTCAAATTTAGTTTGTATATATTTTTTCAAAATATAAGTGACTTTACCATATATGTTCAGGAACGGTTCTTTTTCGACCTAGTCCCAATATAAATATAGCATTCGATATGAACTTTCTCATATCTGCTGCAAAAAAAAATTAATAACAATATCACTCAAATTTGGTTTATGCTTATTTTCTATATCGAATTAGTTGAGCCGAAGAGATAGGGTCTCTAAACCATGGTATAGGGTATCGTATAGTCGGTCTACACCGAGTATAATTTCTTACTTATTTTTTATTAACGTTGTTAGGAAAAATATTATAATCTGACAAATTTTAAAGTCCGACATTTAAACATATTACATACTACCAAATATAATAAAAATGCTCAACTTTCTAATCAGAGATTTTCTACAAAACAAATTTCTTGTATTCATCAAAACATGATAAAATGAATATAGCAAAATATAAAATCAGGAATTTGGAAATGTTTTCAAATGAAAAAACTTGTAACACGGACATTTTTCTATAAGTTCAAATTTGAAAATTTAAACCTCATAAATCTTTATATATATTAAAATCTATAAACAGTAATTTAATTATATGACTTTGACTTTGTGCTGATGTTTGTAGCTACCAAAAATATTTGACGGACTGGATTACACTCTGAGTTCGTCCGTCCGTCCGTATGTGTGTCCATGTAAACTTTGTAATCAAGCTACAGATCGCATACATGAACACTTTTTGATGAAATTTAGTCCATGAGCTTCTATCGAACATAGGATGAACTTTACCGAAATTGGTGAAAATAATAAAAAAAATAATATCCAAATTGTCATATAGATCACGGTCAAATTGGGTTTGCATGTGTTTATTACATCCATTTATCAATAGGTCAAAAATAAACCTTATAGGAAAATTCTTAGTCATAGCCCCCATATGACGTTGATTCCCGTATTCACTTAAATCTATTAAAAAAACAAAAACATTGCACAGAGTTTGCTCAAATTTCATTTGTACATATTTTTGTAAAAACTAAGTGACGTTACCAAAGATGGTCTGGATCGGTCCATTTTTCATCCTAGACCCCATATAAATATAGCATCCGATATGAACTTTTTCATATCCGATGGCAAAAAGGTAATAACAATGCCTCGCAAATTTAATTTATGCTTATTTTCTATATGTAATTAGTTAAACCTTAGAGATAAGGTCTTTTAATGCATGGTATAGGGTCCAGATCGACCATAATTTTCTTACTTAATTTTTAATAAATAATTAATTAATTTCATATTGGCGATTTCTTGTATTTATTTCGGGATAGCGTTAAAAAAGGTGGCGCTGTACCAGCCTAAGCTAATACGACAAGAGGAGTATAAGGATACATGCACATTAAGGAAATTTCACAAACACAACGACAAAAATAACAACAACAAACATTAACAACAAAAGCAACATAGAGAAATCAAATTCTTTTAAGAATTTTTTTAAATTTTCATTGTAAGCTCTGGACGTGTTGAACCGATTTTGACTATTTTAAACAGTAGCCTGCTTAAGCAATAAATGAATAATTTTCATTAAGGATGAGCATCCTAGGTGAACAATCAAGATTGTGATCGTAATTTCCACAGACGGACAGACGGACATGACTATATCAACTCCGCTTTTTATAAGGATTAACAATATATGTATATACATTATGGGATACAGATTTTTCTTCTAATTACAAGAATCCGAATGACAAACTTATGTATAACCTCTGTATACTGGTGTGGAGGTTATAAAAACGGTTTAAGTCCCTGACAACCTTTGTGCTACCATGATATATATAATGAAAAATAACACTGTTCAAGAAAGGAATACTTATGGAACCAACTAGAGACGAAACAAGTGTAGTTTGGATAATTCTACATCGGGTTTTTTTTTTATTTACAAATTCTAAGAATTGAAAACAAATATATATTAATTATTTCAAAAAAAAAAAATAATTTAAACAAAAATAAAAAATTTTAATAAAAATAATAAAAAAAGGGAAAAAATTGAGAAAAAATGTTGTTTTGATGAAAAAATTTTAAAGGATTTTATCTCTAAAAAAAAATTCTAACGTAGCTGAGCAAAATGGACAATAGATTCAAGCTCTACGATCCTAAATACGAGTGTCTGGTCTCTGCTAGTTTTAGCTATGGAAGAGTATTTTGAGACTCTCAGTATTAGAGCTGTGTTTGTATTTTTCTAGACATACAATAACGACTATATGAAGATAATGATGATTCTGATAGAGCAAGGCTTCTAATATTATTATTCTGTCAATATTATATAAAATAAACGTGAAAAAACTATATACGCTAGTGACAGACATGACAATCAGAGATCCTTCTAATCCAATATTATGATTAAAGCTTTTTTACTGTCCATAAAAATATACAAAATTATAGAGAGGGAACTGCACAACATAACTATAATTAGAAAAAGCAGTCGTGACAGACATGACAACAAACTATCATCATTTAAGAGGATGCTTGTAAAACACAGAAAAGCTCTGAATTTATTTGTATGACAAATAAGAAAAAGTTATTTGTATTTAATACAAGAGTTTGTTTATTAATAAAGCATATAAAAAACATTAATTCTAAAATAAATTATAGTAAAAATTAGTATTTTGTAATGTGACAGACATGACATTGCAATTATTTTCACTGGAAAATAGGGGCTATAGAAATACATATAACAATAACAATAACAACCATATTCTTTGAAATGGTATCAATAAAAATTATTTAAATTAAAATTTTTAAATTTGACCTGCAGTTGACTTTTACATGAAATTACCCTATATCGATTGCTAAATTCCTGTTAATATTAGTACCAAAGTTCTAGTTCAAGTTAGGCTAGACTAGTCCTTCTACTAACAAGTCATTTTGAGACTACTCCCATTTAAGGCATTTAAATGAAAAGAAAGATCATTTGCTTTTAAATTGGCATCTCTAATGTTAATAGGCAAGGCGATTTCTTGTGATCGATGTTACTGCGTCAGTTTGAAAGGTATTTCTTTTTGGCCAGATTTACAGATTTTTACATTTTTAAACTTTTTGGGAGTTATGACCATTTAAATCTGTTACTAATACTTACGTAAAATTATGGAGTGCTATGTGTGTGTTTATTAAATTTGTTAACGTGTTTACAAAAAAAAAAAAATAAAATGGGGTAGTTTTCTTCATTCACAACAATAATTGTGTTAAATTGAAAAATAATTTTGGACATAAATCAATAATGAAAATAATCGATATTTAAAAAGTGTTGAAATGTGAATTGGCTAAAATTGATTTTTTTTTTCGAAATGTTTATTTATTTATAATTATATATATCAGCATACCTTAAGGGTCTTGTAGAATAATTCATTAAATGAAAAAATAAAATTTCCTCGAATTTTGAGGACTGGAATCTGCTAGCAAATATAATTGTGGTTCTGACCCTATATCAAAATGCTATTTATCTGTGGCTACCATTTTAGCCACGACCGTTTTTTAGAAGGATAGATATGACTGTATCTTGCTGCTTAAAAATTAAAACGAAAAACAATATTATTGTTAAAAGAGCCAAATGATAAAATGTCAATCATCTATTATTTTCAACAAATATCCTACAACCTAATCCAAAACTCATGCCTGAACATCTCGACCATAGTGCAATACTTGTGGTATAGCTTCTCAATATTAACATATGTTTTAACAATCACTGCCAATGCCATAACCATTCCTTCTGTCTGCCCATCCCCCAGATTTATGTGTCGTGTGGTGGTGGGTAGTCAACAGGTTAATACTTATGTTGGCAGGCTTCTTCTACATCATATTTTCTACTGCTGCTGTAAACACTACTCTTATGTTTTAACATTTAATAAGCACGCTTATTCATAAATACAATGGCGTGCGACTCTTGCAGCCCGTACATGCTCAACAAGTACTCTACATACTATTCAAATATAATCATAACGATGACAACGTTCAATCGTTTTGAGCAAGCAAATTGCAAAACTTGTTGTTGTCGATTTTTAGATTTCAATCTAAAGAGTTTTGTAAATAAATACTTTTACTTGATATACACATCACCACATAATATGATGTACGCATACATGTATAATTGTACTTAGAATTGTTTGAAGTTGTTAACTTAATGGAAAACCCGCATCTGTTGCTTTAGGAGACTTCACTTGATGTTGTGAAGTTTCATTCATTTAGATCAAATTTCTTCACCTTCAAAAGATTTTAATTCGTATTTATTAGTCTTGACTAAGATATTGACTTGCCAGTAGTCATATTTACGCAGGGATCATTTGTATTCACGTAAGGGTAAAACTAATATATTAAGTGTATATAGATTACAAGCAGTGTTGTCAATATTTTTAAAAAAAAAAAGGAGTACTAAAATCGTAGTTCATTTCTTTATAACTTTCCAGGTGCTTAGAGTTTAAAGTATCAACTTTATTACACGAGATATGAGGTTGAGGTCGTCCGCTTTTTACTTTCATGATAATATCGCATAGACACATGTGCCTTCTGAAGATATTTTAGAGAACAGCGATCTATTTCTATTCTTACACCAATCGATACGAGCCCTGTTCAAGCGGTTGTCCAATTATGTGGTATTTAATGCCATGCTATATTCAATTAGCATCAATGTATTCCTTGAAACAACTGATTTTGAACTACCTTCAAGGAATCTTCCAGCAAAACAATATGGATCGGTCTGCATCATTAACCAAAAGTCGATGCAATTTGGTCTTCATACTGCTGTTGAGCTCGGCTTGAAAAACCACTGCAATAATACACAGCCCAGATTTTTAAGGTGCTTTTGCCACAGGTATCTAAGGCTTCATTCCTCCAGTCCTGAACACTCACGCAGTAGATGTAGCACTGACTCCTCCTCGCGTACATCCGGGCAGCTACTACAGGAATCGGATTTTATTACACAGTACCCAGTGACCAATATACAATAAATAGCCCGATTGTCCCTGTTAGCGCTACTCCCAAAATCCGAATAATTTTATTTTGAAAAAATTCGTTTTTTATATTTGTTCATCGTATATGCGTACCACACATTATTTTAAGCGCTGAATATATATGGGAAAGTCAAAGACTCGTCAATTTGTGCAATAATTTTTTCAATTTTCCCCAAGAAGGTGAAAAAATGCACAAAAATGCACGAAAACGCTATGTGGCGGCTGTTAAAAATAAAAACAGATATGGAGAATATCATGAAAATATCTTCATCAAAATTTTGGCAGGCTCGAAAATGATTTTAGAGGCATGGTTACTGGGCAAATATACTTGTTATGGCCCATAGTACCAGAACCGCGATGAATAAATATAAGCGATGATTTTATTAAAAATCCTCTGGAAGTTGCTGGCCCGGCCAATTGCCTTCTCAATAGTCCCTTTACCAAATTTAAGAATTATTTTAAGTTTCCTTGGATTTAACATAAGCCATAGGATCTCGAATATCATCTCATCAGCCATTTCACATCAACAGACTCCTCGAAAATTTTCGGCAGCTCAGATAAAATATTAATGTAGGTAGTGCTGGTTGTCCACTCCAGCGATTCGAAGCCCTTCCGTGCACTATCGTCGTCATTCTCCATAACCCCACATAAGCCTTAAGGTGTGTTTGGTTGAGAGACCCAATACATTTCCTTACGAATATTGACTCCACTTTTCTCGATTCTAAGACTTTGAGAGCAGGAATACTGTCCATGTCCCATATACCGGCCAGAAGAACTCTAAATCCGAATACTGCTATATTCTCTTCTTTTCTTCATTTAAAAACAATAAAAATTAAAAACAAGTAAACAAAATTATAGTCGATCTAGACCGACTATACGATACCCTATAACATTCGCATAGAGACCCTATCTCTTAGGTCCAACTATTTGAATATATACATTGTTATTAATTTTTTTGTCTGCAGATATGAAAAAGTTCATATCGTATGCTATATTTATATGGGAACTAGGTTGAAAAATGGACCGATCCTGACCATATTTGGTAAAGTCACTTATATTTTGTAAACACATATACAAACCAAATTTGACAAAAAAATATGTTCAATATTTTCCTTTTTTTTTTTTTTTTTTTTTGATAGATTTAAGTGAAGATCGGGAAGTAGCTCTATATGGGGCCTGTAGGGATTATTTTTGAACTACTGACTAATGGATATAATAAACACATACAAACTCAATTTGACTGAGATCTGTATGATAGTTTGGATCTAATGGCAATTTAAGTATTCGTAGGGGTCGTTTGTATGGGGACTAGGTCTGAACATTTAATAGAGTTCATGTTATGGCCGATATAAG
Source organism: Cordilura impudica (assembly GCA_963682025.1). Classification (NCBI taxonomy): domain Eukaryota; kingdom Metazoa; phylum Arthropoda; class Insecta; order Diptera; family Scathophagidae; genus Cordilura; species Cordilura impudica. The sequence goes on from OY821520.1 coordinate 70,141,808, forward strand.
CTTATATACCACATTTTATCGTATCGTATTTGCGACCTGAAGTTTGATTACAAGGTTTACATGGAAAAAAACACAGACGGACGGACGGACATCGCTAAATCGCCTCACAAAGTCATTATACCCAGATCGCACAGTGGTATAGGGCATAAAAATTAAATACATTATTCCGAACCAAACAAAAAAAATAATTATCCGTATTACAACTATTTGCCACCTTATTGATATTTTACTTGCCGAAATAACTTATTTTTGAGATCTACACTAAGGTCCTACCTAGATTCTTATAGTATACTAGTATGCCCCGTCGTACTTCGCTACAACTTACCGAGCAAGCTACATTAGAAAAACAAGGGTTTTCCAAATTTAATACCGCAACATATAACAATTGGCCTTGAATTTAGAATATCATTTGTCAATTTTTTATTTAAGCAATTTTGGGTGTTGGTGCCTTTTGATTTTGGCGATTTTTGATTTTGACGATTTCGGATTTTGCCTGTTTTCGATTTTGAAGATTTTTGTTTGCGGTCCGGTCCTCCCATATTTGCCACAACTACTCACAGTGGATACTAATGTTATTGTCAAAAGTTTCAAGATTGTCGCTTTTATAGTACTTCACATTTTTTGGTATAAGAGGTGCCACATCCACTAATCCTATCCCGCCAATTTTTTATCACATTAAAAGGCTTTCCTTTTTATAGTAATGCATTTATATGTATTTATATGGGCGGCACCACGCCCACTAAAAATATCAAAAAAAATATAACCTACAGTTCATTCCAGACTCTGTAAAAATTTCAGCAAGATCGGTCCAATGGTTTAGCTTCCTATAGGCTATAAACAGATAAACATACATACTTTCGGTTTTATATATGTATGTATATTAGGGTGGCCTTAAAAAAAAAGTGTTCTAACTCTCGGTCTCAACCCCTAGAAATATGCGAATAGCAAAAAAACTAAGAAATACAAAGTTTTGTGTCAATCAAAAAAAATTAAAAGGTGCCAGATTTTACGAAAATTTGGTTCTATAGTTTAATTTTTTCTACAAGTTCCTATATAAATCGATATCAGTACTAAATTGTCTTTCACTAAAACTATATAACTTCAAAATCAAATAAAAACTCGCCAATAAATGACAAATGCCCCAGACCACTTTTGTGCCAAAAAAATAAAAACTCTAGATCATGAAATGTAATGAACATTTTTTCAACTTTAACAAATTGATTAAAGCCATAATTTTTTTGGTCTCTATACCTATAGGTACTCAAATATGAAGTATTGTTTTATTACCATGTTAATAAATAACCTATTGCGAAATTAGACCAAAGATGGAAAATTTTTTGATAAAATTTTTAAAACTCCTTTTTTAAGTTTTAAAAAATTTTCTTAAACAAAATTTTAAAAAATGGATCTGGCATTTTAAAGTTTTGTTAAATATATGTTTAAGACTACCTGTGTGAATTTTTAATTAAATTCCCCCGCCAGAATTTTGTTTAAAAAGAATTTTTTGGGGATTATGAGCAAAATGAGTTTTTTTTTAAATATTCAGTTAATGTACTCTTTCTAAATACTTTGTATCAAAAATTTATCAGTTTTCTACTTTTAAATGTAATATCTATAATGTTAAGAGGCTATGCGATTTCTTGTGACCGATGTATATTCTACCGTTTTATCCCGATTTTGACCAAAATAATATTGAAAGGCATTTCTTTTTCGCCGTTTTGTAGATTTACAGATTTTTAAATTTTGTCCTCTATTTTGAGTAAATTGTATTTTAAGTTGCTACTAACACATACATAAAATTATACATATGCTATGTGTGTTTTATTTAATCTGTTAATATGTTTGTTAATGAGTTTGTTATGTTCATTCAGAATAATAATAAACCATAAAAGTGTTGGTTTGTGAATTGGCTAAGTTGAAAAATAAAGCTGCCTAGAAATTGCAGTCGAAGTTCGAGGGCTGGAATCTGCTAGTTTTATCTTAATAGCCTAGGGCTTCTGAAAAAATAATATGACCCCATTAACCCTTTTGTACTGGGGGTCGCTAATGAGAGACAATTTACTCAAAAAAATCAAATATTTTGTAAGTGCTGTTGAAATTTTAGATGTGACGCTTAAAATATAATAACAAAATGCGCAAGTCTTCTATGCTAAAAATTTGGAATAAATCGAACAACGCTAACCCATTCCTTGCCGATGCCAAACTTTGGCATATTTAAATAAATTAATTGTTCTAGTAAATTAGATGAAACCCTTACTATGGTTTGGGAATTAAAATTTCGCTATATTTTACGAAAACTTACCCTTGTGTGCTCCTAGAGTTAAAATGATCCAAAATTCAGCAGTATTTACAAAATCGTCCTATACACTAGCTTGGGGTAATTTGTGGCGCCAAGTCCAAATGGCTTAATGACGTAAATTATAAAATCATCATAATCATCAAATCATAAAAATCGGTAAAATATAGCACAATTTTCTTTCCGAGCCCATAGTAAGGGTTTCATCTAGTTTACTAGAGCAATTAATTTTTTGATTGGCCCAAAACTGTATTTCTAAGTTTTTTTGCTTGTCGCATATTTCTAGTGAGGTGAGACTTTAAATTCGAACACTTTTTTCCCCTCCATATAATGATGGACAACCCTAATGTATTTATATAGTTACAACAAAAAATCGCTATATTTCTTTTTTATTCACTAAATTGTTTGCATTGATCTTGATGTGATCATGTAATTAACATTACTTTTTTACGAGTATATTTGATATTCCTTTTTGTTCTTATATCTATAAACATTACCGTTTTTTTTTTTTTTTTTTTTTGTAATGTCGTAGTCAGTTATTATAAGTATCTGTATTTCTATATGCAACCCACGTTTTTCAGCAGTATTTTGATCTTCAATATTTATTATAAAGGTATCAAATTCACCGTCGGCCACCATGTGGTATGTGTGTGATCTGTGGGTATCACTTTTTAAAAGTTGTACATGCGCTACTGACGATTTGATCATACAAATATGCTGGTCTTTGACTTTTTGCAGAAGTAAAAAAAAGCCATATCTTTTGATTTGTATTTTTTTTTTTTTGTTTTTAATTTTTCTCATTACAAATTTGATGTACTTAAAAGTATGAAAGTGAAGAAGATATCTGTTATTCACAAGAACATCAGCCAACATGTCTTTAGGATCTAAATATCAGTTACGCAGAAAATAAACGACAGCGCCAAACATGACAACCTTTTTTGGCTTTGGGGCGTATGCCAATATAATATTAACATCATTTGTCAGTCATTTGTCGTTTTTACACAATAACGGCACTGTTAAGCAGTGTCTACAGCTTTTAAAGCTTCATCAGCACAGAATGATGTATCATACAGTTCATTATGTCATGTTAGTCTGTTTGTTATCACTATAGAAAAGCAAATACTTGGATTCTACGAATATGTTCTTGTTCTTCTTTTATGAAATACAAATAACTTGCAGCAAATGTCCGGTTCAACTTGAACGTAGTAAGTATTTGTTTAAAATGACAGGCACATACTCATGGTGGTTGTCAAGTTATAGTAATTAGGAAGATCGTTTATTTTAGGCTGATCATTTCCTTAGGACAGAATTTTTTGTTGTCGTATTTTTTTTTACTGAAGAATTCCCCTATCGATGAATGTTTGGCGTTATATAAAATTATACGATTAATACAGTTAAAATTAAAATATGATGAGGAGGTTTGGTAAATGATTTACTGTTTTAATATCGTTAATTTCTTCATTTGAAGTTTATTAAGCATTTCGAAGATAGCTCGGCCTAAAAACAAATATTATGAGATAACTATAGGAAGCATCTATCCATCATTGGGTATATTGTCTGATACAAACACAACTGAACCAGAGTCTACTAATTGTTAAGTTTCACTGGAATCGAATTGGCTGATTTTTTTTAGTTCAACAATCAATAATTTTGGTCTCCTTCTATGACTCATTTATTCTCACAAATTGTAGTAACAATTTTAAAGCCATTCAAGGCCGTCTATACCATACTTTACACTATGAGTTGTGAAACTATTTAGGCTGAGGTACAAATGTTTTATAGTCATATATTTATTCACCAGAGTGATTATATTAACTGGATTTACATTACTAAATAAATTTATACCAAATATTATCAGCGCATAGCCCCTAAGCCCTTCAAAAAACTTACAAATCTTGTTCCTTACTCAACCAAGAAATATTCAAAAACTTGGAACTATATATTATAGGTACCGAAGTATGATGGCCGGAAAAGGAGAAAAAAACAAAAACTAGATAATAAATTTACTATTACTATAAAAAAAGAGTTTCCCTATAACTTCAAGTGATGTGTTTTTTTCAGCGTATTATGATATGATATGGAAAAATTAGACCATATGACGATGACCTTTGACCTTTAGAAATGAAAGCTAGATTAAAAGAAAAGACCAACAAGATTTAAAGACACACAAATTTATTTTAGACTACTACAGTGAGTTTTTAATTATTTTTCTACTTCGCAAGCGTCACATTTCATATGATAGAAATCCAAAATTTTAGTTTAGTCAGATTAAACAGCTAAGAGTAAGCTCTCAAATGGAAGCTCCACATATGGTGCTATCATTACGAATGATTATAAAAAGGCTCAATACTTTTTCGGAGTTGTCACACGATTTTTTAAACAAATACATTGTGGTGGATTACATATATCGACAAAGTTTTATGTAACAATAAAGTTTAGCACTAAACATCAATTCCATGATTTCCATGATCGTTTTCTAGCATTTCTTCTAAACAGAAGAAATAAAAAAGCGCACATAAAATTTTCGTTTACAATAATTGAAAAAAAAAATTGACTCCATAATATGTATAATATAAATATATTGTATATATTCATGAGCCATGTCCGTCTGTCCACCTGTGGAGACTTCGATAATGCTCCCAATGGATCTGCTATGATGTTCGTTTTTAGTGAAAATGATTAATTGGCATCCTGAGCAGGTTTATATTTATATTAAATAGATTCTGAGATTTGAGAATTTATTGAAAAATAAGATTTTGTTGTAATTGTTGTTATTCTAAATATTGTAATTTGGTTGTGGCGAGTGTAATTTTAATTATTGAATTTCAAGATTATTCCGAAAAAAAAAACAAGTAAGAAAATTATAGTCGGTCTAGACCGTGCGTTTACCCTATACCATGGTCTAGAGACCCTATCTCTTCGGTCCAACTAATTGGATATAGAAAATGAGCATAAACCAAATTTGAGTGCCATTGTTCTCATTTTTTTTGGCTACAGATATGAAAGTTCATATCGGGTGCTATATTTATATGGGGAGTAGGTCGAAAAATGGACCGATCATGACCATATTTCGTAAAGTCACTTATATTTTGAAAAAATTTACACAAACCAAATTTGAGAAAAATCTGTGCAATATTTTTGTTTTTTGATAGATTTAAGTGAAGATCGGGAAGCAGCTCTATATGGGGCCTATGACTAAGAATTGTGCTATAGGGATAATTTTTGGACTACTGATTAATGGATACAATAAACATATACAAACCCAATTTGACTAAGATTTATGTGATAGTTTGGATCTTATGGCAATTTATGTCGATTTCATTGGGGTCATTTGTGTAGGGACTAGGTCTGAACATGGACCGATTTTCACCAATTTCAATAGTGTTCATCCTATAGCCGATAAAGGCTTATATACCAAATTTAATCAAAATATATTCATATTTGCGACCTGTAGTTTGATTACAAGGCTTACATGGACATACAGACTGACGGACGTACGGAAGGACATCGCTAAAACCACTCAGATTGTGATTCTGAGCTGATCGGTATAATAAAAGATGGGTCTAGGTCAAATATTTTTGGTAGTTACAAACAGCAGCACAACGTCATTATACCCAAACCACATAGTGGTATAGGGTATAAAAAATATAGAGATAAAATAGATATTTGGTAATAATTTTCATAAAATAACAAGTAAGAAAATTATAGCCGGTTTGGACCGACTATGTGATACCCTATACCATGCGTTTAGAGACCCTATCTCATAGGCCCAACTAACTGGACCTAGAAAATAAGCATAAACCAAATTTGAGTGGGATTTTTATTAATTTTATTGGCTGCAGATATGAAAAAATTCATATCGGATGTTATATCTATATGGGGACTAGGTCCAAAAATGGACCGACCCTGATCATGTTTGGTAAAGAGTCTTGTATTTTGCAAAAATATATACAAACAAAATTTGAGAAGAAACAGTGCAATATTTTTGTTTTTTGATAGATTTAAGTGAAGATCGGGAAGCAGCTCTATATGGGGCCTATGACTAAGAGTTGTCCCATAGGGATCATTTTTTGACTACTCATTAATGGATGTAATAAACGCAGATATACCCAATTTGAGTAATATCTATATGACAATGTGGATCTTATGGCAATTTATGTCCATTTCATAGGGGTCATTTGTATGGGGGCTAGGTCTGAACATGAACCGATTCTCACCAATTTCAATAGCGTTCATCCGATGGCAGATAAAATCTTAAATACTAAATTTCATCAAAATATATTCATATTTGCGACCTGCAGTTTGATTACAAGGTTTACATGGACACACAGACGGACGGACGGACGGACGGACGGACATCGTTAAATCGAATCTGATACTGATTCTGATTCGATCGGTATAATAAAAGATGGGTCTAGGTCAGATATTTTTGGTAGTTACAAACAGCACCACAAAGTCATTATACCCAAACCACATAGTGGTATAGGGTATAACAACTATGTTAGCCCGATCACAGGGGAGATGTATTTACACATCAATTAAAATCAAACAGTAAGCGCCATCTAGGTATAGCAAGCAACTGCTATGGTTGTTATACTTGATGGTTTCAGTTGTTTGCTTTACATTCATGGCGCTTTCTGTTGGTTGTTGCATCAACTCTGTAAATTTAAATCATAATCTTTGCACCAATCCACTATGTATATGTACCTCACACCGATTTTCCCTTACGCTGTTTTTGTGATTGTATTGTGAAATAGATTTTTACCCCCCTGAGCACATAGATGTTTACACATCAAAATATAAATAATCGCCAATATGGAAAAAAAAAATAACTAAGAGATACATTTTCTTGAAAAAGTGCCCATTTATTTGTGAAAAATTAATAAAATTTTTATTGATTTCAATAAAATAAAAATTAATCAGATTCGCTCATTTTGTTTTTTTTTTTGCAACACTTTAAATGTAAACAGTTTTTCTTTTAAGAACTCAAAAATTGAACTCATGGCAAAACTTTCACATTAGAAGTTTTTTTATTTGAAAACATTTCCCATTTTCCTAATTTATAATTTTTTATTACTCCCTTTATACTAACTCGTAGTGTCTGATCTGCTGGCACCACTAACGTCAGACCTCACCATTTTTCGACCCGACAACCTTAATCGAAATTTAAACTTTGCTTGCTTATTTAAGCAACAAGTAGTTGCAATCTAAAATATTTTTATTAAATGAGACTTTTACTTACTTCAACCCTAAATTTATTTTAATAACATTACTGATATTTATCAAAATTCATATTGAAAAATTTCAATATTTCTTGAAAAGTCTCCAACAGTTATAGATGTGTTAAAATTGCTGCACGTGTCTTTTTCTTGCGTAAACTCCTAAATCCTTCATTAACTTTTGGTTTAAATCAACCCTCACATTATGATAACTTTTTTTTTGTGGCACGCGCATAAACAGTTTAACCTTAACACTGCTCCCCGCTTTATGAAAAGCAACAAGATAAAGGATAGAAAACGGTGTCCTTACAATGAACCGAAATTCAAACTAATATTTGTGGGTTATTGTTGTCGTAAAAGTTAAAGACCAATACATAGAAAAATATTTACAAAAATAAGGGTCCCAAAGCAACTGTATATACTCGTAAGTATATGGAAGGATATACTTGTATATGACTGCATATAATAATATTATGTAAAACTAAGCCTGCGTAATAGTTTTTATAACCCAGAAATGTATAAGCAACAAAACAACAACTTATTAAGGAAACACCGGGCCTTTTTTTATTATTGTTTTTCTTATTTTGGCTAAGAAAGTATTTATCAGACTTTGTTGGTGTTTGTTGTCGATGGATGATGTTGAATTTGTTTCATAATATTTCATTCTTCAACAGAAATCCTTAAACAAAACAAAAAATATAGTCTTTGATATAAAATAATATAACCTCAGGTTGTGTTATTTAAGATTCCTGATGTCTGTTTATGTATATTGCTGTGGGTAAGTATGTGTTGGTGCCTATGAGCGCGCGCCTGCGATTTTGTTGCATTTGGTTGCAGCTGCGCATCTGCTCCTAATGTTTTAAGATAAACCAATACTCAAATGCCAAAAAAAATAAAAATAAAAAAACGTTGGTAGTTTTCCTTCTACTTCTTATTGTGCGATCACCTTCCTTAACTGTTTGTTAACTAACGTTGCTTCTTCAATTCTTAGATGGATTCATTTGATAATCTACTTCTACCAATTGAGTCTTACATGCAAAATGCTCGTTTTATTTTATGAAGCAGTTCCAAAAATCGATAAATATTTTATTTTCAGTTATAAAAATTTTTAAAAATGTTTAAGCTGACATTTTATTTAAGATTAATTTGTTTATTGCATGTTCAATTGTAAGTCAAGGTTAAGATAATACGCCCCTTTATTAAATTAGACCGCAATAAATGTGTCGTGTTCGTGCTGATAGTTTGGAGACATTTTAATTTGTACTTGTTACAGTTTAAAGATCACTAAAAGATCTCAGTACTGCGATAATGTCCAGAAGTTAAAGTGACAGTTTAAGTGTACTGACAAAATTGTGAATATAAAAAAGCAAATACTTGTACAAAATTATTTTTTAACCCTTCGAATATATTATGACCCTTCTTCTAAGAACTTTGCAGACATTTATGTGTTTATACATAAATAGAATAAATACAGATGATGAAATTACACCTACCCAGTTGATATCTTTTACTAAATTACATAACCATAACCAGCTAAATGAAAAATAATTTTAAAAAAATTTGTTTTTGATATTAGATTCCGGAGGAGGAAGAATTCTAACATCTGGTCGATAGCGATTCCAAGAGTTTAGTTAGCTTCAAATCAACGTTCATTAAGGTAGTCGAACTCTACTTTACCCTGTACAAAAACGATCCGCGAGAGTGTGATAAGCCTTTTTAATGAATGACAGAAAGTCGTAGTGAGGTCTTAAGTTGTTAATTTATTCGATTTTCTATTTTAACGGAAAACAAATATTTCAATATTTTAATATAACCTAAGCCACTTTTTAATAACTGATCGACTAAGAATCACTTTATGAGTAGATTTAGTGATATCCTTCTATCCGCCTATCCGTCCGTTCATCGTTGTATCTATCCAAACATTGTAATCAACCTGTATATTATGAATACACTTTTTAATTAAATTTAATAAATGAACTTTTATCCACCATGGGACGAACGCTATTAAAATTGGTGAAAATCCGTAGATGTTTAGACATAGCTTCAATACAATTAACTCCTATAAGACCGATTAATATGGTCGATAGATCCAGATTATCAGGCATATATACATTAGAGTGGTCCTTAAAAAATTTAAATGCGATTTTGGGGATAGGCGGGTCCAGTATGTTACCTTTCCATGTAAAACTAATAAATGTGAAGTTTGGGGACAATCGGATAAAGAAAAGCCGCGCCGGAAATCGATTGAAAATTTCAAGCGTGTTTATATGGGGAAAAGATGACTTTTTTTTGAGATTTTACGAAAATTTCGTTCTATAGCTTAATATTTCCGACAAGTTGTTGTAAGAATCGGGATCAGTACTAAATTATCTATTCAAAAAACTAAAAAATTCAAAATCGAATAAAAATTCGTCAAGAAATAGCAAGTGCCCCAGACCACTTTTGTGCCTAAATTGAAATTTGATAGCATTTTTTTAAACTTTGAGAAACTGATTAAAGCCATAATTTTTTTTTTTGTCTATTGTACTTATAAGTAAAGTACTGTTTTATTACCACGTTGTTAACTTATTGCTCATTGAGACCGAAAAACAAAAAAAAAAAAAAAAAAACAAAATTTTAAAAAATGGATCTGGCACTTTAAGGTTTTGTTAAGTACATGTTACAGATTAACTGTGTGAATTTTTAAGCAAATCCCTATCCCAGAATTTTTTTTACAAGATTATTTTTGCGGATTTCGAGAAAAATTGGATTTTTGTAAAATATTCTGTAAATGTACTCTTTCTAAATACTTTATATTAAAAAATCATCACTTTTCCACTTTTAAATGTTATATTTTATCTTAATTGCCTAGGGTTTTAGAAAAAAATAATATGACCTTTTGGAATTGGGGTCACATATGACCCCAAAATAATAAAAGACAATTTATTCAAAAAATTTAAATATTTTGTAGGTTAGGTTAGGTTGGGTTGAAAGTGGCTGCTAAACCAAAGGAAAAGCACACTTAGACTCTGGGGTCCATTGTGATACCAAGGGACGAATAGGTGTTCCCCTCAGTCCCCACCGTAGAACCAGTTTGAGCTCCTGATTAAGCCCCTGATATGTGAAATGTCCACATTTGAGAGATCAGAGAGATCGTGAAGAAACGGCGATCCCAATGTTCGAAGTCTCGTTCTGGAGAGCGCCGGGCAATAGCAAAGGAAGTGTTCTGTGCTCTCCACCTCCTCCACATCCATGAGCTACGACAGAAGTCATTTCGCGAGACCCTGAGGCGTTCAGCGTGTCTCCCTATGAGGCAGTGCCCAGTGATAACAGCAACTACCGTTGAAATCTCCCCACGGGGGAGTGATAGTAGCACACTAGTGCGCTTATGATTTAGAGCCGGCCAGATCTGTCTCCTGATCCTGCACGTTGACCCATTAGCCCATCGGTTGTCGGTTATGCCGGCGGTGTGAAGCCGAAGTTCCAGCTTGCAAGATTTCAGGGGTGTACCAACACATTCCGCTGGAAGCCGTAAGGTAGTTCCCTGTCTTGCCAACTCGTCAGCTTTACAGTTTCCCGGTATATTCCTGTGCCCTGGGACCCATATGAGTCTGAAGTCGAACTGCTTGGCCATCTCATTTAACGACGTGCGGCAGCTAAGGGTGGTTCTTGTTTTCAGGAACATTGATTCCAAGGATTTTACCGCGGCCTGACTATCAGAGTAGATGTTGACTGTGGTTGTAGACAGAATATTCCTACCCAACCAGTCACCAACTTCCTTTATTGCCAGTACCTCTGCCTGATAAACACTGCAGTGGTCTGGCAACCTGCGAGCCAGATTTAGTCCAAGCTTCTTTGAATAGACTCCGAAACCAACTTGACCACACAATTTCGATCCGTCAGTATAGAAATTTATCGAACGCCTGCTACCTGGAATCCTCCCTGACCAGGATTCCCTGGTCGGTATCAGAGTTTTGATATTTTGTAAGTACTGTTGAATTTTTAGATGCGACGCTTAAAATTTAATAATCAAATATAAAATTAATTCTATTTATTTTGGTTTATTTAAGTATTGATTTTCTTGTTCGTCCTTTGTTAATATGATATTATACTCTTCAATCCATTTAACACCGCGTTCTTTTGATTATTTATTTTATTTGGAAACATATAGACAGTTTTTATACCTAAAATAATTTTATGACAAAATTGGTTAAAAGTTGTTTTAATTTATATTCACGGACAATGAGCAGATAATTGACCAAAGATATATCACAATGGATTATTTCGATCCCAGGAGAACTGAAGGGTTAAATAAATAAAAATTAACCGAATTACTTTTCTTAAATTCTAAATAGTGGTTTCGTCGACTTTAACAGAAAAACTCGTTTTCGGTAAGTTTTATTTAAAAATATCTTAAAATCCAAAGCTGGCCTTGGCAAATAATAGGTTAAAGTTCTCGTATTTAGGAATGGAAGTTCCACACATTTGGTTATTATATTTTAAGCGTCGCATATAAAACAGCACTTACAAAATATTTGAATTTTTTTAATAAATTGTCTTTTATTAGTTTGGGGTCATATGGGACCCCAATTCGAAAACTGTTTATGTGGTCATATTATTTTTTCCGAAACCCTAGGCTATTAAGATAAAATGTAACATTTAAAAGTAGAAAAGTGATGAATTTTTAATACAAAGTATTTAGAAAGAGTACATTTACGTGTCTGTGAAGTTGGCATCTCAAATGTTAGCATCTCACTAAAAACATGCAAATTTACTTGCATCTAGCATAGTTCTATAGTTCCTGCAATAGTTCTTCAATAGTTCTATTGATTTGACCTTAAAATCGCGATTTAAAGATTTAAGGGTATGAGATGCCAACTTCGCAAAAAAAATCTCAGCATCTCATCAGATTTTGAATATATACCCTTAGAAAAGTTGCACCCAGCATAGTTCTATAGTCTCCGATGGTTTTAACAATAGTTCTGCTGATTCTGCCTTAAAATCGCGATTTGAAGCTATGTGATGCTAACTTCGCAAAAAAAATCTCAGCATCTCATCAGATTTTGAATATATGACCTTAGAGAAGTTGCATCCAGCATAGTTCTAAAGTTTCCGATGGTTTTAACAATAGTTCTGCTGATTCTGCCTTAAAATCGCGATTTGAAGTTATGTGATGCCAACTTTGCAAAAGATATATCAGCATCTCATCAGATTTTGAGTATATGACCTTAAAGAAGTTGCATCCAGCATAGTTCTATAGTCTCCGATGATTTTAACAATAGTTCTGCTGATTCTGCCTTAAAATCGCGATTTCAAACTGTGTGATGTTAACTTTGCAAAAAAAATCTGAGCACCTCATCAGATTTTGAATATATATTATATATATATATATTATTTTTTTTTGTTTTTTTTTTTTGGTTTTTGTTTTTTTTTTTATGGATTTTTTTTTTTCATTTCTGTTTTTTTTTTTTTTTTTTTGATTTTTTGTTTTATGTATTTTTTTTTTTTTTTTGATTTTTTGTTTTATGTATTTTTTTTTTTAATTTTTGTTATATGTATTTTTTTTGATTTTTTGTATTATGTATGATATTGTGTTATGGCAAAATCGGATTAATCCTTATTACCTGCGTACGTTTACACCAAATGAGGCGAAACTTCTTTACTCGACCTAACCGTTCCTCTAGATCTAGCTACATCGTCAAACTCGTGCCAAAGCGTACCCGATTTTACGTAAGCCACATAGTGATTTGTAATAAAGTTTGCGAGACCAGCCAGTCGATAGACTTTATCCCCGATTTCTACGGTTTGCGCAACCGATTCGAGGGTGTGGCGAAGGCTTTCATTCCGCACGGTGTAACGGAGGTCCGTCAAAACGGAATTATCGATCAATATGTGTGATCCATATATTTTTTGATCTTCTATAGAACTATGGCACTTGCGGCACGTCTGTTTTGTAGAATGATGATGATGAGATGCTGATATATCTTTTGCGAAGTTAGCATCACATACCTTCAAATCGCGATTTTAAGGCAGAATCAACAGAACTATTGTTAAAACCATCGGAGACTATAGAACTATGCTGGATGCAACTTCTCTAAGGTCATATATTCAAAATCTGATGAGATGCTGAGATTTTTTTTGCGAAGTTAGCATCACATACCTTCAAATCGCGATTTTAAGGCAGAATCGGCAGAACTATTGTTAAAACCATCGGAGACTATAGAACTATGCTGGGTGCAACTTTTCTAAGGGTATATATTCAAAATCTGATGAGATGCTGAGATTTTTTTTGCGAAGTTGGCATCTCATACCCTTAAATCTTTAAATCGCGATTTTAAGGTCAAATCAATAGAACTATTGAAGAACTATTGCAGGAACTATAGAACTATGCTGGATGCAAGTAAATTTGCATGTTTTTAGTGAGATGCTAACATTTGAGATGCCAACTTCACAGACATTACATTTACAGAATATTTTACAAAAATCCCATTTTTTCGAACTCCGCAAAAATAAAATACTTGTCAAAAAAATTCTGGCAAAGGGATTTACATAAAAACTCACACAGTTTATCTATAACATCTATTTAACAAAACCTTAAAGTGCCAGTTCCATTTTTTTAAATTTTGTTAAAGAAAATTTTTTAAAACTTCAAAAGGCAGTTTTCAAAATTTCATCAAAAAATGTCCCATTTTCGGTATCAATGCGCAATAAGTTAACAACGTGGTAATAAAACAATACTTCATATCTGATTACTTATAAATATAGAGAGAAAAAAAATTATGGCTTTAATCAATTTCTCAAAGTTGAAAAAAATGCTACCAATTTCATGACCTAGTTTTTTTTTTTTTTTGGTACAAAAGTGGTCTGGGGCATTTGCTATTTCTTGGCGAATTTTTATTCGATTTTGAATTTTTTTAGCTTTTTGAATAGATAATTTAATACTGATCCCGATTCTTACAACAACTTGTCGGAAATATTAAGCTATAGAACGAAATTTTCGTAAAATCTCAAAAAAAAAAAGTCATACTTTCCCCATATAAACACACTTGAAATTTTCAATCGATTTCCGGCGCGACTTTTCTTTATCCGATTGTCCCCAAACTTCACATTTATTAGTTTTGTATGGAACGGTAACAAACTGGAGCCCGCCTATCCCCAAAATCGTATTTTCATTTTTTAAGAACCACTCTAATATACATATATTTATAATATTAATAATTAAGGCGATTTCTTGTGACCGATGATTTGTTAAACAGTTTTCTCCCGATTTTGACCAAACGTATCCTATCTTATATATCTTATTTCTTTTTAGCTGTCCACCAGATTTAAAGTTGCTACTAACACATACATAAAATTATATAATGTGTGTTTATTAAATTTGTTAATGAGTTTGTTTTCTTCATTCACAACAATAACTGTGTTGAATTGAAAAATAATTTTGGACATAAACTAATAACGCAATCGATATTTAAAAGGTGTTGAATTGTGAGTTGTCTTATATAATAATTTATTAAACGAAAAAATAAAAGTTTCTAGAATTTGCACTCGAATTTCGAAGGCTGGTATCTCGAAATGCTAGTATCGATAAATGTGTGTATATTATACCCACTAATAAGTAGTCTAAAAATAAACTCTGTATGACTATTTTTAGTCATAGTCCCCATATAAAGCTGATCTATCTAAAAAACAAAAATATTGCAGACTTTTTTTCCGTTTGAGAAGGTTATGTGATCTTACTTTAATTAAAAAGCTTATGATCAGTTTATTTTTGACCTAGTCCCCATAAAAAATTAACAAATTAAAAACAATATCACTAAAAGTTGGTTTATGCTTATTTTCTATATTCAGTTATTGCCTCAGAAAAGTGGGATCCCATATCCTCTCTCTAAACGCATGGTATAGGGTATTGTATAGTTGGTCTAGATCGACTAAAATTTTCTTACTTGTTTACCATTAAATTTAGTTAAGAACAGTGCTTCGAAGGTATTCAGATATAATTTTTAGTTGTAAACTAATCATTATCGACTTCGGTGGCCGCATGTTATTGGAACGAATGAATTAATTTATGTTCACTTTGTATTCTTCTGTAAAAAATTCATTAATTGTCCGGATTATTTATTAGTTCTTTAAGGATTCATGCAAAATGGAATCAATTAAATGTTTCTAATTCATTCACAGTTAGTTGAGTGCATTCCATATTGACTCAAGTCACTAAGAATTCACAAAAATCGTAGGTTTCCGACATGTCATAGGAACGCATTACCTTCCCAAGTAACTTAAGTGAAAAAAAAAATCGTTTAATGCCTGATCTTGCCTACAGGCAACATTGTATATTTTAGCTTATAAGTCCCGTAATTTTAAATTTTTTTCTGCTACGGTTTTTTCCCCCAGTGTAGCTTGATATATTGTGCAAACTTAATTGCAAATATTCTATTGTAAGTATTGATAGAGGTCATTTGAGAGCTAATCTTATTTGATGGCACACTTAAAATTTTTTTCTGCAAAGAGTTTACAAATAATCAAAAAAAATAAAGATATTTAAAAGTTTAAATTTAAGTACTTAAAAATAAATATTAAATATTATTGGTAAGAAAATTGGAAATAGAAATTATAAACACTTTTAGATAGCGGTCAGTAATTTTTCAAATCCAATGTTTCCTATAAGCAACATTTCGTAACGGCTAAACTAGGATACATAGGACTTTGAAATTGATATCAATTCATACTTAGGTCTAAACGTACAACTTTGTAAACTTGAAAAATTTTTAAGCACTCCCCAATTAATTCGGGCATTAAACAAGTTACAGTTTTGAGATACTTGAAACCAAAATAACCTTCTTAGGGAGAAAAAATTTTTTATGGACTTTATAAGAGAATTGAATGCATTTACAAAGACTTTTGTCAATAGCATATATGTAAATAAATTATTTTTATTATTTCCATATCTACATTTTTACTGCTTATGCCAATCTATCAAAAGTCGAAGAGGCGGCAACCCCCAGGGAGCCGTTAACCCATGACCGTTAGCCTATATCGTCCATAGAGAGTGTAGAGGAATGCATCAGAAGTTTACCCAGGTTAAACCACGAGGATAAGATCTGAGGCACATGTTATTTATCGATACATGTATTTCAATCCCTTAAACTCCAAAAAGATTCAATAGCACCGTCCCACAGTGGCTGAAAATTGTTTTTCCTTGGCCAAAATTCTGTAACTTTTGAACCGATGAAAATATTTTAGTAATTGTTTTTCAAGTGGGTAGATGTTTAGTTGAACTTAAGTCTGTTTCAATTTCATTAAAAGTGATTGAGTACTTTTTAAGATATTCTCGGTCAAAGTTGAACTTTTCATGTTTTTTAACTTTTAGCGTGAAATATGTGTTTTTTATTATTTTATTAATTAATATTCATATTTCGATTTTAATGATAATTACAAGCATTTTTTGTAATTATGGAATTTTTTTTTTCATGTTTAGACTCAAAAAAATTTTACACTCAAAGAAACCTTAGTAATATTATGTAATAGTCTTCCTATTACTAAAGAAAAATTTGCAATTTTTTGCTGTCAGATTTGTTAATTTTTGCAAAATAAATCTGTTGAATATTAGCGCAATGATTCTGATTTTGATATGAAAATAAGGGTTTTTACTTTTCGAATCTCTCTTATTTATTAAAACATTTCATATATATGTGGGTAAAAAAAACCTTTTAAAAACAAGGCAGATAACTATATCCGATCTAGACCGACTATACGATACCCTATACCATGCGTTTAGAGATCCAATCTCTTAGGTCCAACTAATTGGATATAGAAAATAAGCATAAAGCAAATTTGAGTGGCATTTTTATTAATTTTTTTGGCTGCAGATATGAAAACGTTCATATCGGGTCCTATATTTATATGCGAACTAGGTCGAAAAATGGACCGATCCCGACCATATTTGGTAAAGTCACTTTTATTTTGAAAAAGTATATACAAACGAAATTTGAGATAAATCTGTGCAATATTTTTGTTTTTTGATAGATTTAAGTGAAAATCGGGAAGTAGCCCAATATGGGGCCTATGACTGAGAATTGTCCTATAGGAATTATTTTTGGACTACTGATTAAAGGATATAATAAACACATACAAACCCAACTTGATTGAGATCTATATGATAATTTGTATTTTATGGCAATTTATATCGATTTCATAGGGGTCATTTGTATGGGGACTAGGTCTGAACATGGACCGAATTTCATCAATTTCAATAGCATTCATCCTATGGGTGATAAAAGCTTATATAGCAAATTTCATCAAAACATATTCATACTTGCGACCTGTAGTTTGATTACAAGTTTTAAATGACACACGCGTACGGACAGATGGACAGGACGGACATCGCTAAATCGCCCCAGAAAGTGATTCTGAATCGATCGGTATGATAAAAGATGGGTCTAGGTCAAATATTTTTGGTCGTAACAAACAGCAGCACAAGTCATACCCAAACCAAATAGTGTTACAAGGTATTATTATAATCGGTCTAAATCGACAATTCGATACCCTATGCCATGCGTTTAGAGACCTCTATCTCTTACGTTCAACTAATTGCATATAGAAAATAAGCACCAAATTCGAGTGGCGTTATTAATTTTTTTGCCGGCAGAAATGAAAAAATTCATATCGCTCCGATCGCGACGATCCTGACCTTATTTGGTAAAGACATTTAGTTTTCTCAAGAACATATTGAACCCAAATTTGAAAAAATCTGTGCCATATTTTTGTTATTTGATAGTTTTACGTGAAGATCGGGAAGCAGTATTATTTGGAGGTTATGACTAAGAATTATCCTACAGGGTTTACTTACTGATTAATACATGTTATAAACATACAAATACCCAATTTGACCGAGATCTATATAATACTTTGGATCTTATGGCAATTTAAGTTAATCTAATGGTAATTTGCATGGGGAGTAGGTCTATACATGGAGAGATTTTCATCAATTTCAATAGCGTTCGTTCTATGGCCGACAAAAGTTTATATATCAAATTTTATCAATATATATTCATATTTCCGAGACGGAGGTCATTGCTAAATCGACTCAGAAAATGATTTTGAGTTGATCATTATACTGCTGCTTGGTCACCGTCGTCTTGTATTGGACCCATGTTTAATTCACCATTACAAAACGGTGCAAAATCTCATGCGTATTGCGGTTATCAAGGCCAAAAACATCTTTGAAGTTGTCACACGATTGCGTTTATGACCGATTGTGGGCACATGCGACACACATCTTTCAGATAGCTTTATAAACCGAACTGATCATTTAAAATCAAAGTCACAGAGCTATATGACATGCATATGGCATCAACAATCGCGCCCACTTTTAACTATATATTTTCGACATTTTGGAACTCACTTAGCCATGCGTTACCTATATCAAGATCTTTTTGTAAACAACTAGTCTACAAACACTCATATAGGGCTAAGCCCCTGCTCGAACCATTTCGTCCAATTTTGTCATTTAGTTTTCTCATATAGTAGTAGAAAAAAATTTCATGTTTTTTTTTTTTAACGATATTTCTTATTTTGATCTTTTTGTAATATTCAATTTTTTATTTTTTTTTATAAATTACTAGTCCTAATCTACAAGTCACACTTTATGGCCAAACCCCTCAACTTATTGCAAAACGTATTTAATTTTCGTTATTTTCACAAAAGCATACAAACATGTTAGTTCAACATTATCTGCATACTACATAACATTTTGTAACGTATTTAACTTTCGTAGGTACCATCACAAAAAATCTGTTAATTTAACAGTCTGTTCAGTATTTAACATTTTTCAAAAACGTAGTTGAATTTCGTCGCTACCTTCACACCCTTTCGGGATGTTAGTAAACGATTTTCTGCGAAAACTAAGAGTCTAGCCTAGTTATTGAGGGTGTGATCGTTATTTCCACAGACATACAACGCTAAATTAACTTCCCTTGTTATAAGTATCAAGAAAATATATGGTTTTGGGATCTCCGAAATTTATTTCGATGCGTTACAAACTGAATGACAAACCTATATATAAGAAACCCTCTACACAGTGGTGTGGAGGGTATAACAGTTAATACTGACTATACGATAACCTATATCACGAGTATCGAGAAAGTGTATTCTAAACAACTTTGCCGAGGTCATAATGGGATATAGGAAATTAGCAGAAATCATATCTTAGTGATATTAATTTCCCGACTGAATATACCAAAATGTTCATACTGTATGATATTGCTTTATACTTGAACTAATTTTTCTTTTTTTATAGATTTGAGTGAAGATCGGGAATCAATTTTTTATCGGGACTATGAATAAAAATGATATTAATATTTGCACTTTTGATAAAGAGGTTCAAAAAACATACATAAACCAAATTAGACCGATATTTAAGGGATATTCTGGATTAAGAAAATTTCATAGAGTTACTTGTATGGGACTAGGTCTGGTCCGGCTTTCAACAGTTGCACTTACGAATATCGTAGCCCGAGAAAGGCTTACACAGTACAACATTTTTCAGCTCATTGATTTGGAACTTAATTCTGAAAATTGCAACTGAAAGTAGCC
Organism: Cordilura impudica; assembly: GCA_963682025.1. Lineage (NCBI taxonomy): Eukaryota > Metazoa > Arthropoda > Insecta > Diptera > Scathophagidae > Cordilura > Cordilura impudica. The sequence goes on from OY821520.1 coordinate 70,161,893, forward strand.
TGAAAAATAAGAACTTCTACATCATTCGTTTTATCAAGTTGGCTGCCGTTATAATTTAATGGCCATACGATTTTTTTTTTCTCAAGGTGGATTTTTATCACTTTTTGTATATTTTAACACGGTTATAACTCGGTAAACATACGGAATATCTCTTTTGTGTCTGAAACAAAGTTGTAGATATTGAATTGGAGAATAGGAGAAAAAATACAGCAATTTGTACACTCGTGTGTGTATGTCATCTCGCTGTACACGGTTCTTTCCTAAAACTCCTTCGAAATTAGATGCATTCCTTGAGGAGGTTTGTTGGTAGAGTTCATAAATTATGCAGTCTGAAGATGAAAGTACCGAAGATGAAGATGACACTGAAATTGGTGGACACACTGAAGAAAACATGCCCTTGAATATTATGTCTAACTCGGATGATGATGCAGACTCAGACCATGAAAATGAACAAGCTACGAAGAAAACAAGATCATCAGTACCACTAACGTCAACTTCAACGAGTATGGATATTGACAATAATTGAAAATGTTCTAAATTTTGTTTCCATGCATAGATAACAAATAAAAATCTCATATTTTCTGTGTAAGAATAGCTGTAATATGAATCGGAATTTTTATGTTCATGGAAAATAAAGTACATAAAGAAAAAGCATCATATTTGTGGATGTGTAATCCAGTTATTTAGCAAAAAAGGTGAAAATGAATGCACTTTTTTCGGGTAGGTTTGTTCCGCTTTTTTTCCTATACAGTATCTACAACTTTGTTTCAGACACAAAAGAGATATTCCAGTTATTTTGCAAAAAAAAAACGAAAATGGGGAAAAATAGGGGGAAATGGACATTTTGCGATTTTTAAGGCACTGGATGCACTTTTTTCGGGTAGGTTTGTTCCGCTTTTTTTCTACTATTCAATATCTACAACTTTGTTTCAGACACAAAAGATATATTCCAGTTATTTAGCGAAAAGATGGGGCGAAATGGTCATTTTTGCGATTTTTAAGGCACTGAATGCACTTTTTTCGGATGGGTTTGTTCCGCTTTTTTTTCTCCTATTCAATATCTACAACATTGTTTCAGACACAAAAGAGATATTCCGTACGGTTACCGAGTTATAACCGTGTTAAAATACACAAAATGATATAAAAATTAAACTTGAGCAAAAAAATTCGTATGGCCATTAAATATAACAGCCAACTTGACAAAACTTATGACGCAGAAGTTCTTATTTTTCGGGCTACTTTCAGGTGCAATTGTCATCTGTTGTACTGCGTCATGTACTAAATTTATTTTAAATTTTTGTATATTTACTGTCATATGATTAAAGTTTTTCATGGGCACACAGATAGACAGACTGACGAACATTGACCCATAAATTTATACTGAGTCGATCAGTATAATAAAAGGTGGCTCTAGGTCAAGTATTTTTCTTGATTGGAAACATATTATAAAAAATCAATAGGATATAAGACTTTTTTTGTAAAAACAATTTTTTTTCATTTTACTTTTTACTTTTTATAAATAATTTTAATATATGCATAAATGGAATGAAAAATACATATTGTTTTTCTTTATTAATCCACTTACCTGAAATTTGCTGGAAATTACTGATTTAAAGATATTAGATTGTTATATTTTATTTTTTTTTATCACTTTATTTGCTTGGCAATATATGCATTAGGTTGGCCCTCAATGAAAAGTGTTCAAACTCTCCGTCTCACCCCCTACGAGTATGCGAATAGCAAAAACAAAATGAGATATACAAAGTTATGGGTAAATCATAAAAAATTTAGGGGTGCCGCAACGCGACTGAAAATTCCAACTGTGTTTATATGGGGAAAATATGACTTTTTCAGATTTTACGAAAATTTCGTTTTATAGTTTAATTTTTTCGACAAATTGTTATATGAAACGATATCATTACTAAATTATCTTTTCAAAAAGCTACATAACTTCAAAATTTAATAAAAACTCTCAAGAAATAACAATCTGACCCAGACCACTTTTGTGAAATTTGCAGTAGCGTTGAGGCAGCTCTAAATTTATTTCTGATTGACCCAAAACTTTGTATTTCTCAGTTTTTTATTATTTTTTTTTTTTTTTTTTTTTGCTATTCGCATATTTCTAGGGGTGAGGCTTTAAATTCGGACACTTTTTTCCCCTCCATATAATGAAGGGCCACCCTAATATGCATTAATCAACTTTTTAACTCAAAAACTTAAAGATTTAATTAAACAACAAAAATTATGAATTAGATTTCATTCAAAGAAACTATTAACATAATTTTACGTAATTTATAAAATATTTTATTTTTATAGGCTTTTAACACTGATTTGGAATATTCTTATTCTCTTTTATTTTGATTCACTTAACATATTTCTATTTACATTATAGGCTTTTTATACGCTTTTAACACTGATTTGGAATTTTCTTATTCTCTTTTATTTTGATTCACTTAACATATTTCTATTTACATTAATTTCATTAACAGATTTACTATTACACTTTTGATTTACTAAAACAACAAAGATATTAAGCTTGCTCTAACTCTCTCATTCTCTTCAGAGAAAATCGAATGACATGATATTGCGATTTTTTTTTGCATTTATTATATACATACACAATTTTCACTTAATATTTTTAAATTTTCTATTAAAAAAGCTACATACACATGAAATATGGAATATAAATTTTATATAATTAACAATTTTTTTTATTTTAATGCCGAAAAACCATTTTAAAATTAAAATTTTAATCCAATGACACGATATTGCATTTTTTGCATATACATACATACATATTATAAACACAATTTTCACTTCATTATTTTAAATTTTCTATTAAAAAAAACTACATACACATGAAATATGGAATATATATTTTCTATAATTAACAAATTTTTTTTATTTTAATGCCGAAAAACTATTTTAAAATTTATTTTAATTTATTGTAAAGACCGACACCTGTTACACGTCTAAAATTTAACACCGAACTGAAATAAAAGAAAGATTAATGTTAAAGGGCAACTAAAATAGAAATGTCAAACGATTAATAGAGTTGAGGACGATAAATGATAAAGGGTGTTAAAATTGGCTGTAACGAATTTTTTAACACCCTTCGATGCGATTTATAAAATATTTGCAGAAAAGAAATTGATTAAAATTTAATAACAAAAAATGTATTATTAATGAATAACTTCACGCGTAAATAGAAAGTAATGGAGGCAAATATTAAGTTAATACTTTTTATTATATGTAGACAAAAAAAAATCAGCTTAAATTCAAAGGCTTTTAATAAACTTTGCATATTCTATAGGAGACAACGAAACTTGAGATGTGTTTAGAGGTCTATATAGTAAACTAGAGAACCGCTGGACCGATTGACATAATATTTGGATAATATGTTAGATTAGTCTGGAGGAAAATTTTTCTTATACATAAGTGGCGCTGTAGTCGTGATACTTATTTTTATTTTTTGTATTTGAAGGAAAATATATTTGGTGCTAAAATACTGAACTGATAAGGGTCAATGGGGCCACGATATTTACGAAAAACTATGTACACTTACCATATTTCAGTTGCTCTATCTCGAGTATGCAAAGATTATTAGCGCGAACAACAAATTCAACTTAATCTCTAGTTTAACTACGCCACTTATCATTTCAAATTTCAATGAAATTATTTAAAAAAAAAAATTATTTAAGCTTCGACTGTTGAGGTGGTGGTAAATTTTACCCTCCCACAATGATTTTTTCTTTTTTAATTTTTTGTACAAAAAAAGGTTTGCGAAATTAATTACCTAATTTGTTGACACCAAAAAAAATTTCGTTGTTTTATTTTTATACGCTCCACAACATAGTGCGTTTGTAACGCATCGAAAAACTATTTTCCGACCCCATTCGTGATCCTTACCTGCCATTCCGCTTCATTTAAACAAAAGAAGAAACTACTTTTCCATTCTTATTTTATTTAAAAATCTATTTATAAACAAGTAAAAAATTAAAGTCGGTCTAGACAGACTATACGATGCCCTATGCCATGATTTAGATACCCTTTTCGGTCCAACTAATTCGATATAGAAAATAAGCATAAACCAAATTTGAGTGGAATTGTTAATAATTTTTTTGGCTGCAGATATGAAAAAGTTCATATCGGATGCTGTATTTTTATGGGACTAAGTCGAAATACGGACCGATCCTGATCATATTTGGCAAAGTCACTTATATTTTGAAAAAATATACACAAACCAAATTTGAGAAAAATTTGTGCAATATTTTTGTTTTTCGATAGATTTAAGCGAAGATCGGGAAGCAGATCTATATGACGCCTATGACTAAGAATTGTCCTATAGGGATTAAATTTGGGCTACTGATTAATGGATATAATAAACACATGCAAACTTAATTTGACTGAGATGATTATTTGGATCTTATGGCAATTTATGTCGATTTCATAGGGGTCACTTGTATGGGGACTAGGTCTGAACATGGACCGAATTTCACCAATTTCAATAGCGTTCATTCTACGGCCTGTAAAAGCATTTGTACCAAATTTCATCAAAATATATTCATATTTGCGACCTGTAGTTTGATTACAAAATTTACATGGACACACACACGGACGGACGGACATCGCTTAATCGACTTAAAAAGTGATTCTGAGTCGATCGGTATAATAAATGATGGGTCTATGTAGGTCAAATATTTTTGGTAGTTACAAACAGCAGCACAAAGTCACTATACCCAAACCACATAGTGGTATAGGGTATAAAAACTACTTTTCTATTCTTATTTCTATTAGAAATCTATTTATAAAATATAATCTCTAATAAAACAAAAAAAAAAAAACGTTTGTTTTCATTCGGCTTTATAAATATAAGAAACCGATTAGAGTTCGGCTCACTCTTAGCGATATGGCTGGCACTGAATGATAGAATAGAATCAGGGAAGGAAAATTAATTTTTTAATTGGTACTGAAACCTTACTAAAAGAGTACTTGTTTCATTACAATAGTATTGTTTCGTACTTTTTATATATTTATTTATTTAACAAAAATTCAACAAAACAGAAAAGATCATACACATGAAATAAAAATATAAGGTATAAAAAAATTATTATCTAATGGTAACATAAAATTGTTTGTATCGAACGTTTTAAAATTTAAGGAATATTTTTAATATTTTAAGAGATCGCTTGAAATTTTGTAATTGTGGCAGCTTGATTTTAACAAATCCTTTTTATACCCTATACCACTATGTGGTTTGGGTATAATGGCTTTGTGCTGCTGTTTGTAACAACCAAAAATATTTGACCTAGACCCATCTTTAATTATACCGATCGAATCAGAATCACTTTCTGAGTTGATTTAACAATGTCCGTCCGTCCGTCCGTCCGTCCGTCTGTGTGTCCATGTAAAGCTTGTAATCAAACTGCAGGTCGCAAATATGAATATATTTTGATGAAATTTGGTGTGTAAACTTTTATCGGCCATGGGATGAACGCTGTTGAAATTGGTGAGAATCGGTCCATGTTCAGACCTAGCCCCCATACAAATTACCCATATGAAATCGACATAAATTGCCATAAGATCCAAATTGTCATATAGATCTTACTCAAATTGCGTTCATTACATCCACTAATGAGTAGTCCAAAAATGATCCCTTTGACCCCATATAGAGCTGCTTCCCGATCTTCACTTAAATCTATTAAAAAACAAAAATATAGCACTGATTCTTCTCAAATTTTGTTTGTACATATTTTTCCAAAATACAAGAGACTTTACCAAACATGATCAGGATCGGTCAATTTTTGGACCTAGTCCCTTTATAGATATAGCATCCGATATGAACTTTTTCATATCTGCAGCCAAAAAAATTAATAAAAATCCCATTCAAATTTGGTTTTTGCTTATTTTCAATGTCCAGTTAGTTGGGCCTAAGAGATAGGGTTTCTAAACGCATGGTATAGGGTATCGTATAGTCGGTCTAGACCGACTATAATTTTCTTACTTGTTTGGATTAAATTTGAAACTGTCTATACGTGAAGACGGTTTCATTCTTTGGTTTTAGTGGAATTTTGCATTGAAAATATACGCTCAACATTCGCTGAAGAATGGGGTATTGACAAAACTGCAAAAGCTATACAGGAAATGTCAGGAAACTTAAAGTTTATAACTTAAAAGTTGTTGCTTTTATTTGTTTAAATTTTTTATTAATTAATATTTGTTCTCAATAAATTAAATTAAAAAAGAAACTAGAGGAACCCTGCTGCTCCGCAGCATTATATTATATTATATTATATTAATTTTTATAATATAATACCAAAATTTGCCAAGAGAAGTTAACGTACAGTAATGCCAAAATATGCCAAGAGAAGATAACGTACAGTAAAAGTAAAGTTGATTGTCCACGCATAACTTTCCTCAAACCCAACGAATTTGCCAAGAGAAGTTAACGTACAGTAATGCCAAAATATGCCAAGATAAGTTAACGTACAGTAAAAGTAAAGTTGACTCGCCACGCATAACTTTAATCAAACCCAACGAATTTAAGCAGTTTATAGCTCAAAAGAAGGATCTTGGTCCACTGAGTGTTCTTGGACTTATGTCAACAGCCTACGTTAATCGGAACTCTAGTTATAGAGGTTTGAGAGAAGAAAAATATTGAAAAAATCTTGAATGCAAAGTTTATTCATAAATTCTTTTAAGATATAAGATTGGTTGTAACTTAAAAATTGGTGGTTATGGCAATTGTTCTCATGTGTTCTTATAAAAATCTGAAAGCTTGCTTGAGGTGTGCGGGATTTTTTTTTTTTTTCAAAGATATAGAGATATTGAAGAATGATACACAAAATAATTAATATAAAAAAAATAAAATAAATAAAAATGTAATTTAAATGAAAAAAATAAAAAAAAAATGCCAAGAATTACACAACTTCACAAGACTCTCAGAACGCAAACACAGGTAAAACGAGAGAACACATTGAGAACATTGCTGCATTGGGTTGGATGTTGTTGAGATTTCCACCGAACGTTGTCTAGCGGCTACAGCGATATTTGGCTTAGCCGTAAGCTCTTCTTTTCTGTGGTATATTGTGTTCATGCTCTTGATCTTGGTGAGATCAGCAATAGCATCGTACATTTCCTTGACGCCTTGGAATTCACTGAGACCCATGCGGCACTTTTTGGAGATATAGATACATCAGTTTATTCATTTCATTTTTAATACTGCTAACATTTTTCCAAAAATTGCACACATTTTAATTTTTTAAGGGTTTAAGATCTGGCATATCGGGAACAATACTGTTAGCTGTTCCGGATATAACCTTTTCTGGATTAAAATTATTCAACATCATTAATAGTTTGTTATTAAAATCAAATTTTTTTCTAAAACATTCACTAAATGTTATGTAAAACTTCTTAACAGTCTTTTTAAACTCGTAAACAATATATTTATCCACATTTTTTGTTTCAATAAATATTTCCACATCAGTTACAAAAGAATGTCTTCTAATTCAAGATTTTTTCGTTCAAATTGATACAAAACACTTCAGTTTCTTCTAAAACCTCTTTTTCAAGAAAGTTTCGGGCCACTTGCATAAATAAAAATTTCGTTCTGGGCAGTAAGATATGTATTCTAGCTTCTTGATTTTGATATTGTTGACAATCTTTGAAATATATGCCAAAAATAAAAAATACATTTTCATTTTAGGAATCAATAATTCAATGGCAATAAATTCTACTTTTTCGGCAGTTTTAAAAGCACTGAGAGTAAAATAATATTTAAGTGGCTCCCACTGTTCCAATATACATATACAACTATCATTCTAGACAGCCAGCGTGTTGAAGCATATCTTAAAATTATATGAATTTCTTCAACGAAATACTGTTGGACTTCGACCAATTCTTCCTTACGTTTTGGGCTATTGCAAAAATAAAAATTTATTGGTCTCTTAAATTTGTCTACATCTGCAGGCAAGCAAGAAAACGCAGTACATGATACCATGTTTAGGATGTGGCAAATGAATTCGGGATTATCAGTTTTAATTTTGCTTGCACTGCATTGATCGCTCCAATCATCACTGGGCAATTATCAAATGTAAAACCTACCATATTTGTTAGTGCTATATTGTTTTCTTTTAAAATATCAACCATATTGTCAGCGATTCCTACCGCAGTGGAATCATTTAAGAGGTTCTAGGGATAGAAAACGATCCCTGCATGTTCCATCAAAAATTCTAACAATTATTCCCAAATTTTTTGATACTGAGCAGTCAGTGTTTTCATCGATAAAGGTGCTATTACACGAAATGTTTTTTACATATGTACTGTCACTTTTTTTATCCATATGAAATTCCTCATGTCTGTCAAAATTGTCTTTTACATACGATTCATAATTTATGCTATCACACGTGCATATGTACTTCCGTATGACATAACCTCTAAATGTAAACAACAGCTGATTTAATTTGTGAATTAAAAAAAATTTATTGTTAAAAAAAAAAGTTATATATTTTTTAATTGTTAATTAATACTACACAATTTATTTTTCTTTCAATATTAATCTTTAAAATTTACTCTGTTTTTCTTTCGCCACAAGCAGTGTTGTATTTTCATATGTTTGTCATGCAAAAATAGAACCTGATCTAATTGAAAAATGTACTTGTGACTTTCCTCGTGTATTGTACATAAACAATGTTTCATATGTATCACACGATGTTTACAACTTTTGTTGTGGGAAAATTTGACAGTACATATGGAAAAAACACATCATGTAATAGCACCTTTACAGTCGAGTAGTATTTTTCGTTACAAAATTGTGTAATTGTTTTTGTATTTTCTGGGCGAGTAACAGATGTAATAATTTTTTAGCCTTTATGACGATTTATTAAAAATTTCTTTACTATTTGAGAATCTGGAACACTAACTTTTATTAGGTCATTTAAGTGATCTAAAATTGAAAATGGTATATTGTGCTCCGCCACAAACAAACACAACTTTACCTCCAATTTTTTTGCCATTTCAGTGGTAGGACATACCTTCATTTCCAAAAACGTATTTATTTTGGGTGTACTTTTAGCAATTTGGGCTTTTCTCATATGACACTCACGGACAGCATGACGCTCTATGTGGGTCAATACTCCAACAATACCAACATTACATATATATAACACATTTTTTCCCATTGGTCTTCTCCTGGACAAGCTTTGGAAATCTTTCTTTCCACTCATCGTGAAAGCCAGGCGCATATCGTTTAGTTTTTCTAAAAAACATATAATCAGTAAATAAAATGCATTCATTATACTTATTCTTATTAAAAGTTGTATGAAACCTGGTTTTCACCGCGTATTGATAGAGAAGCGCTTTTTAGAATAATATCAACAGCTTATCGATTACTTTGCATTATCACTTACAACAGTGTTGCCAATGATTTTAACATGTCTCACAATAAACCTACTAAAATAAATTAAAATTACGTATAAAGAAAAGGTACTTAATCACTTGCGGCGGTATTGCGGTATTTTTGCAAGTGAAAAAGTACCGTAAAAATAATACTAACGGATTAAATTTTCCATCACTGAATAGAATGTATTCTATGAATGGCCGGCACTGTCGTATATATTTATGTATGTGTGTAAATAAAAATATATATATAGTATACACATCCCAGTCATCATTTAGAAGTACGTTTACTAATATAGTTTATATTATAAATCTGTGGTCACAAGCGACAGCCGCCTAAGTCGACTTAAGAACGATATGAGTTACGTATGCTATCATATTCTACTAAAAATGCTTTATATTTACGTGAAATCACCATTACTCTAACACTGTTTAATAAAAAGTTATTAATGAAAACATTATCACCTAAGTCGTAATGAAGCCCCATTACATATATATAAAAAGTTATTTTTCTCAAAAGCATGATTTTCGACTAGGCGGTTATTGCTTGTGACCACAGAAATAATATTATGCATGTCTATACTAATATTATATATTTGTTTGTAGGAGGTAATCTCCGTAACTTCTCATTTGATTTTCAAAATGTTGGTTCCAATATTTCAAATGGTCCTTAAGGATAGACATAGGCTATAAATTTTTGTGATATTTTTAATGGTCGTGGCACCTCCCATAAAAAGTAAACTTTTAATATCGTATATATTGAGTAATATTACAGAGAGAGCTTTGCATATTTTGTCTTATGTCAACTAACGGGTGATTTTTTAAGAGCTTGATAACTTTTTTTTAAAAAAAAACGCATAATTTGCAAAATCTCATCGGTTCTTTATTTGAAACGTTAGATTGGTCCATGACATTTACTTTTTGAAGATAATTTCATTTAAATGTTGACCGCGGCTGCGTCTTAGGTGGTCCATTCGGAAAGTCCAATTTTGGGCAACTTTTTCGAGCATTTCGGCCGGAATAGCCCGAATTTCTTCGGAAATGTTGTCTTCCAAAGCTGGAATAGTTGCTGGCTTATTTCTGTAGACTTTAGACTTGACGTAGCCCCACAAAAAATAGTCTAAAGGCGTCAAATCGCATGATCTTGGTGGCCAACTTACCGGTCCATTTCTTGAGATGAATTGTTCTCCGAAGTTTTCCCTCAAAATGGCCATAGAATCGCGAGCTGTGTGGCATGTAGCGCCATCTTGTTGAAACCACATGTCAACCAAGTTCAGTTCTTCCATTTTTGGCAACAAAAAGTTTGTTAGCATCGAACGATAGCGATCGCCATTCACCGTAACGTTGCGTCCAACAGCATCTTTGAAAAAATACGGTCCAATGATTCCACCAGCGTACAAACCACACCAAACAGTGCATTTTTCGGGATGCATGGGCAGTTCTTGAACGGCTTCTGGTTGCTCTTCACTCCAAATACGGCAATTTTGCTTATTTACGAAGCCATTCAACCAGAAATGAGCCTCATCGCTGAACAAAATTTGTCGATAAAAAAGCGGATTTTCTGCCAACTTTTCTAGGGCCCATTCACTGAAAATTAGACGTTGTGGCAGATCGTTCGGCTTCAGTTCTTGCACGAGCTGTATTTTATACGGTTTTACACCAAGATCTTTGCGTAAAATCTTCCATGTGGTCGAATAACACAAACCCAATTGCTGCGAACGGCGACGAATCGACATTTCACGGTCTTCAGTAACACTCTCAGAAACAGACGCAATATTCTCTTCTGTACGCACTGTACGCATTCGTGTGGTTGGTTTAATGTCCAATAAAGTAAACTGAGTGCGAAACTTGGTCACAATCGCATTAATTGTTTGCTCACTTGGTCGATTATGTAGACCATAAATCGGACGTAAAGCGCGAAACACATTTCGAACCGAACACTGATTTTGGTAATAAAATTCAATGATTTGCAAGCGTTGCTCGTTAGTAAGTCTATTCATGATGAAATGTCAAAGCATACTGAGCATCTTTCTCTTTGACACCATGTCTGAAATCCCACGTTATCTGTCAAATACTAATGCATGAAAATCCTAACCTCAAAAAAATCACCCGTTATTATTACTATTACTAGCTGCGCCAAAAATGGACAGAATCGGATAAGTGGGCTTGAAACCTCCCATACAAAGTAAATATAAAAAGTCATATTCCGAGTACTGTAATGGTGAGAGCTTGGGAATTCGCAAGAGCCCGTAAGTTATTCATGTGATTAGTCGAACAAAAAATGGGCGTGATCAGAGCATCTCATATAACTGGTGCACTATAAAAGGGAAAATCTCGACACTTTGCATGTGTTCATCAGATATTAATGTGAGTAGTTCGATAAAAATTGGGCGGGATGGCATTAGTGGCACCTCCTATACAAAATAATAGGAAGTACTATGAAAGCGACAGTCTTTAAACTTTTGACAAGTACATTACCATTGTGAGTAGTCATGGAAAAATTGGCAAAATTGGCAAATTCAAAACTAGCCAAATTAAAAAAAACACCAAAACAGAAAATCGCGAGAAACAAAAATCACCAAAAAAAAAAAAGAAAATTTCCAAAATCAAAAATCGGCAAAATGAAAAATCGCTAAAATCAAAAATAGCCAATTCAAAAATCGCTGAAACGAAAAATTGCCAAATGATATTCCAAAAGTGAAGGCCAATAGTTAAGTATTTAGCCAATAGTTAAGTATTCTTCTCATAAAACATGACAATATGTCCCGTTAGGTCGCATAGTGGCTGAAAATCGTTTTTCATTGGCCAAATTTCTGTAACTTTTGAACCGATCAAAATAATTTTTTTCAATGGATAGATATTTAGTTGAACTTGACTTAGCTTTAATTTCATTAAAATTGATTTTTATGGAATTTTAGGTCAAAGTTGGACTTTTGTAACTTTGCAACTTTTAACGTGAAATATGGGTTTTTATTTATTAAAAAATGACATATTTGGATTTTAGTAATAATAATTATAATTTAATAATAATTTAATTTAGTAATAATAATTAATTATAAACATTTTTTGTAATAACGGGATTTTTTTTAATGTTTACAGTCAAAAAAATGTTACCATTAAAAAAAATCAACTGCAAATTTTGCTATTATTACAGCGAAATTAAAATTTGTTCTGTCAAATTTGCAAAATTTGTTTACACTCAAAGAATATTTACATTTAAAAAAATCTTTCTAATTTATTAAAACATTTCATACATATCTAGGTAAACAAAACCTTTAAAAACTAATAACTACAATATATTTTAATAGCTTTTGTACGATAACGATGGGAGGTTCTGTTTATTATAATTTTTTAGTACTGCTATATTTTTTGTACTTAAATAACAGTGAAATGTAATTGTAATTATAATTCATTTGATTCAAATATCGGTTGCAAATATTCCATATTCTGTTCTGTGTTATATCTGTTCTTTAGTAGTTTTTTGACTTCTTCATCGTAATCCCGATGTTCTACTTTCCATTGATTTCGAATACTGGAGATGAAGAAAATGGCATTAGTGCGTTACTATGGAAAATACTCGTATGCCGGTTTTCTCAATGAATCGTCAAACTGCCTGTTACTTAACCAGGACATAAATTTATTGGACCAAAAAACTGCCGGTTAACAATGCACCGACAAAAACATTATTTTCAGTTGGCAAATACGTATGAAAGTTGGGAGAATTATTTTCAGTTGGCAATGCCTTTCAATATTGATATGAAAGTTGGGAGAATAATTTATCTGTACGATAAATAAATAACTGGCAGATGAGTGCCGGTTAGCTTTGCGACAAAATAGAAGCAAACCAGATATTGAGAAAACCAAATTTCTTTAATCGGCAGTTTCTCGATGGGATAAAAGATAATCGCCTATTGAGAAAACGGGCAGTAATATATTAAAAAAACTCACTACACAAATGAATTGTCTTTATGTGTTTTCTTTATTACTCGCATTAGTGCATTGCTAGGTAAAATAAAAAGGTATAAAAAAGGTATAATAATAAAAAACCCAGGTTACAAATGAATTACATCCTCTGTATATCGACATTCATACATACCAATATATAAAAAGGGATATCATTACTGGTAATACAACAAATAATAACTATTATAAGCGATAAAATACCTAAAACACAAATTTAACACACCATTGTATATTTCTAGGGCTGTTTAAATTACACTAATTTGCATTTTTTTAAAAATAATTTCATTAAAATTAAAAAGTGTTCTAACCGCGGGTCGTCGCGGATACAAAAGTATATATAGGGTTAAAGCTTTCACCTTTTTCCGTGTGGCATACATTTCTTATTCCTTAGAAGTTCTATTCCACTAAAGTTGAAATTTGACACAAATATAATAGTTTAATAAATATTTCAGAACACCCCTAATACTAAACGGTAGGGCTGTGACCACTAACAACAACTAAAGACTACAATGCTGTCAAACTTGTAAAAGGACCGCACGTCATTGTCGATGAAAGACAGTTAAGTTTGACAGCATGCCACGCCCACAATTAGCAATAGTTTAATATAATTGCTTGGCTTCGTTAATTTGGATATATAAGCTATATGACTTAAAAATTGTAAAAATTGGTGACAAAAAAATTGAACTTTTGGCCCACGAAATCAAAATTTCAGCCACAGTGGGTCGTAGCGAAGCATGACTAAGGATACTAGTATATCATAAAAGTGGATATAAAAAAATTTTATTAAACAAAAAAATTGACTGATTTAAATAATTGTTTGCTATTTCACGGGACTCTTTTGTCTGTAATAAAAATAAAATCTGTAAAATCAGCCAAAACGATTGCAATATCAACAAATTTTTAGTAGAAGGGTGGTTGCAGAAAAGTTGCTAATATCAACAAAAACAGTTTGCGGAAAATCAATGTGCTGATTGTTAGCAAAAAATTTAACAAATATTTTGCTAACCTGTACTCGATTAGGTATGAAGATTTACTAAATGAAATCCAATAAATAATAAATAAAAAAAAATAAAAAAAGAAAATTATAGTCGGTCTAGGGCGACTATACGATACCCTATACCATGCGTTTAGAGGACCCGTCTCTGTGGTCCAACTAATTAGATATATAAAATAAGCATAAACCAAATTAGAGCGACATTGTTATTAATTTGTTTGCCTTCTGATAAAAAAAGTTCATATCCGATGCTATATTCATATGATGACTAGGCGGAAAAGGGCCGCACTGTGGACTATTCCACGAGAAGGCGGTCAAAAATCCATAACTTTTGATTGAATTGGAGTTTTGATATGCGGTTTTTTTTTAGTAGGTGGGACTTTAGCCTTTAATTTTTGCTATAAAACGTAAATATCGTCCGATAATAAAAAAAAAAATTATGGAGGGTTTAAAATACATTTTAATTTTAAGTTGAATTTTAGTACAAAAGTGAAGGGTTAAAAGGTTTTTTTTATACAATGTCTTATTTTTTTAGTTAATTTTACAAATAATACTTTTTAAAAATGTTAGTTTTTTATGTATTGTCGATCTTGTGTTATAATAATAATTAGTTATTTATAGTTCGGTTCGAGATCATGTATACATTTTCTAATACTAGAAAAGATAATACTTTATGCAATGTAAGAGAAATTTGGAAAAAAAATAAAGACAGCGCTTTATTTTCTAATGTTGAGTTAAATAGTTGATTAAGCATGGGTTGAAGCAATAGGCAGAAGGATGCTGAAGATGAACAAGTCGCTTTGTTCGAAAGTAGCTACTCCATCTAGCGCTGTGTTCAATTTTTTCCAAATTTCTCTTACATTGCATAAAGTATTATCTTTTCTAGTATTAGAAAATGTATACATGATCTCGAACCGAACTATAAATAACTAATTATTATTACAACACAAGATCGACAATACATAAAAAACTAACATACAAAACATACGGTCCAATGCAATTGTGATAAATCTGTTAAGATTTCACATGCCATTACAGTTCCCATCTATGGGACGGTTGGCAAAACAAAAGAGCTTTTTTCACATTACGAGATTTGTAATGATCAAAGCGATGTTAATGTAGAGAAAGCTATAAATTGGAAAAAACTCTGCTTGTTCGTTCTAACTCTCGTATGAAAAGAAAGAAAAAACATTTCTCATGTTCTTTTCTTTCTAATGTTGAGTTAAATAGTTGATTAAGCATGGGTTGAAGCAATAGGCAGAAGGATGCTGAAGATGAACAAGTCGCTTTGTTCGAAAATAGCTACTCCATCTAGCGCTGTCTTCAATTTTTTCCAAATTTCTCTTACATTGCATAAAGTATTATCTTTTCTAGTATTAGAAAATGTATACATGATCTCGAACCGAACTATAAATAACTAATTACTTTTTAAAAATGTTTAAATTAAATTTTTCAGAAAATGCCAAACTTTGGCCCCCGTAAACTTTTTAGTCCTACTGTTCACAAGGGCCAAAGGTTGGCTTTTTTTTTTTTAAAGAGTCCGATTTAAAATGTAATTTATTAAGCAGCGAAGGTTAGCTGATATTGGCTCAAGATACAGAAGTTTCAATGAAAAAGCCGTATGTTTTTACTTCAGTTAACAATTTTTTTATTGCCTTTTTAAATATTTCTATATCAATTTTTATTGTACTCTTAAATTTATATAATACATAAATTTTTAAATCAAGAAAAGTTTTTAACTGTATAAAAAAGAGTATATCTTATTGTTAGTGTACTGAATAGCTACTTTAAAACAAACAATTTTAGTAAACATTTCTTCTAAATCGCCTTGATTTTTATCTTCTAGAAGTTGTTTAGCTTCTTCGTCTAATTCAATAGAGGTAGTTTTCCATTTGGATGTTGGACACATATGGTTCTGAAGTGCACAACAATAATAATGTCTTCATTACTGCAACATCTGGACATTTTTCTTGCGTTGTGCTCGTGAATGAATCTGTAGACTTTGTTCCTTTTTTCTTGCGCTTCTTCAGATAGATCTCCTATTGGCAAGGACCATATATAATAGAGGATGTGCAAACCGCAATTTGGTCCCATGGAAACTGAAAATGCAGAGGGTCAAGATGGCCATAAACATGTTGCTGAAAATTGGATCCGAGATCCGTGTTGATGGGACCAAATCTCTCTCTCTTTTATATATTTTTAATGGTTTGCAGAGACAAAATCTCTCTCTTTTATATACGTTCTATGGTTTTGTTCCAAATTTACTAGAAAAATGTTAATATAATTTAAATTTATTTAAATTGTAAAAGAAATGTATTAATTATGTTAATTAATGAGATATAAAAGTTAATATCATTACAAATGAAACAAACTAATGTGTGTGATGAAGAAATGAAAATAAAAATTTTGTATAATTTGGAAATCATCATAATATTAAATATTTTACAGAATTGACAGAAATATATTTAATTTTATTCGATTAGTTCTAACTGTAGTTCTACCGGTACAGTTAGATCTACCGGTGCAAAGGGATCTAGCTAGATGTTCATTTGTATCTACTGGCAAGACCATATACATATAATGCAGTGGGATATAATGGATGATTGCAATGGATCTTTGCTACGTTTTTTTGTTATTTGTTAAAAAAAATTTGAATTATGAATCATGTGTAAAAAGATAAGAAATACACAGGAAATGAATTTATTCTGAAATTTACATTGTTCTAAGGAAAAAATTAATACAAAAATTTTGTAAAATTTGTAAACCATCATAATATTATAGATTTTACAAATTTTGTAGTACTTATCAACTTAAAACATCTTACTAAACAACAAGTGTATTGTAGGCTAGTGGGTAGTGTTTTGTTGTTCGTGTACCAGCTAAGGCACTGTAAAATTTTTATATTATTTCAAATTCCAAATAATGGAAATAAAAATTATAAATTGCAAAATATTAAAATGTAAAGAAAACGAAATAAAACTTGTTTTGTTTTGTATGTATCTATAAATTAATGTATGTGTGGTTATCATTTGTCCCGTTATTTTCGTTTGTAAAAAAAACCAAATAAAAAAGTACCTATATGAATTTTTGTGCAACAAATACAGTGTATTCTCTATTTAACGCGTTCGATCTTAACGAACTGTATGACAGTCAACTGGGCGTTAAATCGATATTACACTGTATAATGTCTATGTTAAAAAAATCTAACGCAAAGATAACATAAAAACAAAGTTTTTATTTAAACCCTTTCTTTCCTTATGCATATGAGTTTTGAATCTCTCCGTAACTGTGCGTGACTATTTTAAAATTAAACTTTGATCACAACAAGTGGACAAAGTTTCAGATTGATTGGATGAGGGGAAATCCGTTTTAAATCTATCCGTGACTGTGCGTGGCCATGCGTGACTGTGCGTGACTAATTCAAAGTTAATCTTTTTTCACAGCAAGAGTATGGACCAAGTTTCAGATCGATCGCATGAGGGGAAATGACATTTAGATCACTTCATGACTGTGCGTGACTATGCGTGACTGTGCATGACTACCCCAAAATTAATCTGTAGTCACAACAAGACTATGGGCCAAGTTTCAGATCAATTGGATAAGGGGGATGGGGTTGCCCCACGACAGACAGACAGAGAGTATGAGTTAAAAGAAAGAGTTTAAAAACTTACGCCCGTATTCATAATCAAATTCTAGCAGTTGGCTAACTTTTTTTCATACGAAAATTTCAAAATTTGTATACGAAAATTTCAAAATTTGTATACGAAAATTTCAAAATTTGTATGAAAAAAAGTTAGCCAACTGCTAGAACTTGATTATGAATACGGGCGTTACATTTCAATTTAAAGGTAACATAAATTCATTTTATTAAAATAAAAAAAAAAAAATTTTTATTGTCTCTGGTACAATTCCGCTATTACGCCCATGACATGTAAAAGCTTTCGCCTCATTTCTGGGGACAATTTTTGAATGTTATTATTATTTTTTTCATTTTTTTTTAATTTATTTAAATAAAAAAAATAAAAATATTAAAAAATATTCATGTGTTATTACGATTTTATTTCTTTGATTAACCAAATGAAGTCCAAGGGCATCATACCATATATGATGAATTTCATTTAAAAATCAAGATAAAACTGAAATTTTGAACCCGACCACCTCAGATATCGATGAAATTTTGTTCATAGCTAAATTTGATCAATACAAACAAACCCTCATTTTTAGAAATGACTGTTTTGCGATTTTTTGGGCGTGGCACAGTGGGAAAGTTTTCGAAAAAACGCGAAAATGGTCGAAAAGTGCTCCAATTAAAATGCAATAACTCAGAATCGGCTGAACTGATTTCCATGATCTTGGTATCATTAAAAAGATATTTTAACAGGCTTTATGACACGTTTGAAAAAAAATACACTGTAAAAAATTTTATAACAAAAAGAAAATTTTAAATAATGAACAAACCAAAAAGATCAAGGGGTTTTTTACAGTGCATTATTTTTTTAGAAAGGTTTATCCTTCACCTATACCATATCCAAAAAGTAAAATGGGTTCTTTTTTAGTTTTATTTATATAATTTTTTAAGTAGTGTCACTTCTAGTAATTGCCCTTATATTTTATATTTACATGTAAAATAACACAGTACAACACATGATTTGCCAACTCAATTCGCTTTTATTCGCAATTGAGTAAAGGTATGAATTTCAAAAATTTGCTCTACATATGCACAACATTCTTCGGAAAAGCCCTCGATTATATTTTTTATGATTCTCAGAATTAACAAAACGGAATAAACAAAGGGTTATTTAATTTTTATGATTGCGTAAACAAAGTAATTTTTAATTTTTGGGTTTTTCAGTTGGCTACCTGTATGACTTTTTTACAGAAATTCAACCCACATTTAAGGGTGGTCATTATTCGGAAAATTTAAAACTCACACATGGTGAAACAGGTATATAGCCACCGTAAAAAAATATGCACCCATTTATATCTTTTATCTCTCTTACCAATCAATATGAGTCACGCAGAAATTAAAGATCGTTTTGGGGATGATATATCTCACGATTGTATCAAAAAAAGTAAAGATATCGAAAGGAATAAAACGAAGTTTGCAGATATCAATCTTTTAAAAATGAGCAGACGTAGTTTATCAACCGAAACTCTAAGCACAGTCAAATTATTTTATGAAGATGATGAAATTAGCCGAATGAAGCCAGGATCGCAAGATTCAATTACTATTAAACAAGGAAACTTACGTGAAAAAGTTCAAAAAAGACTGATGTTATCTTCACTACGCGAATCTTACTACGAATTTAAAAAAAAAAACATCCCTTGGCCAAAGTTGGTTTTACAAAATTTACAATGTTAAGGCCAAAAAATTGTATGAAACTTGGAGTAGCAAACCAGCAAAATATCTGTGTATGCACATTGTATCAGAATATGAAATTGATGTTTGAAAAAAGTCGCTTAAAATCATTTTGTTTTGAGGAGAATGCGCATTTGCCGACTACAAAGATGTTCTCAAATTAGTGTTTGTAATGGTGACATACAAAAAAGCGAGTGTTGCGTTTCAATGTGTGGTCACTGCTTCAAAAATTTAAATAATCTAAAAACGCATATGCTAAAACATTTTGAAAATAACCACTGAAGAAATAATATACAAAAAGTGGAATACAACGATTAGATGTGTTCTGGAAACGTTAACCACCAACCGAGAATCATTTGTCAGCGATTTTACTGAACACATCAAAGTTCTGATTCCGCATCATTTCATAGCAGAGCGACAATCTGAATTTATCAGCAATAAAAGAGCGGCGCTGTTATCAGGAGAAATGTTAATTCAAATGGAATAATGATCAGGCTACAATACATCCGTTCGTTATTTATTACAAAGGTAATTATTTTAATATTTAATATTTTTTATTTATTTGTTTTTTTCTTTTGTTTGTTTATTTTCAGATAACGATAAATTATTTCATAAAAGCTTCGCCATAATATCTGATTGCAATACCCATGATAGTATAGCAGTTCATCTATATATTTCAAAAATGATACAGTTCGTGAAGGCCAATATAACCAGCAATATTAATAAAATCATTTACGTATCAGATGGTGCAGGAGCACAATATAAAAATAAATATAACTTCATTAATTTATGCCATCACAAATTTGATTTTGGTATTGACGCTGAATGGCACTTTTATGCTACCAGTCATGGAAAATCTGCATGTGATGGAATCGGAGGAACATTGAAGAGAGGTGCTCGAAATTATAGTATTGCAAATAAAAATTAAATCCAGACAACGAGGCAGCTCTATCACTGGGCATCAGAAACATATAAGACCACCATACAAGTTGTTTACGTAGATGCTGACGAATACAAAAACGTTAATAAAAAGCTATTTTCAAGATATAAAGAAGCTCAAACTATAACAGGAACTCAAGGCTTTCATTCATTCATTCCAATAAATGAAACTTTTGTACATGTGCGCAGATATTCTGACTGTACCGAATTTGATGGTTTTTTATTTGTAAACATTTAAAAAATGTTAGAATTGTTGAACTATTTTGTAAATGTGTAAGAATGTGACCAGATATTTTCGGTGTTATTCGAATTATTTCAAAAACTTTCGGTACGTATTACTAGAAGTGACACTACTTAAAAAATTATATAAAAAAAACTAAAAAAGAACCCATTTTACTTTTTGGATATGGTATAGGTGAAGGATAAACCTTTCTAAAAAAATAATTCACTGTAAAAAAAACCTTGATCTTTTTGGTTTTTTCGTTATCTAAAATTTTCTTTTTGTTATAAAATTTTTTACAGTGTATTTTTTTTTATCAAACGTGTCATAAAGCCTGTTAAAATATCTTTTTAATGATACCAAGATCATGGAAATCGGTTCAGCCGATTCTGAGTTATTGCATTTTAAATGGAGCACTTTTCGACCATTTTCGCGTTTTTTCGAAAACTTTACCACTGTGCCACGCCCAAAAAATCGCAAAACAGTCATTTCTAAAAATGAGGGTTTGTTTGTATTGATAAAATTTAGCTATGAACAAAATTTCATAGATATCTGAGGGGGTCGGGTTCAATGCATCTCGATTTTTACATGAAATTCATCATATGTAAATTTTTTTTTTTTTTCTTAAATTTTCTTTTTTATTTTTTATTATTATTTATTTTTTTAAACTTATTTAAATAAAAAAAAAAATTCAAAAATATTCATGTGTTATTATTTTATTTGTTTAATTTACCAAATGTAATCCAAGGGCATCATATCAAATCCCACCAGTGCACAGTGGTCCAAATTCTCCACCTAGCCGGCAGAAAGTAATTTTTTTTATTATTTCGAAACTAAATATTTTGTTCGATAATAAGTTGACAAGTGCTCACAGTGCATAACGGTACATTTTTATTTATTTAACTTCTGTTTCAGTTTTGCTTTCTTCTTTTAAACATAAGTAATTGCTGTTTTGTTTTTCTATTAATAGCTCAGTTGATATTTAGTACCGCAATTAAAGTTGTCGTGAAAAAATAAGAACAAAGTTTTTAAAATATTTTTTTGCTGAAATTAATTTAACAGAGGTAGGAAAAAATTTTACTATTTTTATATTTCAAATAAAATGTTTTATTTAGAGAAGAAAATACAGTTTTGTACATGTGTGTCTTATATACATATAAACATTTTGTTTAATGTCCAAATTCAATTAGAGTTTTAAATGGGAATTTATAAAACTTTAATTCTATTTGTGATTTTGTACTCTGTATGATTGTAGCTTATCAATGTTTTCAAAATTAGCTGCCAGTTTTTGCCTAAATGCTTTTTATTTGGTTTAAAGTTTAACATGTCCATTACTAAGAGGGAACTATTTGATGCTTGGTATAGTGAAAAACAAAATAAGAAACTTAATGTTGTTGTATCGTATGTTTTTGCTAAGATCGGGCTTCAGAATAATGAAACGGATAGCTATTAAAAACAAGTGAAAAAATCTGCTCGAATGTTTGTATGGTTTCTGGCTAAGATGTAGGCTCAAGCCAATCGAGCAAAGCTAGTTTTCGAGGCTACAAATAAATACTGGCTAGATGGGAATTTTGTAATTCCTATTAAGCCTTCTTCAGCATTTCAGGATGACGGATTACTGGATCGGCCGTCGACATCGAATTCTAAAGAATTCTCGGATAAAAGTGAGAGATCGAAGCGAAAGAAAGTTGCACCTTTATTGGAGACTTGGTCCCCAGAAGAACTGACATTTGCTGCTGGAACAAGTCTCTATAAGTCTGGAAAAAGAAATACTGAGGGCATTGTCAAAACCATAGACTCTTCTACGTCAAGAGCAGCAAAAAGCAACGAAGTTTTGCAACTTATTTATTTTGTCCTATAAATGGGGATGCGATGGCAGCAGTGAGCATTCGACGCCGCACTGTGGCTCAAATTTTGATTTCATTGGCCAAAAGTCAAATTTTTTTTTGTCATCGATTTTTAAAATTTTTACTCCTTTTTGTAGCTTATATATCCAGATTAAGGTAGCCAAAAAATTAGGTTAAACTATTGATAATTGTGGGCGTGGCATGCTGTCAAACTCAACTGTTTTTTTTAATTCAGCAAAAGGTGTTTTTTTTTTGTTTTTTATCAAAAATAAATGGTTACTACTCGCAAGCTATCATCGATATTGGCCTGCGGTCTTTTTTATAATGTTAGTAGGATTATAGTCTTTAGTTTTTGTAAGTAGTCACAGTTCTAACGTTTGATATTAGGGGCGTTATGAAATATTTATGAAACCACTATATTTTTCTCAAATTTAAACTTTAGTGGAATAGAACTTCTAAAGGAAGTAAGGGAACAAGAAACGTATACCACCCGGAGAAAGGCGAATGTATCCTGTTTAACCCTATATATACTTTTGCACCCCCCACGAGCCCCCGGTAGAACACTTTTTTCATTTTAATGAAATTACTCTAAAAAAATTACTCTAAAAAAAATTTTGTTTTTTTACTTTAGACTACGTAAAAGTAAAATAATTAAATAAAATACCTGCGAAAGGGTTTATTGGCTTTGTTTTGATCAGCAAAAAAATAAGTCATAAAATGATCACAATAGGTTCTACAGTAAACAAATGATCTCTTTCTTAATTTACCTGTTGTCAAATTTAAGGGTCAACCAAAGTCATAAACAATTTTATAAGTTTGTCAATAATCGCGGCACTAAACCACTAAAGATAAAAAACCACCCCATATTGGCGAGAAACTAATTAGTTTTACCTGATATTGAAGTCTGGATAACAAGTGCAGTTTTGTTCAATTTAAGTACTACCTGCTATGAAATTAAAGATCAATGTGTGAATAACATGTACCTAAAAATGTATAAAATGACGGATTCTATAAGGGATTACTCAATAATAAGTTAATACTTCAAGTGTACGGACGTATATTCGCAAGTGATAAAAAGTGATAAAAAAGTGATAACAGACGCAAATAAAAATATTGAGAAAAATATGGAGAACTTTAGTTATACAGAACTGGCCGAAGAGTATTTTCGAAACAAAAACCAGGAAGATGTTCTTAGTTACGTTAAAATAAAATTAAACTTAAATTCGTCTAGTACCGAAATACAAGAGCAATTATCTAATTTCGTCAAAGTACTAAAAAAACGATTGAAAGAAGTTAACTACTGTAAACAAAAGTTTTATAATAAAAGTGCAAACTGGTTAGAAGGCCAACTTAATGTTGGTGGAGAAACAGCAAAGCTAGATAAGGCTGGAAGACCACGCAAATCATTGGACAACTGCAGCGATAGATCTAAGAGGCGGAAACTTAAAAATTTTAACGAGGAAATTGGTTCTACAAATATAAAAGAATCTTTTCTACATCAATTACGAGCACAAAACCAATTAACAAAAGTGGATATCATTGAAAAAACTTGTAATGCTAGTCCAGTGAGAACAAAGCGAATTCTTAAAAGTATACCAACTCCAAGCGATGCAAAACAGTTCACAAATGAGGAGGCATTAGCATTATTTCTGGATTTGAAATTAACAAAACACCAATATATTCAGCTCAGATTGCGTGCGATTGAAAAAGGCTCAAATATGTATCCAGCATATCATCACATAACAGCTGCTAAAATAGACTGTTTGCCATCAAAGGACACTATTACAATCACACCAATTTCGGCAGAAGTACAACTACAATCTTTACTTGATCACACAGCCAAACGCTTGCTACAATCAATAACAGGAACTGAGTTAAAGAAATATGGAAACACAAAGTTAATTCTATTTTGTAAATGGGGATGTGATGGTTCTTCGGGACAAAAACAATACAAACAAGTTGTATGTGAAAATATTTCGGACTCAGATATGTTCATGGTATCATTTGTACCATTGCGATTGAAAAAGATTTTGGAAGATTCGGAGCCTTCTAGTAGTACAACGCAAACAATGGATATTTGGAAAAATGAGACACCATATTCTACGAAATACTGCAGGCCAATCAAATTTGAATTCAAAAAAGAAAGTCATGATGCCATTAACAAAGAAGTTAGTGATATCAAGGCCCAAATAGCAACACTACAGCCATTACAATTACAGTTAGATGGGCAGCAAATTGAAGTAAGCTTCCAATTAGTGCTGACAATGATAGATGGAAAAGTAGGTCAGGCTTTGACTAACACGAAGGCTGCATCCAGCTGCATTATATGCCAAGCAACATCAAGCCAATTAAACCAAGTCCCGACAAAATCATTCGATAATACCGATGCCTTCGAATTTGGATTATCACCACTACATGCAAGAATACGACTTATGGAACACATACTAAAAATCAGTTATGATTTGGATTTCGGGCCTTCAGGATCAATAAGAAACAACGAAACCAACAAAGAGTTAAGAAGTTCAAAAAAGAAACATGTTCAAGATGAATATCGCAAATTTGGATTGATTATAGATCAGCCAAAACAAGGGTCAGGCAATACAAATGATGGCAATACCGCAAGAAGATTCTTTTCAGATCCAGAAACAGCATCTGAAATAACAGGAGTGGATTTAAACCTTATTTTCAGATTTAAAATAATCCTAGAAGTACTTGCGTGCAATGAAGAAATTGACTCTAGAAAATTTGGAGATTATGCTAAGGAAACTGCAAAAATATATACAACCAACTACCCATGGAGAAATATGTCTGCAACAGTCCACAAAATCCTTTATCATGGAGAAGATGTCATTAAATATCATTTGGTGCCACTTGGAGATCTATCAGAGGAGGCTCAGGAAAAAAGGAACAAGGATTACAGATTTTATAGACAGCACAATACTAGAAAAATGTCACGAAATTCCACAAATGAAGATCTATTTAATATATTACTGGCAACGTCAGATCCGTTCATCTCCAGTATTCGAAATCAATGGAAAGTGGAACATCGGGATTTAGATGAAGAAGCCAAAAAACTACTAAAGAACAGAAATAGCACAGAACAAAATATGGAATATTTGCAATCAATATTTGAGTCTAATGAATAATAATTATAATTGCCTTTCATTGTTATTTAAGTACGAAAAACATAGTATTAGTAAAAAATAATAATAAACAGAACCTACCATTGTTACAAATGCTATTTAAATCTATTGCAGTTTTTATTCTTAAAAGGTTTCCCACATATGAATGCAATGTTTTAATAGATAAGAAAGATTCAAAAAATAAGAACCCATATTTTCATATCAAAATTAAAAAAAAAATTAGAATCATTGCGCTAATGTTTAGCAGATTTATTTAGCTAGTGTAACAAATTAGGCAGCAAACACTAATAAATTTTTCTGTAGTAATAATAATATTCCTTGAGTGTCAGCAAATTGCAAATTTGATAGCAAACATTTTTAATTTTTTAGTAATACTAGTTAAATTTCTAGTGAATTTTACTATTTTGTTGCGTGTAAAAATTTTTTTGAGTGTAAAAATTTTTTTGAGTGTAAGCATTAAAAAAATTTCATTATTACAAAAAATGTTTATAATAATTATTTAACTCCAAATATGACACTTTCTAATAAATAAAAATAAATAAAAAAAAACATATATCACGCTAAAAGTTAAAAAAAATCAAAAGTTAAACTTTGACCTAGAATTCCTTAAAAAGTACTCAATCAATTTAAATGAAATTCACACTGAGTCAAGATCAACTATCTATCTATCTACTAAAAAAAACAGTACTAAAATATTTTGATCGGTTCAAAAGTTACAGAATTTTGGCCAATGAAAAATGATTTTCAGCCACTGTGCGCCGATTGAACGGATGAACATTTGTTTACAATTTGTTTGGTACCTCTGCAGCTTAAAGCAGGTAACAAACTAATTTGGCAGAATCCACGCCCATCTTCCAGAAGATTTTGCAGGCCAATCAAAATTATATTTGAAAAAGAAAGCAGTTCTCTAGCTACAAAAGAAATTGATGCGATAAAAACTCAAATAGCTGCGATAGTCCCAACGCAAATCTGTTAAGATGGCAAAGAAATTCATATCATCCATAATTATACCCTATACCACTATGTGGTTTGGGTATAATGACTTTGTGCTGCTGTTTGTAACAACCAAAAATATTTGACCCAGACCCATCTTTAATTATACCGATCGAATCAGAATCACTTTTTGAGTTGATTTAACAATGTCCGTCCGTCCGTCCGTCTGTCCGTCTGTGTGTCCATGTAAACCTTGTAATCAAACTGCAGGTCGCAAATATCAATATATTTTGATGAAATTTGGTATATAAGCTTTTAACGGTCATGGGATGACCGTTGGTGAGAATCGGTCCATGTTCAGACCTAGCCCCCATACAAATTACCCCTATGAAATCGACATAAATTGCCATAAGATCCAAATTGTCATATAGATCTTACTCAAATTGGGTTTGTATGCGTTCATTACATCCATTAATGAGTATTCCAAAAATGCTCCCTTTGGCCCCATATAGAGCTGCTTCCCGATATTCACTTAAATCTATTAAAAAACAAAAATATTGCACTGATTCTTCTCAAATTTTGTTTATATATGTTTTTGCAAAATACAAGAGACGTTACCAACCATGGTCAGGATCGGTCCATTTTTGGACCTAGTCCCCATATAGATATAGCATCCGATATGAACTTTTTCAAAATTTTTTCAAATTTGGTTTTTGCTTATTTTCTATGTCCAGTTAGTTGGGCCTAAGAGATAGGGTTTCTAAACGCATGTTATAGGATATCGTATAGTCGGTCTAGACCGACTATAATTTGCTTACTTGTTTTTATTTGACAATGATAGATGGAAAAATAAAATCTTCTCAATGCTCGCGGGTTCCTCTCCTCAACGTTGTGGTATTTGTAGAGCTTCGCCTACTATAATGCATGACTTAAAGACAGTTGAAAAATTACAAGCTAATGAAAGACTTTTTGAGTATGGCCTATCGACGTTGCACGCATGGATACGGTTCTCTGAATGCATCCTTCATATAGCTTACAAACTTGATATTCAAAAATGGCAAGCTCGGGGGGATTTTGATAAAGCTGTGCAGAAGGAAATCAAGAAAAAAATTACTGATCGCCTAAGAAAAGAGATGGGTTTGTTAGTTGATATTCCCAAACCAGGATGTGGGACAACATATGACGGGAAAACGGCTAGAAGATTCTTCCAGCAACCAACTCTTGCTTCATCAATAACTAATGTTGATTTAATAAAGAGATTTGGTGTAATTTTAAACACAATGGCATGTGGCTTTGCTATTAACGTGAATGCATTTCGTACGTATGGCATGGATACAGCAAAACTATATATGCAACTGTATTCATGGTATTACATGCCATCGAGTGTTCACAAAGTCCTCATTCATGGTGCAGATATTATACAATATGCAGCACTTCCTATAGGAATGTTGTCGGAAGACGCATTGGAATCTCGAAACAAAGACTTCCGAAATATACGAGAAAGTCACACCCGAAAAATGTCCCGCGAAAAAACAATGCATAATCTTTTTCACTATCTCCTCTTGTCTTCAGATCCTCTTATTTCTTCTTTTTCAACAAAGGCTTCTATTCAATCTCGCAGTACAGAGCCTTTGGGCGAAGAAGTTATTGCGTTACTTTCAGATGCTTCTATACCAGAGTCGTTCCTGGATTCAGAAAGTGAATTAGATTAAAGCAAACATATTGTCTTTCCATAGCTCCTATTATTGTAGATTAAAATTTGTGATAAAAATTCGAAATTTTAGATAAATAAATAATGTTTTACATAAATACAGGTATATTATTTGCTTTTATTTATTTAACAACTAATCTGCCACGCCCATTTGACAGATTGCGCCCATTTTTTGGTGAGTGTTTTTATTTATAAAATCTACGAACATGCAAAGTTTCATGTCAATGCGGCTTTTCAAAAGCGTGTTATGACTTTCTTCCGGCTAGGTTGAGCATTTGGATCACTCTGCAGTGGCATATGTAACAATTTTTTTTTATATAAATTTTTTTTTTGAAATTTATTTTATTTTGTTTTTTACACACTTACATAATATTGAAAATATTTCTATAATTAACAGAATTAATAAATTTTCTCTTTTGTTACAAAATAATAAAATTTTATATAAAATCGTATTTTTCTCATTTAATTTTTATCGTAAAATGTTTTTCACTCATTATTATTTAAATCTCGTAACAGAGAGAGAAAATTTAATAGAAACACTCTACACTGGGCGGATCCATGGATCTCGGTTTATAAAAATTTCATTTGTTGATAAGTGTATCCAATTCCGTTTTGCACATCCTCTATTATATATGGTCCTTGCTATTGGTTGCATATTGTTCTGAATTATTTGTTCCCAATGGTACAAAATTTTATCAACTGTGGATGGCATATATCTCCAAGACTATTTTTCGTTACAAAGTGTAGCTGTTTTATTGGCCTAATCTCCAATTTTGTGTTTACATTTTTCTTTCTGCTGCATGCCAGAATATGATTTTGAATCGTCTTACTAATTCATGATCTACACCTGTGATAGATGCTGCAGTTTCTGGATTGGAAAAAATCGCTTTGCAGTATTTCCATCACTTGAGCTTCCTTGTCTTTGTTTTGGTTGGTCGATTATGAGGCCTAGCTGTAGATATATTTCTTGAATTTGTTTTTTTTTTGCTTTCTTTTTTCTTCATTATCTTTGTTTTTTCCCACTGTTTTGCCTAACGGACCAAATTCCAAATTTAACCCAATTTAAGAATATGCTACATAAAACGTATTCTAGCATGAAGAGGGGACATTCCAGAATCGTAGGCTTCCTTAAAAGTACCATCTTGTCCAAGGTTGTGCAAATTTTCCATTAATCATTGTGAGACACATTTTAAAATTTAAATATTAGTGGTTGAAGTTCTTTAATTTTATTTTTTTAACTTCTTCAGTTATGACATCTTTCGTTTCCTTTTTGAATGCAAATTTTATTGAACTGCAATACTTTCTTGAAGAAGGAATTTCATTTTTCCCTACACCAATTTCTGTTGCTCTACTAGTTGACGGCTCTAAGCCGCTGTAAATTTTTGTTAAGCACAATGGAACGAAAGAAAGAGGATCCATCCGTTTAGAGATTAAAGTAATGCTTCCAACTCCAATTTTTTTATAAGTATATAACAACTCGTATTAAAGCCCTAAACACATAACGGCGAGTTGCGAGTGCGAGTAAAAACTAAGCTTTTTGCAAACGAGAATTTGTGCTTTTGTGCTTTTACAAAACCATCAAAATGCTTTCGAGCAGCTGATTGTCCTACTGTCAAACATAATTAAATTGTCAATTGTATACAAAGCTGTTCATAAAACAAACAAAAAATATAACAAAATGAATAAAATCGAAATTATTAGCGGGTTAAATAAAGTAATTACTATAGTGTTTTTACAACCTAAGTTGGCAACGCCACACAAAAAAGCTTTACTATCGATCTCGCTTCCACATATAGAAAAAATCATGCTTCCTCATTCTCGTTTTTTCTCGCACTCGCAACTCGCAGTTATGTGTTTAGGGTTTAAAGCTAAAAGTTTAGGCTTTCTAACAAAGAAAGGGAATGGAAATACGTCAACTCCTTCAAAATTAATGGTTTTTCTGCCACTTTCACTGAAAATGTACTACTCTGGGTACACTCTTATCTATAGTATTAACAGGCTAAGCGATTTCTTGTGACTGATGTTTTGTTCTACCGTTTTATTCCGTATATTATTTGAAAGATATTTCTTTTTAGCCGATTTGCAGATTTACAGATTTTAAAATTTTTCCCTTTATTTACATACATTTGTGTGTGTTTATTAAATTTGTTAATGTGTTTGTAATGAAAATGAGTTTGTTTTTTGTGTTGATTTGTGAATTGGCTATAATTGATTAGCTTACTTTTAAGGTCTTTATTTAATGCAAAAATAAAAATTTCCTAGAATTTGCGCTCGAATTTCCAGGGCTGGAATCTGCTAGTATACATAAATATATTACATCATTATTTATAATTATTTCCAAGATATTAAAAAATCTTTATTACTTTTATAGAATAAAAGGCTTGGATTGCAAAATTGCGATGCTCGGATGGCTTTTCTAATTGTAGGCAATTGACTTCAGTACAATCGTAAATCAATATTAAATAAGCGTATATTTTTTTAAGTCCAAATCACCATGACAATTATCTATACAAATTATTACTTCCGTGCAAAATACGAGTACAAAATAAAAGCAATTATATATGTTCGAGAGGGCCGCAATCGGCTTCTCTTTAAATTGATTTTTACTATCAATAAAATTGTTGATAAATGACCTTTAAGGAATATATACCTTTAACATTCTTCCGGTTTGACCACACAATTACAAATTTTCCTTTAAGACTTCCCTTTTAACCCTATTACTAACAAACGGCTTAAACCAACGCGCATGCCGTTAAATAATAATTGGAAACAATAAAAATTGAGTGTTTAGTAGATGTTTACAAACTAGCGACAGCATCCCTTTACGAGTACATCAAGTAGTGAGTATGAACAATTGAAAGGACCTTGCCATGTCCTTTCGTTTTTTTTATTTTCCTTTTGTTTATCTTTAAGGCGGCATTTTTACTTTTATGATTTTGTGTAATTACATTTTGAAGAAGCAGTTGCACTTGTCGTATTTTATTTTTTTTTTGTTTATCAGAAGGCGAGACATTTATGGAGCAAATAACAAAGTGTCGCATGTTTTTAGAATGTTTATGAATACGGTGTATCGTTCGGAAAAGATGTCCTCATATTGATAAAACAACAAGTGTTTTGTCATTTTTGTTGTATTTTTGTTTATTTTTATTATTGAACATTTCTATTATTGTTTGTCAACTTAGAAACAGTCCTGTTTTTGCTGCTAACGTACCGTTTTGTTATTTTAATAATTAATAAAAATATTTAAGATAACCTTTTGTGAGTACCGCTAAATAAATGAATCAATAAATCAAGACGTTTCTAGGAAAGAAATATTTTCTTATTAATGGTTTTTTTGAAAACAAATTTAAATGATATAAAGATTCTTGAATCAATAGTAGTTTAAAACGTTATTCTTTTTTTTAATAGTTGGTTAGATTTTGATTTTATTTTTCAGACATATTCAATGGTGCGTTTATTCTTAATCGGACCGGTTTCTGGCATTTCAGCCTTCAACAGCGATTTATTGAACATTGTGATAAATTGTTATGTTTTTAATTGAATAGATTGTTTCTATACGAAATTTTTCTACTGAGGGCGGCCGTGAGGCTTGAACCTGCGTCTATCACACATACACTCGTACTTGCACTTTTTCGTCAGCGCTTTAACACACTCACCTAAAGTCAGGCCTACGAGCAGTGTGATTAAGAATCAGTTTTCATACCATACAGCTTTTACTTCTTATTAATTTCAGAAGATACAGCTCTGTCCAAAAAAACAATCGTTTTTTTTTTTTTTTTGAATTTCTCGAATATTTATGCATTCTAATTTCCACTATTCTCATTTTCGCGAGAGTTGCTATGTGTGATGTATGGCGGTATGGGGTATGGTACATTCCACATATTGTACTTTTTAGATATACATTTTTTTTTTTTTTAAATAGTTGGTTAGATTTTGACGTAATTTTTCAGACATATTACAATTAATTAATATGCGATTTTTTTGATTTCGTTTTCAATGGTGCATGGTAGAGCAGAAGAAAGGATATATTTCTAAAACTCATAACTACATTTTAACTTAGTCGGACCGGTTTCTGGCTTTTCAGCCTTCATCATTTTTTTTTTAATTAATTCAAAATTTTATTACAAATTTTACTCAAAAAAATTTCTACCCAAGAGTTATAAAAAATAAATCAAAACGATTATTTTTTATATACTTATATTCCACTAACCCTCTGCAAACGAGTGTAATTCCAATTTAAAAGGAAACAAATGACTTAAGAAAGAAACTTACAAAGCCTTTCATTAAAACACGATACCATAATTTTCAACAACACTTTCTCTTAATACTGCAGGCTAATATTATATTAATCAAATTACACAATTTCCTTAAAATAAAACGTATTGCCATAAATTTTCTTCTCTACCACACGCATGCCTCTCCTAAACACTAACGTTTGTTTTTTGTTTAAATAATCAAGCGGAAATCACAAAACTGAATACTCTTTCCGGTGTAAAACTTTTGGCCAATACAACTTTTGCCATAAGAACAACATAAAAAAAACTGTAATAACACAAAAAAAGTAATGCGAATCTTGATCGACATTGAATCAAGATTAAAATTTAACATAAAATTTACACTTGTCCAGTCTAAAGAAAAAAAAAAACTACAACAACGAAATGCCTGTTGTTGCTGTTGTTTTTTTTGTATTGCTCTTACTGCTCGTACCAAAACAATATTTAAAAAATAAATGTAAAAACTTTAACAATATAACAGACACAAAACTTATGGACAGTTTGTAATTTAAGGCTTTCCGTATGATCTGCAAACAACAGCGACAAGAGCAGTACAATAGCAAGAAGACTGAGACACAACTACAGCAACTAGTAGTTTAGTATAAGTAAGTACTCATCTGTTAAATGCGCTGACAGACGTAAATACCATCTTAAGATATTAGCGTGTCCTGGACTAAAAAACTGAAAAGTAATCAGAAGATGTCTAATACAAATTAAGGGAATAATTTTAGTTTGCATACAAAACTGAGTAGCGCCCTATGGGTCTTAGAATACAGAATACTTATAACTCGAACTTGTATTTGTGCGTCTCTCTTTGCGCGATTTATTCTTTATCCGATTTCTTTTTGTTTTTTTTTTGTGCGATATATGCAAGATTTCAAATTACATATAATAGATTCTTCATTAACTGAACTAACTACAAAAAAAAAAATAAATAAAAAAATTCGAAATCTTAAAAAAAAATTAAGTTCACCGTACCCCGGATTTGAAACTGGAATCAAGAATCTTAATCACAATCAGCACTCACATGTTTTAGTTGGGAAAACACATCGTTTAATTAATTTAATTATAGATCGCTAAATATATTCCACATCACACGCTATTAAACGCACAGTTATACTAGAAACACAATTGAATATAGAACTATAATATAGAAAACAATTTTTTCATGATCGAACGAATTTGATGTACCCTTTACCAAATAAAGAGTTCGCTTAATAAATTTCAGAGTCGGAAACTTTATGGTAGAACAATATTATTGTTAAAATATTATAACCAAAAACAATTTATAATACAAATGTATCCAATTATCTTATTTATAATTAAGCTTATATTGCTCGGGCGCCAAACCTGGTATTAAACCATTAAATCAAAGTTAAACAATTAATGGGCGGAATATTCTAGAATCATAAAATCAAAATCATAATAACGGATTTTAATACATAATATTCCCACCATCTTAAAATGTTTCTTTTGAATATAATCATCTCAGTCCTTCTTTAATTTTTAAAAACTTTTAATAAAAATTGACTCAAATTCGAAAAACTTCGCATATTCTTTAAAGTTGTATAAACTGGTAAAATATGAAAATCCAAAATAATGAAAATAATACGAAGCTTTTGAACCGAATGTGGTAAAAATTTGAGCAATAAAATTTCATTTTTGTTTTGAAAACATAATGGTGGTATCTAGTTTTAAATTCCCAAATAAAACCATATTGCTATCTGATCAATTTGTGTTACAAATATTACTTAATAAATTTGAGCGTCGTAAAATGACACTATAAATTGTTTAAAAAAAACTCTGCTTGCTACACGTCATTTCAATATAAATCAGACGCACTGGGAAAAATATTAAATCACGCAGTCGGTAATCGAGATAATTCGACTTGTAGATTTGCACCTAACACATTGTTTTTTAAGCTGTTTTGCCTCAATACCGTATAATAAAGCTTTGAAAAGTTTGAAACTTTTTCTAGTTATGAAGTCTACAAAAGCTAAGCTTTCAATTTGAAATGTATTTATGATTCTCTAATGAATTCAATATTACTCATTTCCAGCTTAAACCCTCTAGTTTTTACCGTAGCTAGTAGATTTCATCAATTTAAAATACAACATACGAGTAAACTAGAAACTTTACCGAATAAAATTTTGTATTAAAATTGGAAAAATATTGAACTTTTCCTGAAATAATTTAAAAACAAATCGGAAGTATATGGAGAAATACAAAAACTTAACTGCACAAAGTCTCCTGGTTACGACCAAATAGATGTAAAAATGGTTCAAGTGCTGCTTAAGGTATGTCCTACCTTTCAATCCCACAAAAATAACGTTTTTTAAAAGTGCTTGGGGTTTTTGACGTAAAAGTAGACGTAATTTTCTAACTTTTTCTGTACGGGTTTATGTTTCTATTTTTTATCCTCCCCTCCCAGAGCGATAAAAAGGGGGTACGTAAAAACGAAAAGGCAAACGGGGTGTCGTTTTTCTTGAGAACCAGATATCGTATCAAAATTCGGTGGACAGCATTTTGTTGGTAATCACGTCCGGCAGGTCCGGGACCACGATATTTCCAAAATATCAAAAATTTAAAAAATGGAGCTATTTTTTTTTAAATGAGCTGTTTTTGGGGGGTTTTGCAAAGCCCCGATAGTTAAGCCCAATTATTCTACTCTAGGACCTGACTGCCGTGATTATCTATAAAACGCCGTCCGCCGAATTTCGATACGACATATGGTTGTCAAGAAAAGACATTTATGAAAAAAGAAATTGAAAAAAAATTTTTTTTAAAGAGAGGTACTTTATTTCTTACTAGCTGGTCCCGGTCCGCGTTGCTGGTTATAAGAAAACATCTGATCTTTATATTGCATCCAAATTTTAATAAACAGTATCGGACAAAAGCAGACTACGAACTTTTCACTAAGCACTACAAAGGGTTTGTACCATTTTTTGTAAACTAAAAACGTGTTCTTTCAAAATTATGACTTCAAAATCGGGCGTTACGATGCTGGTTATTATATTGTAGCTGATTAAAAAATGGAGCCTTTATTTTCTTACCATTAAGAGGCCAAATACTTTTTAATTCGGAAATTCAATTGCTATTTTCTGAAATTCTACGGATGTTTTCTAAAATACAATTGATTACTTCTGAAAATCAATCGATGTTTTCTGAAATACAGTTGATACTTTCTGCAATTCAATTGATGTTTTCTGAAATTCAGTTGATATTTTCTGAATATTTTCTGAAAGAAAATTGGAAAAGGTGTAGTGCTACAATATAAAAATTAGAGTTTGTCACGTCCCTCCGCCCACAGACCAAAAATCAAATATCAGACTTCACAGTGTCAACCGCCTCACTTTTCTGAAGATTCTTTGAAAATTTCATCAATATCGTTCTAGCCATTTTGGAGTCCATACAAAACATATACACATACATACATACATACATACATACATACATACATATATATTGAGACTAAATTACTTTCCCTCACAATGAAAGTGTGAAAAGATTGTAATGATAGCAAATCCAAAACGAACAAAAAAATATTGTAACCGATAAGTTTACTGGTTATATTCTCCATTCCTAGAAAGAATTAATTTCACTCTCGAACACCTGTTTTATTTCAGGCATAAACATGGTACTCCGGAAAAATGCCATAGTATTTATAAGAAAAACATTGGAAAAAGAAAAATATTCTACTGAAGTCTTTTTAGATGTCCAACAAGGATAATTGAATAAACTTATCCAACGCTTTTTTACTTGCTGCTTAATTTTATTTTACAGACAGAAAATTTTATATTTAAGTAAAAATTGAACACTATAACATTTATTATATATAGGCTGAAGCCCCGAGGGCAGTTTATGCTAATCATAATGTCAGATATGCCAATTATCAGAAACATTTCCAGTATGCTTATGTCCAAACATTTCACTTAATTTACTGAAAAGTGAACCCAATCCTATTGAAATTTGGTTAGAAAAATGGTTTAAATTAATATCAAAACTGAAAGATCGGTATATATTACATTCACTTTACGATATGGAAAATATCCCAAGACAGCGTAAAATATTTAGGAATACCCAAAAAAACAACGACTGTTTTTGCCACTCGTCCCCAAATCTCAGCTAAATCTGGAAAATAAGGTATTATTTTACAAAAAAATTTTTAAGCACGTGTGGACGTATGGAATTCGGGAACGGGGGATAGCCAGCAACTCCAACATTGGAAGATACAAGATAGGTCAATCTATATATATAAAATTAATTTTCTGTTTGTTTGTTTGTTTGACCGCTTTACAAATTTTTATTTTTCAACGGATTTCTCTGAAATTTGGTACACACTATCTCTGTACTCCAGGAAAGGTCGACATATGCTTCGTACCGTCCATGCCCACTTTTACGCCCACTTTTTGTATACAATTCATTTTCTGTTTTTTGGTATATATGTTCCCTATACAAATTTTTATTTTTAAACGGATTTCTCTGAATTTGCTACACACGATCTCTGTACTCCTTCGTACCGGTCACGCCTACTTTTTGACTGCAATTCATGTTCTATTTTCTAGTACATTTGTTCGCTACACAATTTTTTTTAACGGATTTCTCTGAAATTTGCTACGCACGATCTCTGTACTCCAGGGAGGTTGCCATATGATTCTTGCCGGCCACGCCTACTTTGACGCCTACTTTTTATACAAAATTCGCTTTCTGTTTTTTTTTGTTCACTATAGAAATCTTTATTTTTCAATGGCTTTCTCTGAAATTTGGAAAACGTGATCTCTCTACTCCAGCAAAGGTCGCATTATAATCTTTCTTGCTACGTTTACCTTTACGCCAACATTTTTATAAAATTAATTTTTTGTTTTTTTTTCAACGGTTTTCTCCAAAATTTAGTACATATTCTAGGGAAGGTCGACATATGATTTTTACCGACCACGCCGACTTTTATGCCCACTTTTCATATAAAATTCATTTTTTGTTGTGTGGTATATTTCTTCCATATACAAGTTTGTATTTTTCAACGGATTTCTCTGAAATTTGGTTTACACGGGAATAACTTCACGGTGAACAAATCCCCAAATTTAAAAAAGGTCCCAAAAAGAAATGACCAATTCCCCATTATTTTTTTTTAACGAAATAAAAAATTAACTTACTCCCAAAATTCATTCTTAAATTTTTACATATTTTTATTTAATGAATTTTGTTAAATATTTATTTTAATGAGAACTTGCATACTGCTCTCAATATATGTCCTACAATAAACGCTCGCGGAACACAGCTTAGCTAGAATATCGGAATGATCTGAAAAATATATTTTGACAATTAAAATTAGTTGGCAACAACTGCGTGGCTGCCAAACTCGTGGAAGCGGCGCGCGGACGCGGACACGACGCGCTCGCGAAACACAGCTCAGCTAGAATATCGCAATGATCTGAAAAATATATTTTAGCAATTAAAATAAGTTAACGAGAACTGCGCGGCAGCACGGATGTAGCCGCCAAACGCGAGGTGCGGCGCGCGGACGCGAACGCGACGCGCTCGCGAATACAGCTCAGTTAAAATATCGCAATGATGCGAAAAATATGTTTTCGCGATTAAAATAAGTTGACGACAACTGTGCGGCAGCACGGGAGAAGCTGCCAAACACGCGGACGCGAACGGGACGCGCTCGCGAATACAGCTCAGTTAAAATATCGCAATGATGCGAAAAATATATTTTGGCGATTAAAATAAGTCGACGAAAACTGCGCGGCAGCACGGGTGTAGCTGCCAAACGCGAGGACCCGGAGGCGACTCGATCGCGGAACGCAGCTCAGTGAAAAGTCTTATGATGAATTGTATCTACGTTTGTGCAATAATTACAATACATATACTATAAGCAGTTGCTTAAAACAACCTTGCGGCACAATTTTAAACGTCGCATTAGTTTTTCATTTTTGAAACTTCTTTGAATTTGACTTCTCTGCTCAATGATGATCACTTATTGAATGAAGTAATTCAATTTTTAAAAGTTCTGATTCCTTTAATTTGCAAACGATTCCGTTATATTTGATGTTTATAAAAAAATTTAAAAAAAACTTAAAGCGGCTTCGCAGATTATTTTGGAAGCATTTTTGCTGCAGCATCTTATTAAAAACTTCTAATTTACTGACCATACAAATTTTTGGGGAGAAAGTTCATTTTATTGGGGAATTTGTTCATTGGGGACTAAGTACTCAGCGCCTGGTAAGCACAGTGAACCATTTTTCAAGTCAAATGCTTTTTTATCCCGGGCAAGACCGGGTAAAAACAGCTAGTTTTATATAAAATAAAACTATACATGATGATCTCTTATAACTCAGTTAGTAGATGAAATCAGAAAATTCAGCGAGAACTACCTTGAAGGGTTAACTAATCATGCAAAAACCCATTTGCTATTGCTCTTCTTGATGACACAAACGGAGTAAGACGGCTTAAATGATATATGTATGTATATGTTGTTATATGATATATATATGTTGTTGTTCCCAATAGAGATCAATAATTAATGCAATCTTTCTTTATATTATTTCTTTATTTAAATATGCTTGTTATCCTTTTCTTTTTTTTTAACGACCGACTAAATAGTCCAAAAGAAGCGTATAAAAATGGCTTGTAAATCTACTAAGTATATTAAAATTAAAATTTGATAAAAGAAATTCCGAGTCAACGTCACCATTCGCAAGGTTGAATACAAAGGTGACACGCAGCATTGTCATCCTACTCTCAAGAGTTGGAAGTATGATAAGCCTTAGTCTATTTGTATATGATGGTAGGTCATCATAACTCCAACCTAAACCACGTAGACAGAATAGCAAAAACTTTTTCTTTATTGACTCAAATGCATTGGCGGGAACCTGCTAATATGGTCTTACAAAATTGGTCTTACAAGAGCTATATAAAGCCTTTTAGTAACATATAGATCAGAAAACTCCATAGCCAATCATATAACGAAACCAAGAGTATATCTTGTCTTATTAACAATCACACTAATATGACCAATGAAGTCGAGTTTCCTATAGATAAGTACACCAAGATACACAAATGTTTGAACGGTATCCATTAATGCAATACTCGTCAGAAATTATCCCCCTTTTGTAAAGTACTATATGCTGACATTTATTAAGATTCAGTTCTATCAAGTTCACATTACACCATTCATATAATAAATTATTGGAACTATAAAATTACTTACATAAGGATGTGCAATTCGAACTTACAGTCGGAGGGTCATTTACAAATAGTAAAAACAATAACGGGCCCAAAAAACTGCCTTAGCGAACGCCAGAAGTAACTCTTACAATTTTAGATTCAATATTGCGAAACATGACTTTTTGAGATCTAAATGTAAGATACGATTCAATCCACAAAATAATAGATTCATGTTCTTAGTTTCAGAAGTTAAATATTTTGATCCACCCTATCAAAAGTTGAACCAAAACCAGTATATATCACATCCGTCTGCTTACTACGAACGAAAACTTTGAAAATATGAGTCGAAAATTCTTGAAGATTAGTAACTGTTGATCTTGATTTTAAGAAGCCATGTTGATGTGGAGACATAGTCGACTTTAGTTGATAAGAGAGATAATCAGTAAAAAGTTTGTCCATTAACTTAGCTTAGCACTTCCCTTAGCACTTAGCTTAGCTATTCCGCTATAGTAAAGTACATTTGCTTTTCCACCTGACTTATACAAAAGTATAATAAATGATTCTTCTCAAGAAGTAGGAAAATAAGCAATTTGCAAAAGGCTGTTGAAAATACATGTTATGGACACACTTAGAATTTGAGAGCAATTTTTCAAAATGCAGGCAGGAACACCATCAGGATCAGGCTGGTATGAAAATTTTAACTGAACCAGAGACCTAAAAAGAGTTTGCGTATCATAGAGCGGAATATCTGATACCGATCCAACTTTAATTAAATATGGATAGTTAGCGACGGTTCAAGTATATGAAATTGCCATACGTGGACTAGAAAACGAACGAAGATTTGTGTTTAACCCTTAAATGCGCAACAACGGCAATTTTAGTGAAAAAAATATATGCTATGTGAAATTATAAAAAAATAATAACTGCGTAGCATTTTTTTTTTTTAAATTTAGTATGATTTTTTTTTTAAAGCGGTTGTATCTTAAAAGATACAATGCACACTATCATACATGTTAGTTTTCAAAGTAATTATTAAAAGTATTAAAACGCTTTTTTATTTATAAAAATAATAGTAAATTTAAATTAACATAGTAAATTCAATTTGCAATAAAATATATATAAGTTATTTTATATCAAAGGTTAT
Source organism: Cordilura impudica (assembly GCA_963682025.1). Taxonomy (NCBI): domain Eukaryota; kingdom Metazoa; phylum Arthropoda; class Insecta; order Diptera; family Scathophagidae; genus Cordilura; species Cordilura impudica. The sequence goes on from OY821520.1 coordinate 70,202,986, forward strand.
AATATTTTAGTGGTGAATAATAACAGAAGTGTTTCTCTGAAATAATCAAAGTTTCTCTTTATTTGTACAAAATTACACTTAACAACTAAAACAATGGTTTATTCTAACCTGAAATAATCAAAGAAACAACATTCAAAGTTGATTGTCCCACTGTTGTTTCTGGATTATTCTTATTGGGTTTCTCTTATTGGATTACACTTATTATTTTATTTCTTATGTTCTATGTTCTCGCTTCGTGGCTTAGATTCTCTACCATGTGCTTACAGTATTGCAGTAAGATTCAAATGAACAATAAGAATTTGGAATTGTCATATTCCAATAAGATTACAGTGTTGCCATATGACTAAATTAAGAATAAGAATTCGGAATTATTAATATTTAAAGAGTTTACAATGTTGCCTTATGATTTAATTAAAAAATAGGAATTCTGTATTATGAAGATTAAGAAGACAATATTCTTACATCTCCCCCCTTAGAAAGAATATTTGGACAAAAAAAGAAAATTTTGGTGTAAAATCACTTATTCAGTTTAAATCAATGAATTGTTAGGGAGTGGGACTAGCTTAGAGATATGAAATAAATTTGATTCTAATTTTTTATGTCCCATGTCAATTTCATATATTGATTTTGATATTTTTTTCAGAATTTTATAAGGACCAATTCTTAATTCATCTAATTTTTTTCGATTCAGTCGGTTTCCATTTTCAACATATATAAGATCCCCTATATTGAAATTATGATTTATTCTATTTCTATCGTATAGTTTTTTATTATAATTATGATGTTTTATACTGTTTTCAAAAGCTTTTGTTCTATCAATTTGTAAAGTGTTGGTATTTTCTTGTTTTTTTAACTCGCTCGGCAGGATTGAGGTATCTTCGCCTCGTAATAAGTATCTAGGACTAAACTTAGTAACTGTGTGTTCTGTATCATTATATTTTTCTACGCAGTTATGTGCTATAGTGGTCCACGCATATTTTCTGTCTTTCTCATTTACTGAACATCTAATTTTATTTACCAAAGTTTGATTAAGCCTTTCATTTAGGCCATTAGAAAATGGTGCATTTACTGCTGTAAAAATTATCGTAACGTTTTTTTGTTCTAGGTAATTTTTGAATTCTTTAGAATTTATGCCTGGATATTGGTCTGTAAGAACTATTTCTATATCATGTTCTTTAAGTACAGTTTCTGTTAATTTAATGAAGTCATTTGCGTTTTGTGTTTTTGAGGTAAGTATGTAGGCAAATCTCGTGAAATGATCTACAAGCAGATGTAAGTATTTCTTTGTTGATCTTGTGCCACCGAATCCGCCTATAGTGTCTATAGATACTATTTCAAACGGTTTTTTTGCAGGACCGAGATGTGACATCAGACCTATCTTATCTTGTCCTCTTGATTTATTTTTAATGCAAATTTCGCAGTTTTTGCACACATATTTAATGCATTTCGAAATATTGGTGGCTGTATAGTATGGTAATATTTTGCTTTGCATTTGTTTTGCGCCAATGTGGCAGAAATTTTTGTGTACGTTTTCAATAAATTTCTTACAAAACGCCTCAGAAAGTATTATTTTATCTTTCTTCCTTGTTCTTTTATAATACAAATTATTTTTCATAAGTAGTTTATCTCTATTATTCTTTATTATTTCATTATTTTTTTGATCATCAACAATATTTTCTACGTTAATTAAATTAACAATTTTCAATTGATCATATTCGTCATCTTCAGGTTCTAACACTGGATTTCTACTCAAGCAGTCGGCTTCTATATTATTTTTACCTGGATTATATATTAATTCAAAATCAAACTGTGATAAATAATAGGAAAGCTCACCTAACTCCTCATCGGTTCTAACTTTGATGTTCATGTTTTCTAGAGGTTTGTGATCTGAAAATACTTTAAATGGTCTGTTTATAAGCCAATATTGCCAATATTTGATGCATTCTTTAATTGCTAAACATTCTAAGTAAGTTGCTTTCTTTCTTTTTTGTGATTCGTTTAATTTTCTCGAAAAGTATGCCACTGGCTTTTCGGTTTTTCCATTTGGCTGTAGTTGTTTCAATTCAGCTCCTACACCTAACAAACTTGCATCTGAATATATGTGTATCGGCAAATTTGGATCAAAGATTGCTAATACGGGCTGTGTGCAAAGGAAATCCTTTAAGTAATCAAAAGTTTTTTGGCAACCTTCTGACCAGATGAATTCTTGTCCTTTTCTTAGTAGATTATGTAAAGGTTCTAAAATAATCGCAATTTTTGGTACGTATCGATGATAAAAATTAACTTTCCCTAGGAATTGTCTAATATTCTTCTGATTTTTAGGAATTGGAAAGTTTTTTATTGCGATTAGGTTGTCTTTCATTGGAGAAATTGTATTGCACTTTATAATGTGACCTAAGTATTGAACTGAGTCTAATGCAAACGTGCATTTAGAAAATTTTAATCTGAATCCTTCTTTCAATATTGCTTCTAATAATTGTGATAAATGATTCACGTGATCTTTGAAGGATTTTGAAAAAACCAAAATATCATCAATATAATTCACTGTGAAGTCTGACAGCGTATGTTTTCTTATTATATTATTTAATACTCTTTGAAAAATAGCCGGTGATGTCTTTAGTCCGAATGGTAAACAAGTCCATTGGAATTGCCCGTCTTGAGTTACAAACGCTGTCTTTCTCCTATCTTCAATTCGTAATGGTATCGACCAAAATGCTGAATTTATATCTAGTTTTGAAAAATATTTGCAGTTTCTTGTTTTTATTATCAAATCATCAATCAATGGGAATGGTTGTGATTGAGGAACTACTATTTTATTTAAGTCTCTGAAATCTATGCATAGTCTTGATTTTTTATTTTCATCTCTTTTATATGCTAGAGTAACTGGAGCAGCAAAAGGACTATATGACTCTTCTATTAAATTTTTTTTTAGTAACTCTGAGATTTGTTCTTCTATTTCTTTTTTATCCTCAATTGTGCATCGATATGGTCGTTTGCTACAATATTTATCAATTATAAGATCTATTCTGGCTTCGTAATCTCTTACCACACCTATATCATATTTATCTTTTGCAAATATACTTTTATATTTGTCTATGAGATTCTGTATTATTTTTTTTTCATGATGACTCAAATGATTTGTTAAAACGTTAAAACTGTCTAAATCGACATGTTCATTGAAGTTTATTTCATATGTATATTTTCCTAAGTGCTTAGAGCTTTTCTGTTCTATTTGCAGTTTTTCATTTTGGATCAATTTGAACTTTTGTATACAATCTAATCCTATAAGAAAGTCATGTTTGAAGTTTTCATTATCAATTACAAATACATCAATGTATTTTTCTATATTCAGTATTCTTGCTTTGATTTTTATCAATTCTTTTGATTTGTACACACCATTAATTGTTCTTAAATTAACTTTTCGCTTTAGCTTAATCTTTTCTTGCTTCAAATTAACTAATTTTGAATTTATCAGTGATACATTTGAGCCTGAATCGTAAATAGCAAATAAATCTAAATTATCATTTAACGTTATTTGAAGTTCAATTAATGGTGGTATTCTGAGTTTTTTGGATCAGTTTCACTTATTTCTACGTCTAATATAGAATTATTAACATATTTCATTTTGTTCTCCGTCTCTTTGAACCAGCAACTGGCTCCTGGGTGGAAGCGCGTACCTTTTTCTTTACTTTTACAGATTTCGCACGGTACTTTTTCTATTTTTTCTTTATTACCATAATTTTTATAATTTTTCTTATCAAAGTTTTTCCTCTGGACTAAACTTTCTAACTTCCCTATCTCATTATATAAGTCTTGAGTTTTTCTCAATTTTTCTCTATCGATTCTATCGGTTACAAAATTCGGCAAGCCAATAGCGATCAAATCAATCAATGTTCCGTTATCAATACAATTTCTTATTTCTAATAGAAACTTTTCTTTTTTTATCGCATACTCTAACAAGGAGCCTGCTTGATATTTGTATTGTAATGCATATCTTACTGAACACCATCCCATATTTGCAAATGTTTCACAAAAGTTTCGTTTCCAAGCTTCCCAATTTGCTTGAATAGTTAGCTTCAAAAGTGTGCAACAATACCAATCTGAAGCACCTTTTTCCATGAACGATTTTAAAATTTCAATTTTTTTCCCATCTTGAGTTATATTAAATCGTTCACATTCTTTTTCAAAGCTATCCATCCATTGATCCACATTTGGATTTTTCCCATTAAACTTTTCTATTGTAAATTCTTTAGCGATTATACCAATATTCTTTTCTTCTGATCTACTTTGGGTTTTTTCTATGAATGTTTCCAACAGTTGTTTTACAGATTCAGAATAAACATTACTTTCAATTGCTTGTGTTTTGACTTGTTCCTCTAAAAACGCACCATCAAATTGTAAATTATTCGCTTCGTCTAAATAAGCATTCCCCAATTCTGCAGTTAAATTTATCCAAACTTTCCTATATTGCCCTTTTTGTTTAATTGATTTCTTTACCTTTGCAAATGCCGCCGTTTTTATTAGTTCCTTATGGCATGCTGAATCGAGGTATTCATCGGGCATTACAAAAGTTCGGCCGTCTAACGTGTCAATGCAGGTTACGCAGATTACATTTGTTTTTGGCTCCTTTGCATAAGATTGAACCTTGAATGTGAATTGCAGCTTGTCCATTATAAGTTCCAACGTGAATGTTGTTTTATAAGTTATTTTATATCAAAGGTTATAATATTTTAGTGGTGAATAATAACAGAAGTGTTTCTCTGAAATAATCAAAGTTTCTCTTTATTTGTACAAAATTACACTTAACAACTAAAACAATGGTTTATTCTAACCTGAAATAATCAAAGAAACAACATTCAAAGTTGATTGTCCCACTGTTGTTTCTGGATTATTCTTATTGGGTTTCTCTTATTGGATTACACTTATTATTTTATTTCTTATGTTCTATGTTCTCGCTTCGTGGCTTAGATTCTCTACCATGTGCTTACAGTATTGCAGTAAGATTCAAATGAACAATAAGAATTTGGAATTGTCATATTCCAATAAGATTACAGTGTTGCCATATGACTAAATTAAGAATAAGAATTCGGAATTATTAATATTTAAAGAGTTTACAATGTTGCCTTATGATTTAATTAAAAAATAGGAATTCTGTATTATGAAGATTAAGAAGACAATATTCTTACATATATTTATAAAATTCATATAATAAAAACAAAAAAATCAGCAAAATTAGTTAATAAAAATAATTAAAAGTTATGGTAATCATAAAAGCAATTTTTTTCAGCTGTCACACACAAATTTACGTTTCTTCTATTTGTTTTTCTAAGTTTGGACGTCCTCTTACTGGAACAGTTTTTGTGTTATATGAAAACAATGCATCAGCCACTTCCAATTTGAAATCCACCAATCGTATCTCAGATTCTGGTTTATCCTTGTTGATTCTTCTATAAAGAATCCAAGCATTCACACATGTCATGTCAAGAAGGTGGTAAAATATTCTGATTGTCCACTTGCGGCTTTTCATTGATATTTTATGCCGGCCTATTGAGCTATCCATCAAGTCTACTCCGCCCATGTGACAGTTATAATCTTTAATAATTTGTGGACATGGAATACTTTTGTAGATTTTTGCTTTTTGTCAAAGCGTTAAATTGCTAAAGGTTTACTCTCAGTATTATATATATCTAATGGGGGCTTAGTACCGACATAGTTTGAAATAAGATTGACAATTCTATTGTCTTTCCATGATAATGTGGACACTTCAATACCGTGTTGGCATCAAATTCCTGACTTGCACCTCTTTCGAATTTCATCATTGTTTTTTCTTCAGGTAACTTACAATTCTTTATTCTATTGCGTCTGATAGTACCAACAGCCAGAATTCCCTGTGTGCGCAAAAATACTATAAGTGGTACTGTTGTATAAAAATTATCAAAGAACACCACAAAATTTTGATATCGGGGTACTTCCCGAAGAAGTCTTACGACAATGTTTGCTGAGGATTGAAGGTCTGGCTCACCCTGTGCCAACTTTTCGGTTGCTCCGCTATAGAGTTCAAATTTATAGGCGTATCCCATTGTATCGCACAGTACAAACAATTTAAAGCCCCATTTTTTAGGTTTGATCGGTAAATATTGTTTCATATAACTTCCGATTTTTGTAGAGCACATTTGCTCATCTACACTTAATCTGTTTAGTTTCGGTACGGTAGAAAAAGTTATGTTTAAGGTATCGATAACTGGCCGAAATAGATAAAGCCTGTCACGATTGGGATCATTTCGATCAGGCATTTTGCTTTTGTCATTAAAATGTAGGAGCTCCCGAATTTTTTCAAAGCGTTTCATAGGCATTTGGGCTTGTATTATACGAACACTTCGGTGACTGTTTGAAGACCAATAGTCTCTGGAATTTGGAAGTTTGTAATACGTCATGTGAAAGAGAATGCCTATAAATTTTTGTAGATCTGACACTGTAAAAGTAAGAGATTGATTTACACCAGCATATTTAAACGTTTCTAATACAATTTCTTCCTCCATTGATTTTGAAAATAAATGACACAAAACTTTAAAAGGCGTTTGTAAAGCTCTTATATCGTCTGAAAGGTCACTATCGCCTCCAAACTGAACTTGGTTGGCATCAAATTGAAGATGTGCCTTTTTCCATACAACTTTTTCAAATTCCGATGACTTGGGATTTATATAAACCCCACTAAACTCGGAAGAAAAAGTACTCCAAATATTTGTCGGGCCGTAAGTCATATAAGTCTTTGCATTAGAAGTAGAAGGTGTTAAATCTAACGGTTCATATCGGACCGGATCATTTACCATTTGTATGAAAGAATCATGTATAGATCCTTCAGTATCAATTTCATCCTCACTATCAGCTTCTATATTATCGTCATTCTGAATCAATAGCATTCTAGTAGCTCCTTGGAGCTCTGGTTTCTTTTTACATGAATTTGTAACTTGCATGTCATCCTCATCCGAGTCACTGCTGTCCATACTATCGTAAGTGATACCCTCACTATTGCACAGTAATTCACAAACTTCCTCGTCAGTCATATTGAATCCATCAACCTTTCTAAATCCTGACATGACTTAAAAATTCTTGGTTCTAAATTATAAAATCAATTAAATTGAACTGTCGTTTATTAAAACACTCAAAATAATTAATCATGTAAACAAAGCAAGACTCCGAACGTAGAACCTGCTTGTTCAAAGCATAAAATATATATAAACTTGCACCGTAACACAGAACATAATTCAAATAAAAACCAATATGTAGTTTGTTGATGAATGCGCACTGTATCTTTAAAGATACAACCATTAAAAGCTTTTGTAAACACTTTTTACGCTTAATGAAATATTTTTACACTATCCTGAATTTTTTTAAATCCCTTAAGTATCCTCACTTAATATTATGTAACATCCAGTTACCAAATTTTTTTATTTTTCACAAAATTTAATTTTCATCTTTGACTGCAAATAAATCGCATGCGCTGAAGACTTTCTTAAAGGTATCATTCTTTAATATTGAGTTATGATGTTTTAAATGCGTAAAATTTATTTTTATTAAATTTGGTCCAAAATTGGAATTGTAGGAATTTTTTTTCGGTTGTTTCTTAAAAGATACAGTGCGCATTTAAAGGTTAACACGTACAAAGTCAAAGATGGATTCGTATAACAATTATTGTTCAGTATATTATACTCAGCGCGAACGGTGGACTATTAGCATAATCTTAAGTTAAACAGAGATTTGCGTATCTTTTAAAAAGGCGAGATTTTCTGTTTTTTAGCCTCGTCAATTCCTTTGAATTCTAGAGAACCGGTATGCTTAAAGTTCTGATGGCATAATATCATAAAATTTTACCAAAAGAAAGTCCATGGTGAAAGTTCAATGGATTGGTTGTAATTAAAGATATTTATACAAAAAAAAAAATAACAATTAAAATAAACTAAGAGCCCACCAGAAATATAAATTCTGGATTTTTATTAAATAATCTAGCCCATAAAAATAAAGCTTTTATTACAACTCTTTCTTTACCTATGCATATGAGTTTTGAATCTCTCCGTGACTGTGCATGACTTTGCGTGACTATTTTAAAATTAATCTTTGGCCAGAACAAGTCTATGGACCAAGTTTCAGATTGATTGGATGAGGGGAAATGGGGTTTAAATCACCCCGTGTCTGTGCGTGACTATGCGTGAATATCTTTAAGTTAATATTTGGTGGCAACACTTTTTTGTACCAAGTTTCAGATTGATTGGATGAGGGGAAATGGGATTTAAGTCACTCCGTGACTGCGTGTGACTATATTAAAATTAATCTTTGGCCACAACAAGTCTATAGACAAAGTTTCAGATCGATCGGATGAGGGGATGGGGTTTAAATCACTCCGTGACTATGCGTGACTGGTGTACCTATGTCAAAGTTAATCTTTTTTCACAGCAAGTCTATCGACCAAGTTTCAGATCGATCGGATAAGGGAATATGGATTTTAAATCACTCCGTGACTGTGCGTGACTATGCGTGACTGCGCGTGACTACACCAAATCTATAGTCACAACAAAACTATAGGCCAAGTTTCAAATCAATGGGATGAGGGGGAATGGGGTTGCTTATGGCAGACAAACAGACAGACAGAGAGTATGAGTTAACGAAAGAGTTTAAAAATAAACTAATGTTAATTTTAATCATTAATTTTACCTTCTTTTTTCTAAATATTCCAATTGTTGGACATTAACATTGGTGGCAAATAACTGTCGAAATAAATTCAAAGCTGAAAACATGGGTTATACAGGTAAATCTTACCACTAAAATTTTGTGATCTAGAAATTACCAATATTGTAGAAATACAACCCATGTTCATTAACTATAAGAAGAATATTGTCCCATCTAACTGACTTTTCATGATCAGAATATCAAGAGCATCTAGTTCGTCAATATCTACACCACCCATGGATGCAAATGACTTTGATGGGTCCATGGCCCGTCTATGGGACAATAAACAACATTGGATCTTACGAGGATTAAAATCGACCCTGTTCATTCGACCCCACTCAGAGATTGTCAAAAGTATTGCTGTATTGAAAGCAGAGTTCAGAAAAAAACACACACTGAATAAAAAACTCGTACATATATGTAAACAAACATAACTTAGACCAACACACACATATTTTTATTTTCATATCAGTTATGTTTGTTTTTAAATTTTCTTCGGTGCCCAACACAACCATGACTGTGTTCGTTTTAATATTTCGTTATTTACACGAACATTTTTCTATCACGTACTTTTTTTTTCAATCACACATAAAGCACACATTTTTGAGTGTTGCTTTATTTGAAGTTCATGTTCTGGTACGTGTACTGAAAAAAAAACACAGAACATATACAATAAACAGGTTCGAGTTCAGTTATATTTTAAGTCGTGTTGTGGCTCGTGTAGTAAGAAAAAACACAACATGTACAATAAACAGGTTCGAGTTCAGTTATATTTTAAGTCGTGTTTAAAATAAGTCGTGTTTAAAATATAACTGAACTCGAACCTGTTTATTGTACATGTTGTGTTTTTTCTCACTACACGAGCCACAACACGACTTAAAATATAACTGAACTCGAACCTGTTTATTGTATATGTTCTGTGTTTTTTTTCAGTACACGTACCAGAACATGAACTTCAAATAAAGCAACACTCAAAAATGTGTGCTTTATGTGTGATTGAAACAAAAAGTATGTGATACAAAAATGTTCGTGTAAATAACGAAATATTAAAACGAACACAGTCATGGTTGTGTTGGGCACCGTAGAAAATTTTGAAACGCACATAATTGATATGAAAATAAAGATATGTGTTGGCTGCTTTTGAACAGAACATTGTGTGTTTCGTGTGTGTATTTTCTGAACCTTGATTGAAAGCAATGAAAAAGTAATTTATTTGTAACGAATTTACTTTAGTCAGCTGGAAAGCTTCAATACACATTTCGAAATTTTTAATACAAAACTTTTAATAAAATCGCTGACAGACACTTCTTATTCGAAGTCAAATCAAAACAAATAAAAAAAATAGATTTTTATTATGCAAACGATTCTTGTCAAATGGCTATTATTTAAAATAAATTTTCTCTATTAATGTTACAAACTTGTTGATAAGTTTAATATCTTTTATACAAACATGAACTAAAGCGCAAAACGTCTACTCAAAAAAACTCTGCTCTCTGCCAGGAAACACTTCAATATTGATGTCCCACAACCACTCGATACAAACGAATATGTAATGCATATACGTTTCCCGTTAACATCAATCTTAAGAGGATTTAATATTAAGTCTATTCTTGAAAAACAAAACAAAACAAAAACGACACTCACGTACTCGCATCAATGAATGAAAACTTCAACCGCATATAAATTGAAAGCTAAAAAAACGCTTTAGTTTTAAGAGCTTAAACGTTTTCTCGTTTGAGCAACAAAAAAAAAATAATATATGATAAACTGCAAACCAAATATTATGACCTGAGGACAATTATGATATTTCATTGTTAAAATATATCCGACACTTGTACACTGTTTTGTTATAGACAGACATCGCCATAAAAAGCAGAACAGACAGACAGAGAGACAAAGCTAAACACAATTGGAAAGCCATTGCTTTGTAGTGGTACCACATTAAACAGACAGTTATGCCGAGAGAAGAAGACAGTTAAAGTGTAGTGTTATTAGCAACATTGGTTAAGGGTCAATACTTCAACTTCTTCCTCATGTAACTCATACGAACACATATATGTACGTACATTAGGGTGGCCCTTCATTGTATGGTGGAGAAAAAAGTGTTCGATATTAAAGTCTCACCCCCCTAGAAATATGCGAAAAGCAAAAAATAAATAATAAATGCAAAGTTTTGGGTCAATCAAAAAAATTTAGAGCTGCCTCAACGCGACTGAAAATTTCGAGTGTGTTTATATGGGAAAATAAGACTTTTTTTTCAAATTTTACGAAAATTTCGTTCTATAGTTTAATTTTTTCGCCAAGTTGTTATATGAATCGATATCAGTACTAAATTATCTTTTCAAAAAGCTTTATAACTTCAAAATCGAGTGAAATCTCGAAATGAAATAACAAATGCCACAGACCAGTTTTATGCCAAAAAACTCTAGGTCATGAAAAGTGAGAACATTTTTTCAACTTTAAAGCCATAATTCTTTTTGGTTTCTATACCTATAAGTACTCAGATGTGATGTATTGTTTTATTACCACGTTGCTAACATATTGCGAAATGACACCTAAAATGGAAAATTTTTTTGATAAAATTTTGAAAACTCCTTTTTAAGTTTTAAAAATTTTTCTTAAACAAAATTTAAAAAAAATGGATCCGGCACTTTAAAGTTTTGTTAAATATATATTAGAGATTAACTGATTGATTTTTTTTTTTTTTTAATAAATTGTCTTTTATCAGCTTAGGGTCATATGTGACGCCAAGTCCAAAAGGGATAATGGGGTCATATAAATTTTTTCCGAAACCCTAGGTTATTAAGATAAAATATAACATTGGAAAGTAGAAAACTGATAAAAATTATTTAGAATGTTCTCTACATTTACTGAATATTTCACAAAAAATTAATTTTTCTCGAAATTCGCAAAAAAAAATCCTTGTGGAAAAAAATCTGGCAGAGGAATTTACTTAAAAATTCACACAGTTAATCTCTAGTAGATATTTAACAAAACTTCAAAGTGCCTGATCCAGTTTTTGAAATTTTGTTTAAGAAAATTTTTAAAAAATTTTATCAAAAAATTTTTCCATCTTTGGTCTTAAATGTGTTAATAAAACAATACTTTATATCTGAGTACTTATGGGTATAGAAACCAAAAAAAAAATTGTAGCTTTAATCAATTTGTTAAAGTTTGAAAAATATTCGTTACATTTCATGACCTAGAATTTTTTAGTGCAAAAGTGGTCTGGGGCATTTGAAATTTCTTTTCGAGTTTCTATTCGATTTTGAAGTTATAAAGCTTTTTGGAAAGATAATTTAGTACTGATATCGATTCATATAACAACTTGTCGAAAAAAATTAAACCATAGAACGAAATTTGCGTAAAATCTGAGAGAAAGTCATATTTTCCCCCTATAAACGCACTTGAACTTTTCAGTCACGTAGAGGCACCTTTAAATTTTGTTTGATTGACCCTAAACTTTGTATTTATCAGTTATTTTTTTTGCTATTCGCATATTTCTAGGGGGTAAGACCGAGAGTTTGAACACTTTTTTTCTTAAGGGCCACCCTAATGTACATACAGATCTATATTGATTGTAAATATATCTTGGACTGCCCGGCCATACCAGGTATTAGTATCAAATTAAAGTTTATGTTATGAAGGTGTAAATTTTTTTTTTTTTTTTTTTGTATTGTTATTGTTTATTTTATTTTTTTTTGCATATAAAAATGAATTACTGTTGGCAAATGTAATTTTTTATTAACTGTGTATGTTTTGTTTTCATATTTATCTGGAAGCATTCATTCGGTTGTTGTTCAATGATATCGGATTTCAGGTTCAGAAGTTTTGTGAGAACTTTAAAAATAAAAAAAGTGTTCAAACAGAATTATTTTATATAATTATCGTATAATTATTTGCCTGTGGGAAAAAATTTTAATAATTTTCAGAACAGAAGGGAATATTATACAATTTTGTGAATCATGAATATAAAGCAATGTTTGGAAATTACTTTATAGAGTGAAAGAATTGATTCCCTTAAAACTTCTTAGAATAGTTCGATGTTTATGAAATAATGCTATGCTCACAAGACATAACATTCAAAATCGGTATTTATACCCATACCAGGATCTCAAAATCACAGCTGCTTCCCGATCTTCACTAAAATCTATCAAATTATAAGATAGTACATAATTTTTTTTAGAATTTGGATTATATATGTTTCTTAGAATTGTAAATGATTTTACTAGATTTTGTCATGATCGGTCTATGTCTTGACCTAAACATAAAGAAATTTTTTTTAATATCTACATGCCACAAATTCATAACAATACCACTAAAATTTGGTTTTATCAATTTTTAAATCTATCTTTGCTTTTTTTACGTCCATTTGGTTCGAAAGAATTTGTTTCTCTTATGGAGAAGATTAAAATTTCAGGGTGTATACAAATAAATGGTTAGATATATTTCAAAAATTCCTTATTTTCAGTTAGAAAGTTATGTATTGTTTTTGATAATTTGAATTTACTAGTATACCCTAGCACTCGAAATTCGAGTGCAATTTTAAATTTTTTTCTTTCAATGTTTTTTAATCTATATATATACATATATATAAAACTTATGAATATTTGAATGAGCCTAAAGGTATGCAGAGTGTAACGAATTATTATAAATATTTTATTTCTATTGAATTTAATATATTTTTAAAACATATTATACAAAAAATTTATCATCTTCGCTTCTTTTCTATAAAAATTATAACTATACCAAATTTCACACTCCTCCGTGACCGCATTTTGCTTAGAAAGGGAATAAAAAATTTAACTTCACGTATGAATATATAGATTCAATTGACTGACTAAATTGGACACTGCTTAATTTATGTAGGGCTTTGCTTTTAAATTTAAAATTTTGTAGAAGCTGGCTGCATACTTAACAATGGGGGAAATATAGGAAAACTTCGTACGTATCATATTACCAAATAACTACAAGAAAACCAAGTAGCGAAAAATACAATTATTTTGCAAGCGTAAAAGCACCTATATGATCACCGATTTTAACGGCTAATATCTTCAATCTCTCCCACTAACAAAAAAAAAGCAATTATAAAGTTTTAGTCGGTCTAGGCCAACTACAGGGTGGGCTAACTTGGACTGACTGATTTGAAATGCTTATAATTTTTGAATTTTTTATATTTTTTTTATTTTTTTTTTTTTTGCAGATAATACAGAATTTTGCAAAATTTTATAATGTTGTTGAATTTTATTATGTTTCCGGACGATCAATTGTTACAACGCAAAGCATTTTAATACTGCAGAGGCTCCCAGTGTAAACATGATAAGAAGCTTAATGACCCGTTTTGAGAATTTGGGTTCAGTGGGTAATGAACTACGAAGAAATGTTGTTCGCCCTGTTCGCACTGAACAAGCTATAGAGGCTGTACGAGAAAGTGTTAACAGGGATGCAACTGTGTCTACTCGTCGACGAGCTACTCAATTGAACATCTCCAGAACATCGCTACGACGTATTCTAAAAGTTGATATTAAGATGTTTCCATATAAAATTCAATTGGACCAAGAATTATTGCCGAGGGATGCACCACAACGGCTACAATATGCCAACAGATTGGTTTTGCTAGCGACAGAAAATGCCAATTTTTTTAATAATCTGATTATGAGCGATGAAGCATATTTTCATTTAACTGGATATGTGAATAAGCAGGGGTCTAATCGTCGCATACGTGATCGAGTGTGCTCACGTGTCGAATAAAATTTCGTGATGTATCGACTATGCTAATCGCGGCATACGATAGTCACGAAATCGAAATTTATTACAAGTGTTACAAGATATTTAGCTTTTTAATATAACATAAGCATATGATTTAACAAATGTCAACAAGCAAAATAGAATATCGAGCACTTTAAAACAAAAGTAAATAGTTATTAACAATTTTTTTTATTTATATTATCAATAATTTTTAATTTTGTGAGCATCTCCAACTGAAGCGACTTAATTTTTAAATCTACCTTTTTATCTCCATGCTAACAATGTGTTCTTTTTCCTTTAGTTTTAACGAAAGTTCTTTGAATTCCAAAAATTTGTCCAACTTTAAGGAAATTTTTGAAGATGGGTCTTTAAGAGACTTATTCTCAATTCCAACAGCTTGGAGAGAATTTGTTTTTCGGCAGATGAAAGAAGTATTTCTCATATTATTTGGTTTTTCTTTAAATTACTCGTTAATAGCTATAAAACATTTCATGTCTTCCTATTAAATATAATACAAAAATTTAATTTTACTTGCGTTATTTTCATATAAAAAACTAATAAAATATGTTTTCGACAGCTTGATATGTATCGAATGACATTTCGAAAGAATTCACTCGATCGATTAGTCGCTGTCGAATGCCATGATTTCAAAATGAAAAATGTCGATCAATTTCACTCGATCACGTATGCGGCGATTAGACCCCAGAACTGCCGAATTTGGGGTACAGAGAATCCGAGAGCATTGCATCAGCGACAATTACACCGTGTCAGATGCACTGTTTGGTGTAGAATCATGGCTGATAAAGTTATTGGTCCATATTTCTTCGTCTCTGGGGGTGGTATACCAGACCGTGTTGGAAAATTTTTTACGTCCGATAGTTCTCAATAATCGCAACATATGGTTCCAGCTCATACCGCAAGAGCCACAATGGCAATTGTGCGAGAAGTTTTCGAAGACCGAATAATTTCAAAAAATACATATTTCGCGTGGCCACCTCGTTCTCCAGATTTGACCAGATTTTTTTTTGTGGGGTTTCTTGAAGGAACGAGTTTACGTCAACAAACCACAAAATATTCAGGAGCTAAAGCAGAATATTCGCACAGAAATTGCTCAATTGCAGTCAGAAACGTTGCGCAACGTAATACAAAATGTATTGAGTAGAGCCATTAACTGCCAACAGGAAAATGGACGCCATCTAAAAGATGTAATTTTTCATACTTAGCTTAAAAAAATTTATAATTTATACTTTAATTTGCAAAAAAAATTAAATAAAAAAATTTTTAAAATACAAAAATTATAAGCATTTCAAATCAGTCAGTCAAACTTGGTCCACCCTGTATAATATAATCCAACTTTGGTGAAGCAAGTGGTTAGGTTAGGTTAGATGGGTTGCCCGCCCGAAAGCGAATATTCTCGAAGGCCATACGGACTTTAGAAAGTGTCGGAAGGTAGGGGTAGAAAGAGAGATTATGAAAGTGAAGATGCTATGCGTCCCTCCTGAACCAGCAAGATTCATTGAAGAAGTCAAATTCCCTCAAGAACATCTACTATGCGGTCTATTCGTTCCGCAATCTGCCTTATTATACAGTGTCCAGTAAATACATCTATAAGTAGGTTGATTGTCCCTTTACCAAAGCCAGGGGTTGCTTTCGTTCTCCTTGGACCAGGCAGGGGTCATAGGATCTAGTATAATCTGCAAGAGGTCAATTGTGTCCACCTTGACCCTAGTTCAAGATCAGCTACCTCATCAATTAGATTCGACAGCTCGGAAAGAGATATTCTAATATCAGTGTTCATTGTCCCGCTCAAAGATTCTGAGCCTTTTCGTGCACACTCGTCAGCCAGCTGGTTGTCTTTGACCCCACTATGTTCTGAAACCCATATCAATCTCAAGATGTGTTACCGAATTTGGTCGAGGGACCTGATACATTCCCTCACACACCTCGATCTAACGGTTCTCGATTTCAGAGCTTTGAGAGGAGCAAGACTATCCGCGAAGATATTCATGGTCGCTCCAGAATTATTTTCCTAAATGTCAAGTTGCTCAGAGTAGACCTCTGACCGTGTACCCGCTACCATCTTCGAACCGTCGACATACACTGAGATCGCAGCTCTGTCTATGACAGAGTCTGCCGCCCACTCTTTCCTTGTCGGTATTTTGATCGTAAAATTTCTCCCAAAGTTCATCACAGGTGACATATTTGTGTCCCACCCTCTGTCCGTAGGATTATACTGAATCTATAATTGGACATAGAAAATAAGCATAATCCATATTTGATGATATTGTTGCAGATAACAAGAAGTTTATATCTGATGTTATTTGTATATTATATGTAGGATTATGTAGGATTATACTGAAGCTATAATTGGACATAGAAAATAAGCATAATCCATATTTGATGATATTGTGTAGATAACAAGAAGTTCATATCTGATGTTATTTGTATATCTGTGGTCACAAGCGATAACCGCCTAAGTCGACTTAAGAACGATTTGAGTTATGTATGCTGTCATATTCTACTAAAAAATCTTTATATTGACGTGAAATCCCCATTTCTCTAACACTGCTTTTTAAAAAGATATTAATACAAATATTCTGACCTAAGTCGTAATGAAGCCCCATTACATTTATATGAAAAGCTATTTTTCTCAAAAGCATGATTTTCGAGTTAGGCGGTTTTTGCTTGTGACCACAGATATATGGACAGATATATGGATTAGTTTTAATCATGGCCATATTTAGTAAAGTCTCTTACTTTTCTCAAAAACATATAAAAACCAAATTTCTAAAAAATCTATGCTTAGACTTAATTGACTTAATGACTATGGGGACTATGTTCACAAATGGTCCTACACCGTTGATTTTTCGACTACTGATTAGTGAGTATAATACACATAAATACACCAAAATTTATCGACACATACATATATGTATGTGTGTATGTAGAGGGGCTTGGTCTGAACACCGATTTTCACCAATTTCAACAGCGCTTGTCTTACGGGCGATAATTGATTATATATGAAAATATACTCATATTTGAGACCTGCAGTTTGATTACAATATTCACATGGACACACACACGGACAGACAGACAGACGAACGGACGTACGGATATCGCTAAATAAAAGGTGGTATAATAAAAATTGGGTCTAGCTTGTTTGGTACAAACATCGGTACAAACTCGTCATACCTTCAGCACATAATGGAATAGATATTAAAAAGACGCTGCTCTGAAACTTTTTTGAGTTACACTTAATATAGGCCTCGAATAACAGAAATTATCAATTGTTTTTTGGAAATTACAAATTGTATCTCAGATTATATTATTTTTGTTCAGAAATGATCTCTTGTATTTCAGAAATTACAAATTGTATCCCGATATTAATTATTATAAGGAGTGAAACCGAAAAAACCTTAACATACGTTTTTACTCTTAACTTTTTTCGTAAACAGTGTTTGTATTATTTTTTGATCAAGTTGCATTTTAATAATATGTCAGTTAATACGTTTAATGACAACCCTATTCGATGGTGCGTGGTAGAGCAGAAGAAATCATATATTTCTAAACTCCATAATTATACCGTATTGTTAATCGGACCGGTGTCTGGGATTTCAGCCTTCATCAGCGATTAATTGAATATTGTTATAATTGAATAGCTAGTTTCTATATTATATTTTTCTACTTAGGGCGGGCGTGAGGTTTGAACCTGGTTCTATCTCACAAACACTCGTACTTGCGCTTGTTGGTCATGCGCTTCAACACACTCACCTAACACACCCACCCTATTCATTTGTTGTTAGTTTGATAAAAATGAGTGATGAAATAGAAGTGGGTGCTAAATTTAAAAAATATTTTCAAAAAATTCAACTTTTTCCTACAATAAGTTGGCCAAAGAATCAAAGGTCTGCCGTATGACTGTTTCCAATGTCATTAGGAACTATGAGGAGTATTTAGCCATTGATAGGAAACCTGGTTCCGATATACAAAAAGGTGCACATGATGTTTGTAAGTACAAGAAAATAAGACGCATATTTAAAAGAGCTCAAAATACATCCGGCAGAAAACCAAATAATGAAGGTTTGAAAACACGAAAAGTCCAAAAAATTCCAGACAGGAATGCTTTAAAAAATTTAAAGACCAAAAACAAAGCACGGAAACTGAAATCACACTTCATAGAAGAAATACTTCTGCTGCATGATGAAAAACGAAACGTGGCAGCTTCCAGGACAAACTTGCTATGTTGCTAAGGCTCGAGGAAACGCTGAAGATAAGTTTACGACCTAAAAGTAAACGGAACTTAAAAAAAAACAAGTTGCTGATGTGACAACCAATATGCAGTTGCTGCAAAAGATGTGAGTCATACACACAGAAAAAAAATTCGCCAACCGAATTGCTGTAAAGTGGAACAACCGTATTTTCGATTGTATCAACCGAAATTTAATAGCATCTGCCAATTTTCTATTATGATAAAATATTTACTGTTAAGGCAACAGAATTGTAATCATAGTGATCCCGAAATTCGGTTATTAGCATTACCGCAATTCGGTTGGCAATAAATTCGGTAGCCACAATGAATCTGTTTTCTGTGTGTATGTTACAACGGGCTCTAAAAAATATAAATTTATATTAACGAATGTTTGCAAAGAATATTACTTTCTTTCATAAGCCAACACAATGTGTCCATATATTTTGGTCACTCGTTAAGAACGCTCTTGAGTGGTACAAGATCAATAACGTGATTTTTGTACCACGGCAGGCAAATCCTCCATACTGTGTAGATAAATTAGGGTCTTGTGAAAATGGAGTGAAAGAGCACAAAAGAAGCGTACCCAAATATGGAAAATGTTAAACAAAGATAGACAACTTGTTCAAAAAAAGTGACAGAAACCACTATGAAATCCCTAATAGAAGGGTTTCCGTAAGAGGTCCATAAGTATATAAAGTAATGATTAGAAGTATAAACGTAATCTTTTTCTGTAAGCTTTAATATAATTTCAATAAAATCAATAAAAATCAAATTTCTAGATTCAATGGCTTCCTTATTATTACATTTTATGTATGTGTGTTATGATATCTTCGATCTAACTCATTATTTAGAAATTGGAATACATTTGTAAAACACAATTGATAGTTTGATATTGATTGATAGAAAATTGAATTAATATAAATAGATAAAACAATTGGACGATATCAGTGATATTCTTCACCAAAGCTATTGAAAAAGAGTATCAATATAAATGATTCTGGATCAATCGGTATAATAAAGGTAGTGTTACGAGTAAAAGTCGCGCCGCTTTTTTTTTTGCCACAAAAACCACTCTTTGACAAAAACCACTTTATTGCATTATTTTTATTTTAAGAAAAAAAAATTAATTTTTATATATTTCTATATTGCTATTGGATTCATATGCAAATCTATTCTTTTTATTCATTAATGGTGAATTATGTTATCTTTTATAATTAAAGTTAACTTTACATTACTATGTTATACTATATTACTTATTTAATAATGTTAAAAATGGTAAAGCTCATCCACTGTTAACAGCACACCATATAGTTCGCTGTGGTGAGAAACTTTGTCACCACCACTGTATTGAGCTTTACCATATATATAAACAGCTTGCTTGGAGAAGAGACCGTATAAAAAGGCAGTGCGCTAACGAGAAAATGTGAGTTCACCAGTGGACAGCCACACGGTAAGGTCGCATTCAACTGAAAGGTCGGGTTTCCATCATCAGTTCAATATAACTTACTAATTGCCATGGTATAGTCACTTAAGATTGAAAGTTTGTTCTACAGCATCAATCCAGTGAATTTTACCTAGTGCACTTGGACAACTAGTGACTAAACAACATAGTCTGGATCAATCGACGGTTTCCGGGTTTCAATCATTGATTGGACCAGACTTGTTGTTTTACATAGGGGACCGTCACTGTCGGTTGGAGTGTTTCACATCCTCAAGCTGGTGATCTTTACCTTTTGTTAGATTCTGACGTTCAGCGATTCTACTGGACTGTCACTGTCTGGTGGGGAATTTTACATCCCCAACGAGGTGACCTTTACCCTGTGCTAGAGTCCGACTACACGAGTCATCCCCGAAATTGAAAGAGTGTTCTACACCATCAATAAGACGTAAACGACCAGTGATTCTACACGACGGAGAACTGTAGGTAACACGACCACTGAACTCAGCTGGTAAAACGTAGATTGTGTAATAAGCTCGTGCACCCAGTTTTTGTGGAATAAAGTTTATAACGTTTTACGAAAAAAATAAGTTGTGCGTGTCTCATTTTCCATCGGTAAAAAAAAAATAAAATTAGTGTAACGAACCCTGGACACGCTGAGGTTACCCCAGCATAGTGCGGAAAACGTGTCGTTACAGTAGTTAAAAACATCAGCACAAATTCATAAAACCATATCATACAATAGTGTGGCATTGCCCATAGCCGAATTCCCGTGGCATCCATATGAAATGGCAACTGAGGGGTTTAAGTAAAAATTTAAACTTTCTACTACTTATGTACAATATCTACTTCAGTTGTGATATTTAAACCCTTAACCTAAAATTATCTAAATTATAATTATGAGTACATTTATCTTATCTTCCACAAAAGTAAAAGTACGACAAAAGTATGCGACTCATAATTTTCAACATACAAATAAATAAAATTAATAATAAAATTTCTCATCTGCTACTCATTAAAACGCCGAAGAATTTCCATATTTTTACCCTTAAAAATGTAACATTAAATATAAATTTATCCTGCTGGGTATACATAATGAATTAACAAAATATATATTTTGAATATTAAGCCTACGCCAAACTCGCAGTCATAATTAACCCTTAAGAAAGAATATGAAACCTTTTAACTAATTTGTTACACAACATTAAGAGTGAAATGAATGAAAAAAAAATTATGAATATTCTTTGATTTTATCGATACAGGCTTAACAAAGAACCAAAAAAGAATGATACATGTTCCTTAAGGAACATTACCTAAGAAGATGTAAATCATTGTTGGAAGACAAGTGTGTAGTGTACGAATACGAGGTATGGCTTAAGCCTTTTGTCTAATGATCCTCAATGTCCTTAAGAATTCTATAGAAAAGTATAACATATTATGTGAAACCTTTATAGAAAAGAATAATGTACTTGAGAGACTTCAAATAGAGTTTTACAACACACAATGATGACAATGATAACAATCGCTTGTAAATATTAAAATACTAGCATAAGGATACTCTTGAGTATTCAATACAACTATGAACATCTTCCTTTTACTCCTTTAAATTCAAAAAGAAAATTCCTTGAATTGTGTTTATTCTATAGCACAACAGGTATTTTATTATTGCATGCAATTCAATAAATATTTGTAATAAATTTGTAAATTAACAACAATTTTTGATTACTCCTTCAACAAACAACTGAAGTCAAATCAATTGGAAATTTTATACAATTTTATTTTTTATTGATATCCTTTGATTTCGGTAGTCTGTATAGGGCGTTGTTTGATAAAGCCTTCTATGTTCTATATTTGATATTTATTGGGTTTAATATAAACGTCATTGATTGTCTGTTGTCTATAGAGGCGTTTTATTGTCTCATCATCGGTATACATCTTATGGAGAACTCCGCATTTATGTCATCAACATTGTAAAAATGTTTACAATAAAGATCTTTAACTGATTTTTTAGAAATCAATATTTTGATAGCGGGCTGATATAATCTTTTGAAAATATATAAAGACATAAAAGAGTCATTAATGTCTCTTCAAGAAAATATTAAAACTTGATTTATGCAGACATATATATTATAAGGATAACTATTTATTTACATTTATTTTCATTTGTTTGGGATAGAAGAAAGAATTTATTTGACATTTGGAATAACCATGATATAGAATGTTTTGATTTGTGACAGCTGTGCATAAAATATTTTTAAATATAATTTCTATAATTTCATATGTTATTACAATAATATTCCGATTTATATACCCAGTAGAAAATATATAAAATACGCTGAAAGCGACCAACTTATGACATGCAAATGTCGTTGCTGACCAAGTCATGTTGACATGTCAGACTGAATGGTCAAAACAAATAGCATCGTGAATACATTCGACTTTTTCATATAATAAATCAAATAAATGTACCTTCAACTTTTAAGCCAAAATAATCACCTGTGTGGCATATTTAAGTCACCTTGTAGACAACTAAATTTGTAACGGGGTTCTTGCATTTGTCTATACACACAAATAAATCTGGTGTATTAGTTTCAAGTATGCATGATTAGATATCGTAAGAGCTAACTAGCCAAAATTTATACAATAGGTTCAGTTATAGCTCTTCTAGAGATTTCCCAAAAATGGGCCAAAACGGTTATACAAAGTAAATTATTATCATCGTATATCTAGAGTACTATAACAGCTAGGGTCACAAAACTTTATGTAAGATCGTAAGTTAGAGGTGTTTTTATAGAGCGTAGCAACTTATATAGTAGAATTAAGCATTCATGCTAAAAATGGGATAGTATTACGAAGCGAAATTCATGACACTAGTGCCGAAATCTGGCAGAATCGGCTTAGTGGGAGTGGCACCTCCCATATATAATATATATTGATCATCAATTATCTGGAGTCCTTTACAAGTTATTAATCTAAGAAGTCGAGACATATATCTGCGGGATCGTACCAGTAGTCGTGGCACATCCAGCTCAAAGTTAACTATACAATTTTGTTATAGTTATTGATGTACTTATTTTATTAAGTATTATTAGAATAATGAATTATAATTAGTACTAATTGGTATAGTAAATAAAAATTTATATAAATAATTAATTTTTGCATAAATTTTCAATAAATATAATTATAAACATAATTTAATATACTTATAATTATATATTTATTATAATTATATACATAAATTTATAAGTATATTAAATTATGTATATAATTATATTTATTTAAGTATATACAAATAATACAATAAAAGATGGAATCAGACTAATGGGCATGGAACTGCTCATATAAGGCGAATATATAATACTAGCAGATTCCAGCGCTCGAAATTCGAGTGCAGTTTCTAGGAAGCTTATTTTCCACTTAGCCAATTCACAAACCAACATTTTTATGGTTTACTACTATTGTGAATGAAGATAACAAACTCATTAACAAACACATTAACAAATTTAATAAAACACACATAGCATATGTGTAATTTGATGTATGTATTAGTAGCAACTTTAAATGCAATTTACTCAAAATAAAGGAAAAAATTTTAAAATCTGTAAGTCTGCAAAACGTCTAAAAAGGAATATCTTTCAAATAATGTACATTTGGTCAAAATCGGGACAAAACGGTAGAACAAAACATCAGTCACAAAAAATCGCCTAGCCCATTAATATTATAGATAAACTATGTAAAGTCCAAATGCTATTAATGACATTGGAAATATATTTTTGCTGTCTAAACATCTATACGCGCAGTTCTATTTCACAATACAATCACAAAAACAGCGTAACATATAAGACATAAGATGAAAAATAAAAAATTAAAAATTAAAAATAAAAAATGAAAAATAAAAAATTAAAAAAAAAAAATACAAATAAAAAAAATTAAAAATTAAAATGAAAAAATTAAAAAAAATAAAATATTAAAAATAAAAAATTAAAAAAAAAATACAAATAAAAAAAATTAAAAAAAAATTAAAAATTAAAATGAAAAAATTAAAAAAAATAAAATATTAAAAATAAAAAACTAAAAATGAAAAATCAAAAATGAAAAACGAAAAATGAAAAACGAAAAATGAAAAATAAAACTTGAAAAATAAAAAATGAAACAAGAAAAATAAAAAATGAAAAATAAACAGGTAAGACCGACTATACGATACCCTATACCATGCGTTTAGAGACCCTATCTATCAGGCCCAACTAACTGGATATAGAAAATAAGCATAAACCAAATTTGAGTGGGATTTTTATTAATTTTTTTGGATGCAGATATGAAAAAGTTCATATCGAATGCTATATCTATATGAGGACTAGGCCCAATAAGGGACCGATCCTGACCATGTTCGGTAAAGTCTCTTGTATTTTTCAAAAATAAATACAAACAAAATTTGAAAAGAATCTGTGCAATATTTTTGTTTTTTGGTAGATTTAAGTGAAGATCGGGAAGCAGCTCTATATGGGACCTATGACAAAGAGTTTTCCCATAGGGATCATTTTTGGACTACTGATTAGTGGATGTAATAAACACATACAAACCCAATTTAACTAAGATTTATATGATAATTTGGATGTTATGGCATTTTATGTTGATTTCATAGGGGTCATTTGTATGGGGGCTAGGTCTGAACATGGACCGATTCTCACCGATTTCAATAGTGTTCATCCAATGGCTGATAGAAGCTCATAAACCAAATTTCATCAAAATATATTCATAGTTGCGACCTGCAGTTTGATTAAAAGCTTTACATGGACACACAGACGGACGGACGGACGGATGGATGGACATCGTTAAATTTGATTCTGATTCGATCGGTATAATAAAAGATGGGTCCAGGTCAAATATTTTTGGTAGTTACAAACAGCAGCACAAAGTCATTATACCCAAACCACATAGTGGTATAGGTTATAATGAAAAATGAAAAATGAAAAATGAAAAATCAAAAATCAAAAATAAAGAATGAAAAATAAAAAATGAAAAATCAAAAATAAAAAATAAAAGTGAAAAATCAAAAACGAAAAATAAAAAATGAAAAATAAAAAATGGAAAGCGAAAAGCGAAAAATTAAAAATTAACCAGTTGAAATAAATAATAACAAATATTTTTATGTTAGCAGAGTCCCTGCAGTTGATTGCTGTAAGTGATACATAGATGTCGCTTTCTGTTTGATTTTAAAAAAGTGCCATAAAAACTCTTTGGTTAACAGATAACTGTGAACGAATAAACGCTGTGCGATGCGCTTCTGCAAATTCTAGGAAATTTTTTTTTTCATTCAATATTTTTCTTTCAATATTTTTTATATCTATATGTATAAAAAATTTGGAATATGTAAATAAAATTCATTAAATTGTGTATTTTTAAATAAAATTCATTAAATTTCATTATAAATTTATGTTGAACACACAGAAGATATATAACTGGGGCTGTTAATAAATAATTTTGTAAGAGCCTAAAGGTGTGCTCATCAATTTTAACCAAATCATAATTCAACACAAATTTAATAAACACACACACAAGCTTAAGTGTTAGTTGCAACTTTAAATGAATTTTACTCAAAAAAATATTCCACATGGTGAAAATCTGTAACTATGGTGGACAAATAAAATGAAATTCCTTTCAAATGGTATATCTTTTGTCAAAATCGGTTGATAAATACAAGCGTTAAACCGGTCACAAAAAATTGCCTGGCCTATTAATATTATACATATATATATGACAGCCGAAATCTCAACAAACAGTTTTCCAAATTCATCTCGTTTTTCTGTTTTTTTTTTTTTTTGTCACTACAGTTATAGTAAACTACATATGTCAAAATACGTTCAACGAATACATTTTTTTTTTTTTGGTTATTTAATGAAATAAGTATTGATTGTGTGCGATCAAAAAAATTGAACAGCTCATATTTAAGCATGTTTGTTGAAATTATATTTTCCTTTCATTTAAAACTTTGATTATACCTAAAATTTCTTATTTAGCCATTATTTGTTATTGCTAATTGTAATGGAAGACTTAGAATCAACCAATGTTGTGATAGTGTTGTGGGATATTTTGTTTCATTATGATTTTAAAATTTATTACAATTCATTTAGATTAGACGGATTTTTTCCTTCTAACTTCCCGATCTACAAGCTCTCATAGGTTTTCTATGGGGTTGAAATCAGAGG
This sequence comes from Cordilura impudica, assembly GCA_963682025.1. NCBI lineage: Eukaryota > Metazoa > Arthropoda > Insecta > Diptera > Scathophagidae > Cordilura > Cordilura impudica. Next base: position 70,229,351 of record OY821520.1, read on the forward strand.
ATTGTGGCGTCCAATCCAAAACATGTACATAATTGTCGCTTAGAAAGCTGTGTTGTCCAGGAATTTCCCAATATTTATTTGCGTTCATAATCCATTCGATTTTGATCAATTGACAGACTCCGTTATGTGAAAACGCACTTGTATGGCATAATGAATCCATTTCAAACATATCGCTTCTTTTCCCACACCATAATTGATCCGAAGCCATGTTTGACTGTTAGTAACTGATATCTAGAGGAAAATCCTTGTTTAGTTGGTAAACGTATGAAATTTATTCCATCCGAGTCAAATAAATTAAATATGCTTTCGTCGCTCCACAAGACTCAGCAAAGTCAAGGCAATTCCTTTTGTTGGCCCTATTAACGAGTGGTTTCTTTGCCGGTCATCTAGCAAGCAAATTTTGCTTCAGTTAGTCTATGGCGTGCAGTATGAACTCCAAGAGAGGCACCAATATATTCAGTTGCGAAACCAGCCACGTTTACTGCCATCTTTTGCGGGTCTTGCTTTAAAGTTTTTAATAATTGCTATTTAGCTATCAGTCGAAAACTGTTTGTAATATAATTATACCCTATACCACTATGTGGTTTGGGTATAATGACTTTGTGCTGCTGTTTGTAACAACCAAAAATATTCATCCTAGACCCATCTTTAATTATACCGATCGACTCGGAATCACTTTTTGAATCGATATAGCAATGTCCGTCCGTCCGTCCGTCCGTCTGTGTGTCCATGTAAAGTTTGTAATCAAACTACAGGTCGCACATATGAATATGTTTAGATGAAATTTGGTATGTAAGCTTCCATCGGCCATGGGATGAACGCTATTGAAATTGGTGAGAATCGGTCAATGTTCAAACCTAGCCCCCATATAAATGACCCCTATGAAATCGACATAAATTGTCATAAGTTCCAAATTATCATATAGATCTCAGTCAAATTGGGTTTGTATGTGTTTATTACATCTATTAATCAGTAGTTCAAAAGTACTCCCTACAGGAAAATTCTTAGTCATAGGCCCCGTACAGAGCTGCTTCCCGATCTTCAGTTAAATCTATTAAAAAACAAAAATATTGCACAGATTTTTCTCAAATTTGGTTTGTATATATTTTTTCAAAGTATAAGTGACTTTATCAAATATGGTCATGATCGGTCAATTTTTCGACCTAGTCCCCATATAAATATAGCACCCGATATGAACTTTTTCATATCTGCAGCGAAAAATATTAATAAAAATGCCACTCAAATTTGATTTATGCTTATTTGCTATATCCAATTAGTTGGACCGAAGAGATAGGGTATCTTGACCATGGTATAGGGTATCGTATAGTCGGGCTAGACCGACTATAATTTTCTTACTTGTTTTTTAATAAACTTTTAATGGGAAAGCAACTTACTTTTGCTGTTTATAATTTAATTCGTGTGCCTTGTCATGCTTTGTTACGACTTATCGATCCTATTGACCTGTAGATTTTCATAATCAATTTTTCCAAGTTTGTATTGTACAATTAAAACATTATATTTTATTTATTTTATTTTCTTTTTTTCAAGACTTGCTGATATGCAATATTTTCATTCGGTGCAAAAATTATAATTTTTGATAATTATAAAATCTACTCTGCCCATGAGAAAAAAGTGGGCTTTCGAAATTAAATCAGGCAATACTTAATTATTGGCCTAGAATTAGAATATCATTTGGCAATGTTTTCTATTAGCGATAATTTATTTTGGCGAATTTAGTTTTTAAAAATTTTTGATTTTGACTATTTTTGTTTTTAGCGACTTTCGGTTTTGGCTATTTTGGAATTTGGCAATTCCGCCCAAATTTTCCACGATTACTTACATTGATAATTAACGTAATTGTCAAAACTTGCAAGGCTATCGCTTCTATAGTACTTCACATGTTTTAGTCACACCTAGTTTCCTATGCCGACCATTTTTTATCTGACTACTTACATTAATATCTGATTGACGAGTACAAAGTGTCAAGGATTTCCCCTTTATAGTAATCCAGTATAGTATATTTACTTTGCATGGCAGGCGCCATCCCCACTGCTCCAGGCATGCCCATTTTTGTTGGACTAATCACATGAATAACTTATGTATAGTCTCAAATAAAAGAATACCATTATTTTGAAACAGATGCAATCAAAGATGATATTCTCATCTTTTATGAACACAACTGTATCTAGAACAACAAAATGCTCCACCACGCTATCATTTATGTTACTTAAAAATGGTTGCACAACTACTCTCTTACTTTGCAATACTTCTAGCTTTCCGATTTCTGTTCTTCCCGTTATCAACTTTTTATACAATACCAAGGTCATTGAAAATGCTAGAAGTGATATTTTTGAAAATTCTGTTGATAGTTCCACAACTATTTCCAAATTTCGCTACATATTCTATGAAAGCGCTGCTGAAAGACTATGTGCTAGAACAGATTATATCGGGTACCAATTTTAATAAATATTGTTTCGCTCCTGCATATAGGATTCTTGTCTCGTGCATGTTAACAATATCAAAAATTGCCTGCCTATTATTCGTTACTATTAAGTATTAAGTAATATTATTTAAGTATTACATTTTCATGCAATACCCTGACCACAGAATGGTGTAAAATACAAATATACCTTAAGAGTCATTATTAATCTGTTTCATTGCAGAAATTTAAGCCTGACGTATTGCCCAGTATTTTATGTGACATATACTAATTTCCCAGAAAACATTTAATTCGAACTTTGGAACTGACCTCAGCGGGGAACAAAAATGTGTCTTGGGCTGCTTTGATGCTAAAGCATTTTATCGTTGGTGACAATACTAAGTTAAGTAGGCCGTCTTCTATTTTATGTTTTTCCAACATAAAAATTGATATGAGCTTTAAAATAAAATATTAATGTGGTCTATTTACAATACTTGTATCGCTACTTATCTAGGAATTAATTTGTTGTTTATAAGAATTCTTTTAAGAATTGGTACTTAATGTTACCTACTCATGTAGGAAAAAATTTGCAACTCAGCCATTGGCCACCGATAGTAATAGAAAACAAAAATAAAGTTAATGAAGAACGCATATGAAATGAAAATTATGTTTTCAATGTCGTTAAAGAAATAAATTTGTAAATTTATGCGGATATTAATTTAAATGCATGCACAGCAGTTACTTGCCTTAAGATGTTCGATTTACAAATGTTGCTAGTCTCCACTTGCCATATAAATGCTAAACATCTCAATGGTCATGACTTTTGTTCAACAAGTTGACAACAAATCCGTACTGGTACTGGTATCAACACCAGACAGTAGTTTGAAATAGTAGAACGATTATTTGTTGTAGCAGTAGTAGTCTTAGTTATAGCTGTAGCAGTAATCTGAACATTTTGCACTCAGCACACTATAATTTTGAATAAAATACTGTGTCAAGAGCGGTAATGTCATGGAGCTTCTTCATTTATAAAGCACGAACAAGCAAAATATATAAAGAAAAAAAATTGTTCTTAAAAGCTCCTTCGACTAATCAAATAATAATTATCATTAAAAGGTAAGAAATCCACAATGAGGCAGAAGGAAGAAATATAGTCAATCCAGACGTTTTGGTGTAAAAGTGATTAAAGTAAATAAAGAAATACCGTTTTTATACCCTATACCTTTATGTGGTTATGGTATATTGACCTTGTGCTAATGTTTGTAACTACCAACAATATTTGACCTAGACCCATATTTTATTATAGCGATCGACTCACTTTCTGAGTCGATTTAGCGATGTCCGTCTGTCCGTCCGTCCGTCCGTCCGTGTGTCCATGTAAACCTTGTAATAAAACTACAGGTCGCAAATATGAATGTATTACGATGGAATTTGGTATGTAAGCTTTTATCGGCAGTAATCGGTTCATATTCAGACCTAGTCCACATACAAATGAAAACCCTATGAAATCGACATAAATTGCCATAAGACCCCAAATTATCATATAGATCTCAGTCAAATTGGGTTTTTATGTGTTTATTATATCCACTAATCAGTAGTCCAAAAATAATGCCTATAAGACAATTCATAGCAATAGGCTCCATATATAGTAGACCTGCTTCCGGATCTTTTTCTAAAATTTGTTTTGTAGTAGATATTTTGGAACATGAACTTTTTCATATTTAAAAGCAAAAAATTTATAACAATGGCACTCAAATTTGGTTCATGCTTATTATCTATATCTAATTAGTTGGACCTAAGAGATAGGGTCTCTAAGCGGATGGTATGGCGTATCGTATAGTCGGTCTATACCGACTATTATTTTCTTACTTGTTTAGTATAGTCATATAGTCTTCTAGGCATAGATTCGACAAGTTTTCTTGTTATATCGGAGGAGCTTATGCTCCATTCTTCCTTTAGAGGTTTCTTTTAGTTTGACTTGCTTGAAATAGCCTTTCGACTTATTTTTCTGTCAAGATTTTCCCACAGATGCTCGATCGGGTTAAGGTCCCGGAACTGTGACTGTGACGGATGATCAAGTGTCTTAGGAGTCCGGTACAGTAGCCACTGTTTCACAATTTTAGACGCATGCTTTAGATCGTTGTTCTGTGGGTAGATCCAGTTTCCAGCCATACCTTACTTCTCGACACTAGGGCCAACATTGTCCTTCAAAATGGCTAAGTAATCCATTTTCTTGATGGTGGAATAAATAAAAACAAGATTAACAACACCTGTTGCCGTCATATAGCCCCAAACCATAACTGAACCTGCGCCGTGTTTGACAGTGTTGGCCATATTTTTGGAGGCACTTCCGCTCTGAAAAGTTCGAATTTGCTCTTATCTGTATATAATGTATTTTTTCAAAAAGATAGAGCCTCATTTTTCTACCTTTTTTCGAAATTCATTTGCTGCTCTGATTCGCCTTGGATATGTATGGTTTATTACATGGTATCCTTCCATGTAGACCATTTTTTGAAGCGATCTCCTTACTGTACTCTAACTTATTGACTTCCCTGATTTCTGCATTATGTTTTTTGATCATTTTACTGCTCTTTAGGCTGGATATATCTTTACTTCTCATACTACAGCTCTAACTTCAGTACCACTTACCCGCTTTGGGCATGCAGATCTCGGTAAATCTTCACCTTGATAGTGTTTGACATATTAAAGAATTGTTTTTTTTTTTATTGTGCAATTACAATTTGCCAATTTCACGAGCGGGTTTACTCTTTTCTTTTAGAGCTAAAATAATTTTCCAAGTATCTGACGATGTTTGTTTTCCCCTAGTGAGACTACTTTCTTTTACACCTTTTTATTTATTAGTACAAATCAGCTTTAAATGATGTTAAGTAAAGAAAAACACGTGATAAGTACAAATTTTTCACCAAAAATTTAAGGTTCTTCCCCTAAATATAAAAATGCGTAAGTAAGTGTTACCACTGTTTATTTATTTTTTTTTTTTTTTTTTTGACGCGTAAAATCATTTTCACTTTTTAGAGATTTGCGAAATATTCCCACTTGATTTGATTTCATGTTTTATAGTAGTCAATCTGTAAATGGAATAGTAGTAAACTCTGTAACATTATTTTTATCAATAATAAATTTGTTTTAAGAACATTTTCAATTAACGTAAACTGTATAAATAAACTGTATATATTATTCATAAATAAATACTGAAGTAATAATAATAATTTTTAACTTTCATATTTCATATGTATTAGTAAAAATTGAGATTAATAGTTGTAACAATCAATAATTAAAATTCAGAATTCAATTGTATCAACTATACACAAACCGTCATACAATCGAATTTATATATAACGTTAATAGCTTTTACCATTGTACTGTAATGTGTTATACAATTCAGTAATCACAACAGAATAATGTGATAGTACATGGGACTATGAAAATTCGGTTGGCAAAAAAATCGGTTGAAATAATAAATCCGTTTTCTGTGTGTAGCACTGCTCATTCTTGAATTATGCAATTTCTAAATTTAGGTACTTCTCAAATTAAGAATCAGACCTGCTATAAAACAAGTAAGAGTGTTAAAAACGGCTGTGCCGAATTTTTTGATACTCTACACCTGCGACTTAAGCACAATATTATACCCAATGTATAGCTACCACTTTAAAACTGATGCCTATACTGAAACATTAATTCCGAATATCAATTAAATTTAAAGTTAATTGTTTTTCTTTTTGGACAATTTCTATTATAATTTCTTTTTATAACAAATAATGATCATGTCTTCTATAGAAAAAATTAATTACTATTTAATTACTAGAGTAGAAATCCTATAAGTTCCCTAAGTACTTCATAGAACACTTATGAAATTCATTATTTAAAAGTTATACGGTAATTAAAAAAATCGAATTATTCTTGGCTATTAAAAATAAGCAAATTCTAAAATATTTTTAGCTGACTTAACAAGTTATACGTTAATTTAAGGATACATTTAAAAATAAAATACATAATAACAGGTAAGAAACTAAAAAATATAGATATTATAAATTTTTAGGTAATTTTTAATTTTTAAAATTTTTAATTTTTAATTTTTAATTTTAAATTTTAAATTTTTTTAAATTTTAAATTTTAAATTTTTAATTTTTTATTTTTAATTTTTAATTTTTAGATTTTAATTTTTAATTTTTAGATTTTAATTTTTAATTTTTAATTTTTAATTTTTAATTTTTAATTTTTAATTTTTAATTTTTAATTTTTAATTTTTAATTTTTAATTTTTAATTTTTAATTTTTAATTTTTAATTTTTAATTTTTAATTTTTAATTTTTAATTTTTAATTTTTAATTTTTAATTTTTAATTTTTAATTTTTAACTTTTAATTTTTAATTTTTAATTTTTAATTTTTAATTTTTAATTTTTAATTTTTAATTTTTAATTTTTAATTTTTAATTTTTAATTTTTAATTTTTAATTTTTAATTTTTAATTTTTAATTTTTAATTTTTAATTTTTAATTTTTAATTTGTAATTTTTAATTTTTAATTTATAATTTATAATTTTTAATTTTTAATTTTTAATTTTTAATTTTTATTTTTAATTTTTAACTTTTAATTTTTAATTTTTAATTTTTAATTTTTAATTTTTAATTTTTAATTTTTAATTTTTAATTTTTAATTTTTAATTTTTAATTTTTAATTTTTAATTTTTAATTTTTAATTTTTAATTTTTAATTTTTAATTTTTAATTTTTAATTTTTAATTTTTAATTTTTAATTTTTAATTTTTAATTTTTAATTTTTAATTTTTAATTTTTAATTTTTAATTTTTAATTTTTAATTTTTAATTTTTAATTTTTAATTTTTAATTTTTAATTTTTAATTTTTAATTTTTAATTTTTAATTTTTAATTTTTAATTTTTAATTTTTAATTTTTAATTTTTAATTTTTAATTTTTAATTTTTAATTTTTAATTTTTAATTTTTAATTTTTAATTTTTAATTTTTAATTTTTAATTTTTAATTTTTAATTTTTAATTTATAATTTTTAATTTTTAATTTTTAATTTTTAATTTTTAATTTTTAATTTTTAATTTTTAATTTTTAATTTTTAATTTTTAATTTTTAATTTTTAATTTTTAATTTTTAATTTTTAATTTTTAATTTTTAATTTTTAATTTTTAATTTTTAATTTTTAATTTTTAATTTTTAATTTTTAATTTTTAATTTTTAATTTTTAATTTTTAATTTTTAATTTTTAATTTTTAATTTTTAATTTTTAATTTTTAATTTTTAATTTTTAATTTTTAATTTTTAATTTTTAATTTTTAATTTTTAATTTTTAATTTTTAATTTTTAATTTTTAATTTTTAATTTTTAATTTTTAATTTTTAATTTTTAATTTTTAATTTTTAATTTTTAATTTTTAATTTTTAATTTTTAATTTTTAATTTTTAATTTTTAATTTTTAATTTTTAATTTTTAATTTTTAATTTTTAATTTTTAATTTTTAATTTTTAATTTTTAATTTTTAATTTTTAATTTTTAATTTTTAATTTTTAATTTTTAATTTTTAATTTTTAATTTTTAATTTTTAATTTTTAATTTTTAATTTTTAATTTTTAATTTTTAATTTTTAATTTTTAATTTTTAATTTTTAATTTTTAATTTTTAATTTTTAATTTTTAATTTTTAATTTTTAATTTTTAATTTTTAATTTTTAATTTTTAATTTTTAATTTTTAATTTTTAATTTTTAATTTTTAATTTTTAATTTTTAATTTTTAATTTTTAATTTTTAATTTTTAATTTTTAATTTTTAATTTTTAATTTTTAATTTTTAATTTTTAATTTTCCATTTTTAAATTTTCATTTTACACTTTTAATTTTTCGTTTTTCAGGGTTTATATTTTTGCTTTCATATTGGCGATTTTTTTATTATATCGTGATAACGATAAAAAATATATATGGCAATACTACTAACACAGCTCATGGTAATTGTGCTGGTTGCTATGATTCCATCATTTTTTTGTAGCTTTTTATGAACTGTGAATGTTGTTGTAGAACTATTATGTTCAACCACTAAAATATTACAACAATCACACTGGGTTTTTTGTTTTTTTTTGGAAATGTCTACATATTTTTGCTAGTAGCTAAGCACAGTGATGCCCGATTTACTCCCATTTTAAGCACCAACCTGGTGGGAATAACGGCAAATGATAGTATCGTAACTTTTCCTAGCTAAATGGTTGTGTTTGTGAATGAGCATGATTTCAACAGACAGACGGACAGACGAACATCGCTTTTTCGACTCAGCTGTGATAAGGATCAAGAATATATATATTTTATGCCACTGAGGTGTGGAGGGTATAAAAAATCGTTAAAAATACTCCTTTGCCTTCAACAAAATTCCATCTTTTCTACCATTCTATCTTCAGTAACGGACAATGTGTATAGTAGGGTACTCATAACTAAGAAACTCGTGTGAGAATTTTTGTAATACAATTTAAGAAATTTCTGTTTTTTCTTGCAACTAGCGGCTCCAACGGCTTAAAGATCAAATAAACATACTTTTGCTTAAGTAAAACCAAAATATAATTAAGTCATTATTATCGAAGTCATACATTTTTATACAAAAATAAAAAACACGACGCAAAACTACGTAGAGCATCAACAGTTTTAGATATTTAATGGCAACAGGTATGATCTTCATCCTCAGCCTGATTACACGTTTAAATCCAAAACATATTCTCGTCTTGCGCTCTCTTACACTCATTATGTGATCATCGATCTGGTCTATGGCAACTATGCCGTAAAGTATGATTATTTAAAACTCGATTCTTTAAAACATCTCTGTCTGCCCGTCTGTCTTTTAGTTTGTAATTTCATATGATAATCATTGCAATTTATTGTTTTTCTCGTCCATTATGGCATTTATGCCACATTTCATCAGTTCCAAGCAGTAATCTCTTAATTTAAAAAAAATACATATGTTTTTTCTTTTTTCCAGTACAATTTAATATTATTAAAATACGTTTTAGCTAAATAAAAGCAATGGTTATTATGGCAATGATTTAAATAAACATGCAACAGAGACAAAGTTTTTTCTTTAATGACACCTCACGTTTGATCGTTTTGCTAAACTGGAATATTGTTATTAAACAAATATAAAATGAATCCACAATTTTACTTTAAACAACAAATAAGATTAAAAAAAGACCCCAATTAAGTAAATAAATAAAGCAATTTGCGGGATCACTGTTTCAGTCTTAGAGCTGACACATTTTTAATAATAACTTTTTAAACTGATATTTATTTTATTATTATCATGGGTTTTTTCCCAGATTACAATATACTAAAAAGCATTATATTTGAATGAAAATCAAATTAGCATATTTGAATTGAAATTTTATAAAGTAGCTGAAAAAGTGCAATTCATTTAATATTTGTTTAAAATTCAAATTAAGAACACCAATTCTAACCAATTCTAAACGTAATTTAGAATATCCTTGTGCGATTTGCCAAACTTTATTGGAAATATGATCTTGCTACTTTAAATCATTTCACCAGACAACCCCTAACTATAGACTCGGATTATTTTCTGTGCATAACCAGCTTCCTCAAAAATAATTTAAAAAGGAAGTTTTGGAGCTCAGGCAATGCTAAATATATCGTGCTTACTAATAACCTTAGTTTCTTAATTGAAAGCCTGTACAAAAATTACCCTTTTCCGTGTTAAATAAAATTTTAGCAAAAGGAAAAAAAAACAAATGTTCCTCTAAATAACATACAATACTTAAGTCCATAATTTCTACCTACACTTGTCTTTGGCTAACAAGACGAAATGTCTTTAATCATGAGCACCTACTTACAGGTTGATTAATTGAGACACCAACAAGTCGTTTGCGGTTTTTCTCCTTGTTTTTTTTTTCAATAATTCTGGTGGTCTTTAACAAATGAAACAAAAAAATAAATAAATGCACAAAAGGGCCTAATCTAACTAAAAGTCAACAAGCCGCTTGTTTTAAAATCATCAGATAGACAGACGACACTACTGTTTGTGGAAAGGAAGAGTAAATGAAAGTCAATTAGCTTAACAAGACACATCAACAACAGCAGCCGCCAACAGTCATCCAAAAAAAAAAAAAAAAAAAAAAACACAAAAACCACTAACAATATAATGAGAAACCCAGCTCATATAAAAACACTAAAGATAGCACTACAACAAAAAAATGATAATTATTTTGTAATAAGAGAATAACTTCACTCGGAATATCAATTCTCAACGCTGAATTAAAAATCAAGTTGATGAAGAAGACACACAGAAGCGCTGTTGATTGGTGTTGAAGGTTAATCTAAGTAAGCAGGCGAAAATGAGTTTAACCTTAATTTAAATGTTCAACATAAAATGTGTGGTCTTTTTTTAAATAAAACATTGAAGACCTAGTTAGGACTTACGTAAAACATGTTATCAGTTTATATAAAACTCCTTAAAAATGTCCAGATTATGTTAAAAAAAAATAAAAATCCATAAAACTGTCCAGAGTTTGTTAAGTTAAAAGTAAAATTGAATGAGCATGAACAAATTGAGGAAATTAAACAAATTTAAATAAAAAGTAAGCGTGTTAAGTTCGTCTGTGCCGAATATTTGATACATTCCATCTCTCTTTTAAATTCAATATCATAAGCAATGTTTGGTAGTGTTACTAATTTAATTGTGTGAGCTGGGGGTTTTTTTTTTGAATGTTCGTTTTGAATCGATCCCTCTTTTGGGATTTTTGATTTCGGTTCACATTTTTCTAGAATTTGTCTCCAAAAGTTGGTTTTTACGAAAAAAAAAATATGATTTTTAGCGCAAATGTAACCCCAAGAATAGGTTTATTTGAAACATTTTCAGCAGAAAATCTTCATTGCAATAAATACTAAAAAATAGTCTGCGTGAAACTGCGGAGAAAAAATTTTCGTTTTGAATTTTTTCCAAAAACGGCCATAATCTTGCAAAACTTTTCGTGGAAAAACGATTTTTTTTCTGCAAAATCATAAATTTCTGCAGGAAAATTTATTGAATAAAATAAAAGAATAATTCATGGAATACTCACAAATTGTTTCAGAATTTTTGGACACTCTTTTTGAGATTTAAAAAAAAGAAATCTAAAAAAAATTCTGAAAAAAATGAAAAGTGAAAAACATTTCTTCGCAGTTTCCCGCTACAGTTTTTTAACATTTATTGCAACGCAGATTCTCAACTGAAAATTAAAAACAAAAAATACACATTCACATTTGCTCCATAAAACATTTTTTTTTTTTCATAAAATGAATGGAATAGTGGCGAATCGTACCACTGTGCGGTGTTAGAATATACAAAGCCATAGCAAGAGATCAAATTTGCTTGTTTTGAGAGCTTTAAAATTATTAATATTTCAGAAGAAAAGTTTAAAATTAGTCTTGACTAATTTGCCATATCTATAATATTAATAGGCCAGGCCATTTCTAGTGACCGATTTTATGCTTTTAGTATTCAACCGATTTTGATAAAAAAATATACCATTTGAAAGGTATTTCTTTTTAGCTGCCTACCATATTTATAGTTTTGCACCATTCGGCACATTTTTGGGAGTAAAATTCCTTTAAAGTTGCTACTAACACATACATAAACACATAATTAAGCTTCAAATAAAAACCTGCACAATGCTGTATGTGTGTTTATTAAATTTGTATTGAATTTGTGAATTGGCTAAAAATGATTAGCATGCCTTTAGGCTCTTATAAAATTATTTATTAACAAACCCAGTTATGTATCTTCTGTGTGTTCAGCAAATATTTATAATGAAATTTAATTAATTTTATTTAAAAATTCACAACTTAGTAAGTTTTATTTAAATATTCAAAAATTTTTTAGATTAAAGAAAGCAAAAAAATTTTATGAAAAAATCAAAATTACTTCGTGGGCTGGGCTCTGCTATTATCAGTAAAATGTCTAGCTACTAACCTTTACAAATGTGTAATCGTTAAATATTTCCTTTGAATACAAATATAGATTTGATACTAAAGCAACAATAAGTAAAGGGAATTCATTTTAGTACAAAGATTTTAATCAGCACAACATTAATTTTACATATTTAATCTATAATATTAATAGGCTAGGCGATTTCTTGTGACCGATGTTTTGTTCTACCGTTTTATACCGATTTTGACCAAACGTAAATTATTTGAAAGGTATTTCTTTTTGGCCGTTTTGCAGATTTTTAGATTTTCAAATTTTTTCCTTTATTTTGAGTAAATTGCATTTAGAGTTGCTACTAACACATACATAAAATTATACAATGCTATGTGTGTGTTTATTAAATTTGTTAATGTGTTTGTAATAAAAATGAGGTTATTTTTTGTATTGATTTGTGAATTGGCTATAATTGATTAGCATACCTTTAGGGTCTTTATTTAATGAAAAAATAAAATTTCCTAGAATTTGCACTTGAATTTCGAGGGCTGTATGTATTAAAGTATGGGTATTGGGTATCGAAATAGCAAGATAAGAATTTATTACTAAACTTTTTTTTGTCAATGTCTGACTTTTTGAAATTATATACAACAATCTTAATAAAATCTGTACAGTCTCGATTTTTGCATTTGCTTATGCCGTTTTCTTTTCTGACAAAAAATCTCGCCCTTTTGTAGTGTATTTTTTTATATATTCTGAATTAAGAGCAACCTTGTGTTATATATCAATCGAAAGGTCTCAAAGTGCTGTGTTCATAAATACAAAAAAAAAATATGATTATTATCCTCTTGGAAGTCATATGGTGAAAATATTCAAAAAAGGGGAACAATGGGGAAATATTCTCCCACTATGACCTGAAAGAAGTCAATGGCTCGAATTTTTTGTGATTTATGAGGGCTCGACTTTGAGACCTTTCGATTGATATATAAGATAAGGTTGCTCTTATTTCAGAATATATAAAAATATACACTTTTCGAAAAAAGGGCAAAAAAAGGGCGAAATTTTTTGTCAGAAAAGAAAATGGCATTAGTTTCAAATTGTGAACACAATTTTCTTACTATTCAATTTCTTCTTTAGCATTTAAAAATTCTTTTATGAAATTAACGACATCATCAGAATTTTTTTGAAAAAAAAGATTGTAATAAGAAGTATTTTTAAAAAGATATTTTGTGAACATAATAAACTCTTGTTTGATAATTTATTGCCGATTCTTCAATATTATTGCCAACAAATGCCTTTATGACCTCCTTAATAGCAAATTTAATTAAGTACACGATTGATCTCATGCTAAAATAATCAAATTTTTTCGTAGGTAATATTTTCACTATAAAATTAAGGCCAAACCAAGTACAAACACAGTTCAAATATATAAAATTTTGAATTTTGTTTCAAAGGCGTTAAAAGTACTTAAAAAGGAAAACGGAAACACCAACTTAGCGCTTTTTTATTTAAGGTGCTAAATGTCAAAAATACGCTTTCGGGTCTCCAAAAACCCTAAATCTAATGCGAAAAGAGCTAAGTTTGCATAGCTGCTGAAATTAATACTGATTTGCAGATACCTAAATAACTGGAAGCATTTAAATGAATATATATCAAATTTTTCGTAACTATTCTACAAATTTGTAGCAGAAATAAATATCAAAACAATTGAAGCAAAATAGTAATGTACATAATGTCGAAACAAAGTTCACAAGTTATCCTTCAAATAATTAAAATGGTTCCTAACAATAACGTGAAATTTAAAGAATATATGTGCACATTGTGTTAAAGGATTTTTGCCAAGATTACGGGAAATAAGTATTTATTAACTTGTCTTAAGCTTCGTTAGATTTTCTGTAATTTTATAGAAAAAATATTATGATCTGTAAAATATTTAATAACAATCCTTAAAACTAAGATGCTCAAACTGTATAATATGAGTGTTGTAAAGAAAATTATGAAAATTTGATTAATTATTTATTTATTAACTATATAATAATAAATTAATAAATAATTAGTGGCTTTTGAGCATTAGCTACCAAGGCCATCAGCTCCTCAATTTGTATTATTACATACTTTAGTTTGTACATAATTACTTAAATTCTTTATATTATTATTATTATTATTATTATTATTTTCTTTTAAATTGTCCATTTAAATTATTATTATTATTATTTCACAGCGGGGATTTTTTTGCATTTATTTTGAGATAATGTTAAACAAGTAAGAGTGTTAAATTCGGCTGTGCCGAATCTTTGATACCCTCCACCTCGGTTTGACAATTGATAATAAATGTAAACAAAATATTGGAAAAATATGCATGCATTTCCTATATGCATGCGTTTCCGGTTATATGACATAACTTCTCGTTTAATTTAGTTTTTGCTAATTAAATAGCTCGCCCTAACCTCCATTGCAAAGGTAATGGTTGTGTAGGGTGGCTATATGCATTAAATCGTGCTAATTGGAGATGGCTGTATAGTTTCTTTTAATTGGCCAAATATTTCTTCTTTGTGGCGTAACAAAATAAGTAACAAAATAATAACCAAAAAAAAGCTCTCTAAACTTTTTTATTAAAATATTGCCATATTTTGAAAACATAGAGAATAAATTTATAATAATAAATAATCAAATTAGGGATGCCAAACGCAAAAAACTGAAAGTCCCAAACATTTTAAATAATTTAATTTGTTATCTTTATTTTCTGAAAAACTTCAAATTTTCATCTAAAAAAAATTGTGAAAATTTATATATAAATAACTTTTATTTATGTAATAATTTTTATGTTAGCAATTCTTAAATATCATTTGAGGTTTTCTAAAATTCATTGAATTTAAATTAATGTTTTCTGTAGTGCGATTCTGTAAATTTCAACGATCCGACAATCGCAAAATATATCGACAGCTATTGTTGTTTGCACAAAGGCAGGATGATTTTATGTTTATGTTTAATATCTTTATTTTTTTACTAATATTTCTGTGTATTTATTTGAAAATGAAATAATGAATTAAATATGCTATTTAATTTTTTTATTTATATAAAAAAGTTTTTTAATAATAGCAAAATATTTTCACTATTTTATGATTTTTATTTATGTATGACGACATTTCAACCTAAAAATTTAAGTTTTTATCGATTGAATAAACAACACAAAAATGGTTGTCGTTTAGATAGCAACAACAGCTGACTTTAACAATAGCGAATATCGTTTCAAAATTTTACTGATGATTTTGCAATTTTCTTTTTAACGATTCGACTATCGTTAAAAGAAGTTACTCAATCGCGGTACTGAAAAGTTATTAATTTCTCCTGAATGGCAATATTTTTTTTTAAATGTAAACTTTTTTAAATGTAAACATATTTGGTTTCTTTTTTTTTTTGGAATTTCAATTTGTGTTTAACGAATAAAATTTATATATTAAAGATGCAATTGATGTCTTCTAAATTTAAAATTATTATTTTCGACGTTTTGATATGATTTTCTGAAATTCAATTAATATTTTCTAATTTATAATTGGAAATTTTAATTCCAGTTTTTAGAGTTGATACTTTCTTAAATTTGAATGGAAAATTTTAAAAGTGCAATTTTGTATTTATTTGAATAATAATGCTTTAGTAATTATAAACAATTTTTAAAAATTATATGTAATCGCAATCAGATATTTTGTACGTAAAGCAGAATAATAGTTCTATATAACTATGTAGAACTGTTTCGAAAGCAAAAAATTCATTGATGAACTTGGTAACTCTATTTTATAAAGCCAACAAAAAGTTGACATGCCAAACTTATGTTCATATTTGTTAAAGAATAATGAAAAACCGTATGAAATAAAAGACCAGCCCGTGTATTCTCTTAACATTGTTCTGTATGATATCTAGTTGAAAATATTGACATTCATGTTAAAATAGAAATAACTATTGCAAAGCTAATTAGAACAAAAATTGTGGCGCCATCTACTGCGGCATAGTCACGCTGAGCAAAATGAAGTGACACAGTTAATGCAAAAGAAATGTATTTTCCCCACAACAAAATATTGCAGAATTTTATGTTAATAAAATAATATACCGATTTATTTCTAACATGCAGTTATTATGGATATACATATATAGAATATATGTATATTATTTGTATTATTTAATATGTGTATGTATGTATGTATATGTAAATATTACACACAAAAAATACAACATCAAACGTTATTTTTGTGTTTTTCTCTTTAAATAAATTAATACATAAAATTTTTTTTTGCTAAATTTACATTGTTTTCTTTTTATTAACTACTAGGTATTTTAGCATTATTTGCTTTAGATGCTGGTGAATTTTTACTCCCTTTATATTAACTCGTAGTGTCTGCTTGTCGAAAAAATTTTGGATCGATTTGAACCCCTTTCCCGTGACCCAATCGATCTGAAACTTTGCAGGCAGGCTCGTGGCAATGACAGAAATGATCTAGTAAATTTTTTTAGTGATGCCAAAACAATGGAAACTTTTAAATTTTTCTACCAGAGTTGATAAAAAAAAAAATGCACAAAGGGTTAGTTTTTATTATATTATTACCACAACGACCACAAAAACAACAAGTCCAGCTATGACAACAATATAACATTTAGAATAACAACAAGAACACTATAGAAACATCATATTTTTCTTTTTTTTTTTCAGAGATTTCCCTGGACCTGTTCCACCGATTTTAATGATTTTTTAAATAGAAATCTTCCCATGAATTTGGAGAATCATCCTCACTAAAAATGATCACCTTAGCTATCCTATTGAGGGCGTGATCGTGACAAGAACAACATAGAAAATTATATTTTTTCAAGACTTTTTTTAGTTCTTTATTCAAATCTCGGGCTCTAATTCACCGATTTGGACGATTTCAAATAGCAAACTTCTCAGGATGTTAATGAATCATTTTTTATATCAACGAGCACCCTAGCTGCCCGATTGATGCCGTCATCGTGATTTCCACAGACGGACAGACGGACAGACGGACATCGCTATATCAACTCCGGTTGTTATAAGGATCACAAATATATATATTTTATGGGGTCCAAATTTTTTTTCTAATTATTACAAACGGAATGACAAACTTATATATACCCTCTGCACACTGGAGTGGAGGGTATAAAAAATAGAAAAAACTACATACATAAATATTAAATTTAGTTAAGAAGTTTGATATTTTTCCACAGAATGGATTTTTTTTAAAACAACTGGTTGTTAATTATAAATCCTTTAAATTCTGAGCAGTTCATTTTAAAATTGCATATTGTAATTAATAATGATCTTAAAGTATTTACTTTTAATTGCGATTTTTCAGTGATCCAAATATTATTCATTATTGAAAACACTCTCTCAGTAGCAGCATTTGAAGCTGGTAGACATAGACAAAATTCAACAAGTATCACCATATTATTATATGCAATCACATTTTTCTTAAAGTGATTGAAAATTTCAATCCATCTTTCATCTACTGATATATTTTTTACCCTCCAGTCTTCTATTTTTTCATTATTTGCAAAATTTTTCACGCAGCTCACTTCATCAAACAAATCTTCATAATTTATTTTTAAATCATTTCTAAATTCATTTAGATAGGATAAAGTTTTTTCAATCTTGTCCCAAGATAACATATTTCGTAACAATATCCAGTCGAAAATTTCTACATCCCTAAAAGCTTTATCCCAATGATTTAGGTAATCAACGCATGGCTGGTAAAAATTTGTTACATGTTCCTTAGTTATTGTTTCATCAAAATCATTACTATTCTGCAATTCGAGAATAATATTTTTGACGGTAAGGGGTAAAAACAGTTCCTTTTTCCGTTCGACCAATTTAAATTTTAAATCTTTTAAAATAGTTGAAGCCTCAGGCATTGAAATATTTTGCGATTCTGCATTAAGAATAGCTTTATGAAATATTGAAGCCTGGCTATATGCAAAAGATAACCATAATTCAGTACAAGGATTCATAAAAAAAACTTCGTAATATTGTCGGACATTTTGGTTGAGACATAAAATATAATTTTAAAGCTTTAAATAGTTTTATGATTCTTTCCAAAGCAGCCATTAAAGTTAACAATCGAGTTTTGCTATGTCCTAGTAACTTTTTATATTCTATTTCCACATCCTCACATATTTCTTTGAAATTTTCAATTCTAACTGTACAAATATAAAAAAATTAATAAATTTTGACAATAATAACTTCAATATTAATAGGTAAGCATTCTGCTGCAGTTTGTATGCAGTTGTTCAAAATATGTGCAGCGCAATTTACACCTATCAGTTTTTGGCCAATGAAGTTTTGCATTTTGTGAAAGACATTATTCTGACCTTTTCTGGCTGCACCACCAAAATTACAATTTGTGCTGTCTCCACAAAAAGCTATCATTTTACTAATTATTTCATTTTTTCCAGAGTCTCTTGCACATATTTTGAAATAATATCTGAAGTTTCTCCAATAAGGTTTTTAACATCCAAAATCTTAATCTGAATTCCTTTATTCGGCAGAAAGTATCGAATTAATATTGGACAAATTTTAACATTTTTGTGGTTCGAACAATCTAAATATATTGTGATACATTGCACGTGTGACAAATCTGCTTTGATTTTATTTAATGACATTGGTGTAAAACTATTGTTAACAATGGATTCACATTTTGTTCTAGCACAAGAATATTTTTCATTGAAACATGATTTGATCAGTTTTGATGTGCAATCGTTAGACCTAAATGAAAAATTGTGCTGAACACTGTGAAATGTCCAAGTACCTTCTACAATAGCCAGGTCCTTTTCTTTATCATTGAATGTATTACTTCTTAAAAAATTCTTCAAAACTTTACTTGATGATTTGGCGAAATCTGCTTTATTATGCTTTTGTATTTGCAAATGCTGTTTAATATCAGTACGTCCACTATTTGCTATAGAAAAATGTTCCAAACATTTTTCACATCTCACCTCATTGGAGCTACTTGTTGTTTTAATAAATGGAAACTCGCTTTTTAAGTCATCATTGAAATTATAATTATTTCTGTTGGAGCCATATCTCTTTAATAAAATGAATGCTATTTTAAATTGGAATTTAAATAAATAAATTACTAACCAAAAATCATTCACATTTTTATTTTAACAAGTTGACATTGACAATTCAATTTCAAGTTGACAATTCTCAATGTTGCCAGATAGTAGGAAATTTCCCATATGCCAGAAAACAAAGTTTTCACTTTTGAAAATGTATAAGGGAAAGTATACAGTTGGATTTTTATGATAATTTTATATTTATATTCGTGCAATGTATATGCTTAAAAGAGGACATTTGCATATCAAATTAGGAAATAAGGGACATTGTACTGTCCTGTATTTACAAAAAAATTTCAAGGGACAGCATGTCAAAAAACAGGACTGTCCTGTAAAATACAGGACGGATGGTCACCGTACATACATATATATCTTCTGTGTGTTCAACAAATATTTATAATGAAATTCAATAAATCGCTGATGAAGGCTGAAATGCCAGAAACCGGTCCGATTAAGAATACAGTGCAGTTATGAATTTTTGTAATATATGCTTTCTTCTTCTCTACCACGCACCATTTTAAACAAAATTAAAATTTGCAGTAATTGCAATATGTCTGAAAAATGACTAAATCTAACAAACAAAAAATTTTTCTTCGCTTCAAAAAGCGTCATCTCAAATATATGTAAAAGTACATATGTAGGTATGTACAAAACCGTACATCACATATGACAACTCTTACGAAAACTGAGAATAGTGGAAATTAGAAGTATAAATGCAAAAAAAAAATATATTCAAAATTCAAAAATAACGATTGTTTGTTTGGACAGAGTTGTATCTTCTGAAATTAATACAAAGTAAAGCTGTATGGTACGAAAACTGAATCTAACCATACTGCTCATAGGCCTGACTTTAGGTGAGTGTGTTAAAGCGCTGACCAAAAAGTGCAAGTACGAGTGTATGTGAAGGTTCATGGTTCAAAACCTCACGGCCGCCCTAAGTAGAAAAAATTTTCATATAGAAACAATCTATTCAATTAAAACATAACAATTATCACAATGTTCAATAAATCGCTGATGAAGGCTGAAATGCCAGAAACCGGTCCGATTAAGAATACAGTGCAGTTATGAATTTTTGTAATATATGCTTTCTTCTTCTCTACCACGCACCATTTTAAACAAAATTAAAATTTGCAGTAATTGCAATATGTCTGAAAAATTACTAAATCTAACAATTTAATTAACTTTATTAAAAAATTCACAACTTGTGAATTTTATTTAAATATTCAAAAAATTTTTAGATAAAAGAAACATTGAAAGAAAAAAATTGAATGAAACAATAAAAATTACTCGAACTTCGTGGGCTGGACTCTGCTAGTATCAGTAAAATGTCTAGCTATTAACCTTTACAAATGTGTAATCGATAAATATTTGCTTTGAATACAAATATAGATTTGATACTAAAACTACAATAAAGATTTTTATCAGCACATAAATTTTACATATTTAATCTATAATATTAATAGGCTAGACCAGTGGTTCCCAAAGTTTACTGGATTCCGACCCATCTAACAAAAACTTAAAAATTTGCGACTCACCTATTGGCTGCTTTAGAAATAGAGGACATAAATACTGGTAATACCAGTTTGCAATATCAATGAGGAAAAAAAACTTAAATATATTAATATTTTTTTATTTAATACTAAAATATCCTACAAACAGTTTATTTCAATGGGAAGGATGTATTTGTTTTCTATTTTTTGTCATTATATTTTTAGCATCAATTTCAATATTAGTAACTTTTAGTCGCAGTGAGTTTGATACGTCCAATTTGTTTCGGTATTTAGTTTTTATATTGACCATAGCTGAAAATCCGGCCTCACATAGGTATGAGGTAGTAAAGGGAAGGAGGACTTTGATAGCTTCATCAAACAGGCAAGGATACTTCCCAGCAACCGAGATCCAGAATTTCGTTAATTGCTTGCGATTGAAAGTATTTTTCAGTGATGTATCTTCCGATAAATTAATGAGCTCTTCACTTGCTTTTGTCGACATATTAGTTGGTAGTTGGTCCTGAAATGGGTTACATATCCAATTCGACTTTTCGAGCTTTTTCATCTCTTCCCCGAAATAGGTGTCAAAGTTATTTCTTAACAATGATAAATGTGCGGCAATTGCAGAAAGTACGTTCATCTTTGGCTGCGCTTGGTTTTCTACAATATAGGTTTCAAGTGTTTCAAAACAATCATATTTACCGTTCTTAATACAACTCTCCCACAAAAGTAACTTTTTCATGAACGCTCGAATTTTATCGTGAACTGCAAAAATGTCAGATTCGTTTGAACCTTGCAGATACAAGTTAAGTTCGTTTAACTTGGAAAAAATATCCGCCAAATATGTTAACTTAAGCACGAATTCTGCGTCCTGTAGATGTTCAATATATTCGGTTTTTCCTTCTAAGTATATTGATACTTCATGCCGTAGTTCCACCAACCGTGTCAGTACCTTTCCCCTGGATAACCAACGTATCTCCGTATGGAGAAGAAGAGATGTATGAAGACTACCCATTTCTTCACACAACTTCTGAAACAAACGTGCTTGTAAGGGCCTTGTTTTGATGTAATTTACAATTTTTACAGCTGTATTTAGCACAGTTTTTAAATCATCGGGTAATGCTTTTGAAACCAGTGCTTCTCTGTGAAGACTACAATGAGTCCACAAAGCACAGGGACTTTTTTCAAGAACTCTTGTAACCACACTGCTATTTTTCCCGCACATAGCCCGCGCACCGTCAGTGCATATACCGACACAGTTCTTCCATTCCAACCCTTTTCCTTTTATATACGAATCAATTGAACTGAAAATTTCTTCGCTCGTTCCACGACTAATTGGCTTACAGAACAAGATATCTTCATGCACGTCGTTTTCCCATATATAACGCACAAAAACAAGTAGTTGAGACAGGCCTTGAACGTCGGTAGACTCATCTAGTTGTACAGTGTAGTATTTACTACCAACTACTCTTCGTAATATTTCATCTTCTGCCCACTCAGCCATTTCGTCAATTCGTCGTGCAACAGTGTTATTGGATAGAGGTATGCGTTCGATTTCTTTTACTTCTTTTTCGCCAAACATTGCTCCAACAGCATCTTTAATCGATGGTAAGACTAAGTCTTCGCCAATTGTATGAGGTTTTCCCGCTCTGGCAATTCTCAAGCTTATGAGGTACGAGGCATGTACAGCATTTTCATTAATATTAATGAAATGTGAAACAATATTTTTTGAAGATTTCATATCCAACAATTTTCTTTGAAAAAAGTCTACTTGCTTGTTTTTCAAATGAGAATGCTTAGTTTCTATATGACGCGTTAACTTACTTGGACGTAAACTTTCATTCGCTAAAATTTCGAAGCAAATCACGCATTGAGGACGCGGATCTAACGCGTCATGATTCCAAGTGAATCCTAATTTCAAATATTCTGAGTCATATTTTCGTACAACTTTCCGGCGCTTCGTTTCATGTGTTGAGGGAGCTTGAAAGTCAGATTCAGTGCCAATTTTGTGACGTAACAGAGCATCTTCTTGGGTTTCCTTACTTTGTTCGTCATTAACTGGCGGCGGCGATGAAGTTTTTGCTCCGCGTTTCAACCACTTGTCCATGATTATCTTCAAATGTTAATAATTGTTTTTAAAAAGGTTACAATGGTGCTCGGTAAATACTACATACGGTAAATAAATCGAAACCACACAAAAATAAAAGACGTCCGACTAGCAATCACGATTTATTATTTAAGTAGAAATTAGTACGACAATTTTCGTATTAGTAAGACAATTTATTAGTCAAGTAGAAATTTACACGTGTTCCGTCGTTCACAATCAAATGATTAATGATGTTTTGTCATTACTGAGTCTATCTATCAACCAAGATCACGTCACAAGTGTATACATTTTGTTTCTATGCAGCGAGTGGCATATGTTTTGTTGTTATTGCTATTTGTTTCTTTGTTTTACCGTTGCAGTTTGGTGTTTGTCAATTGGAATGTGATTCTGCGTAACAGAATGACCGTTTAAGTTTGTTGTTATGTCATATAGTGTGCGTTTCTGTGTAACAGACTGGCGGCTATAGGTTGTTGTTTGTCTTACTTTCCTAAGCTTTTACATACATACATATGTGTGTGTGTTCTTGCATTTCCTATGAATAAATGAATACAAGAGAATATTAGCAGACAAAATAAGGTGGCGTGAGTGTTGTTGGTGTCAGGGTGGGTATCGTAACTCGCTACTTACAAATAAGCAGGCTAATATTGCGCATTCAAAACTTGAGCTTTTTTGGAATGTTGGGGGGAGGAGATTTTAAAAACACAGAGGTAGTATTTGCGCTTTCGGTTGTGTGCAGCTAAACAAGGTTCTAATCCGTCCCACATTTCTGGGCCCACTCAATATTTTCTCGCGACCCACTGGTGGGTCGCGACCCATACTTTGGGAACTACTGGGCTAGACGATTTCTTGTGACTCATTTTTATTAGAAATACATTAACAAATTTAATAAACACACACATAGAATTGTATAATTTTATGTATATGTTAGTAGCAATTTTAAATGCAATTTTCCCAAAATAAAGGAAAAAAATTTAAAATCTGCAAATCGGCTAAAAAGAAATACCTCTCAAATAATATACGCTTGGTCAAAATCGGGATAAAACGGTAGAACAAAACAGCAGTCACAAGAAATCGTCTAGCCTATTAATATTATAGATTACTTAAAATTTTTATATTACTATTATATATATTTTTAAAGAAATTTTCCATTTTAATTATTATTATTATTCTTTCACATTGGGGATTTTTCATTTATTTTGAGATAATGTTAAAAAAAAGTGCAGCATTGCCAGCCTAACCTAACATGACACGTTGAATACAACATACACACTAGGGTTTGAATGAAAAAAAAAATGTTGCTCGAATTTTGAGGTGTGCGGATCGAATTATTATGATACTGGATCTACAACTTTAGTCCGCAAAATTTGAGCCAAATCGGACAATGCTTTCTGGACGCGCATTGGGTTCAAACTTCAAATATGCATTTATATGTAAAAATTATCAAAAAAAAAAAAAACATTTTTCACAAAAATTTTGATATTAATAATTGCGTTTCAATTAAACTTATTACTGAGCCATAATTTACAGTAAATTATCTTTCTAACAAAACAACAAAATCTATTTTCGGTTAAAACACATCCAAGTTATATTAAGTTCCCCCAGGCAATAAATGCGCCGCGGACCACTTGATTAAGAAAACCGAGCTCATATTTTTAAAGACATTGACATAATCTACAGCAATAACATTTTTCACTCTCCTGATCCCAAAATGATTTTATGTAAAGTATTTTGCATCTCGTGTTTTGTTACGCCGTTCTACGTACGTATTTTTTTGCATTTTTTCAAAATCTCCAATTATACTTTTTCAAAAATTTTGTTCAAGAAATTTACCGAAACTAGCGATTAGACTTTAAGGTTTTATTAACAAAATATATGTTAATATATATATATATTTTTGATAGGTTTACGTAAATATCGGTAAGCAGCTTTATATGGGGGCTCTGCCTAAGAGTTGTCTTGTTGGGTTTGTTTTTGGATTATTGATTATTTGGTGTTATAAAGAAACCAAATTTGACCAAGACCTATGTGATAATTTGGGTCTTACGACAATTTAAGTCGTTTTCATAAGAGTCATTTGTATGGGGAGTATGTCTGAGCATCCACCGATTTTTACCAATTTCAATTGTGTTTGTCATATGACTGATAAAAGCTTATATACGAAATTTCAAAATATATTTATATTTGCGACCTGCAGATTGTTTACAAGGTGATCATGGGCACACTGACGGACGAAGAGATGGATATCGCTAAATCTACTCAGAAAGTGATTCCGAGTCGATCAGTGTAATTAAAGATGAGTTTAGTTCAAATATTTTTGGTAGTTACAAACATCAGCACAAACTCATTATACCCTGACCATATATTGATATAGGGTATAAAAATTCTAATAATTCTGTTGCAACATCGAAAAATATATTGTTTAAATTAAAAAGAAACAAAGTCGGTCTAGCATTGTTCATCAATTTGAATTAATTAAACGTTATGAGTAAATAACGAGGGACCACAAAGATGTTAATCCATTATTTGGATTAATATCTTTAATGGACTTCTTGGCCACAATAGAAATCCATATTTTTATTTGATAGAATTCTAATTCTTGGAGACTCTAGATATATCCCTATTTTATGAAAGTTCCAATTCGCATACCAACAACAAGATCGCTGTATTTTGCTGATGAATTAAAACACTTTTTTTATTTAATTTTATAAATTAGTTTATTTTTGAAAAACGGATTAATGAAAATTTCACTAGGATCTTATGATAATCTTATGGCTATTGAAGTCAATCTCATTTATATGGGGACGATGTATGAAAATGAACCGATTTTTACCATTTTAATACCAACTGTCCAGCCACCAATAGAAATGATCAAATTTCATAAAAAAACAAGTAAGAAAATTATAGTCAGTCTAGGACTATACGATACCCTATACCATGCGTTTAGAGACCCTATCTCTTAGACCCGACTAACTGGATATAGAAAATAAGCATAAACTAAATTTTAGTGGGATTTTTATTAATTTTTTTATATGCAGACATGAAAAAGTTCATATCGGATGATATATCTATATGGGGACTAGGCCCAAAAATGGACCGATCCTGGCCATGTTTGGTAAAGTCTCTTGTATTTTGCAAAAATATATACAAACAAAATTTGAGAAGAATCAGTGCAATATTTTTGTTTTTTGTTAGATTTAAGTGAAGATCGGGAAGCAGCTCTATATGTGATCTATGACTAAGAGTTGTCCCGTAGGGATCATTTTTGGACTACTCATTAATGGATGTAGTAAACGCATATAAACCCGATTTGACTAAGATCTATATGACAATTTGGATCTTATGGCAATTTATGTCGATTTCATAGGGGTAATTTGTATGGGGGCTAGGTCTGAACATGGATCGATTCTCACCAATTTCAATAGCGTTCATCCTATGGCCGATAAAAGCTTATGCCCCAAACTTTATCAAAATATATTCATATTTGCGACCTGCAGTTTGATTAAAAGCTTTACATGGACACACAGACGGACGGGCGAACGGACGGTCATCGTTAAATCGAATCAGATAGTGATTCAGATAGTGATTCTGATTCGATCGGTATAATTGAAGATGGGTCTAGGTTAAATATTTTTGGTAGTTACAAACAGCAGCACAAAGTCATTATACCCAAACCACATAGTGGTATAGGGTATAAAAATGCTTGTATTTTCGTCAGTAGCATGATTAAAAATTTCAAATTGACACAAGGATGGGCGGTTAAATCGATTCAAAACGTGATTATGAATTTTCCGATATAATAAAGGCCTACGACGGGTATTTTTGGTAGTTAAAAACGCCAGCACAAGCTCATTATACCCTGGGCAGACAGAGGTATAGAATATAATTAACAGTGGTAAAACACTTTCTGCAAATGTTGGCAAACTGTTTTGTTTCTTTGTTTTTGTATACCAGGAAATTTTTTTGCTGAATAGTCACCGTGTTTTACTAAATAATATTTTTTTTTTTAAATTTATTGTTTCTCAAATAAACCTTTTTCTCACACCTTGAAGGAATTAATCATATGTATAAGCAGGCCTAGATAAATATCTAATAAATTTAAGCCTTTCTCACAATTTTATATTAATCCTTTACCAATAATACTCTCCTAACGATTACTATCGATCTGCTCTAAAATAAATTCCCAAACACATACTACAATTCTAAAGAAACTACGAGCAGTTCTTTAAATCAATATTGCATTAATCTGCTTATACAATATTGCAAAAAAAAAAACGAAGCAGAGAAAAAACAAATCAAAATGACACTAATACAAAAGCCAACAAGATACAGTGATGGGAAAACAATGGCAAAAAAATTCCCAAACATGTGAGTTTGAACAGACCAGAATGATCACGATCTTTACAAGGAAAATTGCAAATAGGAAAACCAAAAAAAGAAGAAGAAAAAAACGTTAGGATGAAATCCAACTGTTCATAGAATTGTATAATAAAACGTGAGGATTCTTTTATGGAATTTTTTAATATCAGTTTTTTTCTTAAAGGATGTTTGTTATAAAACTGTAAAATAAAGCAAATGTACAAATATTGCATATTCTTGTGGTTTCAAGCAAATATTTTGTTAAATGTTTATTTTTCAGTCTTACAATTCTTAAAAATTTAGAACAAAGGCTGGAAAAAAATGGACATACATAATGCTAACAGTAGCAATAAATGTTTATTGCTGCCAAAAGTAAATACAGGGTGATTTATTTAAGGTGAAAATTTTGAAAATATGTTTTTTTTTACAATATATGTTTCTTAAAAGGAGGTCAAGTCGAAAAAGTATAGTATAAAAGTATAATAAAAGAACTATAAATTCATAAGTATTTATATTCAGTTAGATATCTAGAAGACAAAATATATATGTTTGCACCGATATATAACTGTTTTAGTAGCAGGCGTTGAAAAAGTACCATTATGGCACAGTTTCTTAAACAATTATAACCGATTTGATATCAAGCAGATGATCACCCATCAATAATGAGGACTCCACAGAACTGATCATAACCTGCGAATTTAACAAGGGCTTACCATAGAATGGAAGTTATCATTTCTGCAAATCCAAAAATTTATTTCGATAATCTCTATTTCTATTTTATTTTCTGAAGATGTGAAATTATAGTTTTTTAACTTTATGCTGACATCTCTGGAAGTTGGTTGTTTCGAGGCAGTGAAATAGTGTTTCTTTTAAAATGGCTTTAATTTTGTTCTTGTAAATAACGTGTGGACAGAAAATACGAAAAAACACTATGTAGTAAGGGTATAATAAATTTGCGCTGATGTTTATAACTAAAAAGAATATTTCACCTTTTTTAAACCGATCGAGATTCAGATTCACTTTCTGAGTCGACTAAGCGGCGTCCGTCCGTCTGTAAGTTCATGTAAACCTTGTTATCAAACTACAGGCCGCAAATATGAATATATTATGATGAAATGTAATATATAAGCTTTTTTCGCCCATAGAATGGAATTAGTTGAAATCGGTTCATGTTCAGACCTAGTCCCTATACAAATGACCCCTATAAGATGGACCTAAATTACAATAATATCCAAATTATCATATAGATCTCGGTCAAATTGGGTTTGTGGATGTTTTTTATTCGTACATCCACTTATCAGTAGTCCAAAAATAACCTATAGGTCAATTCTTAGTCCTAGCGCCCATATGAAGCTGATTCGCATTCTTGACTTAAATCTATCAAAAAGCAAAAATATTGCTTCATAGTCCCCATATAAATATAGCATCCGATATGAACTTCTTCATATCCGAATGTAAAAATATTAATAACAACTAGCGGATTCCAGCCCTCGAAATTAGAGTGCAGATACTAGGAGATTTTTTTTTTGTTTTCATTAAATCAAATTTAATAGACACACACATAGCATTGTATAATTTTATGTATGTGTTAGTTGCAATTTTAAATGCAATATACTCAAAATAAAGGAAAAAATTGAAAAGTCTGTAAATCTGCAAATCGGCTAAAAAAAATACCTTTCAAATAATATACGCTTGGTCAAAATCGGGATAAAACGGTAGAACAAAGCATCGGTCACAAGAAATCGCCTACCCTATTAATATTATAGATGTCACTCAAATTTGGATGCTTATTGTCTATATCCAATTAGTTGGACTTAAGAGATAGGGTCCCTAAGCGCTTGGTATAGGGTATCGTATAGTCGTTTAAGACCGACTTGTTTTTATTCATTTATTAGATACAAGATTATACTACATTTACATATACATTCTGACCATATAGCGGCTTGCCTTCCGATCTTTTTTTTTCTGTACTTCAGCCATGGATCTCTGAATTCCGCTTGTATCTAAATTTTTGCATCCATACCTATAGGTCTTTGTTGGGAAACGTGTGGTGGGTTGTTATATTTCGGCGCTTGGCAGCTTTGCCATGGTGAGACGACGCTAAGTCTGGCCGGAAAACAACAACAAAACTTGGATGTTTTGATTGCTTCATATTCAGAAGACTCAAGTAATACGTTTCTTGCCATTCACGGTCTTCCACTGTGTAATACGATTCAACAGCCATCACACATTTGAACTCAGTGGTTGTAGAAAAGTAATTTTGGGAAGGGAGATGTCTGGATCTAATATTTTTCTATTGTCTCTCAGTTGTTGCTGCTGCCGTTTTTTTTCTTCTGAACTCCCATAGACTACAGATATTTCTTAACTGAATTTTTCTGATATTAATATTTTTTCCCAACTCAGGGAAATATTTTGTACTGCGGCCAACGTTTTCAACTTTCAACTTACCGCAAAGTTTTGAGTCTTGCAACCGACATTTCATTCCCGAACAGGATTTTCTTTCTACATTTTCATTATCTATACTAATATAATAAAGAGGTAATGTGTGTTTGTTTGTTTGTTTGTTTGTTTGTAGGAGGTAATATCCGTAACTACCCATCTCATCTTCCTGAAATTTTCATAGAGTCTTACTCCGGATATGGGAAGTGCTATAGGCTATAATTTTTTAAATATTTTGGTGGGCGTAGCACCTCCCACACAAAGTAAATTTTTAATATCATATACATATATTGAGTACTATGATAAGGAGAGCTTTGAAAATTTGTGTGAAGTCACCTATTGTTAATATTAGTAGCTACGCCGGAAATGGGCGGGATCGGATAAGTGGGCGTGGTACCTCCCATACAAGTAATAGTTCAATATTATATATCTCGAGTACTGTGATAGAGAGAGCTTTACAAATTTGTCTGATGTCACTTATTATTAATCTAAGTAGTCGGACAAAAAATGGGCAGTATCGGACCAATAGGCGTGGCACCTGCCATACAAATTAAATATAAAATGCCATATATCTGGAGTACTGTAATAGTGAGAGTCTTGGGACTTTGTGTGAGCCCATAAGTTATTCATTTGATCAGTTAGACAAAAAATGGGCGTGATCAGAGCAGTGGGCGTGGCACCGCCCATACAAAGTAAATATATGATATCATATAACTGGTGTGCTAAAAAAGGAAGCTTTGACACTTTGTACGAGCCTATCACATCTTGGTATGTTTAGTCGAACAAAAAATTGGCGGGTTCACAACAAGGGGCGTGGCACTCCCCATGCAAAGTAACTATTTAAGGTCATATATCTGGATTACTGTTAGGGAGAGAGCTTTGTGGCTTTGCGTGAGCCCATAGATTCTTTGTCTGATTAGTCGAACCAAAAAATGGGCGTGATCCGAGCAGTGGGCGTAGCACCGCCCATGCAAAGTAGATATCTAATATCATATAACTGGTGTACTATAAAAGGGAAAGACTCGACATTTTGCATGACTTCATCAGATATTATTGTGAGTAGTCCGATAAAAATTGGGCGGGATGGGATTAGTGGGCGTGGCACCTCCTATGTAAAAAGTATGAAGCACTACGAAAGCGACAGTCTTTTGACAAGCTCATTAGTTATCAATGTGATTTGTTGTGGAAGATATATCGCCAATATCAAAAATCACCAAACCGAAAAATCGCAAAATATAAAAATTGCCCAAAAAAAAAATATTCAAAATAAAAAATGGTCAAAATCAAAAATCGCTCAAAAGAAAAATTGCCAAATGATGTTCTAAGTTCAAGGCCAACAGTTAAGTGTTGCCAGATCTAATATGAATAATCCATCTTCTTCTCATGGGCAGCTACATGTACCTTGCTCCAGGGTAGGAACATTGTATATCAGCATCAGCAAGCATTGAAATAAAAAATCTATACTAATAATCTATGCTAACATAATAAAGAGGTAATATTTGTTTGTTTGTTTGTTTGTAGGAGGTACACTCCGTAACTACTCATCTGATCTTCATGAAATTTTCACATAGTCTTACTGCGGATATGGGAGTGCTACAGGCTTTAATTTTTTAAATATTTTTAGTGGGCGTGGCACCTCCCATACAAAGTAAATTTTTAATATCATATATATTAAGTACTATGATAGAGAAAGCTTTGCAAATTTGTCTCAGGTCTTCTATTATGAACGTGAGTAGTCAGACAAAAAAATGGGCGGGATTAGATAAATGCGCGTGGTACCCCCACACAAACTTTATATTAAATGCGATATATCTGAATTACTGTATTAGTGAGAGCCTTGGGACTTTGTGTGAGCCCTTTCATAACGATTCGGAAGGGGGGGGCGGGGGAAGGGGAGGGTGTAGCGAAGCACACCGGGTTACATCTAGTTCTTTATAAAGTTTACTAATTCGTCGATAGGAAAGTAGTCCCAGAACAACCTGCAAACAACTTGGGAAGCATTTTTGTTTATTTCTCAACATAATCTCCATTTAGCTTGATGCAATTTTCCCAGCAATATTCTATAGCTTCGATATCCAGTTTATAGTAAGAACTGTCTAGCTCCTTAAAAAAGACATCAAGCGCAAAACTCAACTATTCATTGTTGGGAAATCTGTTATCACTAAGCCATGTTTTCAAGTATGAAAATGGAAAATAATCGGAGGGAACTAAGCAATCCAAACTTTAATTCACGGATTTTGGCCACGAAACTAGTGGATGTCTGGACTGATTCATTGTCTTGATAAAACAACACTTTTCTTTTTGCCAAAGGCGGCCTGTTTCCTTAATTTTAGCACTTAAGTGATACAAAAACTTAACTTAATAGTCGATGTTGATGTTTTTCCTTTTTGAAGATAATAAATAAAAATTAACCCACGCTCATCCCAAAAACAAGGTGCCAAAACCTTGCTTGCAGATAAAACTGTCCTCCCTACTTCGGAGAGAATTCCACTGTTTTGACTGTTGTTTTATCTCAGACGTGAAGTGGTGAACCCTTGTCTAATCTACGGTCACGAACTGATGCCAAAACTCGGCTTTATTGCGGTGAAACCTCGTTAAACACTCCATTGAAACATCTTCACGATGCTGTTCTTGTTATATTGTGAGTAAACGCAGCACCCTTCTTGCGGACAGCTTATTCAACTCCATACAACTCTTTGAAATACTTACCACTTCAACTAGTCCACGCACCTTTAGCCGACGACCGTCCAATGAAATTTTGTGGATTTTCTTAACCTTTGCTGGTATCGCCGTTTAGCCTCTGCCACGAAGGAGCAGAATTCCTTGGAGTTGAATCTAGCTTGGTTTTAATTGGATGGGGAGGCGGTGGGGCGGTACTGATACATTTGAAACGATAGTATTGAATTACATAACGATGACCAATGTTTTCCATGTTTATACATTCACATTTACTTTTGATAGCTCCCAAAGAAAATACTAAAAAACGTGGTGACACTTTTAGCCAAAATATTTTTGATGTGTGCACAACTGTCAATCAGAAAAACAGCGTAACATGTAACGCGTAAGACAAAATCGGTGTGACTTATGATTGCATTGGTGAAAAATTTATGATATGTAATAACCTGTTTGAAAGTGAAAAATAAAAAATTAAAAATTAAAATTGAAAAATGAGAAATGAAAAATAAAAAATGAATAATTAAAAAAAAAATCAAAAATAAAAAACAAAAACTAAAAATAATATATAAAAAATGAAAAATAAAAAATGAAAAATGAAAAATGAAAAATGAAAAATGAAAAATAAAAAATGAAAAATAAAGAATTCAAAATGAAAAAAGAAAAACAGAAAGTGAAAAATAAAAAATGAAAATGAAAAATAAAAAATTAAAAATTAAATATGAAAAATGAAAAATAAAAATGAAAAATGAAAAATCAAAAAGGAAAAATGAAAAATAAAAAATGAAAAATAAAAAATTCAAAATGAAAAAAGAAAAATTATAAATAAAAAATGAAAAACGAAAAATGAAAAATAAATAATGATATATGAAAAATTAAAAACGAAAATGAAAATGAAAAATAAAAAATTCAAAATGAAAAAAGAAAAATAAAAAAACGAAAAATGAAAAATAAAAAAAAATTAAAAACGAAAAATGAAAAATGAAAATGAGAAACTGAAAAATGAAAGATGAAAGATGAAAAATACAAATAGGAAATGAAAAATGAAAAATGAAAAAAGAAAAATGAAAAATGAAAAATGAAAAATGAAAAATGAAAAACGAAAAATGACAAATGAAAAATAAAAAAATTAAAAAGTAAATATTAACCGGCTGAAATAATAAATAACAATAAATATTTTTAAATTAGCAGAGCCCCTGCAGTTGATTGCTATAAGTGATACATATATGACGCTTTCTGTTTGATTTAAAAAAAATTACATAAAAAATTTTTAATTAGTAGATGTTTACACATCTCCCCTGTGATCGGACTCACGTGAGATCGGATTGTTCTCAGACCGCGCTCGAAAAATTTATTTAAATTCCATGTCCTTGGAATGATTAAAATTTGCAAATCAGTTTACGTGAATCAAATTCGTTTAGTGACATTGTTAATCCTTATCGATCAATGATGCACGCGTTAATAGTTAAGTGCCGTTATATTTTCTAAAAAAAATTTTTTTTTGTTGCAAACAACATGGTTTTTTTAATTAACGCATTTAAATATTCCGTATGTTTCTCATACGATAGTACAAACAGTTTCTTAAATTATAATATGGGTCTAAAAACCCACCAATTTTTAACAAGTCTTATAGACTACATCCGAATACAAAAATCTGCTCCTTAGCATCGACCTACTTTTATCGTATGGTTAGTTAACTTTAAAATTTATTTACCATAAGAATTTTACTGTACAATATTGATTTTTTTTAGCTTCAAACTTCTACGCAATTATTTTCCATATTTTTTTCTACGAACCCTGTATTTTCATTTAGAAATATTCTCTCATTGCCAAACAGTAAAAAATAATTCGCATTAATCCAAAACAAATATTTGTTGAATAATTGCATTTCCCTAACAATCAATTTAAAGTTAATTTTTTTACCAAAACATTGCACATCTTCCAAACAAGAAACCCCTAGCAACTATTGAATAAGAAAGTGTTGTTTCTTTTCCTTAAGGACAACGAAACAAAAGAGTTTAGCACAGCATGAGGGCTCCTATGCAATATTGAGTTTTCTTAAAAGATTTTAAGAAATTTTAATTGCATATTTTCGAAAATTTCTAAAGATTGACAGTAGCACTAAATAAATATAAACACCAGAAATGTAAACAAGTGCTAAAAAATTTTTTTGTTTCTATTCAATGTTTCTCCCAAACAATGCCAAAAATGTGTATATGTTGTATAAACATTGAAGATCTATAAAAAAAAAGCCTTATTATGTTTAGGAAGGTCCATTTCTTTACAAAATTTTGTTAACAAGATTTTAAGAAATCCAATTTTATTTTATAAAAGGGAGTGAGTGAGTATTGGAAAAAAAACTGTCATATAAATTGCATATTTTTGCTAGAAAAAAAACTCTGTTCTCTACCTTAAAAAACAAATATTTCGGCCAAGAATTATAAGAATGATTATCTAAAATTTATTGTTTCATTGTTTTCGAAATAAAGAATTACATTTTTTACATGAGAACGCCTTTTCATGTAGAAAATTCATTAAAACAATTATTTCATTTGATGGAAAAAAAAATCAACAAACAAATATTACATGTCCGTTTCTCTTTTATATAAATTTGATTTTTACGCCTTGTCCACACTTGGTATGTTATTGTGGATTGTTTCCTTAAAATTCCATGAAATTGCTAACAATAATGTCTTTCAATTCACTGTAGTAATTATTTATTTGTTTAGTGCAAAAAGGCGAGAGTCGAAAAATTTCATTCATTAATCATGTCAATATTTGTCATGATTTGTCAGTTAGAGGATTTTTATTTAATTGTCATAGTTTTTAAGTAATTCCTCGAAATATTGTATAATTTTTGAAAGTATACTGTATATTATTTTGCCAAACTATATTCGTCGGGATTTTCAATACAATTATAGACAATTTACTTTAGCTATAGGTGTCGTAGATGCTCCAACATTTGAAGAAGAATAACAACGGTCATAAGAAAATTAAGTTGGGGAATAGAATTCTTGTGGAACAGCAGAAGAAGCCAACAAGAATTCAAAAGGGAAAATTATAGCAACATTTAAATTTTTATAAATTATCCTGATAAACGACATTTTTTGTTCTGTTGTCCGACACAGGATTAGCCATGCGAAAAGCATGCACGTTCAAGATGAATGCCACAGACACTCAATAACTGTCCTTGCGACTTGTGTATTGTCATTGCGGATGCGAGCCGTACCGGAAACTTCAAGCGCTAAAAGTCGAATAGCATATCGGTCGCTATATTTTTTCATTGGGATAGGTGGCATCAAAACGTCTTCTCCTTTGTACTTTCCTTTAAGAATTGTTGATTGGATGACGTTGTTCATCAGTTCATCATTATGATTAACGATCGGACTTTCAGTTGGAGGTTGTGAGGCGGTATTCCTGGCAAATCCAGCGGGTTTAAAAGTTCGGTTGGGTAGTTGACGAAATCTTCTTGGGCAGTTAATTTCTCTTTGTAACAACATTTTCGGAGCCAATATAGCACGTATGCTCAACCAAACATTATTTTTGTAATTTTGTGCAATGTTTTGGAACACTTTTCAGATGAGTTCGGTCTTTGATTCGGTAAACTGGCAACAAACAACGGCGAGTTTAATACAGCCAGTCATAATATCAATGCTCATATTTCGATTGCCAATGTGGAGGAATTTTTAATAAAATACTTCTCCAGATTGGTCGTTCTTCAACTCAACACACATGTTCGTACTCAATTTGTTTTCTTGACGTGTTTCTACAAAACGGACGACTTGAAACATTTAGTTTATCGGCTGGCGATGGACGCGGAATCACAGGAAAGATTTGGCGAAAATCACCTGCAAACAGAATCATCGCGCCACCAAACTGGGTTTGATTGTTTCGTAGATATTGCATCGTTTTATTTAATGCCTCTACAGGCTTTTTATGCACCGTACATTCACCATAAACGATCAATTGGCTCTACTGCAAAACTTTCACTATCCCACAGTTCTTCGGAACGTTGCACGTTGAAGTGTCATTGATTTGCATATTCAACGGCAACTTGAGTGCTAAAGTAGCAGTTCGGCCGTCTTCCAATAACGTAGCTACAATTCATAATGATATAAGTGCAATTTTATTCTGGACGCGACTCGTTGCCAAAATAATGTAAGTAGAAAAGTATTTCCAGTTCCACCGAAAGCATCCAAAATGAAATCTCTCAAGTTCCATCGTTCACAACATTCATGAGAGGTCGTATGAATATTTTTGTTGCCGAATCAACCGCGGAACGTTCGCTGGAACTGATATTCCTAATGCATTGCAATCGTTTTGTTTTTCGTGTCGCAACTCTTGAAATGCATCGTGCGTCAGATTGGCCGCTGTCATGCCTAATTGACATCATAACGTGATGATCAAGCAATAAATATCAGAGCCTCATTGTGAATTTCCTCGTTCATTTTCAAATCTGTATTTGATTTTTTAGAACATATCTGTTGCAAAATATCATTAAATATTCTTAGTCCACAAGTAAGCGGTTTAAATTGCAAGCATATCTATAATATCAATAGGCTAGGCGATTTCTTGTGACTGATGTTTTGTTCTACCGTTTTATCCCGATTTTGACCAGGCGTATATTATTTGTAAGGTATTTCTTTTTAGCCATTTTGCAGATTTACAGATTTTTAAATTTTTTCCCTTATTTTGAGTAAATTGCATTTAAAGTTGCTACTAACACATACATAAAATTATACAATGCTTTGTGTGTGTTTATTAAATTTGTTAATGTGTTTGTAATAAAAATGAGTTTGTTTTTTGTGTTGATTTGTGAATGGGCTATAATTGATTAGCATACTTTTAGGGTCTTTATTTAATGAAAAAGTTATGATGGAGAGTTTATAAAAAAATATGATTTCTTCA
This sequence comes from Cordilura impudica, assembly GCA_963682025.1. Lineage (NCBI taxonomy): Eukaryota > Metazoa > Arthropoda > Insecta > Diptera > Scathophagidae > Cordilura > Cordilura impudica. The sequence continues at coordinate 70,266,792 of OY821520.1, forward strand.
AATTAGTTGAATTCAAAACTTCTTCAAGAGCATAACGAACAACCCAAAAAAGAAAAATCATAGAAAGATCCCATAGGAAAAACACTTTTTGTTTTTTCTTAATTTTTGCAATTTTCCGTGAAAACCTTATTTGAAGTATAACAAATATTTATAAAAAAAAAAATTAGCCAAATCGGTGTAGCCGTTCTCAAGTGATGCGCTTAGCAACGGACTGCATTTCATTTTTATACCCTATACAACTATGTGGTTTGGGTATAATAACTTTGTGCTGCTGTTTGTAACTACGAAAAATATTTGCCCTAGACCCATCTTTTATTATACCGATCGGCTCAGAATCACTTTCTGAGTCGATTTAGCGATGTCCGTCCGTCCGTCCGTCCATGTAACATTGTATATTTTAATGAAATTTAGTACATAAGCTTTTATCGGATGAACGCTATTGAAATTGGTGAAATTCGATCCATTTTCAGACCTAGTCCCCATAAAACTGACCCCTATGAAATCGACTTAAATTGCCATAAGATCCAAATTGTCGTATAGATCTTAGTCCAATTGGGTTTGTATGTGTTTATTACATCCATTAATGAATAGTCCAAAAACGATCCCTATGGGACAACTTTTAGTCATAGGCCCCATATAGAGCTGCTTCCCGATCTTCACTTAAATCTATCAAAAAAACAAAAATATTGATTGCACTGATTCAACTCAAATTTTGTTTCTATATATTTTCGCAAAATACAAGAGACTTTACCAACCATGGTCAGGATCGGTCCATTTTTGGACCCAGTTCCCATATAGACATAGCATCCGATATGAACTTTTTCATATCTGCAGCCGAAAAAATTAATAAAAATCCCACTCAAATTTGGTTTATGCTTATTTTCTATATCCAGTTAGTTGGGCCTAAGATATAGGGTCTCTAAATGCATGGTATAGGGTATCGTATAGTTGGTCTAGACCGTCTATAATTTTCTCAGTTGTTTTTAGTTGAATTTTAGTACAAAAGTGAAGTGTTAAAAGGTTAAAAAAGGTTATTTTATTTACATAATGTCTTAATTTTTCAGCTAATTTTACAATTAATATTTTTTTAAAATTTTATAATTTAAATTTTGTCAGAAAATGGCAAATTTTGGCCCCCGTAAACTTTTTAGTCCTAATATTCACATGGGCCAAAGATTGGCTATTTTTGAAAGAGCCCGAGTTAAAATACAATTTATTAAGCAGCGAACGTAAAAGTTACCTGATATTAGTTCAAGATAGAGAAGTTCCAATGAAAAAAGTCCTATGATTTTACTTTAGTTGAAAAGTTTTTTATTGGGTTTGTAAAAATTTCTATATCAATTTTTATTGTAAATTTATAAAATACATAAACTTTTAAATCGAAAAAAAATTGTTAGCTATATAAAAAAAAGTATAACTTATTGTTAGTGTACTAACTACTTCAAATGTAACAATTTTAGTAAATATTTCTTCTAAATAGCCTTGATTTTCATCTTCTAGAAGTTGTTTAGCTTCTTGGTCTAATTCAATAGAGGAAGTTTTCTATTTGTGTGTTGGACATATGTGGATCTGAAATGCACAACAAAAAAGTGAGAAGGTCTTCATTAGTGGACATTTTTCTTGTGTTGTGCTCGCGAAAGAATCTGTAGTCTTTATTCCTTTTTTCTTGCGCTTCTTCGGATTGATCTACTATTGGTAGCATATTGTTTTGAATTATTTGTTCCCCATGGTACAAAATTTTATGAACTGTGGATGGCATATATCTCCAAGAGTATTTTTCGTTATAAAGTACAGCTGTTTTACTGGCGTACTCTCCAAATTTTTTTTGCATTTATCTTTCTGCTGCATGCTAGAACTTGTAATATGATTTTGAATCGTCTTATTAATTCATTATCTACACCTGTGATAGATGCTGCAGTTTCTGGATCAGAAAAAAATCTCCTTGCAGTATTTCCATCATTTGAGTTTCCTTCTCCTTGTTTTGGTTGGTCGATTATGAGGCAAAGCTGTGGATATTTTTCTTGAATTTGTTTTCTTTTTTTTGGTTGCTTTGTTTTCTCTCCATTTTCTTTGTTTTTTCTCACTGTTTCTCCAAATTCCAAATCATAACCCAATTTAAGAATATGCTCCATAAAACGTATTCTAGCATGGATGTTGGTTTAATTGACTTGGTGGCTTTTGGCACATAGTGTAGCTTGACGATGAACTTGTTTCGGTTAAAGCTTGTGCAACTTTTCCATCAATCATTGTGAGATAGATTTTAAAATTTACTTCAATGTTTTGGCCATCAAATTTAAATATTACTGGTTGAAGTTCTTTTATTTAAACTTTTATTTTTTGAACTTCTTCACTTATGAATCCTTGGTTTCCTTTTTGAATACAAATTCTATTAGTCTGCAATACTTTGTTGAAGAAGGAACAGGTTTTTTACCATTTACCTGTTATTTTCATTTTTGTCCATTTTGTCAGGTACTTAAACTATATAACTCAAGTTCCGACTATTAATGTTTTTGAAAAATACCTATGTAAATGTGCCTGTCAAAATAAAAAGAAATTTACCCATCTATAATATTAATAGGCTACGCGATTTCTTGTGATTGATGTATTGTTCTACCGTTTTATCCCGATTTTGACCAAACGTATATTATTTGAAAGGTATTTCTTTTTAGTCGTTCTGCAGATTCACAGATTTTAAAACTTTTTCCTTTATTTTGAGTAAATTGCATTTAAAATTGCTACTAACACATACATTAAATTATACAATGCTATATATGTGTTTATTAAATTTGTTAATGTGTTTGTAATAAAAATAAGTTTGTTTCTTTGTGTTCATTTGTGAATTGGCTATAATTGATTAGCATACCTTTATGATCTTTATTTAATGAAAAAATAAAATTTCCTAGAATTTGCACTCGAATTTCGAGGGCTGGAATTTGCTAGTTAATATAATTCAGCAATTAAGCGCATTATGCCTCATGCCTTATTTAAAAAACAAATAAACTCACGCAAAAAAAACAAGTAAGAAAATTATAGTCGGTCTTGACCGACTATATGATACCCTATACCATGCATTTAGAGACCCTATCTCATAGGCCCAACTAACTGGACAGAGAAAACAAGCATAAACCAAATTTGAGTGGGATTTTTATTAATTTTTTTGGCTGCAGATATGAAAAAGTTCATATCAGATTCTATATCTATATGGAGACTAGGCCCAAAAATGGACCGATCCTGACTATGTTTAGTAAAGTCTCTTGTATTTTGCAAAAATATATACAAACAATATATGAGAAGAATCAGTGCAATATCTTTGATTTTTGATAGATTTACGTGAAGATCGGGAAGCAGCTCTATATGGGGCCTGTGACTAAGAGTTGTCCCATAGGGATCATTTTTGGACTACTCATTAATGGATGTAATAAACGCATACAAACCCAATTTTAGTAAGATCTATATGACAATTTGGATCTTATGGCAATTTATGTCGACTTCATAAGGGTCATTTGTATGGGGGCTAGGTCTGAACATGCACCGATTCTCACCAATTTCAATAGCGTTCATCCTATGGCCGATAAATTTCATCAAAATATATTCATATTTGCGACCTGCAGTTTGATTACGGACATCGTTAAATCGAATCAGTTAGTGATTCTGATTCGATCGGTATAATTAAAGATGGGTCTAGGTCAAATATTTTTTGTAGTCACAAACGGACATCGTTAAATCGACTCAGAAAGTGATTTTCAGCCGATCCATATAATAAAAGATGGGTATAGGTCCAATATTTTTGGTAGTTAGAACCATCAGGGCAAACTCATTATACCCTAACCACATAGTGGAAAAGTTTTGTATTCATAAATTTTGCACAAAATATCTGACCTTGCGGCTGAAAAATTGTTCTGGTGCACACGGACGGAAACTGGCGGGTATATAATGGGGTATAAGAGTATAGGGGAGGGTTCGTACTACAGAAGAGTGCAAGATCTTTTCTGATGGGCAGGAGTTATGCTCTATTAAGTCGAAGATTTTCGGGAAATTTTGACATTTAAAAAAAAAATTTTTTTTTTAATTTCTGAACGACTGAGTGACTTTGTATTTCTAACATTAATAGCTTGGAAGTTACAAAATTATACAAAAAAGTTTGAACAGATTTCTCCAGGATGGATGTTTTTAATTTAGGATGCTAGGATGCAAAGATGAGCTGCAATGCCTGGAACCTAAATTTATCGGGTGAGAAACCTGTGCCTCAACAATTATATTTTCTCGTTAGTGGTAGAGAATATAATTGTTGTGAAATAAAAAGAGAGAGAGATGTATTTCAGATCTTACAATTTTATTTGTTTTAAAAAAAGTAGGATTAATTTTGGGCTCTTATAGCTCACCGTTTTGGTTGATAGTTGAACAGCAATTGACTATCCAATATTTTTAATATGACATTTTTGATTTTACGATACTTTTTTAGATAAAAAATAAATAATTCACAGTAGGTTTAGGTATTCGTTACAACTTAGGATACTCATTAGTATTAGTTACAATAAGGTACCATTAATATTTACAAATTCAATTTTATCTTACATATTTTACATAAAAATTTTGTCTAAATTTCTGAATTTAGACATGCCGCCCCGTCAATGTTGACGTTTCTCAATTTGGTTGCGCGCAAAGCACCTGTGCAAGCGATTGTATTGCTTGCGATATAATTTGTCTCACTGGGACAACTGCATCAGAATGCTGGTTGGTATACCGATTAGTGGCACTTTGCTCTGCCTGAATTTTAGCTCGTTGCTTTGAGCGGCTTCGTAGTTGCTGGGTAGTGATCATCTTTGGTTTTTTGGGCTTGTGGTTCGTAGGGTGCAACAACGTATGGTGAAAAGAGTTGCATATACGACAGGTGTCCATTGATTGGCATGCCCGTAAATCATGGCTACGAGCCAAACAGTTTACACAATAATTGTGGATATTAACCATGTGATTTCGCATTTTGGAGCTCATTTGCAGAAATTTTTGGCAAAGTCTCAGAGGGTGATAACGATGACAGACCATGCATTTATGAATATCCGGATCGCGTCTATGTCTGATGTTGTTCTTCCGGCTGCTGTTGCGGTTGTAGTTGTTTGGGCTGTTTGAAAAATAGTAGAATATGAGAAATTTTGTTAGTAGATATACTTAATAATGAGGTGTTGGATAAATATTTTTCTTTGAAAATTGGGGTTACAAGTAAGGCAATTTTATATAAATTCGTGGGTAGGAGAAATTTCATCTTTTAAAAAGGGTAAGTAGCACAATTTGACAATGGGTCGGTTAATTATTCCGGTAGAAAAGCGAACGTCTGCAATACGTACATTATTGTCTGTACCGGGATAGGTTTTTTCAACCCTCCCTAGTCGCCATTCATAAGGCGGTTGTAAATCGTCCATTACGATAACAAGATCGCCAATTTGGATATTTGGGGCAGAAGTTTTCCATTTATAGCGCTTATGCAAAGACTTTAAATAGTCATCTTTCCATCTTATAGAGAACTGGTGATGGAGTGCTTTTAATTTTTCCCATCGATTAATGAGAGACATGTTCTGAGCATCGGGTTCAGGTAGAGCCATTATGGGAGCTCCTGTGAGAAAGTGTCCGGGAGTTAAGGCAGTGAGATCTGTTGGGTCTTCAGACATGGCGGATAGTGGGCGAGAGTTAAGAACGCCTTCTATACGAGTTAAAATGGTTGAAAACTCTTCAAAGTTAAATCGTTGGGCACCTGCTATCCTTTTCAAGTGAAACTTGAAACTCTTTACTGCGGCTTCCCACAGACCGCCCATATGAGGCGCGTGTGGGGGTATAAATTTCCACTCGAAGCCGTGAGTAATGTATTTTTGTGATACATCTTTTGTGACCGATTCTAAAAAATGAGAGAATTCGCGTTCAAGTGTCCGACTAGCGCCGAGAAAATTTCTTCCATTATCAGAAACTACCTTTTGGGGGAGCCCCCGCCTCCCGACGAAGCGAGAGAATGCAGCTTGAAACGCTGCAGAAGATAAATCTGAACACGCTTCTAAGTGAACCGCTTTTGTGCTAAAACAGACAAACACACTGACATAACCCTTTATGGTAGCTGCCTTGCGTAAATTTGAACTTTTAAGTTCAAATGGGCCAGCGAAGTCAATGCCTGTTGTCTGGAAGGGACGAGACAGATTGCACCTTTCAGGGGGGAGCGGTGCCATGATTTGGGAGCATGGTTTTTGTTTATATATAATGCACGTTTTGCAATGACGTATTATGTTTTTTATTCTAGGTTTGAGTCTAGAAACGAAAAACTCGGTCTGAACCATTCTACACATTTGATTACATTCAGCATGAGACAGAAATGTATGTAAATGAGTTAAATAAAGGTGACAGAATCGGGAATTTCCGGGTAATATGACTGGGTAACGCTCGTTGTATGGTAGTGACGACTGTGATAATCGACCATTAACACGTAGTATCGAATTTGCATCTAAAAATGGATTAAACATTTTTAAAGGGCTGGTTTGATTAATTTCTTGAGAATTTGAAATTTTATGATACTCTTCAGTATAAAAAGATTTTTGAGCCAGAATTATGAGCTTATTTTTTACCGAACTCACTTCTTGTTGAGTTAGCTCCAGAGTAGAGTAAAAGTGATGGGTATTCGATCTTATTTTTGAAATACTGTTGCCAAAAAACCGAAATACGTAACTCAAAATGCGCAAGGCCTTATGGTAAGATGAGAAATTTATGAGAATATCATATTTGTGGTCGGCTGCGTGTAAAACTTGTACTTTGTTATGATATTCTGCGGGTTTGAGTGGATTCTTAATTGGCCATTCTGAGGATGAGTTCGTTATCCATGGTGGTCCTTGCCACCAGAGAGAATTATTAACGAGATTTTGTGGTTTACACCCACGAGTACCAAGATCGGCTGGATTATCATGGGTAGGAACGTGGAACCATGTTGCTTTCGGTAGTAACCGTTGAATATGAGATACACGGTTAGCAACAAAAGTTTCCCATGTCGTAGGTGGTTTGGAAATCCAGCCTAACACAATGGAAGAATCAGTCCATAAAAATACTTCCTGCGTATGAAAATTAAGAGATGATATAATGTGGTTAACTAAGTTTGTGAGCAAAACAGCTCCATTTAGCTCTAACCTGGGTAAACAAACGGTTTGTATTGGAGCTACTTTACTTTTTGCAACTAAGAGGTTTGAGAACACATTAGCGGTAGATGTTTGACAACGTATATAGACAGTTGCACAGTATGCGAATTTTGAAGCGTCAGAAAATCCATGTATCTGTATGAGATCTGATGGTGTGTATTGTAACCATCGAGGAATATTTACAGCTTCAAGCTGAGTGAGATCAGTGAGCAACTCATTCCATATTTGTAGAGATTTTGAGCTTACATTTTCATCCCATTGTAAATTTTCTAACCACAATTGTTGCATGAGCATTTTCCCTCGAATAACAACGGGAGTTAGCCATCCTGCTGGATCGAACAGCTTTGCAACCGAAGACAGAATTTGTCGTTTAGTGGCTGCTGTGGCGTGAGGAACAGGTGAAAATGAATAACAAAATGAGTCTGTGAGAGCATTCCACTTAATGCCAAGAGTTTTAGTGGAACTTGATTCGGGTAAACGTAAAAAGTTTGAATCATACAAATCCTCTTGTGGAAGATGAGAGAGTAACTTGGCGTCATTTGCAGTGATTTTCTTCAAGATAAATCCCGCTGACTTTAGGGTGCTAAGGAGTTCTGTTTGAGCTGAAAGAGTATCTTCAATAGAATATCCACCTGAGAGAATGTCATCGACATAGGTTTCAGTTCGTAAAATTGAGGCTGCTTTTGGGCTAAACGTTTGAGAGTCCTCTGCAAGCTGGAGCAGAGTACGAATTGCAAGAAATGGAGCGCAATTTATACCAAAAGTTACGGTTTTGAGTTCGTAATCTTTAATAGGGCCGTCTGCTTTATCTTGAAATAATATTCTTTGAAATGGTCTATCTGAAGGGTCTATTAGAATTTGGCGATACATTTTCTGAATATCCCCACTGAAGACATATTGGTATTTTCTCCAATTGAGTATTATTGACATTAAATCGTTTTGTAAGGTGGGTCCTGTATAGAGGATATCATTGAGGGAAGATTGTGACTTTGTTTTCCTTGAGGCATTAAATACAACTCTGACCTTAGTGGTTTTGTGTTCTGGGCGAACCACCGCATGATGTGGTAAATAAAATGAATAAAATTTGCCTTGCGAAATAACCTCACGCGACGAAGTTTCTTCCATGTGGTCGAGCTCTAAATATTCATTAAGAACTGAGTTGTATTGACTTTGTAGCTGAGGATCCTTCGCTAGCTTCTTCTCCATTTGAGTAAATTGTCCCAAGGCTAAAAATCGAGATGAACCAAGGAAAAGTTTATCAGGGAACTCTTTCTTGAATGGTAATTTTACGATATACCTTCCATTTTCGTGACGTTTTGTAGTTTTCCTATAAAATTCTTCGCAATACTGATCTTCAGCTGAGCGATGGGTAAATGAAGGGAGCTCTTCCTGTTCCCAAAATTTTTTAAGGAGATCATTGAGTTCAGAGGTGTCCGACGTTATAATTGAGGTTGTAAACGTGTTAACGGTTTGACATCTCATTGGGCCGCTGAGCACCCATCCGAAAACCGTGTTGTAGGCCGATGTGTCCCCACAAATATTTTTCTTAATGCCATCAATATTGATGTACTGTTCATAGTCGTTACCCAGTATTAAGTCTATTTGAGCGGATTTATTGAAGTTGGGATCCGCAAGATTCAATCCTTCTATTTCAGGGGTGGTATGATATTCAAATGTTAATGCAGGGAGACGTTTTGTGACCTTCGGTAACACAATTGCTTTAATGGGAATTCTGAGGTTGTGTCTTTTAGCGTACAGCACAAATTCACACTCTTTATTTGCCGATTGTGTTTGTCCACCAATGCCGACAATTTCAAAATGGGATTTCTGATATGGGAGCTGAAGTCTATTTCTAATCCTTTCAGATAAAAATGTTCTTTGGGAACCAGGGTCTATTAATGCTCTAATAGTATATAATTCACCCATATGTTCTATTTGCATTAAAGCAGTACGCAATAAAATGTTTTCATTACTGCTTGAGCAATTTGCTTGAAATTGCTTTGAAGTGGAGGGTACTTCATCGTTAGCAATTACTCGTGAGTTCTTTTGTGGGAATTTCGAATTATTCGAAGGAACATTATGAGAGTGATATTCATTAGGAGTAACTTCATTACTCTTTTTGGGTTCAGAATTTTGAATTGAGTATTGCGATCTGGGTTTCATGTGCAACATAGTGTGATGAGGTTTTCTGCAGTGAAGGCATGTGTGCTTACTTGTGCAGTTGGCCTTTAAATGAGATGATGCCAAACAATTGTTGCAGAATTTATTTTTAAAAACATAATCCACTCTTTGTTGCACAGTGAAGTCTCTGAATTTAGGACAAATCCTTAAAGAGTGTGTTGTGGCATTGCATAGCTTACAAGAAGAATCGGCTTCTTGAGCAATGTATGTCTGTACATCACGGTTGGTTTTATTTGACAGCGTAAAACAATCCTTTGTTGTTTTTATGCTGTCGAGACGTTCCACAGCTTCATACCTGTCCACGAGGAATTGGGACATTTGGGACCACTTTGGGAGCTCGCGTGGAGAAGTGAGCGATTGCTCCCATAGTGAAAGGGTAACATTTGGAAGTTTTGTTGAGATGAGTCGAATCAGGATAGGGTCCCAGCTCTCCACGTCGATACCAAGAGTGCTGAGAGTTGCCAGGGAATCATTTACGGATGACTGAATCCTCCTGATTGACTCGCTATCTTCAGTTTTCGCTGGGGGTATATCAAATAAGAGTTTGATCTGATTGTCAACTAAAACTCTTTTGTTCTCGTAGCGGGTTTTCAGGGCGTTCCACGCCAGGTTGAAGTTGTCATTTGAAAGGGTATATCTTTTTACTATTGCCCCCGCTTCACCTCTCGTCTTATTCCTGAGGTGATAGAGTTTAGTGACTGGTGTGAGCTTTGGGTGGTTTGTGTACACGGCCGTGAACATGTCACGAAAGGATGGCCATTGTTCGTAACTGCCTGTAAAAATCTCAGTGTCGCATGGAGGGAGCTTTATGCAGTTAGCTGAGTTGTCCGGGACTAAATTTGGGTTGTGTGTATGAGGGTGAAGTGTTGACTGGCCTACCGGGATTCGAGATGTTTCCAGTCGGCTAATCTTGAGTAGATCGTTCATTTGAGAATGGCAGCTAATATATGCTTCAGAGCAAGCGTTATATTCCCTCTTGGCCCTTGCCCTGAATTCAGAGTCAATTGCCCCATCTCGTGCCGACATCACCTTCCGATAGGAGTCCTTTAAGTTTACCCATTCTGAGCTCAGTTCTCCTAATTTGACCTCAAGAACTGATTCATTTGGCTCTTCTACAGAACTGTTATGAAAGGAGTCACAGGACTCAAGTAAAAGGCCACAATCGAACAGAAACTGTTCTTTATACTCGGAGTTAAAGGCTGTGGCAGATGCTTCGTTTATAGAAGTCATATTGGCACTGTGAGTTTAATGGATTGAGTTTAAATTGTAAGGGTGTACTATCTCACTAGATTTGGTTATCTAGCCCAATCGGGTTTGAGGTTTAAAAGATATTTTTGAAAATTTGGGGATGTCTGATTATTGTGGGGGATTGAGTAAATTTAAATAATTGGGCTGAACTTTAAATAAATGGGTACTTATTTAAATTCAATGATCCAGAATCTAGATAAATGGGTGATTATTTAGATGTAAAATTTAAATAAATGTGTAATTATTTAAATCTATTGAGTTAAAATTCAAATAAATGGGTAATTATTTGGATTTGATGAGCTAGAATTTAAATAATAGGTTATTATTTAAATTTAAAGAGTTGCAATTTAACTAATGGGTGATTAGTTAAATATAATTAGCTGACATTTAATTTATTCTAACCAAATGAGCAGAGATTTAAATAACTGGGTTACTATTTAAATTTGTTGAGATGAAATTTAACTAAATGGGTGATTAGTTAAAAATTATGAACCGAAATTTAAATAAATGGTAATTATTTAAATTTAATGAGTTGATTTTTAAATAAATGTGTCGAAATTTAAATGGTAATTATTTAAATTTAATAAACTGAAATTTAAATAAGTGGTAATGGGCTAAAATTTAAATAAATGAGTGATTATTTATGAGCCGAAATTTTAATACATGGGTATGTTTCAGTTAAGAGTGAAAATTTGCGATACAATTTCGAAAAGGGATTGGTATTAATGATAAATTGTTAATATATTAATCTTTTCTAATATATTATCTGAAAGCTCTTTGTTACAGCTAGTTTCAATTGGGGTTTGATTTAATTTATGTTTATATAAATTTATTTAAATAAACTTGGAAACATTTAATGGTTTTTTTTTCCTGCTACAATTTTCTGTAACTCTGTATACAAAAACTATAATTTATTATATAAAATTTTTATTTATTTATTTACTTTGTCTTATACAATACATTGTGTTGGAAAAAAGAACCATGAACTAATTTGGATTGAGAAATTAGTCTAAAGTTATGACTAACAGGGCGTGGAACTACCTTTTATTTATATTACATTATTAAATGCGAAAGTTTTTTTTTAAAATTATTGTTGCTAAGTAAATTAAGTTTTATTTTAAATGATTTGTGTTTTATTCATACATAATATTAAAAATACAATTAAATGAACATAAACACCCAACAAATTTCCATTTAGAAAGTAATAGGAGAATTTGTGAATTAAAGTAAGTTAGCGTGAATAAAGTGAGAACCCTACAAGAACCGTGACCATCACTTGACCCGTCATATGATTGTCACTAGTGATTTTGTATCATCGCGTAGACCGAAGTTTTTATCAGAAATGATGAAAAGTGTTAGTTTCGGTCAATTATTTCTTGCTGCAAACCATAAGTGTTTTACTGAATGCTTATACACTATAACCAAATAATTCCATGCACATTAAATTTATTAAAAAAAATAACAAATATTTTATTTATTTTAATCTTTAATTTCGAAAATTATTTTTCATCAACGTGTAAATAGGTATGTGAATAGATGATGTGTGTATAATCAAATGAATATGTTTGTATGTCTATTTATGTGTATAGCATGTGTGTATATGTTTATTAATATATAAGTATGTATGTCAATACACGTATAATGGAAATGGGAAAGATTTTTCAACCTCAGTTCATATATTTTTCTGAAATATTTTATTTAATTTATTATATTTTTAAGACATTATACATAAAATTTTGCTATAATTTAATTAAAATTTAAAAAATTTTTTTTTTTTTTTTTTTAATTTATTTGATCATAGAAGCAAAATTTTCCAGCTTGCCTTACGTTTTGTTCGTCGTTTTGCTTCTTCTTGCAGCTGTGTGGCTGTTTTAACAGAACCGACTGTATAATCCCTGTGTAGTCTCATATGAAAACGTCAATGTTATTGTATGAATAAACTTTAAAATATAACCGTTTACCAACACTGCGTGTTATATTTTTCTCTGTTTTCTGTGTTTTTTCTTTTAATAACAATTTTCTTATAAAAAATTTTTACGTTGTTCTTCTGAAAAAATGTCTATATGTATATTGAACTTACGGTTGCTTTTTCTTGGTATTTTTGATGTTCCTTTCCCTTCTTGTTTTCCTCCCTTTTGATATCGTGCTTATTTTTACTGACAATGTGTTGTTTGTGTATGTGTGTTGAATTGTCACTGCCGACCCGTTTTTCACAAAATATTTTGTTGTCAGACTTTAATAATTTATAAATTCATATACATATGTATATTTTATTAAGGGTATAATGCTCTTTTTTTCCTTATTGCAATTTTACTGCATTAAATTTGCAAGCATTATGCAAAACACTTGAAAATTAACAAAATATTTTTTCACTTGCACTATTCTCTGCGTTCGATCTTTCACAATTTTTTTTTTTGTTTTTTTTGTTTTTCAAACCAATTTATATTTATACTTAATGAATGTTTTTTTATTTTTTTTATTTTTTGACTGATCGTAACCCTCGTTCATGTAAGATTGGTATAGCGTTTAATTTTGCTGCCTTTTCAGTTTTATTTTTCTGTTTAATATTTTGCAAAGACGATTACCAGAGAGAGCTTTTTAAAAACCAGTATTATCCTCTTAAACTGACTATTTTTTTCCTCTTTGTTCGTATTGTTTCGCTTTCAATTATTACTCATACACCGTCTATCTCCCTCTGTCTTATAAGATATTATATGCTCATGTCAAGGGCAAAGGGTTAATTGAATACAGACATGAGAAACATAAGACAATGGGCTGGAGTATGTATATATAAGGGCAAAAAAAAATGGTGCTTATGCACAATACGGTAATTCAATGAAAGGTGATAAATTGAAAACAAACGGTTCTCATGTATTTTACTATATATATTTATATATATTTGGGAAAAAAATGGGTAACATATTAACGGTATTAATATGTGTTCGATTATTTTTTCTTTCACTAACGTTTTAAATTTTAATTTTTATGTAAAATTTTAATTTCTGTTCTGCTTGTTGGTCACGTTATTATCCAAATTTACTTAAATCACTTTTATATATTAAAGCTTTTCTGTGTAGTTGTTTCTCTACTTGATCTTATAGCTTTACTCTTGGAATTTCTTACATATGTTAAAAAAATGTCTTTGCTTGTACTCACTGTTTAATCGATACTAACTTCATATGTGATGATGAAGATTTACCTCATTATGTATTTATCTTGCCTTCTGCAATATGTAGAGCTGGTGTTGATTTTTCCAAGGTCGTTTATTCTTTTCTTAACGAAGGACCATGAACAGATTTCTCCAGGATGGATGTTTTTAATTTAGGATGCTAGGATGCAAAGATGAGCTGCAATGCCTGGAACCTAAATTTATCGGGTGAGAAACCTGTGCCTCAACAATTATATTTTCTCGTTAGTGGTAGAGAATATAATTGTTGTGAAATAAAAAGAGAGAGAGATGTATTTCAGATCTTACAATTTTATTTGTTTTAAAAAAAGTAGGATTAATTTTGGGCTCTTATAGCTCACCGTTTTGGTTGATAGTTGAACAGCAATTGACTATCCAATATTTTTAATATGACATTTTTGATTTTACGATACTTTTTTAGATAAAAAATAAATAATTCACAGTAGGTTTAGGTATTCGTTACAACTTAGGATACTCATTAGTATTAGTTACAATAAGGTACCATTAATATTTACAAATTCAATTTTATCTTACATATTTTACATAAAAATTTTGTCTAAATTTCTGAATTTAGACAAAGTTTGTTACTTCAAAATATTTTCAAACAAAAAAGTTACAGTCATTTAAAATTAAAATTTACTAAAAAAATGTTAATTTTAGCAAAATACTGAGAATTTCCATTTTCGAAGACCCCGTTCGCTGGCGGGTATATAATGGAAATAGAGTTGAAATAGAGTCGCAATTTTTTGACTCCCGGGGTTCTCAGCCTTCTCAAAATATGGTCCACAGTGCACCGTATCATACCAAATTACCTCTTCAAGACTATTTCGCATAAAATTCGAATCATAACGTTCCATAACTACCGAATTCGTTTGATTTAGCCGCGTGTCACTTCTTGCTATTCAAAAACTACTCCTGGGACACCGTTTTGCGAAAGTCTTGCGCGTTTTGAAGGCCATTCCAAAAATCGTATATAACAATAGTTCCGAGAGTAGGAAAAAATATTTAAATTAGTGTATTATATCGGAGGGGGATTACTTTGAAGGCAATAACATTAATTTACAAATATTAATAAGGATTTTTTTATTTTATAACAAAAGTCACCTTCTCATTCGATAAAAAATGCTGATATTAAAGTGGTCACATAGGCAATCCAATTTTCTCCTATGTTTTTGCAATATTATCCTTAGTTATATATATATTCTTACTATATAACAGAAATATAGAACGTTTAAAAACTCATTGTTTTTATTGTTATTTCTATTAAAGAAAAAAAATCGTCTCTTTCAAAATCTTTGGAATCTTAAAAAATCGTTCCCAATACATCTAATCAATCAAACAAATCAAATAATCCTCAAGGACAGTTACTGGTGCTGCAAATATTTCAAAGGAGTTCATTAACGAAAAAGGGGTTGATCAGTACATGTAATCTTGAGTATAAAAATTTAATTCTTTAAATAAACTGAAGAGGTTAATGATTTTTTTGTACCACATATCCTTAAACGGAATTTACCACAAGAAAAATTTATGATCCCAAAAAAATTAAAAAAAAAAATTAGAACACAAATGAAAAATGGATGTTTGAAGTTTATGCTTCAGTTAGTTTCATGTTTACAGCAAGAAAATATTACAAAGAGATCATTTCCAAAAAAAAAAAAAAAAAAAAAAGAATAAAATTGAATTATTTCAAAGATTTAGATGATTAAGTACGTGTACAGTGTGGGAATTTCGAAAGAAAAGGATATCCAGAAAACAAAAAAACTGCAATCACTTAAGAACACTTGATTGGATACAAATTTGAGGTTTTATATAAAAAACTCTTAAGAGGGAGTTATAAAGAGTTGATAAAAGGGTACTTATAACAAACAAATACTACATAAATAAATGCGAGTATTGTAAGTTGGCTTTTGTTTGGAAAAAATTGCGCCAAAAGTGAATTCGCAATCAATTGAAAATAAATCTGGGTTAAGTTATTTTAAAATAGTTTTAAATAAAATTATTTCAAAAGAAAAATGAATTCGTAAATATTGTATAACTATCAAGAATACTTACATACATATAAAATATTTTCCTATAGAAATAACTCTAAACGGTAATTACTTCATTTTTCTTGTTTTTCTTGTTTGATGATATAAATGTAAGATTGTTTATAATCTTTAAGACAAAACATGCCGCTAACATGCCCCAACACTTGTTCTTATCGTTGGATTGTTAAGAGTTCTATTAAAGTTCTAGCAGTTTGTGATATATTTTTTTGCAGATGCTTCTGAAGCAGCAGGATTCCTACTGGTTTTTTTTTTTCTCTAAATACTGTCGAGTGTCATTACAATTATATGTACCTCATTAATTGTTTCAAAACATTTTATCAACACACTTCTATGGCATGCGGCCTATTTCCTTAGCAGTTGTTTTATTCTGATAAAGTTTTTTTTTTTTTTTTTTTTTTTTGATTATGCTAGAATTGCTCTAAGTATTAATTTCTACGAATTTTTGTTTTTAACAAAGTCGGTTTTACAAATTATGACCCTTTTGATAAGATTACAAAATGTCATTATGGTTTGAGCTGCAGTGTTAAGGAAAACTCATTTAAAAATAGAGCAATTTTCTTATCGAAATTTTAATTTAAGAATTTAGAAAGGAAAGGAAAGAAAGTCATAAAAAATGACATGTGTTTCTTTTCTATTTCTATTATTTTTTTGCTGCCCTCCTTTTAATGACGGCGATATTTAGCAACAGTAAAGACATCAACCTTTAAGTTGACCTTAAAGTGACATCTTTAGTTTTATTAGAGAACTTTTGTTAAAAGGATACAGTTTCAAGGATATTAAGGGATGAAAAATATCCCTTTGCATTATTTGATTTTGTTTGAATTTCAAAAGGGAATTTTGTTATTCCTTTCAAACAAATAATATTTGAGAGCGAAATGCAAGTATAAATATTGAGAGAAAAAAACGCTTTCAGAAGCGCAACTGATAATCAAGATTAAGAATTGAGATGAGATTCTTACAAATGCGGTCTTAATTTTGTAACGAGCCCATACAGTGTAACGAGCCCATACATTTCTTGGCCAAAATTTGAAAGAGTGCTTGTAGAGCAATGAAATTTGGTATGGACACCTATTTCGACGTAATTAAGAAATTTTTGAAAAAGCGTAAAAATTTGCCCACTGCCATGCCCATCTCCGATATAAAGGCAAACTCTAAAATCCACAGTTTTAGACCTAGAGTCATGAAATTTGCACACAACTTATCAGGCATCCCAAAAATAGAAAAAAAAAGAAAAATGAGTAAGTTGCCACGCCCACTTTTTTCATCTAATTTACTAGAACAATTAATTTTTTCAAACATGCCAAATGCAAAGTTTGGCTCGGCAAGGAATGAATGGGTTAGCGTTGTTCGATTTATTCCAAATTTTCAGCATGGAAGACCTGCACATTTGGTTATTATATTTTAAGTGTCACATTTAAAAATTTAACTGGACTTACAAAGTATTTGAATTTTTTGGATAAATTGTCTCTTATCAGCTTGGGGCCATATGTGACCAAAAGTCCAAAAGGGATGATGGGGTCATATAATTTTTTTTTTTTTTTTGAAACACCAGCCTAGTTAGATAAAATATAACATTTAAATGTAGAAATGTAAAGAATTTAGAAGGAGTACATTTACTGAATATTTCACAAAAAACTCATTTTTCTCGAAATCCGCAAAACATAGTTCTTTGTAAAGAAAATTCTGGCAGAGGAATTTTGCTCTAAATTGACACAGCTAATCTATAACATATGTTTAACAAAACTTTCAAGTGCAAGATCCATTTTTGGAATTTTGTTTAAGAAAATTTTTTAAAACTTGAAAAAGGAGTTTTCAAAATTGAATCAAAAAAATTTCCCATTTTTGGTCTCAATGCGCAATAGGGTGACAACATGATAATAAAACAATACTTTGCAACTGTATACTTATAAATATAGAGATCAGTAACAAATGTTGGCCTTAATCAATTTCTTAAAGTTAAAAAATGCCATCAAATATCATGACAATAGTGGTCTGGGGCATTTGCTTTTTTTTTTTTTTTTTTTTTTTGTTAACCAACACTCAGGGGAATTGGTTAACAAAAATGCAGTGCATTGTGTTGATTTAAGGAAAATAGGTTATGGGAAGGAGGAGAGAGGGAGTAGTGTAGTGTTTATAACTGTCAGGAAAGACCTCTACGGGGAGTTTATTCCACATACGGCTAGTTCGACTGATAAACGAATTCTCTCTGTAATGCGTTGTGCGGTCAACTGGACAATAGACTACAAACGGATGTGATCTACTAGAGAAGCGGGTAGAGCGAACCGAAATTCGGGCACTTGGAATAAGTTCGCTAATCTCAGAAGAACATTTCCCATGGTAATATCTATAGAACAGTGCTACACAACCCACATTCCTACGGTGTTCCAATGAATCAATAGAATTGGATACCCTACTGTTATTGATGAGCGCCAACGCCCTCCTTTGCACACGGTCCAGTAGCTCCAAAATAGACTTCGAAGCCCCTGCCCATATATGGGAGTTGTATTCCATTTTCGGTCGGATGTAAGTGGTATAGATTTTAAGGAGATCAGAAGGAGTGAAGTAATTTTTACACCGTTTTAGAAAACCAAGACACTTGAATGCTGCTTTCGACACTTGAAAAACATGCTCGTTCCAACGAACATCACATTGAATTCTCATGCCCAGAACATCAAGAGTATCCGATTACTCAATACCTATACCACACATATTTATATACAGATGACATTGTTGATTCCATGGCCCTATGGGTCAACATACAACATTGGGTCTTCAGCGCATTAAAATCAACCCTATTCGCTTTACCCCACTCGGAGGTCTTGATTGAGTGTATCATTCATTGTCTGCCTTTTGCCCCCAGCCTCCAAGAGGCTTGGCCTACAATTAAAGAAAGAAAGAGAGAGTATATTGAGTTAAAAGTTTGGCCAAGAAGGTCATTCAGAAAGATAAGGAAAAGAGAAGGGGAAAGAACGGAACCTTGGGGTACCCCTGAATTAAGCTGAAACTCATTAGATGAGACCCCATCAATAACAACACGTATTGTCCGGTCTCTGAGAAAACTCGATATAAATCGAGAGAAGTCATTACCGACCCCAAATGCAATAATCTTTGATATCAATGCACCGTGCCATACACGGTCCAATGCCTTGGAAATATCCAGAGCAACCACTTTACTTTCGCCAAAATTGCGAATGGATCGACTCCAGCGCTCAGAAAGTAGAGCTAACAGGTCTCCCGTGGAACGATTTCTACGGAAGCCATACTGTCGATCATTAAGAAGTGAGTTGGCCTCTAGGTAGTTCACAAGGTGGAAATTGATCATGCTATCCATCACCTTTGAGAGCGCAGAGCAGATTGCAATTGGACGGTAATTTTCAGGGTTATTAGCCGCACCCTTTTTAGGGATTGGCTGGACATTAGCAACTTTCCAGCAAGAGGGAAAGACTCCCGCACGATACGAAAGGCTGAAAAGGTTGGCCAATGGACTGGCTAGCGTCGAAGAGCACTGTTTCAGCACCAGTGCTGGTATACCATCCGGAGACTTGTTAATGTTGAGATCCGAAAGAACCCTTTTAACTGCACGTGCTCGGAAGAATATTTTAGGCATAGTACAATATACTCTTTCGAGTTCGGGCAGTGGTTGATCGCTATCCGGCAAAAATGAATTTTTTGCAAAAAGTTCAGCTAAAAGGTTAGCCTTATCAACCGGGTCAGTGGATATTTGGTCATTCATTATAAGAGTTGGGATAGCAGAACTAGCATTATTCTTTACTCTTTTAACAAATGACCAAAAGCTCTTGCTGCCCCGAGGAGCAGAAAGAACTTTAGCACGAAGACGCTGATCATGAAGAAACTTCTTGGCGGGTCTTTATTCGATTTTGAAGTTATATAACTTTTTATATAGATAATTTAGCACTGAAATCGATTCATATAACAACTTGTCGAAAAAGTTAAACTATGGAACGAAATTTTCGTAATATCTGAGAAAAAGTCCTATTTTCCCCATTTAAATGCACTTCAAATTATCAGTCGCGTTGAGGCACCTCTACATTTTTTTTGATTGACCCAAAACTTTTTATATCTCAGTTTTTTTGCTATAGGCTATTCTAGGGGGTGTGAGACTTTAAATTCGAACACCTTTTCCCCTCCATATAATGAAGGGCCAACATAGTGTATATGAAATTTACATTATTGTAGGGATATTTTAAAAAAATTATTCTATTAGCTAAACAAAACCACAATAAGAATGTGTACTTAAACTTTTCCGTTTATTTTTCAGGACCTCTTAATCAGGTTAAAAAACATAATTTCATTAAATTGTATAATGAATGTAGAGAATGATTACACTTCAAATAATTAAGGGTGCAATATCCTTATAGTCTAGATGCATTATATAGAAACCACCACCGCTATTACATTTTGCATTTGCATAAAGTATTTAAATATTAAAACATTTAATTTCGCATGCAAAGCAGCAAAGCACCAAACAATGAAATATAAGCACGCGCACATAAAAATGTCCTTGATTAAGGATTTACGATTTTTTGTTTACACCTTAAAGCTCTTAACAATAGAGTTATATAATCAGACATAAAGGAGAGACAACATCACAAAATGCAAATGTAATCTAAATAAACTAAATTGGAATACTAACAAAATTTATAGCAAAAAAAAATCTGGTTTTGCAACAAACATCGAAGGAGCTCTTAAAGGGATAGTAAAAATTATAGTTAAGCTCATGATTTTGATTGAATGGTTTTGAAAATTAACACAAGTCTTAAAGGCTACTGATACAAACAATATCACTTTTAACTACTAACTAACTAACTATTTGGAGCAGAGTCAGGGCGCTCATTACGATTTATTCTGTTGATCCATAAAAACCACCAACAAGTTGAATTA
This sequence comes from Cordilura impudica, assembly GCA_963682025.1. NCBI lineage: Eukaryota > Metazoa > Arthropoda > Insecta > Diptera > Scathophagidae > Cordilura > Cordilura impudica. Next base: position 70,287,521 of record OY821520.1, read on the forward strand.
ATTATTATATAAATTGAAGTGTGCTATGAACACGCGCAAACCTTAACACTTTGTCTATCCACAAAGATGAACTGTGCTTATGTCATCATTAATTTTAAAAACGCCCGACCAAAACAAATCGAGTAATGAAAACTGGAACCAAACAGCGTTCAGGTATAAACCGCTACATATATAAAATATGCTTTTGTTCATATTTATGCAGGTGCTTTTCAGGACTGGTTCTTCTATATTTTTTTGGTTTTTTTTTTTTTTTTTTTTTTAATATTTACAATGTCACAATACATTAATTATATTAACCTGACCATAGCCATAGTAGTCGTTGCCGTGTCCAGCCATTAAATGCTTACATACCAAATACCAGAGCATTATACACCATAAAAGTGTGTCTTTAGGTTTTCCTAGGGTTGTTCTTCAAACACAAAAAAGGATTTCTTGTTCTAAAACCTTAAGAAAAACTGGATATGTTAGCTTTAAGCTAAGAGTACATAAGTATGTGTTGTATATACTCGTACCAAAGTATAGCTGTAAATATTTGTAGGGGAGCTGGCTTTGTGAATTCCTATCTTTAGTTTAACTAGAATAACAATATTTATTTATTAATATGTTTTTGAACCTGCTATGAAATATTCCCATAAATTGTAAAAACGGTTTTAATTATCTTTATTAGTTTGTTTTGTGTTTTACTACATAAATATGAAAAGTGCTAAAATTATATGGCACTTAACTATGTAGTCTGGAAATAACCATCAGTTTTAAATTATCAAAAATCTAAGCAAGTTGCAGGGATTAATTCAAAGTGGGTGATTGTTATGGAAGTCTGAATGAAAATTTTATAAATAGTTATATATCTATATACTAGTGGATTATGTGGCGCCTAGGCGCCCGTTTATTTTGACTTTAACAAACAAATTTTTTTTCCCATTTCAAAATTTTCCTATATTTTATATATTTAAAAAAAATTAATTTTAATGTTTTTAAAATTAAAAAAAAAAAAAAAAAATCGGAAAACAGTTGTAAAAAATACAAACCAAAAACTTCGATTTTCAAATGAAGTTTTCTAAAAGATCCTTTTATGTATACATATTTTCGCATAAGTTTGCCAGTAGCCAACCTTTGCTTTATATTTTCTGCTTGTCGGGGGGGGTTAAAGGTTTTAAAAGTTAATAATAATAATTAATTGCATAATTCTTTTTTGAAGACATGAATACCCGTTATAGCATAACATTTAAAGAATCTTTGAAAAGATTTTCAACTTAAAATTTTAATAAATAAGTCTGTGACAGCCAATATCCGGAGGCGCTGTTGTTTTGCGGTGAACATCATAACTCGTTACCGAACCATATGAAATAAAAAAATCGAAATGCGTTTAAAAGGTGACATGTTTCCTGAAGTAGTAACGAAGAGTTTTTCAATATTTTTTTACAGCATTTTGAAGTGAGAAACGATTTTTGATATACAATTTCGGGAATTTGTTGTTAAAAAATGGAAGAAAATGGAATTTGTTTAGGTACCAACGACCCTCTTTGGGTTAATACTAGTTAGAATCAATTTTGCTCCCCTTTAAATACAACATTGTATGGAGTATTTACATAGATTCTAACTAGTAAACCGATAACGGTATTCTAAACGTTGTTTGTCGCCCGGTCCTTTTTTAGTTTTACCAATTATTAATATTACTCGTTGATCAACCATCGTTTGCTTTACAAGCAAAATCAAAAATCTTTATAATCGTGTATAAGGTAATATTTTACATAAATAAAAATCGTAGGATTTTTCCTATTTTAAATATAAAAACCTTTGTGTTTATTTTCTTTCCATTTCTACGGAAACATTTGGTCCATTCGTCCCGGATCTCGACGAGAATTTTGGGAAATTTGGAGGAAGAAAATTAATTTAATTTATTTTTCTTCAATTAAAGCCATCTTGGTGCAGCTGCAGCAACAACTTTTATATTTTTTGAGGAGAATTATTTTTTCTAAGGAAATAAGGTGCGTACTTTGTTTTTTATATTTATTTAAAGTGAAAGTGCGATACAAAAATTCGAAAATAAAATAATAGAAAAAGTAAAAATATTTTATAAAATATATGTCGTTTTGCCGACGGCATTTCATTAAAAAAAATTTTTAATACTTTTTTTACAAAAGATCGTTTTACAACCTTGTTGTGATTTTATTTATTCAACCGTGCGTTTGTGACGTTTTCTTTATTTTAAAATTCGTTAATACCTTAATATCCAACGAAGTGTTTTGGCTACTTGGACGGACATTAATTTTTTTTCTATAAAAATTTTTTATTTTATTAAACTTTAAATTTTAATAAAAAGTACAAAGGAATTCCGTTTAAATATTAAATGAAAAATTAAGTGAAGTGATTAAAAATTTAATTCCCTTTTTATTTCATACAAAAAAGTTTATTTTTTTTATAACATAAATTTTTGTGAATAAACATCCATACGAACATACATACTTAAATTTTTTGCATTACAAAATATAATATACAAGATTGGTGTTTTTCTATTTTCTTTTGTGCTTTGTCCGTATTAAATTCGATTTTTTTTTAATAAATACGTCACAAATATATTTACTGTGTTAAAACATTTTTTTTTTTTTTCCATAAGCACATAGTGTTGTTGTTGTTTTATAAATTTACAGCGGGGCACCCTACACCCATACAGTCCATCATATCAGTTACTCACATCGTTTGTAAACTTTAATAAAATTTTATTTTTTTTTGAAAATATTTTCGTTTTTCTTGTGATTTATACTTGGACACGAAGTAACTTCGGATTTCTTCGTAAAACTTCGTGTATTTTCGTGTTTTTTTTTTCTTCATAAAATTTAAATTTTTGAAATTTTATTTTTGGAAATCGAAATTGTTGATTTTTTTTGAAACTTCGGACCGAACCACGAATTATCTTCACACTTGTTCGGTTCTCTTCGGTAAACTTCGCGTTTCTTTGAAAAACTTGGTGATTTTTGCGATTTGTTAAATTTTTTTTTTTTTTTACTTTTTCGAAAGTTATTACAGTTTGTGTTGAAATTTTTGGAAACTTTTTAACGGAGTCGTATTTCTTCGGAAATCTTCGGTTTTATTCGGAAAAATCTTGTCGTACCTTGAATTTTCTGAATTTTTTTTTATTCTTGAATTTTTTTTGAAAATTTCGATATTTTTTATCAGAATTTTTGCGACTTTGATATTTTTTGCTTGAGTTTTTAGCAATTCGTTATTTTTGGAACTCAATACTAACAATATGTCAGCTCTAGATATTTTTATTAGAGACTCGGATGCAATTGTTAGATTTGATGAAAAGTTTAAAGGAATTAGCGAAGACGGTCACTCGGTTTTTAGTCTCGAAATACGAGGAAAGGAACTAGGTTCAATGTGGGATCAAGTTAAGTCTTCCTACCGGGCTGTCTTAGATTATTTGGCTACGTCGGAAGCGTCGAAACCTTCTAAATTAAAAGCCGACGTGAGAACAGGTGATACTGAATACGTGTCAGTGGATTCCAAGTACGAGTCCACTTTTAACGTTTATGTTAACTGTTTGGCGACAATTCATGAAAAATTGCGCAATTTGGAGAAGGCAAGTTCTAAGGAGATTGAAATATCTCCCTCGGTTTCTGTTAACGCTGGTCCGGATTTTCACCGGTTGGCTCTTCCACCGTGTAATATCCCAGTTTTTGATAGTAGTGTTCTTTCATGGCCTACTTTTAGGGATCTATTCACAGCTGTGGTTATAAAGAATTCGCGTCTTAGCCAAATTGAACGGTTATGCCATTTGGTCGAGAGGACAAGTGGAGAGGCTAAGGAGATTGTTTCAAAAGCTCCTCTTACCAATAGTGGGTTTGATATAGCTTGGAAAAGTCTAAACGACAAATATGAGAATCTGCGTTTGACGGTGAATCATCACCTAAGGGCACTTTTCAACCTTTCGGTCCATGATAAGGAGACTATCGATGGGCTGAAATCTTTACAACGCGGTATTGATTCTTTCTTTTCGGGGTTGTCTGTTTTGGATATTGCTACGACTGATCCTCTTGTATCTCACATTATCGTTTATATTTGTCTGCAACGTTTACCTTCTATTACCGTTGATAAGTGGGAATCAACGGTGAAAGACAAAAAGATAATGTCGAAATGGAGTGATTTGGATAGCTTTCTGACGGAAAGAATTGACACTTTAGAGTGTGCGCGTGATTTGAAAGGTTCTCACCTTTTGAAGAAATCATCCCCCGAAGTGAAAGTGAAATCTCACGTGACAAAAACGTCATCGTCAAAAGAGCCTGCTTGTGTTCTTTGTAAGAACCAATTTCATTTTTTGCGCTCTTGTCCGCGTTTTAAAAAATTATCCGTTGCAGAGCGATTTGCAACGGTGAAAAAATTTAAATTTTGTGTGAATTGCCTGTCAAAGGCACATGAGGCTAGAAATTGTTCCAGTACTTATACTTGTTTCAAGTGTAAGCAACGCCACCATTCATTGCTTCACCGAGAATTACCAGCTTCGGTTGGGAATAATAATGCGAGCTATGCGGCAATCTCGGTTGCGACCCCGCAAGTTTATACTTCGGTATCCGATCCTAACGTTAAATCTACTTCTAGTGGATTGAATCCTACAGCCCCTTCTAACCGTCAGGTATTTCATACCTCAGAGAAGCGGACTGTGCTCTTGGGAACGGCAATGGTGAGTATTTCTCACCTGGGTACTACGTACCCTGCCCGGGCTCTTATTGACCCAGCTTCTGAGGCTTCCTTTATTTCTGAGCGTTTGCGGAATCGTTTAGATCTGCCGACGCATTCGACGAATGCACAGATATCAGGAGTAAATCAGTCAGTCTCAGCTACAACGAGAAAACTTTGTTCTCTGACAATTGGTTCATCGTTATACCCATCAATTGTTTTGGAAACTATGGCTTTGGTGTTACCGAATATTTCGGGTAATTTGCCATCGTTCACGGTACCAGCTCATATAATGAGGAGTTTGCCAGATCTACGTTTGGCAGATATCAACTTTTATGATAGTGGTCCTGTTGATATTTTGCTTGGCGCGGACTTATATCCTAGAATCCTTCTGGGTGAAATCCGCCAAAATATTTTGGGCTCATTATTGGCTCAAAATACTATTTTCGGATGGATAATTACTGGTCCAGTTGTTCAACCACAAATTCAAGTCTATTCGACTAAGGTAGACTTTTCTGAAGACGATAATCTTAACAAAAATCTTCTTAGATTTTGGGAAATCGAGGAACCTCCTCGGAAGAACATTCTGTCTCCCTATGACAAATTCTGTGAGGATAATTATAAATCGACTACACGTCGCGGTCCTGATGGTCGCTATATAGTGACTCTTCCTTTTAAACCGGAATTTCCGAGGATATTATCTTTGGGAACTTCTAGATCGAGTGTTATGGGACAATATCTTAGGACTGAATCCTCTCTTCGGCGCAAACCCGAAGTCAAGGAATTGTACGACGACGTCGTTAGGGAGTATTTAGACTTAGGTCATATGAAATTAGTTTCAGAGAATGTTTTGTCTTCCTCTTCTTGTTACCTTCCACATCATCCAGTTATTAAACCGGAAAGGAAAACTACCAAATTGCGTGTGGTTTTCAACGCGTCTAACAAAACTTCTAACGGAAACAGTCTAAATGACTGTCTTTATGTTGGTCCGACTTTACAAGCGGATTTGGTTTTGTTAATTCTTCGATGGCGTCTTTTTAGGTTCGTTTTCAATTGTGACATTACTCAGATGTACAGGCAAATATGGGTCGATCCTGCTCATACTCCATATCAGCGAGTTTTGTTTAGAAATTCTCCGACGGAGAACGTAACGGACTTTGAGTTACTGACAGTGACTTTTGGCGTTAATTGTGCCCCATATCTTGCCATTCGGACATTGTTGCAATTGGCAGAAGATTGCGAAGCTGAGTACCCGTTAGCATCACACATTCTTAGGAAGTGTATGTACGTTGACGACGTTTTAACGGGAACTCACGATGTGTCTTCTGCTTTGATCGCTCGCGATCAACTGGCAGCTGCATTATCTTTAGCTTGTTTTGAACTAAGAAAATGGACATCGAATGAACGGGAAATTTTGAATGGAATTCCCCCGGAACATTTAGTAGACGCCCAGCTACTCACTTTTGTAGAGTCAAGTAGTTCTAAGATGTTGGGTATCCAGTGGAATGCTCAATTGGATGCATTTTATTTTAAAGTAAATACCATTCCACATAGAACCGGGTACACAAAAAGAGAAGTTTTGTCTATTATCGCGAAACTATTTGACCCTGTTGGTTGGCTGGGTCCAGTGATTATTGTCGCTAAAATGATCATGCAGAAGATTTGGCTAGATCATATCGATTGGGACGATTTGCTTCCAATTGCTACGGAAAATGAGTGGAAAAAATTTGTAGCTTCATATCATGAAGTTAATTCTATTCAGATTCCTAGATGGGTGAACTATACACCTGATTGCTCTGTAGAGTTACACGTTTTTTCGGATGCCTCGGAAAAGGCATACGCGGGGGTGATTTATATTCGTATAGTTACTCCATGCGGGGATATTCGAACCCATTTACTTTCGTCAAAAACGAAAGTGGCTCCTATTAAGTCAATTTCACTACCGCGTCTTGAACTTTGTGGTGCGGTTTTGGCCTCTGAACTCTTACAGACGGTTTTGAGTGAAATTGATATTAAGCTCGAACGAGTTTATTGTTGGACTGATTCCACAATCGTTCTGTCCTGGTTAAAAAAGGACCCTTGCACATGGACCACTTTTGTTAGAAATAGGGTGTGTCAAGTTCAACAAAATGTTGGCAACCATAATTGGTACCACGTTCGGTCTGAAGAGAATCCAGCCGATTTGGGTAGTCGCGGTATGTCACCTTCAGAGTTGGACAATCATTCGCTTTGGTGGCATGGCCCACACTGGCTGCTTCAGGACAAAACGCATTGGAATATTACTGATCTTTCTAGTCTGGAAACCGATTATGAAGTTCGTGTCATTAAGACTCATGCTTCGTTCTTTACGGACAATAAAGGGAAAGATACATATTTTGATATTCTTGACAGATTTTCGCGTTTTGATAGGGCACTTCGCGTCATTTCGTATATTTTGAGATTTTTTTATAATTCTCATAAAACTCATAAGTCTGGAAGACAATTGTGTCGTACTAAGACTCTCTCTAATTGGGAGATCACCAGGGCGAAAACTCATTTGACCATTGTGGCTCAAAAATACCATTTTTACGATGAATATAAGTGTCTTTCGGAAACGAAACCTTTAAGTTCAAAGAGTTCTCTTGTCCCTTTAAATCCATTTCTTGATAAGAGTGGTGTTATGAGACTCAATGGTCGTTTGGTAAAGTCACCTTCTCTGACTTACTCGGAAAGCCATCCCATTATTCTGCCATACTCGAGTCGATTTACATTGCTTTTGACCGAGTTTGTACATTGGATTTCTATTCATGGTGGAAATCAATTGATGTTGCGGATACTTCGCATAGAATATTGGGTCCCTCGTTTAAAATCTAAAATTCGAGGTGTTATTAGCCGATGCAAGCGTTGCATTCTGGATCGAAAGCGATCTTGTAACCAAATTATGGCAGCTCTTCCTTCTGAGAGAACAACTCTTGACAGGCCTTTTACAACCACTGGTGTGGACTTTACAGGTCCCTTTGAGGTTAAAAGCTTTACTGGCAGAGCGTGTCGAATAACTAAGGGATATGTTTGTATTTTTGTATGCTTTGCTACCAAAGCAGTTCATTTAGAGGCAACTTCGGATTTGTCTACGGCTACCTTTTTAGCCGCCTTTCAACGATTTGTTTCACGACGTGGTTGCCCTAGCACAATATTCTCTGATAACGGCACAAACTTCGTAGGCGCATCTCGTGAATTGGAACGAGATTTTAAAATTTTTCTGTTGGAATGTCACTCAGCGATTATTTCAAATTATGGGTTTCAATCTCTTTCTTGGCAATTCATCCCTGCTGGCGCCCCTCATATGGGTGGTCTGTGGGAAGCTGGGGTGAAAAGTTTCAAGCTTCACTTTCGAAAGGAAGCCCAAGGTTTGAAATTTACGTTTGAAGAACTTTCTACAGTTCTCGCCAGAATAGAGGCTTGTTTGAATTCGCGTCCTCTTTGTCCGATGACAGAAAATCCCACGGAGCCTGTCGCGCTGACACCTGGTCATTTTTTGATAGGTTCGCCAATACTTGCTCCTTCGGAGCCCGCGATTACTGATTCACCAATCAGTATAATTAATCGGTTTCGGAAGATGAAAGCCCTAACTCAGCATTTTTGCCGCCGATGGAAGGAAGAGTATTTGGGTAGTTTGCATAAACGGTACAAATGGAAGTTTCCGGAACGCGATATACAGGTAGATGATTTAGTCGTGGTTAGACATGAACAACTACCATCGACTGCATGGCGGTTGGGCATAGTTGTTAAAGTTTATGTCGGCAGGGATGGACATGTTAGGGTCGCGGATGTGCGCACGGCTAACGGGGTTGTAAAACGACCTATTACCAAACTGGTCAGTCTGACCAATTAATTTTATAATTTTTCGCATTTTCTTAACGTATCTTATTTCCTAGCAATATGGACGCCGTACCAAACTTATCTGAAGATGAGCTCCTCGATTTTGAAGAGGCAATGGAGGTCGCTGACCCTGTTACTGAGTCTGTACCTTCAGAAATTTCATTACCAGCTCTACTTCCCGTTCCTGCGGTTGCTCCGGCTGTTGAGGAAATACCTGTTGCACCTGCTCCAGCTGCTACACCTTCTTCGAATGTTATATCGTCACAACCGTCCACGTTTGAACCTAATTTGAGTGTTGTGGAAGCCTCGGGTTTGAATAAAAATTCCTCGTCTAACGCGGTTCAGGATCGGCAGGCACGTGTCTGTCGTGTTTGTCAACGTCATCACCCATTACGCTTCTGTAATATCTTTCGGGGTATGAGTTCGGATCGGCGTCTGCGCATGGTGATACTCCATCGCTATTGCTCAAAATGTTTGGCCGGAACTCATATGGCAAAGTCGTGTCCTAGCACTTCGAAGTGTCGTTTCTGTCAGGGAGATCACAACTCCCTGCTGCATTCAGTCCATTCTCGTCCGTCCGCCTCTCAAAAGAAAAAGATTGTTCATCAAAGTGAACGTCGTCCAAAACAGTCAGCCGGTCCGTCACTACCTATAAGGCATATGGTGACTGTTTCTCCTACTCTCCAGGTCAATCTGATAGTTCCTGGGAAAACCATATCGGTAAGAGCGGTTTTAGACTCCTGCTGTAGTGGCAGCTACATGTGCGAGTCTCTGGCGCGGAACTTGCGTCTGTCCGTTTCGAGGATTGACGACAAAATGTTTTGCCGCCTCAGAATCGGATCTCGGTTCGATCGGGCACGGGAAATCACGGTGACCGCTCGGGTAAGGGAGATGAGGGGGGTGAAGACTCCTTCGGAGTCAATTTCGAATGCTATAAAGGAGCATTTTGAAGGGTTCCAGCTAGCAGACCCTACTTTTTATCTATCCGGACGGGTAGCGTTAGTTTTGGGTCCGGAAGTTAATCCGCAGATTCTTAAAGGGCGAATTTATTCAAACCCGGGACTTCCTATGGCACAATACACCATATTTGGTTGGGTGATATCTGGCTCGTCGCCATACTAACTGTACTGCATATCTACGTGGTCCTTTTTGGCCAACTTTATAATTTGACTTCCGTCATTTGCATATCTACGGGGTCCTTTTTTTGGCCCAATTTACGTTACCATTGTTACATATCGACGGGGTCCTTACTGGCCTAATAGTTATAAGTGTTTTTTTGAAAAGAAAAAAAAAAAAAAAAAAAAAAAATAAAAATTATATATATATATTTATTTATACTTATTTGAACCTTGGATTTACATTTTGTTGCAACACCCCTTTGTGTTGCAAGCTGGCCGGCAATGTTTAGGTACCAACGACCCTCTTTGGGTTAATACTAGTTAGAATCAATTTTGCTCCCCTTTAAATACAACATTGTATGGAGTATTTACATAGATTCTAACTAGTAAACCGATAACGGTATTCTAAACGTTGTTTGTCGCCCGGTCCTTTTTTAGTTTTACCAATTATTAATATTACTCGTTGATCAACCATCGTTTGCTTTACAAGCAAAATCAAAAATCTTTATAATCGTGTATAAGGTAATATTTTACATAAATAAAAATCGTAGGATTTTTCCTATTTTAAATATAAAAACCTTTGTGTTTATTTTCTTTCCATTTCTACGGAAACAGAATTAAAAAAAACTTCGTGGTTACCTGATGATTTTTGTGTAGATATAGTGTCTAAAATTATAAAAGAATCGATCAAGAAGATGTTCACGGACTTCGAACATTTATTTGCGAGAAAATCGGTTTAAAGTTTTTTAAAAACTGATTTGTATACGATATACCGTATGAGGCCGGTCGCTGGAAACGCTGTATCTTCTTAAGTTTTGCTCTGATTTACTTAAAATTTTAACACAACACTCTCGACATGTTGTGCATTCAGGAAGAAAAATGCAAAAAAAGGGTTTTAAAACCTACCACCCCTTAAGGTAATGCAAACACCAATACACCTATGTACACAAAAAAGAAAAAAATATTTCATATTTATTCATACATGTAAACTGAAAAAAGAGAACTACATTTTTTGCAAAGTTATCTATAAATCCAAAAAAAAAAAAAATAAGCGCGTATTAAAATCTTAAAGATACCTTTTTACGTAATTTATGTTTGTCTATTTTTTTTTTAAAGAAAATTATGCAAAAATTAATATTATGAGTGAAAAAAAAATTATTTTCCCACCTCTCTTCTAAAATTACAATGTAATTTAAATATGCAAAGTTACAATAATTTAAATTTTAAACTTAATATTGCACTATTTTTTCAAGGGCTATAAACGAAATCATACGTTGGACAACAACAAAATCCACATTGAAGATCTCTTTTTTCTCAAATATTTATCAAAAAAAGCATGTTCTTTGGTAAGTGCTGGCCATCAGAGAACTGAGCGAAAGCTCTCTTAACAATACAAACCAATTTTGAGATGAAAAACAAAACAGACAAACGGATAAGTTTATTTTGATAAAAAGAAGTATGTATGCATATCGGACGACGTTAAATGAGGAAAATAAAAATGTTTAAAATTAAATTCATTACCTTTTTTGCAGAATTTTTTCATTGACCAACGATGGGAATTTAAAGAAGAATTTGAATAGATATAAGTTTTTTGATGCATTTTTTGCGTTCAACTATTATCGTTAGCAGTGTTGCCAATTTTGACAACTTATTGTTACTTCGACGATTTTTCAATTTGTTAAAATGATTTGTTAAATTTGGAAAAATGATGATTGCAGATTTAAAATTTTCAGTAGTATAAAAATTACGATTTCAAGGGTTAACAATTAATGGGTTGTTTATCGAAAATTTATAGTTTTTGTTCAGTGTAAATGGAAATTACAAAAAATGTATAGATTTAATTCTGGGTCAAGTCATTTCAAAACGGAAATACCTTGGATAGCATCTCTATTTAAGATTTAAGTTTTAATTACGGCGATACTTTAAACCTATATTATATATTTCAGCTATAGATACATGTCAATAAAATTATTTAGTTGATTGTTATGTTAAATTTTTTTCGTTGAAATTTCACCACTAATACATTTTTATATGTAGAAATAAACAATGCTGTAATAATATTCGTAATATGAATGATATAAATAAATTTTATTGTTTCCTTTTGTAATATTTTGTCGAGTTTTATTTTTATTTTCTTGACAATTTCTTGTTTTAAAAATGACGATTTTGGCGATTTAGTTTCCAAAATTGTCGATTTTCAGAAGATTTTATTAGCAGCACTGGTCGGTAACATAGAAGAGAGAAAATTGTGTGTGGGTTTGTAACGGGTGATTTTTTAAGAGCTTGATAACTTTTTTTTAAAAAAAAACGCATAAAATTTGCAAAATCTCATCGGTTCTTTATTTGAAACGTTAGATTGGTCCATGACATTTACTTTTTGAAGATAATTTCATTTAAATGTTGACCGCGGCTGCGTCTTAGGTGGTCCATTCGGAAAGTCCAATTTTGGGCAACTTTTTCGAGCATTTCGGCCGGAATAGCCCGAATTTCTTCGGAAATGTTGTCTTCCAAAGCTGGAATAGTTGCTGGCTTATTTCTGTAGACTTTAGACTTGACGTAGCCCCACAAAAAATAGTCTAAAGGCGTCAAATCGCATGATCTTGGTGGCCAACTTACCGGTCCATTCCTTGAGATGAATTGTTCTCCGAAGTTTTCCCTCAAAATGGCCATAGAATCGCGAGCTGTGTGGCATGTAGCGCCATCTTGTTGAAACCACATGTCAACCAAGTTCAGTTCTTCCATTTTTGGCAACAAAAAGTTTGTTAGCATCGAACGATAGCGATCGCCATTCACCGTAACGTTGTGGCAGATCGTTCGGCTTCAGTTCTTGCACGAGCTGTATTTTATACGGTTTTACACCAAGATCTTTGCGTAAAATCTTCCATGTGGTCGAATAACACAAACCCAATTGCTGCGAACGGCGACGAATCGACATTTCACGGTCTTCAGTAACACTCTCAGAAACAGACGCAATATTCTCTTCTGTACGCACTGTACGCATTCGTGTGGTTGGTTTAATGTCCAATAAAGTAAACTGAGTGCAAAACTTGGTCACAATCGCATTAATTGTTTGCTCACTTGGTCGATTATGTAGACCATAAATCGGACGTAAAGCGCGAAACACATTTCGAACCGAACACTGATTTTGGTAATAAAATTCAATGATTTGCAAGCGTTGCTCGTTAGTAAGTCTATTCATGATGAAATGTCAAAGCATACTGAGCATCTTTCTCTTTGACACCATGTCTGAAATCCCACGTGATCTGTCAAATACTAATGCATGAAAATCCTAACCTCAAAAAAATCACCCGTTATAAAATGAGAAAGATTAAATTTTGTTTGTGTATTTCCTATAGCTTTGTAGGAAGTCCTATGTGTGTGTATTATTTCAGCGTTACAGAATCAGTCAGTCAGTCAGTGAGTCAGGGATCAGCGTAAATATATTTAAGATACTTGGAAATTTTATTTTTTCATTTAATAAATAATTTTATAAGAGCCTAAAGGTATGCTTATCAATTTTAGCCAATTCACAATTCAACACTTTTTAAATAAAATTCATTAAATTTCATTATCCTGAATGGTAGAAATAGAAAAATTATTTGTGGCTCTACTTATTTTCCCAGTAACTCTATCCATCAAGTTATTTATGGTGGTCTTTCATCGGTTTTAAATTTTTCGAGAAATTATGATGGATTAGTTTTGAGTGGTGATCTTAATGCATCGAACATGGATTGGGGAAATTCTGTAAAAAATTTAATGGTGAAGTGTTATCTAATTGGCTTCAACATGAATCTCTTTCTGTTATCCGTATATGTGACTCATATCCCAACTTTCCAAATGGATTCTCTCATCTAAATCATTTTATAATGAATACAGATATCATTAACTAGCAGTATACCCGCTACGTTGTTAGCGTAATTATTATATTAATTATTTAAACCATAATAATATTTAAAAACACATAGAAATATAGTGTGAGTGACAATACGATGAAAACTTTTAACAATATATATTTTTGATCATAAAATTATAAACTCTTTTATTAATTTAAACACTTGTATGTTTTATTTTTTTTTTTTTTAAAGAAGAAATATTAACATAAATTCAGAAAAATACAAGTAAGAAAATTATAGTCGGTCTCGACCCTATACCATGCGTTTAGAGACCATATCTCTTAGGCCCAACTAACTGGATATAGAAAATAAGCAAAAAACAAATTTGAGTGGGATTTTTATTATCGGATGCTATATCTATATGGGGACTAGGCCCAAAAATGGAACGATCCTGACCATGATTAGTAAAGTCTCTTGTATTTTGCAAAAATATATATAAACAAAATTTGAGAAGAATCAGTGCAATATTTTTGTTTTTTGATAGATTTAAGTGAAGATCGGGAAGCAGCTCTATATGGGGCCTATGACTAAGAGTTATCCAATAGGGATCATTTTTGAACTACTGATTAATGGATGTAATATATACATACAAACCCAATTTGACTAAGATTTGTATGATAATTTGGATCTTATGGCAATATATGTTGATTTCATAGGGGTCATTTGTATGGGAGCTAGGTCTGAACATGGACCGATTCTCGTTCATCCCATGGCCGATAAAAGATCAAATACCAAATTTCATCAAAATATATTCATATTTGCGACTTGCAGTTTGATTACAAGCTTTACATGGACACACAGACGGACGGACGGACGAACATCGTTAAATCGAATCAGATAGTGATTCTGATCAGATAGTGATTCTGGCTCGATCGGTATAATTAAAGATGGGTGTAGGTCAAATATTTTTGATTGTTACAAACAGCAGCATAAAGTCATTATACCCAAACCACATAGTGGTATAGGGTATAACAAGTAAGAGTGTTAAATTCGGCTGTGCCGAATTTTTGATACCCTCCACCTCGGTTTGAGTATTGATAATAAATGTAAACAAAATATTGGAAAAAGTAAACAATTTGTTAAACTTAATACCAAATTATTTCAGAAAATTCTTTGGGTTGGTTTTCGTCTTTTCTATTATTTCGGATTTATTTCGGTGTTTGCTTTTTGGTCATAGTGGTTGCTGATCGCCATGCATTTAGGTTATATACCTATATGCATGCGTTTCCGGTTATATGACATAACTTCTCGTTTAATTTAGTTTTTGCTAATTAAATAGCTCGTCCTAACCTCCATTGCAAAGGTAATGGTTGTGTAGGGTGGCTATATGCATTAAATCGTGCTAATTGGAGTTGGCTGTATAGTTTCTTTTAACTGGCCAAATATTTCTCCTTTGCGGCCATATAGGTCGGATGGAGTAACAAAATAATAACCAAAAAAAACTCTCTCAACTTTTTTATTAAAATATTGCCATATTTGGAAAACAAAGAGAATAAATTTATAATAATAAATATTCAAATTAGGGATGCCAAACGCAAAAAACCAAATGTCCCAAACATTTTAAATAAAATAATTTGTTATCTTTATTTTCTGAAAAACTTCATCCAAAAAATTTAAAAAATAATATATAAATAACATTCTCATCAAATTGCGTTTATTTATGTAACAATTTTTATGTTCTCAATTCTTAAATATCATTTGAGGTTTTCTAAAATTCATTGAATTTAAATTAATGTTTTCTGTAGTCCTATTCTGTAAATTTCAACGATCCGACAATGGCAAAATATATCGACAGCTATTGTTGTTTGCACTAAGGATTAAGTGATTCACTAAGTACATACATCTAAACGACAGTCGACCAATCTATTTTTCTATTTATTTAAATTGTAAACGAGTGGCTTCTCTGCCAAAATAAGCGAAAAACACAAAGAATAGAAAAAAACAAATTACTTCGTGTTTGACAGGATGATTTTATGTTTATGTTTAATAGCTTTATTTTTTTTTTACTAATATTTCTGTTTATTTATTTGAAAATGAAATAATGAATTGAATATGCTATTTAATTTTTATATTTATATAAAAAGTTTTTTAATTAAAGCAAAATATTTTCACTATTTTATGATTTTTATTTATGTATGACGACATTTCAACCTAAAAATTTAAGTTTTTATCGATTGAATAAACAACACAAAAATGGTTGTCGTTTAGATAACAACAACAGCTGACTTTAACAATAACGAATATCGTTTAAAAATTTTACTGATAATTTTGCTATTTTCTCTTTTTAACGATTCGACTATCGTTAAAAGAAGTTACTGAATCGCGGTACTGAAAAGCTATTAATTTCTCCTGAATGGCAATATTTTTTTTAAACGCAAACATTTTTTAAATGTAAATATATTTGGTGTTTTTTTTTGGAATTTCAATTTGTGTTTAACGAATAAAATTTATATATTAAAGATGCAATTGATGTCTTCTAAATTTAAAATTATTATTTCCGACGTTTTGATATGATTTTCTGAAATTCAATTAATATTTTCTAATTTATAATTGGAAATTTTAATTCCAGTTTTTAGAATTGATATTTTTTTAAATTTGAATGGAAAATTTAAAAAGTGCAATTTTGTATTTATGTGAATAATAATGCTTTAGTAATTATAAACAATTTTTAAAAATTAGATGTAATCAGATATTTTGTAGGTAAAGCAGAATAATAGTTCTATATAACTATGTAGAACTGTTTTGAAAGCATAAAACTCATTGATGAACTCGGTAACTGTATTTTATAAAGACAACAAAAATTTATATGCCAAACTTATGTTCATATTTGTAGAAGAATGATGAAAAAACATATGAAATAGAAAACCAGCCCGTGTATACCTTAACCTGATAATAGAAATTTATCAACGGACGAAATTGATTATTGTATTAATGTATTTGTGACCACGATTAACTTCATAACCAGAATACATTCGAAAGAATTTGAAACCAGATATCGGAAATTTGTTGTCTCAGAAAATGTAAAAAAGCTTTTAAAAATTAAAGCGAGAGTTAAAGCGTATTTTCTCCCAAACTTTGAACAGAAGCCATCCACATTATTTGCTCATTTCGAAATAAATTGATTTAATTAAAGTTATAATCCGGAAACAAATAGAATTGGAGCAAGCTAGAATTTTCAACGATAAACTTAAGGTGATAAAACCAGGACCAACGGCCTATAAGCAAATTTTCAATGTTTATCGGAAATAAAATCCGATCAAGGCTCAAGGATATATCGATTAACGGAGTCTGTATTAAGGATTTGAATCTGAAGTTAGATGTTTTGAAAGATCATTTTACTACTGTTTATCAAGACTCTCCACCCAATAGAGATATTTTGGATATAAAAGAGATAATTGCTACTGTAATTTCTCAAATTTTTCAACGCTCGATAGTAATTTCTCTTCTTAATCTTAATGATTCATGCATTGGTGCTGGCTGCAATTGTAGTCGTGTAGTCAGCTACTTAATTTCTTTTGAAAACGACAGCAATATATAACAACAATATAAACAGCTGTTTTTATTTTTTTACTTTATGAAAATAGAAAAACGTGCATGATTGTATATAAACTTGACTTAAATATAGAGTTATTTATAATGCATTATTATAACGTAAAAATAAATACATAAATAAATTTATTTAAACCCTTTTAATTATTAATCGAATTATAGCATTTCATTTTGTGATGTTTTTTTTTTTAACAAAATAAAATATTTCATAGCACTAATTTTTTTTACATATTTTGTTATATTGTCAACACTATTTTTGTTTTGTAGCCAACAAAAATAGAAATTATCCTAAGTTGAGAAAAGTAGCGACAAAAGTAGCCGTGAAGCCGAGCAGTTGTGTTGGAGTCAAAATAATCTTTTTCATATGAACGTGTGTATTTTATTTATGACAGGATGTAGTCTTGTAGCCGCTGTCGTCTATATGTTTCATGCATCAAAATATACTACTTTAGATACTCTTTTAGAAAATTCAAAATTAATAAATAACAAAAAATCTTTTGGCTTGAATAATATTTCAAATTATTTATTAAGAAAATTTCCAATTAATATCTAACAGTAATTCTTAATAATTGTGTAAATATTTGCAATTTTCCTAAAGCCTGGAAAATTGCAAAAATTATGCCAATTCCAAAACAAAAGGCTAATAATGATGTAAACTGTTTAAAATCGAATTCTTTATTATCCAATTTAGGTAAGCTTGAATTAGGTATTGAATTTAGGTATTGGTTTGAATGAGTCGTACATTCCTCAGTATCAATTTGGATTTAGGAAGGGTAACTCTACGGTACATTCCATAATGATATCTTACAGAACTTAAGAGAACATCAATGTACAGTCGTAATATCACTTGACATCGAAAAAACTTTTGATAAAGCATATCATGACGGCATTTTGTACAAAATGATATCCATTGGCTCTCGACCTTCAATTATCAAACTTTTCAAAAGCTATTTCGATGACAGGAAGTTTTGTGTTCAAATTGAAAACGCATTATCCCCTTTCGTTGTAGTTAATAATTGTGTTCCTCAAGGCTCAATATTGGATCCTCATTTATATAACATTCTCTTTTACATGCACATGATGCATCGCCATTAGTTGCTCTTCAGCAAGTATCACTGCACTTAGAACATGTAAATGAGTTTTATTCCAATTGGAGCATTAAGATTAATGCTTCCAAGAGCAATGCATTATGTTTATGAAATGCTTCGGGGAAATACAAGTTTTCTGTTGTTCCGGAAAGCCAGGAATTGAAGTTAGTCTTAGATAATAATGAAATTGAATTTAAAGATATTTTTAGTACCCTGGCGTAAATTTTAACAAACTTCTAAAATTCAATAAACAAGCCAATTATAACATCTACAGGGCAAATAGAGTAAAGGAGCATTTTCAATGTGGTTTAATAATAAATCTATATCTGAAAAGACTAAGCTACTTCTCCATAAAGTACGTATTCGTCCACTACTTTTATATGCATTTCCAATATGGTTTAGCATTTCTCCAACCGTAATGAAAAAAATGGAGATACTAGAGCGTCATGTTGTATGAAAATATGTAGAAAGGAACTTTAAATATCGTAATAAAAGACTTTATCTACGAAATGGCTTCTTTATCTCCATTGTCCGAATACGCACTCAATCTAATGAGAAGATTTGTTGAAAGATTAACTAATTTTGAAAGAAATGTTATTCAGGATATTCTGTCCAGCGAAGTATATTTAAGTTGGTCAAATACAAACTATCTTTCTGCAATCTGCATTTGGGGAGGCGCTGTCACTGGTCATAATTTCTACTCAAGTCGCAACCCTGGCACACATAGATGATAAAATATATTTTTTTGCCTTTTTCCTCACTTTACTTAGTTTTAATTTTAAGTTTAGTTTTAAGTCAATAAAAAGCAGACAGTACTGTACAATATAATGTAATTGTCGGGAGCAAACACTGTTTACCTCTTTATATGAATTTTTAACAATATACTTCCTTTTTTTTCTTGTGTAAGCAAATAGCATCAACTTAATTGCCATGTTATTAAAATAATACAATTTACGTAGTTTTAAGTTTCCTGTATTATTATAATTTGTTAATACTACTTTAAAAGAAATTTGTAGTCTCAATAAAACCAATCAAAATCAAAAATTTCATTATAAATATTTGTTGAACTTACAGAAGATATATAAATGGGTTTTTCAATATAAAATTTTATAAGAGCCTAAAGGTATGCTAATCAATTTTAGCCAATTCACAATTCAACACAGTGCTTTTGATATTTATACTCAATGCACACACAGTACGCGTTTTATGGATGTGTTAGTAGCAACTTTAAATGAACATCACTTCAAAAAAAAATGCTCCAGACGGTAAAAACTGTAAATATGGTGGACAGCTAAAAAAAATACCTTTAAAATTAGGTATTTTTGGTCAAAATCGATGGTAACTAAATTTTTTTTATCGATCATAACAAATCGCCTTGCTTATTAAAATTATAGATAACAGCGAAAGTATGTGTGTTTGCTGGTTTGTAGCTTATAGGAGGCTAGTCATATATTTTTTCCAAAAACACATACCGAGATCTGTATGAAACTTTTGATCTTATGTTATCTTAAGTCGATCCCATTGGGGCCATTTATATGGAGACTAGGTCGGAACAATCACCGATTTTCACCAATGTCAATAGGGTTCGTCCAACAAAAGCTTATATATAAAATTTTATCATTACTTGGACACACAGACGGACGAAAAGATGGACAGATGGAGGGGCGAACGGAAGGAAGGATGGGCGCAGGGATGGAGGCTATCGCCAAATCGACTCAAAAGGTATTTTTAGTCGTTCGGTGTAATTGAAGATGAGTTTATGGTAAATATTTTTGGTAGTAACAAACATCAGCACATTATACCCTGACCACATAGGGGAATAGGGTATAAATATCGCACATATGTATGATTTTTTTAAGTTATGTACAATGAAATAAAATAGGGCGCACCCTATACAACAAGCAGATCATTTGTTACAAACGTTTACAAAGGGTCCAAGTACTCTATTTCTGAAACACTGGGCACTTTCTTCCATCATTTATTCTCATTCGACCACATTGCTTTGTTTTCTCGCATATTTATGTAACACTAGCAGATTCTAGCGCTCGAAATTCGAGTGCAATTTCTAGGAAGCTTTTTTTTCAAATTAGCCAATTCACAAACCAACACTTTTATGGTTTATTATTATTGTGAATGAAGATAACAACCTCATTAACATACACATTAACAAATTTAATAAAACACACATAGCATATGTGTAATTTTATGTATGTGTTGGTAGCAACTTAAATCCAATTTACTCAAAATAAAGGAAAAAATTTAAAAATCTGTAAATCTGCAAGACAGCTAAAAAGAAACACCTTTGAAATAATATACGTTGTGCCAAAATCGGGATAAAATGGTAGAACAAAACATCGGTCACAAGAAATCGCCTAGCCTATTAATATTATAAAGGGTCCACCATCTAACGTTTTTTTTCAACTAGTGCTTATTTCGTGAATGGTAACACTTAGCTCATGTTTGATTTGACAGATAATTAGTTTTATCCTTCCGCTGAGCGAATATGGTTGTGTATACGCTTGAACAATGCTGGGAAATATTGCGACATTACTTTGAAAATCATGGTAATGTTGCAGAATATGTGCGAAAATTGCGTACGGATTTTGGAAGAAGAGAAGCACCGTCAGCTCCGTATGTTCGTTATCTTGTGAAAAAAGTGAAAGAAACTGGCATCCCCATCGATAAACCAAAGCGTGAAAAGCCAAAAACAGTACGTGCACCCGAGAATATTGCTGCTGTGGCAGAAAGTGTGCGTGAAGCGCCATCAACATCAATTCACCGTCGTTCTCAAGAATTGAACATTTCGGAGGTATCATTGAGACGAATTTTGCATAAAGACCTTGGTATGACGCCATACAAAGTCCAATTGGTTCAGGAGTTGAAGCCAACTGACCATCTAATGCGTTTTCGCTTCGCTAAGTGGGCCTGCGATCGACTTACAGAAGATGCCGATTTTGCAAAAAAAAAAAATCATCTTTTCAGATGAAGCTCATTTTGATCTTGGCGGGTATGTAAACAAGCAAAATTGTCGCAATTGGGGCACAGAAAACCCGCACGCATACATTGAAAAGCCGATACACCCAAAACGAGTCACTGTTTGGTGCGGATTTTCTTCCAGAGGGATAATTGGGCCATTTTTCTTCGAAAATGGGCAATGAGTGGCCGTTAGTGTCAATAGCGATCGTTATCGGGCCATGTTGAACGAATTTTAGTTCACAAAAATTGAAGAGGAGGATATTGGCAACATTTGGTTTCGACAGGACGGCGCTACGTGCCACACAGCCGAAGCTACACTCGATGTTTTGCGCCCTATTTTTGAAGATCGCATTATCAGCCGCAGAGCTGATGTCGTTTCGCCACCTCGGAGCTGCGCTTTGACACCGTTGGACTATTATTTGTGGGGTGCCGTCAAAGATAAGTGTTACGCCAACAAGCCAAAGACAATTGACGCTTTAAAGGACAATATTCGTGAAGCCATTGATGAAATACAGCTGCACACAATCGATAATGTGCTTAAAAATTGGACCGATCGTGTAGGCTACTGCATGGCCAGCCGAGGCAGCCATTTGAATGAAGTTATTTTCCATTATTAACCGGAAGGATTGCACTTTCAAATAAAGAAAGAAATTTGAGATAATGTTCAGTAGTTTTTTTTTATAGCATTTTCAAAAAAACAAAGTTATTTGGCGGATTGTATTGTACGAAAAGTATTTTTAGAAAAATTTTCAATCTTTTGGAGCGTGAGCTTAAAAAAGTCCAATTTAAAAAAAATATTAAAACAGCTTTTGAAACTATTTTTAATATAAAGTGTGTTATTTATCTGACGTACGAGTATTTTAGAATATTAAACAGATGAGATGATACCCTAACACCACTATGTGGTTAAGGTATAATGTGCTGATGTTTGCAACTACCAAAAATATTGGACCTAGACCCATCTTTAATTATACCGGTCAACTCGGACTCACCTTATGAGTCCATTTAGCTTAGTCCGTCCTACCGTCCGTCCGTCTGTGTGTCCATGCAAACTTTGTAATCAAATTGCTGTTCTCAAATATGAATATATTTTGATGAAATTTGGTATATAAGCTTCTATTGGACATAGCATGAATGCTACTGAAATTTATGAAAATCGGTTCATGTTCAGACCAAGGCCCCATAGAAATGACCCCTATAAAATCGTGCCATAAGAGCCACATTATCATATAGATCTCGCTCAAAATGAGTTTCTGTGTCTTTACCACACCCATTAATTAGTGGTCAAAAAATAAACCCAATAGGATAATTTTTAGTCGTAGCCCCCATATAAAGATGCTCCCGATCATCACTTATATCTATTAAAAAAACAAACAAAATGCACAAACTTTTCTTAAATTTGGTTCTTTATATGTTTTTGGAAAAGTAAGTGACGTTACCAAATATAGCCAGGATCGGTCCATTTCTCGACCTAATCGCCATATAAGTATAGCATCCAATATGAAGTTTTTTATATCCGAAAGCAAAAAAGTAATAACAATGACACTCAAATTTGGTGTATGCTTATTTTTTATATCTGTTTAATTTGACGTAGGATAAAGGGTCTCTAAACGGTGCAAGTCTGTAAATATGGTGGTCAGCTAAAAAGATATACCTTTAAAATAAAATATGGCGCACCCTACACTACAAGCAGATCATTTTTTACAAACGTTGAGAAAGAGTCCAAGTGCTCTATTTCTTAACAATTAATACAACTGCTTTGCCTATAGTATTTCCTATCTGGAACTTTTTTCCGTCATTTATTTCTATTCAATCATCTTTCTTTGTTTTCTTACATATTTAAGTAACTTTGTGCATAAAGTAGTTTTAGAAAATGTTCATTCTTACGGAGCGTGAGCTCTAATTTTTATATCAAGTAGACAGTAAGTCCAAAATGATTTCAGAATAAAAATTCCAAGATCTCAAAGAACTGTAACTGTCTCACCATTTTTTATCGCTACCAGCTGCAAAGTTTTTATTTTATGGTTATAAAACTTTATCTTTGGCCATGATACAATACGGATTAGTAATGTCGAAAATTCCTTCAATATCGAACGTACAAAACAAACTAAGATCAATTTTCATTTTTTCATTAAAACCTGAAAATAAAACTGAATTTCTATACAAAAGAATCATCAAATCTAAAGCTATTTCAAACAATAGCTTTCAACTCTACTGCAATTTGTTGAAATTTATTTCAACACACATTAAAAACAAGTAGGTACATCTGCATAAGTGCAATTACACCACCACTTCATATCGTTATTAATGCCACGCGACTTAAGTGCGTTTCCGCACATTTTCCTACTATTGTTACCTCCAACGTTAGAAAATTCCAAAACAATACAACATTCGCGAAAATGAACACATGATAAACGAACATGACAAAAGAATAAATTTGGAAAATAAATTTTATTGTTATTTTTTTTTTTATAGAAATCAAAAAGTAAACTCCGTTTAAACTGGTTTTTCTTCATTAGATTTTCCTAACGGCAACCACCCCATTTCAATATATGTAATACGAAAATCAACAGAATGAGACATGCTCGTAAAGATTAAAATTAAAATGCAAAAAGTAGGGCAAGAAGAAAAGCAATAGAGCATTAGTTTTCGCTTAAGTACTCGTAGTTGTATAGAAAAAAATTTGCCTAAAGCTATAAAAAATATCAGGATATTTTGAAAAACCAAAAAAAAAAACACACATACACAAATTGTTGCTTTCATTCATGATCGACCACTTTTGGGATAAACAAACATTCGTACACCAACAACTACCACTGCTCAACACAGCCCATGTGAAGGTATAAAAAAAAAATTAAAATCAATTTTCATTTGTTCATTAAAACCTGAAAATAAAACTGAATTTTTATACAAAAGAATCATCAAACCAAATAAAATACCAACAACAATACAAATGTATCCCGTGCTGGAGTCTACGTACGCAAGCAAGAGCCTTAAACTAGAACGTACCATATAAAAATATGTGAAACATCTGCTCCTGCTGCAAAATACCACTCGTTGTTCGATCTTATTGTAAGAATATAAACGTTCATATCACAACTAAATCAACCTAACAACCCCCGAAATGGAAAAAGAACGGTATTTGAAAGAAATTTCAAAAGTTGAAATAAAAATTGTATCCTTTAGCTTAAGGCAACGAACGGTATGACATTAATTCCAATATGTCTACTATGTTTTGATAGAATTAAAAAGGATCATAATCACAACATTTTTATTACTAAATTAAAACCGTAGATTTAGCTACAATTTTAAATCATTTCGAATTTCATTACTACTTTCCAGAATATTTAAAAGCTCAAAAAAAAGATTCTGGTAACAATTAATATGAATAAACAATCTTTGGAAAATTTGTGACTAATATTTTATTTAATTTAAAAAAACACTCAAGTATAATAAATCAAATAATTTTTTTTAGTGTATAACAGTAATGTGTATATCAGTTTGTCATTCCATTTGTAACGCATCGAAAGCATATTTTTTCTTCATCCTTATAATAAGAGAAGTTGTCTGTCTGTCTGTCCGTCCGTCTGTTAAAATCACACTCATACACAAAATAAATAATTTACATAGATAAAATTAGGACATTATTGTTTATCATAATTTCAAGTAGGTTGGTATCTAAAATGGGCTAAATCGAGCATCACTGTGTCAAGATATTGACTAATTCATGGAGACAACTCTAACAAGTTTAAGAAATTGTTATTTTTTCAAATATTTTATGTAGGGTGTCACAGATAAGACATAGCCGAATTGTTTTTTATCTAGTTAAAATATTTCCTTTTTTTTAGTGAAATGTATAAAAAAAATATTTCTCTAAAAAAAATCTATAAATTTTTTTTGGGTGATATTCACTTGATATGCCAGAATACTTAAAAAAATTCAAATTGTACAAACCAGATTTTATAGTACGATTGAAAAATACGAATAAAATTAAAATCGTGTGAGAAAAATGTTCTGTAAAAAAATTTTTTTCCAAAAATTTTTTTTTTGCAAATAATTTGTATTTTATGAAAAATGATTTTTTTTTTTAAATTCTTTTTAATTTTTATACAAAAAACAATTTTGAATGAAAAAAAATATATTTTAATATAGAGAAATATTTCATACACTGTTACAAAGAATGAGTATTATAAAAAAGATTGTACTATACAGATATTTTTTTAAGTTCCAGAACTATGGTTTCCAAATACAAATATCATTCTGCTACACATTCCCCTATCACGCACTCTAAAAGGTATAAAAGTACTAAATACCAAATCACTTTCGCAAATATTCACCAAAATTCTGATTAACAATGGCAAAAAAACAACCCCCTGGTTTTTAACAATTGCAAAATACGCATTATTTTATATTTGCATGAAGTATTAATCATAATAAATAAAAAAAAAGTAGCTCTGCACAATAGGAGTAACCATTTGCGAAATAACAACGAAATTTTAACAATATACACCTTAAATTCTAGCAAGTTGTTGTTGGAGTAGACGCAAACTGGTATAGGGAAATAGAAATCAAAATAAAAACCCGAATGCAGCATACAAAAAAAGGGGTTGGTGTGTAAATGAAATGATGATGAAAATAATTTTTTAATCAAAAAAGTCAGTAGCACTAGAGGTGAGCAGAAAAAAACAAGTCTATTAAAAAAATATACCGTAAAAGGGAGTTATAACGCGGATGTCCAATATAGCGGGAACTTAACTTAAAAAGTTAAAATATTTTTCTGAGAAGAAGCAACAACTATTAAAGAGTTTTTAATTAATCCTTACGCCATTAATTTTTTTATTAAAAAAAAAATTGATATTTCAATAAACATTAAGCCATTAACCATTTTAGTCTGATACTCCTCTGCCATCATATCTAAAAAAGGGCTTTCCTTTGTAGATGTATATTTACTAACATGTACATTAGGGTGGCCCTTAATAAAAAATGTGTTCAAACTGTCGGTCTCACCCCCCTAGAAATATGCGAATAGAAAAAAAAAAAACAGAGAAATACAAAGTTTTGGGCCAATCAAAAAACGTTTAGTCGTGGCGCAAAGCGATTGAAAATTTCAAGTGTGTTTATATGGGGAAAATATGACTTTTTTTTTCAGATTTTACGCAAATTTCGTTCTATAATTTAATTTTTCCGACAAGCTGTTATATAATTCAGGATCAGTATTAAATTATCCCTTCAAGAAGCTATAAAACTTCAAAATCGAATAAAACCTCGCCAAGAAATAGCAAATGCCCCAGACCACTTTTGTGCCAAAAAAAAAACTAGGTCATGAAATTTGATGGCATTTTTTTCAACTTTGAGAAATTGATTAAAGCCATCATTTTTTTTTTGGTCTCTATACTTATAAGTACTTAGATATGAAGAATTGTTTTATTACTACGTTGTTAACCTATTGTGCATTGAGACCGAAAATTGGAAATTTTTTTGATAAAATTTTAAAAACTCCTTTTTCAAGTGTGAAAAAATTTTCTTAAACAAAATTTAAGACAATGAATCTATCACTTTAAGGTTTTATTAAGTACATGTTGCAGATTAACTGTGTGAATTTTTAAGTAAATCCCTCTGCCAGAATTTTTTTGACAAGGATTTTATTTTTGCGGATTTCGAGAAAAATTGGATTTTTGTGAAATATTCTGTAAATGTACTCTTTCTAAATACTTTGTATCAAAAATTCATCACTTTTCTACTTTTAAATGTTATATTTTATCTTAATGGCCTACGGTTTCGGAAAAAAAAATAATATGATTCCATTAACCCTTTTGGAATTGGGGTCACATATGACCCCAAACTAATAAAAGACAATTTATGCAAAAAATTCAAATATTTTGTAAGTGCTGTCCAATTTTTAGATGCGACACTTAAAATATAATAACCAAATGTGTAGAAGTTTCGTTCCAAAAATTTGGGATAAATCCCAATCTGGGATAAATCCCCAGCTTTGGATTTTAAGATATTTTTAAATAAAAATTACCAAAAACGAGTCTTTCTGTTAAACTCGATGAAGCCACTATTTAGAATTTAAGGAAAATAATTCGGTTAATTTTTATTTATTTAACCCTTCAGTGCTCCTGGGATCAAAACAATCCATTGTGATATATCTCTGGTGCAATTATCTGCTTATTGCTGGTGAAATAAATTAAAACAACTTAGGTCATGTGTCTAAAAAATATAACGTTTTTTGAAATTCACTTTGATATAATTTTGTAATTTATTCCATTAAGAGTAGTATTAATTTAATATTACCTTTTATATATATTATTATATTTGAAATTTACTTTTATTTAATAAACTATTTAAAACTGGGAAATAAAATGGTAGAAGTTTCAAAAACTTCGACTGATTATAAAAAATCAAAAAATGTCAACCGTTATAAATAATGGCATCTTCACCGATTGACCTGAAAATTTTTTTTTGCGTTTTTTATCAATATCCACCAAATTGGTGGGTGAGACAGCAAGAAATTCAACTATTACTTTATTACATAAAGTAATTTTATAACAAAATTGGTTTAAAGTTGTTTTAATTTATATTCGCGAGCAATAAGCAGATAATTGCAAAAAAGATATATTACAATGGATTATTTTGATACCAGGAGCACTGAATGGTTAAATAAATAAAAATTAACCGAATCATTTTTCTTAAATTCTAAATAGTGGTATCAACCAGTTTAATAGCAAAACTCGTTTTAGGTAATTTTTAATTAAAAATATCTTAAAATCCAAAGCTGGCCTTGGCAAATAATGGGTTAACGTTCTCGGATTTATCCCAAATTTTTGGAACGAAACTTCTACACATTTGGTTATTATATTTTAAGTGTCGCATCTAAAAATTGGACAGCACTTACAAAATATTTGAATTTTTTGCATAAATTGTCTTTTATTAGTTTGGGGTCATATGTGACCCCAATTCCAAAAGGGTTAATGGAGTCATATTATTTTTTTTCCGAAACTGTAGGCCATTAAGATAAAATATAACATCTAAAAGTAGAAAAGTGATGAATTTTTGATACAAAGTATTTAGAAAGAGTACATTTACAGAATATTTCACAAAAATCCAATTTTTCTCGAAATCCGCAAAACTAAATCCTTGTCAAAAAAATTCTCACAGAGGGATTTACTTAAAAATTCACAAAGTAAATCTGCAACATGTACTTAATAAAACCTTAAAGTGATAGATTCATTTTCTTAAATTTTGTTTAAGAAAATTTTTTCAAACTTGAAAAAGGAGTTTTAAAATTTTATCAAAAAAATTTGCAATTTTCGGTCTCAATGCACAATAGGTTAACAACGTAGTAATAAAACAATACTTCATATCTAAGTACTTATAAGTATAGAGACCAAAAAAGAATGATGGCTTTAATCAATTTCTCAAATTTGAAAAAAATGCCAATAAATTTCATGACCTAGTTTTTTTTTTTGGCACAAAAGTGGTCTGGGGCATTTGCTATTTCTTGGCGAGGTTTTATTCGATTTTGAAGTTTTATAGCTTTTTGAAGGGATAATTTAATACTGATCCTGAATTATATAACAGCTTGTCGGAAAAATTAAATTATAGAACGAAATTTGCGTAAAATCTGAAAAAAAAAGTCATATTTTCCCCATATAAACACACTTGAAATTTTCAATCGCTTTGCGCCACGACTAAACTTTTTTTGATTGGCCCAAAACTTTGTATTTCTCAGTTTTTTTGCTATTCGCATATTTCTAGGGGGTGAGACCGACAGTTTGAACACATTTTTTTCCTTCAATATAACGAAGGGACACCCTAATGTACATACCAACAAAAAAAAATTTAGAATTTTTTTCATCGTAAAAGAATTTTACTTTTTATAGATTTTTTTTATAATTTTAATAATTAATACTTATTAAACATACCTTATTTGAATCTAAATTGAATCTAAATTTCAGGAATGACACATAAAACCTTTCAAAGACATGCAAACGGTAACTTTATTACCTTTAAACTGAGACGCAATAAATTCCGTAACAAAAATACTTTTTGATGTACATGTAATTATACCCTAAACCACTGTGTGGTCTGGGTATAATGACTTTGGGCTGATGTTTGTAACTACCAAAAATATTTAACCTAGACTAATCGTTTATTATACCGATCGACTTAGAATCACTTTCTGAGTCGATTTAGCGATGTCCGTCCGTCCGTCTGTGTGCCCATGTAAACTTTGTAATCAAACTACAGGTCGCAAATACGCATATATTTTGATGAAATTTGGTATATAAGCTTTTATCGGCCATAGCATAAACGCTATTGAAACTGGTGAAAATCGGTGCATGTTCAAACCTAGTCCCCATACAAACGGCCCCAACGAATACTCAAATCATCATAAAATCCAATTTATGCTATAGATCTCGATGAAATTGTGTTTTTGTATATTCATTACATCCACTTAACAGTAGTCCAAAAATAAAACCTAAAGCACAATTCTTAGTCATAGCTCCCATATAAAGGGTATAGACCGACTATAATATTCTTACTTGTTTTGTAGTCACTTAATTATATTTGGCAAAACAAAGAATATAGTGCGTTAAATTTTTTGTCAATTATAATTATAGTTGTGTTAGAGATAACATTTGTGCCAAATTGCCTGAAATAAATTCGGAAGACCCCTATACAAAGGTAAGTTGATTTAGCAGTGACCGCCTGTCCGTCTGTCTGTCTGTCCGTCTGTATGTTGAAAAATGAATGAAAATTTTAAAAAAAAAACTCTTCTTATGATATGTAAATGTTGTAATTCTTTTTATTGTTGCAGTGATCAAAGTTGTGGCATTTGCTTCATGGGACTGCGTGCATGGTTATGTTGTACGCGTCACATTAAGCAAAGGAAGTATTGCCACTTATTTTTTTTTATCGATGTCATGATACAATATGGAGGAAAAAATATAATTCTTAAAGAAAAAAAAAATTTTTTTAAAGTGCCTTTCCTTAAAAAGTAGATTTTATCCAAAAGTAAGAAAATTGAAAAAGTATCTTCTTTTAAAATAAGTACAATGTTTAAAAAAAATTTACCCTTTTTTTTAAAAAGCACCTTTTTTAAAAAAGTTTCCTTTTTTCAAAGAACTCTTTAAAAAAGCTAATTTAAAAATATACCAAATTTTTGAAAAAGTACCCTTTATGAAAACAAGTTCCCTTTTTTAAAGAAAGCAAATAAGTCCTTTTTTAAAAAGCACCCTTTTTTAAAAGTATATTTAAAAAACGATTTTTCGAAATAATAATTTTTTTTTAATTCCGTTTTTAACTGCACTTTTTTTGAAGCACTCTTTTTATAAGAACTCTTTTTATAAGAACTCTTTTTTTTTAAATAAACTTTTTAAAGTATCCTTTTCAAAAAAAGTACCTTTTTTTTCAAAAGAGTGTCTTTTTTTTTAAATGTACTCTGTTTTAAAAAAAAGTACCATTTCTTAAAAAATCATCCTTTTTTAAAAAGTACCTTTTAAAAAACAAAAAAAAAAAACCTTTTTAAAGTAGCCGTTCAGTTCGGCTAGAAATAACCGCTTGGACCACTTGAACATTACCTGTTTTTATAATATTTTTTTAATTCCGTTTTTAACGATGTACTCTTTTTAAATGCACTTTTTTTGAAGCACTCTTTTTATAGGAACTCTTTTTTTTAAATAAACTTTTTAAAGTATCCTTTTCAAAAAAAGTACCTTTTTTTCAAAAGAGTGTCCTTTTTTTTAAATGTACTCTTTTTTCAAAAAAGTACCATTTCTTATAAAATCATCCTTTTTTAAAAAGTACCTTTTAAAAGAGAAAAAAAAAACCTTTTTAAAGTAGCCGTTAAGTTCGGCTAGAAATAACCGCTTGGACCACTTGAACATTACCTGTGGTTATATGTGAATATACATATATTATTTTTTATATGAAATTAAAAAAATAGTAATAAAACAAATCTATTCAGATATGTAGTTATAATCTAAATTTAATTATTAAAGTATTTAGATATTATTTTTTTCTTTCAAAACAATTTTTGTTTGCTCATGTTAAGTACTTAACAGAAAATGTCAACATTAAACATTTCTGTTAAAAATCTTAACAGATATTTGTTTCGATATTTATTTTCACACTCTTTATAAATTCTGGTAAAACAGAGTAAAAAAAAAGTCCGAATATCACACGAAACTTCAAATGCATAAATATTAAATTTTTTTTAAATGAAAATTGAAGCAGTTAAGTGATAAGAATATGCACTATTTACTTCTGTCTAGTTCTTGAGTTATTGCAATGGTAGTGTAGCCAACAACCAACAATTAAATCTAGTATTTAAGAATTCACGAAACAATTTGGCAGACAAATTTCGAAACAGTTGATCAGCGTTTGTTTAATTTTCATATGAAATTCACTTTAATTAGGAAAGTGTTCTAATTCAAAACTAAAAAACCATGCAAGGAATTTTTAAAAAAATCTTCGGTTGAACTTTGCTTAGGTCGTAACTGGAAGGAAGATTTAGAGTAGAACGCCAAGACAATTGGCTTAGGGGGATAAGCATAAGTAATTTTATACAATATTTCTCAGCAATCAAATAATAATAATATTAAAAAAAAAAATTAATCCTAACCCAAGTTTAAGCGATATTTTTATGAATTTGTGGAGTACTGATGTGAAAAATTTCATAGCTGATGCTATTTTTTTTTTTTTTTTTTTGGGATTAGGCCAAAAAATAAGCCCACCATGACCATATTTAGAAAGAACACTTTTCTCACAAACATATTTAGACCATATCTTTAAAGAATCTATGCAATATCTTTGATTTTTGATAGATTTGAGTGAAGATCCGGAATCAGCTTTATATGGTGACAATGACTAAAAGTGCAACCTTAACAGTGTTGCCATTTTAGCATTTTAGTTGCTAGATATTTTTGTCGCTTAGCATCCAAAAGTTATGAAAAGATGCTAGATGCTAAATAATAAAAAGTTGCTTTTAGCATCTTTTTTTTTTTGATTTTTTTCTTCATTATTTTTGAATATATAATTTTAATTTTAATATTGATATGTTTAAATTTCTCAAAGTGTAATACGAGAAATTTGTGTACTTCTCTTTTTACCATTCTGCTCGTTTCTTTCAATAAATATAACAATACATTTTGAAATAGAAGAATGTAAACAAGTACAACAGTTTTTAATGAATTAAAAAGTCGATTGCCAAACAATATAATTGCATTAAAAAAAATGCCAAAATTGTCAATACAAAACACACTAAACCGGGAAAAAAAACGATAACCAAAATATTAGAAGAGTTTAAATTTGGATCAACTGAAATAGAAAAAATTCAAATCCAATGGAGTTATATCACAGAACAATATTGGGATACAACACTGAATACAATCTCTTTATGTATTGAAGTTAACAAAAATTCTATTGGCGAAAATCTATTTAAAGAGTTGTCAATATTTGTATTTTTCTTTATTAGTTTTGAACGGAGGTCAACGTTCATTTAATTTAATGGCTTTAGTTAAAAGCAAACTTTGCAACAGAATAAAATCGGAGTTGTTATGTTCTGTAATACGTATAAAAGAAGGTTTGTAATTGAAAAATGGGTGCTGTTACACTTACAATATACTGAGCGATGTCTTTGATAAAAGTCGATCGTCAGAAAAATTTCAGAGCCAATAAGAACTTGAAGATGAAGATATCAGAGAAATATTAGTTTCCATAAACCAATTACTGTAACTAGCAGATTCCAGCCCTCGAAAGTCGAGCGCAAATTCTAGGAAATTTTGCTTTTTCATAAAATAGAGACCCTAAAAGTATGCTAATCAATTATAGCCAATTCACAAATCAAAAAAAAAAAAAAAACTCATTTTTATTACAAAAACATTAATAAATTTAATAAACACACCATAGCATTGTATAATTTTATGTATGTGTTAGTAGAAACTTTAAATGCAATTTACTCAAAATAAGGGAAAAAATTAAAAATCTGTAAATCTACAAATCGGCCAAAAAGAAATACTTTTCAAATAATATACGTTTGGTCAAAATCGGGAAAATACGGTAGAACAAAACATCAGTCACAAGAAATCGCTTAGCCTATTTATATTATAGATATACTCGTATCATTTGATAATGAAAATTTTGTTATATATGAAATTAATATTAAAAATATTTAATTTAAAATTAAAAAAACTCAGTTTGATGTTTAAAAAAATTACAGATGAAATTCAAAATAATTTTACTTAAAATTTTAAAAATATAAATAGAAACTTATTATAAATAAGTACTTATTATAATAACTACTTAATTAATAAGTACTTAATTTTTCAATCAAAAGGTAATGAATATTTAAAAAAAAAATCATTTTTGTTGCAATTTAGCATCTTTTCAATTTCAAATTATGGCAACACTGAACCTTAACTTATACATCAATCGAGAGGTCTCAAAAACGCAGCCATTGGTTTCTTTCAGGTCTTAGTGTGAGAATATTTCCTCATTGTCCCCTTTTTATACCCTATACCACTATGTGGTTTGGGTATAATGACTTTGTGCTGCTATTTGTAACAACCAAAAATATTTGACCTAGACCCATCTTTAATTATACCGATCGAATCAGAATCACTTTCTGAGTTGATTTAACAATGTCCGTCCGTCCGTCCGTCCGTCCGTCCGTCTGTGTGTCCATGTAAAGCTTGTAATCAAACTGCAGGTCGCAAATATGAATATATTTTGACGAAATTTGGCATATAAGCTTTTATCGGCCATGGGATGAACGCTATTGAAATTGGTGAGAATCGGTCCATGTTCAGACCTAGCCCCCATACAAATTAACCATATGAAATCGACATAAATTGCCATAAGATCCAAATTGTCATATAGATCTTACTCAAATTGGGTTTGTATGTGTTCATTACATCCACTAATGAGTAGTCCAAAAATTATACCTGTGACCCCATATAGAGCTGCTTCCCGATCTTCACTTAAATCTATTAAAAAACAAAAATATTGCACTGATTCTTCTCAAATTTTGTTTGTACATATTTTTGCAAAATACGAGAGACTTTACCAAACATGATCAGGATCGGTCCATTTTTGGACCTAGTCCCTTTATAGATATAGCATCCGATATGAACTTTTTCATATCTGCAGCCAAAAAAATTAATAAAAATCGCACTCAAATTTGGTTTTTGCTTATTTTCAACGTCCAGTTAGTTGGGCCTAAGAGATAGGGTTTCTAAACGCATGGTATAGGGTATCGTATAGTCGGTCTAGACCGACTATAATTTTCTTACTTGTTTTTAATATTTTCATCCCCTGACTTCAAAGTGGATAATAGTCAATTCTATTTGCAGTTTATGAAGACAGCACTTTGAGACCTTTCGATTGATATACCAAAAAATACACTTTTCGAAAAAAGTGCAGATAAAGTGCGAAATTTTTTTCAGAAAAGAAAACGGCATTAATGATAAAATTTCAAATAAAATAATAGTACCTTAGAAATAGAACGTGGTATTCTAATAAAATTGTAGGTGAACAGCTACTTGCTACGTTTTCATTAGAGTTAAAAGATTAAGCCTGTTTTAAAGTTTACTTTTCTCTTTAGATATATTAACTATCTTAAATTTAACTTTTGGAGTTCTTGATTTTAATTGATCAATAAGTCTTGAATTATTTCTATTGCATAAAACCCAAGGGGATCGAAAAAATTTCTTCCTAAATTTACCTGATCTAAAATATCAATTATCATTTGAAATACGACTCCTATTTGATGAATTATTTAAATTAATGTTAGAGGTTGGTGTTTGTATTTCTTTTATTTCGATTCTCAAAGAAGTACAAATCTATATTGAACAATTTGAGTGTTGTCAATATTTGTTAAATGATTTGCTTTGAATCAAAAACATTATAATCTACGTACATATGATAATTAAGACATGTAATCATGTCGCTAGAAATTATATTATTCTTTCGCAGAGAAGAGGCATATTCAATTCCAGATAAATCAACATAATTCGTATTGATTTTGAAGCAATTTTATTGTCCATTTTGTTACAATTATTTCCAAAGACAGAAGCGTTCTGCTTCTTCAATAAATTTGCATATTTAAGCGATAATCCTTTATCAGATGGTAATTTATTTTTACTACCATTCACTATTGGCGGATTATCATCCATATAATAATATATATATACAAATAATAATAATAATAATTTCAAATATTTATTTAAAAAACGTCTACTTTCTTTTAATTTTGTAACATATTTTTTTTTTTATTTTCGATCTTTTCCTATTTTTATTTTTCTTCGTAAAAAAAAAAATAAAAACGTATAATTTTACTCCACTTTTTTTTCATTTTATGAGTTCGTTATAACCGTTCTTGAATGTTATAAGAATGGTTATTAAACAAATTTTATATTATGGACCATTAATTTTTAAAAGATCACTTAATTACAATTGTGGAATTAATAACCATAAACTGTAGATGTCTCATAACTGGTTAGAAAAAAATTTGATTATTTTTGCAAGGAAGTTTTAGAGAAAACTATAAAACGCTATAAGAATTATGGACAAGGTTGCTGGTTCCTGTTTGTGGTCTAGGTAAATATATTGACTGGGTTTGTAAATTGTTGGTAGTCACATTCTTGAACCAAACACACATGGAGGCAAAAATATGTTCCATAATTAATTCAGAAATTAAGAATATATGGCAGTATTTTCGAAACGTTTTTAGATGCATAAACTTTGTAAGCTTTACTTAGAGTAAATTTGATTTCTTTACAAAACAATTGATTTAAAACAAAATATTTTTTTTAAATGCAATGGATGAAGAACCGATTAATACAATTTAAAAATTAATACTCTTTCAGATATACACATTAATTCTGTATCAAAGTTCTAATATTTTTCGTTCAAAGTGATCACAAAAATTCGAATTAATAAATTAATATTTTGTATTTTCAATGTTAAAAGATCAAATGACAATTTCTAGCAGCATTATTTACATTTTTGTTTTCTTTGATTTATTAATTCCTTTACAAGTTCAGTGCTTACAAAACATATTTTAAAAATCATTTTATGATCTCAGTAGATTTTAATATCCAAAATATTCAATGTCTTAAGAACATCCTGTGTAAGGAAAATATTGATGTTTTTGTTTTCGATGGATGGTACGTGTATTTAAATGAGTTCATCGGGAGTAGCCGACGGGGTATGTTTAAAAGACATTCCAAAAAATTTATGATGGGAAAATATAATAAAGAAAACAAACAATATTTTATAAAACAAAACAATGGAAGAGAAAATATTTGAAATGGGAGTCTTGACAACATGTTTGAATAGGATCTTTTTTTGTATGTTAAAGAAAAATTATTTATTTAATCATACATGAATAGATTTATATAAAATCAAATATACATATAGAAAAAAAATACAATTTCAACACGGCTATCAATCCCATTCTATCCTCAATTGAAGTACACTTTAACACACACACACACACACATACACACGGTAGGATTTTGCAATTGTTTGAAATGTACAATTTCATTAAATCAATCAAGCAAAACGATTTAGCTAAAGTGTTTTTCTCTTTTATGATTTCTATTAATCCTGCTGGTGGTACACACTCATATTTAGTTGTTCCACTCAATACAATACAACGAATCACACTTGTACTGTACTGAAACACATTTATAATTAGCTTTGTAATATGAGATTTCCTTGTGTATTGAAACATGAAAAATTACTCAAAAAAATCCACCAAAGTATGAATGAATTTTCAAGTGTTTTCTCATTGTGACAGGGCTTTTGACTACCATAAGGTAAAATGCTGTGAACATTTGTGAGTTCATAAATTTCCTTTCACTTCCTTAAGTGGGGTTTTTTTTTTTTTACAAAATTGGATTTTTTTTAAGTGTGTGTACTCGTACATGTACTTGTCCTTATACTTATAACTTCAGTGTAAAATTTTATGACACTATTAATTTAAGAAAATCTTGTAACAGGAAAAAATGTTTTGTGTTAAATGTCATGTTGATTTTTACACATGACTTCAAGTGATTGAGTACTAGGATGGAAGTTTTATTTCATAGTTTTTTGATATCTTCACTTTGTTATTTCTAACAAATTTTCTATAACATCCACAAATCTGAAATGCATTCAGAAAAAAATCATAAATAGTAATTAAAAAAAAAATACTTTCATAACATGAAGTATTAACATTTTCCATTTTGCAAATTGATTGCAAAAGAAAATGAAAAACATTCTTAAATACGCAATACTTTATAAAGAATTATGCTTCAAATTCGCATATATGCTTCAATTCCTGATTAACAATCTTTTTAAAACGATGAACTTTCTTAGGAATTTTAATAAGGGGAAATAAATTCCTAGTGTGATTATTATTTTTGTGATAACAGGAATTAACAGAAATCACACATTTTCAAAAAAATAGTAACAAAAAAATTTTAAAATTATGCATTGGAGAGCAAATTTATTTAAATAATAGCAGGTAAAGGATAATAGCTTAATAGGTTAATAGAAAGCTTAATGATTTCGAGAAAATTGGATATAACCATCTGAAAATACAAGTGTATAATAACCTTCTTAAAGAAGTACCTTTTTAAAAAGGTGTTCACCCATATTCTGTAAGTCGTTGTCATCGTCGTCGCACAGTGGCTGAAACTCGTTTTTCATTGGCCACAATTCTGTAACTTTTGAACCAATCTAAATATTTAAGTTATTTTTTTAATGGATAGATATTTAGTTGAGCTTAACTCAGTTTTAATTACATTAAAATTGATTGAGGGCTTTTTAAGGAATTTTAGGTCAAAGTTGAACTTTTGATTTTTTTTAACTTTTAGAGTGAAATATGTGATTATTTATACCCTACACCACTATTTGGTTTGGGTATAATGACTTTGTGCTGCTGTTTGTAACTACCAAAACTATTTGACCTAGACCCACCTTCTATTATACCGATCGACCCAGAATCACTTTCTAAGTCGATTTACCGATGTCCGTCCGTCCGTCTGTGTGTCCATGTAAACTTTGTAATCAAACTACAGGTCGCAAATATGAATATATTTTGATGAAACTTGGTATATAAGCCATAGGAAGAACGCTATTGAAATTGGTGGAAATCGGTCCATCTTCAGACTTAGTCCCCATACAAATGACCCCTATGAAATTGACATAAATTGCCATAAGATCCAAACTATCATATATATCTCAGTCAAATTGGCTTTGTATGTGTTTATTGTATCCATTAATCAGTAGTCCAAAAAAATCCCTATAGGACAATTCTTAGTCAAAGGCCCCATATAGAGCTGCTTCCTGATCTTCACTTAAATCTATCAAAAAACAAAAATATTGCACAGATTTTTCTCAAATTTGGTTTGTGTATATTTTTTCAAAATATAAGTGACTTTATCAATTATGGTCAGGATCCGTCCATTTTTCGACCTAGGCCCCATATAAATATAGCACCCGACGTGAACATTTTAATGGTCTCTAAACCATGGTATAGGGTATCGTATAGTCGTTCTATTTTTTACCTGTTTTTTATTTATTAAAAAATTTAATATTTGGATTTTAATAATAATTATAAGCATTTTTTGTAATAATGGGATTTTATTTAATGTTACACTCAAAAAAAATGTACACTCGAAAAAATAGTAAAATCAACTGGAGATTTTGCTGTTATTACTGAAAAATTAAAAAAAATTTTGTTGTCAAATTTGCATATTTGTTTACACTCAAAGAATATTTACACTTAAAAAAACGTTAATAATATTATCTAAAAATCTTGCGATTACTACAGGAAAGTTTATTATTTTTTGCTGTCAAATTTGATAATTTTAAAAAACATTTTAAAATTAAAACTGCAATAGATTTTAATTGCATTTGTAACAAGGCTCTAATTATTATTATTATTTACTAATACTATGATTTTCTTACTTAAATAACAATAAAAGGAAATTATTTCATTTCACTCAAATATTGATTACAAATATTCCATATTTTGTTCTGTGTTATTTGTGTTCTTTAGTAGTTTTTTGACTTCTTCATCTTAATCCCGATGTTCCACTTTCCATTGATTTTGAATACTGGAGATGAGATGAAAATCTCGACCCCAGCGCCACCTATCAGGTACAAAAAAAGTTATGCAAATCGGAGAACCAAAGGAACATATGGTATGAATACGAAGTCGCTAGCATTAGTGGTTCAACAGTTATTAGAGTACCAACATACGCATCAACGTTTTTATATATTAAGATATATGTATATATGTATGTATAATATTAATGCTTAAACTAGGCCCTATAAATTTGAAATTAACTAATTTTTTTTTACAAAATTTAAAATGTGCCATGTACGTGGATACAATTTTTTGTATACAAATTTATAAGTTGATTATTTAGTTATTATCATACTAATATAATAATATGATATATGGTTCTTTTATCCAGCCGCCGCACAGTGGCGCCATTTGAGTTTTTTCGTTGCAAAATGATATCTTTTGAACCGAATAACATAATTGAACAGTTTAAACAGCATATGATAGATAACTGTTCAGCCTATGAAATGAGCGTTTGGGTGCTACGCTTTGTAGGGGCCTACTTATGGGTTATCAAAGTTAAAATTTGTAGAAAAATCAATTTTATGGTAACTAAAAAAAATTATTTTTACATTTTTAGATTGTTTTTATTTTTTTTCTTTAGGGTTTTATGTTTTAAATTATTACCCAACAAATTAAAAAAAAATTCCTTCTTTTTAAATTTATTTTTTCAATTTTCTGTAAAATATTCATAACAATTCGTAAGAGAAGGTATATCTAAAAGACTAATCATTTCTAAACTATAATTATTTTCTAACTCTATTCGTGACTTCACATGCCGCAGGGAAGAAATAAGTGGATCGGAAGATGCTGCCAACATGTTGAAGAGGTCCTCATTTTGCCTTACCCTTGATGCTTTGAATGTGTTCTGCAATCTATATTTTTTATAAAATTTGTTAAGAGACTCCTGTGCTTCTTCAGAAAGCTCTCCAATTGGCAAAAACTGGCACTCAATTATATATTTGCCATGCGCCAATATTTTATGGACCGTCGGGGTCAACTTCTTCATTGGATACATTTCTGCTAAAAGAGATGCAGTTTTCGATGCATATTCTCCATATTTTGTAGAATTGACATTTTCTTTGCAGTTTAAAACATTCAAGATCGTTCCCAATCTTTTCACGCTTTGATTGTCAATTCCAGTGATTGTAGTTACTGCCTCATCATTTTCAAAAAATCTCCTAGAAGTGTTTCCATCATTTGAGTTACCGTATCCGTGCTTGGGACAGTCTACTTTTAGTCCAACTTGTTTAAAAAAAGCATCCTGTATTTGCTTCTTTCTGATCTTTTCCTTATCCTTTATTGATGTGTTTTCATCGAAGTTTTCCTCCTCTTGTGGTAGGGTATACGCCAGTTTTAGCAAGAACTCCATACACCTTATCCTTGCGTGCAATGGTGACATTCCATATTCGTAATTTTCCTCGTTTGTAGAATCGTTTAAATTACCAACGTTCTTCTGACTCTTTTTTGCAAATCGGGCATGACAATGTTGAGGTTGTTCCTGTCAGTTCGTTTACGACTTTTCCGTCAACCATGGTCAGGTGGAACTCGTAATTGCATTCAATATATTTTCCTTCTCCAATTTGCAGCTTTGTAGGCTTAATCTTGCTTATTTGTTCTTCAATGTCCTTCACCGTGGTCCTTATGAGTTCTGCCGATTGCCTTGCAAACTGAAACATTATTGGTCGGCAATAATGCACTGATGACGGACGTGGATTTTTCCAGTGTAGGGAAACATCAGATTTTAGCCGCAAAGCAACAACAGATGCCATAAACATATTTCCGTCCGATATTGTAGCGTCATCGGAAGATATTCTTTGCTTATAAACGCTTTGTCCGGATGATCCATCGCAGCCCCATTTGCTGATCAATTTCAGTTTCTCAGGAAGAATTTTCACCTCATTTTCAGGAAGACTCTCCAACAACCGTTTTGCTCTGGATCCTGCAGATTGGCTTTCACAGAGACTTCCGTAAACTCCGTATGCAGTGGTCGTGAATTTATTTTGGCTTGCGTAATATGCTTGTATCCTGATAAAACGTCAGCCCCGTGTCGCATCAACGATGCCCGTAGTATCTCATATTTTTCTTTGGAAAGTTGTAAGTCCATAAACAAGGCCAAGGCTTCTTCGGAACCATACTTTTTAATGCGTGCGTTTGTGGGCGTGGAAATGCTTTCCCTAATCCTTTTTAGTCGCAGTGGGCTTGCACCAGCAACAGATTTTGTAATCTGCGACCTAACTCTTTCACTATCCTTTGTATATTTAATGACAGCGCGTCCGATAAATGCTTCGTGGTTCAGTCATTGGTGGCATCGGCAGGTTTCCTCTTTCTTGTGAAAATTGAACATTCCTCAATACTTTTTTTTGGCCTTCCTTTTGCTCCTCTGGTTGATGCGGTGGGTTTATCTACTGCCAATATATCCAGGATGGTGTCTTCGTTAAGCCAGTCCTCGTATTTGGAGTTGAAGTTCTGAATGGTTCGATTAGATTTCACCCATTTTGCCTTAATATTTGCATATATCAGATAAAAATTATTTTTTAAAAAATTCGCTTCTCTCAATATTTCCGTATAAGCTATCAAGTTCTTCTAAAGCAGCTTCCGTGAAAAACTTTGGTGTGGTTGACCTTCTAAACAGTTTAAATAATTTTAATTTGTTTAACGCCATGGTTTCAGTACTTGTTGCGCCAACTTTCAGTCGTAGACTAATCCAGGCATTATACTTATTTTGCAATATATAGGCTTATGCTACCATGCCTAAAAATTTACCTGTTCCCTGCATACATATGGATTTAGGCTGAATTATGCAATTTTGATATTATGCTCGTGTTTAAATAAGTGCCTACCGGGAGGGACCATAAGTCAATATTGTTCTTGACCATTTGTACTCCAAAGTAATTTTTAAGTAAGGTGCGTACCTGCGAATTTCAATGAGTAGTTTTTTTTGTATCCTGTGTCTGTAACAGAATATTGGGAGTAGACTTTGGCAGCGGCTCACAGGTAGACAACCGACTTAAAATGCAATTTTCAAACTATTAGATCAAACTACTGTCAGTCAAAACATGTAAGGGATGCACGCCATACAATTTCTGCAACCATGTCTTTTTAAACTTTTTTACCTCTAGAAGCCAAACGGTCAGGCACGGGCAGATAAAACCTTTTGAATTATGTAAAGAAATAATCAAAGAACATGTTTTGCAAATATGGCTAATATAGAAAAATATAGATTTTTTTTATTTTCCGTCAAAATTGAAAAATAGTGAAAAAACGGATATTTTTTAAATAGTGATTTACCAGGAGAAACACAAAGCAAACAGTTAATTTTTTTTTATCATTATACATTTAATAAATACATCAATCAATACAAATAAAAAATAAGGCGATTCGTTACCTATTTTTCGTGATATTACACCTGAAATCGCAACAAATTGACTAAAAATTGTGTGTTTTTTTGAAAACCGAAAGTCGGTCAACTTTGAACGGTTATATCTTCTAAACTAAAAATGTGATATTATTAAGAGTAGCATATTTGAAATCGTTGAAAAGTCCTATAACATGGGTTTATTCAAAACTTCGTCGGCGCACATGAAAATTTTGACTTTTGCAACCTCGTTTGCTCTACGGGCGCCACTGTGCGCCGGTGGACAAAAATTTCACATCGGCTTCGTTCTCTGGAAATAAGCTTTTGTAACTGTTGTTATTCTTTACTTTATATTGTATTTCTTTACTTTCAATTACATAACTCTTCAAAAATTTCAGCAAATAAATGAAAATAACAAACTTAAAATTTTTAAAAAATTGGATTCATAAATATTTTAATTCCGCAAGGAGTGAGTAAATATGCAAAAAGTTCACACTATTTTTTGCTATAATGTTAAATTTATTTTCATGTTTAGTGCCGCGTTTTCTTACAAACGGAGACATTTACCATATATAGTTACTTCATAAGAATGAAAAAGAAGAGGAACGGGGGAAACAAATTAAAATTAAAAAACTGGGCGAAAATGGAATTCTTGCGGAGAAGAAAGAAGAATGTTATCCCGATAATATATTAATTGAGGAGAAGGGGGCTTCCACAAGATTGCAGGACCTCTTGAATCACACAAGCAAACTTATTTTACAATCGATTTATGAGGA
The DNA here is from genome assembly GCA_963682025.1 of Cordilura impudica. Lineage (NCBI taxonomy): Eukaryota > Metazoa > Arthropoda > Insecta > Diptera > Scathophagidae > Cordilura > Cordilura impudica. The sequence goes on from OY821520.1 coordinate 70,330,938, forward strand.
TTTAAAAAATATTACTGAAAATAAATTAGAATTAGTAGGAAATTGGGGCATGGATGGTTTAACTGGTCAACAAATCTTTAATCATAAATGGAAAAATGAACAAGATTTACAACATGTGATGAGAAAGCAATATTTTTCATCTCATTTGTTCCACTTAAATTAATAACTACTGGTAATTAGGAAACTGTTTGGAAAAACGAACGCCCATCTTCTATTAGATATTGCAGACCAATAAAATTTGTGTTTGTTAAGAACACAAAAGACATGGTTAAGAAAGAGTATAAGGATATTTGTGACCAAATTCAGCATTTAGTTCCAACAGAAATAGAGTTCTCCGATTCTTTAAAGTTTGAAATTATATATAATGTCTTATGTACAATGGTTGATGGTAAAGTAGTTAATATTCTTGCGGATCAAGATTCATCTAGATGCTGCAATATCTGCAAAGCAACTCCAAAACAAAGGAATAATCTTCAATATGTAAGATCATTAAAAACGAATGAAAATAATTTTAGTTTTGGATTAAGCACTCTTCATTGTTGGATCAGATTAATGTCTTCTTCATGTAGCTTATAATCAAGATTTTGAAAAGCCATTTGCATCTAAAGAAAACAGAAGTCTGAAAAAAAATCAGAAAGAGAGAATTCAAACAGAAATGCGAAAGAGATTAGGAGTATGCGTTGATATGGTTTGAACTGACTCAGCTAACTCAAATACTGGTAATGTAGGACGAACCTTGTTACATAGTTATGAGGTTACGGCAGATATTTTGGATATTAATCAACAACTCGTTAAAAATTTTAATTGCATTATGCAAGTTATTTCATCAGAAACGGAAATTATTAAGAAAAATTTTAAAACATATTGCATCCAAACAGCAGAACGTTTTGTCAGCCTATATGGTTGGCATTATATGACCCCTCAGTTCATAAGGTGTTGATACATGCAGCTGATATTATTAACCATTTGGGAGTCGCAATTGGTTCATTATCTGAAGAAGCTCAAGAGACATCCAACAAAATTTTTAGATCTGCAAGGCTAAATAATAGCAGAAATGTATCAAGAAAATTAAATAATGAAGACGTATTTCACTACCTTTTAATATCCTCAGATCCGTTAATAAGTAGTATTAGAATTAAGAAAGGAAGTTGCTTCCAGAGGTCTTAGAATTAGTTGTTTAATTTATATTAGTTTAGTTTGGTTTAGTTAAAAAAAAAAAACAAATATGAAATAAATTTATTTTAAATATGTTGTTTAATGTGTTATTTAAAAAAAAAAAAAAATCTTATAAGTGTTTTAGGATTCACCCATTTTTAATTTTTAAAATCTGATATCAGGTTCGTGTTCAGCGACCCCAAAAACCCCCGAGTACCAAGTTTCAAGCCAATCCGAGCATAAAGAAAAAATTTTTCCGTCATATTGGATCCGCCATTTTGAATTTTTAAAATGTGATATCAGATTCGTGTTCAGCGACCCAAAAAACCCCCGAGTACCAAATTTTAAGCCAATCCGAGCATTAGTAAAAAATTTGGCCGCCATATTGGATCCGCCGTTTCGAATTTTTTAAATCTGATATAAGATTCGTGTTCAGCGGCCCTAAAAACCCCCGGGTACCCTGTTTCAAAAGTTTCGGTGAAAAATAAAAAAGTTATAGATTTTTAATCGCTTTTGACCACTTTGCATTGTATACGAGCACGTATAGGGCTGTTTAAATTATCGTAATTTGAATTTTTTTAGAGTAATTTCATTAAAATGAAAAAGTGTTTTACCCACGGGTCGTCACGGGTGCAAAAGTGTATATAGGGTTAAAGAGGACACTTTCACCTTTCTCTGGGTGGTATACGTCTTGTTCCCTTTTGCTCCCTAGAAGTTCTATTCCACTAAAGTTGAAATTTGACAAAAATATAGTAGTTTCATAAATATTTCATAACGCCCCTAATATTAAATGGTAGAGCTGTGACCACTTACAACAAGTAAAGACTATAATCCTAGCAGCCTTGTAAAAAGGACCGCAGGTCATTGTCGATGATAGCTTGCGAGTAGTAACCATTTATTTTTGATAAAAAACAAAAAAAATCACCTTTTTCTGAAATTAAAAAGAAAGTTGAGTTTGACAGCATGCCACGCCTACAATCAACAATAGTTTAACCTTATTTTTGGCTACCTTAATCTGGATATATTAGCTACAAAAAAGCGTTAAAATTTTTAAGATCGGTGACAAAAAAAAATTTGACTTTTGGCCAATGAAATCAAAATTTCGTCACTTTGCAGTCGTCGCATTGAGTCGACGTAGAGATCACTTCGAAAAAAAGTACCTTTTCTTTAAATGTACCTTTTCTTAAGAAGTATGTTTGCTGAAAAAAGTAAATTTTCTTTAAAACTTACTTCTTCTTAAAAAAAGACTTTATCTTAAAAAAGTACCTTTTCTTAAAAAAAATTGAATTTTCATAAAAAATTACTTTTTCTTAAAATTTATCTTTTCTTATAAAAGTACATCTTCTTCTCCGCAAAAAGTATGTTTCCCTAAAAAAAATAACATTTTAAAAAGTACCTCTTTTTTAAAAAGTACCTCTCTCAAACAGAACTTTTTCGTAAAAAAATTCTCTTTCCTTTTAAAAGTTCATGTTCTTGTAAAAGTATTTTTGCCTAAAAATTACGTTTCCTTAAAAAAGTACCTTCTCGTAATTAGGTACCATCTGTTGTAAGTTATAATCGGAAAAAATATTTTCTAAGCACATTTAGTATTTTAAAAATATAATTTGAAATAAAGCTACCGATAATCTAAAATATCGTTTTTGTTGTATTGGCCAATCTTCTTTGTACTTTAAAATGTTTGATTCATTAAGCTAATAAGGCCTACAGTTGTATGTAATTAAAATACAATTTTAACTACAGTTTTTACCCGACGTTTCGTCTATTTTATTTCGACTTTTTCTAGGGTTTGTCTATTTAAAATAAAAATATATAAATACAACCTTAATACAATTATTTAATCACTAAAACATTAATTATTATTTAATCACTAAACATTAATAAAATATCGTTTTTTGTTTCAAATGTTAACTAGACTAACTAGTTTAAAAATATTCATTATGGATTCCACATTTCGAGGAATGTTTTTCATTAAAAAAAAATGTTTTCATTACTACAAATAATAATTTAATATAATTTAGCATATTGGACAGATCTTAACATTGTAAGCCTTTAATTCCACAAGATACAAAATTTGCGGCATATTTAAAAAAAGTTCGAAATTCCGTTAAATAAGTGACGGTCTAATGAACAATTTTGTTTTGAAAATATTTTAAAACGAAATAAATTTTCTCACACTCCTATTAAACGAACCATACGTGGATTTGTTTTGGCCCTTAAATCGTGCATATGTGGATGAAAAAAGGGACAACAAACCACCATATGGTACACCCAATCGTAAAGGCCTGGATAGTTAGTTTATTGTAGTTTGTAGTGAGTGCAACCCTACATAATTTAGCAGTTGACTAGTTTTATATCAAAACAATACAAATAGTTAAATTTATGTGCAAAATATTAACGAACCATGTAACTTGTTACTGAATTAAGCAATTAATTTATTGTTTTATTTGTTGTTTAAAACTAATATTGGAAACAGAGGTAAACAATACACAACAATTAATAACAAAGGTGTAAAAGATTCAACAATTCCTTAAAATATTCTTAACAATATGAAATATTTGGCTATAATTCTTAATTCAAGAAGAACAAAGAAGTGAATTGGATTTGTTAAAGTAAAAATGTCCTTTGCATAAAGCATTTCTTTAATATCAATAATTAAGGAAAGTTTTTAATTAACAATCTTTTGAAAATTTTATCAATAAGGTAAATTTTTTCTATGACAGGATAAGGGTTTGGTATTGATTTATATTTATCCAAGAGGTTAAATGAAAGTGTTTTTCAAAAGATCTGTGTCTTTTAAAAAACTTGAATTTTTTTAATGAAAGGCAGACCAATTAGGGTGGGTTAGTTACTTGAAAAATTTATTTGTAGATGAAAAAATATATATATATACAATATAATTTAAATTATAACACAAATATGCTTATTTATATTCCTACATGTTAAGTAATTTTAAAATTTCAAAATGAACTTGTTTAAAATATGTTTTTTCAACCTTTCTACTTGTATAATGATCATTTTCTTCATTACTCACACTGAGACTGTTAGTCATATGGTTCCTTTTCCTTTCCATTCTAATAATTTGCATACAAACTCATTTGGGTTTTGTTTTTTTTTTTTTTTTTTTTGTTTTTTTTTAAGGGAAACAAGTTTCTCAAACAAAAATATCACCTAATTCACGCTACAATAATTCTACTGATATGTTAATGATATTTATGTATGTATATCCTTATTCTTATGTATCCTTTAGAAAAGCTCATGTATATATAGAGTATTTTTTTATTTCTGAAGAAACAAGTATTGCACCAAAACTAATTTAAATAAATTTGTAACGTATTTCTCCACGACGAAAAACGAAAATACCAAGAGATATTTTTCAAAGAATCATATGTTTTTATGTGTATGTTTATGGTTAGCTAAGGTTTAAAAAGAGAGCAACCTATTTTGTTATTTGGGAGTGGAGTAATTCATAAGTCAGAAAATTTTCAATGACATTTTCCTTATTCAAAGTCATTTAAGAAAATTAATACTTGAAAGACTCATAACATAAAGCGAAGATATATTCGTTAAATCATCCATATAACTGAACTTGTGCTTAATTCACTTAATCCACTTAAACAGTCTACTTACATACACTTGCTAGAAGAAGTATCCGTACACTTGAAGATGAACTTTTTAAATTTTGAATTACAAGCTTTTTACCATTGACGTATTCGGAATTTTATTTGTTTTTCGAAGAATTTACGGAACGATTCAACTTTAATTTACGCGCAGGGCGGTAAATTTCTATTTCACAATACAATTACAAAAACAGCGTAACATGTGCGCCGTAACACAAAATCGGTGTTTGAAAATTAAATATGAAAAATAAAAAATGAAAAATAAAAAATGAAAAATAAAAAATGAAAAATAAAAAATGAAAAATGAAAAATAAAAAATGCAAAATGGAAAATAAGAAATGAAAATTTAAAAATGAAGAATAAAAAATGAAAAATAAGAAATGAAATATTAAAATTGAAAAATAAAAAATGAAAAATAAGAAATAAAAAATTAAAAATAAAAAAGAAAAACAAAAATTTAAAAATCAAAAATAAACAATTTAAAATTAAAAAATTAAAAATAAAAATGGAAAATAAAAAATGAAAAACGAAAAATTAAAAATTAACCGGTTGAAATAATAAATAATAATAAATATTTTCATATTAGCAGAACCCTGCAATTGGTTGCTATAAGTGATATATATTTGATGCTTTCTGTTTGATTTTAAAAAAGTCCATAAAAAAATTTTTAATTACTAGATGTTTACACATCTCCACTGTAATCGGACTCACATGATTTCTTTTTTTTGTTTACAACCCAAAAATCAGAATTGGGCAATTCGCAACAGGTGTTGTATCGTTGTATCTGTTGTATCGTGTATTACTTTACAATAGTGTAAAATTGTTATTGGTAATTTTCATTGAAAAATCTGACGATACAACTTTATTTGCTATGTTTAGTAAATGTTGTATATTGTATCATAACATATCAGTCCCAAGTGAATGCCAGTTTTTATGAAAAAGAAAAAGCATATTGGTATTTTTAACAGCATAAATAATTATAAAATAAAAAATGGCAAATAATGCAAATAACGCAAATTCATCGATAAGTTTATATTAAAATTAATGTTTATATTTTTAGTATGTATTTTCTCTTTCAGTCTCAACCAAAACATTTAAAATTTTTTTTTGTATTCTAAATTAAAATGGAAGGGGTACGTAACTAAAATTCCAGGGTATATCTTATGACCAAAAAGCAAACACCGACACGTGCTTGTACGAAATAACAGAAGCGACGAAGCGACCTTTCATCGTTGGATCGATAATTACTAAAGAAAAGGTTTTACATTATGAAAATAAAACTGACTTTTCACAACAAATGATTGTATTGTGTATTTTAATACAAAATACAAAATACAACACCTGTTGTGAATTGCCCAAGTATGGCAACTATAAGCACCAGAGGAAGTAGTCGTACAGTTACTATTACACCGATTGACTTTGGTAGAAGACAAACTTATTTATTTAAAGTTGATTTGACTTAATTATATTTCTTTTGGAAACTATATTTTGAGGTGAGTCGACAAAACAAAAAAATCGGTTCTGGCGAGAGAAAAATTATTACCAAAGGTTCGTGAAAGAACACGGATCATAGAAAGAAGCCACTCCTCATTGCACTGCGTCATTCAAAACTACAAATCGACCAATGCAATTTTATCAAAACATCGCTCTGATGGGCCCTTTAAACTTACTGATTGCAAAAAGCAATTTTTTGACGCCAGTAAAATATAATCCCCAAATTATTGCTTCCGAGAAAATTCGAAAATCAAAGAATGCCTCGGTAAAGATATACCGTTTGCAAAATATTTAAAAATGCATTAAGAAACCATTCATTTCCAAAGTCAATAGAAACAAATAAGAAAATTATAATCTAGACCATGTGTTTAGGGCCAACTAATTGGATATAGAAAACAAGCATAAAGCAAATTTTAATGACATTGTTATTATTGTTATTGTAATTGTTATTGCAATTGTTATTATACCCTATACCACTATGTGGTTTGGGTATAATGACTTTGCGCTGCTGTTTGTAACAACCAAAAATACTTGACCTACACCCATCTTTAATTATACCGATCGAATCAGAATCACTATCTGATTCGATTTAACGATGTCCGTCCGTCCGTCCGTCTGTGTGTCCATGTAAAGCTTGTAATCAAACTGCAGGTCGCAAATATGAATATATTTTGCTGAAATTTGGTATGTATTTAGTCCCCATACAAATGACCTTTATGAGATCGACTTAAATTGCCACAAGGCCCAAATTATCATCTAGATTTAGTAAAATTTGGTTTGTGTTTATTACACCCATTAATGAGTAGTCTAAAAATAACTCCTCTGTGATCTTTCCTAGTCATAGCCCCCATATAAAGCTGATTCCCGATTGCTCAGATTTTTCTTATATGGAAATCGACTCAGAAAGTGATTCAGAAGCAGAAAGTGATTCTGTGTCGATTGGTATAATAGGAAATTTTTGGTTGTTTGAAATATCAGCACAAAGTCATTATAGCCTGTCCACATATGTTAGCGTTGTCTTATATATAACAAGTAAGAAAATTATAGTCGGTCTAGACAGACTATACGACACCCCATACCATGCCTTAGAATTCCTATGTCTTCGGTCCAACTAATTTCGTATAGAAAATAAGCATAAACCATATTTGAGAGCCATTATTATTAATTTTTTTGGCTGCAGGATACTATATTTATATGGGGACTAGGTCGAAAAATGGACCGATCTTTACTATATCTGGTAAAGTCACTTATTTTTTGAAAAAATATATACAAACCAAATTTGAGAAAAACCTGTGCAATATTTTTGTTTTTTGATAGATTTAAGTGAAGACCGAGAAGCAGCTCTATATCGGGCCTATGGCTTCTGGCCCCATACTGATTAATGGATATAACAAACATATACAAACCCAATTTGACTGAGATCTATATGATAATTTGAATCTTATGGCAATTTGTGTCGATTTCATAGGGGTCATTTGTATGGGGACTAGGTCCGAACATGGACCGAATTTCACCAATTTCAATAGCGGTCATCCTATGGCCGATAAAAGCTTATATACCAAATATATTCTTATTTGCGACCTGTAGTTTGATTACAAAGTTAAAATGGACACACCGGCGAACAAACGGACGGACATCGCTAAATCGACTCAGAAAGTGATTCTGAGTCGATCGGTATAATAAAAGATCTAGGTATAGGTCAAATATTTTTGGTAGTTACAAACAACAGCACAAAGTCATTATACCCTATACCGCTATGTGGTTTGGAAGTATGTTTGCATGTTTGTATGGATGTATGTTTGTTTGTCCTTTATAGGAACTACACCACTGGACCGATCGTCGTGGATTTTTTTAGTAGGTAACTGCCTATCTGGAAGGAATAATAGGCTAAATGTTTTGTGATTTTTGAAGTGGGCATGGCACCTCCCATATAAAGTGAATTTTTAACTAATTTTAACATATAATATCTGGAGTACTATGACAGCAAGAGCTCTGAAAGTGGAGATCGGGAATAAGCTTCATATGGGGGCTATGACTAAGAATTGCCCTATAAGGTTTATTTTTGGACTACTGATAAATGGATGCAATAAACATACACAAACCCAATTTGGCAGAGATTTATATGATTATGGCAATGTAAGTCGATCTCATCGGGGTATTTGTATGGGGGCTAGGGGTGATCATTGACCGAGTTTCACCAATTCATCATTTCACCGTTCATCCTATGGCCGATAGAAGCTCATATTCTAAATTTCATTAAAATATATTCATATTTGCGCCCTGTAGTTTGATAACAAGGTTTACATGGACACACAGACGGAGGGACGGATGGACAGATGGACATCGTTAAATCGACTCAGAAAGTGATTATCAGTCGATCGGTAAAATAAAAGATGGGTCTATGTCAAATATTTTTGGTAGTTACAAACATCAGCACAAGGTCATTATACCCTGACCTGTGGTATAGGGTATAACAATTCAAATATTAAGTGTTCTACACTCGGCATTGAAACTTTCTTAAAAAGCTTTCAAAGTGAAAGCTCCGTATCAAGGAACATAAATACTCAATACATATTAACGAAAGCTTCTGAGAAACCTGAATAATTGTAAATGTGATATTTGATTAGAAAAGAATAACGGAGAATATGGAAATTATCATGAACAAATAAGTAGAAAAGTTCGATCTAGGTCGACTTTATGATATCCTACATGAAGAAGTTACATCATAGATATACTGGATGTGGATGTTGTTTTATCTATGTTTATGTTTTTCAACTAAATGGCACAAATCTCAGCCAATTTATTCAACATAAGTCTTTGACATTGGATACATCTGCACCAGTGCATTTAAGACTATTATAACTATAACAAGTAACGTTTTCTTTATATTTATCCACTCCAAGAAATCCACTTTTTGTACTTTTAATTTCAGTTTATACAAAACGCTCTAAATGTATTTATACTCCTTAAACTTTTGTTTTTTAATTTTATTGAAAGCAAACTAAAGAGCACCACCACCTTTGTAAGTTTCATTGGGACTCCATATGTTTTTTCACTACCATAAGGTCCTTATACAATTTAGTTCACACATACGAACATATCCTTTTCATTGCTATTAAGTTTGACTACTTTGTCGTTTCTTTTGCTTAAGAGTTTTGACGCAATGACTTGGTAACGTCCTTTTTTGACATTTTTTCCATATTCCTCTTGTGTTGTCAAAGTTTTTATTTCTTAGTGTTTTGCATTCCTTTCATAAAAATGGGGTGTATAATTTTGCGTAAATTTTTTTCGTATAAAATGTATTGTGCTTAACAATATGAGAAAAGGGGTTTCATTTAATTGAATAGTTTTTGGCATTGTTTATTGCCGGTTTGATATATATGCAAGCAAGTTATTCATTAAATATCCATAGAAAGCAGTTACGTTGACAAAAGAATGTAAAAAACACAGGTAAATAAGTTTCTACTTGATAGGAACTTGTCGTTTTGAATTGTTTGGTGTTTTCATTCCTTTATTTTCATTAAGGAAACAGGCGATTTCGTTTTATATTGAAAATAAAATTTCTAAAGAAATCACTGCGTCTTACGATTTTACAATACAATATTAAAGAAACAATTCATTGACTTCATTTGTGAAGGGGTGTTCCGTTTTATAAGAGTTTAAGTTGTTTAAAACGTTTAATGCATTCTCGTAATGTAATAATGATGTGGCTCCAAATTCGATTACCATTGGTTCTGCATTATAAAAAAAATCTTGTTGTAAATTTAATTACGGGGTTTTGATTTCAGAGTTTCCCAAAACAAAAATTTTAATATTTTTATTGCATATATTTTTTTATAAAGCTTTTTCTACAAGTTTTCTGCTTGTAATTTTTAAAAACTAAAATGCTCTTCATTTTTCGATAATATCTCTTTAAATGTAATTTCCATAAAAATCATAAACATATGATATTTGTTTACAAAATTGGCAATTTTATAAAAAATAGAGAGAGAATGACATCTGAAAAAAAATATGAAACACTTCGCAGCAAAAATAAAATAAATTTTATTTTAAGTGCGGTGACCCTCTGCTACTTTTTATTATCAGTTTTTTCTGAAAACCACAGCAATGTGCTGATTGTGTTTATACTCTGAGATCATTTTCTGCGCGTTTAAACGTTTATTGAATTTAAGTAATGGAAAATACTATTTCAATTAAGAGAGCAAAAAAACCTTTTTCGATTTTACCTTCTTTGAATTTGATAAAACTTGCCATTACTAAACTAAATTTTTGAGACCAAAAATACTTTTTAAAACTCACTGCTATGGTCTAGAACTCGTATTCCAGTTTTCTTGAATATTTGGGTTCTCTTTTAAACGGTATTAGTATTTTGATAATTTAAAAAACAAACTCAAAATTGGTGTAATACATTCAATATTGGCGTTTTGGTTCTGAGTTTTAAACTAATTAATGAGAAATTGATTTAAAATTTTTTGTTAAATTTATTTTTATACTTTTTATATGATAATTTTATAACGAAAATTTAGACTGGAATAGACCTCAATCAAATATTTTTAACAAATAATTAATTTTACCTAAGTTTTGTTAAAGAAAACATATTAATATCTAAATTTCAGATTTACTCTTTTGTAAGGTGCAACATTTATATTATATAGCCGCTACATTATTATAAAAATATCTGAAAAGATATGAGAAAAGTATGTAACGGCCCGAGTGAAAAGGGACATTCTTTGTTATAAAGTTGGCTTAAGACTCTTTGGTATTCCTCATTTGGACGTTTATTGAAGTTAATTAAAGACTTATCATTAAATTGTAACAGGTATCGGTCAATCCAAGGAATGATGGAAAAAGAATGTAATTCTTCGAATTATAATACTTCCAAAACAATTTTCGTTATAAACCGCTTGAATTCATCATTAAATAAAATTTTTAAAATATTCAATATTAATATTAGTCCTATTACTTAAGAGCAGCTCATTGTTAATGGTTTCTAGTAAAAATTTTTTATCTAGTTCAGGCACCATGCAATATCGGTGCAACGAGAGCCCTTAATTTTACTTTAAACCGAATTTATACCTCTGCTACAGAAGCTGCAAAAATAGTATTTACTTCAATAAAATAAGTACATTTTTTGACTTTAAAAATTTATTTAATTTTTACTTTTATATTAATAAATAAAAGTTTTAAATTCGACTATGCCAAATCTTAACAATTTAATAAACTCAATACTAAATTATTACAACTAGTACACTAAAATTTTTAGCATTTTTAGATCATATCTTGGCTATATTATGCCCGATTTACCCCATTTTAAATACCAACCTGCTCAAAATAATGGCAAACAATCTTATTTAAAGTTCACACAGCGTGAGCGTGTTTCAATATACAGACTCACAGACAGACGGATGGAGAGACGGACATTGCTATACGACTCGAGTTGTTATAAGAATCAAGAATATACTTTATGGGGTTGCAAATTCAGTTCTCGATGCGTTACAATCAAAATGACAAACAGATATATAAACATCTAAATTTATTGGTACCCATAAAATTTGAAAAGTATTTTTATAGAATTTCATTTTGTATTTACTAGCACGCCAAATACGGTCGATATCTATGTACAACTCCAGGGTCCCAGGTCCAAAATCAGTACCTACACTTTCTAAGTTTCGTTTAATTATACTGCCAAAAGAACGCACTTTAAGATGCACTTTATCTATAATATTAATAGGCTAGTCAATTTCTTGGGACCGATGTTTTGTTTTACCGTTTCATCCCGATTTCGACCAAGCGTATATTATTTGAAATGTATTTCTTTTTAGCCGTTTTGCAGATTTACAGATTTTTAAATTTTTTCCTTTAGTTTGAGTAAATTGCATTTAAAATTGCTACTAACACATACATAAAATTATACAATGCTATGTGTGTGTTTATTAAATTTGTTAATGTGTTTTTTCTGTGTTGATTTGTGAATTGGCTATAATTGATTAGCATAACTTTAGGGTCTTTATTTAATGAAAAAATATAATTTCCTAGCATTTGCACTCGAATTTCGAGGGCTGAAATCTGCTAGTGTAATAAAATATCCGACAAGCCTGCGTGAAAACTTCATGGCAGATGATCTAATTTATTCAAATAACATTCTAAGAATGTATTTATATCCTGAGCGTACAAATAGTTTCTGCTGATGTTTGCAACTACCAAAAATATTTGACCTAGACCCATCTTTTATTATGCCAATCAACTCAGAATTGCTTTCTGAGTCGATTTCTGTCTGTCCGTCTGTCCGTCCGTCCTTGTGTCCATGTAATTTCTGTAATGAAAGTACAGGTCGTATATATGAACTTATTTTAATGAAATTTTGTGTATAAGCTTTTATCGCCCATACGACAAACTCTATATAAGGTGGTGAAAATTGGTACATATTCAGACTTAGCCCCAATATAAATAACATCCATCAGAACGACCAAAATAGTCGTAATATGCAGATGATTATATATATGCTAGCAGATTACAGAGCTCGAACGTCGAGTGCAAATTCTAGGAAATTTAATTTTTCATTTAATAAAGACCCTAAAGGTATGCTTCACAATTCATCTCATTTTAAATGAAGAAAACAAACTCAACGCATTAACACAAACACGTTAACAAATTAAATAAACTCACACATAGCATTGTATAATTTTATGTATGTGTTAGTAGCAACTTTAAACGATCATAACTCCAAAAAAAATGTTCCAGATGATGAAAATCTGCAAATCTGGTTAGCAGCTAAAAAGAAATACCTTTCCAATCATAAATTGTTTGTCAAAATCGGGGTAAAACTGTGAAACTTACATCGGTCACAAAAAATCGCCTAGCCATATAAGTCATTGAGTCATATAAAAATTAAATCAGTTAAATAACAATAGCACTAATATTGGGTTAATGCTCATTTTCTATATCCACTTATTGCCTCCGTAAGGTTAGTTACAATACCCTCTCTCGAAAATCAGTATATTGGCTATCGTATAGTCGGTCTAGTTTTGATTTTTTTAAACTCTTTCTTTTACCTCAATCTCTGTCTCTCTGTCGAGGGGCAACCCCATTCCCCTTATCCAATTGATCTGAAACTTGACCTATAGTCTCAATTTGACTACACATCAATTTAAGGGTAGTCACGCACAGTCACGCGTGGTCACGCACAGTCACGGAGCGATCTAAATGTCATTTCGACTCATCCGATCGATCTGAAACTTGGTCCATACACTTGCTGTGAAAAAAGATTAACTTTGCCTTAGTCACGCACTGTCACGGAGCGATCTAAATATCATTTCCCCTCATCCGATCGATCTGAAACTTGCTCCATACACTTGCTGTGAAAAAAAGATTAACTTTGACTTAGTCACGCACAGTCACGAATGGTCACGCACAGTCACTGAGTGAATTAAAATGGATTGCCCCTCATCCAATCAATCTGAAACTTGGTCGATATACTTGCTGTAAAGAAAGATTAAATTCGACGTAGTCACGCACAGTCACGCATGGTCACGCACAATCACGGAGAGATTTAAAACGGATTTCCCCTCATCCAATCAATCTGACACTTGGTCGATATAAGAAAGATTAACTTCGACATAGTCACGCACAGTCACGCATAGTCACGCACAGTCACGGAGTGATTTAAAACCCATTTCCCCTTATCCGCTCGATCTAAAACTTGGTCGATATAAGAAAGATTAACTTTGGCATAGTCACGCGCAGTCACCCATAGTCATGCACAGTCACGGAGTGACTTAAATCCCATTTCCCCTCATCCGGTCGATCTGAAACTTTGTCCATAGACTTTTTATGGCCAAAAATTAATTTTAAGATAGTCACACACAGTCGCGCATAGTCACGTACAGTCACGGAGTGATTTAAGCCCCATTGCCCCTTATCCAATCAATCTGTTAACTTGGACCATAGACTTGTTGTGACCAAAGATTAATTTTAAAATAGTCACGCACAGTCACGGAGAGATTCAAAACTCATATGCATAAGGAAAGAAAGGGCTTTAATAAAAACTTTGTTTTATGCGTTAGATTATTTATAATGTCATAAAAAATACTTCAAATTTAGTTTTAAACGTTTTTTTTATTTTTATTTCATAAAAATTTTCTTAATAAAAACAATGAATTTTTTTATTTATTTCATAAACCTTTCTTTAAACATAATTCTTATAACCGTAAATAGACTCAAAAAAATATAATAATAGCATTGTCTTTTAGTTAAAAATTATATATAAAAATAAAAATACAACTAACTAATTATTTATTTAAGTTTGGTTTTGTTTGTTTTGCTTTGGATTAGTAATATTACCATATAAAATTAAAAACTAAAATATACTTTTATATACAATAATTTGTTTAAAATAACTATTTACTTAGGAAACTTTAAAAAAAAAAAAACCTTAAGCAATTTTTTTTGCTTAATATTTCATAAAAAAAAAATTAATAGAAAATAAATATATTAAAAAAATAATAAATTTCCAATTTAAAAATGGTTTCATAAATTATTCAAATACCTGTTGCCGACAAAAAATTGTGAGCTAAACCAAATGTCGTTACTTTCCATTTTCATTAAACTTACACAAGCTTATCCAAAAGCAATCCCCTAGTCGAAGTTTGGTAAAATGAGAGAGCAGATATGTTTCTCTTCTTAGCAGAACTTACTCAAACTTTTTCTTTAGGTATGTATGTGGTGAAACTGTCAAACTATCAAAAAAAAACTGTGAAACTATCAGCTGTTAGATTAATTCAGATGTTTTATGTTGGTACAAAATATGATATATTAAAATAAAAAAAAATCATTTTCTTTTGTTTTGTATTTCCATCTTCCTAAAAATTATATTATTAATCCCTATATTATAGCTTGTAGTATCTGTTTGGCTGTTGGTCTGCCGAAAAAACTTTAGATCGACTATCAAAAAAAAAAAACTGTGAAACTATCAGCTGTTAGACAAATTCAGATGTTTTATGTTGGTACAAAATATGATATATTAAAATAAAAAAATCATTTTCTTTTGTTTTGTATTTCCATCTTCCTAAAAATTATTTTATTAATCCCTTTATTATAGCTTGTAGTATCTGTTTGGCTGTTGGTCTGCCGAAAAAACTTTAGATCGACTTCTAACCCATTTCCCATGATCTAATCGAGGTGAAACTGCAGGCCGACTCGTCGCGACGATGAAAAAAATATTTGAAAAAAAATATTGAAAAAAAAAATATTGGAAAAAAGTTATTTTGAGAAATTTTGAGTAAGACTGAAACGATACGGTAAACTTAATTTACAAAGAAAGGGGGTATAAAAAAAACTTGGTTTTTATGGGTTAGTTTTTTTCCATTGACTTTTATTTCCGATCTTAGAATATGGATTTTCACATTCCAGTAATTTGCAGCATTTTTGTCTATTTGAGAAAGATTTTTTGTTTAGTCTTACTTTACCAAAGTTTACCCAAAGAGTAAAAGAAGGAATTTATTGTTTCCATACTTTCTTTTAATCAAAATCGTAGTCAAAGAACTTTTCCTAAAATGATCTCAAGTCAGTAAGCCTTTATTTAAGTTTACTCTAAAATTGTTTAAGTTCTTGTTGTCAGCTAAACTGGACCTTTAAAAAAAATAATAATAATAATAACCCGACTTAAGTTTTTATTACAGTCCCACGATAAGCTAGAGTCGTTGCATTCTCTCCTTAATTTTTTTTGGTCACGATATTTTGTTTCTACTTAAAAGCCCTGGTTTATTTTGCTACTCCCAGTAATCGAGACCATCTTACTTAAGTCGAAAAGGCAAATTTTCCTATTTGGTAAATATTGTCCAAATTGTTCGTTCCAGATTCTACAGCATAACCGAACCGCCATCAGATTTGGGAGTATGAGCATCCCACCAATCTATAGCTTCAATCATACTTTCATCTGAAAGCACATTCGTGCTGTTTGAGGCATCTAGCAAAACTTCATTAAACTCTTTTTTCAGGGTTACCACACCCTCAAAAAACGATGAATGCTGTTCGTGTGTGTAAAAAGTCTGTAGAACCGATGTAGATGACATCGATGTTGTGGGTGTGTTACGATCTAATGGTGGAGACATTGCCAACGAAGTTACTGGATGATAAAACTGTTGCTGTTGTTGGTGTTGTTGTTCTTGTAATGATAAAGGTGATGTTTGTTGTTGATATGTTGTAATGGAGGGTTCTTCAAATTCTTGTTTAATCATGTGTATCGTCCCTATTTGTTGGCCAGATGAATTTGGTAGTAGAAATTCAGACCGTTGTTTTTGCTGTTGTTGATTAGCGGCACACGTTTGTCTTAAGCCAACTTGTTGTAGATGATGGTGATCATTAGCTGCGGCAGGTGATAATGTTCGATGTTGTTGTTGCTGTTGTTGATGTAATACTGGACTTTTATTACTTGCACTACTGGGGGATGTTATTGTTAATATTTGGTGCTGGTGTTGTTGTTGTTGTTGTTCATTTTGTGGCACGGGCGATAATGGCGATGATGATGATATTGATGATAGTAATGTAGTAGACCCTTCGCCGATGTGTTTTCCATTTATTATATGAGTTTCTGCTGTTGTTGTTGCTAAGACAGGTGCTGCTGTTTCGTGTACCCTTCTTATTAACTCCGATGAATTAATTGATGGTGTTGTACACCGTTGACCTGCTGTAGTATTGTTGGTAGCTTGTTGTATGGGAGAAGACAACGATGATGTCGGACTTATGCAATTAGTGTCAATTAATGCATTAAAATGTTCTTCATCGATAGTAGATGACGGTGGTGACGCTGCTGTACCCACAAATATATCTGGTGTCAATAGTTGATAGGTATTTGTTCCTGGAATTCTTATGTATTGTAAACCATTTAGCGTGGTAATGTTCGGCAGCATATCCATTTCTGGCATGGTGGGAGGTGATAATGGGGGCATTTGCATTTGATTGTTTGTATTGCCATTGAAGAACTCCTCGGCATCGTAGTGACTTAAGGTATCGTCGTATTGCTCATCCATAGAGGGCGAATAGGCATCAAATTCATCTTTTATTAAATTGAAACTTTCCTCACCGCTCGAACCAGTATGACGGCCACTGCCAATGGGGAAATCAAAACCCAATAATTTTTCCAGAGATCTAATATATTCGACAGCCATACGTAACGTTTCCACCTTACTGAGCTTTTTACCTGAACCTTTGGTGGCCTGGTTTTCAAAAACTACGGCTACTTCTTCGGGTATACGTTCTCTTAAGGCAGCAAAGCCATTATTTACTTGTTTAACACGATTGCGTTCGCGAGCATTACGTCTAGCCACAGCCTGGGGCAAGGGCAAACCCTTGCGGCCAGGAGTACCTGGTACTTTGGTGTGTTGGAACAAAGCTAACTGCTCTTTTGTGTTCAAGCTTGCTAAGCTAGTATTTTCCTTGACTAATTTTTTGGCAGCTCTTATGGCCGCTCTTTCTTCTTTAGTCAATTTTGGCTTTTTGTTGGCCGATGCCATCAATTTATTTTCGGTTTGTTTGAAATTAGCCTTGCTTTCCGGTAAGGGCCGTTTCCGCGGATTTATATTTAAACTGGCCGCTCCGGAGGCATTATTCACCGCACCAATCATACCGAAATCTTTGATTTTCCTAACTATAGCATTAGGATTGCCATTGGTTATATTCAGAGAATTGCGACTATTTTCACTCAATACATTTTGCACGGTTATTTTGTTAAATGTTTTATTTGATGAATTTACGACATTTACGGAATTTGAGTTTGAATTTTGATTATTTAATTTCATGGTTAAACCGTTTGGTAGATTATAATTTAGAACACTTAAGGTAGCCATAGATTTATTATAAGCTTTTTAAAAAAAGCTTCAGCTTTGGCTTAGAATTTGTATTTTTTTTTAAATTTTCTAATTTTTTTCCCGTTAAGCGATGTGACGTGTTGGAGTTTTTAATGTCAACTAAATATTTAATGTAATGTGTTACAAAAATTTTCTTTTCTTTACGGAAATTGTAATTGGAAAATGTTCAAACAGCTGCTATTTTATGTGTCGCGTGCCCGATGTCTCGTAATGAAATGTCATGGGGCGTCTCTTGCAACAAACGTCCTACCAACGGAAATGACTTTAGTGACTGACTGATGGCTGTTGCAACCATACGTTATACAATGAATTGTATAAATTCAAAAACAAAAACCTTTAATCATACATCATGTATACCTACATATATGTAGCTCAATACTTTTGCTGCTGCCGCTGCCGCAACAGCAGTGGCGTTAGTGTTAGCAGCAGTTGTGCTAGTAACGTTACCAAAACTATTCAAAACACCACTCTAGAAAATAAACGTTCGTTCTTATTGTATCTTCTCTCCTTGCCCATGCCATATATCCAATCATTCCATTAAAGGTGCTTTAATATTCACTCATACTTCCAAATGTGTTTCTATGTATGGGTAAATTGTGGTGACTTTTCATCCCCTAGGCTTACCTCACCATTTGTCTGTGTCGAAATTGGGTGTTGTATGTGATCGTTCCATCTTTCCATTGTTGGAAAAACTAACATTTGATCCTTACTTCTGTCGACTTAAGGGTGGTTTCCTTCTTTGTTAGTATTGGTATGTTTTCTGTATTTTGCTTTTTGGAGTACAATTTCGTTTTTAATGTGCTATAATATTGCGCCTTTTTAGGGGTACTTCTCGGTCATAAAGATTTAAGCACAAAAACTTAAATTTCATAAGATACTGATAAGATTGTTGATTTCTTTCAATTTCCAGTTGGTTTTTTTTAGTTATAAATACTGACATATATTTTGATAATATATAAAGCAAAACTTGTACATTTATAGTAACACCTCACTTTATATGAGCAGAGAAATGTAAAGAGCCGAATACTTTTAATTCATATCAAAAGAAGTTTTAGATTTTTAATACTTCTACACAATGATATAATATACACCGAGTTAGATGTGTTACCTCTACAGTAAAGCTAGAATCCAGTATTATATTAAGATTTTCAGTAATATCAATATGAAGAAAAATTTTGAAGTTTTAACTGTATACGACTTAATTAAAATAAAGTTTTACCTTTAAACCTTAAAACTTATTAACTTGAAAAAACTAACGAAAGTTTCTGTCCAAATTTTTAGGCGTGAAAAGGGAACTGTTTTCATATTCATCTTATCCAAATTATCACTAAACAGTAATAAACATTTTATTTTACCATTCTCTGCTAACCATTTTTTATATATGATTACCCTGGGTGTGAACATCCCAGGAAAAATAAAAATACATATTTTTCAAAGGAGTTTTTATACCATACTAGCAGTAACACGATGCGTTTCGCTACGCCCATCGTAACCGAAATAAGTAAACTGGGAATACATTTTTTAGAAAACCGTTTTATTTATATTTTTTTGGCGATTTTTGATTTTGTCGATTTTAGATTTCGCAATTTTAGATTTTTGGCGATTTTTGACTTTGGCGAATTTAGGTTTTGGTAATTTTAGATTTTGCCGATTTTTGTTATTCGCGATTCTAGCATATAGCGATTTTTTACTTTAGCGGTTTTTTTTTTTTGCGATTTTTCATTTTTGACGATTTTTGATGTTGGCGATTTTTGGCTTTAGTGATTTTTGTTTCTTGCGATTTTTGATTCTGTCGACTTTTGGTTTTCGCGATTTTGGCATTTTATGCTTTTTTGTGATTTTTAATTTTGGCATTTTTTGATTTTAGCAATGTTTGTTATTCGCGATTTTCGGTTTTGGCGGTTATTGATTTTGGTGATTTTTTGTTTTTAGCGATTTTTATTGATTTTGGTGATTTTTGATTTTTGCCCATTTTAAATGTTGGCGATTTCTGGCTTTAGCGATTTTTGTTTCTTGCGATTTTTGATTTTGTCGGTTTTTGGTTTTTGCGATTTTTGATTTTAGCTATTTTTGATTTGGCCGATTTTTGGCTTTAGCGGCTTTCGTTTTTGGCGTTTTTGATTTTGGCGATTTTTGTTTTTTGCAATTTTTGATTTTGGCGTTTTTTGATTTGGCGATTGTTGTTATTCCCAATTTTCGGTTTTGGCAATTTTTGATTTTTGCGATTCTACCCATATTTTTCACGACTACTCACATTAGTAAGTAATGTACTTGCCAAAAGTTTCAAGACTGTCATTTTCATAGTACTCGATATTTTTTGTATAGGTGGTGCCACACCCATTGGTCCCATCCCGCCCATTTTTTGAGCTACCACTCACATTAATAACTTATTAACTTAGACAAACTTCCAAGGCTTTCATACTACAGTACTCCAGATATATGGCATTATATATTTACTTTGTATAGATCTGATCACGCCCATTATTTCCCGAGTACTAACGTTGATAACTCACACTAAGTCCCAAGACTTTATTTATTACAGGACTCTGGATATATGACATTAAACATTTACTTTGTATGGTGGGTGCCACGCCCATTGGTTTTATCCCGCCCATTTTTCCCCAACTCTTCATTATTAGTTTAATATGTACATGTGCATAGTTTCAGAACTCATGCTGTCATAGCACTCCAGATATATGTTAAAATTAGATGTTAAAAATTCACTTTATTATATGAGGTGCCACGTCCACCTGAAAAATCGAAAAAATATAGCCTATTTTCCCTTTCGGTTTAGTGGTGTAGTCTCTTATAAACCACAAACAAACATACAAAACTCCATTTTTATATATGTATGAGATTTTAGTTCTAAGTGTGGTGTTGATCATTCTATCGATTAATGCTAAATCTAGGGCAAAATCTACGAAATATTACCCGAAATAATGCTAGCGTACTCCGTTATTATAATCTACACACAACTGTGCAGTTTATCGTTCTGTTTTTAGCACATCGAACTATGAATTTGCCCATAAAGTATATATATTTTTTATCCTTATAACAACTCGAGTCGATATAGCGATGTCCGTCTATCCGTAAATCTATCTGTATGTTGAAATCACACTCATCCGCAAAAGAAACCATTTACCTGCGTAAAGTTGTTTGTCATTATTTCGAGCAGGTTGGTATTGAAAATGTAGAACGGGCGTCATTGTGCCAAGAAATAACTCAAAATATAGAGACACCTCTAAAAAATTACATTAAACTTCTTATAAGAAAACAAAAATAATGAATAATGTTTACACGTAACGACACATATGTATGTATGTTCAGGTTGGTATGATTAAAGTTTAATCATTAAACGCAATGTAGCCAGAAAAATAAAAAAAGGTAGAGTTTTAGGGAAAAAAAATATAATAATGAATTTCCATTGCGATGGAACAAAAGAAACAACCCTTAAAAACATACGGAATCATACTAAATGATAAATTTAGTAAGTTAATAAAAAAAAACAAGTATCTGGACTTTTTGTACATAACAAAATATTTCAAAAAGTAAACAATTTGATAAACTTAATATTAAATTATTACAACTAGCACACTGAATTTTTAAAATTTTCGGAGGTTTCTTCATATTTTTAGATGACCTGATTTTCAATAGCAGTCTGCTCGAAATAACGATAAACAACACTGTTACAACTTTACCCATATAAATTGTTTATTTTGTGTTTATTCTGTTGAAATCACAGAGAGACGGACGGACGGATGGACGGACCAACGGACATAGCTATATAGATTCGAGTTGTTATAAGGTTCAAGAATATGCGTTGCAAACGGAATTACAAACTTATATATACCTTCTGTACAGCTTTGTGGAGGGCATAACAATAAGTTCATTAAATAAAAAATTTATATAAACTACTAGCAGTAACCCGATGCTCTTCACTACACCCATCGTAACAAAATAAAAAAACTGGGTATACATATTGTAGATAACCATCTTATTTATTTTTGGCAATTTTTGTTTTTGCGATTTTAGAATTTAGGGATTTTTGAGTTTGGCGATTTTTTTATGATTTTGTTATTCGCGATTTTCGGTTCTGGCAATTTTTGTTTTTTTTGTGGATTTTGGTTTTCGGCAATTTTTGTTATTTTCGATTTTCGGCTTTGGCGATTTTTGACTTTAACGATTCTTGTTTTGTTGTGATTTTTGATTTTACCAATTTTTGTTTTTTGCTGTTTTTGTTTTTGCGATTTTTGATTTTGGCGATTTTGGTTTTTGTGATTTTTGGTTTTTGCGATTTTTGACTTTCGCGATTCCGCCCATATTTTCCACAACTACTCGCATTAGTAATTAATGTACTTATCAAAATTTTCAAGACTGTCATTTTCATAATACTTTATATTATTTATATGGGAGGTGCCACGCTCATTGGTTCCCGTCCATTTTTTTTCTGACTACTCACATTAATAACTCATGAACTCCGACAAAGTTCCAAGGCTTTATCTATTATAGTACTCCAGTTGTATGATATAAATATTAACTTTGTATGAGGGTGCCACGCCCGCTGTTCTAATCCCGCCTATTTTTTATCAGTCTACTCACATTAATAACTCATGAACTCTGACAAAGTTCAAAGGCTTTCATTGTTACAGTACCCCAGATAAATGCTATTAAATATTTCCAAAATATGAACTTTTTACTTTATTGGGGGGAATATCCTTCATACTATCGCTGACGGAATGTGTCTCTTTTATTGTCGTTAACGACAGCATGAAAGATACTGTCGCCTGAATGACCGTCAACGATCACATCGTAGATTATATCGTCTACGTCTTCGCTTAAACAATCGTCAACGACAAGATAAGCGAAAGTGTCTCTCTTTTGGTCTTTTATGATTCCGCGGACATTTGTATGAAAATTCGTCAACGATTTGTTCAAACTGTTCTCAATTTGTCGTTTAAGATGTCTGACGTGACCAACTGGGATGTGCATATAGATGAGTATCAGCGATGCATACGCACACATTTTCTTATGCTTATTGTTTTTTTTTTGTATATCTGAACGAATGGTTTCCCTTTTTAAAGAAACAACAATTAAGAAAATTATTGTCGGTCTAGACCGGCTATATGATTTTATTTATTTATTTATTTATTTTTTTTATTTATTAAGTCAATGGAGTAAATCCTTACAGACCTGTATAAATGATATAATTACATATGTACATACATTGAAACAATTAAATGATTTAAAAATAAAAACAAATAGTTAGGAATTTAAGAAAATAATGATATTATGCTTAATTACATCAGTGTTCAACGAAAAATCAATTAATTGATAAAGATTATTATAAACACAACAAATTCTTCTAAAAGGATCAGCTAGAGCATAGTTGGTTTGAAAAGATTTAACAAAGAGTGGTTGGAAATGGCGTGATACTCGTTGAGGAACATTAAAAGTTATATTGTTGACAAGAAAGTCAGAACAGATTTCACCATTAATTAGGTTGATCATAAATGTTACTTTTAGCATAGTCCTACGGCTTTCCAAAGTAGGTAATTTTATTAATTTAAGTCGATCAACGTATGAAGGTAGATTAATTGCAGAATTCCAAGGTAAGCCACGTAAGCAAAAGAGTAGAAATTGTTTCTGTACAGACTCGATTCGTTGAATATGAATGTTATAGAAGGGATCCCATATTATTGACCCATATTCTAAAATAGGCCTTACAAGAGATGTAAAAAGTTGTTTGGTTATGTAAGGATCAATAAATTCTTTTGCCCATCTTTTAATAAAGGCGAGTGTACCTCTAGCTTTATTAACTGTCATGGTGACGTGAGATACAAAGTTTAATTTAGGATCAAGTAGAATCCCTAAATCCAGAAAAGTATCAACATGTTCAAGCTGATAGCCGCCCAAAAAGTAGTTAGCAGGAAAAACATTATTTCTAGAAAAACGCATACATTTACATTTTTTCAAATTTAGTTCCATTAGGTTACGGTTACACCACGAAAAGAAATTGTTGAGATCTGATTGAAGATGAATATGATCATTATGTTGACAGTAACTTAAAAAAATTTTAACATCATCAGCGTACATTAAAACGTGGCAAAAATTTATCACTTTTGGAAGATCATTGATGAAAAGTGAGAAAAGAATTGGTCCAAGATGGCTGCCTTGAGGAACACCAGAAGTCACAGTAATATCTTTAGATGACATATTATTATACATTACACGTTGTGTTCTCTCAGAGAGATATGATTTTATCCATTTAAGGCTTAATGGTGTTAAACCTAATAAATCCAATTTGATCAGTAGAAGGTTATGGTTTACTTTATCGAAAGCCTTACTAAAATCGGTGTATACTGCATCCGTTTGTTTTTTCTTGACGAAACCATCGTTAATTATTGTCGTAAAATGAAGCACGTTTGTAACGGTAGAGCATCCTTTCCGAAATCCGTGTTGAAATGGTGACAAAATTGACGATGAGTGATAGCACAAAAAATCTGTAATAAATTTCTCGAAAAGCTTAGGGATTGAACTATACCATGGTTTATAGAGAGATCCTATCCCTTCGGTCCAACTAATTGGATATAGAAAATAAGCATAAACCAAATTTGAGTGCCATTATTATTAATTTTTTTGGCCGCAGATATGAAAAAGTTCATATCGGGTGCTATGTTTATATGGATCGAAAAATGGATCAATCCCGAACATATTTGGTTGAGTCACTTATATTTAGAAAAAACATATACGAACCAATTTTGAGAAAAATCTGTGCAATATTTTTGTTTTTTGATACATTTAAGTGAAGATCGGGAAGCAGCTCTATATGGGGCCTATGACTGAGAATTGTCATATAGGGATTATTTTTGGACTACTAATAAATGGATATATTAAACACATACAAACCCAATTTAACTGAGATCTATATGATAATTTGGATCTTATAGCAATTTATGTCAATTTCATAGGGGTCATTTGTATGGGGACTAGGTCTGAACATGGACCGAATTTCACCAATTTCAATAGCGTTTATCCTATAGCGAATAAAAGCTTATGTACCCAATTTCATCAAAACATATTCAAATTTGCGACCTGTAGTTTAATTACAAGGTTTATATGTACACACAGACGAACGGACGGACGGACGTCGCTAAATCGACAAACAGCAGCACAAAGTCATAATACCCAAACCACGTGGTATAGGTAATATGATATAAAAATATAGTTGTATGTATTTACATTGGTGCTGATTTCATTTAGTAATTGCTTTCTATTAAATAAAGCATGAAAATACCTAAAATTTTTGTTAATTATCTTATCAATTTTAAACATCATTATAAAAAATCTCGCCATTATAATATTAAATCTAACCGGGTGGAGGGTATCAGAAATTCGGCACAGTCGAATTTAATATTCTTACTTGTTTGATTATGCAATTATTTCACACAGTTTTGAGGATATTTAAAATTTCTTAAGCAATGAGTTTATAATAAACTAGAGGATCCCGTAGAATATTGTTTAGCCGCCCCAGTCTACATTAGTAAAACAAGTAAGAAAATTATAGTCGGTCTAGACCCACTATACGATACCCTATACCATGCGTTTAGAAACCCTATCTCTTAGGCCCAACTAACTGGACATTGAAAATAAGCAAAAACCAAATTTGAGTGGGATTTTTATTAATTTTTTTGGCTGCAGATATGAAAAAGTTCATATCGGATGCTATATCTATAAAGGGACTAGGTCCAAAAATGGACCGATGCTGATCATGTTTGGTAAAGTCTCTTGTATTTTGCAAAAATATATACAAACAAAATTTGAGAAGAATCAGTGCAATATTTTTGTTTTTTAATAAATTTAAGTGAAGATCGGGAAGCAGCTCTATATGTGGTCAAAGGGATAATTTTTGGACTACTCATTAGTGGATGTAATGAACGTATACAAACCCAATTTGAGTAAGATCTATATGACAATTTGGATGTTATGGAAATTTATGTCGATTTCATATGGGTAATTTGTATGGGGGCTAGGTCTGAACATGGACCGATTCTCACCAATTTCAATAGCGTTCATCCCATGGCCGATAAAAGCTTATATACCAAATTTCATCAAAATATATTCATATTTGCGACCTGCAGTTTGATTACAAGCTTTACATGGACACACAGACGGACGGACGGACGGACGGACGGACGGACGGACGGACGGACATTGTTAAATCAACTCAGAAAGTGATTCTGATTCGATCGGTATAATTAAAGATGGGTCTAGGTCAAATATTTTTGGTTGTTACAAACAGCAGCACAAAGTCATTATACCCAAACCACATAGTGGTATAGGGTATAAAAAACTGTTTTTTGTGTAGAATTAAAATAGTCTCTTTACATGAATAACAGCAGTATGTTCTCCAAATAGATGATATTAAATATTTGCTTTTTATAGGATGAGCCATGACCCCTAATGCGATGCCCAACATTATTTGCTCGACTTTGCACATTTATATCTAATGAACAAACACAAAATATCAAGATTATCGCTATTACAGTACTCTAGATAAGTGATGATAAATATTTCTTTGTGCGGTAGGTGCCCACTACTGAAATGAAGTCTAAAACAGTAAAAAAAAATAATTAAATTATGTTGAACTTATTTTGAACTTATTTTGAAATTATGTTGCCAAACCGAACTCAATAGCTCGCATGGTTCTGGAGATCATTCGTAACAAACAAACGCACCAACGATTTTATACATTTAGATTTTTTTTTCTGTTTAAAAAAGAATGGAATAAAATATGGAATAAAATATGGAATTTTGATAATTACTATTACGAAGTATCTTGATAATCACTATTACAAATATTTACAAAAATATTAGAAGAATTTAATTATTTTGTTATAAACACCAAAGCTAAAAGGGTTTGTAACAATTATTTCTTAGGGATTTCCTTTCTAAATTCCTACTTGAATATGAGATATGAAAGTATAATATGATTTATGATAAAATGACCAATTAAAGTTCATTTGTTTTATAAACGTGCATAACCACAATAAAATAAACATTGAAATTTCCCATAACCGGAAACCGGAAAGGGTCAAATAGAATTCAAACATATCGTTTCACCATATGTGACTGAAATGAATTAATGATCCTTTAACAATATTAACAAATAGTGCTTTATGGTAAAAAGCACCATTTATTTACTAAGAACAACGAAAATACTATTATTTATTTTTAATAAAAAGGACATTAAATTTGTTTGTCATTCCCCTTTGCATTTTACTAAGTGTACGTTCCAACGCAAACTCTAGTTCAAGCGAAAAATACTCGTGTTAATTATAACATAGAGAAAACGTTAAATATTGAAATTTCATAGGATTCGTGTATATTGAAAAACTAAGCTCACTAATGCACACTCACATTTCATTATATTCAAATGAGCTGCGAGTTTATGATGGGAAAATTTAGAAAAAGGATCTTCTCATAGTTATAGTTTATTTTCATAAAATATTCTTCATATGTCCTGCAAACTGACGTTTTATGTTCTCGTTGTGTTATTTTGTTGTGCCAACCATCGTGATCATTATTTTAATGATGCTTATGATGAGTCGGTAGAATTTATGCTTGCGTAGATTCATGTATTTTTTTTTTTTTATTTTTTTTTTTTTTTGAAAGGGAAAGTAGTTGAGTTTGTCTATTTCAAAATATATTTGTATGATGAACATAAGTGTTCATGAGTTGTATATGTAACCAGTGAATGATTTTTAGATGTTAGTTACTTTGTTGAATGTCTGTTATATGAACGTGGGAAATAATGAAGCCGGTTTTTTAGTTTTGTTTTTGTGTTAAGAGTTATTTAAATTTTCATATTTTTGTTTTCAGGTTTTATGGTTTTTAATCCTCATTGTATGTATGAGTACAAAATATAAAAGAAGGAGTTTTAGAGATTCTGTAAGACTATACAGCGCTTTTAAGTAAATGGTGTTAAATTCCAAAGATTGTGTGGTAATATTTACACCGGTTTCTGGAATTGAGCTTTCATCAGTGATTATATTAATTATTGTAATAATATAATTGATTAGATTTTCTGTGTGAAATTTTTATGAACCCTTTTAAGGTTTTTAAGGTTGCGAAATTTTGTATGTTCACCAAATTTTTAGGTTAAGAACAAAAATTTGGAACTAAAAAATAAGCTGTGGTCAAAAAAAATTATGGACGTGAGAAACTAACAATTTAGTGATTGCTACATTTTTTTTAACTTAAAAAAATTTTTTTTTCATATTAATTACATATTAATTGCATATTAATTACAGTATTAATTGCAATATGTCAGAAAAATTACTATAAATCTTACAAAAAAAAAAAAAATTATTTAGTAAAAGTTGTAGTAAAATTTTTGAAATAAAATAATTTTGGTGCAAATTTTTTTTTTTTTTGTGTTTAAAATTATTTTTTGAAAAGTTAGAGTTATTCAGTTCAGTATTCAATTTGATGTAAATGATTATTTTTTCGCATTAAAATTTTTTTCAACTTTAGGCATTTATCACCCCCACTAGCAGCACCTGGAAAAGGTTTCAGCAGCATTAAACGATTTTATATATGTATATTTGCGTCTATCTCACATACACTTGTACTTGCACTTTTTATACAATGTAACACTTTGTGGTGAGGGTATAATGGGTTTGTGCTTCGAAAAATATTTGACATAGAACATCCTTTTACTATAACGATCGATACATAATCCCTTTCGATTTAGCGATGTCCGACCGTCCATCCGTCTGTCTGTCCGTTCGTCCTTCCATGAAAACCATGTAATCAAACCAAAAGTCGCAAATATTTAGATAAAATTTAGTATCCTAGCTTTTATCAACCATAGGACGAACGCTATTGAAATTGTGAAAATCGTTGCATCTTCAGACCTAAGCTCCATAGAATTAACCCCTACCAGACCGACTAAAATTTTAGTAAGGTCCCGATTATCGTATATATATCGATCTGTTTTCGAAAAACATATCCTTTGGAACCATTTTTAGTCATAGTCCATATATAAAAGTTCCCGATCATCATTTAAATCTAACAAAAAACATAATTATTATATAAATATTTTTCAAATTTGTTTTATAAAAGTTTTTGAGTAAAGTAAGTGACTTTGCTAAATATGGTCATGATCGGTCCTTTTTTTGCCTGTTTTACCCATATAAAAATAAAATCAGATATGAACTTTTAAATTCTACAAATTAATATCAATAACAGTCAACTTTGGCTTATATTTATTTTCCATATCCAGTTATTGTCTCAGCAAAGTTGAATCCAAGACCCTCACTCGAAACGCATGGTATACGGTATTGCATAATCGATATAGACCGAAGCAGTCACCTTAAAGACGCTCAGAGATAAAGGAAAGTTCTGATCTTCACAAAGAAATCCTTTCCAACCCTTTTCTTAAGCAAAGTGGAGTATACTAGGAATGCATATTGTAACTACATTTATTCCATATTGTGATGGAAGATGTTATGAATACCATTAAGAACAGATTGGAAGGAATCCAGTAACAAATTAGCAGACGACACCTTAACTATGTTGCACACGCAGTTGAAATATATTTTTGCTCTCAAACTGAATTTGACTGAAAGAAAAGCAATGCTATACAGGGCTAAAAATAAAAAGCAATAAAACCAAGACCCTCTCTATAGTAGTCGGTAACATAGGCTTATTAGTATAGGGCAATAGATACAGAACTTTAATCCCGACTTATGTTGCCTTGATAATAAGATTTATCCTAATAGTTGATCTGATTTAGGTGCAGATAGTAGAATCAAAAAGACAAGATCATCCTTCGGCATGATAGCCTTATTAAGCAAAAAATGGAATCCAAAACGATACCAGCAGCATCCAAACTTTTGTCAACTGCTGTTTTAGGAGCGCCAGCGTCAGTATATTGTGACCAATTGAAAAAAAGTGATCATAGCATGGCCACTCTGTGTGACAACATGGAAATGAACCACGTTGGCGTGATATGAACTGAAATCAACTTAAAAAAATATGTTCATCTGGCGATCCGTATTTATTGGTACATTATTATTTGAGTTAGAGAAATACATGTCGCTTAAATGCCAGACAACGTAATTAACTTTTTATTATTTTATTTTATAGGAAAAGCAAAAAAAAATGGTTAAGTACGAGAGCGGTTCCGAAAATTTCAAAAAATTCACGATAAAAGTAATTGACAGAAAGATCTTCGAATACCTTTCATTTGAACTAGATCGTGTATAGAAATCGCATGTTTAGGGGGAATATAATGGGGTGAAAAAATTATTTTATGAAAGTTTTTTAAATACTTCTTTTTAATATTTCTCCTAAAGTGACAAGAGGCAAATCGCTCTCAACTGAAAGTGTTGCATTTGGCAATAATTTTAACTAATATTTGTTATCGCAGTTAATTTCTAATTAGTAGACTGGTACCCTTCAGAAATGATTATCGGGTTTATACAAATAAAGCACTAGAGAAAAAAATAGTGTATGTTTCAGGGTATTCATAAGTTTGTCATTCCGTTTGTAATAATTAGGAAACAAAATCTGGACCCCATAAAATATACATATTCTTAACCCTTGTAGCAATCATATAGCGATGTCCATCCATCCTAAATAGGTCAGCTAGGTTACTAATTTTTTGTGAAAATGACTTTTTTACAACCTACGTACAATTACAAAATCAAAATCGGTTCAATAGCTCCCGACATATCAATGAAAATGTAAGAATGTTTTGATAAAAATATGATTATTGTATGTTAATTTTGTTATTATTGTTAAGCTAACTTTTATTTTTTATGTGTGATAGCTGTAATTGTTGTAGTTGTTGTAGTCGTTCGTAGCATTTTTTTATGAATATTTATGTATTTTTATACTCCACGTGAAAAGAAGTTGAAGTCGTGCGGCTTAAAGCCGGCTTTGCGCTGCCGCCGACTTTTTCTTTAGAGCTGAAGCCGCCGCTGAAATGGGCGAATTAACCATTTTAGTCAACTTTTCAGTTTTAAATACTGGTATAAAAATATGGTTAGAAAACAAGAGAAAATTTATTTAATTTAAAAATTTAAAA
Organism: Cordilura impudica; assembly: GCA_963682025.1. Taxonomy (NCBI): domain Eukaryota; kingdom Metazoa; phylum Arthropoda; class Insecta; order Diptera; family Scathophagidae; genus Cordilura; species Cordilura impudica. The sequence continues at coordinate 70,362,161 of OY821520.1, forward strand.
TAAATAAAATTTGCGTTTTTCCTTACAGGTCAACCAACTTAAAATTGTCATAGACGAATATCTGTTTTCTAATAGCAATAGAGTTCAACCGATTTCTTTTCTCGTCTACACATGACGCAGCAATGGAAAGCCTACCATAGTAAGAGAAAAATATTGCAATTTTCAGAAAGAAGTTAATTCTTTCTATGAAAAAAAAACCATAATTGTCCTTATAGAAAACGAATAAATAATAAAGTACAATAAATTCTGTTCAAAGAAGAAAAACAATGAACTATAAATTTAAATGGTATTAGAACTTAAAGGTTAAGTATTGAAGTGGTCGGGAATCAAAGATTTGGCAGAATTCAACACTCTTACTTGTTTTTTGGACAAAATCAATTTCAGCGTGCCCGTATCGATCTTCAAAAAATTTTAAAAAATTTTGAGAAATCTCTTCCTATAAAACGAAACCAGAGCAGGTAATGAAAAACTGACTACGCAGTTTTACTTCATTTGGTCCCTAGTTTGGTTTTTACATGGGAGAAAGGGCTGCCATGAGATGTTATATGGACTCGCATACACGATTTTTAATATCGCTTTAATTTTCGTGAATAAAATCGTTATTTTAGAGCTTACTAGTTTAATATTTTAACACTTCAATTAATTACAATCAGAATTACACTTATTAAGTGCTACCAATTTTTTCGAGGAGTATTTAATGATCAGTTCACTACAATATCTATATAAAATAAAAATAAAAATCAATATTAATTTTACTGTAAATTGCAGATAGCACTTTTTGAATATAAACGCTCGGTATATTCCACGGCACAGTGGAGTTGCGTGGAATGTAAAAAAAATTATGACCAGATTTTAAAATGTCGGTCCCAGAACAACCCGATCTGACGTACAGTTGTGATGGCAAAGGTTGGAAGAAAATTACTTTGGTGAAAAGTGGCAATCCTATAAAACACATATTTTAAGTTTCAAGGCACCACATTGTTTATTATTTTTTTATGCCATAAAAAATAAACGATCTCAAGAATTTGAAAACACGGAAAAATTGGTCACTGTTTTGTAATTAAATACTTTAATTTGAAAGGTCTCAGGCGAGCCAGATTCTACTCTAGGAGAGTCTGCTCCTCCCTTTCTTATATATAGAAATGGAGTTTTGTATATTTGTTTGCACGTTTGTTTGTACGTTTGAGGTTTCTACAGTAGGTAACTGAGTATCCGGAAGGAAAAATAGGCTATATTTTTTAAATTTTTTAAGTGGGCGTGGCACCTCCCATATAAAGTGAATTTTTAGCATCCAATTTTAACATAAAATATCTGGAGTACTGCGACATCAAGAGAATATCTAGAGTACTGTAGCAGATAAGGTGAGTAGCCCGTTAAAAATGGACGGGATCAGACCAGTGGGAGTGGCATCATTTAAGCATTTAATATCGTATAACTGGAGTACTATAATAGATAAAGTCTTGGGACTTTGTATGAGTCATAAGTTATCAACGTTACTACTCGGAAAAATGCGCGGGATAACATCAGTGGGCTTGGTATCCGCCATACAAAGTGAATATTAAATGTCATATATCTGGAGTATTGTAATAGTGAATGGAACTTTGTCTGAGTTCATGAGTTATTAATGTCGGTAGTCTGAAAAAAATGGGCACAATCGGACCAATTGGCGTGGCACCTCCTATACTTTTAACAAGTACATTAATTACTTATGTGAGTAGTCGTGCAATATATGGGCGGAATCACCAAAATCAAAAATCGCCAAAATCGAAAATCGGGAACAACAAAAATCGACAAAATCAAATATCGCAAAAATCACAAAAAACAAAAATCATCAAAGTTACATATCGCCAAAACCAAAAATCGCAAATAAAAAATCGCCAAAACAAAAATTGCCAGAACTGAAAATCGCGAATAACAAAATCCCAAAAAACAAAAATCGCCAAAAGTGAAAATAGCAAATAACAAAATTTGCCAAAATGGAAAGTCGCCAAGATTACAGAAAACAAAATAACTAAAGCCAAGAATCGATAAAAATACATAAATCGATAAAATACATAAATCGCTAAAAATCAAAAATCGTCAAAATGAAAAATTACAAAAAACAAAAAACAAAAATCGCCAAAATCAAATAAAGCAACAAGAAAACAAAAATCGCCAAAGTCAAAAATCGCCAAAACGGAGAATCGCGAGTAACAAAAATCGCTAAAATCGAAAATTGCCAAAACCGAAAATCGCTAAAAACAAAAACAATCGTCAAAGTCAAAAATCGCCAAAATCAAAATTAATCAAAATCTAAAATTGCAAAAACAAAATCGACTAAATCAAAAATCGTCAAAAATAAGATGGTTTTCTAATAAATGTATTCCCACTTTTTTATTTCGGCTACGATAGGTGTAGTGAATCGCGTCTGGTTACAGCTAGTACAACTATAAAATATTGAGTGGTATGATTTAAACGAGGCCGTAAGAGCTGTCATGACGAACACCGTAGTGGTTGACCAATTGAGGTGGTCACGCCGAAAACGGTTGAGAAATTCCACAAAATGGTATTTTATGTTCGTTGGCCGAAGGTGCGTGACCTAGCAGATGTGCACTGAAAAAGGTGCTATACATCGCATATTGACCAAAAATTTGGAGTTGATAAAGCTGTCAGCAAAATGGTGCCGCGTCTGCTCACAATAGAAAAAGAACATCGTCGTGAAGATGTTTCAATAGAGTGTTTGTCGATGTTTCACCGCAATAAATAGTGTTTCTACATCGAATGGTAGCCACGGGGGAGATATGAGTCCATCACTTTAAACCTGAGTCAATGCGATTGCCAAAATCCTTGAATTAAAGTTCGAAATTCTTCATCAAGCACCTTATTAGCGCCCCCGAACTATTTTCTATTTCCAAACTTGAAAAAAAAAACCCCCGTTTGCCAACAATGAATAGGACCTAGACAGTTCTTACTATAAACAGGGTATCCAGCTATCGAATATCGCTGAGAATAGTATATCGAGCTAAAAGGAGATTACGTTCAGAAGTAAATAAAATTAGTTGTGTTTTCTTTCTCCCATCCTAGCTTCTCTTAACATACACAATTCAATGGAAAATAATAACAAACTATTGTTCCCTGGCATGATTTATAAATCCATAATCATTTGATTATCATAATTTAGCAAATGATGATTTGTAAAGGAATATTTAAATGTCTTTAAGATAAAGATCCCTCCAAACAAAATTGAAGAAAATTATTCAATATTTTGCCTAGAAATATTTGACAGTTTTTGCAGAATGGAAAAATTGCCTGTTTTAAAATAAAATAATAGAAAATGTTTAGGTATTTTACAAACGGCAGATGTTACTTTTACTCACTGTTGGCTTAAGCGATGCAATCTTACGACTATTGTTTTAAATCAAAGCAAAAGAAAAGACCAGTAGACAACTTGACGTCAGTTTCTTCATCTGCTTTTGGCGCTAGAGAAATAAGAAAAACTGCATTGTCTTTCTTGAACATTTGAAAATTACAAAAAAAAAAAACGAAGCACGTGGTAAAAACATTATCAATAATGATTAATGAGTTTTAAGTCTGATATCTTTAAAAGGCCATCTTATCCAGAACAAAATCTATGCTCAGACATACAAACATACATACAAGCATTACTTTACATTACTTACAAATGTGTACTTGAAAAATTTTCTACAAAATTTCCATTTCATAATTTTTCAATTTCTAATCTTTATAGAGAGTAATGACGATATGCAAATTTTGTTGTACTCTTGTTTTAATTTCAATATTCCATATTAAATTAGCATTTCCATTACGATTAGTTTTTTTTTTTATAAAGTTCTCATTACATATTTCATGTAAATTTGTTGTTGCTGCAGGGCGTGCATAAGTTGTTGCTTAAGGCCTTGCAATATGTTAGGTGTTCCTTTCTTAATGAAAGGGTTGGTTAGTTGGTTTTTTTAATTTTTTTTTTAACTCTGATCTTGTTTTTAATGTTCACTTATATTTTTTTAACTTATGAGAGTGTCAGAGTGTTGTGTTGTGTGTTCCAATTTTGTTGTTTTTTTTTTACAGGATTTGCATAATTTTTTTTTTCTATACTAGTCATTTAAATTAATGTGGTTTTTATGTCACTGCATATTTTATGCTTACGAAAATTAATTTAAGATTTATGCTAATCTTTTAAAATCTGCATTTTTAAATTCCTTGGGAAATGATTTAGTTATATTAAATACTTTCGGGGATCTAAATAAATGTTGTAAAAATTGAATTTTATAAAGAATGCTATGGACGTGTAAGTCCAATTCTCAGTTGAGGCTAGAAAGGCGCCGTGAGCTTTACAAATATAATATATTTATTGATTTTCAATGGTTTGAAATGTTTTCCAAAAAAATGTGTCTTTAACTTAACTAAAAAAACCACACTTTTTCTATGCAACACACTGTAAAACACATTTTTTGGAAATGAGAAATTCCTATGCCATATATCTGTGGTTTTCTAGAATAACCGCGTATGTCATAAAATCAAAATGTTCAGGGGAGTCAAAAAACGTTATATTTGAAATTATAGGCTCGATATAAAGTTTTTAGAACTTTTTATTTAACAGTCCTGCAGATATGAGCAACAAATACTTTATATAAAATTTTGAGTCAAAAATCTTCAGAGGAATAGATCCTAGAGAAGGACGAAAAAAACAATATGTAAATTACACTTAAAGTGTGTGCAGATAAAACAACTTATGTCGACAAACATCGTTTTCTTTGAAAAAGAAAACTATCAATACAACCACCCATGTAGACATAAGTTGTTGTTGCTTGAAAAATGGATTGTTTTGTTCGTCAACAAAAAGTTAACGGGACTTGGGATGAGAATATAACAACGTATCAAGAATAATAGTTACAAAAAATAACAGAAATAAACACAAAAGTTTTTATAAGTGGTTATAAACTGAAAACTAATCCAAAATTATTTTAAATTTTTTTTCATTAATAACAACGTATGTCGCTATGTGTCGTTTTCTGAGAAAATAATTTGTCAGCGATCAAACGTCGGTTGACATACGTCGTTAGTGCTGCAAATTAATTTAATAAACATTTAAGTTACGTCGTTATTTAAAGAAAAAACTTAGAAATGGTCAATATTTAAAAAAAAAAATTGAACACATGTAAAGAGCGTTAAAAATTATTATATTTGCCATCGTTAACTCAAAACTGACAAAAATGGACATACGGGGTTATTCCAGAAAACCACAGATATATGTGCTAGGTTAGTATAGTTAAAGGGTTTGGTCCTGTGCGGGTACAATAAAATTATATGCCCGTTTTTAGTTTTAATTTTTTTGGCCAACACTATTTGGAAAAAGACGTAGAAAGAAGTCTAAAAGTTCTTCCAATCTAAATTCTGAGTTCTGAAATTTTCATGGTTCATTTTAGCAATTTTTTCAGAAATACCAAAAAATACCCAAAAATGTTCGTTTAAAGAGTTAAAATGATTTTGTAAATATTTTCTGCAGCAAATTTAACTTGGGGTCAAGGATGAAAATTTCATCGGAAAATTGTATATATAAAATCTTAAGTTCTGAAAAAATCGTTTTTGAAATTTCCACCTGCGATAATCTTAATAATTTTCTCAAACAAATTAAGCGAAAAATAAAAATTAATATGAATACAAAATTTTGATACTCATATTAATTTTTCGGCAAAATCGTAAATTGTATTTCGTTTTAACATTCAAACTGCGAAAAAAAAAAGTGAAAATAGTGAAAAATGGCAGCTTGCAAGCTCGATATTAATAGTTTTTGTTATGCTTGTGGTAAGTTTGCCCAAGAGAAGAAAGAAAAGCATTTGAGGTTTTTTTCAGAATATTACAGATATTAAGGAAAAAGTTCGCAGAAACCACACTTGGGGAAAATTTGGAGTAAGTACATATTCCAGGAAAAATGAATAAGACGAAGGATTCCAGTTGAATATTGTATGTGATGATAGTGATGAATAAAATAAATCGTTATTGAAAACAATCGTAATTTATTTCGAAAACTATATCTATAACTAAATGCAACCCGGTGTGCTTCGCTACACCCTCCCCCCCCCCACCCCTTCAGAATCGTTATGAAAGGGCTCACGCAAAGTCCCAAGTCTCTCACTAATACAGTTATTCAGATATATTACATTTGTTATTAAGTTTGTGTGGAGGTACCACGCGCATTTGCCTAATCCCGCCCATTTTTTTGTCTGACTACTCACGTTAATAATAGATGACCTGAGACAAATTTGCAAAGCTTTCTCTATCATAGTACTTAATATATATGATATTAAAAATTTATTTTGTATGGGACGTGCCACCCCCCTAACAATATTTAAAAAATGTAAGGCTGCAGCACTCCCATATCCGCAGTAAGACTCTGTGAAAATTTCAGGAAGATCAGATGAGTAGTTACGGAGATTATCTCCTACAAACAAACAAACACACATTACCTCTTTATTATGCTAGTATAGATTATTAGTATAGATTTTTTTTTTCAATGCTTGCTGATGCTGATATACAATGTTTTTTGTTTTTTCATTCAGTACGACAATTATCAGATTTTTCGGCATTCCTACCCTGGAGCAAGGTACATGTAGCTGCCCATGAGAAGAAGATGGATTATCCATATTAGATCTGGCAACACTTAACTATTGGCCTTGAACTTAGAATATCATTTGGCAATTTTTGTTTTTATCGATTTCTGCTTTTGCCCATTTTTGATTTTAAAGATTTTTGTTTTTGGGCGATTTTTATTTTTTGCGATTTTTGCGTTTGGCGATTTTTGATTTTGGCGATATATTTTCCACGACAAATCACTGCTCCGATCACGCCCATTTTTTTGTTCGAGTAATCACACAAAGAACCTATGGGCTCACGCAGAGCCACAAAGCTCTCTCTTTTACAGTACTCCAGATATATGACATTAAATAGTTACTTTGCATGGGGAGTGCCACGCCCATTGTTGTGAACCCGCCAATTTTTTGTTCGACTACTCATACTAAGATCTGATAGGCTCGTGCAAAGTGTCAAAGCTTCCTTTTTAGCACACCAGATATATGATATCATATATTTACTTTGTATGGGCGGTGCCACGCCCACTGCCCCGATCACGCCCATTTTTGTCTAACTAATCAAATAAATAACTTATGGGCTCACACACAGTCCCAAGACTCTCACTATTACAGTACTCCAGATATTTGGCATTTTATATTTACTTTGTATGGCAGGTGCCACGCCTATTGGTCCGATACTGCCCATTTTGCATCTGACTACTCACATTAATAATAGATGACATCAGAAAATTTTGAAAAGCTTTCTCTATCACAGTACTCGAGATACATAATATTGAACTATTACTTGTATGGGAGGTACCACGCCCACTTATTCGATCCCGCCCATTTCCGGCGTAGCTACTTATATTAACAATGGGTGACCTCACACAAATTTGCAAAGCTCTCCCTATCATAGTACTCAATATATGTATATGATATTAAAAATTTACTTTGTGTGGGAGGTGTCACGCCCAAATATTTAAAAAATTATAGCCTAGAGCACTTCCCATATCCGCAGTAAGACTGTGAAAATTTCAGGAAGATCAGATGGGTAGTTACGAAGATTACCTCCTACAAACAAACAAAAAAACAAACAAACACACATTACCTCTTTATTATATTAGTATAGATATAAATAAGTAAGGCGATTTCTTTCAAACGTATCTTATTTGAAAGGTATATCTTTTTAGCTGTCCATCAGAATTACAGATTTAAAAATTTTTAATTTTTTTGGAGTAAAATGCATTTAAAGTTGTTATTAACACATACATGAATTTATACAATGCTATGTGTGTGTTTATTAAATTTGTTAATGTGTTTGTGTTAATGTGTTGAGTGTGTTTTCTTCATTTAGAATGAGTTGAATTGTGACGTATACCTTTAGGGTCTTTATTAAATGAAAAACAAAATTTTCTAAAATTTGCATTCGAATTTCGAGGGCTGGGATCTGCTAGTAAGAATAAATCTGTAAATTAAAATTATTATTATAATCCTTGAAATTCCTTAGTGTCAACTTTTTTTAAAAAAAATTATCAGGAAAAATACGAGATAATATTAAATAAAATAACCCAATATATACTAAATTCGTTACAAAAACATAAATTTAGAAAAATGAACCTAACATTGTTAAGGGACTGAACTGCACGTGATAAATACAAATTCACCTTTTCAGTAATCTAACATAACCGTATGACGTTCTCGTCTTCGACATCTCCTAGAAAAATGTGCTGCAGAACATATTCAAAGAACATTTTAATCCATTAAACGCACGTTTCAGCATTATAATTATACTCAAACCTCGTTTTTTGTGAATTTTTTTTATGCGAATTCGAATATATGCGGTTTTTAATTTTTATTATTTTTTTTGCGTCATTGTTACACATCTCAATTTAACACTGATGCACGTCTTGGCCGGAAAAAACAATGCTCAGAATTGTTTACACGTGTAAACGCCTAGTTAGCCACACGTAACCGTAACCAGACGTGTCAGCTGTTTTTTTCTGTTACATGAAAAGCATTTACAGCAGTTACTAAAAATATTTGCTTTTTCAGATAATAAAATGGACAAAAATAAATAAAATTTTTTTTTTGTTGACTTTTTTATGCGATTTTGTTTGAGTTTTAATGTTTTGATTTGAATTTATGCGAATTTTATAAATTCAGGAACGAATCCCTCGTTTTTATATGGAACTAGTATATCATTTTATGCGAATTCGATTTATGCGAATTTTTCCGGAACGTATTAATCGCATAAAATGAGGTTTGAGTGTATTATCCAAGTTCCTATGTGCAACATAGGGCCACAACAAAAATTTTCCAATCACTTCTTAATGCTAACAATTTTATTTCATTCCACGTTATATGAGCCTTCTTTATTTCGTCTTTGACTTGTCGTCTCCATGTTTGAGCGGGTCTACCTCTGCGTCGGCTACCCTGTGGGTTCCATTCAAGTGCTTCTTTGGTAATATTTTCAAGATACTTTTTTGGTATGTATTGAAGAAAGGACTTAAATGACCCACTAAAAATGCAGATATTGGTTTAAAATTTTCTATGAAGAAATTCCTCTTAAATTATGTTGGAAACATCTGAACTCAGAATTAAGTTCAAAGGAACTATTACACTACTTTTGGAGTCTTATTCAATACAGTGTTGGCAAAAAAATTAAAACTTTAAAAGGCCATATAAATTAATTATCTCAACACCTTTGGGGGTTTTACTATAATAACCTAATACAATCGTTTAGTATAAAAATCATCCACCCCCAAGACCATGACCATCATTTTGTTTCACATTTCAATTTTTCTTAATTATTTCAAAACCATGTATGATATATCTAGCATATTCTTGAAAATCTATAAAAATTTGTATAATTTTTTTTAATAAATATATATAAAATTGCATCATTAAAAAAAAGGAAATGCTTGTGTATTTCATACATTGACAAGAGATATAAATAATATCCTTTAAAAAAAGAGTCACTCCTTCCACAAATTCATTTCAAATTAATATTTGTTTCAATTCAAAACACCTTTAAAGATACGAGAGTACTTAGTTCCGTAATGTGAATAGGGCAGCTGCTAAAATACACGTGTTATTGACTCGAGTCTAGCTAAAAACACCTGGACGCCCACCACAATATATTTCGAATACTTCTATAACAAATTTTAACGCATATCGAAAAATACTTGAACCTTCAATCAATACGTTCAATAGTTGAACTCCACACAAAAAAAAAATATGAATATTCATTTCGTAATATAAAGCACTTCAAACAAATAACACACACATACATTACAAAACTAACGGATTTTTTGTGTATAAAGCACCCTTTGCTTAAATGCCGACGGGAAAGAGAAAGGATTGTAACTAAATCCTTTTTCTATTTTTGTTATCATTTTAAGCCGAAGGACATTGATGAAATGCCAATATATTGTATAAGAATTAACCGTAATCAAAGAACGGTAAATTTGAGTTTGTATTTGATCTATTTACACAAGAAATTTAAAACTAGATCATGCAATGTTTATGATTCGAGATTTTTTTTTTTTCAGTTTTTATATTGATCAATAGATTATTGAAAAAAATTGAGGCGTGTTAAATTACAATTTTTCATAAATAATAAGCATAACGGGGATTACTTTTTCTTTTAGTTTAAAAATTTTTTTTCCTTTTTTTTTATAGATTTTCTATTTCTGATTTTCTTTTCCTTGAAATGAATTATAAGGATAACTGTCAATAATGAAATTTTATTAGCAAAAATAATAGGAAAAAAAAGGACAATAACTTTTTGTTGTGTTACATAAATAACTGTAAAGCATGACATAAAAATCTTAAAAGAATTAGGAAGACATTAATTATTAAAAGGTGCTATCAAAAATACTTAAAAAATATAAGAAAAGAGGGGATGTTGCCAATGCATGCGACCATCCAACCATCTGCCTGCTGTAATGTAGCACCCACCAATTTATGAAAGAATAGAAGTGCAGAGGAGTTGAAAAGAAGTTATTTAACAAAAGAAATAAGTTATAGTGATGGAATGGCAATTGTCTTAAGAGTAACGGAATTTATTTGGAAAATCTCGGCTTTTTATACAAAAGATAAAACAAAGTGGTATTTTAAGAGAATTTAAAGTTTATTAAACTTGATGATTTAGACAGTATTTTAAACAAAAATAAATTGGTTTCTATGTCTACTAGGATGGCCCTTCATTATATGAATGGGAAAAAAAGTATTCGAATTGAAAGTCTCACCACCTAGACATAGGCGAACAGCAAAAAAACTGAGAAATAAAAAGTTTTGGGTCAGTCAAAAAAAAAAAAATTAAAGGTGCCTCAACGCGATTGAAAATTTCAAGTGTGTTTATATGGAGAAAATATGACTTTTTTTCAGATTTTACGAAAATTTCGTTCAACCATATGGTATCGATTTTGAATATTTTGAATTGATTAAAGCATTTTGCCTTTAAGAGCTTACTTTGTGATTTTTATTGCATATTTCTAAATATAAAAAAAATTACTAGCTATAGTTCATATTTATACAAATAACAATTAATTTTAAGTTATATAAAAATTCATTTTATAGATTTCAGACCTCGTAATTTTTTACAATCGTAATTTTAATAAACACGAATTTTTAAGAGCATATTTCGTTATATTTGTTTAGTGGATATTTTCTATCTCATAGAGCATGTTTTAAGCAATGTTGTATGATATTGTATGATGCCAACAGCATCATGGAATAAAACTCAAATTTCTGAATCTATAAAATTGGTAGCGTAACAATTTAGTATATCACAAAAATAGCAACTAAAGGTTGGCAATTTGTAATGTTAAAAGAAACGGTGTGGAAAATGTAAAAAAAAATTATTAAAAAAACTTGTCCATAAAAATTTTTCTACTACGATTTTCGAGTTTCCCTGGCCAAAATACATAACAACACAGGTAGAAAAATAAGTAAGAAAACAATAGTCGGTCTATATCGACTATGATATACTCTATACAATGCGTTTAGAGAAATGGTATTAGTTCAAATTAATTGGGTATAGATAATAAGCGTAAACCAAATCTGAGTGAAATTTCATATAATTTTTTTTTTTGCTTTCGGATATGAAAAATTTCATATCGGATATTATATTTATATGGGGACTAGCTCGAATAATGAGCCGATCCTGACCATATTTGGTAAGGTCACTCATTTTTTGCAAAAACATAAAAAACCAAGTTTGTGAAAAATCTGTGCAATATTTTTGTTCTTTTCGGGAAGCAGCTTTATATGGGGGCTATGACTAAGAATTGTCCTATAGAGTTTATTTTTGGACTACTGATTAATGGGTGTATAGACACACACAAACGCAATTTTACCGAGATCTATATGATAATTTGGATATTATAGCAATTTAAATCGATCTCATAAGGTTCATTTGTGTAGGGACTAGGTTTGAACATAAACCGATTTTCCTCAATTTCTTCAGCATTCGTCGTATGGCTGATAGAAGCTTATATACAACGGACAGATGGACCGACATGGCTAACTTGCCTAAGAAAGTGATTCTGAGCCGATCGGTATAACAAAGATCAAACATTTTAGTCAAAGTCATTATACCCCGTCCAAATAGTGGTATAGAGTATAAAAACGATTTGTTAAACACATTTAAATAAGACTAGTTCTTGTTGTGCTGTATTGATTAAATAAATAATTAAATAATAAGTAAATAAGCTTTTGTGGACAAATAAGTACATATGTCTTGATATTTTTTTGTTAATTGCATTTGTTGTTAAAAATATACAAAAATACATACATTTTCAGTCGACTGAAAATGTCATAGTCCATATTTTAAATGTTAGAAAGTTAACATAAACCAAATTTGGATTGTTGTTATTAACTTGCGGCGTGCATATCTGAACATTTTTTTATCCCAAAAACATATAATAATCAAATTTCAGAAAAATCTATGCAATGTATTTTGAATTTTCATAGATTTAAGTGAAGATCGGAAATCTGCTTTATATGGGGACTAACTATGACTAAAAATCATTATAAAACAAGGTTTATTTTTGGAATATGGATTAATGTCTTTAATAAACATAGATAAACCAAATTTGATCAAGATCTTTAAGATAATCTGGATCTTATAGGGATCATTAGGGGACTAGGTCTGAAGATGCACCAATTTTCGCTAATTTCAATACCGTTCACGCTATGGTTGATAAAAGCTTACATACCAAATATTATCCTATTTGCGACCTGTAGCTTGATTACAATGTTTACATGGGCATACAAACAAACAGACGGACTGACATACTGGCGGGCGGAACATTGCTAAATCGACTCAGGAAATGATTCTACGCCGATCTATATACTTAATAAAAGGTGGGTCTTGGATCAGATATTTTTGGAAGATACAAACATCAGCTATATATACCCGATCACAGAGTGGTACGGGCATAAGCCGTCACAATTTTGGATCACTTTGCTGTCTTGTGTGATTTATACACCTTTTAAGCATTGTCAGTTGCCAAATATACTAATTTTTACTATTGCAATTTAAAAAAAACCATGTGAGTTCTATCATAGGGGAGATGTGTAAGCATCTAGTAATTGAAAAGATTTTTATGGCACTTGTTTAAACCCAAACAGAAAGCGTCATCTATGTATCACTTATAGCAATCAACTGCAGGGGCTCTGATAATATATAAATATTTCTTATTACTTATTATTTCAACCAGTTTCAGTTTTTTCATTTTCCATTTTTGATTTGTCATATTTTATTTTTCATTTTTATTTTTATTTTTCATTATTCATTTTGCATTTTTCATGTTTCATTTTTTATTTTTTATATTTTATTTTTTATTTTTTATTTTTTATTTTTTATTTCTTCATTTTTTATTTCTCATTTTTATTTTTATTTTTCGTTTTTAATTATTAATTTTTCTTGTTTTATTTTTCATTTTTATATTTTATTTCTCATTTTTTATTTTTCATTTTTATTTTTCATTTTTCATTTTTATTTTTCATTTTTATTTTCTATTATTCATTTATCAATTTTTATATTTCATTTTTTATTTCTCATTTTTTATTTCTCATTTTTCATTTTCATTTTTCGTTTTTCATTTTTTGTTTTTCATTTTTTTTTTATTTTTCATTTTTCATTTTTATTTTTTATTTTTAATTTTTCATTTTTCATTTTTCATTTTTCATTTTTGTTTCTCATTTTTCATTTTTATATTTTATTTTTAATTTTTTATTTTTTATTTTTCATTTTCCATTTTATATTTTTAATTTTTTATTTCTCATTTTTATACCCTACACCACTATGTTGTGCTGCTGTTTGTAACAACCAAAAATATTTGACCTAGACCCATCTTTAATTATACCGATCGAATCAGAATCACTTTTTGAGTTGATTTAACAATGTTCGTCCGTCCGTCCTTCCGTCCGTCTGTGTGTCCATGTAAACCTTGTAATCAAACTGCAGGTCGCAAATATGAATATATTTTGACGAAATTTGGTATATAAGCTTTTATCGGCCACGGGATGAACGCTGTTGAAACTGGTGAGAATCGGTCCATGTTCAGACCTAGCCCCCATACAAATTACCCCTATGAAATCGACATAAATTGCCATAAGATCCAAATTGTCATATAGATCTTACTCAAATTGGGTTTGTATGCATTCATTACATCCATTAATGAGTAGTCCAAAAATGATCCCTTTGGCCCCATATAGACTGCTTCCCGATCTTCACTTGAATCTATTAAAAACAAAAATATTGCACTGATTCTTCTCAAATTTTGTTTGTATATGTTTTTACAAAATACAAGAGACTTTACCAAACATGATCAGGATTGGTCCATTTTTGGACCTAGTCCCCATATAGATATAGCATCCGATATGAACTTTTTCATATCTGCAGCCAAAAAAATTAATAAAAATCCCACTCAAATTTGGTTTTTGCTTATTTTCTATGTCCAGTTAGTTGGGCCTAAGAAATAGGGTTTCTAAACGCATGGTATAGGGTATCGTATAGTCGGTCTAGACCGACTATAATTTTCTTACTTGTTTATTTTTCATTTTTCATTTTCATTTTTCGTTTTTCATTTTTAATTTTTTATTTTTCATTTTTCATTTCTAATTTTTTATTTTTATTTTTTTATTTTTCATTACTCATTTTATATTTTTCATTTTTCATTCTTATTTTTTATTTTTCATTTTTGTACTTCATTTTTTATTTTTCATTTTTATACCCTATACCACTATGTGGTTTGGGTATAATGACTTTGTGCTGCTGTTTGTAACTACCAAAAATATTTGACCTAGACCCATCTTTTAATATACCGATCGATCCCTATGGGAAAACTCTTAGTCATAGGCCCCATATAGATCTTCACTTAAATCTATCAAAAAACAGAAATATTTCACTGATTCATCTCAAATTTTGTTTGTATATAATTTTGCAAAATACAAGAGACTTTGCCAACTATTGTCAGGATCGGTTCATTTTTGGACCTAGTCGGTCTAGACCGACTATAATTTTCTTACTTGCTAATTTTTCATTTTTTATTTTTCATTTTTATTTTTCAATTTTTATTATTCATTTTTCATTTTTTATATTTTAATTTTCATTTCTCATTTTTCATTTCTCATTTTTCATATTTTATTTTTCATTTTTCATTTTCAAACAGGTTATTACATACCATAATTTTTTTCACAAATACAATCATAAGTCACACCGATTTTGTCTTACGTCTCCATGTTACGCTGTTTTTGTGATTGTATTGTGAAATAGATTTTAACCCGCCTGCGCGTATAAATGTTTACACATCAAAAAAAGTTCAGTTTATTAATTTGTCACTTTTAGTTTTTTATTTAGTTTCTGCTTTAAATGATACTTGTTTTTTCAATTTGTAAAAAATTTCTAAATTTCAAAGGGAACTTCAAATTACGTCAAATTCACAGGGTTCCATATGACATAACTTAAATGATAAAATTAAATATTATTATAGAAGTGTTTTTGGTAAAAAAAGTAGAAAGTCCTTGAGTAAATTAATTTAAAAGCTTTGGCTAGCTTTGGCTCTGCTAAAGCCCACTTTTACCCACAACGGAAAATTTTAAATTTTTGTGAATAATGTTTAAAATTTTTAAAATCATAATTTTATTAAATTCCTTAAATTTACTCTGTGAACGTAACTTTAAGAAAAGATAGGGTTTCTTTTCTTAAAGTTACGTTCACAGAGTAAATTTAAGGAATTTAATAAAATTATGATTTTAAAAATTTTAAACTTATATACCAAACAATTTTAATATGACGTTTAGTAGTATTTTCACTCTCAAGTAAAAAAAATACATTTAATGACTAAAGCACAACTTATTTAAATATGTATGTAGTCTCTGCAAACAAATCCACTCACATTACAAATTTTAAACCTTTCGCCACTTAATTTAAAATGAAACTTAAACAATGACAAGTAAAAAAAAAACAATCAATCAAATATCACACTATCTAATTTACATTTAACCCGAAAGTGTGAGAATGAATGTGGAACATGAATTTTTAATAAGAGAAAAATTATAAATGATTACAAAATTTTCAAAATTCATTAATTCATTAATTAAGTTGGTGCTGACAAGAGATTGGCAAGAGATATTTTTAAAACCAAAAAATTCAAATTCATCTTTTA
Organism: Cordilura impudica; assembly: GCA_963682025.1. Taxonomy (NCBI): domain Eukaryota; kingdom Metazoa; phylum Arthropoda; class Insecta; order Diptera; family Scathophagidae; genus Cordilura; species Cordilura impudica. Next base: position 70,378,404 of record OY821520.1, read on the forward strand.
TGGATCCTTTGAAGTTAATATATTTATACGTTGAAGTCATAATAATAACTAGAATATAAATTTTTTTCAACAATTTCTTTTTTGACCTAATTATCGTAAGAAGATTTTGTTGGATTTGTTTTTTTAAATTCAAAGTACAACCAAGTACTTATTAAAAACACAAAATGCTTGACACTGTTTGTTGAACTTTGAAGGTGGTCTCTTTCAATAGAATTGATATTTTTAAAAATATTTCAATTCCATTGCAAAATGTTCTTTGTTTCACTTTTGAAACTACAATAAACAGTTTTATGAATAGAGTATTATTTGCAAAAAGTAAAATAAATTATAAATTAAAACATCAATGGAAAACGTCAATTCATAAAATGGAAAAGTCAATTGAGCTGTAACGCAGTACAATGACTCAACATGAATTTCCATTTACATAGTTTGAATACATTTCGAAGACCTGCAATGATTTTGTTATTTTTCGTACTTTGTATTTTGTGCTAGAAACTCATTATTATGACATTTCCGTCAATAGACATAGATTGTTAAAATTTGGCAAAGAATTTAGAAGTTTTAAAAGGGAACTAGAACTACGTTTATGCTTTATTTTCAACTCGAGGCATTGATTTTACTAGTATTTTCTTTTTTATTAATTTTTTTTTTTTTTTTTTTTTGTTAATGAAACCAAGTCATTAAGATATTTCTGAAATATTGTGATACAGAAAACCATAAGTTTTAATAACATTTGGCTATGTAAACCAGCTGGATAATTTTGCATTTCTCATGGTATTTTCAAAAAAAAAAATAAGAACACACACCGGGTTTAAGGTGTCAATGGAACGCTAACATGGTGTGACATTCATATATATTGCTGAATGGATTTCACACAAACACACTCAGTTAGATAATCCAGCTTAGTTTTTGTTCTTTTGAAAATTTTCAAGTACTCTAACCTGTTATTATTTAACTATTTCCTTAAATGAAATAATTTTGTATCAAAAATTTACTAATGAAGGAATATGCATGTTCAAAAGAATAACAATGTAACCCTCTAATGTATAAGATTTAATATACAACAACAAAAGGTAGGTTATAACAAAAATTCAAGTTTTACTTCGTGCCTATACCGTGCGTTTAGAGTCGCTATCTTTTAGGTCCAACTAATTAGATATAGAAAATAAGCATTAAGCAAATTTTAGTGGCATTGTTATTAATTTTTTGCCTTCGGATAAAAAAAGTTCATATACGATGCTACAACATAAAGAAACCAAATCTGAGAAAAATCTGTGCAATATTTTTGTTTTTTGATAGTTTTAACTAAAGATCGGGAAGCAGCATTATATCGGGGCCATTACTAAGAAATGTCCTATAGGATTTAAAAAACACATACAAACCCTATTCGAACGAGATCTATATGATAATTTGGATATTATGGAAATTTTAGTCGTCTCATGAACCGATTTTCACCAATTTTAAAAACGTTCATTCTATGGCCGATAGAAGCTTACATACCAAATTTCATTCAATATATTCGTATTTGCGACCTGTACTTCGATTACAATGTTTACATGGACACACACAAGGTTCAGAAAATACACACATGAAACACACAATGTTCTGTTCTAAAGCAGCCAACACATATTTTTATTTTCATATCAATTGTGTGTGTTACTAAATTTTGTACGGTGCCCAACACAATCATGACTATGTTTTTTTTTTTAATACTTCGTTATCTACACGAACATTTTCTATTACGTATTTTTTGTTTCGAACACACATAAACTATACGATTCGAGTGTAATTATATTTTATGTTCGTTTTTTTGCACGTGTATTGCAAAAAAAACTGTTGGGCACAGTACAAAATTTAGAAACACACATAATTGATATGAAAATAAAAATTTGTGTTTGTTGTTCTGAGCTATGTTTGTTTACATACTTATATCGTCGTTCGTAAATTATTGTGTTCTATATGCTTTTTGTTAAAGTTTAGTTGCTAAACTTTAGTTGCTAATTAAAAAAAAACTGAACCGATAAAATTGTTGCGACCTTCCTACCAAGGAAAGTACTATAGTTTGTGGTTTTTTCTGTTTAAAAAAAAATCCTCTTTGAAAACGCTTTTAAGCGTAAGAACTATTAGGACTTAAACATGAATTAATCAAAAAAAATCATATAGAACACAATAACTTACGAACGACGATATGTACGAGTTTTTTATTCAGTGTGTGTTTTTTTCTGAACTCTGGACACACAGACGGACAGACGGACGGACGGACATCGCTAAATCGACTCAGAACAAACCATTATAGCCTAACCACATAACACATAGAGGGTAAAATAACAACATAGTGATATAGGGAATAAAGATATATGGGCTTTGGAAATGAGTATGTAAACAACGCTCCAGAGTTTTGCGAACGAGGGATATTTTTAGACAAAACCAAGTTTTGCATTTTCGGCATTAAGAAAGAAAAAAATTTGGCAAAATAATGGAGTCTATAAAAGATCAAATTGGCTATATAAACTTTTTAAAACAAAATTAAAAATAAAGAGCGCAACAACTGGCCCTTGTAGAAAATATTTTCTCATCAGAATAATGATCCGAATTATACGACACACTATATTAAGTTGTGGTTACTCTACAACACTTAAAATAATTGAAATTATCACCCCAATCAGCCGATTATCCTATAAAGCATTTGCGGGTTAACTGGAAAGAAAAATCCGTCAGGAAATGTTAAAAAACGTAATTTTGGATGACTGAAGTAAATCAATTAAAGTTGGTTAAGTCAATGCCAAATCAGGTCATAGAGGTCCGAAGCGCAAAGTTACTAATTTAGTGTAGAATATAATGTAGAATATATCAAATGTACAAGGATTTTTTCGTATGAATTTGTTAAATTTGTTAAAGTTATTAATTCTTAAATAAATTACAAATCTATAATATTAATAGGTAAGGCAATTTTTTGTGACCGATGTTTCGTTCCACAGTTTTCTTCCGATTTTGACCAAACTCATCTCATTTGAAAGGTATTTTGTTTTGGGTGTCCACCAGATTTACAGATTTTTACATTTCTACAATTTTTTTTGGATTTATGCTCATTTGAAGTTGCTACTAACACATACAGAAAATTATACAATGCTATATGTGTGTTTATTAATTTTATTAAATTTTATTATTTATGTTTGTTTTCTTCATTCACAATAATTGAAATATAATTTTGGACATAAACCAATAACATTGAAAAATAATTTTGGACATAAACCAATAGCAAAATTGATATTTAAAAAGTGTTGAATTGCGAATTGGCATAACCCTAGGGTCTTATAAAATAATTTATTAAATGAAAAAATTCCGAGGGCTAGTATCTGCTAGTACTAATAAATAGCTTAATAATTGATTAGAAAAAAAACTATATTAATTTTTCAAATATTTTTAGTAAAGCTCAATTGCAAAAACAAATAGTAAAGTTGGCTGCTATTAATCTAATGTTATAGATTTTTTCTACCATATTTGTCTAAAGCTAGTTAAAAAAACAAAACAAAAACTAAAAAATGATTAGTGCTTTTTTTGACTTAGCGTTCTGTAGAAAAAAACCTTTCGATAAAATTTCAAAATTAAAAAAGCGAAACAGGAATTTTAAAAATTTTTTAAAGTCTCAATTTCTCTTAAAATATCTAAAAACGATTTGAGCCTTTGTCAATAATTAAGTGTTATATACCAAAATTCTTGGCTTTCTTTGTAGATTAAAAAGAAAATTTCAGATCGGGACGTTTTTATGTTTAAGAGTTTTTTTTTTGCTATTTAAGTTAACTAGTATAGCCCAGCACTCGAATGTCGAGTGCAAATTCTAGGAGATATTAGTTTTTCATTAAATTTTTGTCTTGCAATGTTTTTTTATCTATATATCACAAGCATTAACCGCCTAAGTCGAAAATCATGCTTTCGAGAAAAATAAATTTTTATATAAATGTAATGAGGCTTCATTACGACTTCGTTCAGTATATTTTCATTAATATCTTTTCAATAAATAGTGTTCGAGAAATGTGGACTTCATGTAGATATAAAACGTTTTTAGTAGAACCTGAGCATAGATAAACCAAATCGTCAAATCAGGTTTTTGAGAAAAATTACTTTTTATATAAATGTAATGGTATATTTTAGTATATTTTTAATAATAACTTTTTAATAAACAGTGATAGAGATATGAGGATTTCACGTAAGTATAAAGCGTTTTTAGTAGATTATGATAGCGTACATAACTCAAATCATTCTTAAGTTGACTTAGGCGGTTATCGCTAGTGACCACAGATATATAAAATATTTATGAATATTTAAATGAGCCGAAAGGTATGCTAATCAATTTTAGCAATTCACAATTCAACACAGAGCGTCTGATATATAATTTAAATCATTCGCATTAACAGGGTAAAACGAATTATTAAAAATATTTTATTTTATTTAATTTAATATATTTTTCAGAGAGATTGAACAAAAATTTTATCATTCTCAGCTTCTTCTCCGTATGAACTATAACGTATGCCAATTTTCACACTCCTCCGTGCCCGCATATTGCCTAAAAAGGGAACTAAAAATTTACCTTCACGTATTAATATATAAATATCGAAATTTGCTATGCCTTCTACTGGGGAAGCACACTCTGATTGGCTTCAAATTTATATTGAATTATCAACACTCATGCAAAGAATTTTAAATATGTAAAATTTCACGGCAACTTTACAATTTAAAAATGCTTAAGGGCAAATAATTATACATGTGATTCATTTCAAAAGGAGTTCTTTTATATTTTTTTGAAAACGAGAATATTGCAATATTTTCAGGGTACTGTCTCCACGTTTCTTAATTGGGTGGACACATATTTGCAAAAGAATGTTGCTTGATGCCAATGGGCATATTAAATTCAAACAAGGATTAGATTTAGTCCGATAAAACCATGATATTTAAATGTTTTATAGGTTAGAATAACATAACTTTTCTACTTTCATCTTAGACCACAATAAAACCGCAAAAAAAATTTTAAAATTTTCAAAGTACTTCTCATTATTTTTAGCAAAGAATTAGCTTAATCTCTGGTTTAAGATTCTTAAACCTAACACTAATCACTTAAGTAGTTAAACTGCTTGAAACACTTAAAATTTATAAGTGTTTTCTTTTATTTAAATATTCAAAAGCACTTGAAAATATAAAGATAGTTAAAAAGGAATTTAAGAACCGAAACGATTATACTCTCGACAGGTCAGCGTTAGTGCAAAATCGTTTAAGTAGTTTAACTAAAAACTATAAACCGCAATTTAATGATTTCCATAGCTGATCGCTTAAGATTTCTTAGATTATTCAATTGTTTAAATATCAAATCCTTTGAATATTTTTTAAAACAAACTAGAAAATTTAACACATTAAAGGTTTACAAAAGATTTTTCGTCTTTAATATTAAGATTGTTGTAAGTATGTGATGATTTAAAGATTAAATATAAAAACTAAATAAAACATTTTTTTGAAAGTAAATCTTTAACAAAATCTTAACAACTCAGAAAAAAAATATTTTAATAACACTTTTTCTTTAATACTAGTATTTAGTTTAAGATCTTATTTAGCCATCTATACATGTCATGTTCATGTCTTGTAGATATCTTCTTTCCCTTTTATGTGCTGATGGTAAATATTAGTTTGTCATAAGATTTGTAACATTGATTTTGTAAGATAGAGAAATATTTGAGTTAGAATAAAAATCATAAATTTTAGGATATGGAAAAATTAATTTAACAACGTTTAAAAAAAATAAAAAAAAATTTTAAAAAAATATTTTTATAAACTTTTATAAGACAACTCGCATGTTAAAGTTTTTGTTAAAATATAATAAAGAATTCACAAAATCATATCATAGGCGCCATTTTCATCCATTTTTAATATATCACTACTTCGTTTAACAAAAATAAATTAAACGTATTCCCATTTAATACTTAGGTGATAAGGTGGATAACCTAAGTCTTATTACTATAATAAATATGTGAATCATACAATACACAAATTGAGATAACTAACCTGCATGAAATTGCATATCGGAGGCATTTCCTCTTAAGCGAATGTAAACATCGTTGTCTTTAAAATATTAAAATATGCTCTTAATTGTAACTTTAAGAAGTAACAATTTTTATCATGTGTTCCCTAAACATTTCTAAAAAAAACTATGTCAAACTTGCACCAAGTGCATTTTTATACCCTATACCACTATGTGGTCAGGGTATAATAAGTTTGTGCTGATAACCTGCTGGTAACCTTTTATTATATCCATCGACTCTGAGTTGATTTATCGATATCCGTCAATTCGTCTGTCTGTCCTTCTGTCCGTCCGTCCGACCGTTTTTGTGCCCATTTGAACCTTGTTGTTGTTGTTAGCGTAACTATCTATAATATTAAAAGGCTAGGCGTTTTCTTATGACCGATGTTTTGTTCTACCGTTTTATCCCGATTATGACCAAATGTATATTATTTGAAAGGTATTTCTTTTTAGCGGTTTTGCAGATTTACAGATTTTGTAATTTTTCCTTTATTTTGAGTAAATTGCATTTAAAGTTGCTACTAACACATACATAAAATTATACAATGCTATGTGTGTGTTTATTAAATTTGTTAACCCTAACCATACTGACAACATTTACACACGTAGACTCCTGACAAAGGTACCCGGGTACCCATGTGTGTTTATTTGTCCGTTATTATTTATGGTATCCATTTTAAAACGGGGAATCCCCTGTTTGTATTGTATATACAATTGTACTGTGGGTATGCATCGTTTCGATTATATTTTTGCATTCTCCGTTTTTGTGTTGATGCGTACAGTTGTGTTTCTTTGCTTTTTTTGTTTCGATGTCGCGTAAACGTAATGCACTTGTTATGGAAATGAATGTGGCTGAACCAATATCTTCTGATGCGGGACCACCATCTAAAGTTACACCAAGTGCTGCTGGGCAAGCCCCCAAAATAAGGGCAAATATATCATCATCGAAGTCTTTAGATCGTTTACCATGGCGAAATGGATATATTAACATCTCCGTGTAGTTTTCTCTATATTTTTTTTATTTTTAACTACATTCATTTATTTTACACATTTGTATTAGATTAACTGCAGATGATATTGATATCTTATGTGAAACGGCAGTAGAGGACGACAACATGGCGATTCCCACCGAACATGAATGGTTTCCTGATGCAGATGAAGCCTCGGATATAGAAATGGATGGTGTGGTTGAGACTCCAGAGGAAGAAGACAACGAGGAACTAGAATTGCATGGCGAAGTTTCAAATACTGCTTCAAAATATATAGCAAGTGATCAGACTGAATGGTATTCCCAAGAGATCCCAAATGCTAAAACTCCATCCCAAAATGTTATGCGCAAAAAAGGTTGGTTTTATTCTACAAACACCATATGTTATAATATATTTTATTGTTTATGTACATAGGTGGACCACATCGCAAATTTAATAAAGTGATGACTGCAAAAGAAATATTTGATGAATTTTTGCAGAAAATATAAAAAATGAGATCCTGAGACACAGCAACAAAAAAGGCGATGAAATAGCACTGGATTTCAATCAGAAAAATGCAGCGGATATTGCAGTTTTAATATTGATACCTCGCCAGTTTCGGTTGATTTCAATGGAAGAACTTGATGCTTTTATTGGAATTTTACTGGTCATGGGTGTAAATGGTGACAACGATGATCCTCCTTCAATTCTATGGGGGAATTACAGTCATCCTTTATACAAAGCATCGTTAAGTCGCGAAAGATTTCAGCAAATACTACGCGTAATACGTTTTGACAATGCTTTCACAAGAGCGACACGCAAACAAACAGACAAAGCTGCTCCTATCTCCGATATCTGGAATATGTTGATGCAGAATCTGCGTTTAAATTATTTTCCAGATGAAAATGTGACAGTAGACGAACAGTTATTTCCATTTAGAGGTAGAACCAGTTTCACTCAATATATTCCCTCAAAGCCAGCTAAATACAGAATAAAAAATTTTGGTTGTGTAACACAGCCAATAGCTATCCTTTGAATGGAATCATTTACACAGGCAAGCCACCTGGGTGGTCAACGACAGGTAAATGTAGGAGAAAACATCGTTATAGATCTGGTGGATTTCTACAAACAATTTGGAATAAATGTAACAACCGACAATTTTTTCACTTCACTTCCTTTGGCCAATCGGCTACAAGTTAGAGGAATAAGTCTCGTCGGAACCCTTCGACAAAACAAAGCCTATATTCCAAAAGAGCTATGTCCAAACCCAACGGACGATATAGGTACACCCCGATATGGTTTCAACAAAAACGGAACACTTTTGTCTGTTGTGACCAAGAAGAAGAAGTGTGTTTTCCTTCTGTCAACAATGCATTATACTCGAGGGGAGTAATGACTTCTATAACAAAACAAAAGGCGGAGTAGATGTTATGGACCAGATGGTGTCTAAATATACCACCAAACGCAAAACCAATAGATGGCCATTGGCAGTGTTTTCCAACATGTTTGACGCGGCTGCATTGGGTGCATTTTGTGTATACTCCAGCCTCGATCCAAGCGCAAAAATAAAACTAAGCTCTAGTCGAGGATTTTTAACATCACTTGGCGTGGAGTTGGCAACTAAAAATATGAACGAAAGAGCTAATGATAATCATATAACACGACACAATAACATCCGGGCAGCTCTAGAGCTTATGACAAATAAAACCATCCCTAAAGAAGTTTTCCAGGATGCTGCGGTCCCATCAGATACAACCCAACGAGATAAAACTGGACGGTTGCCAATAAAGGGTCGCTGCTACCTTTGCGTGACTACTGATCCAAAATCTGATCGAAAAACACGCAAAATATGCGATGGCTTTAACGACCAATGTGCAATACGCATAGCAAAACTATTGCTCCACGCTGCACTAGATGTTAATTTTTTTTTATTTTTTTTTATGCAACAATATTAGTAAACAGTTTTATTTATTTTTTATACATATACAAAGTTTGATGTAAAATATTTTTTGAATTAAATAACCAATAAACAAAAAAATACTATAATTTTTACTTTTTTCATACAAAATGTAAAAAGTTATATAAGGGTACCCGGGTACCCATATCAGGAGGGAAAGGATTATTCGACTTTGGTGGCTCCAGAGTCAATCCAAAAGAATCAAGAGTGCTTTAGATGGGAAAAAACTTTAGAAAATGGTTATTTGAAGGAACTTGTGGAGCCTCAAATTTGTATTTTATTTAGTTTAAGAAAAATTTGACTTCAAAGTACATTCGGGTACCGGGGTACCCGTTTTAGTATGGTTAGGGTTAATGTGTTTGTAAAAAAATGAGTTTGTTTTTTTGTGTTGATTTGTGAATTGACTATAATTGATTAGCATACCTTAATGAAAAAATAAAATTTCCTAGAATTTTCACTCGAATGAAATCTGCTAGTTATATTAATTATTTAAGCCATAATAATATTTAAAAACAATAAAAAATATAGTGTGAGTGACGAATGATGGAAACTTTTACCAAAATATAATTTTGACAGACGGTCAATACCAAAAAATTTAATATTAAAATTAAAAACTATTTTATTAATTAAAACAATTGTATGTTGTATTTATTTAACAAAGAAGAAATATTACCATAACTTCAGAAAAAATTAACAAAACTGAAAAGTACGAAACAATGTTGACAATAACACTGTGGAATAAAATGATGGTCATAGTCTTGGGGGGTAGATGATTCCTATACCGAACGATTGTATTAATTAATTTTAGTAAAATTCCCGAAGCGTGCGTTCGTTTTATGGCCATTAAAATATTTATTTTAATTCCAGTTCATTCAGTCTTTACCAAGATTAATGTTAGCCAGGCGATTTTTTGGATTTATTCATAGAATATTACTCACACATATTCTTTTGCCATCACTAAAATCATCTATTATTCAGGTTTTTAACTCTTCATAAAACTTTATTCTTGCCATTATTTTATAATAATTAAAAGAAAACGTCAGAATGTATAAATATTTATATAACGATTAAGATTTGTTACCTTTTCTTTCGCTCGGTCTTCTATTTTGATTATTTTTATCAACTCTGGTAAAGAAGTTAGAAAGTTTCCACTGTTTTGGCATCACTAAAAAAATATTTCTTTTTCGTTTATCTATTTTTACTAATAGTATTTTTGTTATCTTATGTTATCTTCCAATACAGAAAACACCAAATAGTGATTTCGCAAAAAAAAAATACATAATTTTATTACTAAGCGCGAAATTATTAAAAAACAAACTTGGCAAATTTAGAATTATGTAAAAGTTTCCAATGTATTGCCACCTACTCTATTTAAGTACCACTTTTTCATTCATAATAGGTTCGAAAATTATTCAAATTACAAAGATCAAAAATAATATTATTTGCAGTATCGATGGCTTAATTTGGAAAGGAAGTAACTCAAGCCAAAGGGCAAACGCTATTGATATTGGTGAAAATGGGTGCATGTTCAGACCTAGTCCCCTTTCAAATGGCCCATATGACATCGACTTTACTTGTAATAAGATCCAAATTATCAAATAGATTTCTGTCGCATTGGGTTTGTGTGTTTTTATTACATCCATTAATCCATAGACCAAAAAGAACCCTATAGGACAATTCTCATAACCCCCATATGAAGCTGCTTCTCGATCTTCACTTAAATCTGTCAGAAAACAAAAAATATAGCACAGATTTTTCTCAAATTTAGTTTGTATATGTTATGGTCAGAATCGGTCTATTTTTCGATATAGTTCTCATAGAAATATAGCAGCCGATAAGACTAAGTCTCTAAACGCGTGTTGTAGAGTATCGTGTTGTCGGTCTAGACCGACTATAATTTTCTTACTTGTTTCATATATTTGTATTGAAACTGGCTGATCTTTTTAGTTTACCAATAGCACGATTTTGATCGGAATGTTTTGAAATTTTTAGGAAAACTATCCTCGTATTCTGAATTTTAAAAAGTACTAGCTGAACCCGTAACGTTGTTTTTCCATATATGTATTTACCATGTATTGAAGGTACTACTCCCACTTTTTGAATCCCGCCCAGTTTTCACATAACTTCTTACACTTATCAATCGTGAACTCATGCCTGATTTCAAGACTGTCGGGATTATAGTACTCCAGAAATTTTTTTTGTATGGGAGGCACCACGCCCACTAACCCAATCCGGCCCATTTTTGGTACGACTACTCACATTAACAACCGATTGACGTGCATGATGTTTCAAGATTCTGGCCGTCATAGTACTGTAGATAACCTTGTACCATGGCCTCCTTAAATATTTTTTCTAAATCGATGCCAAATCATAATGAAATGCATATTATCAGACATAGGTAGAGAAATTGTCTGATCTTTTTCGAGTAGCTATTCGCCCTTAGCTAAATTTTAATCGGAAAGGCTTAATATATTAAATAAGTCATCAAAATATATGGTGAATTATGCAGTGAAAAACAATTTTTTTTTTTAATTTTTATTTTTCTTTATGGTAATTGTCCAAGCTTAAATTTTTAGCGGAATGATTTGCAACTTTAAAGAATTATACTTTTTATGTATAAGACTCTAAAGATACCAACCATCAAACTTCAAACAAGAGCATATTTTCACACATTTGTAAAGAAAGTGATCAATATAGATAGTCTTAATGTTTAATAAAATCATGTGAGTAATGTGAGATGTATAAACATCTAGTAATTAAAGATTTTTTATGGCACTTTCTTAAAATCAAACAGAAAGCGTCATCTATGTATCACTTATAGCATTTAACTGCAGGGGCTCTGTTAATATAAAAATTTTTATTATTATTTATTATTTCAACCGGTTAATTTTTCGTTTTTATTTTTCATTTTTCATTTTTTCATTTTTCGTTTTTCATATTTTATTTTCCATTATTATTTTTCGTTTTTAATTTCTCATTTTTCATTTTTAATTTTTTATTTCTCATTTTTCATTTCTTATTTTTTCATTTTTGGTTTTTTATTTTTCTTTTTTCATTTTTTATTTTTCATTTTTTTTCTCATTTTTCATTTTTCATTTTTCATATTTTATTTTTCATTTTTATTTTTAATTTTTCGTTCTTTATTTTTCATTTTTCATTTTTTATTTTTCATTTTTTATTTTTTATTTTTCATTTTTAATTTTTCATTGTTAATTTTTAATTTTTTATTTTTCATTTTTCATTTTTTATTTTTCATTTTTCACTTTTAATTTATCATTTTCAAACAGGTTATTACATATCGTAATTTTCTCTCCAATACAATCATAAGTCACACCGATTTTGTCTTACGGCTCACATGTTACGCTGTTTTTGTATATGTATTGTGAAATAGAAACTTACCCCCCTGCGCGTATATATGCTTACACATCAACTACTTTTTTAAACACATTTTGTTAAATTTTTTATATTTTTCTAATAGTTATTCCCACACGCCATCATTTTTGTCGGAATGCTTTGAAACTTTGAAAGACTATTAGTTTTTTCCAAGCGTTCTTTAAAAATTTTTTGAAAGTAGACATCAAATTTAACGAGAACATATATTATATATTCGAGTGGTAATCAGCTGATCTTTTTAGAATGGTAGTTACTTTTACTTTATTCTATGGACAGAGCTGACTCGAATTTATAAAAATTATATCATGTATTTTTGGAAAATTTTTTCGAAAGTGATGTCAAACATCTGTGGAGTGAATATTTTCATACATTTGCATGGAAAGTGGTATAGCTTTTTCTAGTAGTTTAAGTCCGATTCAAAATGGTACTTGTACGGTTCTAAGAAGTATATATTTGTTATAGTAAATAGTTATATATATGTGTATTTTTAAATGCCTTCAAACATGCGGCTCAAGTAGCTCATTTACAACTCCAGCTACTCGAGTACCTTGAGCACTGAAGCTAGATCGTAGACTCTAATCTAAAAAGTACACATTTTGCAATCTATCCAATAAATGTTGTCCACAAAAAAAATAATTTTTACTTGTTTACTATTATTTCCATATTATTTTTCCAAGGATTTTCTTTTTCCTTTAAAAAAAAAACTCTATAAAACTGACCCAAAAACAACTTTTTATATAACAACTGTAACAATATCATTAAAAAGGGTAACAAAAGAGTCAGCATAGCCGAATGTAATTTATTAGTTGATTTCTTTCTAGATACTAAATAGCTAGCATGCTGCCACATGTGTTCTCCTTTAAGGCAATTTGATTATCCTCCTGATATATCGAACTGAGTTTAAGTCATACAGTCTGCTGGTCTTACGTTTCTCCTTATGTTTTGTTTTAAATTTCTTTTTCTTTTACAGGCACGACTTATTTTATGCTTCAAAGACTTCTTTTAAAACAAGCACGTGTACTCCTTGGATTTCATCAGCGTTTTTTTTTTTTCTTTTTTGTTTTATAAAATACACAATTTTATAATTATCATGATGATCTATATCTTATTTTTTTCTGAAGATGATATGCAAAACATTGTTTTCATATTCTTGCTCTAAAGCAAACTCTATTGGTTTCTATATTTTTCTTTATTTTATTTCAAAGTAGCATATCACATATGGGATCTTGTTGAAGTAAAATAGAAACGTCCTTTGTTGTGTGTTACATATATTCCATTTACTAAGCCACCATATGTTGTAGCATAAGAACTGAAATTATGTTATAATGTTCTACTTCAAATGTCACCAAAATAATTACGTAAAAATAAATAAAGAGGTGCTCTATATTTGAAACTAGAATACACCATATGTTGTTTTATAAAACAAATGTAACCACTAATTATTTTAAAGATCTTTAAAAAAAAGATCGAATATACGAGTAGATAAAATGATCTCGAAAAAAGTACCAAAAATATTATTTTAAATATTTCTTTGTTAAAATTGCTTTGAGCTTCAAATAAATAGCAACATATAAAAAAAGATTTATGATGGCTCTCCAATATAAGGCTTTAAGGTACAGTTGTAAAATAATTCAGTATTTGAATTTTAATTAAGTTGAATTTGTTTCTGGAAATTATGTAAATATAAAAAAAAAAATATTTATTTATATTATTAATATTTATTTATATTTTTTAAAGTAATTCAAATTTCATCTTAATTTCTCTTTTCCAGTCGTTCCGTAGATTTTTTGTGTACTTTCTCAAGGGATTGTAATACTACTTTTACATTAGACTACAATTTTTACATATCTTGTGAAACAGAAAAAATATTAAAACACCGGAGCGTAATATCATCTTTTCTACAGCTGTCGAAATTGCAAAAAAGGTTTAATGGAGGGAAAGATGCCAGCGAAATAACTTCTGATTTGTAGCAAAATCCCCGATGCACTGTGGTTCTATAATTATATAATTTTTCTATTGTGGCGCAATATTAATGCCGCATGATCTTTTTAGCGGTTTCTTACATTTATGCAAAGAGCCATCTGAAGCTACAAAAAATGTTTTTTTGGGTATGCCCTATCGCGCTTCGCTACGACATACCGAGACTTATGCCATTTTCTTTTTATTTGTACTTTTTTCCAAAAATTTATTTTTTATATATACTGAATGAAGAGCAACATTATCTTCTACATCAGTGGAGAGGTCTCAAAGCCGAGCCCTCGTAAATCACAAAAAATTGCAGCCATTGGCTTCTTTCAGGCCATAGTGTGAGAATATTTCCCCATTTTTCCCTTTTTTTTTTTTTGAATATTTTCACCCTATGACTTCAAAGAGGATAATAATCAAATTTTTTTCCATTTTGTGAACACATTACTTTCAGACCTTTCGATTGGTGTATAGATAAGGTTGCTCTTAATTCAGAATATATAAAAATATACACTTTTCGAAACAAGTGCAAATAAAATACGATTTTTTTTTGTCAGAAAAAAAATGGCATTATTGTCATGTTTTAGTTCATACTACAAAGTTTGTTGTATTGTGTAATTAAAATATTTTAATCAATTTATTTTTTTTATTTTGTTTTTTCCATTCGGCGTTCCTAGTCTGGAGCAAGGTACATATAGCTGTCCATGAAAAGAACATGGATTTTTCAAATTAAATCTGGCAACACTTAACTGTTGGCCTTGAGTTTAGAATATCATTTGGCAATTTTTCATTTTAGCGATATCAGATTTTGTCGATTTTAATTTTAGCGATTTTTGATTTTGGCCATTTTTGATTTTGAAGATTTTTGTTTTTGGCGATTTTTAATTTTCGCGATTTTAGATTTTGGCGATTTTTGAATTTTCCACAACTACTCACAATGATAATTAATGTACTTATCAAAAGTTTCAAGAATGCCGCTATTGTAGTATTTAATATTTTTTGTATAGGAGGTGCCACGCCCACTAATCCCATCCATCCCAATTTTTATCGGAATACTCACATTAATATCTGATGGACTCGTGCTAAGTGTCGAGGCTTTCTCTTTTATAGACACCAGTTATATGATATTATATATTTACTTTGTATGGTCGGTGGTACGCCCAGTGCACTGGTCACACCCTTTTTTTGTTCGCCTACTCACGTAAATAACTTATGGGCTCACTCCAAGTCACAAGGCTTTTACGAAGCACACCGGGTTGCATCTAGTATTTAAATAAAATTCATTACAAATATTTGTTAAACACACAGAAGATATATAAATGGGTTTGTTAATTAATAATTTTGATAGAGCCTAAAGGTATGCTAATCAATTTTAGCCAATTCCTAATTCAACACTGGGCTTTTAATATTTATAATAAAAACACACACAGTATGTGATTTATGTATCTGCTATTTGCAACTTTAAATGAATATTACTCCAAAAAAATATAGCAGATGGTGCACTTCTGTAAATATGGTGGACATCTGCAAATAAATACCTTTCAAATGGTATATTTTTTGTCAAAATCGATCGATAACTAAAAGCGTAGAAGCGGTCACAAGAAATCACCTTACCTCTTAATTTAATTATATACAATTTATATTTAATTCACCACCAAAAAATGAACAATGCACCACGTTTACTGGCTGGGCAAAAAAAAAGCACATTTGTTTCTTGCTGAACATAATATATGTACGGATAATAAATTTTTTAAATCTTAGACGGTCCGGTTGGTTACAATTTGCATTCTGCGTCGACGGTAGGGCCAGTACCAAAATTCATTCGACAGAATACACAACTCTTCTTCAGTCAAATCTCACACTCTTTACTGAACAAAATCATGAAAAAAAATATATATACCCCTGTTCTTGAAATCACTATCACAAAAAAAAACTCGTAAATAAAAAAATTGTTAAACTTACGAGTTTTATGCTGTTCTATGCTGTTTTTTGTTTTAATTCACATAAAAAGTCTTTGTGAAATCAAAACAAATGCCTTTTTTTCTACTAAACAGGACTTAAGAGATAAAAAACGATTGATATTTAAACTTTAACATGTTTTTTATTGAGACTTGTCATTATTTTAAAAAATTAGATACTGGTTTTATGAAAAAAAAACGATTTTAAAAAACATCTACATTTTCGCTTATTTAAAAAAAAAACGTAATTACTGGTCGATGTTAATAAAATACACATTTAGAGATGATGTTCTATAACGACAATAAAAATTTTTTATTTGCAAAATACATTTTTCATTATAATTTTTTCAATTATAACATAGATTCATTATGCACTAATTATTACAAATAAAGAAATTTAAAATAATATTTCACTCAAATCACATATTTTTATTTTTTGCATATGACTGCCACAACTTTGTTTATGTTCGAAACAATAGTGATGCCAGTCAAATCAAATTTATTTGAATGTCGAATTTTCTTTGGTGATGCCTAACTTATTTCAAAAAGAGAAGTCATTCTTAAAATAATGAAATTGAAGAACAAAAACAATTATATGAACAAGTAAATTGTTATTTTTAAAAGAAAATATTTTTTTTTACTTTTTTTATAAACTTAAGGAAAAACATTCAAAAATTATTTAAGGTTTTTTTGCGAAACTGACTAAAGAACCATATGGCACCTAAGTTTCTAGATAACATATGGTTCTGAAGTTAAGCCATATGTTTCATGTCATTTGACAATAAAAAAATGATTTCGAAAAATACTTCGAACATATAAAATTTGTGTTTTCAAGAAACCCAAAATTTCAATTTCATGTGATTTTAAATTCATTCTTATTCAAATAACAACGTTTCAAGAACAGGGCTGATAATTTCCACTGTTCACACCATTAACCACACTCACATGTGGTCAGAGTCACACAATATACTACAAATGTAATAGCCAGCCTGTTCTCCTGTCCAGAATCCCATGTAAAACATCTGAGTAATCATGGTACGACACAATGGAGGACAGCAAAGCCATGGTAATTGAAATTTGGGAAACGATCAACTTTGAGCGCATCTCCAACAATGGAGATCATACTGACTATGAGTTTTAAAAAAGAGTTTTTAGTTTTAATTCGTCATGGTTTTAATATTAATTTTTAGAATTGCGACTTAAATTCTGCACCATGAAAAATAGCAACTTTTTGTTAAAACTGAAAATAAAATCAACTTATTCTAAGAAAACCTCTTGGATACTTGTAGTTATAATATTGCTTTAAAGTTGTAATAATTTTTTTTTTTCAAATACATCTCTAAAGATAAAAACTGCTGAGGAATTTGGTGCGGCTATAATATTGCATCAAAGTTTGGTGCCGTCTTTTTCAAATCAGAAAGTCATTTACTAGAAAAATTTCCAGGATTTAAAACAAAAATGGAAACTAGAACTCAGGAAATAATCAACTGCCTTCAAGAACAAGATAAGTAAAAAATACTTTGAAGTATCTGCTAATTTTATAAAAGAATATTATTTAACCTAGAATTGAATCGGTCATTTCAAAAACCGCTTAAGTCACATTTTTTCCAACATGTTTTTTTTTGCTGAAAATGGTTCCTTAAAGGATACATACATTCATTCCTCTTCCAATAATACTACGTGAAATAAGTTCATTGCATAAACAACATTAAGGTGGAAACACGACTGGGACAAACGACGAATTTCGCACAGCTCGACGAATTTGTCGGCAACAATTCGTTGCGTAAATTCGTCGAATGAAATACAATTACGACGAATGCACATAACAGCTGTAACGTCATTTGAAATTGTTTGTAATTTATATAAATAAATATTGGAAAAATATGAATAAAAGAATTTTTAACTTTGTATGAGTTATTACAATTGTACACATCATGTTCACGATGGCAAAAGCTTTCATTTTTGTAAGGCAGCGTTTTATTTTTTAATTCTGAAAAATTACATAAATTTTCATTAATAAATTAATTTTATGTCATTTTTGTTTACATGTTGTAGCTGATAGTGTGACCAAATTTAAAAAAAGAAGCACTAAACGAAAAAGAATAAATATTAACAAAAAACTATGTAATAGAAAATTATATAATTAAAAATAGATTTTATTTAACTTTTAAGTTATAAATAAAATATAAAACAATTGTTAAAGACAAAAATAACTTTATTTACTCAATCATTTGAAAACCTAAAATAAAATACGGCCACTCTACACCAATTTATTCGTCGTTCGTTGGAGTAAGAAATAGAAATTAACCTATCGCAGAGTTCGTTACGCACTACGTATATCGTTCGACGCACTGATTGTGTGCATTTTCATATACACAAATGTGTTTTATTTCTGACGACGAATATTCGGAACGAAAAATTCGTCGTTCGTCGTTCGTCCCTGTTGTGTTTCCAATATTAGTCAGTGACAAGAGGTTTTGCATGCACTACAAGATGGCGGCAGTAGTTTATGACTGAGTTTGACGTTTTAAATTAAATTAAAATCTTTTCTTTTTAAATCAAAGTTAAAGCAAATTTTGCTTTGGTTCAACAATATTCCAATTTTCCAATTTGACAACAATCATCATTAATGTCATATTTGTCGATTCGTTAACCTCACTTGTCTTTTACTCAACTACTTTGGGCGAAAAGTAATTTTAGCTTGAAAAATGTCTTCATGTGAAACTGAGAGTGATGGTGAGCCGAAAAAGAAGAGAACGTGTAATCTCTCAAAGTATAAAAGAAATGTTATAAAAAATTCTAAAGTTAAAAGACAGTCATATACTAATTATCAAGGAAAACAAATAGCTCCGATATCTACTGGTGAAAATTGCAGACAAGTTTTCCATAAACCTTTATTCAGTTTACGTTTTTATCAGGGCCTGTATAAACCTAATCTATCGCTTATATATTGCAGATGTAAGAAGGAATGTTTTGCGAATTGCCAACAAGATGGCATGACCTTTTGCATGACATTTTGCAATTAACTTCTTTTCAACAAAAAATGAGCAAGATATATTTCTTCAATCGCTTATTGATAAGTGACATATATAACAGAGGCGTCATCGAAAAGGAAATTCTACACAGAGGTAAAATGCTTTTCGGTTTCATGTTTTAAAACAAACTGATAAAGTTAGCATTGATCAGCCTATATGGAGTTACTGAAAAAAGACTTCGCAGACTTTGTGATTTGCTTAACCTTTAATTATGGAGGTGAAATTTTAGGAAATAGTCAGTGACGTGGTGGTAAATTTTACCCCTTTTGATTTTACTAAAAAATATGAATAAAAAAACATTTCTTCATAATTATTTGTTTTTTAAAAATAAGCTACCTCATTTTTAATTTAATAAATTATAAAAAATAAATTTTTTTTTATTTATTTAAACAAAATAGGCACTTTATGTCACAAACCTTTTCCTTTTTGTATAAAAAAAACAGTATGAGGATGTAAAATTTACCACCACCTCAACAGTTAAAAGTCAATGAAGGAGGGAAGAGTTCTGCAGATGCAGAGGATGCCACCCGAAAGGAAATACAGTGCCTCCTGAAATATGCCAAAAAATACACATCCTTTGCTTTCCTAGGAAAAAGGCACATTGCGCAGGAAAGATTGAATATATGATGCACGATTGGATGTCAAGAAAATGCATTCTATGTTTAACGAAAAATATCCAGGTGTAAAGTACAAATTTTACTTACAATACTTTAATGAAAACTTTTCCCTCAAATTTAGTCGACCACAAGTCGACACATGTATAACTTGCGAAGAACTATCAACAAAAATAGAACAATCAAACTTATCAGAAAATGCAAAACGTTCAGTTAATGATCCATAAAAGACGTGCCAAGAAATTTTAAAACAAAATTTCATCAGTTCCAGACGTTTGTAAGGAACGTGATGATGTTGCAGCTATAACATTCGATTTCAAAATTAATATTATATTTGACAGTTATATCAGAGAACAATTTGAAATTCGCGTGTCCCAAAATGTGTCACAGTTTTAATTTTTTTTTCAGTATTATTATATTCATATATTGAGGGCATATATACAATAAGTGCTATCTACATTTGACAGCAATATTAATTTTTGATTCCAAACTGTTCTCTGATATAACTGTCGAATATAATATCAATTTTGATATCATACATGATTAGTACAACTATTTCTTAATAAATATTGTAGTAAATCGATCGAAAAATACTTTCAGATCTTATTAATACCTTGGTTTTACACGTTCTCTTTAAAATACTTATTGATGCAGATAGCACTTTGTGAATATAAGCCATCGATAGAGAAATTTGTTTATATTGTATTAAATATAAAAACTAATTTATCTACATATTTTTATAAAATAACGAATAAATTTGAGGAATTTTATGAATACACTAGCTGTTTTTACCTGGTCTTGCCCGGGATAAAAAAGCCTTTGGCTTGAAAAATGGTTCACTATGCTTACCAGGCGCTGAGTACTTAGTCCCCAATGAACAAATTCTCCAATAAAATGAACTTTCTCCCCAAAAATTTGTATAGGCAGTAAATTTATTTTTTATTTCAATTCAAAATTTTTTGATTTTTTAATTTAGAAGTTTTTATAAGATGCTGCTGCAAAAATGCTTCAAAAATAAGTTGCGAAACCGCTTTAAGTTTTTTTTAAGTTTATTTATAAACATCAAATATAACGGAATCGTTTGCAAATTAGAGGAATCAGAACTTTTACAAAATTGAATTACTTCATTCAATAAGTGATCATCATTGAGCCGAGACGTCAAATTCAAGTTTCAGAAATGAAAAACTAATGCGACGTTTAATATTGTGTCGCAAGGTTTCTTTAAGCAACTGCTTATGTGTGGCCTATTTTGATAAACAGGTAATTATTTCACATAAGTAGATAAAATTTATCATACGACATTTCACTAAGCTGTGTTCCGCGAGCGAGTCGCGACCGCTTCCGCGCATTTGGCAGCCACACCCGTGCTGCCGCGCAGTTGTGGTCAACTTATTTTAATCGCCAAAATATATTTTTCACATCATTGCGATATTTTAGCTGAGCTGTGTTCCGCGAGCTCATCGCGTCCGCGTCCGCGTCCGCCCGCCGCTTCCGCGAGTTTGGCAGCCAAACCTGTGCTGCCGCGCAGCTGTTGCCAACTTATTTTAATTGTCAAAATATATTTTTCAGATCATTCCGATATTCTAGCTAAGCTGTATTCCCCGTGCGCGTAACTTCCGCGCAACGAAATGATGCTATTGAAAAGAATACTCATTTTAAATGCATTGATTGTAGGACACATATTGAGAGCAGTATGCAAATGTTCACTTAAATAAATGTAAAAATTTAAGAATGTATTTGGGGAGTAAGTTCATTTTTTATTTCGATTAAAAAAAAAATGAGGAATTTGTTCATTTCTTTTGGGTACCTTTTTTTTAAGTTTGGGGAATTTGTTCACCGTGAAGTTATTCCCGTGTAAAGCAAATTTCAGAGAAATCCGTTGAAAGGTACAAAGTTGTATAGGGAAGAAATATACCACACAACAAAATATGAATTTTATATGAAAATTGGGCGTAAAAGTAGGCGTGGTCGTTAAAAATCATATGGCGACCTTACCTGGAATATGTACTAAATTTCTGAGAAAGCCATTGAAAAATATAAGTTTGTATAGCAATCAAATAAAGAAACAAATAAAAGGAAAAAAAATAAGTTTTATATACATAGAAGTGGGCGCAAAGTAGGCGTGGCCTGTAAGAAGCATATGGTGACCTTCCCTGTAGTATAGAGATCGTGTGACCAAATTTTAGACATCCCTTGAAAAATAAAAATTTCTATAGTGAACAAATATACCAAAAAACGGAAAATTAATTTTGTATAAAAAGTGGGCGTACAAGTAGGCGTGGCCGGTAAGAGTCATATGGCGACCTTTCCTGGAGTACGGAGATCGTGTGTACCAAATTTCAGAGAAATCCGTTGGAAAATAAAAATTTGTATAGCGTACAAATATACCAAAAAACAGAAAATGAATTGTATACAAAAAGTGGGCGTTAAAGTAGGCGTGGCCGGTAAGAATCATGTGGCGACCTTTCCTGGGGTATGGAAATCGTGTATACAAAATTTCAGGAAAATCCGTTGAAAAATATAAATTTATATAGCGGTCAAACAAACAAACAAACAAACAGAAAATGAATTTTATATATAAAGATTAAATTTGTTTTATTTAAAAAAAATTCTGATGAAGAAAATATTTATAGATTTTCTTATAGAGTCAATTTGACATCAAGAGTGCCCCAGAAAATAAGCCCCGAATACTATTTTTTAGAATTATTGAAATATTATCAACAAGTTTTATCGAAGTTCTTCCACAAATATATATTGTTTCGATATTTTGTTTTAAAAAAATATATATCTCACTAAATTTGAATTTTGACTTTAAAGAGGTACAGTTTATAGTGTCTAAATTTAACCTTAATTTACAAGATTGAGAACTTATATCAAGTAGTATAACATTTTGATAAAAGATATTTGAAATATGAAAACACCAAAAAGATGTAGACTAAAAATTGAAAAAGTATGAAAAATCAAGTTTTTTTTCAAATCCGCTAAAATAAAAACGCTGCCCTCGCCAAATTAAGAACAGTATACCTACAATGGTTGGCATTTTTAATCACACAAAGTAAAATTGGAGATTTTGAAATAGTGCTAAAAAATACGTACCGTTTTGACATTAATTTATAACGGCATAACAATAGACGAGATGCAAAATACTTTGCATAAGATCATTTTGTGGTCAGGAAAATGCAAAAATGTTGGTGTTTATTTTTTATTTATTTATTTATTTACTTGGTTTCCTGCACAACAAGACTAAGAGTCTTATAATTAAAGTACAGGATCGGTATAATGTGATACAGTATTTAATGAAAATATAACATAGTTTATAATTTGTATAAAAATAAGATAACAAAAATTATTTTACATACATATATTCAAAACAAAGCAAAGTTTAAACAATATTTAAATTGTATTGAAAAATTGGAAAACTTGTTTCCTAAAATGTCCTGCGTTGCTTAAATATTGTAATGTTGGCGGTAGCAAGTTCCAAAGACGTATGCAGTGTATATAGAACTGCCATTCAGAGACCAAACTTTTATGTCTTATTTGAATTATAGAATTATTTCTTCTTGAATTAGAAAAAGATATTCGATTAAAAAGATATGTAGGCTCACGTGTAAATATAATCTTATGCATCAGTATCAATGATCGTATCTTCAAGAGATCGCAAAAATTCACACCGTAAAGTTTTCGTGCATACGGTGTTATGTGGGACGATCTTTTCAAATTGTATACGTATCTCAATATAGAATAAAACGTAGTTGTTAATTTCCTAGAGCTAATAGAATCACAGCTAGCAAATAGTTCGCATCCGTACAACAAAGTTGGAATTAGATAGGTTTTTGCAAGTAGAACTCGTACATGGACTGGTGTAAGATGTTGAGTTTTCCACAGTGATCGAAGCATTGAATACGTTTTTCCCGAAGCGACATTTATATGATCAGACCAGGTGAGAGTTTTATTGAAAATAATTCCAAGATTTTTGGTTTTTTTGTGTAATTTCAATAATTTGACGGTTAAGCATAATATCTGGTATAACAAGGGAAGGCACTACTGATCTTCGAGTAATAACGATGCATTTAGACTTTGAAGGATTGAGACATAGCCCATTTGCCAGAGCCCATAAGTAAATTCATTTAAGATCCACATTTAGGTTCGCAACACAGTTATTTAGTTCATCGAAACGACTACAAACATAAAGTTGCACATCATCAGCATACTTATGAACTTTACAATACGAAAGTTGCCTAGGCAAATCATTTATATATATAGTGAAAAGAAGTGGTCCTAGAATCGAACCTTGCGGAACGCCCTTTTTTACTGGAAGCACATTCTATATTTTATTATTGGCGTTAACGTATTGTTGTCGATTTTCTAAATAAGACGATATAAGACGAGTTGCGGAAGGAGAGAAACCAAAAAAAGTTCTTAGCTTCATGCAGAGTATTTCATGATTCACAGTATCAAATGCCTTCGAATGATCTAAGAGCACTAGAAATGCAATATACCCACGAATATCTTCAGACACATCAATGAGTGCAGTTATGCAGCTATGTTTAGGACGAAAGCTTGATTGTCTGTCTGAGAGTAGGCCCATATTCTTGACATGTTTTCCAATTTGCTGATACAATAACCTTTCAAGCACTTTAGACAAGTATGGTAGGATAGCAATGGGACGATATTCTTTATTTGATTTAGGAATAGGTAACATTTTAGCATTTTTCCAACTTTGAGGAAATACACTTTTTGTGATAATAGTGTTAAAAATATGGGTAATTTGAGGTAGCAGTTGAGGGATAATTTCCTTTAAGAATCTGGGATGTATGTTATCAGAACCAACAGCATTAGATTTCACAGCTTGGCATGTGGAAAGTACTGCCAGTTGGTTTACGCATTGAATACAAAAAGCATTTTCCGATAAAGTTGAACTAATATCAGTATTGCGGGTATAATATCCATCGTTTATGGGGATGTCAGGGATATTTGTAAAAGATTCGTTAAGCGAATCAACATTTATGTCAGAATTGACAATTTCCTTAGATTTGCCGACACCAATTTCTCGTATGAGTTTCCACGTTTTTTTAGAGTGTGCAGCAGAAATAAATAATTTTATTTACTTGTTTTCTAGCTTTGGAATATTCGTCATATAAATTATCGGTTTTAAACAGTTTCCAACTTTTAAAAGCTTTATCCCTTTCACAGATTTTATCCTTAATCTGTTGATTGAACCAGGGTTTATTTTTGTTATTGTATTGTGTTGTTTTTAAAGGAACAGATTTGTGGAACACATGTGCCAAATTTTGTTCTAAAAAACTAACCTGATTGTCAACCGAAGGCATGTAGTAAATGGAGTCCCAATCGATTTTAGATAATTCGAATAACATCGCGTTTCGATCCATTTGTTTAAAATCATAATAAGTAACAACGTCATCCACCACTTGCATTTTAAAGTCAAATGATAGAAAAATTAAGTCGTGCTTTGAAAAAAAAGGTGCTGAGAGCTGATCATAGAGTAAGACTTTCTTTTTGCTACTGACAAAGAAAAGATCAAGTAACGAGTTACTTGTAGCAGTAAAATGAGTTGGAACTGTAATGTTAGTTGGAGAAAGGCCAATTGATTGCATTATGTCGTAAAATAGTCTCATTGATAACGTTTGAATTAAAATCCCCACATATTAAAATATCTTCATAATTGAGAGTTATAGTTTCAAGTATATTTTGAAAAACATCAAGGTCTATTCTTTTATTAGGTCTATAAACACATCCAACAAGTAATTGTTTTCCATGGGACGAAACTTCAACAAATATATGTTCAACCTTTTCATGAGGTTTAGATTTGCTATGAAATTTACACATAATGCCTTTTCTGACAAAAATAGCTACACCACCACAACGAGTATTCCTATTACAGCGAAAAATTTTGGTGTTGTAAATTATTTAAATATCTTTAAAAATGTGAGCTCGGTTTACTTAATCAATTTATTGCCTGGGAAAGTTGATAATAAACCTTGGCTGTTTTTCAACCGATAATAGATTTTGTTGTTTTATTAGAAAGATAATTTACTCCAGATTATGGTTTATTAATTAATTTAATTGAAAGTCAATTATTGATATCAAAATTTTTGTGAAAAATATTACAGTGTTACAATAATCCGACCAGGACGTCTTGTAATTCCAAAAAAATGTATGTCACACTAATATACATATATGTATATTTTTTTCTTATTAATATGTAAACTATTTTCGAGGATTCTTTTTTAAACTATCTGAATAAAATAAAAAAAATTATATTAACAGTGAGACATCCTAGAACGTTTAACAAAATCTTTTCTGATTACCAATATGTTAACAAATCAAAACAAAATCGAATTTACTTTAACCTTGCAAAATTGATAAAAAATAAATAAAATAAATTACCATAAACAGTGGCGGCATACATACAAATAAACGATAAATACATACATAAGTAAGTAGATGATCATCAATATAATATCATTTCAAAGCGGTGGTATTGCAATCGCATGAATATATATACATATTTTTTTCACTTAACGCAACATACGGTTGCACCTTTCACTGCATTAAATTGACACCTTATTACGGTATACACTTGCACACCTTTGCCTGGCATTTTGCGTAGAGAAAAATCGAATTGAATTGTGTACAAGGAAGTTTAATAAGCTTAAATACTTATATATAAAGAAAAAAAAAACTACAAAATAACAAATGATTATGCCATTGTGTGAAAATTAAGTCTACTTATGCTTTCGTAACAACGTAAATATTTAATAACAACAAAATGAATGTGCTCGATATAGAGACAGCTTAGTTTTTGTAAAGTTTTAAAATGTAAATTGCGTTTTTATAGAATATCGATTCTGCACATGTTGAATATAGCAGGGGTATTCAAGCAATAAAGTCGGTTATTTGTTAGATTTCTGTTTAGTTAGTTAGTTATTTTATTATAATTTAATTTGTATTATATTTAAAACTCTTAAATTTATTAAATATGTATTATGTTAATTAAAACTAGCAGATTCCTGTCCTCGAAATTCGAGCGTAATTTCTAGGAAATTTTTTTTTCATTAAGACCCCAAAAGTATACTAATCAATTATAGCCAACAAACTCATTTTTATTACAAACACATTAACAAATTTAATAAACACACACATAGCATCGTATAATTTTATGTATGTGTTAGTAGCAACTTTAAATGCAATTTACTCAAAATAAAGGAAAGAATTTAAAAATCTGTAAATCTGCAAATCGGCTAAGAAGAAATACCTTTCAAATAATATACGTTTGGTCAAAATCGGGACAAAACGGTTGAACAAAACAGCAGTCACAAACAAGTAAGAAAATTATTGTCGGTCTAGACCGCCTATATGATACCCTATACCATACGTTTAGAGACCCTATCTCTTAGGCCTAACTAATTGGATATAGAAAATAAGCATAAACCAAATTTGAGTGGCATTTGTATTAATTTTTTTGGCTGCAGATATGAAAAAGTTCATATCGGATGCTATGTCTATATGGGGACAAAGTCTAAAAATGGGCCGATCCTGACCATGGTTGGTAAAGTCTGTTGTATTTTGCGAAAATATATACAAACAAAATTTAAGATGAATCAGTGCAATACTTTTGTTTTTTGATAGATTTAAGTGAAGATCGGGAGGCAGCTCTATATGGGGCCTATGACTAAGAGTTGTCCCATAGGGATCGTTTTTGGACTATTCATTAATGGATGTAATAAACACATACAAATCCAATTTGACTAAGATCTGTACGACAATTTGGATCTTATGGCAATTTATGTCGATTTTATGGGGGTCGTTTGTATGTTGGCTAGGTCTGAACATGGACCGATTCTCACCAATTTCAATAGCGTTCATCCCATAGCCGATGAAAGCTTATATACCAAATTTAAAATATATTCATATTTGCGACCTGTAGTTCGATTACAAGGTTTACATCGACACACAGACGGACGGACGGACGGACGTACGGACGGACATTGTTAAATCGACTCAAAAAGTGATTCTGATTCGATCGGTATAATAAAAGATGGGTCTAGGTCAAATATTTTTGGTTGTTACAAACAGCAGCACAAAGTCATTATACCCAAACCACATTGTGGTATAGGGTATAAAAATCGCCTAGCTTATTAATATTATAGATATAATTTTATTTAAAATTAAAAAAAATCGCTAAATCTAGCGGGAAAATCGCAAAATGGCAAACGTGTACCTTTCAGTGGAGCGATCAGCTGATCTGACAGATGATAGTTAAAAGACAATTTCTATCAAGAGCTCGTCGAGTGCACGTCATGCTAGCTAAGCAAAACCTAGCTCAACACTGAGTAATCGTATTTAGCTGTGGTCGTGCATGCTTTTACAATTAACTGTAAGCTTCCATTGTAAAGGCAATGGTCGCGTTATAGCTTATGTACAGTTATGATGTGCAGAAAAACAGAAACCATGATAATAAGCCGCGATCATCAAATTTACATAGCATCCGAAGCAAGTTCAAAACTTCCGATACTTGGAAGTCACAACTAGCGAAGACGGAATAGTGATAGGGATTTAAATCGCTGAATAGTCACAATAGCCAATTTATACTACGCCTTAAACAAAAACTTCATGGGTAAAAGAGAAATTTATCCAACTCCACGTATATTTGAACAGGTCGATTTGTAGAGGACCGAAAAAACCGAAAAATCGGTTATGCGGAAAATAAACTAGGGATTCTACTGAGCAACTTTGCTGAAGAAACTATGGGCTTAAAATGTATACCGATCCAGCGATTTTTAAGGGGAAGTTAGACTTTGTATGGGAGGTATGGGTAATTCTTAATCAATTTTGATGAAAATTGGTACCGAGAAAAATAGATCTGACATATAGATGGCGACTCTAGTTTGGAAAAAAACCTTAGAAAACAGTTGTTTTAAGTTAAAAGGCGCCACTTTGTCTAGTATTTTTTTTTTTTTTGAGTGATCTCAGTGAATTTGTAAACATGGGAGAAATTGGTCACCGTTATGTAATTCAATACCTTCATTTGAAAGGTCTTATTCCAACCAGGGCTACATTCTACTATAGAGGAGTCTGCTACTTCGTTTACGATTACAAACTATTGCGTGGCAGAGTTTAAACGAGGCCGTTCAAGCTGCTAAGACAAACATCGTGGCCAATTGAAATGACCACGCCAGAAACGATTAAGAAAATCCACAAAACGGTATTACCTTAAATGATAGCCATTTCAAAAAGTGCTATACATTACATATTGACAGAAAATTTGGGGATCAGAAAACTGTTTGCAAGATGGTGCCGCGTTTCATCACAATATAACAAAAACATCGTAGTGAAGATGTTTCAGTAGATTATTTAGCAATGTTTCACTGCAATAAAGTCGAGTTTTTGCAACGATTCGTAACCATGGATGAGACATGGGATCACCACTTCCCACCTGAGACAAACAAACAGTCAAAACAGCGGACTGAAACGGGAGAATCGTCTCCAAAGTAGTCCAGGACAGTTTTATCTGAAGGAAAGTTTATGGCGTCTTCTTTGTGGGATGCTCGTCAGATAATTTTTATTGATTATCTTCAAAATGGAAAACCATTCAACGACGAGTATTATGCTAACTTATTGCAGCGTTTAGGTGATGAAATTTAGGAAAAAAACAAGGCCGCCCTTAGCGAAAAAGAAAGTATTGTTTCATCAAGAAAATGCATCTACTATTGCGATGGCCAAAATCCTTGAATTAAATTTCGAATTGTTTCGTCACACACCTTATTCGCCAGATTTAGCTCCCTCGTATTATTTTCTATTTCTAAATTGAAGCAATGGCTCGGTTGTAAAAGATTTCCCAACAATGAAGAGTTAGAGTTGGCGCTTGATGACTATTTTAATAAGCTAAACAGTTCTTACTATAAGCAAGGTATTGAAGCTATTGAATATCGCTGGGAAAGGGGTTTCAAGCTAAAAGGAGATTATTTTGAGAAATAAAGAAACAATTTTCTCATATTTTTGTTTTCTTTGTCAGCTATTTTACTGAAATTTTTATCGCCACTTTGTTACTTTGTAACTACCAGGGCTGTGGAGTCATCAAAAAAATTTCCAACTCCGACTTCATCCGCTGAAATTTTAAGGTCCGACTCCGATTATTCCTAATCTGACTTCCATGCTAAATGTATATGGACATATTTTTAAAAACAGTGATAATTATGCAGTGGGTAATTTATGCCATTGAATCAATATAAGATTAGTTTTTTCAAATATCTTATATTTTTTTTTATTAATTCTTTTAATAATAAACAAAATACTATAAGGTCGGAAATTTAAAATAACAAAATTTCAAGAACAAGAAAATAACTCTGCATTTGCCTTTAAAAATAGGATAGCCTCAACAATATCTGGCTTCATTGATGCTCTCAAATCGGATATGATGATTCTAAGTGCAGAAGATAATACTTGTGCGCGGTGATCAGAGCAGCACCCTTGATAATATTTTTGATAAATATGAAGAACATTCAAATTCCTCTACGTCCTTTAATGCCTGGTAGAAGTCTGTTCTAAATGTAGCTAAGACTGTTGGAGTTTCTGCGTCTCCGCTACTTTCTGCTAAATTTAAGTGACGACGCTTGGACTGCTCCTGCTCGTCTAAATTCTTTTCCAGATCATCATGTGTACATAAGTATTTTTTTAAATTTGTAATAAAATAAATAAATCTATACTTAGTATGAATTTGGAGTTCAAATTAATTATTTGTTTGATAATAGTTACTCACAGGAAACTTGAACTCCACTTTGACTTTCAGTTTTCAAAGTAATTTTTTTTTTTTAATAAAAAAAAAATCGTGTGAGTCCGATCACAGGGGATATGTGTAAACATGTAGTAATTAAAGAGTTTTTTATGGTACTTTTTTAAAATCAAACAGAAAGCGTCATCTGTATATCACTTATAGAAATCAACTGCAGGGGCCCTGCTAACATAAAAATATTTATTATTATTTATTATTTCAACTGGTTAATTTTGATTTTTCGTTTTTCATTTTTTATTTTTCGTTTTTCGTTTTTCATTTTTTATTTTTCATTTTTTATTTTTCGCATTTTTAAATTTTTTCATTTAATTTTTTATTTTTCATTTTTCGTTTTTCCTTTTTTATTTTTCATTTTTCGTTTTTTTTTTTTATTTTTCTATTTATTTTTTATTTTTCACTTTTTACTTTTCATTTTTCTTTTTTTAATTTTTCATTTTTAATTTTTCATTTTTCACTTTTCATTTTTCACTTCTAATTTTTCGTTTTTCATATTTTATTTTTCATTTTTCACTTTTCATTTTTAATTTTTTATTTTTCATTTTTTATTTTTCATTTTTCATTTTTTATTTTTTTTTTTTTGTATTTTTCATTTTTTATTTTTAATTTTTTATTTTTCATTTTTTATTTTTTATTTTGTATTTTTAATTTTTCATTTTCAAAAAGGTTATTGCATATCATAATTTTTTTACCAATACAATCATAAGTCACACCGATTTTGTATTACGTCTTACGCTGTTGTTGTGATTGTATTGTGAAATAGATTTTTAGCCCCCTGCGCGTATAAATGTTACACACACATCAAATATTAACTAAAACAGCAGACCTATAATATATAACTTGAACTATAATTTTTTACAACACAAACAAATCAATTTTAATTTTATGCTGAATATTATTCAAATTAAAATTAACCACAAACCTTAAGAACCTCTATTTTCAGCTAGATCAATAACCGAGTGTAAGTTCTGATAATGCAATTTAAACTCTTGCCCGCACTAATGAAAATAATACAAAAATATTATATTATTTCATTTAAGTACTTGAATGAATTAATCTCATAATATAAATTAAAATCTACTTATTCATAGCGACCTGTTAAATTATACGTAGCCAATTTCGAAGAATTTTTATTGCCAAATATTTTAAAAATTACAAATTGACTCTGGGTCACCTTCAGCCTCGATTTACCCTTGTTTGTCCTGCCGTTAGAAGAAGTGGGCCTTCGTACAGCCCATAAAATTTTTAAAAAAATTTACGCCATACTAAATTTGCTTACTCTCTTAATTTGTATGCTGAATTGGAAAATCACGCTACAAATACATTTTTCAGATATTACAGACCATAATCGATATTGGTTCTTTAATATTCAGATCTTTTATAAACAAAAATCCTTCCTACCATTTCTTATCACTTTCCATTTATAATTAATCTTCTTCGCTAGTGAAAGTAGGAATTTATTATTAAAATGAAAAGGATATACGTTTCTATCTCTATTTAAATCCCATTAAAAGAAAAAGTGCGCAACAAAATATCTATTTCCTTCCGTTTGTGATTCTTTAAATTTACGCAAACAAAATCAATGAAAGGATTTTTTCATTCTTATAAAATGCGTTTGCGATTTATTTCTTTACAACAGGTTGTAAATTTATATTTCCTTTTAAAACAACACATAACGAAAGGGTAATTAAACCTTTCGTTTTGTTTAAGTTAGCAGAACCATAAAGGTTTCTTATTTATCCTCTTTACTATTTGCAATTTGATACAGCTGATGAAAATGATGATGATGTTTGCCAAATACACACAGTAACTATTTGAAATATTTTCCCGTCAAAAAGAACATAAATGAGTGAGAGCATTTTTTTTCTTTTCTTTTTAATATCAAATTTTTTTTAACAGGTAGTTTGGTGTTTATTTTCCTTTTCAAATCGTAGCTGAGAAAGTTGTAGATTTTGGTGATGATTGCAAAATATGAAATTGAAATTTAATATTTTTCATATAGGAACTTTTTTTTGATCACATCATTGTATAAAGATGAAATTTTAAACCAATTATTTCACTTGTTTACAATAGCGAATATAAATGTTAAGCAACTTTGTATGTTATAAAAATAGATTGTTAATACATTGGAAAAATCTCAGTCTTCGTCGTTGCTTAACACACCATTTGTATTGAGGTTTGGCATGTATATGTAACCGGACTAACTATCCGGAGTTAAGTTTATGTTTTTTTAAACAGTTTGGTACACTTTTAATCTTTTGAATTGAATATTAAGAACTTAATTTAATTAGAATTCAACAAAAAGAAATTGTTTTCGCCTCTCACAGGTGCTGATGCTTATAAATATAAAAAATATTTGACTTAGACACACATTTTATTATACTGATCGACTCAGAATCACTTTGTGTCCGTCCGTCTACGTGTCCATGTCAACGTTTTATCAAACTACACGTTGCAAATATGAATATATTTGGTGAAAATCGTGGCATGTTCAGATCTAACCCCCCATACATATAACCCCTACCAGACCGAATAAATTGGTCGAAGGATATAGATTATTATAAATGTATCGATACAATTTAGTATGTGTGCGTGAATTATAGCCAATAGTCAGAAGTCCAAAAATAAACTCGCTGGGACTATTTTTGGTCATTGTCCCAATATTCACGTAAATCATAAAAAAAAAACAAAAAGACTGCATAGACTTTCTTAAAATTTGGTTAGTATATGTTTTAAAAAAAGTGAGTGACTTTACTAAATATGTTCATGATCAGTCCATTTTCGGGTATAGTCCCCACATAAAATTAATATCAGCTATGAACTTTTTCATAACTGCACGTCACAACTTAATAACAAAGTTTGGTTTATGCTTAATTCTAAATCCTGTTATTGCCTCAGCAAAGTTGGATCCAAGTCCCTCTTTTGAAACGTATGGTATAGTCGGTGTAGACTAATTATAATTTTATTACTTGTTTTTCCTTAAATTTGTTTTTACTTCAAAAATCGACGAGGACATATAAATAAGTCCGTGAACTTCGCTCTTATATAATTAAAAACAAGTAAGACCTAAACTACTATACGACACTCTATATATACCATGGTTTAGAGACCCTATCTCTTCGGTCCAACTAATTGGATATAGAAAATAAGCATAAACCAAATTTGAGTGGCATTGTTGTTAATTTTTTAGCTGCAGGTATGAAAAAGTTCTTATCGGGTGCTATATTTATATGGGCACTAGGACGAAAAATGGACCGATCCCAACCATATTTGGTAAAGTCGCCTATATTTGAAAAATTAAATAAATACCAAATTTGAGAAAAATCTGTGCAATATTTTTATTTTTTTAATAGATTTAAGTGAAGATCGGGAAGCAGCTCTACATTTGGCCTACGACTAAGAATTGTCCTATAGGGATTATTTTTGGACTACTGATTAATGAATATAATAAACACATACAAACCCAATTTGACTGAGATCTATATGATAATTTCGATCTTATGGCATTTTATGTCGATTTCATAGGGGACATTTGTATGGAGAGTAGGTCTGAACATGGACCGAATTTCACAAATTTCAATAGCGTTCATCCTAGGAAAGCTAATATACCGATGAAAGCTTATATACCAAATTCCATCAAAATATATTCATATTTGCCACCTGTGGTTTGATTACAAGTTTTACATGGACACACAGACAGACAGACAGACCGACGGACGGACTTTTGTGTTTGGTAGCTCCGTAAAGAAGAGATGGATGTCGCGTTTATTTACAATTGACCATAAATGTAATCCTGTGCACAGGTGTACACGTGTGGACTACGAATTACCACCGCATCTTTGTTTATTCCGATGTTTGATTTCGGCGTTTTTTGATTTTGGAGACTTTTTGTAATTTGCGATTTACGGTTTTCGTGATTTTTGATTTTGGAGCTTTTTGTGATTTTTTTGATATTCGCGATTTTCGGTTTTGGCAGTTTTTGATTTAAGCAACATTTGATTTTGTCGCTTTTTGTTATTCGCGATTTTCGGTTTGGCGATTTTTTAAATTTTGCAATTTTTGTTATTTTTTTTTTTTTTGCTATTTTTGATTTTGGTAATTTTAGTTATTCGCGATTTTTGGCTTCGGCGATTTTTGACCGACGATTTTTGTTTTTTTGAGAATTTTGGTTTGGCGGTTTTCGTTCCATATTTTCCACGACTACTCCAAATGGTAATTCATTTACTTGTCAAAAGTTTCAAGACTGTTATTTTCATAGTACTTCATATGTGGTATAGGACGTGCCGCGCCCATTGGGCAACTACTCACATTAATAAATTATGAACACAAAGTCCTAAGGCTTTCACTATAATAGTACTCCAGTTATATGATATTAAATATTTACTTTGTATGGGGGTGCCACGCCCACTGGTCGGATCCTTCCCATTTTTTATCAGACTACTCTCGTTATTAACTCATGCACTCATACATAGTTCCAGTTATATGACATTAAATATTTACTTTGTATGGTGATTGCCACTCCCATTGCTCCGATCCAGCCCATTTTGTCAAATTGGTTTAATATCTACTTGTACATAGTTTCAGAACTTTTGCTGTCGTACTATTCTAGACATTATATGTTACAATTAAATTTAAAGTATATACTTTATGTGCGAGGTGCCTCGCCCACTTGAAAAATCAAAAAAATATGGCTTACTTTTCCTTCCGGATAGGCAGTTACCTACTATAAAAATTTCAAGACGATCGGTCCAGTGGTATAGTCTCCAATAAACCACAAACAAACAATCATACAAAACTCCATTTTTATATATGGCTAATTACTTAGTGACAGACATGACATTCAGTAATCTTTCTAATCCAATATTATGCAGTAAAAGTTTTTCAGTGTTCATATAAATATACAAAATTATGCGGACGGACCTGACGAACACATTTACCATTAGAAAAAGTGAAAAAATATTCTTATTAATAATTGGATAATTGAGGATCTTTGAAAATCTCTGAAGTTATTTGAAGTTTATAGTTCATATACTCGTTAGAACTAGTTTATTAATTAAGCACTAGCATATTCCAGCCCTTGAAATTCGGGTGCAAATTCTAGGAAATTTTATTTTTTCTCAAATAAACACCCTAAAGGCATGCTAATCAATTATAGCCAATTGACAAATCAACACAAAAACAAGCTCATTTTTATTACAAACATATTAACAAAATTAATAAATACACACATAGCATTTTATAATTTTATGTATGTGTTAGTAGCAACTTTAAATGCAATTTACCCAAAATAAAGGAAAAAATTAAAAAATCTGTAAATCTGTAAATCTGGTGAACAGCTAAAAAGAAGTACCTTTCAAATAATATACGTTTGGTCCAAATCGGGATAAAAGTGTAGAACAAAACATCGGTCACAAGAAATCGCCTAGCCCATTAATATTATAGATATTTTTGAATTTCTATATTTTTAACCTCTCATATTAATCAATTGTTTACATGATTTGTTAACTCAAAAACTATAAAATATTTTTATTTTTTAATTTACTTTCTTTAGGAGGTTTACCGCCATTTTTAGGGGTTTTCCCAAAATGAATCATTATTCAAGCTTTAACTATTAATAATCAATTATTTTCATTACTTTTCATAATATTAATAACTTTAATTGCGCTATATTTTTATATGCGATTATGTTATAGAGCATATATACTAAATTATTATAAAAATAATTGTTTAAATTTTTCAATTCTAAATTTTTTTATATAAAAATTTTTATAATTGACTAGCTGTAACCCGATGTGCTTCGCTACACCCATCGAAACGAAATAAATAACTGCGAATACATTGTGTAGAAAACTATTTTATTTATTATTGACGATTTTTGATTTTGGCGATTTGAATTTTGGCGATTATTTTTTTTCCGATTTTTGTTTTTTCCGATGTTTTATTTTGCCTTTTTTGATTTTGGCGATTTTTATTACTTGCAATTTCCGGGTTTGGGCGATTTTTGATTTTGGCAATTTTTGTTATTCGCGATTTTCGGTTTTGCCGATTTTTGATTTGGCGTTTTTTTGCTACTTTTGATTTTGACGAGTTTTGTTTTTAGATTTTTCATTTTGGCGATTTTTGTTATTGGCGATTTTTGTTATTCGTGATTTTCGGTATTGGCGATTTTGGACTTTGTCAATTTTTTTTTTTGTAATTTTTGTTATTCGCGATTTTCGGTTCTGACAATTTTTGTTTATTGGTGACTTTTTTTTGGCGATTTTTGTTATTCGCTATTTTCGGTTCGGCGATTTTTACTTTGACGATTTTTATTTTTTGTGATTTTTGATTTTGGCGATGTGGTATTCGCAATTTTCGGTTTTGGCTATTTTGATTTTGGCGATATCACCCATATTTTCCACGATACTCACATTGGTAATTAAAATGCCATTTTCATAGTACTTCATATTTTTTGTATTGGAGGTTCCACGCCCATTGTTCCGATCCCGCCCATTTTTTATCAGACTACTCATATTAATAACTCATGAACTCAGACAAAGTTCCACGGCTTTAACTTTTACAGTTTTCCAGATATATGACATTATATATTTACTTTGATCACGCCCATTTTTTCCGAGTACTAACGTTGATAACTTATGAACTCACACAAAGTCCCAAGACTTTATCTACTATCCACGCCCATTGTTCCGATCCCGCCCATTTTTCCGCGACTCTTCAAATTAGTTTATTATGTGCATGCTATGTGCTTTTCGATTGATGTATAAGATAAGGTTCCTCTTTATTGAGAATATGAAAAAAATACACTTTTCAAAAAAAGTGCAAATAAAATGAAACATTTTTTGTCAGAAAAGAAAACGGTATAAGATTGTGGTTTTTTCCTCTTTCGGATTATTTCTTCTTTATATTTTATAATTTAAAGCTTTAAGTTAAATAAGCTATAAATATCAGAATGATCTCCTAAGATTTAGTAAATTTCTTAATCCTTTAGAATTGGAGTCTATAAGTAGATTTATAATATATTGTCTAAATTTCAGCCATTTAATCGCAATAGTGATTATTCTCTAAAAATCATAAAGATATTGGAACTTTACACTTTATTGTAAGAGCTTGATTTGGAATATTTATTATTTTTTATTATTTATTTATTTATTGGAACTGCTCCATACACAAGACTAAAAGTCTTATTTTGCAGTATGGAACTGATTGTATTTAAAATTATAAAATCGTTAATAAATTAATAACTAATTACAAATTTTCTTTATATAAAATGCAAAGAACAATAAGAATAAAATTAAAGAATAAAGTTGAAATATTTGAAATTTAATTTAATCAAATGTATTATAATATCAAATAATATTTAATATTTTAAATTGTTATGCTGAAAACAGTTTAAAAATATTTTCTTTAAATTTTCGTGCGTTACTTAAAAGTTGAGAGCTATGGGGTATAGAATTCCAGAGAGATACTGCGAATATGTAGAAATGCCACTCCGATATTAAACTTTTATATCTAATTGATCTAATTCTTTTTCCCCTGCTTATATCTGAAATATAAAGTTTGTCGTACAGATGTTCCGGTTTGTGGGTATACACTATTTTATGTAAAAAAACTAAAACTCTTATATTTAAAAGATTATCTAAAGAAACGCCATATAGCTGCGATGAAAACAAAGATACACTAGAACGTCTATTAAGTCCATACACATATCTGATTATGTTGTTAAATGCAACGTTCAATTTCCTTTTACTAATTGTATCACATTTCGCAAATAGCTCACAACCATACAGTAAAACAGGCATCAGATAAGTTTTGGCAAGTAGGATTCTTATTTTCATAGGTGTACAATGCTGGGTTTGCCACAGAGTTCTAGTCATAGAGAAAGTACGACCACAGGCATAGTTAATATGGTTCGACCACGTAAGAGTGTCATTAAAAAAAATACCTAGATTCTTAGCAGATTTAACGATTTCAATTTTCTGATTATTTATAATTATATTAGGTGTAATATTTAGTTTGGAAAGTCGCTTTTGAATTACAATGCATTTTGATTTTTTCGGATTTATCTCTAATCCATTTGCCGTTGCCCATGTATAAATACGATGGAGTTGCTGATTAATAGAGACAATACACTGGTCGATTAGGGCATTACTACAGCTGGTATAAAGCTGAACGTCATCCGCATACATTCTTACATTACAATTTGTTAAAATGCCTGGGAGGTCATTTGAGTACAATGAATATTAGGGACTTCTTTAAGTATCCTGATTCGAGCCGTATTAGGACATTCTGGAGCATTAACTGGAAATGATCAAATTTTTAACGTAATTATCGTATTAATCGGTATAATCAGATTTAGTCAATTTAGCTATGTCCGTCCGTCCGAATGTCTGTTTTCCGTCTGTGTCTCCATGTAAACCTTGTAATCGAACTACGGGTCTCAAATATTTAATGAAATTTTATATATAAGCATTAGGACGACCACTATTGAAATTGGTGAAAGTCTGTGCATGTCCTCATACGAAAAACCCATATGAGATCGACTTAAATTGCCATAAGATCCGAATTACCATACAGATCTCGATAAAATTTGGTTTGTGTGAGTTTTTTATAGCCATAAATCAGTAGTCCAAAAAATCCTATAGAACACTTATTAGCCCCATTAAATGCTGGTTCCCTATCTTCTCTTAAATCAATCAAAAAATAAAAATATTGCACAGATTTTTCTCGAACCTTGTATATGTTTATTCAAAAAACAAGTAAGAGTGTTAAATTCGGCTGTGCCGAATCTTTGATACCCTCCACCTCGGTTTGAGTCTTGATAATAAATGTAAATGAAAAAGTAAACAATTTGTTAAACTTAATACCAAATTATTTCAGCAAATTCTTTGGGTTGGTTTTCGTCTTTTCTATTATTTCGGATTTATTTCAGTGTTTGCTTTCTGGTCATCGTGGTTGCTGATCGTCATGCATTTAGGTTATATATCTATATGCATGCGTTTCCTGTTATTTTTTATTAAAATATTGCCATATTTGGAAAACATAGAGAATAAATTTATAATAATAAATATTCAAATTAGGGATGCCAAACGCAAAAAACCAAATGTCCCAAACATTTTAAATAAAATAATTTGTTCTCTTTATTCTCTGAAAAACTTCAAATTTTCATCCAAAAAAATTGTGAAAATTTATATAAAAAAAATTAACATTCTCATCAAATTGCATTTATTTATGTAACAGTTTTTATGTTCGCAATTCTTAAATATCATTTGACGTTTTCTAAAATTCATTGAATTTAAATTAATGTTTTCTGTAGTGTGATTCTGTAACTTTTAACGATCCGACAATCGCAAAATATATCGACAGCTATTGTTGTTTGCACCAAGGATTACATCTTACATCTTAACTCCTTAGAGAAAAAAGAAGGTTACGGAAAAGATGGCAAATAAGTAGGAACATATTTGATAAATGTTTATTCAATAAAGCTTGCAAGGACCTCAAAGCCTTGCTGGTTGAACATAAAAATGAAAAAACCTCACAATTTCTTGAGAATATAAATAATTCAAAATACGAAGAACACCTCCTATGGAAAGCTACAAAATTTCTTAAAAGACCAACTAAAAGGAATATCATCTTAAAAAATGCAGATAATTCATGGTGTAGAACTGACAAAGCCACCTCGGACGCCTTTGCTATTCATTTAAAAAACACATTTGTGCCGTTTTCTTTTAACACAGCAACACAACAAGACGAAGTTTTAGATTTTTTGGACTGTCCTTTGCAAATGGACCTTCCAATTAAATGTTTTACACCTAGCGATGTTAAAGCGGAAATAAAAATTTTAAATAAAAAAAAGGCTCCTGGATATGACCTAATTGATGCGAAAGTTGTTA
Organism: Cordilura impudica; assembly: GCA_963682025.1. Classification (NCBI taxonomy): domain Eukaryota; kingdom Metazoa; phylum Arthropoda; class Insecta; order Diptera; family Scathophagidae; genus Cordilura; species Cordilura impudica. Next base: position 70,419,061 of record OY821520.1, read on the forward strand.
GTAAGTTAACGAATAATATTAAGGCTTGATCATTTTCCATCACAGTGGAAATGTGCGGAGATCATAATGATTCCAAAACCGAACAAACCACAAAATTTGGCAACATCATTCAGACCAATTAGTTTACTAGTCATTTTCTCAAAAATATTTGAAAAAATTTTCCTTCGGCGATTGTCACCGATTCTAGAATCCAGAAATATTATTCCGGAACATCAGTTTGGTTTCAGACACAATCATGGTACTCCAGAGCAGATTCATCGAATTGTCAATGTTATAACTGACGCACTAGAGAAAAAAAGATATTGTTCTGCAGTCTTCCTCGACATTCAGCAAGCTTTCGACAGAGTCTGGCATCTGGGTTTACTCTACAAAATTAAAAAGTTTTTGCCTGCACCTTTTTATCTATTTTTTAAAAGTTATTTATCTGATAGACATTTTTATGTTAAAAACAATGATGAAAGATCAGAACTATACGAAATAAAAGCTGGAATACCCCAAGGTAGTGTACTGGGTCCAATTTTATACACTATTTATACAGCTGATATGCCGATCCTCGATAATGTTATGGTGGCTACATACGCAGATGATACTGCAATTATTGCTACAAGCGACTGCCCTGTAGAAGCATCTTCGTTTGTCCAAAATGAGATCAATGAACTTGAATATTGGTTACGAAAATGGAATGTAAAAGTGAATTCTCAAAAATCTCACCATACAACGTTCACATTGAGACGAGATAACTGCCCATCTATCACTATAAATAGTAATTCCATTCCAACGAGTGAAAAAGTGAAATATTTAGGAATGGTTCTTGATAGGCGGCTCACCTGGAAGGCTCACATTAAAAATAAACAAGAACAACTTAAAATTAAAACCAAAAAACTTTACTGGCTTATAGGCCCGAAATCTCAGCTAAGCTTAAATAATAAATTAAGGATATATAAAATTATATTAAAACCTGTGTGATCATATGGTATACAATTATGGGGTACCGCCAGTAATTCGAATATTGACATACTTGAAAGATTTCAATCAAAAACATTAAGACTTATCACTAACGCTCCATGGTATATTACAAATAAGGCAATCAAAAGAGATCTTTCTATATCAACAGTTAAAGACGAAATCAGAACCATAAGTGAAAGATACCTGCAGAGACTAAGCAACCATGTTAATCCAGTGGCAATAGCTTTATTAGATAGCACAGGCGAGATCAAAAGGCTTAAACGCAATCATATACTAGATCTACCATTCCGTAAATAATCATTATTCAATATGTAAAAACAAATGAAAATAACACTGTAAATATTATTAAATTGTAATAATTAATATTCTTGTGTATCTCACTGGAGATACACAATATCTGTGATATATCAATAACTAATCAAATTTGCTTATTATCCTTGGATAGATTGTAAATAAAGAAATATTAATAAAAAAAAATAAAAAAAAATTTAAATTGTAAACGAGTGGCATCTCTGTCAAAATAAGCGAAAAACACAAAGAAGAATAGAAAAAAACAAATTACTTCGTGTTTGACAGGATGATTTTATGTTTATGTTTAATATCTTTATTTTTTTACTAATATTTTTATTTGAAAATGAAATAATGAATTGAATATGCTATTTAATTTTTTTATTTATATAAAAAAGATTTTTTAATAAAAGCAAAATATTTTCACTATTTTATGATTTTTATTTATGTATGACGACATTTCAACCTAAAAATTTAAGTTTTTATCGATTGAATAAACAACACAAAAATGGTTGTAGTTTAGATAACAACAGCTGACTTTAACAATAGCGAATATCATTTAAAAATTTTACTGATAATTTTGCAATTTTCTTTTTTTAACCATTCGACTATCGTTAAAAGAAGTTACTGAATCGCGGTACTGAAAAGCTATTAATTTCTCCTGAATGTCAAGATTTTTTTTTAAATGTAAAAATTTTTTAAATGTAAACATAGGTATTTGGAGTTTTTTTTTTTTTTTGGAATTTCAATTTGTGTTTAACGAATAAAATTTATATATTAAAGATGCAATTGATGTCTTCTAAATTTAAAATTATAATTTCCTACGTTTTGATATGATTTTCCGAAATTCAATTAATTGTAATTTATAATTGGAAATTTTTAATTTCAGTTTTTAAAATTAATATTTTCTTAAATTTGAATGGAAAATTTAAAAAGTGCAATTTTGTATTTATGTGAATAATAATGCTTTAGTAATTATAAACAATTTTTAAAAATTAGATGTAATCGCAATCAGATATTTTGTAGGTAAAGCAGAATAATAATTCTATATAACTATGTAGAACTATTTTGAAAGCAAAAAACTCATTGATGAACTCGGTAACTCTATTTTGTAAAGACAACAAAAAGTTAATATGCCAAACTTATGTTCATATTTGTAAAAGAATAATGAAAATACGTATGAAATAAAAGACCAGCCCGTGTATACTCTTAACATTGTTCTGTATGATATCCAGTTGAAAATATTAGCATTCATGTTAAAATAGAAATAACTATTGTAAAGCTAATTAGAACAAACAAAAAATTGTGCCGCCATCTACTGTGGCATAGTCACGCCGAGCAAAATGAAGTGACACTCTGTTAATGCAAAAGAAATGTATTTTTCCCCACAACAAAATATTGCAGAATTTTATGTAAATAAAATAATATACCGACTTATTTCTAACATGCAGTTGTTATGGATATACATGTATATTATTTGTATTATTTAATATGTTTATATAAATTTATAAATAAATTTATACATAAAAATTTTTTTTTGCTATATTTACATTGTTTTTTTTTTTATTAACAACTAGGTATTTTCGCATTATTTGCTTTAGATGTTGGTGAATTTTTACTCCCTTTATATTACCTCGTAGTGTCTGCTTGTCGAAAAAATTTTAGATCGATTTTAACCAATTTCCCGTAATCCATTCGATCTAAAATTTTGCACGCAGGCTCGTGGTAATAACAGAAATGATCTAACAAATTTTTAGAGTGATGCCAAAACAATGGAAACTTTTAAATTTTTCTACCAGAGTTAATAAAAAAAATGTACAAAGGGTTAGTTTTTATTATATTATTACCACAACGAGCACAAAAACAACAAGTCTAGCTATGACAACAAACAACATTTAGAATAACAACAAGAACAATATAGAAACATCATATTTTTCTTTTTTTTTACTTTTTCAGAGATTTTCCTGGACCTGTTCCACCTATTTTAATGGTTTTTGAAATAGAAATCTTCCCGTGAATTTGGTGAATCATTCCCACTAAAAATGATCACTGTAGCTGCACTATTAAGGGCGTGATCGTGACAAGAACAACATAGAAAATTATATTTTTTCAAGACTTTTTTTAGTTCTTCATTCAAATCTCGGGCCCTAATCGACTGATTTGGACAATTTTAAATAACAAACTTTTCAGGATGCTAGTGAATCATTTTTTATGTAAACGAGCACCCTAGCTGGCCGATTGATGCCGTCAACGTGATTTCCACAGACGGACAGACGGACATCGCTATATAAACTCCGGTTGTTATAAGGATCACAAATATATATATTTTATGGGGTCCAAAATTTTTTTCTAATTATTACAAACGGAATGACAATCTTATATATACCCTCTGCACACTGGAGTGGAGGGTATAATAATTTATGTTACCGAATGTGGTCAGGATCGCTCCATTTATCGACCTAGTCGCCATGTAAATATAGCATCCAATATGAATCTTCTTAATGTCATCAAAATATATTGTATATGTACAAGGTTTACATGGACACATAGACGGACGGACAGACGGACATCGCTAAATGGACTCAGAAAGTTAGTCTGTGTCGATTGGTACAATAAAAGATGGGTCTAGGTCAAAAATGTATGTTACTTACAAAAACATCAGCACAAATTCATTATACCTTGACCACGTAGTGGTATAAGGTATACAAATTATTAAAACAAATTTGGGTTTATGCTAATTTTCTATACCCAATTAGTTGAACCTAAGATGCTATATTTAAACCCATGGTGTAGGGTATCGTATAGTCAGTTCAGCTTTTATAAACTTAGTAGTCTTGAGGTTGCATGTTAATATTAACTCTGGAAGTCAATATCATTGTTTCCAATAGTAATAATGGAATTAAAATTTGTTTTTAATGCAACTTATGTATCAGAAAATATATAAAAATTGGTTTTATTAAGTTTACATAATTTCTAGTGCATATTTATTAACGTAAACTCGTGTTCAAAAAGTTCATATTTATTTGTGCCATAAATTACTGCTTGATTCCTATTTCAACAAGTTCCGGCCGCTTGAGAGTGAAACTTTTAAAAGCTACAGTACTTCAATGGTAAAGGGTACAATAAGTTTGTGCACACAGAAAACAGATTCATTATGGCTACCGAATTTACCAACCGAATTGCGATAATGCTAATAGCCGAATTTCGGATTCACTATGATTACAATTATATTGCCTAAACAGTAAATATTTTATCATAATATAAAATTTGCAAGTGCCTTTAAATTTCTGTTGACACAATCGAAAATACGGTTATTCCACTTTAGAGCAATTCGGTTGGCGAATATTTTTTCTGTGTGTGTAAATGTTTTGCTAAAACTTTTTTCTTATACCGATGGACTCAGATTTATTTACTGGTCGCAAATATAAAGTAATTTGAGTAAACTTTTGTATATGAGCTTTAGTGATGAACCCTTTGTGAATCAGTCTATAATTAGTGCTGGTATCCTTACAAATGTCACCTGGATAATGCTTTAATAAACATTTGATCCCTTGTCTTTCTGGGGATACGAATTTCCTCATCCATTTTACACGTAAAGTTACATTCTAAAATTGTATACATTGTGGATAAGTTCGATGCACCTATGAGTGGGTTTTTATGAACCAAATGTGGAATTATTTTATTAGCTGTAGAACGTTTAAATCAGCCATTATGGAATTTTAAGTAGAAAGGCCAATTCTAAAGCAAATCCGGTTAATTACACTAAAAAAAAACTTCAACAATATTTACAGTTTTATACTGCGTATGACCATTTTTTTTTATTAATTTTCTGTATGCACAACTTATAATTAGTGTTAGTAAACAATTTCTTTTTTTTAACTTTTATTTTAATGATGCTGGTGTTAAAAATCTTCCTCTTTCTTTTAATTGATGTCTGTTTCAGGACGCGTTATTTTGTTTCTTGCTAAGTCCTAAAAAATGTATCTAAATCATAATATTTGGTTAAGCGGGGTCTCATAATCATATTCCATAGGTCAAAAGAAATTGTAAGGGCAAACAAAATCATTTAAGCTTTTGCAGTGGCGCGTGGTTCCAAACTGATGTTAAAACCGTTAGCCATTTTCAAAATAATATCACCCTGCAGTTGGTAATCCTTTTGAGGACGGGTCGAAGAAACATAATAGTTGCGTACAATGGTAGAAATTAGTACCTTTAATTGAAGCATGGCAAATTTGCGGCCCACACAACTGCGGGGTCCAGCACTGAAGGGAATATAACTGTAGTAATGTCTTTTTGCAGTGCGTTCGGGTAAGAAGTTATCAGGATTGAATTTTTCGGGTTCAGGATAGATTTCAGCATTTCTGTGTACCATATATTGGAATACAACTGCAGTGGTACCTTTAGCTAAAGTATAAGGGCCGGATTTCAATTGAAGATCTTCTTCCAATTTACGGGCAATAAAGGGTACTGGTGGATACAAACGTAGGGTTTCGCAAATGACACGCTCCAAGTAAGACATTTGTAAAGTATCGGCAAATGTACAGTCACGATTGATGTCATCGCCGAAGATTGCTTGTTGTTCCTCAAAGACACGTTTTTGAATGTCCTTGTGAAGACCCAACATGCATAGAGCAAAACTGGAACCAGAAGCCGTTGTATCGTGGCCCTAGAAATATACATGTGAACAAAAAATTTAGTTGAGTCTGAGAGATTTTTGTCGTTTTATAAATTCTTAGAAATTTTCTTTTTCTTTCATTCTTTTACCGATCAAGTCATAAATTTGCTTCAACTTACCTCAAACATGATGGTGTTAACCTCATCCATAACATCCTTGTCAGTCCACTTCACATCAGGATTCTTTTCCATTTCCATCATAGCATCCAACAGAGCCAAGCGACGTTTCTCACCCACATCATTCTCATCAATATCATCCAAATCATCGCGTAGACCATCCTTTTCTGTCTGTTTCTTTTTCTTTAAGCTCTCATCAGCCTTATCAATAATTGCTCGTTCTTCGGCATTGAAGTTTGTCTTGCGGTCCTCCACCACCTTGCGGGTCATACCCATGATAATATTCAATAATTTATTGTTTTCCTTACGCATTTTAGTGAAATTGAATGTTGAATCCAAACGATAAAACAATTTCATCTGACGGTTATGTATAATATCGCACATTTCCATAACAGCTTGGGCATATTCTGCGCTCTTTTTGGTTTCAGGTTGATTTTTGCAACCCATGGCTGTGGTTAGCAAAATGTCTACAGTTGTCTCGGACATGTATTTGTGAACATCAAACTCCTTGCCCGACATGGTCGATAAACGTCCTACAACTGCTTTAGAGTGTTTGACAAAGTTTGGCACGAAACTCTTTAAAATGCTTTGATGGAATGTTGGCGCAATCATTTTCCGATGATGACGCCAATGATGACCATTCGAGATCAAGAGACCATTGCCAAACCATGGTTGGAAGTAACGATATTCTACAGATTTTTCCAAGTGCTTATAACCACTCAAAATTAATTCAATATCTCTGGGATTCGAAATAAAAGCAGCATTCACATGACCCAACATAATACGAACCGTTTCACCATGACTTTCAAAAAATTTCGTGGCCGTTTTTAATATTTCCGTGTTGCTTAGACCAAAAGCCACATGACCATGACCAACAAGAGGTGCTTGTGGCGGTGTGGGTATAACATCCATTAATTTGTATTCCCTGGTATTACGGCGATAATATTCGTACAGCACGGCTATAAGGCCCAAACCAAAAATAATGGTTGCCAATGTACTAGATCCTGAAGAGGCGGCTGCTACTACCGTATCGTCAGCCATTTGATGTACTGTTGCTTGTAGTGTTTCCACCGACATTTTTGATTTTTTTTTTTTTTTCTAAAATGTAGTAAATCCTTTTTCTGTGTACTTCAGTTCGTTTCAGTTATATGAAATTTCTTATTTCGATATAATACTTGCAATACGAAATATATGTATACTCGATCGCTGTGCAAGTGCAACTGCTAGTGGTTCTTCTTTCTAGCTTATTATATGAATTTTTTTTCTTCACTAGCGAGTGATTTGTAACACGGCAAAATTAGTTCGCTTATATTATTGTAGGTCGTGTTAATAGATTACATTTAAATAAATTATTAATTTTAAGTTCCAATGTACGTTTTCATTTATGACTTGCTGTCAGCGTTTGATGAGACGTCATGAGCTTGCAAAAATATTAGTGCGAAATCAGCATGATTGAAATTTGATTTCTGAACGAATATTATTAAAAATATTGAGCTTTAAGCAAATGTCCATCGGAATAGAAAACAATGAAACAATATAAACAATATAAACAAAAATATTACATCTACTGGATGGAATTAGATGTAAGAAACCGTTAAAATAATCCAAATATTCCATAATACTAAGTTGGGATTCACAATTCTGAATATATAAAACTCATCGTAAACTTGCTGGGGATAAAGCTAAAATTCGATAAAATGCGTCTGCATCGTACCAAAATATTCCCTTTCGTAGAAACATTTCAAGAAGTCTCGTCATATAACTTTTGATTCAATTGATCATGCCAACAATCCCGCCTAGCTCTTGAGGGCGGAAATACTAAGAACGGCCAAGTAATGTTTTGAAAGTCATGGTGAAACGGCTCGTGTTATGTTGGGCCATGTGAATGCTACTTTTATTTCGAATCCCAGTGATATTGATATTGGTTATCTCGATTTAGCTATGCTGATCCATCTGTTTATCTTTGTTGGAATTAAAATATCCTATTATTAGCAAGACAACAAGACCAGTTTGGAAACCTACATTTTTCCCATTATTGTCTCAGTATTCCATAGCTTCGATAATCTGTTTATAGTGAGAATTATTTTCAATTTCAATTTATTCATTTCTTAAATATTATTTACATTTTTTCATTATATAATATACTAGATGTAACCCGGTGTGCTTCGCTGATGCTGATATACAATGTTTTTTGTTTTTTCATTCGGTACAACAATTATCAGATTTTTCGGCGTTCCTACCCTGGAACAAGGTACATGTAGCTGCCCATGAGAAGAAGATGGATTATCCATATTAGATCTGGCAACACTTAACTATTGGCCTTGAACTTAGCATATCATTTGGCATTTTTTCTTTTTAGCGATTTTTTATTTGGCCCATTTTTGATTTGAAGATTTTTGTTTTTTAGCCGATTTTAATTTTTCGCGATTTTTGGGTTTGGCGATTTTTGATTTTGGTGATATATTTTCCACGACAAATCACATTGATAACTAATGAACTTGTCAAAAGACTGTCGCTTTCGTAGTGCTTCATATTTTCTACATAGGAGGTGCCACGCCCACTAATCCCATCCCGCCTAATTTTTATTGGACTACTCACATTAATATCTGATGGACTCATGCAAAATCTCGAGTCCTCCCCTTTTATAGTGCACCAGTTATATGATATTAGATATCTACTTTGCATAAGCGGTGCTACTCCCACTGCTCCGATCACGCCCATTTTTTTCGACTAATCACACAAAGAACCTATGGGCTCATGCAAAGCCACAAAGCTCTCTCTTTTACAGTACTCTAGATATATGACATTAAATAGTTACTTTGCTTGGGGAGTGCCACGCCCATTGGTGTGAACCGCCAATTTTTGGTTCGACTACTCACACTAATATCCGATAGGATCGTGCAAAGTGTCAAGGCTTCCTTTTTTAGCACAACGGTTATATGATATCATATATTTACTTTGTATGGGCGGTGCCACGCCCACTGCTCCGATAAATTACTTATGGGCTCACACAAAGTCCCAAGACTCTCACTATTACAGTACTCCAGATATATGGCATTTTATATTTACTTTGTATGGCGCCATGGTGCCACGCCTATTGGTCCGATACTGCACATTTTGCATCCGACTACTCACATTATTAATATGTGACATCAGACAAATTTGAAAAGCTCTCTCTATCACATAACTGGAAATATATAATATTGAATTATTTCTTGTATGGGAGGTACCACGCCCACTTATCCGATCCCGCCCATTTTCGGCGTAGCTACTAATATTAACTATAGGTGACCTCACACAAATTTGCAAAGCTCTCCCTATCATAGTGCTCAATATATGTATATGATAATTAAAATTTACTTTGTGTGGGAGGTGCCACGCCCACCAAAAAATTAAAAAAATTATAGCCTATAGCACTTCCCATATCCGCAGTAAGACTCTGTGAAAATTTCAGGAAGATCAGATGGGTAGTTACGGAGATTACCTCCTAAATTTTAAAATAGTTTAGATAAAACTTAATCTACTAACTTACGGCCTACTACGCTGGAAATCTGTAATATTAATAGGCTATACGATTTCTTGTGACTGATGTTCTGTTCTACCGTTTTATCCCAATTTTGATCAAACGTATATTATTTGAAAGGTATTTCTTTTTAGCCGTTTTGCAGATTTACAGATTTTTAATTTTTTTCCTTTGTTTTGAGTAAATTGCATTTAAATTTGCTACTACTACATACATGAAATTATACAATGCTATGAGTGTGTTTATTATATTTGTTAATGTTCTTGTAATAAAAATGAGTTTGTTTTTGGGACTAAGGGAAGCGCTTGGTAAAAGTGGGAAAATGTGTGCTAAATTATGGGAAAATGCCTGTTAAGTCTATAGGAAATGCATACCAAATGGTAAAAATGCATGTCAAAAATGGCAAAATGTTTGCTAAATTTGGGTAAATTTATGGGAAATTCATGCTGAAAATGGGAATTTTTCTGTTAAAAATGAGAAAAATTTGCATGCTAAATGTAGGGAAATTGCATGCTAGATGTAAGGAAATTGCATACTGAATTAAGGAAAATGATTTTCAAAGCTGCAAATAAAAAAATCTTTCGAAAAAACAAAAACATGCACATGACATGCATTTTTATCATTTAGCATGTATTTCCTATATACATAACAGGCATTTTCCCATAATTTAGCATGCATTTTTCCATTTCTGTGCAGCAAAACCAATTCTCTCTTTGTTTTTTTTGTGTTGATTTGCGAATTGGCTATAATTGAGTAGCATAACTGTAGGGTCTTTATTTAGTGAAAAAATAAAATTTCTTAGAATTTGCACTCGAATTTCGAGGGCTGGAATCTGCTAGTAAACCATAAATATGTGCATGTTCAGAGTTATTGCAACGAAGATAAAAGTTTACCGAGAGTTTATGTAATTTACTTTTCACTAGTTCTATATTTGCGAGTTCATGGAGTCTGTGGGTAGAAAAATAACAGGGAAGGCTATAAATCATTTTAATTAATTTGTTTTGGACTATTTGGAGTTTTTTAATGTGATATTTTACACTGTTTGCCGAAACAGAAGCTGCGTAAAACATAACCGCGTGAAAGATTGCTTTAAGTATAATTTTTTTGTTCGTTATATATAATCTTTAGTTTCGATATTAATGGGTACAACATACGAATTAGAATATTTATCTTATTTAAAACATATGGTATTGATCTTTAAATTTCGTTTTAGGATCAAGTATGACACCTAAATATTTAACTTTTTGTTCGCATGTAATTAAATGATTGTTCATGTTGATACATACAAGGTTTTCGTTTCCTCGTAAAAAATATTGCCTGTGTTTTGTCACTGTTCAACATAGTTTTCCATCTATTAAAATATGTCGGAATTTCAACTAACGCTCTTTGCAAGTTAGTTATAACATCAACAGCAAGCAATTCCGAGCAGAGAATTGCCGTATCATCTGCAAAAATTGACATTGTACAATACTACAGTTGGGGGAGGTCGTATGTATATAAATTGTAGAGTATTGGTGAAAGACATGAGCCCTGTGGGCAACCAGCTGGGACATTAAACTTTTCTGAACAGTACGAACCAATATGTACTTTGAAACTGCGAAGAGAGAGAAAAGCTCGAATAATTTTTTACCAAATTTAGGGGAAAATTTAATCGAATCATTTTATATATTAACCCGTTATGCCACACTGAATCAAATGCAGCTCTAACATCGAGTAGTACCATTTCCGTTGATTTTTGGTTAGCAAAACTTGAATTGACTAAGTTCTTTATTCTCACTAATGGTTCTACCGTATTGTGTTGACTACGAAAGCCGAATTGTGTAGGGGGTAATATATTGTTAGTATCAATGAAATGAGTTAATTTTTCTTAATAACTTTTCGAGAATTTTGCTGATGGATGACAATAGGTCGATATGAAGAAGGACAATCAGCTGGTTTGTTTGGCTTTCTGTTTGGGATAACCTTAGACTCTTTGAACGCGCACGGAAAATAACAAAGTTTCAAACATGCATCTATTATAATCGTTAGGCATTTTATTGCATTTTTGGGGAGGGCTTTTAAACATTTGTTATTTATACCATCAAGAGCCGGTGATTTTGAGATTGGAGGGTAACTGGGGATGTCGTTTCAGTATCCCCAATATTATTTGAAATTCTGTGGTTTGAAGCAAACGTTTGGGATAGTTTTCGCATTTTTCAAGATTTGTTGAGTAACGAAAAGTATTTTGCTTTAGAATTGGAATGTTCTTAATATTTTTCTTTAAAATTTTTGTGAGATTCCAAAATGGGGGAGAACCAATATCCAGGGTAGAAAGGAGGCGATCCCATAATTTATTTCTAAAGGTATTAATTTCTTTTTGTATAATTTCGTTAAGCATATTCACTTCATAAAAATCATCAAAGTCTCTGAAACGTTGCCAGTTGCGCCTTGTGAGTGAGAATTATAGAGCTCCTCCAAATAGCCGCAAAAAGCAGAATCCACTTTTTCATTGTTTGCAAATCTTGCAAGTCTTTCTACAAATTTGAAATGAAAAAAAATGCGGCGGGCTGAATTCAAACTGAAACAAATTGATTTCCACGATCGCAATAGCTCAGTATCTGAATGAAAAAGCATTTCCTCTTTCGTCAGATTCTCTTTTTTCTTGGTGTCATAACTCAATAAGTTCGCAAAATATTCACCGTTGATTGTCTTTTCCTTTTGAGGATAATAAATGAAATTTATTTTACTCACGTCCAAAAAACTAACAACATTGCCATAATTGCAGAAATAACTAGATTCGCCTTTTCTGGAGCCAATTTTTCCCTTTCAGTTTACTGTTCATTCACCTCAGGTGAGAGGAAGGAAGGCTTTATTATTGTGAAACATTGCCAAAAAATCAATTCAAATATACTTTTCTCAATTCTAAGCAAACGACGCCCTCATCTTGCTGACAGCTTTCTCAAGTCCAAAGTTCAGTTAATACTTATATCCGATATACATCAGTTTTTAAAATACCTATTATGTCTGCTATCTTGCGCAATTTCAGTCAACGGCCAGCCAATAACATTTTGGGGATTTTCTTCATAATTTTTGGCGTTGCCACCTATATTGGTCGTACCCTGGAATCTACCACCCCCATATATTTTTTTTTTTTGTAAATGAAGGAAAAGACTTCTGCAGAGTAGAATGTAGCTGGCTTTGAAGTGGACTAACCTTTAAATTTTTTTTTTTCGAATTCAATGAACGTGTTCAATTTCAATAAATAAATTGCTGTCTTCAAAGCTAGTTTAGATAGTCCTGAGACCATCCTCATATATCCATAAATAATCAATTTAAACATACAATAATTAAGTATATTATTCGACATTTAAGGCAGCCTCTCGATATTCCAATAAAAATATTGAAGTCGGTCCAGACTGACTAAATTAAAAAAATACGCTTTTTGTGTCGCAATAAGCGCTAAGTTGGCACCGCTGTTTGTATTTGTGTAAACATCTATAAGCGCGGGGGGGTAAATTTCTATTTCACACTACAATCACAAAAACAGCGTAACATGTGAGACGAAAGACAACATCGGTGTGACTTCTGATCGTATTGGTAAAAAAAATTTATGATATGTAATAACCTGTTTGGAAAATGAAAAACGAAAAATGAAAAATAAAAAATGAAAAATAAAAATTGAAAAATAAAAAATTGAAAAATACAAAACGAAAAAAAAAATAAAAAAGAAAAATAAAAAATTAAACATTAAAAAAAAATAAAAAATAAAAATAAAATAAAATGTGAAAAATAAAAAATGAAAAATAAAAAAGAAAAATCAAAAACGAAAAATAAGAAATGAAAAATAAAAAAATTAAAATTAAAAAAAAACAGAAATAAAAAATTAAAAATAAAAAAAAAAATAATAATATATAAAAATTAAAAAATAAAAAACGAAAAATGAAAAATAAAAATAAAAAATGAAAAATAAAAAATAATAAAAAAAAAATTAAAAATTAAAAAATATAAAAATTTAAAAATGAAAAATAAAATGTGAAAAATAAGAAACGAAAAATAAAAAATAAAAAATGAAAAATGAAAAATGAGAAATTAAAAATGAAAAATAAAAAATGAAAAATGAAAACTGAGAAATGAAAAATGAAAAATTAAAAATGAAAAATAAAAAATGAAAAATGAGAAATAAAAAATAAAAAAATATAAAAAAAAAAATGAAAAATTAAAAATTTAAAATGAAAAATAAAAATGAAAATTAAAAAATAAAAAGTAAAAAATGAAAAATAATAAATGAAAAATGAAAAACGTAAAATGAAAAATAAAAAATAAAAATGGAAGAGGAAAAACGAAATATGAAAAATAAAAAACAAGAAATAAAAAATCAAAAATTAAAAATGAAAAATAAAAAATACAAAATACAAAATACAAAATACAAAATACAAAATACAAAATACAAAATACAAAATACAAAATACAAAATACAAAATACAAAATACAAAATACAAAATACAAAATACAAAATACAAAATACAAAATACAAAATACAAAATACAAAATACAAAATACAAAATACAAAATACAAAATACAAAATACAAAATACAAAATACAAAATACAAAATACAAAATACAAAATACAAAATACAAAATACAAAATACAAAATACAAAATACAAAATACAAAATACAAAATACAAAATACAAACTACAAACTACAAACTACAAAATACAAAATACAAAATACAAAATACAAAATACAAAATACAAAATACAAAATACAAAATACAAAATACAAAATACAAAATACAAAATACAAAATACAAAATACAAAATACAAAATACAAAATACAAAATACAAAATACAAAATACAAAATACAAAATACAAAATACAAAATACAAAATACAAAATACAAAATACAAAATACAAAATACAAAATACAAAATACAAAATACAAAATACAAAATACAAAATACAAAATACAAAATACAAAATACAAAATACAAAATACAAAATACAAAATACAAAATACAAAATACAAAATACAAAATACAAAATACAAAATACAAAATACAAAATACAAAATACAAAATACAAAATACAAAATACAAAATACAAAATACAAAATACAAAATACAAAATACAAAATACAAAATACAAAATACAAAATACAAAATACAAAATACAAAATACAAAATACAAAATACAAAATACAAAATACAAAATACAAAATACAAAATACAAAATACAAAATACAAAATACAAAATACAAAATACAAAATACAAAATACAAAATACAAAATACAAAATACAAAATACAAAATACAAAATACAAAATACAAAATACAAAATGCAAAATACAAAATACAAAATACAAAATACAAAATACAAAATACAAAATACAATATACAAAATACAAAATACAAAATACAAAATACAAAATACAAAATACAAAATACAAAATACAAAATACAAAATACAAAATACAAAATACAAAATACAAAATACAAAATACAAAATACAAAATACAAAATACAAAATACAAAATACAAAATACAAAATACAAAATACAAAATACAAAATACAAAATACAAAATACAAAATACAAAATACAAAATACAAAATACAAAATACAAAATACAAAATACAAAATACAAAATACAAAATACAAAATACAAAATACAAAATACAAAATACAAAATACAAAATACAAAATACAAAATACAAAATACAAAATACAAAATACAAAATACAAAATACAAAATACAAAATACAAAATACAAAATACAAACTACAAACTACAAACTACAAACTACAAAATACAAAATACAAAATACAAAATACAAAATACAAAATACAAAATACAAAATACAAAATACAAAATACAAAATACAAAATACAAAATACAAAATACAAAATACAAAATACAAAATACAAAATACAAAATAAAAAATAGAAAAATGAAAAACGAAAATTGAAAATTGAAAAACGAAAATTGAAAAATAAAAAATGGAAAATAAAAAATTTATACTTATTTTTTGTATTGTTCTTATATTTGATTTAAAGATACTCCCTGAAGATAATATTCGATGAATATCGAAATATTGGAGAATAAAGAATTTTAATTAAAAAACCCAGGCCTCGAGCTCGAATATTTTATTTTACAAATAAATTTGGAAAGGTCGAATAGAAAACAACTATAAAAATGAAAAATGAAATGTGAAAAATGGGAAATGAAAATTAAAAATGCAAATTAAAATATGAAAAAGGGAAAATGGAAAATGAAAAATCAAAAATGAAAAACAAAAAATTAATAATAAAAAAGTGAAAAATTAAAAATTAACCGGTTGAAATAATAATAATAAATATTTTTATATTAGCAGAGCGCCTGCCGTTGATTGCTTTAAGTGATACATAGATGAGGCTTTCTGTTTGATTTTAAAAAAGTGACATATATTATATTCTAGCGCCCGTATAATCAAATTCTGGCAGTTGGCTAACTTTTTGTCATTCAAATTTTGAAATTTTCGTATGAAACAAAGTTATCCAACTGCTACAATTTGATTATGAATACGGGCGTTGATGTTTTCACATCTCCCCTGTGATAGGACCCACATGATTTTTTTTTTTTAAATAAATGTAGATATTTTCTCACATAAAATACACTAAATTAGGACTGCCGAATTGAATAAATCAAAAAAAGAAGGAGAGAAAAAAATATACAGAACTTCTTTGGTCATCAAAGAGTTAAAGTCTTTCAAAGATATTTATTTGCTTTTATCCCAATATTTATAATTTTTAAAATATAAATTTTAAAATATAGAAATCCTGCTGATTTAATTGAAAGTGAAAACTATTCTTATTCATATCCTTCCGGCGTAATACACAGTTCACAGGATGTAATAAGAAGAAAAAAACCAACAACAAAACAATCAAAGCATAATAAAACAAGTGTCTGTTAAGTACAGATATTTTATGCATGGACACAAATACAATAAAGACAATGAACCAACCAAGCAACTGCACACTTGTTGGTTCCATTGTTTGAATTCAAAATAAAATTACTCCGGAAATAACAGAATATAAGTTATAAAAATAAAAGATTTCATTTTCATTTAAATTAAACCTCTAAACGGAATTTCGATTTACCGAAAAAACCACAAAATCTTAAGTTTTTTTTTGCATAAACAATAGTAACTTAATGGATAAGGAGACTTAAAGACGGACCTTTTGCAGAGAATGACAAACAAAGCAAGCACCTGGCAACACACGTGTTTAAAGTGTGTAGAAATTTAGAAATCAATAAACATTTTTTTAATTTTTTGCAGTTTATTAACTGAATATGCGAATAATTAGTTTTTATTTATTATTAAATTTTCTTAAAATGTTAATAAATTTTAAATCGAATTAAAAATTAAGGTTAGTATAAAGTAAAGTATAATGATACTATAGCAATAATGATTAATTTTGGATCGAATCTAACTAATAATAGGTTCGTTCAACTTCAACAAACTGCAACTGCATTCTTTAAAAACAATTTAAACCTTCTTTTTGAACCATTTCCGCAGACTGCCTTGTCAAATTTATGTTGTATTAGTAAGTTAGCTTTATTTAGATTTAAAGAAGTTTCAAGCCTTAACCAACAACTTTACTGGGATTGTGGCTGAACTTTAGAAAATCTTAATTGATCTTGTTAATAATTCACCCTTATAAACGAAAAACCTCTTGAAAATTAATGCTTGTTAGTATATTGTTTTAATATTTGGTAGTATGAATAATTCTCGTCGAGTTAATTTTTGTAGTAATGAGCCTATCTAAACCTTTACAATATGTTTTCTTGGTTCCAACATAATATTAAAACCATTTTCCAGTTTCAATATAACATCCCCTTGTAACTTGAAATCTTCTTCCTTCATTTTGGAATCCACCATATAACTACGAACGATAGTTGATAATAGAACTTTCAATTTCAGCATGGCATATTTACGACCCACACAACTTCGCGGACCAGCACTGAAGGGTATAAAACTGTAGTAATGTCGGTTAGCCATATTTTCGGGTAAGAAATTATCGGGATTGAATTTATCGGGATTGGGATAAATATCAGCACTACGATGCACGGCAAATTGCAGAATGACTACGGATGAACCTTTGGGTATTGTGTAAGGACCTGAGGCCAATTTGACATCGTATTCAATACGACGAGCAATTATTGGTACAGGTGGATACATTCGTAATGTTTCCATAATGACACGCTCCAAATATTTCATTTCCATGGTATCGGCAAAAGTACAGTCACGCATGATGTTCTCACCAAAGATGGCCTTCTGCTCAGCCCATACCTTTTCTTGGATGTCCTTGTGTATGCCCAACATGCAGAGAACAAAGCTGGAGCCAGCTGATGTGGTATCATGACCCTAGAAAGTAATAGTAATAGTTGGATAATTTGTATCTTTATACCTCAAAAGAAATAAAAGTTGCAGCAAAGTCGCAACTGAAGTGCAAAGAAATCGTTGGAAAGAGCGAATTTTTCACTTATTTTAGCATTACATCGGAAACCGAGCAAACAAGTTGCTGCAGGCATTTTTAAAATTTTCGCCATTACCATCAGCATTGAAATCTCAGAAAAGATTTTGAAATCTCAGAAAAGAGATTGCAAGGCAAAATATTTTAAGTTTTTGGAAATTAAATAAAAATTCCTTAGTTGTTTATCCTAGGAATTGTATATATATAATGAAAAAAGTAAGAGTATCTCCCTATTCTAAAATAACTTTAATATATTCTAATAATTTATGTGTGTGGAATTCGAGGTGGCCACATTCTTGGGTTTTATGCATTTTTGACTGGTTTTCTCGAAAAACGAAAATTTTCTAAAACATTTAACTCTACATCATTAGATTTCTTATTTTTGTTATTGTGGGATTACGGTTACTCATAATTTAGGCATTCCAATGAATAAAATCTCCTATCAAACATGTAAGAAGTTTCGAGTTTAGCATACCAAACTTAGAGGAATACTAGTTCCTGAAAGATCTTAATAAGTATGAAGTGAGAATCGCAAGTTTTTTAAAGTCCGAATTAAGATAAAAGTTTGAAAAGTGGGTCTTGTAAGATCAAAATTATCATATTTACACTTAGATAACAGCGACATGTTACAATAAGAATTCTTGTCAACAGTTCTATTCAGATCCAGCAACTGAACTATTTAGTAATTCGATTACTCAACAATAATTTCGGACACTTTAACCGAATTTTTGTTCTGAGAGGCGTAAGGAGACTGTGAGTTAAGAGATTTTAAATAAAAATATCAAAAGTGGTTTTTAAAAAGGTCGAAATTTTAGGAATTTTGTTTAACTAAAAGACTTTAGACCCTCAACCGAATTTTTATTCTGATATTTTAGTAAGAGACGTAAGGAGAGTGGCAGTTAGAATAGAAGAGACCTAAGGGATTTTAAATAGAAATCTCCAGAAGTGGGTTTTTAAGAGGCCTGAATTTAAGGAAATTTTTTTAATTAAACGACTTGAGTTGAAAAATTCCTGATACTAATATACTAGTATGACCTGTCGTGCTTCGCTACGACTTACCGAGACTTCTTGATACGTTTTATCTCATAATCAATTTTTCATAAGAAGTTTACATTGTGCAATTATATTTTACTAGCAGATTCCATGGCTCGAAATTCGAGTGCAATTTTATTTCTCAACTTAGCCAGTTCTCAAACTAACACTTGTTTGGTTTCTTATTATTGTTAATGAAGATAACAAACTCATTACCATACACATTAACAAATTTAATAAACACATAGCGTACGTATAATTGTATGTATGTGTTAGTAGCAAATTTAAATGCAATTTACTTAAAATAAAGGAAAAAATTAAAAAATCTGTAAATCTGGTGAACAGCTAAAAAGAAGTACCTTTCAAATAATATACGTTTGGTCCAAATCGGGATAAAACGGTAGAACAAAACATCGGTAACAAGAAATCACCTAGTCTATTAATATTATAGATGGATAGTAAGAGAGCATTAGATTTCTCATTTTTGTTATCCGCTAAGGATTATTGTGGTTTTATGGTTACTCATAATTTAGGAATTCCAATGATCATAATAATTATAAAATCTCTTATCAAACATGGAAGAATTTCCGAGTAGCATACCAAACTTTAGAGGAATACTAAATAGATTCTAAAATGTCTTAATAATTATGAAGTGAGAATCGCGTGTCGTTTAAAATCTGAATTAAGGTTGAAGTTTGAAAAGTGGGGCTTGCAAGATCCAAATTATCGTAATTTACACTTAGATAAAAGCGACGTGTTACAATAAAGGAGTTTTTTTCCACAGTACTATTAACTGTATTATTAGATAATACGATTTTTCCATAATGATTTCTGACCCTTTAACAGAATGTTTGTTCTGAGATTTAAGTGAGAAAAAGTAAGGAGAGTGGCAGTTAAAATAGAAGAGACCTAAGAGACTTTAAATAAAAATCTCCAGAAGTGGGCTTTTTAGAGGTTCGAATTTAAGGAATTTTGTTTAATTAAAAGACTTGAGTTGAAAAATTCCTGTGATAATCTTGAATTTCTGAGACACTGGTATGCCCTGCCGCGCTTCGTTACGACTTGCCGAGACTTATTGGGATGTTTTATTTCATAATCAATTTTTCCTACGAAGTTTGTATTGTGCAATTATTTATTTATATTAATTACAATAGAGAGTAAATTTGTATTCTAATTTTGGGTCCAGGGATAAGCCGGGTGACAAAGACCATTTGGCTGGTTTTTGCAGCGACAGACCAAAGCTTCTGGTGGGAATCGAACCCACGACCCCCGCATGATAGGCGAGCACGCTACCAACTCACCTACCGGGGCGCTTATTGTGCAATTCTATTTTTTTTTTTCATTTATTTTATATTTTCTTATTTCAATGCTTGCTGGTATACATATATAGCTGCCCATGAGAAGAACATGGATTTTCCAAATTAAATCTGGCAACACTGAATTTAGAATATCATTTGGCAATTTTTCATATTAGCGATTTTTGATTTTAGCGATTTTTGATTTGGCCCATTTTTGATTTGAAGATTTTTGTTTTTGGCGATATTTTAATCTCTTGCGATTTACGGTTTTGGCGATTTTTGATTTAGCGATTTTTAAATTTGGCGATTCCACCCATATTTTTCACGACTACTCCCATTGCTAATTAATGTACTTGTCAAAAATTTCAAGACTGTCGCTTTCGCAGTACTTCATATTTTTTTGTATAGGAGTTGCCACGCCCACTAATCCCTTCCCAATTTTTATCGGAATACTCACATAAATAATTGATGACCTCAGACAAATTTGCAAAGCTGTCTCTGTCATAGTACTCAAGATATATAATATTTAATTATTACTCTGTATGGGAGGTGCCACACCCACTTATCCGATCCCGCCCATTTTCGGTATGGCTATTAACATAAATAATAGGTGACATGACAAAAATTGAAAAGCTCTCTCTGTCATAGTGCTCAATATATATGATATCTATAATGTTAATAGACTAGGCGATTTCTTGTGACCGATGTTTTGTTCTACCCCGATTTATCCCGATTTGACCAAACGTATATTATTTGAAAGGTTTACCAGGTTTACAGATTTTTAAATTTTTTTCCTTTATTTTGAGTAAATTGCATTTAAAGTTGCTACTAACATACATAAAATTATACATATGCTATGTCTGTTCTATTAAATTTTTTAATGTGTTTGTTAATGAGTTTGTTATTTTCATTCACAATAATAATAAACCATAAAAGTGTTGGTTTGTAAATTGGCTAAGTTGAAAAATAAAGCTGCCTAGAAATTGCACTCGAATTTCGAGCGCTCATTAAAATATCCATCCTTGAGGCCCATTCTAAATATTGGAACCAACATTTTTAAAATCGGATGAGTAGTTACGGAAATTACCTCATACAAACAAACACACATTACCTCTTTATTATATTCGTATAGATAGATAGTATAGACGGGGAAGGTGCTATTTATAAGCGATATACTCTTACCTTAATCTATAAAATTGACTAAATTTAAAGATTCTAGTTACTTTATTTTTAATTTTTTAGGATTCTTCCACTTTAGTTAGGATCTTGAGTTACGTTAAGGGTTGTCAATTATTCGGCCTTTAACTTGGGTCGATTAAAAATTCAAAAAAATTTGTTATGATCGACTAAGCGATCAAGTTTTAAAATTTATTCGATTAATCCATCAAGTAACGGCTAAAAGTGGTAAAATTTTAAATTTTTCTGAAATCGCGAAAAGATTTTTAACAGATTTTTGGAGTATTCGAATTGCGAGACACAATTTTTAAAAATTTTTAGAAATTAGAGAAAAAGAAAATTCTATGGTTGTTTATCGTAGAGCTAGGAATTGTATAAGCTTAAAATCAATAGTAAGTTTATCGCCAGATTCTAAAATATCTTTTCAGAATTGAATTGCCAAAAAAGCTTTTAGGTAAAAAAGCGATCATGAAATCTGCAATTGGTTTTTTATAAAAAAAAATTAAAAACGGTACTAGGATAAGCGTAATATTAAAAGGAAACCATCTCCATATTCCAAATCTATTTTAATTCCAAAAAATATTCCATGCAAATTTGAAAAAAAAATGGAACCACAGTTCTCGGGAAAAATTTGTGGCACCTATTTTCTTCAGTAACTAAGAATGCTACAAAAATAAGCAACAAATTAAAGTAAAGGTAATGATCTCCAGATTAAAAAACATTATCAACATAATCGATAGTTCTGCTTAAACTGAAAAAATTCTTGATCCAAAAATATGCTGAAAATGATCGAATCTATCTTTTGTGACTACGATTCCGGTTAATATGTTTGGGCAACTCGGGAAGCTGGGCATGATTGCAGAACAAGCGGCATATTTTATAAATTTTTAATTCTCACCTCAAACATAATAGTATTAACCTCGTCCATAACATCCTTGTCAGTCCACTCAACTTCAGGATTTCTAGCCATTTCCATCATAGCATCTAACAAAGCCAAACGACGTTTGGCACCTGCAAAACAAATCCAGCATTCAAAATAAAACTCTGTTTTGCCCCACCAAAAAAAACCTCCCATTCGCCATACTTACCAACATCATTCTCATCGATATCATCTAAATCATCACGTAAGCCGATCTTTTTAATTTGTTTCTTTTGTCTGGCTATTTCATCATCTTCCTCAATGATGGCTCTCGAATCGGCATTGAAATTTTCCATACGATCTTTAACCACCTTACGGGTCATACCCAGTATTATACTCATCATCTTGTCGCCCTTCTTACGCATTTGTGATAGATTATAGGTGGCATCCAAACGATAGAAGAATTTCACTTGTCGCTTGTGAATAATGTCACACATATCAACCACAGCTTTGGCATATTCCAAACTCTTGTTATTTTCTGGTATCTTCTTGACGCCCATAGCGGTGGAGAGTAAAATTTCTACCGTTGTTTGTGACATATAATCATGAACATCGAATTCTTTGCCCACTTCTTTGGCCATACGTTCGACAACTTTGTGCGAGTGTTTCACAAATGTGGGTATAAAACTCTTCAGGATACTTTGATGGAAGGTGGGAGCAATCATTTTGCGATGATGACGCCAGTGATGACCACTGGAGATAAGTAAGCCATCTCCAAACCAGGGCTTGAAATAACGATACTCGTCTGATTTTTCCAAATGATGTTGTCCACTTAAAATAATTTCAATATCGGAGGGATTTGATAGGAAGATCACGAGAACTGGACCCAACCAACCACGCAAAGTTTCACCATATTTATGGATGTACTCTCGGCCACGTGCCAAAATTTCTGGGAAATAAAGAAAGTTTAAATGCATTTATTTTTTGCTAGCAGATTCCAGCCCTCAAAATTCAAGTGCAAAACCAGGAAATTTTATTTTTTCATTTAATAAAGACCCTAAAGGTATGCTAATAAATTTTAGCCAATTCGCAATTGAATACTTTTTAAATATCGATTATTGTCTATATTGGTTTATGTCCGCAAAATATATTAACAAATTTCATAGCATACACATACCATTGCATAATTTTATGTATGTGTTAGTAGCAACTTTAAATGCACTTTACTCGAAAAAAAATGTTCGAGACGGTGCAAATCTGTAAATCTGGGGGACAACTAGAAAGAAATACCTTTCAAACAGCATACGTTTGGTCAAAATCGGGAGAAAACTGTTTAACAAATCATCGGTCACAAGAAATAGTTGGAATTATGATGAGAGATAGTAAAAATATGAACAATATAAAACTTTTTTCAGATCCTGCTTCAGAAAACAAATCTATTCTATATAATTTATGCACGGTGAATTCCGATCGGGTCACATTCCGGGATTTTATGCATTTTTGACTGCTTTTGTCGAATAACGAAAAATTTTCCAAAAATTTTAATCTACAGAAATTGTTTCATATGGACATTAAGAGATCATTCGATTTATCATTTTTGTTATTCTCTAATGAATATTGTGCTAAATCATTCCATTGAATAAAATCTTCTATCAAACATGGAAGAAAATAAAGAATAAAAAGAAAAATTTTAAAATATTCCAGAATATTATTTTAAATAATATCACATTAAATATAATTTTTTATCATTTAAATGCAATTCATAAAAATTGAAAAGAAAAAATCAGAAGAATTTTAAACTATTAAATATTCAAATTAGTTTGTTTTTGTAAAACTATCACTTGAGAATAAAATATAATTTAATTTTATTTGCTTTAAAACTAATTTTTGATTTTTCTAATAATACCAAATCATCTGCCATGTAATAAGTGTTAACATCTATTTTTTTCATTGATGTGTAAACATCTATACGCGCAGGGGGGGTAAAAATCTATTTCACAATACAATCCCAAAAACAGTGTAGGATGTAAGACGTAAGATAAAATCGGAGTGACTTATGATTGTATTGGTGAAAAAATTTTGATGTGAATAACCTTTTGAAAATGAAAAATAAAAAATGAAAAACGAAAAATAAAAATGAAAAATAAATATGAGAAATGAAAAATGAAAAATAAAAAATGAAAAATAAAAAATTTATTTATTTATTTATTTATTTATTAGGTCAATGGAATAAATCCTTACAGACCTGTATAAATTATATAATTACATATGTACATTTATTGAAACAATTAAATGATTTAAAAATAAAAACAAATAGTTAGGAATTTAAGAAAATAATGATATTATGCTTAATTAGATCAGTGTTCAACGAAAAATCAATTAATTGATAAAGATTATTATAATCACAACAAATTCTTCTAAAAGGATCAGCTAGAGCATAGTTGGTTGGAAAAGATTTAACAAAGAGTGGTTGGAATTGGCGTGATACACGTTGAGGAACATTAAAAGTTATATTGTTGACAAGAAAGTCACAACAGATTTCACCATTAATTAGGTTGATCATAAATGTTACTTTTAGCATAGTCCTACGGCTTTCCAAAGTAGGTAATTTTATTAATTTAAGTCGATCAACGTATGAAGGTAGATTAATTGCAGAATTCCAAGGTAAGCCACGTAAGCAAAAGAGTTGAAATTGTTTCTGTACAGACTCGATTCGTTGAATATGAATGTTATAGAAGGGATCCCATATTATTGACCCATATTCTAAAATAGGTCTTACAAGAGATGTAAAAAGTTGTTTGGTTATGTAAGGATCAATAAATTCTTTTGCCCATCTTTTAATAAAGGCGAGTGTACCTCTAGCTTTATTAACTGTGATGGTGACGTGAGATACAAAGTTTAATTTAGGATCAAGTAGAATCCCTAAATCCAGAAAGGTATCAACAAGTTCAAGCTGATATCCGCCCAAAAAGTAGTTTGCAGGAAAAACCTTATTTCTAGAAAAACGCATACATTTACATTTTTTCAAATGAAACATGAAAAATAAAAACTGACATATAAAAAATGAAAAATGAAAAAAAATTGAAAAATGAAAAATGAAAAAAGAAAAATAAAAAATAAAATATGAAAAATTAAAAATTAAAAATGAAAAATAACAAATTAAAAATTTAAAAATTAAACATAGAAAAACGCATACATTTACATTTTTTCAAATGAATCATGAAAAATAAAAAATGACATATAAAAAATCAAAAATGAAAAATAAAAAATGAAAAATGAAAAATGAAAAACGAAACATGAAAAATGAAAAAAGAAAAATAAAAAATTAAAATTAAAATTAAAAATTAATAATAAAAAATTAAAAATTAAAAACAAAAAATAAAAAATAAAAACGAGAAATTACAAAATAACCAATTGAAATAATAAATAATAATAAATATTTTTAAATTAACAGAGCCCCTGCAGTTAAATGCTATAAGTGATACATAGATGACGATTTCTGTTCGATTTTAAAAAAGTGCCATAAAAAAATCTTTAATTACTAGATGTTTACACATCTCCCCTGTGATCACATGATTTTTTTATATTAATTGATAATTTTTCCGAAACATTTTATTTTTGTTTTTTTAACGCATTTAAAAATTATTCGACTTTTCTAATTGATCAGATTATTTTTTAGTCGAAAGTCATTATTTTTAAGTAGTTCGATTTAATCGATTAATCGCACAATTCTTAGCCTGTTGATAACTCTAGTTACGACATACATATGAAGTTTTTATTTAATATTTTCTAATAAAAAATTTGCTAATTTAAGTTAAAGT
Source organism: Cordilura impudica (assembly GCA_963682025.1). Lineage (NCBI taxonomy): Eukaryota > Metazoa > Arthropoda > Insecta > Diptera > Scathophagidae > Cordilura > Cordilura impudica. The sequence goes on from OY821520.1 coordinate 70,445,310, forward strand.
TTAGGCACTGCATATCCATTGAATAAAAATTTCTTCTTTATAATACCGTTTGACAAACTATGTTTAACTTATGCACAAATATACTTAATTCTTGAATAACTAGTTACTGCCATTTTGACAATTCAGTCATCATAATTTTAAAGTAACAAAATAAATTAAGAAAATTATTGTCAGTCTAAACCGACCACCCATGCGTTGAGAGAGGTGGTCTCATGTCCAACTAATTGGATATAAAAAAATAAGCATAAAAATTATTTTTAAATCTAGAAACTTTTTTATGATAAATCAAAAAATGAAAATATTTTGTTTAGTTATAAATTACATTTTGTTTGGGAACATACAAACAACTAAATACAAGAATACTTTTTTATAAAAATTTTAATATTCCATTTCATTTGTTCCCAACATTGGTGACCCCGTCATGTCCGTCAGCGAGGATGAATTTTTGTAGCTACCTTCAGCAACAAACTCACGTGTGGAAATTTCACGAGTTGCTGTTAAAGCTCCACCGTTTTGCCTCTCCGATCCATTGCTCTGGTTTAAGCAAATGGAGTCGCAATTTTTTATGGCCAGAGTTACTCAAGATGAAACGAAATTCCATACTATTGTGGCTTCGATGGAAAGCAACATCCTAGGAAAGGTAAACGACATAATAATTAATCCGCCGACGAACAATATGTACGAAACGCTTAAAACGAGGCTGATTGATTCATTCACTGACTCGGAGGAAAAACGATTACGCAAGCTGCTGAATAGCATTGAACTGGGTGATAGAAAGCCTTCCGAACTTCTTATTGAAATGTGAACTTTAGCTCAAGGAAAGTTTTCTGATGACCTTTCAAAGCAACTTTGGATGCAGCGTCTCCCTTCACAGATGAAAGCTATTTTATCCATAAGCGATGATTCGCTCACTAAGCTTGTGGTTATGGCAGACAAAATTGGCGATAGCGCAGACACCGGTGAAATTTACACAAAATGCCAGCACGCAATCACGACCGTTTTGATGATCTTCGAGCGAAAAATTGAGAAGCTAACAGCGCAGATTGAAGCCGGCATCAATTTTAAACATGGATGATGCGCCGGTGGAGCCTACAAGTATTAAACTTCGCGCTGGTAAATGTGTTAGATTTTCATGAATCGCCTTGCTGGAGGGGGAGTACTGTAGCTGTCTTATAAACTATTTTATTTATTAATACTTGTTAATTTACCTTTAAAAAAATTATTTTTAAATCTAGAAACTTTTTTATGATAAATCAAAAAACGAAAATATTTTGTTTAGTTATATATTACATTTTGTTTGGGAACATACAAGCAACTAAATACAAGAATACTTTTTTATAAAAATTTTAATATTCAATTTCATTTGTTCCCTGCTGATGTGATGCTATATTTTCATGGGAACTAAGTCAAAAAATGGACCGATCCTTACCATATTTGGTAAAGTCACATATTTTTTGCAAAAACATATACAAACCAAATATGAGAAAAATCTGTAAAATAATTTGGTTTTTTGATATATTGGGGTTTTTTGAAGATCGGGAAGCACTTTATTTTTGGGCTACTGATTAATGGATGTAACAAACACAAACAAACCAAATTTAACCAAGATCTCTATGATAATTTGGATCTTATGGCAATTTAAGGTGATCTCATAGGAGTCATTTGTATAACCACTAGTCTGAACATGCACCGATTTCACCGATTAGAGCATATATATCCAATTTCGTTAAAAAAAAATTCATATTTGCGAACTCTAGTTTGATTGCAAGGGTTACATAAACACGGACGGACATTCTGAGTCGATCAGAAAGTGATTCTGAGTCGATCGGTACAACAAAAGATGTGAGGGTACAATCAGTTTGGGCTCATGTTTGTAACTACCACAAATATTTGATCTAGATCCACCGTCCGTCTGTCTGTCTGTCCGTCTGTGTGGTCATAAGAGTATATAAGGTTTTATCTAACATAGGACGAACTCTATTGAAATGATGAAAATAACCCTATCAGACCGACCAAAATTTCGTAAGATCCAAATTATCATATATCCAAAAATTTAATCATAATCATATAAAGCCGATTTTTAAATTTTTTCCTTTATTTTGAGTAAACTGCATTTAAAGTTGCTACTAAAACATACATAAAATAATACATATGCTATGTGTGTGTTTATTAAATTTGTTAATGTGTTTGTTAATGAGTTTGTTATCTTCATTCACAAGAATAATAAACCAAAAAAGTTTTGGTTTGTGAATTGGCTAAGTTGAGAAATAAAGTTGCCTAGAAATTGCACTTGAATTTCGAGCGTCGGAATCTGCTAGTATAAACATAATATTTTGGTGGTTTTAAAATATATAGGTATAAAAAAGGAATCTTGGAATTCGTATTAATCTGAACTGAATGTGGGTCTCTTAAAGGTCTGTATAAAACAATTAATTGTGCGCGGTTTATCCTGGGAAAATATATTTTGGCATTTATAAATATCAAAATTTCTTTATGAATCGCACATACTTTTACATTCAACAAACTACTTACCAGCATTTGTTAGACCGGCCACTAAATGAGCATTACCCAACAATGGTATCCGCGGCGGACATGGTATATTTCGCGTTAATTTATATTCTCTTGTATTTTTAATCCAATATTCGAATAATGCCACCACCACTACAAGACCAATCACAATTGTCCACAAGGGATTTATGGAAGTTTTAGCCACTTCCTGCATGGCTTCTTGTACCGTATCCACAGACATATTTGTTGTTATTTTGCTTTCCTTATACTGAATATAAACTAAACTTAACACTATTTGATTGCCGTAAATACAAATTTTGTTATTGCTCTCTGTTTCGAAAACACCTCTTATGGAGGTTTTTCATGAACTGGTGAATTGTTTTATCGTGTCGTGGATTTTTATCGTTTATTGTAGAAATTTGGAAACAATCAAATTTATTTATTCAACATATTAAAGTTCAGTTCGTTTTAATTAAATTCTTTGTTATGGTGTATTGTGGTATTTAAAGAATACAATTTATTTACATTTTAATGAAATTCGCTACTTAGTGATGTATTCAATTTAGGTTGTATTAAAATGGTCTTATTATACCACTGTGCAGAGGGTATATATCAGTTTGTTATTCCGTTGGTAACGCATCAGAAAATCAATTTGCGACCCCATCAAATATATATATATTCCTGATCCTTATAGTGATGTCCGTCTGTCTGTGTGTTAAAATCACGCTCACTCTCAAAATGAATTATTTACCTGGGTAAAATCAGGTTAATATTGTTTGTCATTATTTCGAACAGGTTGCTGATTAGAATGGGATAAATCGGGCTTCATTAAGATACGTCCTATAATATGGAGACACCTCTAAAACATTCTAAAATTCAATGTTTTTTGTAATAATTTAGTATTCCGTTTTGTTTTCTTTTTCAAATTTTTTTTTTAAATTTTTTATAAATAGTGCAAAAATCCAGATATTGAAATAATCATTAAAACCCAAGGGGAGGATATAATATATTTGGAATTTTCGAATTGACCACTCTTACTTGTTTTAATTGTTCCTTCTATTGTATACTATAGAAAAAATATATAGGCTGTAAATTATAATTAATATATAATACTTGCATACAATAGACCTACATACATATGTAATACCTAAATGTTGAAAATTACAAATGCATTTTTATTTTCCAGATTTAAAAAATTAAATAACGCATACTGCAACTAGCTTGACAATTAAATATAATAATTGCTAAGCTAGCTGCTGTATGCACTATAACTATATTTAAAATAATACATTATAGATTTAGGACTCTTCCAATTTTGTACTTTAATTGTCAGTTTTATGCCGTTTAATAAAAAAAGGACGCAGTGTGATCTTCACAAAAAAAAAAACAAGAAAATAATAGTCGGTTAATCATGGCTATGTGAACCCTTTACACCAACGTATTGACAAAAATGATCAAGTTCTTAAAATAGCCTTGCTAGAAAGAGCACGCAAAGAAGTGAAATATTTCGATTTAATTTTTGGATCCGTATATTGTGAAAATTAAAACCAATTAATTTAAGAATGACTTTTTATAGTACAGAAGTTAAGCTAGACACATCTTATATTATAGCAATCGACACTAAGAATCACTTTCTGAGTCGATTTAGGAATGTCCGTCCGTCCGTCCGTCTGTGTTTCCATGTTAAGCTTGTAATCAAACTGCAGATCGTAAATATGAATATATTTTGATGAAATCGGTGCATTTTCCCTAGAGATATAACTTTAGAACAATTTTTAAATATATCAAATCGGCCGTATTCATACTGTATAGAGCATGAAAAACTATGAAGAATGGTGGTCTCCCCTTTTCGCTGGCTTAAAAAATGTTTCCGCATAAATCTTGCTAAAGTTTAAATTTTTTTTTATCCACAATTTAAAATTTTCACTTTTGTTTTATTTCTACTTTGCCAAAAAATTTTGAAATTTATATTTTTTTTTTTAAAGCAGGCGATAGATTTTGTAAAATGTAATTTAAAAAAAGAAAAAATTTCAAAAAGTTTGTTATTTTGTCGTAGTTGCATTTATTTTATTCTACAATATTAATTGGCTAGGCTATTTATTGTGACCGATGTTTTGTTCTACCGTTTTATACCGATTTTAGCCAAACGTATATTATTTGAAAGGTATTTCTTTTCAACCGTTTTGCAGATTTACAGATTTTTAAATTTTTTCCTTTATTTTGAGTAAATTGCATTTAAAGTTGCTACTAACACATACATACAATTATACATATGCTATGTGTGTTTTATTAAATTTACTAATGTGTTTGTTAATGAGTTTGTTATCTTCATTTACAATAATAAGAAACCTTAAAAGTGTTGGTATGTGAATTGGCTAAGTTGAAAAATAAAGCTGCCTAGAAATTGCACTCAAATTTCGAGCGCTGGAATTTGCTAGTTTTTATAAATGTCTTTAAAAAAAAGTGAAACATGCATCCCTAAAAACTCAGAAATTTGGTGTCAAAATATAAATAGATCTGAAAATATAACACTAAAATTGAAAAATATTAAAAATGCCGAGAAAAAATTATGTGAACTGAATCAAATTCCAAAACAAAATATAATTATTGAAAGATACAATGCATTATATGAATCAATTAAATCTAAAGAAAAGAGGTATGAAAGTATATCAAAAGAATTAACTGATTTGTGGAATATACCGAAAATTTCGAAAATTACCATAAAGTCAATAAAGAGAAACGTAAAACGGTTGATTTATCTTTATGAAAAAAATCGAAAACTAAAATTTCCAAATAGTAATGAATTTAATGAAAGTTTTGATATATCCACTAATATGTGGGAATCAAAATCTGAAACAAGTAGCTTTGAAGGCACTCTTTCCGATTTGAATTCAGTGTCAATGTTCGACGATGATGAAGTCCCATGATAGCGATTATTTACCATTATAAAGATTCAAAGAAAAGAAGCCAGCAGTAAATCCTGCCGTTACTTTAGAAAATAAAGTTAAAATGAGTACCAAAAAAGCAGCCAAAATATGTTAAGAGCTGTCAGATTCAGGTGTTAAAATTGCAACTCCATCACAACCAGCAATATATAAGGCTGTAATTAATACTGCTAAAAGAAAGAAGACATGTCTTTGCCATGTCTTTGCCACCGCCGCAATATATAGGCTGTCATCATCATGTTTTAGATCTTATACTAAGACATGTAATGGTCGAATCTTTAGACGGAAAAGCTACTTCTCCTAATATTTCATACGATTTTGTACCAGAATTGATAGACAATTATGCCCAACTAGAGCAAGATTATCAACAAAATAAGGAGCGGTTAAACGTTATCAACATACAGTGGCGTGATAACATTCAGTACTTATATGAATTAGGAAAAGCGTTTAGATACTATATGGAGAATAAAAAATTTCCATATATAAATTTCAAAAGTATTCCACCACTAAATAATGCTAGGTGGAACTCGAGAGCAATACTTGCATTTCTAGCCTTTATACTCATTCCGAAATACCGCGATCAATTATACAAAATTTGTGAATTTATTTCTAATTCCTGGTTTGACGTTTGGTTTTCAAACCAAAGTTTCAACAAAAACAATCACCGTCCAGTTAAACATGCATGCTTAACAAAACATTGGGTGAGAGAGAAATCTTTAATTGGCAAAAAAACAACGCAGCAAAATGTAGTGTTTTGTATTTATTATATCCACTATTTAGTAGTCCAAAAATATACTCTACAGGACCGGTTTTTATCATAGTCATAATCATATAAAGCCGATTTTTAAATTTTTTCCTTTATTTTGAGTAAATTGCATTTAAAGTTGCTACTAATCCATACATAAAATTATACATATGCTATGTGTGCGTTTATTAAATATGTTAATGTGTTTGTTAATGAGTTTGCTATTTTCATTCACAATAATAATTTACCAAAAAAGTGTTGGTTTGTGAATTGGCTAAGTTGAGAAATAAAGTTGCCTAGTGGAGCGCGCAATTGAAATGGTTGAAGATATTTTCCCACAATGAAAAACACCATGCACGTTAAATCTCAAGTCCACTTGGTTTAGTTTTTGATTAAGTACCTTGACATTTTATATAAATACTAGCAGATTCCAGCGCTCGAAATTTGAGTTCAATTTCAAGGCAGCTTTATTTTTCAACTTAACCAATTCACAAACCAACACTTTTATGGTTTATTATTAATGTGAATGAAGATAACAAACACATTAACAAACGCATTAACAAATTTAATAAACACACACATAGCATATGTATAATTATACCCTATACCACTATGTGGTTTGGGTATAATGACTTTGTGCTGCTGTTTGTAACAACCAAAAATATTTGACCTACACCCATCTTTAATTATACCGATCGAATCAGAATCACTATCTGATTCGATTTAACTATGTCCGTCCGTCCGTCCGTCCGTCCGTCCGTCCGTCTGTGTGTCCATGTAAAGCTTGTAATCAAACTGCAGGTCGCAAATATGAATATATTTTGATGAAATTTGGTACTTGCTCTTCTATCAGCCATGGGATGAACGCTATTGAAATTGGTGAGAATCGCTCCATGTTCAGACCTAGCCCCCATACAAATGGCCCCTATGAAATCAACATATATTGCCATAAGACCCAAATTATCATACAAATCTTAGTCAAATTGGGTTTGTATGTATATATTACATCCATTAATCAGTAGTCCAAAAATGATCCCTATTGGACAACTCTTAGTCATAGGCCTCATATAGAGCTGCTTCCCGATCTTCACTTAAATCTATCAAAAAACAAAAATATTGTACAGATTTTTCTAAAATTTGGTTTGTATATATTTTTTCAAAGTATAAGTGACTTTACCAAATATGGTCAGGATCGGTCCATTTTTCGACCTAGTCCCCATTTAAATATAGTGTCCGATATGAACTTTTTCATATCTGCAGCGAAAAAAATTAATAAAAATGCCACTCAAATTTGGTTTATGCATATTTGCTATATCCAATTAGTTGGACTGAAGAGATAGGGTCTCTTAACCATGGTATAGGGTATCGTATAGTCGGGCTAGACCGACTATAATTTTCTTACTTGTTTTATGTATGTGTTAGTAGCAACTTTAAATGCAATTTACTAAAAATAGTGGCAAAAATTTAAAAATCTGTAAATCTGCAAAACAGCTAAAAAGAAATACCTTTCAAATAATATACGTTTGGTCAAAATCGGGATAAAACGGTAGAACAAAACATCGGTCACATGAAATCGCCTATTACAGATATTACATTATAAATTTTAATAAAATTTATAAAGAAAATTTAATTTAAATACTTTTTGGATTGTTTTATAAAAAGATGTTTATGGGGAAGGTTTTTGTTTCGAAATGACCCAAGTAAAGTGGTTTCGGTATCAGTACATCACTGTCCATCACGTAGAGACAGGGCCGAAATTTGGTTATACCCCTAATGTCCCCATACAAATGACCCCAATGAGATCGATTAAAATTGACCACGTTGTCATATTGATCACCTTATTACATTAATCAGTAGTCAAAATTAATCTCTGTATTACCTTTTTTATACCCTATACCACTATGTAGTTAGGGCATCATGACATTGTGCTTCTGTTTGTAACTACCAAAAGTATTTGACCTAACCCCATCTTTCATTATACCGATGGACTCAGAATCACTTTCTGAGTCGTTTTAACGATGTCCGCATAAATATATTTTTATGAAATTTAGTATGTAAGCTTCTATCGGCCATAGGATAAACGAAATTGATTTATGTTCAGACCTAGTCCCCATACAAATGAACCCTATGAGATCGACTTAAATTGCCATAATATCCAAATTATCATATAGATTTCGGTCAAATTGGGTTTATGTATGTTTGTTACATCCATTAAGCAGTAGTCCAAAAATAAACTCTATTTGACAATTCTTAGTTATAGCTTCCACATGAAGCTGATTCCCGATCTTCACTTAAATCTATCAAAGAACAAAACTATTGCACAGATTTTTCTCAAATTTTGTTTACCTTTGTTTTTCAAAAAATAAGTGACCTTACCAAATATGGTCAGGATCGGTCCATTTTTTACCTAGTCCCCACATAATATAGCATCTGAATGAACTTTTTCATATCCAAAGGCAAAAAAATTATTAACAATGCCACTCAAATTTGGTTTATTCTTATTTTCTATATCTAATTAGTTGGACCTAAGAGATTGGGTCAATAAACCCATTGTATAAAGTATCGTATAGTCGGTCTAGACCTACTTTTCTTACTTGTTAGTTATAGTTCCCATATAAAGTTGTTTCTCAATCCGCCAGAAATATATAGAAATCTAGAAAAACTACATATTTTCTTCAATTGAGTTATTATTAATGCTAAATAAAATTTACTCAATTTATTAAAACCATTGGCATTGGTAAAAGTAATGGTAATGCCCAAAAATTTAATTGTCATTGACATCAATTAAATTTCGTCAATAAATTAGTAAACTTAATGAATTAGTCCTATGTTTGTAATTACTATATACAATTACACCACTCTGGAGTTGGGGTATAGGACTTTGTGCCGTTGATCTAGTCCACCGTTAATGGCATCGATTGACTACAAATCGATTAGCGAATTCGGTCTCTATACCCAGTGTGGAAAATATCTGACTAATTTAAGTAATCTCTAAGGAAACGGCTATAACATTGGTAATTGTTTTAAAATTTACAAATTTCTTACCTTACTTTTTACGCCTATATCAAATTATATTTTGAAACTTGAACGCAAGTGGTCATGTGTAATCATAGACGGCCTTAAGTTATGCATATTGTTTTCTTTTTTTTTTATTATTTGTGCATTAAATTAAATTGAGCACGAAATAGTTGTGCGTTATATTTCTAAGACACTTGTTGAACGGAAATCGTTTAAAAGACGAAGAAACAAAAAACCCCAAAACAACTTATTCCTCTCAATTTCATTTTCGAAACTTTTATTGTTTTCACTTTCCTTTAAAACAAAAGTAAGTAACAGACAGGATCTTCTATTGTTTTGTTTAAGAGGAAGTCCTTTTTCACTTACGCGTGCCATGTTTTATCAAATGAAGTCTAAAAATGTGAATGTTTGTTTTCAAATGCGGCATTCTGTCATGTTTTCTAAAATTGGAACACTTGTAGATAGATATTTAGATGTCTGCCACAGCAAGCATTATATCGCTTAAAGTGTTGGATATCACAAGGACATAAGTTGTGGAATTTGGTAATGTTCCAAGATTGGTTTAAAGATAGATATCAATGTTGCATAGAAATCTATTTTTAAAAAAAATATGGTTCTAGTTTTTTTTAATCCATATAAACGATGTTCAGACTCAACAAATATTATATTATTGTTATAGGAGTACATACATACATACATATGTAGTTCTAAAAGTTGTTATAAAAACTTTGAACTGCATGTGTATTGTACAGTTGTACACATCTCATATATTGTACTCGGTTTAGACCGACTATACGATACCCTATACCATGCGTTTAGACCGTAAACTTTAAAGAAAGGGACTTAAGTCCAACTTATTGGTTGTAGAAAATAAGCATAAAGAAAATTAGAGTGGCATTGTTATTAATTTTTTTTACCTGCAGACATGAAAAAGTTCATATGGGCATAACGTCGAAAAATTAGACCGATCCTGATTATAATTGGTAAAGTCACTTATTTTTTGAAAAACATAAAAAAAACAATTTTGAGATATTTTTGTAATATTTTTATTTTTTGATAGATTTAAGTGAGAGGCTATGATTAAGAATTGTTTTATAGGGATTATTTTTGGACTGATAATTAATGGGTGTAATAAACATACACAGACCAAATTTGACCGAGACCGATAATGCGATAATTTGGATCTTATGACAATTTAAGTAGACCTCATTTAAGTATTTTGTATGGGGACTTAAATAGCGTTTGTAATATGGCCGATAAAAGCATTTATCCCGAATTTCATCAAAATATAGATATATTTCTTATGTGTAATTTGATTACAAGGTTAAATAGACTCAGAAAGTGCTTATGAGTCGATCGGTATAATAAAAGATGGATCAAGGTCAAATATTTTGGTTGTTACAAACATCAGCGCAAACTCATTATACCCTGACATAGGACATAAGGTATAAAAATAATTAAAAAATTGCAAAAACTATATAAAAACAAGTATGGAAACTATAGTCCATCTAGGCCGACAATACGATAACCTATATAATGAGTTTGGAGAGAGGGTCTTCGCTGAGGTAATAACTGGATATAGAAAATAAGCATAAATCAAACTTTAGTGCTATTGTTATTAATTTTTGGCATGCCGATGTAAAAATTTGTATATACATATATTATTTTTGAATAGGGACTAGGTCAAATATGGACCGACTATAACCATATATAGTAGAGTCTCATAATTTTCTCAAAAACATATATAAATCAAGTTTTACAAAATTCTGTGCATTATTGTTATTATAGCCTACACCCTCTAATTATAATAGTTTATTGTACATATCGACTCAGAATCACTATCTGGATCGATTAAGCGATGTCCATCCATTAAAAAAAATTAATTAATTAATTAATAATGAAATAATTAAAAATCTAGAATTACTAGATAATTGTTTACACATCTCCCCTGTGATAGGATTCACTTTGATTTTTTTAAATCAAACAGAAAGCGTCATCTATTTATAGCTGCAGGGGCTCAGCTAATATAAAAATTATTTATCATTATTTATTAATTCAACTGGTCGTTATAGTTGAGGGTTGTTGAATTAGCTGAAATAATTTTTATATTAGTAATAGCGTTATATTTGTGGGGTTGTTGAATTAAATGTTATACGTTTACATTGTGAAATTTTTATACCTATACGGCTATTGGATTATTTTACCTAGCCCACCTTTTATTATACCGAAAGTGATTCTGAGTCGATTTAGCGATGTCCGTCCGTCCGTTTGTCCGTCTGTGTGTCCATGTAAACGTTGTCATCAAACTACAGGTCGCAAATATGAACATATTTTAATGAAATTTGGTGCATGAGCTTCTGTCAGCCATAGCATGAACGCTATTGAAATTGGCGAAAATCGGTGCATGTTCAGACATAGTCCCATGCAAATGACTCGACCTAAATTGCCACATGATCCAAATTATCATATAGATCTCGGTCAAATTGGGTTTGTGTGTGTTTATTGCACCCATTAATCAGTAGTCCAAAAATAAGCCCTATAAGACAATTCTTAGTCGTTCTTAGTCGTAGCCCCCATATAAAGCTGCTTCCCGATCTTCACTTAAATCTATCAAAAAAACAAAGCTTTTGAACAGATTTTTCTCAAATTTGGTTTGTAAAGGGTGATTTTTTAAGAGCTATAGGAAAGTTTTCCAAAAAAAAAAAACACATAAAATTCAGAAAAATGCATGAAATCTTTATTTGAATCAATAGTACGGTCCATATAGTTTAATGTTTGAAGATTATTTCATGCTAATGTTGACCGTGACTGCGCCTCAAATGGTCCATCTGCTTAGTCGAATTTTGGCATACTCTTTCCAACATTTCGGCCGATATCTCACGAATAAATGCTTCAAGAGCTACCAATGCTCTTCCAATGCACACAGCACGCGCAACAATGGACTTATTGAGAGGCGAGTTCGGTGAACATTTTATTTCACGTTCGGGACCGGTCAATTGGCGGCCTAGATCGTGCGATTTAACGCCTTTAGACTATTTTTTGTGAAGCTATGTTAAAGCTCATGTTTATACAGACAATCCCGCTTCAGTTGACGCATTGGAAGACAACATTGAAGCATTTATTCGTGAGATATCGGCTTCTGGCTGATATTCACTCCAAAATCGACAATTCTGCTTATCTACGTACCCATTGAGCCAAAAAAATGTGCGTCAGCTGTTTAAACCAGTGTTGCCAAAAAGATAATAGCTAAAAAATTACCCTTTATATGTTTTGGAAAAAATAAGTGACCTTACCAAATATGCTCAGGATCGGTCCATTTTTCGACCTAGTGCCCACATAATATAGCATCTGAATGAACTTTTTCATATCCGAAGGCAAAAAAATTAATAACAATGCCACTCAAATTTGGTTTATGCTTATTTTCTATATAGAATTAGTTGGGCCTAAGAAATAGGGTCTTTAAACGCATGGTATAGGGTATCGTATAGTCGGTCTAGACTTAGGCTTGAATTAGCTGCAATAACTTATATCATAATCTTTGCACCAATACACTCATACCTAACACCGTTTTTGTCTTAATTCTTACGCTGTTTTTGTGATTGTATTGTGAAATAGATTTTTAACCCCCCCAGAGATGCTTACACATCAAAAAAAAATATTGCTCAGATTTTTGTAAAATTTGGTTTGTATATGTTTTTTGTGAAAAATAAGTGACTTACCAAATATGATCCATTTTTCGACCAAGTCCCCATATAATTTGGTTTATACCTAATTTGGTTTATACCTTTTTCTTTATCCAATTAGTTAGACTTAAGACCTTTTCTCTAAACTGATGGTATAAGGTATAACACATGGTATAGATTTAGTTGATCGGGAATCAGCATTATATGAGGACTATGACTTAAAATTGTCCTACTGGGTTTATTTTTGGATTAATGATTAAAAAACTTTTAACAATATATTTCTTTGAACGACTTGAACGGTCAATACCAAAAAACTGAACCATAAAATTAAAAACTCTTTTATCAATTATAAATTTTTATGTTTTAATTAGTTAAGAAAGAAACAATTTAACAAAGTTTTTATGGGTTAGATTGTTTCTTTCCTTATACATATGTGTTTTGAATCTTTCCGTGATTGTGCGTGACTTTGCGTGACTATTTAAAGTTAATCTTTTATTCACAGCAAGTGTATGGACAAAGTTTCAGATCAATCGGATAAGGGGAAGTGAGGTTTTAATCTCTCCGTATCTGTGAGTGACTGTGCGAGGCTATGTCAAAGTTAATCTTTTTTCACAGCAGGTGTATGGACCAAGTTTCAGATCGATCGGATGAGGGGAAATGGCATTTAGATCACTCCATGACTGTGCGTAACTACCCCAAAATTAATCTATAGTCACAACAAGACTATGGGCCAAGTTTCAGATCAATTGGACAAGGGGGAATGGGGTTGCCCCACGACAGACAGACAGACAGAGAGTAAGAGTTAAAAGAAAGAGTTTAAAAAATATTAACATAAAATAGCTTAACTTTAGAAAAAAAAATAAAACTTGATATATTAATTTTATGCTGTTGACAAAACATTGGAAACCTTTACTATACAATAATTGAAAACTTTCCTTCTATTTTTGGTTTCAATATGGAGTCAATTAAATTGTTGATGGTATCCACTAAAATTTTTTGCTACTCTGAATAAACAGCCTCTATAAGACTGTCTTGTTTGGTAATTTCGTGTCCATATTTTTCGATCTATAATTTTCCATAGGTAGTAAATGGGATTGAGATCTGGTGATTGTGCTGGCCATTCCAAAACACTAACTGAATTAGATTGTAGAGGCATATATTTAGAATATGCATGTATCCAATTCCAGTTAGAGTGCCTTTTACATAATATTCCACCGTCAAACTTAACAGTTTTATTTGTATATTTTAGGTCAAGTCTTTTTCTTTTGGTCGTCGCACAAACGTTCTTTCATCATGGCCTCTTAAATTAATCTTAGACGTATCTAAAAAAGAGTATTCCAATTCCGTCTTGACCAGTTCATGTGTTCTTTAACAATATTTATGCGAGCCAGACGCTTTTTCTCTGACATCAGTTGTTTCTCCAAAGGTCAAAAACAACCACGATCAGTCTGAATTGCTTGGCGGAAAACACTTCTAGCATATACGTTTAGTGTCATATTGTTAATGACCTCTTTAGATCTAATTTTTTGATATTTTTTAAACTCTCTTGCTATTAAATTATCCTGCCGTCCAAATGTTAAGTCGTCTTTTACGATATTTCTTGATAATTTTTTAAGTTATGGATTTATTTATAGAAGATTTCTCACAATTTTCCTTTTACTTAAGAGCAGTAGTAATATCTATTAATCTGGTTTTTAACTCTTCAAAAAACTTTATTCTTGCCATTATTTAATAATACAATTATAAGATTATCAATATCTACTTTTATCAATATCAACTATCAATATATAAAGATTTTCTTTCATACCATCTTCTATTTTTAATTTATTAATCAACTCTGGTACAGAAGCTTAAAAGTTTCCATTGTTTTGGCATCACTAAAATTACTTTTCATTCTTTATCTATCTTTCCGTTAATTGCATTTGCCATCTTTCGTAAGAGAACACACCAAAATGTGATTTCGCAAAAAAAATACATATTAGAATTTAACTCGAAATTATTAAAAAACAAACTTGGCACATTCACAATTTTGTAAGATAAGATAATCCTACGACAATTTTATTCGGTCTGATAATTCTGATATTTGTATGTGGGCTAGGTCTAAACATGCACCGATTTTCACCAGTTTCTGTAGTATTCGTCCTATGGCACATAAAAGTTTATATACCAAATTTCATCAAAATATATTCATATTTGCGATCGTAAAGGGTTTACGTGGACACTCAGACGGACGGATGGATATCGCTAAATCGACTTAGAAAAGGATTCTGAGTCGATCAGTATAAAAAGGTGAGTGTAGGTCAAATAATTTTGGTAGTTACAAACATCAAAACAAACTCATTATATCTTGGCCACATCGTGGTGTATGGAATCTATAATATTAATAGGGAAGGCTATTTCTTGTGACCGATGTAAGTTTCACAGTTTTACCCCGATTTTGAGAAATAATTTATCATTTGAAAGGTATTTCTTTTTCGCTGTTATCCAGATTTACAGATCTGAAATATTTTTTGGAGTTATGATCGTTTAAAGTTGCTACTAACCCATACATAAAATTATACAATACTATGTGTGTGTTTATTAAATTTGTTAATGAGTTTGTGTTAATGTGTTGAGTTTGTTTTCTTCATTTAAAATGAATTGAATTGTGAAGCATACCTTTAGGGTCTTTATTAAATGAAAAATTAAAATTTCGTAGAATTTGAACCCGAATTTCGAATGCTGGAATCCGCTAGTAAAAAGTTAATGAGCTTTACCTCTCTAGAGACGATATATAGGTAATAAAAAATTACATTTTATATTGCGTTTACATCTAAGGCAAATCTATTATATACGAGATTTCCGGCACAATCTGGCTCGTTTTTACTAGATTTCCCACACAAAACAAAATCTAGCTCGTTACTAGATATTAGCAAAATCTCACAAAATCTTGTCAAACTTGGGCACTACCAAATGATACTACTGTTTATACCCTATACCACTATGTGGTTTGGGTATAATGACTTTGTGCTGCTGTTTGTAACAACCAAAAATATTTGTCCTACACCCATCTTTAATTATACCGATCGAATCAGAATCACTATCTGATTCGATTTAACGATGTCCGTCCGTCCGTCCGTCTGTCTGTGTGTCCATGTAAAGTTTTTAATCAAACTGCAGATCGCAAATATGAATATATTTTGATGAAATTTGGTATTTAATCTTCTATCGGCCATGGGATGAACGCTATTGAAATTGGTGAGAATCGGTCTATGTTCAGACCTAGCACCCATACAAATGACCCCTATGAAATTAACTTATATTGCCATAAGATCCAAATTATCATACAATTCTTAGTCAAATTGGGTTTGTAGGTATATATTACATCCATTAAATCAGTAGTCCAAAAATGATCCCTATTGGACAACTCTTAGTCATAGGCCCCATATAGATTCACTTAAATCTATCAAAAAACAAAAATATTGTACTGATTCTTCTCAAATTTGGTTTGTGTATATATTTTTGCAAAATACAAGAGACTTTACCAAACATGATCAGGATCGGTCCATTTTTGGACCTAGTCCCCATAGAGATATAGCATCCGATATGAACTTTTTCATATCTGCAGCCGAAAAAATTAATAAAAATCCCACTCAAATTTGGTTTTTGCTTATTTTCTATATCCAGTTAGTTGGGCCTGAGAGATAGGGTCTCTAAACGCATGGTATAGGGTATCGTATAGTCGGTCTAGACCGACTATAATTTTCTTACTTGTTTTTTTTTAATATTGTAGGAAATTAGAACGCAGTGACAAAAGCAAACAAGTTGAAGAAAAAGGAAATAAAATATTAATTATTAAAAAAATGACGAATCTATAATAAAAAAAAATATTTAGTAATTGAAAAGTTATAATTTTTTATACTTATATGTGCCCATTCCAATCGGCTTTTTAATAATTGTGGCAAATGCATTTGTTTTTGTTGTTCAAACAATACATACAACAATTTCTGATTTTTTTTTTGCAAAATTTTTATTTCAGCTTGTACTTTTTTCATTCCTTTTTAGAATTTTCCATATATCCATTTTCCTATTGTTTTGTTTATTTTTGGTATTTCTAGTTTAGATATGTTTTATTTTAATTAGCTGTTTATTGTTATTGAAACAAAATCTAACAAAATATCAAAAAAGTTGAATGTGAACGGTATAGATTTTGAAATATGTAGATTTCAACTAAAATCTATTAAATTTTCCTTATGTAAACGCACTATTAATGTTCTGTGTTTTCATCCTTTTTCATTTAAAATCAGTTTTTATACTGTGCATTTTGCTGATGGTATATGCGAAAATGCCTGAAGTCTTGCTTTGATTTTCTTCAAAGTAACAAGTAGCTTTAGAGTAGTCACCCTGTCGTGGCAAGAACAACAGTATGTATTTTGCCATTATATGTTAGAATGCCTGAAATCATGCTTCAACTTTTTCAATACCATAAGTAAATTTCGGTGAACTGCCCAGTCAAGGGAAGAACAATAATAAAATTAAACAGGCAGGGACAAAATATTTAAATTACATATGAAAATTTATTTTTATTAAAAAATTAAAATTGTTCATATTGTGATACATCAAAATATTTAATAAATTTCTCCGTCCCAAAAAATCGAAGTCGTATTTTTAATAAGCGTTATTTGTAATATTTATTATATATTTATAGAATACAATAATTTTCAAAAAAGTATGAAATATTTTAATCAAACTCAACATACACAGTTATAAATCCAGCTAATACAATTTTTCTAATATAAACCTATAAAGAATGCACAGAAAACGTGTTTATTTCTTAGGTGGTCATTATTTGTGATACTTGTTCATTTTCAAAACAGTAATGCTTTTGACTTCATTTGCAAGACATTATACATCTATTAAAACATTTTCTTTTTCACAGCTGTATAACGTTCCATATACGCATCATAACCATCCAAATCAGTAAATTGTTTTGACTGAAACAAGTTACCATCCACCGACAAATTGGAAATTTTCGATTCTTTGAGTATACGAGGTGTAAACGAATTTGCTTGCAGACAATTCTCCTCCAGACGTAATGTTTTCAATTTGGGGCAGGCTGCAATCTCTTCAGATAGTGATGAAAGTTGATTTTGATTCAAATTCAATTCAGTCACATACAATGTACCCACCTCATTGGGTATGACGGTAATTTTATTACGAGACAAATCTAAAACATCTAAATGCTTTAAGCCGCACAACATGATGGGAAATTCAGTTATTTGATTATGACTCAAGTTGACAGTCTTTAAGTTTTTACAATTTGACAGACTACTAGGTAAACGAGTAATTAAATTGTCATTCAGTATTAGCACTTCCAATTTGATTAATTCTCCTAAAGCTTCGGTTACTGCCGTTATACGATTTCCACTCATATTGAAATGTTTTATCAGCGTGAAACGTGCAACTTCCTCGGGTATAAGCTCAAAGCGATTTTGCGATAAATCTAAGGTTTTCAAAACATTTGGATAAGTTTTTAATTGTGGTGGCAATTCTTGCAGTCGTTGTAGTGATATTTTCAGTATTCCAGTTTTTTGCGCAGTTTCCAAGTGTTGTTTGATTTGTTTATTACCCATGACGTTTGAATCACTCACTTATTCGTTTTGTTTTTTATATTTGTAATATCGATTATAAAATAAATTAATTATTAATTTTAAAACAGAGAATAATAAATTAAAATTTCTTCTGACTTTACTTTTGTTGTGGCCTTTTTGTATGAGAAAGTTAATTTGACAGATGAACAGCTGGTTTAATCATCAAGATAAATTTGCAAGTGATGCCAGATCTACGGTGTTGGGTGTAAATAATTGTAAAAAAACACGCTATATTTTAATATATATGCTAAAAATTTTGAACTGGTATTTTTTTGAAGCCTAATAATTTATATTAAATAATCAAATAATTAGAAATACCATATTATAAAAATTTAATCGAAAATCCAGAAAGAAGAGTCGGTAATATCAAAACGATAGGCAATGATAAATTAAATCAAAATAATTTTTTATTCAGCCCAATTACGAATATTCTCAAGGAATTTCTTTCTCCAATTATAAATTCCGCGTGAGCAAAATTATAAATTCGTGCTTATTGACAATAAATTTTTGTGGGTGCAAACGAAAATAAATTTATTTGAAAGAAATATTAAATAAAAAATGAATAGCATCATATCTATGCCAGTACTTTTGGGGGAAATTGTTGTTGTCAAATAACAACAAGGAAATAGCTAAAGGATTGCTAGAAGTCAATTGCGTGCTGAATGTATGAAAAACGCAATCAATGCGTGAATTGGTTTTCATTAATGTTAACAAAAGTTGCAGTTGGGCTTAATTTGTGGTGAAGAAGAACAATAAAGTATTATTTTTTTTTATTTATGGTTTTTCTTGATTTATTATGGTCAATATAAAACGCTCAATTTGAGATTATTCTATATTTCTATATTTCGATCCTCTTTGAGGATCATCATCAGGAACTAAATTAAACAGAATACATATGTAAATAATTACATTTATATCACAGGAACAATTTTTAATAGATAAAAATTTTATAATAATTAAGAATTTTTAAAAAAATTTTTAAAACAAACAAAAATTTTATAAAAAAAACTACACTTAAATATTGTACATCATACATACATTGACATTAAAATAGCCCAAAAAATAATTTTAAGCCGGCAGCGTCCTTCTCCCTCGATTTTTTTAAACTGATTTTTGTTTATCAATTCCCTATATAGCTTGGCTACATTTTCGGTATCTGTTTTATAATTTATTCTTCTATGTGGTGGTACTTTAACTATATGTAAAGTCTCCAATATCATTCTCTTTGTTTTGATTTATGTCCGCCAATTCTGGTTTTTAGTTTGTTCTTTGTTGTACCAATGTACACCATGTTGCAATTTTCTTCGTCATTTCCTACACAAGGGATTTCATAAATTAAATTCGATTTTTCTTCTTTCGGTATCGCTGACTTTGTTTTATTGAAAAACGTTCCAATATTGTTGCCTATATTTGTAGCAATGTTGAATTTATTTTTCTCATAGCAATTAGAATTTTTGAATTTTTCTGTCTTTTTCTGGTTTTTGGTCTTTCGATTTTGTGTAGAATTTGTTTATCAAGCCTTGTATTGTTGCCATTGGAAAGTTGTTTTTAGTAAGTATTTTACTTATTTTGTCCTTGTTCTGTTTATGAAACATCTCGTCACTTGTTTGTAGCACTTTGTTAACAAAGTTGTTGGCTGTATTCATAATAATATTTTTGAGGTGTTTGGACATGAAATTGATAAGTCGGCCAGACGCTGTTGGTTTTTGATACCAATCAATCTTATTTTTGTTACCTAATCTAATAATCATGGCATCTACATAGGTATCATAGCATAATCATAGCATCTAAAAAAATAATTTATTAATCTTAAAAATAATTTAACTGGAAATGATTAATATTTTCTTGAAATTTTTTACTGATTTTCCTTATTTTCTCTTTCGTACAATCTTCGTACGTTTGGCCTTCAGTTTATGTGGCTTCTATTAAAAGAAAATATAAATAGATTTAATTTACATAAAGACCAAGCATTATATTATATTATATTAATTTTTATAATATAATACCAAAATTTGCCAAGAGAAGTTAACGTACAGTAATGCCAAAATATGCCAAGAGAAGTTAACGTACAGTAAAAGTAAAGTTGATTGTCCACGCATAACTTTCCTCAAACCCAACGAATTTGCCAAGAGAAGTTAACGTACAGTAATGCCAAAATATGCCAAGATAAGTTAACGTACAGTAAAAGTAAAGTTGATTCTCCACGCATAACTTTCCTCAAACCCAACGAATTTAAGCAGCTAATAGCTCAAAAGAAGGAGCTTGATCCACTGAGTGTTCTTAGACCTATATCAACAGCCTACGTTAATTAGAAATCTAGTTATAGAGGTTTGAGAGAAGAAAAATAATGAAAAAAATCTTGAATGCAAAGTTTATTCATAAATTCTTTTAATATATAAGATTCGAAATTGCTAGATTTTTCCATTTCTTCTTCAGCTGCTCTTCTTAAAATAAAAAAAAAAAAACATTTATTAGTAGAAATATAAAGCAGTACATATTATTTCAGATTTTTGGCCACTGGGACATCATTTAGAGCATTAGGATTTTCCTTCGGACGTAACTGTGTCAAGAACTACTAAAGCAACCTTAAATGTTCTTTGGGAGGAACTGCAACCCAAACATATGCCCCAACCGACTAAAAATTTAATAAAAAAAAATCTGAAGAATTTTGGAAACTATGGCAATTCCCAAACTGTGCTGGCGATGTTGGCGGCAAACATATTGCAATTCGGTGTCCAGCGGGTTCGGGATCCATTTATTATAATTATAAAAACTTTTATTCTATAGTGCTGCAAGCAGTAGCAGATGCCAATGTCAAATTTATAGCAATCGAAGTTGGAGGGTATGGAAAACAGAGTGATGGTGGAACATATAATTCATCACAACTATGTCAACAATTGAAATCGCGCGAATTTCATCCTCCTGATGTTCAACTTCAGGGATCAAATGTTGTGATGCCTTATGTTTTAGTTGGTGATAACGCTTATCCATCACTGGATACACTTTTAACACCATATACACAAATTGGTTGCACCGCAGAAAATGATAAAGCCAAAGTGATAAAGCTAAATTTTAATGAATATTAACAAGTTGCACAACATATGCTTTTGAAAACAAAAAGCTTTTTTTTAAGAAATAACTGCATTAAGTTCAAACAGTTGACATCACTGCTGAAACAACTGTTGTTTGCCGCTGTTTGCTCTTACAAATGTTTTGTAAGTTCAAATAATTATTTGCCCAAAACAGAGGAAAATATTTGGTCGTGAGTGGTCGCATTAGGCAAATATATGTTTGCAGGCAAATAATTTTGTTTGCCTAAAATCAGCTGTTTTGTTACGGCAAATAATATTTCGTGGTCAGACAGGCCTGCAACACAGAAATTGGTTATTATTGGTAACCTAAATAATTGCAGAGTTGCTTTTGTTGTGAGGTCGTAAGTACTAATTAAAGGACAGTATACTACTACTGTCCGCAGTACTATTTTGTCGGCAGAGTTGTAATTCGTAAAAATTTGGAATATTAAAAGTTTAAATTAATAATTCTTGTTTGTATAAAATACAAAGATTATTTATATGTAATATATATATATTTTTTTATATATTATTTAATTTTATTTAGAGTTTTTGTTACATATCACGGTTGAAAACTGTAGGTAAGAACTTTCTGTCATGGCAAAAAGTTATTTTTTCAAGTCATGTCATAAACATAAGCGGTCTTCACTAGCCCTTGACTTGAACATTACCATCATGAATTATGGCTACTAGCCGAGAAGACATCGTGTTAAGGGCACTATACACTTATCAAATTCCCATCCAGCATTATGATGGTATTAGTGAAAATTTGTTAGTATGTCTCACACCGACGATGCTGGATCAAAAATTTTAGATTTTTGGCATGCTGGATGAGAGATTTTGATGAATGTATCGTATTTTCTCATGCTGTACAGGTCGTACAGAAAATTTATATGCTAACGTCAAGCACACGTACACGATGATTGATGTCAAGTGGTTGACAAGTGTATAGTGGCCTTACAATTTTTGATTTTTCATCCAGCATCGTCGGTGTCACACATACTAATAAATTTTCACTTATACCATCATAATGCTGGTTGGGAATTTTATTAGTGTATATTGCCCCTAACACTACTCCATTTATCAAAATATATAGTAAAATTGGCGCAATTTTATATATATCTACAAACATTACTTTTTACTACACATGTTAGCAACTCTTCGTTCTTCTTCTTCAAACTGAAGAATTTTATATACACAGCTGTTCGATGTGCATTTTACAGTTGGATAAACGTTAACAGCTGTATTTTAAAAGTTTCTAAATATATTTCTCTCATATGCTACTTTTCATTGCAACCCTGTAAAATCAGCTGACATAATTGTTACGGTATTTGTATCAAAAGTTTGTGAGGTTTGGTTGGCATTTTTTGTTATTTTCTTATATAGAATTAAATAAAATTAAAAAAAAGATTGTTTAAAACAAAAGTGAAAATATGATCCATAGCTTATTTATTGTAAATAACAGTGGGTAAGTTTAATAAGCTAAAGTTTTATTTTTTAGAATAAATACATTTTTTTCCTCTTAGTGATGTCTTTCTGGAAAAACATTGGCGTTCAGTGGTGTCAAGATCCGTATGTGATTATTTTTTAGATGCTCAAAGAAATTCACCATATGTAAGTTATTGAGTTACAAAATTATGTATAAATAAATTATTTTATTATTCTACAGGATGTTCCTCCCGTCATATCCACACCACATTACTACTTAATCACTATACAGAAAGGTAAAGGCATTTCATTGGTGGCCGCTTGCAAACAAGAAGTGCCTCCATTGTTTGTTATTGAATTTTTACATCGTGTTGTTGATACATTCGAAGATTATTTTGGTGATTGTTCCGAGTCGATAATCAAGGAGAACTATGTCTTGGTCTATGAGTTATTGGATGAAATGCTAGATAATGGTTTCCCCTTGGCTACAGAAAGTAACATACTTAAGGAATTGATTAAACCACCAACTATATTGAGAACTATTGCCAATACAGTGACGGGTAAAAGCAAGTAAGTATGGAAATAATTATTATACCCTATACCACTATGTGGTTCGGGTATAATGACTTTGTGCTGCTGTTTGTAACAACCAAAAATATTTGACCTAGACCCATCTTTAATTATACCGATCGAATCAGAATCACTCTGAGTTGATTTAACAATGTCCGTCCGTCCGTCCGTCCGTCCGTCTGTGTGTCCATGTAAACCTTGTAATCAAACTGCAGGTCGCAAATATGAATATATTTTGATGAAATTTGGTATATAAGCTTTTATCGACCATGGGATGAACGCTATTGAAATTGGTGAGAATCGGTCCATGTTCAGACCTAGCCCCCATACAAATTACCCCTATGAAATCGACATAAATTGCCATAAGATCCAAATTGTCATATAGATCTTACTCAAATTGGGTTTGTATGCGTTCATTACATCCATTAATGAGTAGTCCAAAAATGATCCCTTTGGCCCCATATAGAGTTGCTTCCCGATCTTCACTTAAATCTATTAAAAAACAAAAATATTGCACTGATTCTTCTCAAATTTTCTTTGTATATATTTTTGCAAAATACAAGAGACCTTACCAAACATGACCAGGATCGGTCCATTTTTGGACCTAGTCCCTATATAGATGTAGCATCCGATATGAACTTTTTCATATCTGCAGCCAAAAAAATTAATAAAAATCCCACTCAAATTTGGTTTTCGCTTATTTTCTATATCCAGTTAGTTGGGCCAAAGAGATAGGGTTTCTAAACGCATGGTATAGGGTATCGTATAGTCGGTCTAGACCGACTATAATTTTCTTACTTGTTTTTTGTTTTAAAATTGGTCAGAGCTAAGGGATTTTCTTTAACCCATTCAATCTCACTGTACTCTGAATCAATTTTGTGATTCTATATCTCACATGTAACTACTTTTTTAAAAAAAGTTTTTTCTAAATTTTTTTCACTTTTCGTTGCAATTTGCTTGAAATTTATTATTTCCAAATTGAAGTTAAAAACAAATTAAGCACATCTGTGTTTAAATATAAAAAAAAACTATAAGGAAATTGTAAAAAGTTTATTTTGGTAAACATATATATAAAGTTAGCTTAATGCAGCAACTTTTCCATCTATATTGTCCCATTGAACTCGAATGAGTACAGGCTATAAAACACTTTTTATTATTATTATTATTAGGAGTATTTACAATACTTTTAAATTTATCTGATAATGGTATGTATATTTTACCAATTATCTATAGAACTCTAGCTATAGAACTCTATTTCTAACAAATTGTGTTATATTTCTTCTACATATATTAATATTTCTCTCATTTTTTACAATATTCGGTAGCATATTGTATTACTTTAGTTCCTTGAAGAAAATTGATCGTTGCATAGCTGTTGTTGTAGTACTGGGAAGTCTGAAGTCATCTGCATTTCTCAAGTTGTATGGTTGTATTTCTCTCACATAATTAAGCTGATCTATTAGGTATTCTGGTGCATTTCCAATTTTCATTTTCTGAACAAAGTTGATTGTGTTTACTTCCAGCTTTTGTTGAATATTAAGCCATTTTAACGTGTCGAGCATTGTTTGTATTGGAATGTATCGATTACATTTCAATATTGAACGCATAGCTTTATTCTGCAATTTTTGTAGTCTATCTATTTAATTTGTTGTACAGCATATATGTATATAAAATTGTAGAGCCAAATTCAAAATGTGGTTTTATCATTACGTTATATATGTTTATTGCAGATATTAACGATATTTTATTTCTAACCCGTTTAAAAAATCCGATTTTTTTTCCCGATTTTCTTACATATATATTCAACGTGTTGTCTGAATTTTAAGTCCTTATCGATTATAAAACCGAGGTATTTTATTTCATTTACCTTTTCTATTGGTTCATTATTTATTTTAAAGACTGAGTCGCTGTTCATATTTATTTCTAGCATTTTTGTTTTATTTTCATTTAGTTTTAGTCTGTTCATTTTTAGGCAATTATTTATTTTATTTATGTCATGCATAACTTTATTCGTGCATTGTTCTTCCGTGTCTGCTTCCGCATAAATTAATGTGTCATCTGCATACAAGATAATTTCGCAATTGCTTAAGATGTTTGGTAAGTCGTTAATGTATATTATAAATAGTAGTTTTCCTAGAATGGAACCTTGGGGTACACCATAGTCGTTGTAAAGCTCATCTGAGTTGACGCCATTAATCTTTGTTATTTGCTTTCTATTTGTCAAATATGATTTAAACCACCTTAATTCGTTTTCCCTGATACCCTACATGTAAAGTTTTTGAATTAATATTTCTCTGTCAATGGTCTCGAACGCTCTTTTAAAATCCAGGAATATAGCAATAATTTTCTTTTTCTTGTCTATATACTTCCACCTATTTATAACATAATTGACTGTGGTCTCGCACGAGTTTTTTTTTCTAAATCCTGACTGATAGTTTGAAAAAAGTTTATTTACTTCCATGTATTTTTCGAGTTGTTCCTTTACAATCTTCTCAATAATTTTTTCACATGTTTTCAGCGTGTTTATAGGACGAAATTCATCGCATCTATTTGTTTTCGCAATTTTTTCTACTGGTGTTACCATTGAATATTTCCAACTATTAGGAAAAATCCCGCTTTCAAGCGATTTATTAATAATCTTGTTGGGGTTTCGCAATTTAACACTCTTTATGTATTTTACTAAAAGTACAGAACTATTTATTTCGAAGGTCAATAAAGGAATGACTTAAAATGAATTTATAAAAAAGCATATACATAATTTCAGGGTTGTTATCTCTACAAATGCATATTATTATTTTTATGATACATACGTACTTTCAATGTTGTCAACTTTAATTATTACTATTAAACGTAGTTGGTTGTAAAAAAGATTTCCAACAAATCTTAAGCATATATTTACCTACAATATTCCAATTATCCATAATTATTTTCTTTGAGACTTTATTAAAATCCGGTTTGTTCTTCAGGTTCTTACATATTTTTTTAAGGTCTTGAATTGTTATTGCGCGGAATTTTAATCTATTATTTATCACAGGAATTTCATTTTTGTATCGACAAAATAATAGTTAAATTGTGTGGCTATCTGATAGTTATCCTTATATTCTATATCATTAAACATCACAGTATTTATAACATTTTTATTTTTCTTAAGAATTAAATCTTTAATTTCATTCCACATTTCATTCTGGTCCTTGGTATTATTTATTCTATTATTAACAAATTTATTTTTCTTGGTTTCAATTTTATTTTTTTTATATATTTCTAATAATTTTATAATTATTCCAGGCTATATCACTGTTCTCTACTATAGCTCTTTGATATTTAAAAACTTTCTCTCTTTTTAATGTCCTCAGTTCCGCATTGAACCAATTGTTCACTTTACTTTTTTCGATCACTGTTTTTTTTGGTTGTAAATTTCTTTATTGTTTTCTCAATACAGTCGTCGAAATGACCCACTGTAGTATTTAGGTCATCATTTTCATTATCAGCCCTGTTCTTGAAACGTTGTTATTTGAATAAGAGTGAATTTAAAATCACATGAAATTGAAATTTTGGGTTTCTTGAAACCACTTTTTTTTATTTATTTAATTTAAACATATGTTTGAGTTAAGAACCATATGTTTGAGTTAAGAACATATGTTATCTAGAAACCGAGGTGCCATATGGTTCTTTATTCAGTTTCACAAAAAACTTTTAAGTATTTTGTGCATGTTTTTTCTTAAGTTTATAGAAAAAGTATAAAGAAAAATATTTTCTTTTAAAATAACAACTTATTTGTTCATTCAATTGTTTTTGTTCTTCAATTTCATTCAATTAAAAATGTCTTTTCTATTTTTAAAAAGTTAGGCATCACCAAAAAAAATGTCACTATTCAAATAAATTGGATTTGACTGGCATCACTACTGTTTCGAACATACGCAAAAAAAATAAAAATATGTGATTTGATGAAAACATTTTTTTTAATTCCTTTATTTGCAATAATAAGTGCATAAAGAATCTATGTTATAATTGAAAAAATTATAATGGAAAATAGATTGTGTAAATAAAAAGTTTTTATTATAGTTATAGAACAGCATCATCGCAAAAAGTGTGTTTTATTAACATCGACCACTTATTACGAGTTTTTTTTTTAAATCAGCGCAAAATGTAGACGTTTTTTAAAATCGTTTTTTTTTTCATAAAATTAATGTCTAATTTTTAAAAAAAATGACAAGGTTCAATAAAAAACATGTTAGAGTTTAAATATCAACTAGAGGACCCCTGCTGTCCGCAGCATTATATTATATTATATTAATTTTTATATAATACCAAAATTTGCCAAGAGAAGTTAACGTACAGTAATGCCAAAATATGCCAAGAGAAGTTAACGTACAGTAAAAGTAAAGTTGATTGTCCACGCATAACTTTCCTCAAACCCAACGAATTTAAGCAGTTAATAGCTCAAAAGAAGGAGCTTGATCCACTGAGTGTTCTTAGACCTACTTATGTCAACAGCCTACGTTAATTAGAACTTTAGTTATAGAGGTTTGAGAGAAGAAAAATATTGAAAAAAATCTTGAATGCAAAGTTTATTCATAAATTCTTTTAATATGTAAGATTAGTTTTTTTTATCTCTTAAGACCTGCTTAGTAGAAAAACGGGCATTAGTTTTGATTTCACAAAGCCTTTTCTATGTGAATTAAAACGAGAAAAAATATTCTTATTGAAATTAGAGAACAGCAAAAAACTCGTAGATTTAAGAATTTTTTCATTTACGAGTTTTTTTGTCATAGTGGTTTCAAGAACAGGGGTGTATATCTAAGTATTGCACTGATGTCTCTGTTGTATGATTGTTTATTATATTTAAAAAACTCAATTTCCTTTTTATTTATTGACTCCTTATTCTCGGATGGAATTTCAAAATTTATGTCAATTGCTTCATGATCTCCTATTTTATTCGCACTATTGTTTTTTGCTGATATGTTTTCATTATTAGTTATTATATAGTCTATTATAGTTTTTGTGTTTGGTGTTACTCTTGTATATTCATTTACAATTTGTTTAAGTCCATTATCGTTAAATATGTTTTCTAATCTGTTTTTGTAAGTTCCTTCCTTACTCCAATCGATGTTGAAGTCTCCAGCTATAATTATGTCGTATTGTGTTTCACATAAATCTTCGATTACTTGATCAAATACTTCGTAAAATTCTGCTTCGCTACTACTTGGTGATCTGTATACAGCCATTATCATAATTTGTGTTCTCCTCAATTTCGCCAAGTATACACTCATCCAGTACTTGTACTCATAAACCTTCTCGCATATTTTCAAAATATTCCAAAATTTTGTAAAATATATAGTTACTCCGCCGGTACTTTTTGAGTTTGAATATGTAATATAGTGATAACAAAAACAAATGGTTTAAAAATGAAATAAGATGTCCAAAAAGAGAAAAGATTGATAAATACCAAATAG
This sequence comes from Cordilura impudica, assembly GCA_963682025.1. Lineage (NCBI taxonomy): Eukaryota > Metazoa > Arthropoda > Insecta > Diptera > Scathophagidae > Cordilura > Cordilura impudica. Next base: position 70,474,361 of record OY821520.1, read on the forward strand.
CAATAATCCAAAATACAAACGAAGCCTGGGTAAATTGAAAATGAAAAAATTTTTTTTTTTTCAATTATATATTCTTCCTTTATTTACATATTTTAACAAATTTGATATTTACATATGAGATCTTATCTTTACATATAGATATTGCAGCAAATAATATATAGGATCTAAAGATATTAAAAAGTTTTTATTTTATTTTATAATGATTTTTAAAGGAAAATGGGAGGAAAAAACCTTTATATGATTTAATAAATTCAAATACTATCTGAAAATATTTATGTGCTTATTGGAGGTTTATTAGAAATAACAGACCTCTATAAGCTTATAATTTTCAAGTTAATGAGTTAATGGTTTTTGGAGTTGATGTTTCATTATTAATCGCAACTTTAAAGCTTCTGTCGTGAATGAAATCTGAAATAAGTTTGCATAAATATTTTGGTATATTTGCATCAAGAAGTTTAAATAAGAAGCCATTATGCCAAACGGTGTCAAAAGCTTTTTCGATATCTAACAATATTAGACCCGTTGAACGTTTATTGTTTTTATTGGTGATTATTTGATTTTTAATTCTGTTTATTTGGTGAGTAGTGCTATGCCCTTTTTTAAATCCAAATTGTTCTTTAGCAACATTAGAATTGGTCGTTACAAATTCACTAAGACGAGAATGTAGTATTTTTTCAAATATTTTGCCTAAGTTACTTAATAGACTAATAGGTCCGTAGCTATTTGGGTTATTTTTTGGCTTACTAGGTTTATTGATAGCTATAACCTTAGCATTTTTGAAATGGTTTGGGAAATAGTTGAGTTTGATGCAGCTGTTAAATATTATAACCAGTAATTTTAGAGCTTTGAGTGGTGGTTTCTTTAAAAAGCAGGTTGGGAACATTGTGAAAACCAGGGGATTTTGAGGGTTTTATTGATGAGACAATATTCATTACTTCTTCAAGAGATGTATAATTAGCTGATTCAGAACTAGGATTTTCATTCTTAAAATTATTTACTGTTGTATTTATTAATGAATCCGCTGAGTGGTTGTAGTTCGAAGTGAGGTTATTAGCTTGGACAAATATATTTGCCAGGATTTCCATCTTGCACTTATCAGATGTTATTTTTGTATTTCCAATTTTAAAGTGAGAGATTTGATTTTTTCCTTTTCCTCGCTTATTTTCCAAAATGATTTATCACCTGGTTTTAAATTGGATAATAATTGACACCATTTCTTATTGCGCTCCGAATTAATACTTTTATCATGTTACTTAGAAACTTACGCCCGTATTCATAATCATTTTCTAGCAGTTGGCTAAAATTTGTATGTAAAAAAGAAAATAAGTAACATGATTGATAAAAGTATTAATTCGGAGCGCAATAAGAAATGGTGTCAATTATTACGAAAATTTCAAAATTTGTATGAAAAAAAGTTAGCCAACTGCTAGAATTTGATTATGAATACGGGCGTTTGTACATTGATTATAAAAAGTTTGCTAGGCTATATTTGAAGATCGTTGGCTTTTTCTTTTAAAGCTTCTTCTTAGGTAATTATTTTGTTGAGTTATTTTATGTGTAGACACATGCCTTGCTTCGAAAACTACATTTATAAATTTTTAGATATCCTGATCAATTACTACCTTGGTATAGAATATATCCGAATGTACGTTATTTTATTGTCTAAAAAATTCATAAAAATGTTCCAGTTGGTTGCGCTATAATCATAATTGAGGTCAACTTGCAAGGCCATTGATCTTTTAAGTGTACATATAATTGGACGATGATCTGATGGTATTTCGTAATCCATTGTTTTTACGTCTATATTTAATGTGGAATTGCTTAAGATAATATCGACTACTTCGCGATTGTGTTGATGGGGGAAAAGGGTTGGACTATTAGTATAGTAAATGAAAAATTGCTTGATTGTTGTAGGTTGTTGAGTGCGATTCCTGCAGTATTATTTGAACGTCAATTCCAAGAACAATGTTTGGCATTTAGGTCACCAAAAACTATATATCAGGCATGCGGCCCACGAACGAATTTTATGCGGCCCCATATAAATTTAAAAAAAATTACAAAATTTAATTTAGATTTAATTCAAAAACAAAAAAAAAAAAGAAAAAAATCAAAACATTAATGCCAAAATTTCAAAGTATTGTTTAAAAATAGCATTAATACGAGTATAAATTTTCAATAGGGCCACAAAAATAATACAAATTATTTGAATGTAACGTCTGTTAGCATGCTTTATTTTTTCTATTAGAAACAATGTAGCATGTACAAAAAAAAAAATGCATTTTACAAATTGTATTTCATTCACACTCATGATTTGAAATGCAAACGACAGAGCATAATAATTTTTCTCTCTCGTTTTTTAAAGTTAATTATTTTCAGGGTTGTCAACTTTAAAATATCAAAAAGCATTAAACCGCAAAAATATCATAATGTGAAAAAACACTATATTTTCCATTTTTTATTTTTGCTTTTGCTTTGGGATGAGAGCAATCCCGATAATTAAATGTTTCATTAAAACGACAAGGATGAAATACTGAGAACTTTTAACAAACATCACCCGAAAATACAATTCACGATGGAAATTGAAAACGAAAAGGCAATCCCATTCTTGGACACAAAATTATATAGACAAGATTACCGAATAATATTTGATTGGTACACGAAAGATACTGCATCTGGTAGAATTATGAATTTTAATTCAACACAACCTAGAAGCCAAATAATAAATACAGCAAAAAACTTTATACGCAGAGTTTTAAGCATCAGCGATCAACAATTTCACAATACAAACATCTACAAAATCACAAAAACATTAAAGGAAAACAGTTTTCCTAAACGACTAATTTATTCATTGATAAATGAAACCCAAAACAAAATAAAAAACAATAATATTGAAAATAAAAACGACACACAAGATAAACAATTTTACAGTGTACGGTATGTTCCTGGCTTGACTGACTCAAAGAATATAAGAAACACAATAGAAAACAAAAATATCAACTACGCATACAAACCAAACACAACACTTAGTACAATTTTCTCAAACACTAAAGCACCCATCGATAAACAACAACAAAATAGTATAGTGTACGAAATCAGATGTAAAGGGGATACCGACCACAGCTGTGATTTAATTTATATTGGTACAACCAAACGCACGCTAGAGACGAGAATGGGAGAACACAAAAACGACATTGCCAAACAAAAACTCGCAACAGCTTTGGCGCAACACGTATTGGAGACAGGTCATACAGCTGACTTTAAAAAAGTAAAAATATTAGATAGAGAACCCATTGAAAAGAAAAGGTACACCATAGAAAGTTTACGAATCCAACAGAAAAAGGAATATACGATGAATTTAAAAGAGGATACTGACAAAATTAATGCTAGTTACAGGGTTGCAATACAATAACTTTACTGTGATATTATTTTAAGCTGAGTACTTGTTATTAATATATGTTCAATGTAATTTTTATTGTTTATGTTGGATGTAAATTAAATTAATTTTTAAATGTGATAAATAATACTCATGTTACTGTAAGTTATTGTCATATATATAGTGTATTTTAAATTGTTTTAACGTGATGTTTTTTTTATATTAAATAGAATTTCCTTGAAAAAGTCAACAAAGAATTGACGAAACGTCGGAAAGAAATGTAATTTAAATGCAGGTTTATTTACATTAAAAATCTTAGGCCGTATTAGCTTATTTTCAAATAAAACAAACAAAAGGATATTAGCCAAATAACACAATAATGGAAATTTTTATCTTTTGGAACAGAAATTTTCTTCTTTCAATCCATTTTTAATATGAAGTAAAGCATTAACTGAATGTAATGGCAATGGATTTCTTATTTTGGATTAGAAAAGGTTCATGTCGCTAAAACCCCTCTCAACTTTAGCGTTTAAATAAGAAAGCGACAAAAGTTTAATATCGAGATTAGCTACAGCTTCAAATGGATTTAAATCAGTGGCATCCTTATGCGATTTCACTTCATTCCAAAATTCATAATTTTGCCATTTCATCAGGTGGATTATTTGCCATCCATTTTAATACTTGACAAAATTTCAAAATTAGATTCGACTTGTGATGCTAACAGCAATTAAGGATTTGGTGTCACTGATGTTAAAAAAAAGCACTAAGCACTAACTCGAAAAATTTTCGCGTCAAAAATTTTAAAAAGCACTAAAAATTCGATTGAACTTTAAAATTTTGTTTAAAAAATTAAAAAACTAAAAGTGGCAAATTGGACGATTTTTGAATTATATCTCATGTTCATTTTATTGAAATTAACTGGTAATACTCAACATATATCGGTCCCGCTTTTTACTTTTAAGGAATTAAAATGGCATCAACGAGCAATAAAAAACGTAAGATAGGTGATAAAAACAGAAAATTCCAGTCCAAATGGACACACAAATTCGGATTTGTTGAAAATAAGGGCATACCTATGTGCCTCATTTGCAAAATTACTGTACCACATAAATAACTTTACAATTTAAGTAGACACCATGAAAAATTTCATTCACAATTTGCCAAAGATTATCCCCTTAATACTAATCTTAGAGAGACTAAACTATTTCGTCTTTTAGCCATGGAAAAAATGACAGATCACTTGAAGCAAGTTACATAATAGCTTGGGATATTGCCCGTGATAAACGTCCTTATGGGGAAGCAGAGTTAAGAAAACAAACTATGAAGAAGGTTATGAGCATTCTCGACCCTGATAACAAAAAGCTGCATAAAGCGATAGATCAGCTTTCTTTATCACGGCGCACAATCGAGCGTCGGATTGGAGATATCAGCACTTTTATTGAAACAAGTTTAAAAAACGATATAAAAAATTCTGCAGCATTTAGTTTAGCTCTTGATGAATCCACAGATGTTAGCGACGTTCCTCAGTTGGCGATCTTCATTAGGTCGGTATCAGTTGAATTTAATATCACTGAAGAAATGTTAGACCTTGTAGCTCTTTCTGAAACAACGCGAGGCATTGATGTAAAAAATGCGCGTTTCGAAGTAATTAACAAATTTGAATTGCCACGAGATAAACTTATTAGTATTGCCACAGATGGAGCACCTGTAATGGTGGGTAAAAATCAGGGTTTGATTGGTCTTTTAAATAAAGATCCAGATATCCCAAATTATCTACCAATTCACTGTATTATTCATCGGGAGCATCTTGTTTCAAAACTCATCGTCAGTTTAAAAATTTTATTATGGACTTACAAGAAGTTGAGGAAAACAATGAGTTATATCCGTTTCTAATGTTTTGGATCGATTGTTGAGCTGTTACCCACAATAAAGTTGTTTATAAAAGAAAAAGGAAAAATATATCCAGATCCGGAGAATGAAATTTGGATTTTAGATTTAATGTTTTTTACTGACACAATGAACCATCTTAAATCGCTTAATCTCAGTTTACAATGCAAAGACAAAACAGTGCTTGATTTGTCACGATCATTGTTAGCCTTCGAAGCTAAACCTCTTTTGTTTATAAAAGACCTCGAATGTAAAAAATTTAAATTTTTTCCTCTTTTAAAATTGAACGTAAATAATATACAAGACGACAAGCTGGAAGAATACATAAATAATTTAAAACAATTTCATGAAAATTTTAAATGTAGATTAGAGGATCTTAAACAACTTCAGGCACCATTCTCAGTTTTTTTTAAACCATTTTTGTGTGATGTCCTAAATGATGAATTTTTATTATCCGATATAATTCTTGCAAAACCAGATGTTGGAAAATTGGAGTTGTTAGAAATGAAGGATGATATTGTATTGAAAATGCATCACAAATCAACTTCTCTAGTTGGATTTTGGAAACTTGTTAACGAAACCTAATATCCACAATTGAAAACAGGTGCTGCTCGTTTATTTTCAATGTTTGGCACAACGTATTGTTGTGAATCTCTATACTCCACTATGAAAAATGATAAAAACAAAAATCGTTGACGTTTAACAAATCAACATCTTACGGAACTCATTCGGACAACTTTGACAAACTACACACCTGATTTTAAAGAAATAATCAAAAATTCTTCCTAATTTCTTTTTCATTTTTTCTTACCTATTTTTTATTTTATTTTTATATAATTCCTATTTTTTATTTTATTTAAAATGAAATTCTTTGATCTCAAAAAATTTTAAAATATAACATTATTTTTATAAATAAAGATCCAGATATTCCAAATTATCTACCAATTCACTGTATTATTCATCGGGAGCATCTTGTTTCAAAACTCATCGTCAGTTTAAAAATTTTATTATGGACTTACAAGAAGTTGAGGAAAACAATGAGTTATATCCGTTTCTAATGTTTTGGATCGATTGTTGAGCTGTTACCCACAATAAAGTTGTTTATAAAAGAAAAAGGAAAAATATATCCAGATCCGGAGAATGAAATTTGGATTTTAGATTTAATGTTTTTTACTGACACAATGAACCATCTTAAATCGCTTAATCTCAGTTTACAATGCAAAGACAAAACAGTGCTTGATTTGTCACGATCATTGTTAGCCTTCGAAGCTAAACCTCTTTTGTTTATAAAAGACCTCGAATGTAAAAAATTTAAATTTTTTCCTCTTTTAAAATTGAACGTAAATAATATACAAGACGACAAGCTGGAAGAATACATAAATAATTTAAAACAATTTCATGAAAATTTTAAATGTAGATTAGAGGATCTTAAACAACTTCAGGCACCATTCTCAGTTTTTTTTAAACCATTTTTGTGTGATGTCCTAAATGATGAATTTTTATTATCCGATATAATTCTTGCAAAACCAGATGTTGGAAAATTGGAGTTGTTAGAAATGAAGGATGATATTGTATTGAAAATGCATCACAAATCAACTTCTCTAGTTGGATTTTGGAAACTTGTTAACGAAACCTAATATCCACAATTGAAAACAGGTGCTGCTCGTTTATTTTCAATGTTTGGCACAACGTATTGTTGTGAATCTCTATACTCCACTATGAAAAATGATAAAAACAAAAATCGTTGACGTTTAACAAATCAACATCTTACGGAACTCATTCGGACAACTTTGACAAACTACACACCTGATTTTAAAGAAATAATCAAAAATTCTTCCTAATTTCTTTTTCATTTTTTCTTACCTATTTTTTATTTTATTTTTATATAATTCCTATTTTTTATTTTATTTAAAATGAAATTCTTTGATCTCAAAAAATTTTAAAATATAACATTATTTTTATAAATAAAGATCCAGATATCCCAAATTATCTACCAATTCACTGTATTATTCATCGGGAGCATCTTGTTTCAAAACTCATCGTCAGTTTAAAAAGTTTATTATGGACTTACAAGAAGTTGAGGAAAACAATGAGTTATATCCGTTTCTAATGTTTTGGATCGATTGTTGAGCTGTTACCCACAATAAAGTTGTTTATAAAAGAAAAAGGAAAAATATATCCAGATCCGGAGAATGAAATTTGGATTTTAGATTTAATGTTTTTTACTGACACAATGAACCATCTTAAATCGCTTAATCTCAGTTTACAATGCAAAGACAAAACAGTGCTTGATTTGTCACGATCATTGTTAGCCTTCGAAGCTAAACCTCTTTTGTTTATAAAAGACCTCGAATGTAAAAAATTTAAATTTTTTCCTCTTTTAAAATTGAACGTAAATAATATACAAGACGACAAGCTGGAAGAATACATAAATAATTTAAAACAATTTCATGAAAATTTTAAATGTAGATTAGAGGATCTTAAACAACTTCAGGCACCATTCTCAGTTTTTTTTAAACCATTTTTGTGTGATGTCCTAAATGATGAATTTTTATTATCCGATATAATTCTTGCAAAACCAGATGTTGGAAAATTGGAGTTGTTAGAAATGAAGGATGATATTGTATTGAAAATGCATCACAAATCAACTTCTCTAGTTGGATTTTGGAAACTTGTTAACGAAACCTAATATCCACAATTGAAAACAGGTGCTGCTCGTTTATTTTCAATGTTTGGCACAACGTATTGTTGTGAATCTCTATACTCCACTATGAAAAATGATAAAAACAAAAATCGTTGACGTTTAACAAATCAACATCTTACGGAACTCATTCGGACAACTTTGACAAACTACACACCTGATTTTAAAGAAATAATCAAAAATTCTTCCTAATTTCTTTTTCATTTTTTCTTACCTATTTTTTATTTTATTTTTATATAATTCCTATTTTTTATTTTATTTAAAATGAAATTCTTTGATCTCAAAAAATTTTAAAATATAACATTATTTTTATAAATACTCATAATATTTCAGTATAAAATTTATTTGTGATGTGTATGAAATGAATTAATAAATTTTATGTTTGTTTAAAAATTGTTTTTTGCTTTTTTGTTTGAAAATTAATATTTGTACAGAAATATAATAGTGCGGCCCATCGTTAGTAGGTGAAATTCCAAATTTGGCCCAACAAGCCATTTACGTACCCACCCCTTCTATATATTAAACGTATTATCTAAAAAAAAATTAAAAATTATAAATTTTCTTACTCTTTTTTTTAGTGTCAGCACTACATTACCTCAAGGACAACTTTCTGCTATACCTTGGCGTCGTAGTGGTGTTCGCTACACTAATAATGAAGCCTATTTTGATGTTATCGAAGAAGTTGATGCTATAATTGATAAATCTGGTTCTACGGTCTTTGGTGAAATTCAAGGTTATGTAAGTAGTTTTTACAATAGTTTTGAATATGAATTAATTTCCGAATCTTTCATAGATTGATTGTTGCATAAAACTATCTGGTATGCCTGACTTGACATTATCCTTTATGAATCCTCGACTATTTGATGATGTATCATTTCATCCTTGTGTACGCTTTAAAAGATGGGAATCTGAACGTTTATTGAGTTTTATACCACCAGATGGTAATTTCCGTCTAATGTCCTATCACATCAGTGCCCAGTCTGTGGTTAATATACCAATATATATAAGACATAATTTCTCTATAAAAACGGGAGAACAAGGTCGTTTAGATTTGACTGTTGGTACCAGAACATTAATGGGTCGTTCGGTGGATAAAGTTAGATTAGAAATATCAATGCCTAAATGTGTATTGAATTGTATACTAACGCCAAATCAAGGAAAGTATACATTTGATTCGGTCTCGAAAACTTTAACCTGGGATGTAGGACGCATTGATGTATCGAACTTACCCAATATCAGGGGAACTGTAAGTATTTGTTGTAGAAAAGGAACTAAGAACATCTTATCGTATATAATCTTCCTTTTAGGTTTCTATACCGCCAGGTACACCCAGCTTGGGCTCGAATCCCACTATCAATGTACAATTTACGATTTCTCAAATGGCTGTCTCGGGCCTTAAAGTAAATCGTCTCGATATGTATGGTGAAAAGTATAAACCTTTTAAAGGTGTTAAATACATTACCAAAGCTGGTAAATTTCAAGTTCGTATGTGAATTTAAAAGAAAGCATCAAGTCTCATTAAACTATTCCATTACTTTTAACTGCAATCCTACATGAAATTATTTGAAATAATAACAAGAGATTTCTTAAAACATTAATTTAAGTAAGTGTATAAACTATAAAAGGAAAATGTTGTATTTTTAATAAATTTATTATCCATCCATTACTCTTAATTAATTTTAACTTAATTTTTATTTTATAGATTTTCAAGATTTTTTATTTAATTTTCAAGACATTTCAAGAACTCAAACTAAATACTGATCATCATTTATATCATACTATCAAATTTGCATTCAATTATTACATTTAAAGCATTCAATCATTACTAGATCTACCTTCAAGGTAAGTGTGCATTACAGTTTCATTTAAAAGATTATTTTCTACCGGCCGAAAATTTCGTTGAATTATTGTGAAATATGATTGCTTTTAAACAAAAAATATTTTTAAATTTTAAAATGTATCGCAAAGTTTCTCTTTAAACTTCTGGCAGATTTGTTTTCCCCTTAGATAACATTAATTTAAGTACATCGAAATATTGCGTTATTCGAGACCCCAATGTATTGAAAAATTCTTACAAAATGTTTATAAAATTGCGTTTTTTCTGTGTGTAAATAGCTTTTCTTTACTTTGACTTGAAAATGGTTATGGGGGCATAACCTACCCCTTGTTGTCAACATCCAGGCTCCAAAAATATATACATACATAAGGACTACGAACTTTTTTTGTAGAGTTCAGTTTTTTTCATTCATCATTCATCTTGCAATCTATTTTACAAAAATTAAAATAATAAGCAAATCTTATAATAATTATAATTAACTGAGATACTGAATTCCAATGAACTCAGTAAACAAAAGGTTAAAAGAAAAACTTTTATTATTTACATATTTACATATTATTTTCTAAAGGGTAGGTCAAGTATATGGAACCTTTGTAACCTTTTTATTTCATCGCAATCATCTAAGAGATTTATAGCTAATATGTTTGGGCGATTGCTAAGTCTATTAAGGTATCTTTAGCTAAAACTGCTAATTTCATCTTTTACTTTGGAATTTTAAGATCATTGTGTATATTATTATTAGTTATAAACCAGGGTGCATTTGTTAATAGTCGTAATGTTTTTGATTGATATCTCTGCAAAATTTCAATGTTTGAATTGTTGTTTCTATAAGATAACTTTGTTCTCTAAACTTAATTCTGATCTTGGATCTAACAGCCAATACATTCGTCTCGTTTTAATATTTAATTGCTTACGTTTCTTTTTAACATGTTCCTTCCATGTAAGTCTTCTATCAAGATAAAGACCCAGATACTTTATGTTGTTACTTATCGGTATATTAGCATTTTTTTCTTAACGTAAATGTAATATGGACTGACTTTTCTGTATTTACTTTAACGTTCCATTTTTTTAACCAATTTTCTATAAGATTTAGCTCATTTTTTACCAAATCAGAGGCTACAATTGGTGATTCATTATATGCTAAAATAGCAGTGTCATCTGCATAAGTAGCAATTGTAAGACCCACCATATTAGGCATGTCTGATGTGAATATTGTAAAAATTACTGCACCAAGTACGCTACCTTGTGGAATCCCAGATTTAATTTGTGCAAATTTTAAAGTTTCTCCAAAGCAACTATCAAATTTTGTATTATTATTATTAATTTGAATGTTAAAACTACTAATGAATTTTTTATTACTTATTATAATGTGTAAATTACTGTTTTTTTCCTGATTCCATTCCTTCCTTTCTCAGGTTATTCCTTTCGTCCTTCGTAAGGTTCTTGCTAGTGCTTTTATTTACATTATTTGAAACTTCTTTCTACTTTTTGATAAAATCGTTCTTGTCCAGAGCAGCTTCTTCCTCATATTGTTCTAAAGCCATTGTAAATCATTTGGAGGATTGATCTTTTTTTTTTACACAATCAATATTGTTTCATCAAGCAATTTTAAATTGGATTTTGCATAATGCGCAAATTCAAGGTCTGACCAAAATATTGTTGAACCGCTGTCATTTCTATGAATAGTATAAGTATTCCCTAAATAAATATTTACAATTATTGTACCAGTAGTTACAAAGAACTTTCTTCTCCATTGGCAAATTGCCTGCCATATCAGGCAATTGAAATTTCTGAAAATGTGATTGGAAAATAATTATAAAATATTAGAAAATATTTTTGCGTAAATTTTGTTTTTCTAACAGGGACCGTAACGGTGGTATCAAAAAAGTTATTTTATGTAAGTTATTTTGTGAGTTCAGAAAGGTCGGATGAAACTCTTAAAAACAGAGTTTTATTTTACCGTCATAAAATAGAACTCTTTTGAGGAGTTTTTTTTTCGTTAGAAAATAAATCTGATTTTGTGTAAGTCGAAGAAAATGATAATAGGATGCGAAAACAAAGCTTTCTATGAAATCGATGATTTTTCTCCAAAGCCCTTATCGAATGATAAACCTCTTTTTGAATTATGGGAGGGCAGATCAATAAGTCCGTGACTTTTAGAATGAAACAGTTTTTTTTTGGCAAAAAAAAAATATATTTTTCAACATAATCTCTTTTTAGCTCAATACACTTATGGCGTTTTCTTTTCTGGCAAAAAATGTTGCATGTTTTTCCCATTTCGCACTTTTTTTTCTCTTATTGTGTTCTTTTCTAAAAAAGTGTCAACCTTGCGAAAGGGTAACGTGTTCTTTTCTAAAAATGTAGCACTATAAATATGTGAAAATGTTGCATCTTTCGCACTTTACAAATACAGAGGGTGAGTCGCACGTTAAAACAGCTGACATTTGTTTTGTGTATTAATGTGTATTTGTGTGAAGAAATGAAAAAAAGTTCAATTTTTATTTTGTTTAAAATAAATTAACATGAAAAATATCACTATGCTTTTATGTGCTAAAAAATTTTTTAGATGAGTTGTTAGATTCATCTTTATCATCATCTGATGATGAAATATATTATATGATCATGGGAAGAAATCCAAAACCGCGAGTGAAATGATTTGTGGAGAACGTAATTAATGAATGCTCTGAAAGGTGCCATTGTTCTTTTTGAGAGATATTCATGGTGTTATTTCAAGTGATCCTACCGGGGAGGAAGACAGCAGTCAACTTTTGAAACCCATATCTTGTCATTTTTGTGGTAAGCTTGGCCAAATTCATAAAATAAAAAAAGTAAAAATATTGTTTGTATGTTTAGCGGGAATAAAACCACCTTTAGAGAGTGGCAAACCTTTTCGACATATCATTGTCAAACCTTCACAATTCCTTCAACAAGGTTTTACAATTCATTATGGAAGATGTAGCGCCGGAAGCACTTTATTGCTCAATCAGACGATGAAAAAGAAGCTGTTGCGAAAGAGTTTGAAAAAGTATGATAATCTCTATTGCTATGAAAAAAAATTATTAAAACAGTTTTAATATTTACATTTCAGTAAGGGCACCAAAAGATAAAATTCGCTCAACATATGCGAACAGGCATGATGGTGTTTCAATAATCATGCAGGGTATTTGTGATTCGAAGTTACGATTCCTAGACGTATACACTGGAAACCCCAGCAAAATCCACGACTCTAGGATATTAAATTTATCGTTTATAGGAAAAGATTTGCAGCGTTTATGCTTTCCTGATTATCATTTACTGGGAGATTCTGCATACCCCTTAATGGAATATCTTTTGACACCATTTCGTAATTATGGCAACATGCGCGATTTGACTAAAAATTATAATTTAAGATTTTTCAGAACACGTGTCGAGAATGCATTTGGTGTATTAAAATGTTGTGTTCTTCACAACATGTGTATCGATAGGGATGAAAATTTTCCTGAAGATATTGGTGAAATGCAGCAATGAAGAAATCAAATTAATTTTTTTTTTAATTCAACAACAAATTAATGTATATAATTATTTATAAAAAAATTAACATAATAATGGCTTCAATTCATATAAATAATTATACATTTAAAAAAGTTTTCAATAAATTTTGATACAAAATGTACTGCATTGAAATAGAAACAAATTATTTTCAAAAATAACATCTTTCAAAGTGTGTAATTTTGTGCATCGAAGAGCGGGTTTAAAGTTACTGTTGTAGTTAAATATTGATATGATGTTATTTCTTATTCAGATTCATTATCATTTAATTTTTTTTAAATCGATAAAAATTTAGAATTAATGCCTGTCGATGAATTTTTATTAAGAAATTTATTAGCAATATTTAACTTCGACAGTAATTTTAAACCCGCAAATCGATTAACAAAATTACAGATTTTGAAAGATGTTCCATAAAATATCCCTATTCTCATTTTTTGTTTTTTTCATTGGCCCAATTGCTGGCAAATAGTTTCCGTATAGTTCCAGTAACAGCCGGATGTCTCCATCTGTCCAAACTAAAAAAAAATAGTTATATTTATATGTACATTATTATAATTTTTATATGATTTTCTTCATATACTTACACTGCACTGTTTTACTATTACTTGGGCTCTCATCACTTTCATTGTTAAACATTAAATTCGAAATTTTCCATTTCTATTTCTATTTTAATTGTTATTATTTATATATTTACTTTTGGCTTCTTGTGTTATTTGTTGAAATATATTCAAGAAAAATGTCAACAAAAAACAGCTCTTCATTGAAAAAAGTTTTACTAAGTTGTGATTTTATGTTCTATTCTGACCTTTTAAAGTGCGACATCTTAAAATTGGGGGTAAACATTAAAAAAATGTACATCATAAAGGTGTAACATTTTATTTCAGAAAAGAAAACACCATTAGCCCAACGTTTCTCCAATTTTTGTATCCCATAGACATTTCATCGTTGGAGCTAAATCTCTTTCCACCGAGCCATTTCTTTAGGTTTGGAATTAGGAAATAGTCACTGGGGGCTAAATCCGGAGAATATGGCGGATGAGGTACCAATTCATAGCCCAATTAAACAACTCCAAACAATGCTTTGAAGTTGTCACACGATTACGTTTATGGTCAATTGAGAGGAAATGCGGCACCCATCTTGCAGACAGCTTTCTTCAACCCAACTGATCATTTCAAATCGAAACCACACTGCCATATGAAATGCCTATGACATCAACAATCTCACGCACTTTTACTCTTCGATCGGCCAACACAATTTCGTGGATTTTTTCGGGTGTATTGACCTCAATTGGCCGCCCAGAACGTTCAGTGTCATTTGTATTTGTGTGACCACAACGAAAGTCAGTAAACCACTTTTTTACCATTGAAATCGATGGTGCATAGTCCCCATAATATTTATCAAGCTTTTCCTTGGTTTGATTGACGTTTTTTTTTTCGCAAAAAATAATGTTTAATGAGCACTCGAAATTCCCTTTTATCCATTTGTAAAAAAAGCTGTTAAACGCAAAGTTAATGCTCTGCTCTCTGCTCTTAAATTGGCGTTGACCGACCTGCGTTCAAATCTTTCCGCAGAAAAAAGAAAAAGAAGTTTTATTTTATTTTAAACAGACTAGAAAAAGAAGAAGAAAATAAACAAAATGAGTTTTATTTTAGACGGAAAAAATAAAACTCAAGAGTTTTGGATAACTGTTATATAGGGTCCCTGTTTTCTAATATTGGGAGTAGCTTACTTTGAAATAAAAAAAAAAAAAAAAAAGTGTGACGATTTAAATGTCTTCAATACAATTTTTTTCTGCCCATTTGCATTTAAGTCTGTGTATATGTTGTATATATTGTTTAAAATCTAAACCACAAATATCTTAATCTTAATTAATTAGTCAAAGTTTGCCTATAGAGGAGCCTGACCATAATCATTTAAATCTTTCTAAATGTATAAAAAAATTAATCTTATTAGCTTATAAAATTCATTGAAAGATAATAAATAACTTAGCCGAAAAAACTAAAGGATAATATCGGAGGGCTTGCAGAAACAATCTTTATTTAATATTACAAAAAAACCTTGAAAAAGTCAACAAACGAAACGTCGCACAGTGGACCATTTGACGAGAAGGCGGTCAAAAATCTATAACTTTTGATTGGATTGGAATTTTGATATGCGGTTTTTTTTTGTTTGGTAGGTGAGACTTTGGCCTTTAAGTTTTGCTATAAAACGTAATTCTCGACCGAAAATGAAAAAAGTTACGGAGGGTTTAAAATACATTTTCATTTGTAGTTGAATTTTAGTACAAAAGTGAAGTGTTAAAAGGTTTTTTTTAATATAATGTCTTATTTTTTCAGTTAATTTTACAACTAATACTTTTTAACAATTTTTTAAGTTAATTTTTTCAGAAAATGCCAAACTTTGGCCCCCGTAAACTTTTTAGTCCTAATGTGCACAATGGCCAAAGGTTGTTTTTTTTTTTTTTTGAAAGATCCCGTGTTAAAATATAATTTATTAAGTTCAAGATAGAGAAGTTTCAATGAAAAACTCGTATGTTTTTGCTTTAGTTAAATTTTTTTTATTGTCTTTTTAAATATTTCTATATCAATTTTTATGGTAAATTTATGAAATATAACAATTTTTATTGTAAATTTACAAAATATATAAATTTTTAAATCAAGAAAATTTTTTAACTATATAAAAAAAAGTGTAGCTTATTGTTAGTGTAATGAAAAAGTACTTTAAATCAACCAATTTTAGTAAAAATTTCTTCTAAATAGCCTTGATTTTCATCTTCTAGAAGTTGTTTAGTTTCTTCGTCTAATTCAATAGAGGTAGTTTTCCATTTTTGACGAATGTTGGACATATATGGATCTGAAGTGCACAACAAAATAGTGACAAGGTCTTCATTAGTACAACATCTGGACATTTTCTTTGTGTTGTGCTCGCGAAAGAATCTGTAGTCTTTGTTCCTTTTTTCTTGCGCTTCTTCAGATAGATCTCCTATTGGTAGCATATTGTTTTGAATTATTTGTTCCCCATGGTACAAAATTTTATGAACTGTGGATGGCATATATCTCCAAGAGTATTTTTCATTATAAAGTATAGCTGTTTTATTGGCGTACTCTCCAAATTTTTTTGCATTTATCTTGCTGCTGCATGCTAGAACTTGTAATATGATTTTGAATCGTCTTATTAATTCATGATCTACACCTGTGATTATTTGTGTTTCCTTCCCCTTGTTTTGGTTGGTCGATTACGAGGCCTAGCTGTAGATATTTTTGTTGAATTTGTTTTTTTTTTGCTTTCTTTTTTCTTCATTTTCTTTGTTTTTTCTCACTGTTTCGCCTAACGGACCAAATTCCTAATCATAACCCAATTTAAGAATATGCTCCATGAAACGTATTCTAGCATGAAGAGGGGGCATTCCAAATTCGTAGGCTTCCTTAAAACTACCGTCTTCTGGTGGGGGTTGGCTTAATTGACTTGATGTCTTTTGGCATATAATGCAGCTTGACTTTGTTCCAGTTAAAGATTGTGCAACTTTTCCATTAATCATTGTGAGACACATTTTACAATGTACTTCAATGTCTTGGTCATCAAATTTAAATATTACTGGTTGAAGTTCTTTAATTTAATCTTTTATTTTTTGAACTTCTTCAGTTATGACATCTTTGGTTTCCTTTTTGAATGAAAATTTTATTGGTCTGCAATACTTTGTTGAAGAAGGAATTTCATTTTTCCATATAGCTCTACTAGTTGACGGCTCTAAGACGCTATACCTTTTTGTTAAGCGCAATGGAACGAAAGATACCATAAATAAATTAGCATCTGATGAATTTTCGGCATTAAATTGCTTGTATTGTTTCTGACCAGAGGATCCATCACATCCCCATTTAGAAATTAAAGTAATACTGCCATTATAAATTTTTTTTTAAATGATCAGTATCAAGCGTATTTAGCAATCGTTCTGCAGTATGTTCAAGGAGATCTTGCAATTTTATTTCTGCTGATGTTGAAGTGACACTAATAGCAGATTGTGAAGTTAAGCATTCTTTTTTGGCAGAAACTAAATCTCGATAGTCTGGAAAAATCCCACAATTCTTTTCATTGGTTCGCTTCCGCAATTCCTTATATTGATTTTTGGTCAATTTCAAATCCAAAAATAGGGCGAACGCTTCTTCCGGCGTAAATTTCTTATCTTCAATTGGTGTAGGAATGCTTTTCAAAATCCTTTTTGTGCGCCTTGGGGTCGCTTCTACTATTTTTTCAATTATTTCAATTTTATCTTTTTTATTTTGGGTTGGTTGAATTTGGTGCAAAAATGAATAATTAATAATTCTTTGAGAAATTTCTTCGTTGATATTCTCCAGCTTGCGCCTTCGAGATCTTTACCTACATCCGTCAATTGGTTTTGCTGGTCGACCCTTTTTCCACTTTCGTTGGCAGTTGTAGATGCACTCTCAAAAATAAGTTCCTTTATTAACCAGTCTTGGTAACGTTTGTACATCTTTGCCTTGCTATGAGAGCATTCAATGTACCGCCTTTTCAAATTCGATGCAAAATTAGTAATTTTTCCTTTGTGCATTTCAATGTCTGCTAGGTTACAATTCTTAAAGAAGTCGTTGCTCACTATGTGCAAAATTACATCCTGTACATCATTTCGTTGAAAATAAATATCTGCCAGATCTCTGTAACAGTACTTAGCCATTGCACAAATTGTAATGAATAATAATTGTGGAAACATTATTATAAATACTCTTTCTTGCAATTATGTAAAATAAAAATTTTTCTTTTATTACCACTTTTAGAAGCATAAAAAACCCACACTCTAACCCCTTTTAAAAGGTGAAGCATACCTGCTCATATCTTAAAGGGCTATGTCGCAATAGTTTTTTTTTACCATTTACAAATTTTTATCTTTTATTACCACTTTTAGAAGCATAAAAAACCCACACCCTAACCCCTTTAAAAGGTGAAGCATACCAGCTCATATCTTAAAGGGCTATGTCGCAATAGTTTTTTTTTACCATTTACAAATTTTTATCTTTTATTACCACTTTTAGAAGCATAAAAAACCCACACCCTAACCCCTTTAAAAGGTGAAGCATACCTGCTCATATCTTAAAGGGCTATGTCGCAATTTTTTTTTTTTTACCATTTACCTGTTATTTAAATTGTTTCCCATTTTGTCAGGTATTTAAACTATATAACTCTAATTCAGACTATTAATGTTTTTGAAAGATACCTATATAAATGTACCTGTAACAATTAAGCGCATTATATCTCAACCCTGTTTTATAAGTATATAACAATTCCTGACAACTCTACCGACACGCAAAAAAATACACCGCGGACCGGTACGACCAACTTCTGTATTCATAACACTCAGGCGGACGGACGGACATCGTTTAATCGACTCAGAAAGTGTTTTTGAGTCGATCCGTATTATAAAAGATGGATAAAAGTCCAATATTTTTGGCAGTTACAAACATAACCTCAAACTTAATATATCCTAACCACATAGTGGACAACTTTTGTATTCATAAATTTTGCAGAAAATATCTAACCTTGGGTCAGAAAAATTGTTCTGGTGCACACGGGAGGAAACTCGCGGGTGTATAATGGGGTATAGGAGTATAGGGGAGGGTTCGGACTATAGAAGAGTGCAAGATTTTTTCTGACTGCTTTTGACTGGCAGGAGTTATGCTCTATTAAGTAGGAGATTTTCGGAAAATTTGGACCTTTTTTAAATTTCGGATTGACTCAGTGATTTTACATTTTTAACATTAATAGTATGGAAGCCACAAAATTACACAAAATTTATTTCACTTCAAAATCTTTTAAATCAAAAAAGTTACAGTCATTCAAAAATAAAAATTTACAAAGAAATTTTTAATTTTAGCAATATACTGAGAAAGCCCATTTTCGAAGACCCTGTTCGCTGTGATATAGTTGAGATAGAGTCGCAATTTTTTGGCTCCGGAGGTTTACTAGTATTTACTTTCAAATGAAAAACATAACTTTAAAATCGGTAACAAAAAAAAAATGATTTTTGTAACTACCAAAAGTATTTGGCCTTTTATTATAACGATATTTAAAATCACTTTCTGATTCGATTTAGCGATGTCCGTTCGTCTGTCCGTCCGTCCGTTCCTTCCGTCTGTCTGTCAGTCTGTCAGTCTGCCCGGTTGTCTGTCAGTCCGTCCGTCCGTCCGTCCGTCTACCTGTCCATCAACTGCTGGCAAATGACCCTATCAGAGCGACTAAACTGGCCGTAAGATCCAGATTATCGTATATATATTAGGGTGGGTCAATTATTTTTACTCCATGGGTTCATCGCGATTCTGGTACTATGGGCAATAATAAGAATATTTTCCCAAGAAACCATACCTCTAAAATCATTTTCGAGCCTGCCAAAATTTCGATGAAAATATTTTCATATTTTCTATAATACTCATTCAAATGTAAAAAAATTATTGAAAATATGTATACCGGGGGTTTCTTGGGTCGGGAAATCCATTTTTCATATTTATTTTTATTTTAAACATCCGCCAGGGGGCGTTTTCGTGCAAAATATTCAGCGCTGAAAATTATGTGGGGTCCCCATACACGACCTATACCGATATCATTCAATTTAAGTCAAAAATATTTGTTCATTCAAAGAGTAAATAAAATGAAACGAATTGAAACCCGTGGAAGACCAAATATCTTATCTTCAATAACCATTTTTGCAGATATAGGCACTGTTATATCTTTCCGAACGGTGCGTCGCATACTACAATATGCTAATTTACACTGAAGGATAGCCAGAAGAGTTCCTTTGCTACGACAACAAAATTTTAAGACACGTTTAGCCTTCACAAAGAAATCAGTTAAATCGATGAACAAATATGGCGCAGTATTTCGTGGAGCGATGAAACAAAAATAAATTTATTTGGAAATGTTTCTGCCCGTAATGTTCGACGCCCCAAAGGTAAAGAATTTCACATACAGTTCACAAGAAAGATCGTAAAGCACGTAGGCGGGGACATCATGGTATGGGGATGTTTTTCGTGGTATGATGTCGGTCCAATACATACCGATACCATGACCAGATTCTACTATATACATAAAGAAAATTATAATCCTACTTCTAGCAACACAAAGATTATTAACAATTCTACGCCAACTCTGCCTATTCATTCACAATCGATGGATCTGCGCCATGTCAACTTTGGACGACCTCTACTTTGGCTTTTCTGCGGCGTAAATATTTATTTACGACGATTTGGAGTTTATTAACAATGTTGTCTGTAACCTTCTATGTTTCGCAGCTGTAAAGCAGAACAGACTTTACACTTGTATTAAAAATGCGAATTTTGTGTTGGTCTGATATTCGTGAGGACCGCCAGACTTTACCTAAGGAGGCAAATGCGTGTCTAGCATTGTTTATACGATTAGCTACATCGTCATCTGCTCCACGATCTATAGTTACACTGTCCAACAAATTAAGACTTTATGAATGGAACAGAATAGCGACCCCATAATTCTGAAAGAGTATGTTGAGTAGATCATTTTTGTAGAACAAACTTATGGTCCAGCACGTCTGAGTATTTTTTTACAGTGGGTCAAAGTTTTCATTTTTTGGTCGAAGGGAGCATTATACTCTATGAAAAAAATGCTGTAAGTTATTGTCTGAGAGAATTCTTATGGTCAGAGTTGTATTGTGGAATTGTATGAGGATTATTTTTGTGGAAGATCTTAACCCTCTAACTGGTCTCTTTATAGGTCAATTTGACCCCTTTTTTCGAGAAAATCAAAAAAATATCCTTTAAAAAAGGACATTTAAGGATTAAAATATTCTACGAAAATGTTTGCCGAAAAATTTCAGTGGGGGTCACCATAGACACCATTGTTGTAAATAAAGCTCTTTACGATTAATTGGCAAAATTACACGCCAACTTCTATAAAAAAATTATAATTTTGTTTTAATACTGGTTTATTATAGTATGTACATATTTATTTTTTTGCTTCAAATTTTCGAGTAAAAGGGAATTGGGAAATAGCAGTAGTATGACAATGGATTAAAGATTAAACTTAATACGCTTTCCTGTATTTAGTTTGACGTGAATGTTCCGATGGGTCAAGGTTTCTGTACAAGCCCCATACGTATTCAGCAAGCATTACACTTTGGGATTTCCCTTTGAATCTTTCTTCCAATACCTTTATATCCTGATGAAACCTTTCACCGTGTTCATCTGAAACCGCTCCAAGGTTTTCTTTAAAAAAATTGAGATGAGAGTGCAGAAAATGCAGCTTTAGTGACATCTTAACGCCAATATTGTTAAAACCGATTAGCATGCTTTCAATATTTTCTGCATAGTTTTGTGCTTTTGAGTTTCCAAGGAATTCTGATATAACCAGCTGCATAAAGTCAAATGCTGTCTTTTGCATATCCGACAGATGACCATAAAATTCTTCATTTTGTAATAATTTTCTTATATCGGGTCCAACGAGCATTCCTAGAAAAGGTAATTTACATTGAATGAAATAAATTATTTCTTAAAACCGTATGTTACCTTCTTTTAATTTTAATATGCAGCGGTGGAAGTATGACCTTATCTTTTGGGACAAGGGATTCATGGATTACATTTAAGTCACCAATAATATTTTCTTTACGTTCTTCGAAATATTTAATATGATAATGGCTGCTGGTAGCACGTGAATCCCATTTTCAAAGAAAGCACATATATTTTGTGTATCCTGTTTGCATTCCAGTCAGTATTGCAATCATTTTGAAGTCTGCGCATACTTCCCATTTATATTTATAGTATTCAATTTTATTTAAGAGATTTGAAATATTTGCGTATGTTTCCTCCTTTTTTGTGGAATACGCAACCGGTATTGATGGATGCTGATTTCCATTGTGCAGTAAAACTGCTGTTAAGCTGTGTTTTGAACTATCTATAAATAGTCGCCAAGCGGAAGAGTCCAGTGGAAGCTTTAGATATTTTAGAACCTCTTCAATACTGCAACAGTATACAAGTTCTTCTGATTTTTTAAAATAACTTTCAGATAAAAATCATATTCCAAAGAAAAGAAAATATGGTTCTTCAATTGTAGGCAATATCTTTCTTCTGCTTTGCTGGTGCGTAAAATGTCCACAAATAAAACAAAACCAATCTCTTAATTTGCAAACAGAATCCGCCATGCTTATTTAAGCTTTAATTTTTCTTTTTTTTATATTAATTTTAGTAAAAATCACACCCGATATGTACTGCTTAGTAGCTCAATTATGCTTAAATTTTTTCTTTTATTTTTTATTATTAATTTTAATAAATATCACACCCGATTTGTAAGTCAAAGCTGACTAGACGCGAAAACTCAGTGTTTGGCCCGGCCGAACTTGACGCCGTTTTTACCTGTTTTGTATATGTTGGTGTATAATTTTACTAATTAAACATAAAGAGCTTTATTTACAACAATGGTGTCTTTGGTGACCCCCACTGAAATTTTTCGGCAAACATTTTCGTAGAATATTTTAATCCTTAAATGTCCTTTTTTAAAGATATTTTTTGATTTTCTCGAAAAAAGGGTCAAATTGACCCATAAATAGACCAGTTAGAGGGTTAAGATCTTCCACAAAAATAATCCTCATACAATTCCACAACACAACTCTGACCATAAGAATTCTCTCAGACATTAACTTACAGCATTTTTTTCATAAAGTATAATGCTCCCTTCGACCAAAAAATGAAAACTTTGACCCACTGTAAAAAAATACTCAGACGTGCTGGACCATAAGTTTGTTCTACAAAAATGATCTACTCAACATACCCTTTCAGAATTATAGGGTCGCTATTCTGTTCCAAAAATGCTGTTGGACAGTGTTATTATGCTGTCAAGATAACAAAATTTGGTTACTTCATCAATTTGTCTTTCCTAGAGCATAATAGGGGAGGTGTTGTTGATCTCCAAGCCTTTTCGCATTTTCCTGAAGTCAAGTTTGTCTTGCATGTCCGACAGTGTGTGTGACATCATACATATGTCATCTGCATAATCTAGGTCGTGAATACTTTGGTTCAGATGCCATTGAATTCCATTGGGCGCGTCTTGTTTTGTCTGAATCATAACATAATCGAGTAATATCAGGGGAAAAATTGGCGAAAGTACACATCACTGCCTTACACCTTTGTTAATGGTAAAGCTGGCACCAACGTGACCTTTAAATCGAATTATACATGATGCGTCACAATAGAGTTCTTTGATTAATGAAATTATTGTTTCCGGTATGCCAAGATTCGGGAGGCAGTACCAAAATTGCACATCTGTTGATTGTATCGAAGGCTCTTTTGAAGTGGACGAATAGTAAAAATAGTGGTGAGTTCCAATCGACCAATTGCTCGACGATTATTCTTAGTGAAATTATTTGGTCGACACAGCTTCTGTTGGGCCTAAAACATGCTTGATCACGTCGCAGTATTGTCTCTATTGATGGAGAGATGCGGTCCAGTATGACAAAAGCTAATATCTTCTGAATGGTATTGAGCAAAGTTATTCCTTTCCAGTTGGTACACTTACTGAGGTCACCTTATACCAGGCATTCTATACTATGGGCAGAACCGCTTCGGCCATGATGTTTGTTGCCTAGAAAAGTTCAGGTGGGATATTATCCATTATTATTATTGTTCTTAAGTTTCTCAGTTGCAGCTTTTATCTCTATATTTGTGGGTGGTATTGTCGGTATGCATCTGCGTCGATTACGTCTTTCACAATTATTCAATGGTTGAAAGAGCGCCTCATCTTCACAGTTTCCGAAAAACTGCTTCCACCTATTAAGTTGACTATCTATTGAAGCTAATGGTTGACCGTTGTCACTCGATAATAGGAAATTCTGCTAGGCCAAATTTGGAAAAATTTTGTCAAACTATGGAATCGGCGTTAAACAATTGCCTTATGTCCAGGTGCTACACCTTTTCCAATTATATTTCAGAAAACATCAATCGATTTTAAGAAAGCATCAATTGTATTTCAGAAAACATCAAATGACTTTCAGAAATAGTCAATTGTATTTCGGAAAACATTAATTAATTTTCAGAAAGCACGAATTTTATTTCAGAAAACCTCAATTGATTTTCAGAAATAATTAAATGTACTAGATGAGTCCAGCCCTCGAAATTCGAGTGCAAATTCTGAGAAATTTTATTTTTTCATTAAATAAAGACCCTAAAGGTATGCTAATCAATTATAGCCAATTCACAAATCAACATAAAAAACAAACTCATTTATATTACAAACCCATTAACAAATTTATAGCAACTTTAAATGCAATTTACTCAAAATAAAGGAAAAACTTTAAAAATCTGTATAACTGGTCAAAATCAGGATAAAACGGTAGAAAAAACATCGGTCACAAGAAATCGCCTAGCCTATTAATATTATAGATTACAGAAAACATCAATTGAAAACAATAACAAATTTTATTTATTGTATGGTAAACTTTTTTGATTCAGAAATACATTTGATAATTTCTGAAATACATTTGATGTTTTCTGAAATACATTTGATAATTCTGATATACATTTGATAGTTTCTGAAATACATTTGATAATTTCTGAAATACATTTGATGTTTTCTGAAATACAATTGAAAAAGGTGTAGTAAAATGTTGGAATAATTAATTACCTAAAATAAAAATGTTAATAATAAAATACAAATAATTGTGTGGAAATTATTTAATAATATCAATTTTTAATGATATAAATTAAATCAAAACTTTTGTATTCGTTCGTTAATCACTTTTAAATTATTAAGTGTGCTGAGATGTCTTCCTTTTTTTTAATAATTTTTATTTGAATATTGCAAAAAATACAAATGAAATATTTGCATTTTAAAAATTTTTATTTTGTAAAAATATACTTAAGTATACTCAAGTATAAATATACTCTAAGTATACCCATAATTCTAGCATACAACATTGCATGAGTGTTCTCATACACTTCGACTGCATACACTTGTAGTTATTTAATTTGCAATTGGTTTGAATCGTTTTTTTAACGCCAGTCACTCATACATGGTTTACTTTAAGAGTGCTCAAAATGATAATTTTGTCATTCTCTGGTCATGATTGGTCCATTTTCTGATTTAAAAAGAATTCAGATATGTACTTTTTTTTTCATATTTTCACGTTGTAAATTAACAAGATTACTAAAATTTAGTTTATGCTTATGTTCTATATACAGTTATTACCTTAGCAAAGTCGGTCCAGACCGTCTACAATTTCATACTCATTTTTATGTCGGCGTTATTCCACGAAATAGTCTGTAAATCAAAGTTTATTATGGTATATGGTATATACATTAAAATAATTTTTTGTTGGATTTTATTGAGCGTCATGTTAAAATTAAACAAACATTGCTTGCCATATAACATCAACTTGTTTGAAAATTTTAAAAGTACTTGTGCAAACATTGCACTCTCAAATCCTAGTATGTGCCGCACCCAAGTTACAAGTCAAATTTAAAACGTCTGAGTTTCAACTTTCATAATATATTTTTTTTTGTTCGTATTGAAATAAAAGTTTAGGCAAACTATAGTAAATGTTGCATGCTGCAGTGTCGCCTGAAAAATGAAACATGTTTGCAAGAATCAAGATTGTGTATTATAAGGTTTGTTTCTTAAGTCTTTTGTTTAATACCTATCCATTTATTTTGAATTTGAATAGGGTTTGCGTCTTAAGTCTTTTGTGTAATACACAGCAGCTGATGTATCTTACGGATAAAGTTTCAAGCGTTTTTACCTTTATTTAAATTAACAAAGAATTTTAATACAAAAATTCTTTATTGATGAATGCTAAGTTCTGCATTATTTTTTTTTCTCAAACTCACATAACTTAAGTCATAAATGCTTTATTTTTTTAAGTTTTATTTCTTTGGGTTTCTTTAAAATATTTAAAATGCATTACCTAGTGTATGGGATGCATAAAACTGGTTTTTCTTCTTTAAGGTGATTGCTGTTTAAGTCTGCTCTATGTTCTCTTTTTGTTTTGTTCGATTTGCATTTGCATTTGCTAAAAGTGTCTCATGAATATTAAAAAATGTGTTTTAACCCTCAAACCATTACAAAGGCTTCGAAAATATATTCATATATTGATAAAAAAAAAAATGAAAATGGAATATATTTGCAGTAATATACGAGCCCTTACTACTATTATTTCGTATACCAAGCAATTTTTTTTTTGATAATAAACCATTCTAGGTTACACATTTTACGAAATGATATCGACTATACCAAAAGCGTTGTACATTTCTGAAAGGATGTTTTATTTTCTTTAAAATATGCGCGCATATTATGACACAATGTTTTAAAAAGTTATAATTAACCGTTACTTTATTATATTTCATGAAAATAATTTGACCACTTTATACGTACACTGAATAATTTTATAATTCTATAATCATTTGGTTCTTAAAACAGCTTCTAATCGCTTTGTTGGAATACGTTTACCCTTTGATCGTAACAAACATTTTGTTCATTTAAAACGTATTAAGGAAGGGCTCTTTTTAGCCTAAACGACAATATCAAGTGAATGTAAAACTTACTTTATAAAAACCATAACCTATAACTTTCATTTGCTGACGCGTCCATTAGCATTTTACGATTTTTCGAATTGTTTCAGAACACTTTGAAGCTGTGTCTCTAACAGTGCTTCCAAGATTTTTTTAAATTATAACCGCTAAAGTTATTTTCCCACAAAACGTAATTTTGGAGGCCCTGTCTGTTTTCAACGTTATTATTGTAATTCCCACTTTTTTATATTTTTGTACAATACATTGTACTGTTGATCTGGGAAGCTTGAGGTCAATCGTTTTTTACCATAGCTATTTTCACATTTGAATTTGTCATTAATTAAAATTCGAATTTGTTTAGAAACAGTAAAGTGAAACAACATGTTCTCTGACATATCTTTGTTCTTATATATTTTAATTTTTTGTTTCTATTTAAATTTTTAGAATTTTTTGTAAGTCGAATAATAGTTTTCAAATTATTTTTATAAAATGTAATGAACTATCGATCAATTTAAATTTCTAAAACTTTTTGTTATAAGTAGGTGCAAACATTTTTATTGAATTTCAAGAAAACAAAATAATCTCCCAGATTAGTAAAACTTTGTTGGCATATTTAATATTATTAGTATAGCCCAGCACTCGAAATTCGAGTGGAAATTCTAGGAAATGTTTTTTTAATCTATATATGTACATAAAAAATTTTTGAATATTTAAATGAACCTTAAGATATGCTTATCAATTTTAGGAATTCACAATTCAACACAAAACGTGTGATATAAAATTTAAATCATTTGCACTAACAGGGTGTAACGGATTATGATATATATTTTATTTTATTTAATATATTTTTAAGACAGATTAAATATAAATTTTATCATTCTCAGCTTTTCCTCCATATGAACTCTAACCATGCCAATTTTCACACTCCTCCGTGCTCGCATATTGATTAAAAAGGGAACTAAAAATTTACCTTCACGTAGTAATATACATATATTTAGATTTAATTATAAAGGTGACCTTAATTGTTACACAGTCGAAAAAAATGCCTGGTGCAAGAATTAATAATGTTTAGGGCTTATAATTAAACTACTTATCTAAAATGTTTAGCAATGAATCTAATGGGCTTCTTAGGTTCTTTTTCAAAAATCATATCAAATATTATTTATATTTTCATCATACGTTTCGTTTAAATTTTTCAACTACTTCAGGGATATTTATCTTATATATAAAAATGGAGTTTTGTATGTTTGTTTGTACGTTTGTTTGTGGTTTATAGGAGACAAGAGGTAATTACCTATCCGGCAGGAAAATTAAGGCAAATTGTTTTTTGTTTTTTCGAGTTTTTCCATATAAAGTGGATTTTTAACATTGAATTTTAACATATAATATCTGGAGTACTATAACAGCAAGAGTTCTGAAACTATGTACATGTACATATTAAACTAATAATGAAGAGTTGGGGAAAAATGGGCGGGATCAGATCACTGGGCGTGGCACCCCCCATACGAATTAAAAAATCACAAAAAACAAAAATCCTGAAAGTCAAAAATCGCCAAAACAGCAAATCGCGAATAAGAAAAATCGCCAAAACAAAAATGGCCAGAACCAAAAATGAAGAATAACTAAAATTGCAAAAAACAAAAATTACCAAAATCAAAAATTGCAAAAAACAAAAATCGCTGAAGCCAAAAATCGCCAAAATCAAAAATCGCAAAAAACAAAAATCCTCAAAATAAAACAATAGCAAAAAAAGTCAAGATAAAAAACCGCCAAAACCGAAATTCGCGAATAACCAAACACGCAACAAAAAGCGGGCCAAAATTAAAAATCGTCAAAACTTAAAATAGCGAATAATAAAAATCGTCAAATCAAAAAACACCAAAAATCAAAAATCGCCAATCAAAAAACAAGAAAATCGCCAAAATTGCCAAAATTGCCAAAATCTAAATCAAATGTCTTGCTCGTCATAAATTTCCGATTTACAGTGTAAAAACTATCAGACCGTTGCGGAGTTTTTTTATATCTATAATATTAATAGACAATTCGATTTCTTGTGACCGATGTAAGTTTCACAGTTTTGGCCCGATTTTGACAAAAAATTATCATTTGAAAGGTATTTCTTTTTTGGTGTTACCCAGATTTACAATTTTCGTCGTCTGGAATATTTTTTGGAGTTATGATCGTTTAAAGTTACTACTAACACATACATAAAATTATACAATGCTATGTGTGTGTCTGTTTCTTGCACAACAGGTAAATTTCTATTTCACAATACAATCACAAAAACAGCGTAACATGTGAGCCGTAAGGCAAAATCGGTGTGACTTATTGGTGAAAAAATTATGATTTGTAATAACCTGTTTGAAAATGAAAAATGAAAAATAAAAAATGAATAATGAAAAATGAGAAATGAAAAATAAAAAATGAAAATTTAAAAATTAAAAATAAAAAATTAAAAATCAAAATTAAAAAATGAAAAATGAAAAATAAGAAATAAAAACTGAAAAATAAAAAATGAAAAACGAAAAATGAAAAATGAAAAAATTAAAAATGAAAAATATAAAATGAAAAACGAAAAATGAAAAATAAATAATGAAAAATGAAAAACGAAAAATAAAAAAATTAAAAATAAAAAATGAAAAATCTAAAACGAAAAATCAAAATAAAAAACGAAATTTTTAAAATTAACCGGTTGAAATAATAAATAATAACTAGTATAGCCCAGCACTCGAAAGTCGAGTGCAAATTCTAGGAATCTATATATATATATATATATATATATATATATATATAAAATTTTAGAATATTTAAATGAGCCTAAAGGTATGTTAATCAATTTTTGCAATTCAAAATTCAACACGGAGCGTCTGATATATAATCTAATTCATTCGCATTAACAGGGTGTAACGAATTATTATAAATATTTTATTTTATTTTATTTAATTTAATGTACTTTTAAGACAGATTAAACGTAAATTTTATCATTCTCAGCTTCTCCTCCATATGAACTATAACTATGCCAATTTTCACACTCGTCTGTAACCGAAAATTGCTTAAAAAGGGAACTAAAAATTTACCTTCAAGTATTAATATATAGATAAATATTTTTATATTAGCAGAGCCACTGCAGTTGATTGCTATAAGTGTTTGCTATAACTGTTTGATTTTAAAAAAGTGCCAAAAAAAAATCTTTAATTACTAGGTGTTTACACATCTCCCCTGTAATCGGACTCACATGATTTTTTTTTTCAAAGTATTATACTGTATTTATAGTTTAAAATGTGCTTTTTTTCGAGCTCTTGTCATCAAAACCCGCTGCCACGATGCAGCTAAAATTGCATTACGTATTCCTAATGTGAGTCTGAGTCAATTTAGCGATGTCCGTCCTTCCGTCCGTCTGTCTGTCCTTGTAATCAAAAATATGAGTATATTTTGATGAAATTTAGTACATAAGCTTCTGTCGGCCATGAGATGAACTCTATTGAAATTGGTGAAAATCGGTTTATTTTCAAACCTAGTCCGAAAAAAATGACCCGTATGAGATCGCTTAAATTGCCATAATATCCAAATTATCATATAGATCTCGGTCAAAGTCGGTTTGTGTTTGTTTATTACATCATTTATTTATGAGTAGTCCAAAAATTAACCCTATAGGATAATTCTTAGTTAATGCCCCCATATGAAGCTGATTCTCGATCTTCACTTCACTCTATCAAAAAACAAAAATATAGCACAGATTTTTCTCAAATTTGGTTTGTATATGTGTTTGCAAAAAATAAGTGATCTTACCAAATATAGTCAGGATCGGTCCATTTTTCGACCTAGTCCCCAAATAAATATAGCATCCGATATGAACTTTTTCATATCCGAAGGCAAAAAAATTAATAAAAATTTCACTCAAATTTGGTTTATTCTTATTTTCTATATCTACTTAGTTGGACCTAAGAGAAAGGGTCTTAAAGCGCATGGTATACGATATCGTGTAGTCGGTCTATACCGACTATAATTTTCTTACATGTTCAGAATATATTTATCAGAATTTTTTCATTTAATTTTTTATAGCAGTAATTTATTCCTACAATTTATTTGGATTTTTTTCAACTTCGGAGTAATAATTTCGCTTTATGGAAATTTGTACTTTATTTTGGAAGATCTCCAGCAAAACTATTGCAATCACCAAAGGAAATCTTTATCTTGTTAAAAAGTTTAAAATTTTAACTTAAATCGTCGTTTTACTTTGTATAAACTCAACCCAATTTTAAAAACTATTAGAACATATTTTTTCCTAATGCGAATAAATATAGTAATTAAGCAATGTATAGCAGTTGTTTATTATCATCAATTCTCATACTATATTTCATATTTAATTAGCGTGGAATATTTTGTATATTTTATATTAATGACATACAGACAAAAAGCACATCGCATTTGTTAAACTAAAATTCGCAAAAAAAGATTTAATCAAAATTAAAATAAAACAAGTTTATAAAACCATAAAATGTTTTTTTTTTATATTCAGTAATAAATTTATTTAAATCTTACACTGTGTTAAACAACAAGTGTTTTAAAAGAGACAATAAAAACAAATTCTAAAAAAAAAAAGAAAAAAAGAAATCAATAAATTAAAAAAAAAAAAAAAAAAAATTATAACTTTATGGCAAAAATATTTGATAAAGAATACAAGGCAAATCCGAATCAAGATAAAGTAAGAGAAATCAGGCTGAAATGAAACAGCAGAAGTCAAATGTTAAATATTATGTTAAAAAAAATTATATTATAATCGAAAAGTAGCCAGAATTTGTCATTTTGTTTATACTAGCAGATTCCAGCGCCTTCAATTCGAGTGCAATTTCTAGACAACTTTCAACTTAGCCAATTCACAAACCAACACTTTTTTGGTTTATTATTATTGTGAATGAAGATGACAAACTCATTAACAAATACATTAACAAATTTAATAAACACAGATATAGAATATGTATAATTTTATGTATGTGTTAGTAGCAACTTTAAATGCAATTTACTGAAAATAAAAGAAAAAAATTAAAAATCTGTAAATCTGGGGAACAGCTAAAAAGAAATACCTTTCAAATAATATACGTTTGGTCAAAAGCGGGATAAAACGGTAGAACAAAAAATCGGTAACAAGAAATCGCCTATCCTATTAATATTATAGATAAATTGTAAAATAATTTTTGAATATGTGTTATAATATCTTTAGAATGTTAGCGAGACTATATATTTGTATATAGTATGGTGATGAAAATATCGGCACAAAAATTTATGTATTTTTCAAATAAATTCATTGCATTTTTTTTAATATTTTCAATCTTTATCATTATAGTGATTGAGTTAGAAATTAATCAGGCTCAAGATCAAATGTTTTTACTTTGAATTAAACAAAAAACATTGGCACATTTGTTTCAAAAGTAGATCTATATTCTGCAAGACTGGTTATACAGCTGTTTCGGGAAGAGTTTTTACTTTAAAAATAAAGTGTGTCCCCATGTTTATTACTTTATTTTTAAAGTAAAAACATTTGATTTTGAGCCTGAAAAACTTTTCAAACTCAATCATTGAAGAGATCAAAAAAACAATATTTTTACATTTGTATAAATATATAACTAGCAGATTCCAGCCCTAGAAATTCGAGTGCAAATTCTGGGAAATATTATTCTTTCATTAAATAAAGACCCTAAAGGTATGCTAATCAATTATAGCCAATTCACAAATCAACACAAAAAACAAACTCATTTTTATTACAAACACATTAACAAATGTAATAAACACACACATAGAATTTTATAATTTTATGTATGTGTTAGTAGTAAATGCAGTTTACTGAAAATAGAGGAAAAAAATTTAAAAATCTGTAAATCTGCAAAATGGCTGAACAAAACATCGGTCACAAGAAATCGCCTAGCCTATTAATATTGTAGATAACAAATAAAAATAGAATTTAAAACTAATATTTTGTTACAAATCCCTTGTTCTGGATGACACAGGCACATCTCTTCGGCAATGAAGATATACAATTTTTTATGGTGTCTTGCGATATTACTTCCCAGGCTATTTTTACGGCTTGAAATAAATCATCTTTATTTAGGCAATTTTCTCGATTTATTTTACTGTTCTCAATAGCATTGAGATCAGGGGATTCAGCTGGCCAATCAAGAACTTCAATCCTATTGCTCTGTAGCCAGGCTTTACAAATTTTGGAAGTGTGTTTAGGATCGTCGTCCTGTTGTAACCTCCATTGAAGTGGCATATCTTCGTCTGCATATGGCAACATTACTTCCTTTAAGATATCACGGTACATGATCGATCCATAATCTCATAAATTTTATGAATTGGCCCAATTCCTTGATCTGTGAAGCAACCCCAGACCATTACATTTCCTCCTCCGTGTTTAACTGTTGCTTTGCAATACTTAACATTTGGTCTCTTTCCTTTTGGTCTGCCTACACCTCTTATTCCATCGGAACTTTTTAAGTTGAGCTTGGAAAACGTTAGAAAACAGCACTGTCTTCCATTTTTGGACACTCCAGTCAATGTGGGTCTTGGCAAAATCAAGTCTAGCTTTTCTGTTCTTTGGTGATATGAACGGTTTTTTTTGCTGGTCGTCGGCTGAATAATCCTGTATCTACTGCTCTTCTACGGATCATTCTTTCGCTAACGGACAAACCTAAACTTGTTTTTACTTGACTAGAAAAAGCTATAGGATCCTATTGTTGTGCTCTTTTGATCATGGAATCATCATATCCAGAGGTTTTACGCGGACGTCCTCCAGAATGCACCGGTGATAGTCGACCAGTCTGCAAAAACTTTGAAATCAGTCTGGAAATTACTGATCGGTTTATTGAATATTTTTCCTCCAGTCATCGCTAATTTTCATTTTAAATTAACTTGAGTACTTTTTTCTCGCCATTACACAAAATTTAAATTTTACAAACTACTTCTGCCTTTATTTCTTACGATATTTGCCATGCATTCGAGATGAGTACCGTTAACTCGCATTCCAAATACGCAGTGTCGTAGTCAAATTTTTAAACATAGTAAAGAGTGATCCATTTCGAGGTTCCCTACTTTTTTAAAGAAAAAAACACAGAAAGTTCAAATTTAATGGGGAATGTTTATTATCATTTGAAATAACATTCTTTGGCATTTATTTTCGAAGATTATATCTATCAAATGTTTGCCGCGGCTACATCTCAGATGGTCCATCCGTTCAGTCCAATTTTCGATGACTCGTTCGAGCATTTCGACTGGTAACAGGCGAATGACACGCGTGATGTTTTGCTCCAAGGCCTGAATCGAAGCGGGATTGTCCGCATAAACTTTATACTTTACATATCCCCACAGGAAGAAGTCTAACGGCGTGATATCACAAGATCTTGGTGGCCAATCGACCGGCCCAAAACGTGAACTTATCGGCTCACTGAAATGTTCTCTCAATAAATCCATTGATTGATGCGCTGTGTGGGAAGTGGCGCCGTCTTGTTGAAACCAAATGTCGCCGAGATCACGAGCTTTAATTTCAGGCATCAAATAGTCGGTTATCATGGCACGATAACAGTCGCCATTGACGGTTACGTTCTCACCGGCATAATTTTTGAAGAAATATGGACCTATGATCCACCGTGAACGTGTTCTATTCGGTCGAATATTATCCAATAATGAATGCTGGGTCTCAAGATGGGTGATGATGTTGCGAATAGTACGCTCAGTAGGCCGATTATGTTGACCATAAGTTGAGCGAAGTGCACGAAACACATTCATCACAGAACGTGAATTTTCGTAATAAAGTTGAACGATTTGTAAACGTTGTTCAGGCGTAAGTCTTTCCATGATGAAATGCTAAACAATACTAAACAAAAATAACATGACAGCATGACACGACTCACAAGTGATCTGTCAAAAAAAGGCTATTGAAAAAAGTATCTCTACTTGGATCACCCGTTATAAGGGGTGCTATTGTTCATTTCGTTTTGTGCTTTTATATGTTTTAACAATTTTAAATCATTGTCTATAAAATGACCCGTTACTAAATTTATCTTTTATTAACATAAGCTATGTAAGTTAATAAAATTAATGAACTATGCATCCGAAAACCCTCGGTTTTATAAAAAAAATATGATATGAAAAAAGTCCACTATGAGGGTGCTTTAGTTATGGCCAATACTGTATATTTATATTGGGGACTCGGTAAAAAAATGGACCATCCTGATTATATTTAGTAAAGACACTTATTTTTTGCAAAGACATTCAAAACAAAATTGAGAAAAATCTGTGTTTATTTTTGCACTACTGATAAATGGATGTAATAAATATACGCAAATCCAATGTGACCGAGATCTATATGATAATTTGGATATTATGGCAATTTAAGTCGATTTCGTGGGGGTCATTTGCATGGGGACTAGGTCTGAAACTTAACCGATTTTCATCAATTTCAATAGCGTTCATCCTATGGCCGATGGAAGCTTATATACTAAAATTTTATTAAAACATATTCGTATTTGCGTCCTGTAGTTTGATTACAACGCTCACATGGACACACAGACGGACGGACGCACGGACATCTCTAATTCGACTCAAATATTTTTGGTAGCTACAAACATCAGCACAAAATCATTATACCCTTACCCACATACCACTAGAGTATAAATATCTTGAAATCTAGCCTTTTTGTTTTTTAGTGTTGACAACCTTGGTTATAATATTGTGTTTAGAACTCGGGTGGAGGGTATTTAATATCCGAATTTAACACTCTTTCTTGTTTTTTATGCTTCACTCTACCAGCTTCCTACGATGCTGATAAAAATAATGATTTTAACATTGATTACACCATGTGGTTTGAATATAATGACTTTATGCTGCTGTTTGTAACTGCCAAAAATATTTGACCTAGACCCATCTTTTATTATACCGATCGACTCAGAATCACTTTCTGAGTCGATTTAGCGATGTCCGTCCGTCTGTCCGTCCGTCCGTCTGTGTGTCTATGTAAACCTTGTAATCAAACTAGAGCTCGCAAATATGAATATATTGTGATGAAATTTGGCATATAAGCTTTTACCTGCCATGATGAACGCTATTGAAATTGGTGAAATTCGGTCCATGTTCAGATATAGTCCCCATACAAATAACCCCTATAAAATCGACATAAATTGCCATAAGATCCAAATTATCATATAGATCTCACTCAAATTGGGTTTGTATGTGTTTATTACAACCATTAATTAGTAGTCCTAAAATAAACCCTAAAGGACAATTCTTAGTCAAAGGCCCCATTTAGAGTTGCTTCCCGATCTTCACATAAATCTATCAAAAAAACAAAAATATTGTACTGATTTTTCTCAAATTTGGTTTATATACATTTTTTCAAAATATAAGTTACTTTACCAAATATGGCCAAAATCGGTTAATTTTTCGACCTAGTCCCCATATAAATATAGCACCCGATATGAACTTTTTCATATTTACAGCAAAGAAATTAATAACAATGCCACTCAAATTTGGTTTATGCTTATTTTCTATATCGAATTAGTTGGACCGAAGTGATAGGGTCTCTAAACCATGGTATAGGGTATCGTATAGTCGGTCTAGACCGACTATAATTTCTTACTTGTTTTCCATTGTATAAGGTGATCATTTGTATATCTTTAATGATCATGTCTTTTGCTGCTAAACAACAGTTTATCAAGACATCTATAATATTAATAGGCTAGGCGATTTCTTGTGACCGATGTTTTGTTCTACCGTTTTATCCCTATTTTGACAAAACGTATATTTTTTGAAAGGTATTTCTTTTTAGCTGTTCACCAGACTTACAGATTTTTAGATTTTTGCCTTTGTTTTGAGTAAATTGCATATACAGTTGCTACTAACACATACATAAAATTATGCAATGCTATGTGTGTGTTTATTAAGTTTGTTGATGTGTTGTTAATGAGTTTGTTTTCTTCGTTCACAATAATAATAAACCAAAATAATATTGGTTTGTGAATTGGCTAAGTTGAAAAATAAAGTTGCCGAGAAATTGCACTCGAATTTCAAGCGCTGGAATATGCTAGTTAAATATTAACACACCCATCTGAAAATACCACTTCAGCTTAAAAAAGAACATAGTAAAAATTTTACATAAATTCTAGTTTTAATTTTGTTGACTTCTTTTTGTGCATAGTGTTGAACATGATTTTTTTTTGCATAAGACATTGACTGCTACTATGTTCTGATAATTATAGCAGCAACAAGATTTTCCGAACACCATAGCAACAAGAAAACTAGAAGACTGCCAACATTAAGCGATCACACTCCATTTTATAGGTAGTGTTAAAATATAAGAACAATTCCTGTTCAATTTCATCATATTCGTCTTTTTCTGCTTTCCTACTTTAAAATTCAATCATTAAGAGAAAACCGGTCGAATGCTTCTGTTGAAAATTGGAATTAATTAAACGCCTTTAAGACTCAATAATTTGTAAAATTCATTAAAAAAACGAGGATTCTTTATATTTTTTAAACATGCATACATTCTTGATTAGGAAGCTGCTGCTGTTGTTGGCCTGTTTGCGAAAGAAAATAAAGTTATAATGACATGGCGTTAGTATTTAATTAATAGATTGATATTAAGATATAAATGAAATTTAATATGTGAATATAAAAGGAGCGATTTAGCTTTTAAAAAGCCGTTTTTTTAATCTATATAAATGTCAGAATTTTTTAAAACTAATTCCGATTGCTTTATATAGCTAAAGATTTAAAAAGTTGCAAATTTGAATATTCTATATAAATCAAAAGACTCAAGACACAAACTTGCCTTTAGATATAGAAAAACAATGTAAAAATATTTTAAAAACTCAACTTGTAAATTAACATCAAAACTGCTTTAAAATGCATTCAATACTATTTTTTTTGTTTCTTATTTCAAATATCTAACAAAACTGGTTTCTTTTGTATGTTGTATATACGAGTAGTAGATAAATACGTATTGTAGCTTTTTTCTTCTGTACATCAGGAGTACCTCCTTATTTGTTCTTTAGTTTTCTTAAACCAAATGCATATAAGTCTCATGATGATGATGACGGGTGACTTTTTAAAGAACATTCAACTCTAGAATGAAAAATAAACTTTGGACTTTTATGGACAAGCATCAGTAAACATGTTAGCATCTACATTATCGATTAGTTGGATCTTTTTTTTTATCTTAACAAGTATGCGTCATGCTAGGCACCCACATGCTGTTGTGAACGTAAATAAAAGAGCCAAATATTTTAGGTTTTTTTTTTTCAATTTCAAGCCGTCAAAATCTACACGTTTGTTCAGATGATTTTTATAATTTATTTAATTTAAAATGCTTTATATGGTAAGAAATTTTAAACTAACAATTTGTGTTCTATACATACAGACATATTTCAGTCAGTAGTTGTAAACATTTTATGTTAGCAGTTATTAATTAATCATTAATCATTAAAAATTGTTTTCTTGTTGTTTTGCAACTTAACTGATAAACCTATAAGCAGCTTTGAAAACGAATTTTAACAAAAAAAAATATTCTCATGCCAGAAATTCAGTAAATGTGATTAAGATCAATGTCATGTTATTTTATTATTTTTTTGGTATTATTTTGCATGAGTTTAAAAAAAAGATGTGAATTTATGCTAAGAGGCAAAATTTGTTTAAAATAAAGTTATAAATTATTAAATATCTACGAAAAGAATCTAGACAAGCAAAAAGTTTATATTATGCAAATTTGTGATTACACACAAAATACACATTAGCTTGAAACATAAAGATTCTGTTGTTGAACGATAATGTGTATATAAGGGTTGTGATTTTCACTTTCAAAAGTTTACTCAAACCATATTATTAAATTTATTTATTCATGTTCGCCTTGCAGAATATGATGAAATACATTTTCCACATAAGGAGTGAGATCGAAAAAATTTTAACACACATTTTTATACCTATTGTTAATCTTAAGATTTAAATATCTGAACTTATAGTTGTACTTCTACGAGTACATCTGTCATTTACATTCATCTAATTTGCTTATTATCTTAATGTATATAGATAGATTGATAGATTGCAATTTAAATAGATACAAAAAATAAAATTTTTTTTATACCCTCCACACCTCAGTGGCAGAGGCTATATATAGGTTTGTCATTCCGTTTGTACCGCATCGAAAAACTAATTTCCGACCCCATAAATTATATACTTGATCCTTATTACAGCTAGAGTCGATATAGCGATGTCTGTCTGTCTTTCTGTCTGTTGAAATAACGCTCATTCACAAAAAAAAAAAAAAAAAAAAAATACATTTAATTAGGTAAAGTTACGATAATATCATTTGCCATTATTCTCACCAGGCTGGTATTTCAAATGGGGTAAATCGGGCAGCACTGTGCTCAGATACGAGCAAAAATATGTAGATACCTCTAAAAAAAACATAAAACCCATTGTGTTTGTTGTAATATTTTAGTGGTTGAACATAATATATGTACAACAACACTCATAGTTCAAAAAAGCCTCATTAAAAAGTGATGCATCATACCAAAAAACACAACTACCATGAGCTATGTTAGTAGTATTGCCACATATTTTTATCGTTTTCACGAAATTAAAAATTAAAAATTAAAAATTAAAAATTAAAAATTAAAAATCAAAAATTAAAAATTAAAAATTAAAAATTAAAAATTAAAAATTAAAAATTAAAAATTAAAAATTAAAACTTAAAAATTAAAAATTAAAAATTAAAAATTAAAAATTAAAAATTAAAAATTAAAAATTAAAAATTAAAAATTAAAAATTAAAAATTAAAAATTAAAAATTAAAAATTAAAAATTAAAAATTAAAAATTAAAAATTAAAAATTAAAAATTAAAAATTAAAAATTAAAAATTAAAAATTAAAAATTAAAAATTAAAAATTAAAAATTAAAAATTAAAAATTAAAAATTAAAAATTAAAAATTAAAAATTAAAAATTAAAAATTAAAAATTAAAAATTAAAAATTAAAAATTAAAAATTAAAAATTAAAAATTAAAAATTAAAAATTAAAAATTAAAAATTAAAAATTAAAAATTAAAAATTAAAAATTAAAAATTAAAAATTAAAAATTAAAAATTTAAAATTAAAAATTAAAAATTTAAAATTTAAAATTAAAAATTAAAAGTTAAAAATTAAAAATTAAAAATTAAAAATTAAAAATTAAAAAATAAAAATTAAAAATTAAAAAAAAAAAAATTAAAAATTAAAAATTAAAAATTAAAAATTAAAAATTAAAAATTAAAAAATAAAAAATAAAAATTAAAAATTAAAAATGAAAAATTAAAAATTAAAAATTAAAAATTAAAAATTAAAAATTAAAAATTAAAAATTAAAAATTAAAAATTAAAAATTAAAAATTAAAAATTAAAAATTAAAAATTAAAAATTAAAAATTAAAAATTAAAAATTAAAAATTAAAAATTAAAAATTAAAAATTAAAAATTAAAAATTAAAAATTAAAAATTAAAAATTAAAAATTAAAAATTAAAAATTAAAAATTTAAAATTAAAAATTAAAAATTAAAAATTAAAAATTAAAAATTAAAAATTAAAAATTAAAAATTAAAAATTAAAAATTAAAAATTAAAAATTAAAAATTAAAAATTAAAAATTAAAAATTAAAAATTAAAAATTAAAAATTAAAAATTAAAAATTAAAAATTAAAAATTAAAAATTAAAAATTAAAAATTAAAAATTAAAAATTAAAAATTAAAAATTAAAAATTAAAAAATAAAAATAAAAATTGAAAACTGAAAATTAAAATTTTAAAATTTAAAATTTAAACTTTAAAATAAAAAATAGATGTACGTGCAAAAATTATTAAATATTTTAAACAAATCCAACTTTTTCCTACAAAAATTGGCCAAAGAATCAAAGCTGGCCATTGATAACAAAGTTGGTTCTGGAGGAAAAGCCATGAAAATAAAAAGCATATTTGGTGGTAAAGTTAAAACCAATGCAGATTTGAAAAAAGTTCCAGATAAGACCACTGCAAACAATTCAGGGGCCAAAAACTGAGCACGATATATAATGTCGGAGTGGAAAATGATTGCGCTAACTAGGCCACTTTTGTACATTATCTGAGGTTTTCTTTCAAAACTTTTTTTCCGTTCTGTACCATGGAGCTTCCTCTAACTGTTTCACAAAACTTTATTTACCTATAATGAATTCTAAAACTTGTATCGTTGATCTGCTTTTAACGACATAATTCTTCAATTTATTGTAAACAGTATATTTTTCAAAGCTTAACAAATATATGAAAAAGAGAAGAAGTTTTTCTTAAATCATCGGCAGCTAAAAGCCAGCACAGTAAACTCTACTGAAACTCATTTTTGCGAATTATAAAACTAGTTTAGGAAATCAAATTATCCCACTTTTTCTCCACACGAAAACTCTGCATAACAACAACATATAATTGTATTTATTTATATTAATTTTGAAATTGCGTGCTTCACGTGCTTGTCTTTAGCAGCCAGCTAAAACTCAAAAATATTTATTAAATTTAGTTATCACACTAATTTGCATTAAATTATTTAAATTGTGATGCAATATTATTTAATATTTTGTTGTCTTTGCTTTAATATTTTAACAATTCTTTTAAGAATTAAAAAAACACAATTACTTTTAATTAAAAATTATCATGGTTTGATTTCTTGCTTTTTAAAAACCGCAGACATTAATTTACTTTTAATATTATAACTGTTTTTTCGTTTGTCGTACGTGCATTGAGATTTTGGGTTATTCCAAATTTCGAAAATTAATCATATAAAATTCAGACGACTTGTCGTCATAAAATAATTACTTAATGTGATGAATCATATTCATATTTATACCGAATTAGGTCTTGTTATTTCCTGTAAAAGATATCCGCGTGTAACTTAAATCTAATTATATGTTGTAGTTACGTTTGTTTCTTAAGTCTTTTGTTTTTTGTCTTTTACAAAGTACATATAACTTTTGTAATATCTGCAAACATTCAAATCCACAGAAAGGAATATATATATATACCTACATATTTTTTTTCTTTTTTAATAGAATAATTATTTTTTTAATTAGAATTATTCTGACTGAAGCAGAAAAATTTAATTGCTTGTTCGTAATTGCCAAAAAGTTATATCGTTAACGTATTTTATAATTGTCGTAAGTTGAATAAAATATGTGCCAAATTTTCAACTTTTAGAAAGTTTTAAGATTTTTCATGTTCAGGTTTTTTAATTTCTTTTTCTCGATTCTTTAAGATTTCTTTGAGTAGAAAATGTATTCGTACACCAAAAATTAGAACTGTCATACTATGAAAAATATAAGAAAAAATTATAAAAGCTGAATTATTTGTTTTTCAAATAAATTATTAGGCTATTTATTGTTTTTTTTTAAAATTTATTTTTAGGTTTATTATCTTAACTAAATTCGATGCTGGTAATATACATAAAAGGAAACAATTCATAGGAAAATGTATTTGTACATTGGAAATATTAATACAAAAAACCAAAATTTTCATTAAATATAGCTTAAGTTAGTAGCTTCTATGGTATCCTTTGCAGGAGCCAATTTGGCATCAACTTAACCAATTTTAAATAATTCTCTTCACTTTTTTTTACACCACTTATCCAAAATAACGCTTTAGGATCATTATGCTGTTGGAACCAAAAATCTTCTCCAAGGCCCAGTTGTTCTGCGCTTTGTTTTAAATTTTGTTTTAAAATTTCCAATTTGATCTATTATATACTCAATAAATACGAGTTTACCAACCCGTTGCCTGCCATACAACCCCAAAGGTTAACGCCACCCCCACTGTATTTACCCGTTGGCAAAATATTTTCTTTATTTAATGTAGTTTAACTTTTTCGTCAAACTAACTTTTTACTTTAATGCCGAAAATGAAACAAACTTGCTTTCATATGAAAAAAGAAAAACAAATTTTCAAAATTCTATGGACTTGTTAACATACTCATTTGCTAAGTGCTTCCTTTTTTTCTGTTGACAATGGAAGTCAATGACTTTCTATGTACTGCACGACCAAACTAGATCGCTTTTCGCGCTTAGTTAGTTTGGAGAGGTAAGCAGAAAGAGGATTTAACAAAATTGAATTGGTGGATTTATAGTTTTTAAAGAAGTACTGTACTCAGGAGTGGCTTCTGCCTAGCTATTATCGAACCTACTTCTCGAAAACATATATATGATTTTTTTGATTTGGAATTCATCGCAAAATATAGTTTCCAATAGAAATATAATTTGGTCAGATAAACTATATACAACAAAGTTTGCCTTCTAATGAAGTAAAATCGATGTAACAGGCCTGTACGGCATTGCATAGTTAGTGAGATTTTCCTAATTGTAAATGTACGAATACTTTTTCTAGTAATTATAGTCGTCAAACAGAAAATTGAAGTAGAAACATTGCGTAAGATTTTTTTGTTAAACAAGTGCAATCTCTAATATGGTAAACAGTTCGTAATTCAAAATAATTTATTAACATTTGTTTTCATATCTCAAATTTTCATCTTTAAGTGTACGAATACAATTTATAGCAAGTGTATATGAATTTTTTAAAAATATTATTAATTAATATCAATTTATTAAACGAAACGTTAAAAATTTATATAAAGAAATTTAAAAAATATTTTAATGTTTTGATATTTCCAAACATATATTTTTCGTTTCGTTACGACTCATTTTATAGAATGGGGTAATAATTTTAAGCGATTTTTGTTTTATTGTGTGAGTACATACATATATTTAGCTAAACATACAAAAAATATGAACAAACAAATTTGCATAGTTTTAAAAGCTCTAAGATCAGAGTTCAGAAAAAAACACACGCTGAAAAAAAAAAACTAACATATATATAAACAAACATGGCTCAGACCAACAAACACATATTTCTATTTTCATATCAATTATGTGTGTTTCTAATTTTTGTACGATGCCAAACACAATCATGACTGTGTTTCGTTTTAATATTTCGTTATCTACACGAACATTTTTCTATCACGTATTTTTTTGTTTCGAAGACACATGAACGACACAGAATCGAGGGTAGCTTTATTTTAAATTAATTTTCTTGCACGTGTACTGCTAAAAAAACAGAACATGTTCCTAAAACATTATCTACTCGTGATTGGAAAAATCTGAAATACCCATATAATAACGACAACAATTGTTTCAACCAAATTAATTGAACTAAAATAATTTATTAGCAGTTATAAAAAATAAAAATAAAAAGATAATAATAAAAATAATAAAAAAAAAAATATATAAATAAAAAAAAAAAATATAATAAAAAAAAAAATAATAAAAATAAAAAAATAATAAAAATAAAAAAGATAGTAATAAAGATAGTAATAAAATAGAACACAGAGAAATTTTATATGTTGTTTATGACTTAATTTCGTTTTTTTTTCAATCGCGAGTGGATAATGTTTTAATTTTTAGATGTACGCGTTGAAAAACATGTTCTGTTTTTTTTTAGCAGTACACGTGCAAGAAAACGAACTTAAAATACAGCTATACTCGAATCTGTGTGGTGTATATATGTTCGAAACAAAAAATACTTGATAGAAAAATGTTCGTGTACAAAACGAAATATTAAAACGAAACACGGTCATGATTGTGTTGGGCACCGTAAAAAAATTAGAAACTCACATAATTGATATGAAAATAAAAATATGTGTTGGCTGCTATAGAACAGAACATAGTGTGTTTCATGTGTGTATTTTCTGAACCTTGTCTAAAATATTAAAAAAAATTCCGAATCTTTGATACCCTACATCCGTGTTCTGAACACATTTTTATACCCTATACCACTATGTGGTTTGGGTATAATGACTTTGTGCTGCTGTTTGTAACAACCAAAAATATTTGACCTAGACCCATCTTTAATTATACCGATCGAATCAGAATCACTTTCTGAGTTGATTTAACAATGTCCGTCCGTCCGTCCGTCCGTCTGTGTGTCCATGTAAAGC
Source organism: Cordilura impudica (assembly GCA_963682025.1). Taxonomy (NCBI): domain Eukaryota; kingdom Metazoa; phylum Arthropoda; class Insecta; order Diptera; family Scathophagidae; genus Cordilura; species Cordilura impudica. The sequence goes on from OY821520.1 coordinate 70,519,232, forward strand.
TTGTAATCAAACTGCAGGTCGCAAATATGAATATATTTTGATGAAATTTGGCATATAAGCTTTTATCGGCCATGGGATGAACGCTATTGAAATTGGTGAGAATCGGTCCATGTTCAGACCTAGCCCCCATACAAATTACCCATATGAAATCGACATAAATTGCCATAAGATCCAAATTGTCATATAGATCTTACTCAAATTGGGTTTGTATGCGTTCATTACATCCACTAATGAGTAGTCCAAAAATGATCCCTTTGACCCCATATAGAGCTGCTTCCCGATCTTCAGTTAAATCTATTAAAAAACAAAAATATTGCACTGATTCTTCTCAAATTTTGTTTGTACATATTTTTGCAAAATACAAGAGACTTTACCAAACATGATCAGGATCGGTCCATTTTTGGACCTAGCCCCTTTATAGATATAGCATCCGATATGACCTTTTTTATATCTGCAGCCAAAAAAATTAATAAAAATCCCACTCAAATTTGGTTTTTGCTTATTTTCTATGTCCAGTTAGTTGGTCCTAAGAGATAGGGTTTCTAAACGCATGGTATAGGGTATCGTATAGTCGGTCTAGACCGACTATAATTTTCTTACTTGTTATAACTAAATAAGAGACAAAGAGGATTAGATTTTACATTATCATGGCTAGGTTTTTTACAATGTTGATTAAAGTTAATAAGTTAATTGAACAATTTTTAGATATTTTCGTGCTTTTTAAATTTAAGCAATTATTGAATGCAACCAGCATAAATGTAAACACATACAATTTCATTCATGTATGTTTGTTTATCGCCGATGCATACACATTTTTGTTTGCTTGAACGTTTAGACGTAAAAAACAAAAACAAAAATAAAATATCAAGAAGCAAACCAAAATGTGTATTCTGTTGCGTATAAACATTTTTCACTACGTTAAATTTTTATATGAAATCTTATCGGAGTATCTCAACATTTTCGTAAGTCATACTCAACTATTTGATGTAGAGGCCTTAAAAGCAATACCAAACTGCTACAGATTATGACGAACATTCTAAGACTAAGGCCCTTATCATGAGGTGCATTCGATCTTCGATCTTCGTTGGTTATCGAACATCGACTATCGAATGTCAAATTCGTATTATGAGCTGGCAGCACGGTTGAAAATTTCGTTGTACAACGAATTTTCAATCGAACACAATTTTGCTTTCGATGCTGGATGGCAGTTTGTAAAACTTATTGAAAATATAAGTTGTAAATTATTTTAATTTCATGAGATTGATCTGCGTTGTGTGCATTGCAAATGGTACCCTTGTTAAAACCTCGCATACTCACGTAGTGGAATCCATTTCCAAAATGTTGGAAGCATCTCTCATGACGTAGCATTCATCTTCATCAGACGATCATAGAAGCATTATTCCATGTTAATAAATAATTATTTTTTTCTTTAATAAATTTGTAGCAAACAATGTTTATTTATAGTGTGATCTAATAAAGATGTACTGTTGTGAATAATCCAATTGAGTGAAATTCACAATAGCTCTATTTTATCGAATGTGCGCCATAATACCAATGAAAATTCGTTCGATCAGTTAGTTCGACCACAATCGAAAATCGAAAGTTGCTCATAATATGACCTAAGTATTACTACCTATTCGATCTATTGTGGACTAGAAAATGTTTTCAAGAGACAGACATACAGAGAGACAGGCAGACAGACAAAGAGAGAGAGAGACAGACAGAGAGAGAGAGAGAGAGAGAGAGAGAGAGACAGGCAGAGAGAGAGCGAGACAGACAGGCATCGCCAGATCGGCTTCTCCTTCTATAAGAATCAATAATATATATAGTTCATAGATCTTCGGAATTTATTTCGATGAATTAGAAACGGATTGACAAACTGCACAACGGTGTGGAGGGTATAAAATTAAAAAAAAATTATTAAATAATTTATTAAAGAAGTCGTTTAAAGTAATTTTTCAAAAAGATAAAGTTATTATATATCCTGAAATTTGTTCTCCAATTTTTTTTTAAATATTTATTATTTGCATATTTTTAATACTAAATTTTAAAAACTTTTTTACTCCCTTTATTTTAACTCGTAGTGTCTATTTGTCTTCCAAAAAACCTTGGATTGACTTTTAAACCTTTTCCCGTGATTCAATCGAGCTGAAACTTTGCAGGGACTCATGGCGACGATAAAATTTTCGTTTAACAAACTTAAATTAAAAAAATTAAAATTTTTATTTTCAGTCAATTATTTCATTACATATGGTAAACTTAATTTACAAAGAAAGGGAGTGTAATAAAAACTTGGATTTTATGGGTTAATTTTTTCAAATATTTATAATTTTTATTTTGATTTACAATGATAGAATGAAAAACTGTTAACGCAGTTATACTCCAAGATGTCTAAAGTTTATCGGACGGTGCAATATGTATATAAGTGAGAAAGAAAACAAATTATTTAAACAAAGAAAACTTCATAATTTTAAGTAACCGCTCAGATATGTTATATTATTTTTTTTTTAACTAATTGTTAATTTGATAAAATATTGTTTAAAGAGGACTATTTCTAAACACTCTAAATAATTTATGCAGACAAGGTAATAAAGAACGTGTGTGGCAATATCATTTACCACACCTCAAACACATACGCCTAATGCTATATGTAGTAAAACTTTCACTTAAGTTTTTCAACAAATTTCAAAATGTTCAAACTCTAAATTATTACGAAAACAAATTGCATTACAATTGTTTTATGTGCACATTATATGAAGGCATTTAACCAAATGTGATAATTATAAACGCATGTCTTTGAGTACAATAAGAGCAAATAATTTATTGTTTAACGTTTACCAACATGCATTTAATTGATACTTTAAAAAAATTCAAAAATAATGGTTATCACCATTATCTTAAATGCATTACAAAAGACTTCAAACATGTAGCAAAAATTAAGGTTTATTTTTTACTTTTATGTGGTTATAAATATGATCAAGTACAAACAACGCCTTTTTCAATACGTATCTATACACCAAGACCACGCTTTGCGTCGTAGATATGAAAAAAATCATATTGGATGCTATATTTATATGGGGACTACGTCGAAAAATTTACCGATCCTGACCATATTTAGTAAAGTCACTAATTTTTTACAAAAACATATACAAACCGAATCTGAGAAAAATCTGTCCAATATTTTTGTTTTTTGATAGATTTAAGTGAAGATCGGGAAGCAGCTTCATATGGCGGCTATGACTAAGAATTGTCCTATAGGGTTTATTAATGGACTAATGATTGATGGATGTAATAAACACACACAAACCCAATTTGACCGAGATCTATAAGATAATTTGGATCATATAGCAATTTGAGTCGATTTCATAGGTGCCATTTGTATGGGGACTATGTCTGAACATGCACCGATTTTCGCCAATTTCAATAGCGTTCATGCTATGGCTGGTGGAAGCTTACATACCAAATTTCATCAAAATGTGTCGACATTTGCGACCTGTACTTTGATTACAAGGTTTAAAATCGACTCAGAAAGTGACTCAAAGTCGATCGGTATAATAACAGGTGGGTCTAGGTCAAATATTCTTGGTACATACTTACAAACATCAGCACAAAGTCATTATACCCTAACCACATGGTGGTATTGGGTATAAAAACTAAAAAATAAATGAATGAATAATTAAAACCAAATTATTTGGACTCTGTATACGTTGGAGTACATTTTTCAAAAAATGTGTCCAACGTTTGCTGAACAGATTTTTTTATTTTAAGGTGAAGTTCTTTGTAACAATTAATTAGTTACTGTCGCATGGGATGCCTTTAAACTTCTTTCTAAGTCGGTATCGTTCTTTGAAAAATGTCCATAGCTTCGTCAATCAAACTCATATCTTTACAAGGTTGTTGGGGGAGTTAAATTTTGACTCTGGCAGGTATCTAGCGAGCTCTCTTGTATGTTAGTGATTTGCATATCTTGTTGCATTAATTCCCCGTTAGACATATCTTGGTTTTGCGAAATTAGCAATTTATCTGTCAGTCTCATTCATTCCCTTGCTAAGTTAGCGATTTCTTGCTCATCAGCAACTTCCAGAATGAAACTATCACCCATTTGCCTATGTGCACATTCTGCCCATGCAAGATGCTGTAACCTCTGCCCAAGAATATGAAATTATTTTCATTGCATCCAAAATATTGATTATCTTTTTAAAAAAAGTCCAGTTTCGGCCACATTGAAAACTAATTTTGAAGCATAACCACCTTCATTAACTGTCACTTTTAACTCTGTTAGATCTCTCAAACTTTCCGTGTAGGGAAAATACACTTTTTGTAGGGATTTTTGCGAAAAAGGGATGTAGGGAATAAAGAACACATTTTTTATTTTGACCAAAATGTAGAGATTTTTTCATTTTTTATATTTTTTCATATTTTTTACCTTTACTTATTAATTAATAGATAGTCTGGTAACTGTTATGTTTTTTTAACGAAAATTATCTGGCAATACTCCGTATATAAAAAATCTGAGGCAATCAATAGAATTTGGCAAATATTAGTGCGTTTTTGATAAAATATGCCAATAATTACGACATTTGGTATTTGTTGTTATTGTAGTTATGTGTAGTAGTTTTTTGAATATTTTTGTGGTTTCCCTTGATACGTGCTTTTTCTCCGTTGTTTTCTAGGAATATTTGAAAGAAACAAAAATTGAGTTCTGTTAAATTTATAAACTGTGTTTCTAACGGGTGATTTTTTTGAGGTTAGGATTTTCATGCATTAGTATTTGACAGATCACGTGGGATTTCAGACATGGTGTCAAAGAGAAAGATGCTCAGTATGCTTTGACATTTCATCATGAATAGACTTACTAACGAGCAACGCTTGCAAATCATTGAATTTTATTACCAAAATCAGTGTTCGGTTCGAAATGTGTTTCGCGCTTTACGTCCGATTTATGGTCTACATAATCGACCAAGTGAGCAAACAATTAATGCGATTGTGACCAAGTTTCGCACTCAGTTTACTTTATTGGACATTAAACCAACCACACGAATGCGTACAGTGCGTACAGAAGAGAATATTGCGTCTGTTTCTGAGAGTGTTACTGAAGACCGTGAAATGTCGATTCGTCGCCGTTCGCAGCAATTGGGTTTGTGTTATTCGACCACATGGAAGATTTTACGCAAAGATCTTGGTGTAAAACCGTATAAAATACAGCTCGTGCAAGAACTGAAGCCGAACGATCTGCCACAACGTCTAATTTTCAGTGAATGGGCCCTAGAAAAGTTGGCAGAAAATCCGCTTTTTTATCGACAAATTTTGTTCAGCGATGAGGCTCATTTCTGGTTGAATGGCTTCGTAAATAAGCAAAATTGCCGTATTTGGAGTGAAGAGCAACCAGAAGCCGTTCAAGAACTGCCCATGCATCCCGAAAAATGCACTGTTTGGTGTGGTTTGTACGCTGGTGGAATCATTGGACCGTATTTTTTCAAAGATGCTGTTGGACGCAACGTTACGGTGAATGGCGATCGCTATCGTTCGATGCTAACAAACTTTTTGTTGCCAAAAATGGAAGAACTGAACTTGGTTGACATGTGGTTTCAACAAGATGGCGCTACATGCCACACAGCTCGCGATTCTATGGCCATTTTGAGGGAAAACTTCGGAGAACAATTCATCTCAAGAAATGGACCGGTAAGTTGGCCACCAAGATCATGCGATTTGACGCCTTTAGACTATTTTTTGTGGGGCTACGTCAAGCCTAAAGTCTACAGAAATAAGCCAGCAACTATTCCAGCTTTGGAAGACAACATTTCCGAAGAAATTCGGGCTATTCCGGCCGAAATGCTCGAAAAAGTTGCCCAAAATTGGACTTTCCGAATGGACCACCTAAGACGCAGCCGCGGTCAACATTTAAATGAAATTATCTTCAAAAAGTAAATGTCATGGACCAATCTAACGTTTCAAATAAAGAACCGATGAGATTTTGCAAATTTTATGCGTTTTTTTTTAAAAAAAAGTTATCAAGCTCTTAAAAAATCACCCGTTATAAGAATATTAAAGCCGCTGAAGTACGCCATCCTTGTGAGTTTGTTTTTTAAATAAATGGTTAACTTTTTGGCAATTTTTTAATATGCTAGGCAAATGTCTTCAGATCCTGATACTCGCTCTTCTGATAGTTGTGCCAAAAAATAAATGCAAAAAGCAACGGTTTTGTAAGACTTGGTTGAAGGAAGAGAGTTTTAAAGGATTGCTTGAAGAAGTCAGAGGCAATGAATTTAAATGCAAATGTGTAGCCTGTGGAAAACTATTGAATTGTGGAAAATCGGATTTGATAAAACACGCCATGGAAAATCACACAAGACTAGTGCTTTAGCTACTAAAAAAAAATCAAAAAATCAATTCTTCCAAAAACAAAATAGCATTAAAAAAGATGTAGCAAATTTTGAGATGCGTCTAAGCCTTATTCTTGCTGAACATAGTGTTGCTATTCAAATAATAGAACATTTAATTCCCTTATTGAAGGATATTATACCAGACTCAACTATAATAAAAGAGACGTATTAAGTGTACCCAAATAATACGCAATGTGTTGTCCAGTGAATAATATCAAAGCTTATAAGTAAACTCAAAATCAATAAGTTTTCTGTGCTGATAGACGAGAGCCACTGAAATTTCTTCGAAAAAAACAAACAATGTGCATCCTTGTTCGTACTTTGACGAAGAAGAAGAAAAAATTTTTGTGCAGTTTGTAAATTTGCCACAGGTTGAAACCGACTGTACTGCAGATGCATTTTATGACGAATTAAAAAATGCCGTTTGGGATACGAAATACCCTCTGAAAATATTATAGCACTTTGTTGTTATGGTGCTAGCATAATTCGTTTGCATCAAGATTGATAGCAGATATTCCAAATGTTGTAATTATTAAATGAATATGACATTCAGCTGCCAAAGCATGCGCAGTGTTACCAAGAGCACCTGAAGATTTATTAAGGCAAATTAGAACTTATATCTCTGGAAGCTCTAAAAGATGTTCCCAGTTGGAAGAATTTCAAAAGTTAATCAACGTAGAAAGAAGAAAAATTTTAAGAACATCAGTTACAAGATGGTTATCTCACCCAAAATGTATAGAAAGAATATCAGAGAATTGGACAGTTCTATTAGAATTTTATAAATATAAATAAGTTAAGGCAAGCAGATTTTATATTAAGTGAGTTGACAAATGAATGCAATAAACGCTCTATTTCAATAAAAAAAAATATTAGTACATGTGTTACATTTTGAATCAAAAAAAAATATTTTTAAAACTTGCTCAAAATTTTATTAAAAAGGAGCTGAAAATTGACTGCAATTTTCAATCACCACATATTACGATACAATTAGAAAATATTTATGTTGGTCATAAATGCGAAGAGCTACAAAAAACACGTCCAAAATTATTAAAATTTTATATCACCGCACTGGAAGAAACACAACAAATCTTCCTTTAAAAACTGAATAAGTAAAGGGTTTTTCAATAAGAGCGCTACAAAAGTTTTTTTTTAAATAAAACAAAAACGGTTTTGGATATCAATGAAATTCTTTATTCCTGTGAAAGTACGTTCGATGCCATTATGTATGGAAATCGATCTCTTTTGCATGGCCACCACGGGCACGCTTGCAGATGTCCAGACGCTGAACCCAATTTTCGACGATTTTCAAGCATAAATCGTCCGATACTGTTGCAATTTCACTTTCGATATTCGTACGAAGTTCATCAATCGTCGCTGGCTTGTTGGCATAGACCATAGACTTAACGTAGCCCCACAGGAAATAGTGCAACGGCGTCAAATCGCACGACCGAGGCGCCAATCAACGGGACCATTTCGTGAGATAACACGTTCTCCAAACTTGGTTTCCAATAAATTGATTGTGACATTCGCTGTGTGGCTTGTGGCGCCGTCCTGTTGGAACCACATGTCCTCCAAGTCCATATCATCCAATTGGGGCCAAAAATATTCGGTTATCATTGAACGGTAGCGATTCCCATTCACAGTAACGTGCCGGTCTTGATCATCACGGAAGAAGTACGGCCCAATGACGCCGCCGGCCCATAGACCGCACCAAACCGTAATTTTTTCGGGATGCAATGATCACTCATGGAGTACATGTGGATTGCTGTCTGACCAATAACGCATATTTTGTTTATTGACGAAGCCATTCAGCCAGAAATGAGCCTCATCGCTGAAGATGATTTTTCGATGAAAATCCGAATCATTTTCAAGTTGTTGCTCAGCCCAATTCACGAACATACGACGCTTCTGGTGGTCCAGCGGCTTCAGTTCTTACGTCAATTTGATCTTGTAAGGATGTAGGCCAAGATCTTTTCGCAAAATTCGCCACAACGATGTCACAGAGATGCCCAACGCTTGAGAACGACGTGTGAGAGACACATTTGAACTTTCTTCAACTGAAGCCTCAGCGGCAGCAATATTCTCGACACTACGGGCACTTTTTTGTCTCACTGGCACGGGAACATTTTTGTACATTTTTGGATTCAAATTTTTCCACTAGACGCTCAATTGTTGATCTGCTAGGACGATTATAAATTGGACGTAGCGCTCTTAACGTTGAGCCCACTGACTCCTAATTACGGTAGTTAATAATTTCGAGTCGTTGTTGGCTCGTATATCTTTCCATCATGAAATGGCAAACCTTACTGAAGAGAAATGTCAAAAGAGCGGCAAGAAATATGGCGTCGTTTGCTGTCCCTCTCTTTCTACTTTTGTAGCGTCCCTGTTGAAAAACCCTTTATTTAATGAAATGGAATTTCTTAACCCTGATTCGGGTGTGGATGCTGATAGAAAAAATGTTTTTCAATTTAAATTGTTATGATATAAATCTGCTTACACAAGAATGGATAACTATGGAGTACAATTTTTCTGAACATGAAATGAAGTCTAAGCTAGATTTAAAACAATTTTGGTCCAAAATAAGTAAATCTAAAAATTTTGCTGATAACTTGGTATTTCCTAACATCGAAAAATTAACAAAAATTCTTTTAAGTTAACCACATGTGAATGTAGATGCTGAAAGAATTTTTTCTATTGTAACAGATGTCCGTACAAAGAAAATAAATAAGTTAAGTTATGATGTTTCAAATTCGATTTGTATTATTCGATCTCATTTACGATCAAATTTAATGAATTGTACAAGTTTTCAATGCACACAATCATTTAAAGAAATGCATTCTCAAGAACTTTACAAATAAATTCTGTTCTGTTAATTTTTATGTTTTTTACGAAAATAAAGTAAACAAAATTTACTATAAAAATATAAATTTGTTTAGTTTTTATTCAAAATATAACGTAGGGAAAAATGTAGGGAACAAAAAATTGATCGAAGGGGAAAAAAGGTATTTTTTTTTCAAACCGTAGTAATTTTCGAGAATTGTTTTTTTTTGTTTTTAATGTCTTCAAATAAGCTTTTTGCTTTTCCCTGGATTTCTTGATTACTGAAAAGAATTTTCTGTGCAACCTGATTTTGAATTATAAAACCACATCTTGAACGAGTCGTCGTCTTGGTATATAAAGATGTTACAGATTTGGCAGCCTCTTTTATTTTATTTCTACCTTGAGCTGAAATAGTTCAGACGGTTGCTGCAAGCAGATCAAGCGCTTTTGCTATGTCTACCGCCTTTTCTACATTATCAAATCGTCGTGAAACATCAAATTTCATATCCACTCACGAATATTATGGTCTAAAAAATTCAATTATAATATTTAAGTTTCTCTTTACTTAAGTATTTTGATTTATGTAATTAAACGAAATAACCTTTCAGTGCAAAATCGCATAAGCATAATTCCCCGAAAATCCAAAAACAAAGTTTCGGAAAATTTAAGATCGAGTGATTTCCCTGTTAAAGATACAAAAACAACGCAATTAAAAAAAAATTAGTCTTAATTCAGAAATGGAGTAAGTTTAAAAAAAAGTTTAAAAGCTAAGTGAAGCGACGCACAGTGGCGCCCGTAGAGCAAACGAGGTTGCAAAAATCAAAATTTTCATGTGCGCCGACGAAGTTTTGAATAAACTCATGTTATAGGAAACTTTTCAACGATTTCAAATATGCTACTCTTAATAATATCACATTTTTAGTTTAGAAGATATAACCCTTCAAAGTTGACCGACTTTCTGTTTTCAAAAAAACACACAATTTTTAGTCATTTTGTTGCGATTTCAGGTGTAATATCACGAAAAATAGGTAACGAATCGCCTTATTTTTTGTTTGTATTGATTGATGTATTTATTAAATGTATAATGATAAAAAAAAATTAACTGTTTGCTTTGTTTTTCTCCTGGTAAATCACTATTTAAAAACTATCCGTTTTTTCACTATTTTTCAACTTTGACGGAAAATAAAAAAAAATGTATTTTTCTATATTTGCCATATTTGCAAAACATGTTCTTTGATTATTTCTTTACATAATTCAAAAGGTTTTATCTGCCCGTACATGCCCGTTTGGCTTCTAGAGGTAAAAAAGGTTTGTTTGGCGTGCATCCCTTACATGTTTTGACTGACAGTAGTTTGATCTAATAGTTTGAAAATTGCATTTTAAGTCGTTGTCTACCTGTGAGCCTCTGCGAAAGTCTTCTCCCAATATTCTGTTACAGACACCGGATGCACAAAAAACTACTCATTGAAATTCGCAGGTACGCACCTCACTTAAAAATTACTTTGGAGTACAAATGGTCAAGAACAATATTGACTTATGGTCCCTCCAGGTAGGCACAAATCTTATTTAGACACGAGCATAATATCAAAATTGCATAATTCAGCCTAAATCCATATGTATGCAGGGAACAGGTAAATTTTTAGGCATGGTAGCATAAGCCTATATATTGCAAAATAAGCATAATGCCCGGATTAGTCTACGACTGAAAGTTGGCGCAACAAGTACTGAAACTATGGCGTTAAACAATTTAAAATTATTTGAACTGTTTAGAAGGTCAACCACACCAAAGTTTTTCACGGAAGCTGCTTTAGAAGAACTTGATAGCTTATACGGAAATATTGAGAGAAGCGAAATTATAAAAAATAATTTTTATCTGATATATGCAAATATTAAGGCAAAATGGGTGAAATCTAATCGAACCATTCAGAACTTCAACTCCAAATACGAGGACTGGCTTAATGAAGACACCATCCTGGATATATTGGCAGTAGATAAACCCACCACATCAACCAGAGGAGCAAAAGGAAGGCCAAAAAAAAGTATTGAGGAGTGTTCAATTTTCACAAGAATGAGGAAACTTGCCGATGCCACCAATGACTTGACCACGAAGCATTTATCGGACGCGCTGTCTATTAAATATACAAAGGATAGTGAAAGAGTTAGGTCGCAGATTACAAAATCTGTTGCTGATGCAAGCCCACTGCGACTAAAAAGGATTAAGGAAAGCATTCCCGCGCCCACAAACGCACACATTAAAAAGTATGGTTCCGAAGAAGCCTTGTTTATGGACTTACAACTTTCCAAAGAAAAATATGAGATACTACGGGCATCCTTGATGCGACACGGGGCTGACGTTTTACCAGGATACAAGCATATTACGCAAGCCAAAATAAATTCACGACCACTGCATACGGAGTTTACGGAAGTCTCTGTGAAAGCCAATCTGCAGGATCTCATGGGCCATACAGCAAAACGGTTGTTGGAGAGTCTTCCTGAAAATGAGGTGAAAATTCTTCCTGAGAAACTGACGTTGATCAGCAAATGGGGCTGCGATGGATCATCCGGACAAAGCGTTTATAAGCAAAGGATATCTTCCGATGACGCTACAATATCGGACGGAAATATGTTTATGGCATCTGTTGTTCCTTTGCGGCTAAAATCTGATGTTTCCCTACACAGGAAAAATCCACGTCCGTCATCAGTGCATTATTGCCGACCAATAATGTTTCAGTTTGCAAGTGAAGGACATTGAAGAACAAATAAGCAAGATTAAGCCTACAAAGCTGCAAATTGGAGAAGGAAAATATATTGAATGCAATTACGAGTTCCACCTGACCATGGTTGACGGAAAAGTCGTAAACGAACTGACAGGAACAACCTCAACATTGTCATGCCCGATTTGGAAAACTTCGATGAAAATACATCAATAAAGGATAAGGAAAGATCAGAAAGAAGCAAATACAGGATGCTTTTTTTAAACAAGTTGGACTAATAGTAGACTGTCCCAAGCACGGATACGGAAACTCAAACGATGGAAACACTTCTAGGAGATTTTTTGAAAATGATGAGGCAGTAACTAGAATCACTGGAATTGGCAATCAAATCGTGAAAAGATTGGGAACGATGTTGAATGTTTTAAACTGCAAAGAAAATGTCAATTCTACAAAATATGGAGAATATGCATCGAAAACTGCATCTCTTTTAGCAAAAATGTATCCACAGAAGAAGTTGACCCCGACCGTCCATAAAATATTGGCGCATGGCAAAGATATAATTGAGTACCAGTCTTTGCCAATTGGAGAGCTTTCTGAAGAAGCACAGGAGTCTCTTAACAAATTTTATAAAAAATATAGATTGCAGAACACATTCAAAGCATCAAGGGTAAGGCAAAATGAGGACCTCTTCAACATGTTGGCAACATCTTCCGATCCACTTATTTCTTCCCTGCGGCATGTGAAGTCACGAATAGAGTTAGAAAATAATTATAGTTTAGAAATGATTAGTCTTTTAGATATACCTTCTCTTACGAATTGTGATGAATATTTTACAGAAAATTTAAACAATAAATTTAAAAAGGAACTAATTTTTTTTTAATTTGTGGGGTAATAATTTAAAACATAAAACCCTGAAGAAAGAAAAATAAAAATCTAAAAATGTAAAAATAATTTTTTTTAGTTACCATAAAATTGATTTTTCTACAAATTTTAACTTTGATAACCCATAAGTAGGCCCCTACAAAGCGTAGCACCCTTTCCAAACGCTCATTTCATAGGCTGAACAGTTATCTATCATATGCTGTTTAAATTGTTCAATTATGTTATTCGGTTCAAAAGATATGATTTTTGCAACGAAAAACTCAAATGGCGCCACTGTGCGACGCATAGCGAGGTTTTGGTGTATAAACAGAGCTTTTAAAGAATTCGCTATTTGAATTTGTTAATTTCAACTTAAAATATTAATTTCTAGACAAATTTTTTACATTGAAAAAAAAAATTTTATATATCTATAAAATTTTTAAATTCTTAATATTTGCTTTAAATTTACTTTTTATAAAAGAACGAACAAAAAACTTTAAGATATTGATTGATCCCTGGCCCATGTTACTGAATTCTTAGCAAAAATAACATCTATAGTTTATTGGGAAAATTATTTTTAAATAATGCAGAAAATGATGCACTTTTTATTTATTATATTAAAATTAAAATCACTAAAATCATTCATTCCGAAATGAATGCATTCTTTGTTTTCGGTAAATAACAAATAGTTTATGTTTGTGGTTAAATTTTATCATTCATAGTACCCAACCACCACATAGCAAATATTTATTTTTTCAATTTGTATAATTTATAAATAAATTCTCTTAACAATTCTAATATACGAGTTGAAAACACACATGATTATTTATTGTTGTACACAAAGCTATTGTTTGATGTTTAAATCTTTTAAAGAATTCAATCGTTAAAGGTTATTTTTTTAACGTTTCTGAACACTATGTTAATTAAAGTTAACTAGTTGGTAAAATGTATGTTTAGTTGTGATTGAGAATGCCAACAATTTTTTATAGTTTTTTAAATAAAATTTATAAAAAAAATCCTAAGAAACTCGAAATTTGGGAATTTCCAATAGAAAGAAATTTTCCCTTTAATTAGAATTTTTCCAGAATCGTGAAATCACAAAACTTTTTTTTTTACAGAAATATGCTTTAAGCCTGAATAATATCTTTGATAAGAAACAAGTAAAAAAATATAAAGTCGGTCTATGAGTACTAGGCAGTATGCAGAAAAAATTATTATCTAAATTTGACAGAGATTGTTATATATTTGCTGCATGGTATAGTGTATCGTGTAGTCGGTCTAGACCGACCATAATTTACTTACTTGTACTTCTAATTTAATGATTTGTTTATCAGTTATATTTAAAAAGTAGTATTTCTGATATTTTTTATTTTAATACTTTTTTTAATGCCAAATTATTTGCAAAGATTTAATTGTATTTTATGATATATTATTAGCAACTTTCAATTTACCATTCTCGTTATGAATAGTATTTCTATTTGCTTAAATATACGGGTCAGAAGATACAAAAAGTTCCTCATGCAGGAGTCGAAGTTTTTCGATCAAAATTATTTTTTTTATTTTTCAAAATAAAATACTAAGAGTAATTTTACTCTGTCACAGCTAACGAGTTATGGTCCATAGTTGATAGTAAAAGAGAAACGAGGTCTGACGATTGTCCCTCTTCCTTAATTAATAAACCAAAATATGGGATTTCGACTGATTTTACTCGATATCGAATGCGACGATTTCCCCCCCGGTTCATATTTGATCTTCCTATTTTTTTTTTCAATATTTTTGCCGGCGTACGCAAATTTCTGTTTTATAAAGTTAATATCAAGTACATTTCTATCAATATGGTCTTTTCAAACCAGGATTTTAAACAAATCTTCACTCAAAATATCAGGCATTTTGATAGACTGATTTTGAATGTGTAAATGTATAACATTCTTCTATAACATTGTTTATACCCTATACCACTATGTGGTCAGGGTATAATGACTTTGTACTGATATTAGGAACTACCAACAATATTTGACCTTTTATTATACCGATTAGGGTATCCAAATACCCGATTATTTTGCTATCCGGGTAATCGAGTAATTTTATTTTTAATATCCGGGTACCCGGGTATGTATTTTAATAGTTTATTTTGTTATTAAAAAAAAATATTTAAGAAATACTAGTCTATCTAAGGTTTCCATTTTTAATTGATTGCGCACCTTAGTTAAAAAGCTAGATTCTACTGAAAAAACTCTTTCACTCGATGTTGAGGTTGGTTGAATATTTCTGTATGAAATCCCCTTTTTCCACGATTTACTTCGATCAGCTTTAGTTCCTTTTCCAACGATGATATTCTGCTGCCCTCTTGTGGGACCGCCACAATCCAATTGATGGTTTTTTGCATTTCATCCAAAGTAGACACTTCAGGTTCTGAATCAGTTTCTTCTCTGTTTTCAATTTCAACTTGCTTATCAGATTCACGAAACAATCTTTCAATTGTTTCTTTTGCTA
Source organism: Cordilura impudica (assembly GCA_963682025.1). Taxonomy (NCBI): domain Eukaryota; kingdom Metazoa; phylum Arthropoda; class Insecta; order Diptera; family Scathophagidae; genus Cordilura; species Cordilura impudica. Next base: position 70,534,503 of record OY821520.1, read on the forward strand.
ACGACTTTACTGAATATTTTGAAGAATACGTGAAATAGATATTAGTCTGCGAATTAGGGTAGATGCCACTTTGCAAAAAAAAAAAAAAAAAAAAAACAATAATGATATAATATCTTTGTTTCGCCTTTCATTAATTCTTATTTTTAGGGCATGAATCATTTCATTTGCTAGTTCTGTATCAACCTGTTGCAATTTACTGAAAAGAAATATGAAAACCCCCTGTCTTTTTTACTTAATTCTTTGACCGCAAGCTCTATATGCCCGAGAACTTGCGATATTTCCTTTAAAACATCGATACTTGCATTACAGAACTGTTCTTGACCTAGTTCAATTAAGGCTGTATTTATACAGTTACTCAATTTTAAAAAACGATTTATCATATGAAGCACAGAATTCCAGCGAGTCTTGCAATCGAGTAACAAGCGAAGTTTTTTGCCTTCTTATACAAATACATGTTTTTGCAGAATACTGCTTCTTACAGCTGACGTTTTAAAAAATTTTTATTACTTTTCGAGTCTCCGCTAGAACGACTTCAATATCATTATGGACTTGGGGAATATCACTTATAGTTTCATCATCAAAATTCAAATTAGAGTCACACACAGAAAACAGATTTGTTGTGGCTACCAAATTTATTGCCAACCGAATTGCGATGAAAATAACCGAGTTTTGAGATGATTAGAATTACATTTCTATTGTATTAACAGTAAATATTTTATCACAATAGAAAATCGTTAGTTGCTATAAAATGTCTGTTGATACAATTGAAAATGGAGTTGTAAACTTTAAAACAATTCGGTTTGCGATTTTTTTCTGTGTGTGCACAAATAAATAAATCAACGTGCCCAATATTATCACTTTCATCAGAATAGTCATCATCGTCTTGGAATTCTTCATTTGAATCATCGTCTTCAGCAGCAACATCTTTTGGCTGCAATTTTTTTTTTTATAAAATACATCAAGGACACCAAGATGTATGCCATGGTTATTGCACAGTTGAGAAAATGCTTGAATTTTTTTTCCTGAAGCACCATCATGGGTCGATGCGACAACATCTGAATTCATATCGATTCCAAAATCCGCAACCCTGCCTTATTGTGACATCGCAATCACAAGAACCCTCGATAGGTACGAGGCCGAGAACGCTAGGAGACATTCCTGTTGAGTGAATTGTAAGATTCATGTATCTTCTGACATTAATATCACTCCACTCATCTACGGTAATACTAAATCTTTTTACTGATTTTTGTTCCTTAAAAAAGGAAATAAGTTCCCTCTTTTTATCTTCATAAAATAGCATAATGTGCTTCATCACCGTTGTTTCCCTTTTTGGCATTTCGTAGTTCCGGCTTCTTACAAAACCTCGTATAGCTTCAGATAATGTTATTCCTCTAATACTAAATCCATCCTTAGCTGCACATTTAGCTAATATTTCATCTAAAGATTCTCGGCCAACAAAATTCAACATAGCTCCAGATTTGGGTTTCTTTGAAGAAGAAGTGTCATTTGTGTCTTCACTTTTTTTCTTGTGCAAGAAAACGCTGTGTACCTTTAGGTGGTTTTTCTGCCATAAGTTACATGTCGCCTCATTTTTTCCTTTTTTTTTGTAAAATGTTTCCACACTTTAGATTTATTTAAGGACTTTTTGGTGACTTGTTTCTTGGTATCTATTTGAAAACAGAAATTATATCAGTTTAGAATTTTCAGAATAACAGACAAACTGATATATACCCTCTTCACAGTGGCGTGGAGGGTATAAAAATCAAATACAAGCCTGAGTATAATTATCGTATTTATCCGGGTAATCGAGTAATCGAAAAAAGCAATAAAATTCCGAGTAACCGGGTACTCGATACTCGAGGTTGGATTCACTAATACCGATCGACTCCGAATCATTTCCTGAATCGATTTAGCGATGTCCGTCCGTCCGTCTGTCCGTCTGTTTATGTGTCCATGCAAACCTTGTAATCACTCAATTTGGTATATAAGCTTCTATCGGCCATAGCATGAACGCTGCTGAAATAGGTGAAAATCGGTCCATGTTCAGACCTAGTCCCCGTACGAATGGCCCCTATGAAATCGACTTAGATTGCCATAAGATCCTAATTATAATATAGATCTCAGCCAAATTGGGTATCGCATAGTCTATCAACTATCGCTCTACCCGCTTCTCTAGTAGATCACATCCGTTTGTAGTCTATTGTCCAGTTGACCGCACAACACATTACTGAGAGAATTCGTTTATCAGTCCAACTAACCGTATGTGGAATAAACTCCCCGCACAGGTCTTTCCGGACAATTATAATCTCATAAAATTTAAGTCAAATATCCACAAACACTACTCCCTCTTTCCTCCTTCCCATAACCTATTTTCCTGAGATCAACACAATGCACTGCATCTGTAGGGGACATCCCCTGAGTGTTGGTCAATAATAATAAAAAAAATTAACATATTCCAGCATCGATTGTTGTACACTAAACGATTCACTGTGTGCCTTAAGGAATTATTTTTTTTTTAATTTTAATTTAAACTCTAAAACAATATTTTTTCTTCTCTACTCTTGTGTTTACTGCCCAAAGCAGACATTTTATGATCATCGTCTTTGGCTGGCTTTTATTAAATGCGACACATAAAATTTTGTTTGATTGGCATGCATGTTAGAACACATTATCATAAAGAAACGGTATATTTTTTATCATCTCTTCGTAGTACTTTTGCCATTTAGTCACTAAACTATAAAACGAAATTCCATTTATGATTCTTCTACTTTATATTGAGAGTCCAATAGCTTTCTTATACTTTAAGCTTTTTTGCTTACCATAAGAAATCGTTTTTGTTGTACTAAAGTCGTCGCATGTTTGTCTGCTGGTCTGGTTTTCTGCATGTTAAAACGGTCGATCGTTTAGTGGTCGATCAGTTCAGCAGTGGTTTTTATTTAATTTTTTTTTAACTGTTTTTCTATACTTTTTATTTTTCTGTTTCTGCATTTTATTTTATGTTTTGTTATATGTATATGTACTCGTAACTATCGAAATAATTCTTATGAGAAGCCATCTTTGCAAACCACTTGGGAGGGCATTTGCATAATGTTTTATGTTTCTTTCTTTTTCTTAACCCTATATTGCCTTTGCTTTTTTTCTTCACTTTCTAATTCTAAAAAGACTAATTGATAAGTATCGATTATTTAATCTCAAACTCACAAACATCTATTATTTCAGGTACTAGCTATGTTTAAATTAAATATTACGAAATCGCCGTGTTTGGCGTTACAGGGTTAAAGTATTTTTTTTTTCATGAGATTCCTTTTCGTGCATTTTGCATAAGTTGATGTTATTTTTGTATAGTGTCGATTATTATCTTAAATATTTATGGCATGTTTCAGAAGTAAATGATCAGAAGTGTTATCAGTCGTGTTGGTTTTGTTAATCAAAAACCTGAAAAAGATTCTGTATTTCTGGATCTTGGAATTTTTTAACATACAATCAATTGGCAAGGAATATTTTTTAAGATTTATATCCAGCCCAGTGGCCGGCACTGCGACCCATTTGATCTTTTTCACTTCTTGGAACTATTTGCATTATTAAATATCTGAATTTGACAGCATATACTGTGAGCGTCAAAAGACAGTAAACACCTTAGTTACTCATATTAAAAGTTGCTTTAAAGTGAAGTAATTAACACAAATTCAAAAAATAATATAAGGAATTCAATAATTATGTAATAATAGCTGAACTCAATGAAAACATTAAACAAAAGTAAGAAAAAACCAGGAGTAAATGCATTTTATTTAAAATTACCAAATTTTACACGTCAAAAAAAAAAAAAAAAAAGTAAAAAGCGAAGAATTTCAAGGCAAAACGTAAACTTTTTATTTTTTCAATATTCGGTTTATTTTCATTTGACCTTAAGCACTTCATATAGCTCTCCAGGCATCGACTCTACATGTTTTTTTTTTGTTATGTCGGGGAATATTATGCTCCATTCCTCTTTTAGAGCCTTCTTTCAGTTTGCCTTCTTTGAAATAGCCCTAAGACATAGACTGGGACTGCGGCTGATGATAAAGTGTACTAGGAGTCCGATATAGTAACCACTTTTTCACAATTTTAGATGTATGCTTTAGATCGTTGTCCTGTTGGAAGACCGTCGCGAGACTACTTTCGTTTACATCTTTTTAGTTGTTATTAATTAGTAAAAATCAACTTAAAATGATTTTTAGAAAAGTAAAACACGTGATCAGTATAAATTTATCACAAAAAATTTAGGTTCTTACCCGAAATATAAAAAGCGTAAGTAAGGCCGAGGCCATGCAATGAGTGGCAAAGCGGAAAGCGGCAGAGCGGCGAGTTTGAGCGGCAAGTGGCTTATTACTGAGCGTCATTTCTGAGCGGTTAGTTGTCAAAATGCCATTGTCAATGTTATTATTTATTATTTATATAAAAAGTTTTTATAATAAAAGCAAAATATTTTAACTATTTTATGATTTTTATTTATGGATGACTACATATCAACCTTCTTAACTTTGTATCGATTGAAAAACAACACAAAAATGGTTGTCATTAAGATAACAACAACAGCTGACTTTAAAATAGCGAATATCGTCTACAAATTTTACTGAATACCAAACTCGATAATTTTGTAGTTTTTTTTTTCTAACGATTCGATTATCGTTAAAAAGAAGTTACTGAATCGCGCTACAGATTGACAGAACAAAGAAAAGCCATTTTTTTTTTGCCATTTTTGTTCTTTGTCGCTCAGAAAACAACTAAAAATTAGAACAAGTTCTATTCCTGAGCGGCGCCGCTTAGACGCTCAGAAATGCCGCTCACATGCCGCTCATTGTGTGGCTACTTCAGTAGTATTTCATATGTTTTATTATTTTTCCGCTCATCGCTCTGCCGCTCGCCGCTTTGCCGCTCATTGCGTGGCCTCGGTCTAAATGTTATCACTGTTTACTTTTTTTTGACGCGTAAAATCTGATGCATTTTCACTTTCTAGAGATTTTTGCAATGTTTCCACTTGATTCAATTTTAAGTTTTATAGTAGTAAACTCTGTAATATTACTTTTTATCAAACGTTAATAATAACTTTGTAATAAAACAATTTAAAGATTAAAAATTGGTGTTTACTTTTTTTGACGCTCACAGTAGCTTTCGTTTAATATCAATATTTTTTTAAGTTTTTGAAGTCCTACTGGTTTTATTTAACAGAATAGTTATAACATTTTTAATCCGTACGAAGATTTCCCTCACTCGCTCAACTTTCTCGAAATATGGCGGCTTGAAAAGTAAAGCAAATCATTAAAAACTAATAAAGTACGCTTATAATTACGGTGATCTAAAATCTAGTTAATCTATAAGTTCAGTTGATCTTTTGAGTGGTATTAAAATCGCTTTTAATATGAAATATGGAATGTTTTCTTTTTGCCACATGTTTAAGGCCATTATCACAAGATTTTAACTTTGGAAAAAAGCTGTATTTTTAAAATTTAAAACATATGATGATTTTCCTTTCTACATTTGTTTTACAAGTTACATTAATGAGCTGTTATTGGCTTCTGAGTTACAAGGAAAAATTCTAAATTAACTATCATATATAGTATGAGAAACTAAATTAGAATATTCCTTTTTTCGTTTTCTTAAGTAACAAAGTAAAGCTAACAATTTTGGTTGACAATTTAGCAAAATTAAATGGCAAACCAAATTAAAAAAAGAAATGTTCAAGTAATTTCACACTACTGTGTAGAGGGCATTTGTATATGAGTTTTTCATTCCGTTTGTAACGCATAGAAGAATATATTTGTAACCCCACACAGTAAAGGGTCCGCCAAATAACTTTTTTTTTTTTTAAATGCTATAAAAAAAACTACTGAATATTATCTCAAATTTCTTTTTTTATTTGAAAGTACAATCCTTCCGGTTAATAATGGAAAATAATTTCATTCAAATGGCTGCCTCGGCTGGCCATGCAGTAGCCTACACGATCGGTCCAATTTTTAAGCACATTATCGATTGTGTGCAGCTGTATTTCACCAATGGCTTCACGAATGTTGTCCTTTAAAGCGTCAATTGTCTCTGGCTTGTTGGCGTAACACTTATCTTTGAGGGCACCCCAAAAATAATAGTCCACCAAACAGTGACTCGTTTTGGGTGTATCGGCTTTTCAATGTATGCCTGCGGGTTTTCTGTGCCCCAAATGCGACAATTTTTATTGTGTACGTACCCGCCAAGATCAAAATGAGGTTCATCTGAAAAGATGATTTATTTTGGCAAAATCGGCATCTTCTGTAAGTCGATCGCAGGCCCACTTAGCGAAGCGAAAACGCATTGGATGGTCAGTTGACTTCAACTCCTGAACCAATTGAACTTTTTATGGCATCATACCAAGGTCTTTATGCAAAATTCGTCTCAATGATGCCTCCGAAATGTTCAATTCTTGAGAACGACGGTGAATTGATATTGATGGCGCTACACGCACACTTTCTGCCACAGCAGCAATATTCTCGGGTGTATGCACTGTTTTTGGCTTTTCACGCTTTGGTTTTATCGATGAGGATGCCAGTTTCTTTCACTTTTTTCACAAGATAACGAACATACGGAGCTGACGGTGCTTCTCTTCTTCCAAAATCCGTACGCAATTTTCGCACACACTCTGCAACATTACCATGATTTTCAAAGTAATGTCGCAATATTTCTCAGCATTGTTCAAGCGTATACACAACCATATTCGTTCAGCGGAAGGATAAAACTAATTATCTGTCAAATCAGACATGAGCTAAGTGTTACCATTCATGAAATAAGCACTAGTTGAAAAAAAACGTTAGATGGCGGACCCTTTATATATTCTTAATCCCTCGATTCCGTCTATCCGTCTGTCTGTCTGTTGAAATCATGCTCATTTATAAAAAAAAAAACCATTTGCTTGGATAAAATAGGGATAATATTCTTTGTCATTATTTCGATCAGATTGGTATTGAATTTGGAGCTTGGCCCAATAGCCGGGCAATAACGTACGAAACTGTAAAGCTACGATAAAATTTCATATAAAAAACTAAGAATAGTGAAAAATGTTTATACGTAACTGAACATCTGCCTATAAATATGCTTGTTGTTTTTGTTCCTCTTTGTACATGTGAACGATGGTCTATCGATGAGTACAAGATCATAACCAACACTCTTTATATATATACATTTATGCTGATTTAATAATTGTTATACCCTATACCAGTATGTGGTCATGGTATAATGACTTTGTGCTGATGTTTGTAACTACCAAAGATATTTGACCTGAACCTGAATTATTAGTCATAGCACCCATATGAAGCTGATTTCCGATCTTCAATTTCGTATATATTTATACAAAAAATATATTTATACAAATGGACAGGATCGGTCCATTTTTTGACCTCGTCTCCATATAAATTTAGCATCCGATATGGACTTTTTCATATCCGAAGGCAACAAAATTAATAACAATGCCACTCAAATTTGGTTTATGCTTATTTTCTATGTCTTATTAGTTGGGCCTAAGAGTTAGGGTCTCTAAACTCATGGTACAGAGCATCGTATAGTCGGAATAGACCCACTTTTATTTTCTTACTTGTTCTTAATTAAAAAAAGCACGAAAATAACTAAAATTTTTGTTAATTTTCTTATAAATTTTAAACATCATTGTAGAATGTCCTTAGTGTTAACAACATTGGTTATATGGAGGGTATCAAAGATTCAGCATAGCCGAATTTAACATTCTTACTGATTTATTAATAATTCCGAAACCAAGATTAACTCACTTGTTATAAATAATTCATTTATTTAATAGTTAATACTAGCATATTCCAGCCCTCAAAATTCGAGCGCAAATTCTAGGAAAATTTATTTTTTCATTAAATAAAGATCCTAAAAGTATGCTAATCAATTATAGCCAATTCACAAATCAACACAAAAAACAAACTCATTTTTATTACAAATACATTAACAAATTTAATAAACACACACATAGTATTGTATAATTTTATGTATGTGTTAGTAGCAACTTTAAATGCAATTTACTCAAAATAAAGGAAAAAATTTTAAAATCTGTAAATCTGCAAATCGGCTAAAAAGAAATGCCTTTCAAATAATATCATTTGGTCAAAATCGGGATAAAACGGTAGAACAAAATATCAGCCTAGCCTATTAATATCATAGATATGTTGGTACTGCCAATTAGGGATGGATATTGAAGACTAATGGTGGATCCACAAAAGGACTTATTACACATCTACTTGTAAGTATTGTGATCAACTTTGATTAATAATTATTAATGACACACATGGTGTAAAATTACAAAAAGTGACAAAGGCGATCGAGAAGAGCCGCAGCGAAAAATTATGAAGATCACCAAATTTTGTTTTTTACAACAGGAGGAGTCTCTTGGTGCGGTACTTGCCCGCATGACTGCTTTGGATAGTATACCTTTTTCTTTATTTATTACATCGCTTGAACTTCGAAAATCATTGCAAGCACGCGGGTTTGAAGTCCTAAATCTAGAAATACTATAAAAAATAAATTTTTGGAGTTCTTTTATAAATGCAAAGACAATGTAAAACAGGAATTAGATAAAATTGAATTAGAAGGTTGTAAGTTAAGCCTTATATTCGATGAATGGACATCTGCATCACATAAACGTTATATGAACGTAATTGTACTTTCCAATGAAAAATTGTTTAATCTAAGACTGGTGAGATTGCAGAAATCTGCACTGCCCTCATATGTATTGAATACTTAGAGCAACGTTTGAAGGAATACAATAAAAAAAAAAAAAAAAATAGGAAGAATAATTGATCCACAGCAGCAATTGTGCTTTGCTCATGGGGTACACCTTGCAGTAATTGATGTTTTTTACAAGTCTGCTCCTACTGTTCCAACTATTAAGTATGTCTCGACTTCATCAGACGACGACGATGATGAAGGAGAGGAATTTGAATCTTTTGAGATATATATAAATAATACAAATGATGATGTTACTGATAGATTCCACATAAAACCTCTCATAGAAAATGTCCGTAAAATAGCAAAAATGTTCCGAAAATCATTGACGCGTTGCAGAAATATTTTGTACAGGATAAAATTAAAGAATTAGAACTTATTTTAGACTGCAAGACTAGATGGAACACACTATTTGATATGTGTCAGAGGTTTTTAGAATTGGAAGGACCAATTTAAAAAGCATTAATAGATTTAAAATCTCATTCAATTTCTGACGAAGACTTCTGTTTACATAAACAGATAACAAATGTTTTAAATCCCATCAAAGTTACTGTAGATGCCCTCTGTCGTACGGATATGAATTTCTGTAAAGCGGATGCTGCTTTGTCATTCATGTTAAAGGAGATTTCAAAAATAAATTGCAACTTAAGTGAAGAAATATATGGTGATCTTCTTACAAGAATTAAGGAGCGTAGGACAATTTACTCTGTTCTCCTAAAAATAAAAAGAAAAATCTCAATATAAAATCGTATTTGGATGATAGCTTTGACATATCGCTAATTAAAATCGAATTAAAAAAATTGATATCTCGATTTAAAATGAATACAGAAATGGATTTTATATCAGATTAGCTGACCCGGCAAACGTTGTTTTGCCACATAATTAATTTATAGTGAATATTGGTTGATTAATCACATGAAGAATTTATTGGCTCATGAGATCTGCCACGCTCACTTGTCCAATCACGCAAATTTTTGGTACGACTACTTAGATTAACAACCAATTGACGTGCAGACAGTTTTAAGACTGTGGCCATCAAAGTATTCTAGTTATATGATGATACGAGTTTACTATGTATAGGAGGTGCCATGCCCACTTGTTTGATACCGCCCATTTTTCACATAACTTCTCACACTCATCATTCGTAAACTCACACCTAGTTTCAAGACTGTCGGGTTTATAGTACTCCAGATAATATTTTTTGTATGGGAGGTGGCACGCCCACTAACCCAATCCCGCCCATTTTTGGTATGGCTACTCACATTACCAACCAATTGACGTGCAGAAAGTTTCAAGACTGGCCATCATAGTACTTAAGATATATGATGATATGTATTTACCATGTATGGGAGGTGCCATGCCCACTGCTTTGATCCCGCCCATTTTTCACATAACTTCTTAGGCCGAGGCCACGCAATGAGCGGCAAAGCGGCAAGCGGCAGAGCGGCGAGTTTGGGCGGCAAGTGGCTTATTACTGAGCGTCATTTCTGAGCGGTTAGTTGTCGAAATGCCATTGTCAACGTTATTATTTATTATTTATATAAAAGTTTTTATAATAAAAGCAAAATATTTTAACTATTTTATGATTTTTATTTATGTATGACTACATTTCAACCTTTTTAACTTTTTATCGATTGAAAAACAATAAAAAATGGTTGTCGTTATGAAAACAACAACAGCTGACTTTAACAATAGCGAATATTGTTTAAAAATTTTACTGAATACCAAAATCGAGAATTTTGCTATTTTCTTTTTCTAACGATTCGATTATCGTTAAACAGAATTTACTGAATCGCGCTATAGATTAACACAACAAAGAAAAGCCATTTTTTTTTGCCATTTTTATTATTTGCCGCTCAGAAAACAACTAAAAATTAGAACAAGTTCTATTCCTGAGCGGCGCCGCTTAGACGCTCACATGCCGCTCATTGTGTGGCCACTTCAGTAGTATTTCATATGTTTTAATTTTTTCCGCTCATCGCTCTGCCGCTCGCCGCGCTGCCGCTCATTGCGTGGCCTCGGCTTTACACTCATCATTCATGAACTCAACCTGGTTTCAAGTCGGCTTTATAAAGGGTCCGCCAAATAACTTTTTTTTTTTTTTGAAAATGCTATAAGAAAAAACTACTGAATATTATCTCAAATTTCTTTTTTATTTGAAAGTAACGGGTGATTTTTTAAGAGCTTGATAACTTTTTTTTAAAAAAAAACGCATAAAATTTGCAAAATCTCATCGGTTCTTTATTTGAAACGTTAGATTGGTCCATGACATTTACTTTTTGAAGATAATTTCATTTAAATGTTGACCGCGGCTGCGTCTTAGGTGGTCCATTCGGAAAGTCCAATTTTGGGCAACTTTTTCGAGCATTTCGGCCGGAATAGCCCGAATTTCTTCGGAAATGTTGTCTTCCAAAGCTGGAATAGTTGCTGGCTTATTTCTGTAGACTTTAGACTTGACGTAGCCCCACAAAAAATAGTCTAAAGGCGTCAAATCGCATGATCTTGGTGGCCAACTTACCGGTCCATTTCTTGAGATGAATTGTTCTCCGAAGTTTTCCCTCAAAATGGCCATAGAATCGCGAGCTGTGTGGCATGTAGCGCCATCTTGTTGAAACCACATGTCAACCAAGTTCAGTTCTTCCATTTTTGGCAACAAAAAGTTTGTTAGCATCGAACGATAGCGATCGCCATTCACCGTAACGTTGCGTCCAACAGCATCTTTGAAAAAATACGGTCCAATGATTCCACCAGCTTACAAACCACACCAAACAGTGCATTTTTCGGGATGCATGGGCAGTTCTTGAACGGCTTCTGGTTGCTCTTCACTCCAAATACGGCAATTTTGCTTATTTACGAAGCCATTCAACCAGAAATGAGCCTCATCGCTGAACAAAATTTGTCGATAAAAAAGCGGATTTTCTGCCAACTTTTCTAGGGCCCATTCACTGAAAATTAGACGTTGTGGCAGATCGTTCGGCTTCAGTTCTTGCACGAGCTGTATTTTATACGGTTTTACACCAAGATCTTTGCGTAAAATCTTCCATGTGGTCGAATAACACAAACCCAATTGCTGCGAACGGCGACGAATCGACATTTCACGGTCTTCAGTAACACTCTCAGAAACAGACTCAATATTCTCTTCTGTACGCACTGTACGCATTCGTGTGGTTGGTTTAATGTCCAATAAAGTAAACTGAGTGCGAAACTTGGACACAATCGCATTAATTGTTTGCTCACTTGGTCGATTATGTAGACCATAAATCGGACGTAAAGCGCGAAATACATTTCGAACCGAACACTGATTTTGGTAATAAAATTCAATGATTTGCAAGCGTTGCTCGTTAGTAAGTCTATTCATGATGAAATGTCAAAGAATACTGAGCATCTTTCTCTTTGACACCATGTCTGAAATCCCACGTGATCTGTCAAATACTAATGCATGAAAATCCTAACCTCAAAAAAATCACCCGTTACAATCCTTCCGGTTAATAATGGAAAATAATTTCATTCAAATGGCTGCCTCGGCTGGCCATGCAGTAGCCTACACGATCGGTCCAATTTTTAAGCACATTATCGATTGTGTGCAGCTGTATTTCACTAATGGCTTCACGAATATTGTCCTTTACAGCGTCAATTGTCTCTGCCTTGTTGGCGTAACACTTATCTTTGAGGGCACCCCACAAATAATAGTCCAACGGTGTCAAATCGCAGCTCCGAGGTGGCCAAACGACATCAGCTCTGCGGCTGATAATGCGATTTTCAAAAACAGGGGGCAAAACATCGCGTGTAGCTTCGGCTGTGTGGCACGTAGCGCCGTCCTGTTGAAACCAAATGTTGCCAATATCCTCCTCTTCAATTTTTGTGAACATTGAACAAAATTCGTTCAACATGGCCCGATAACGATCGCCATTGACGGTAACGGCCACTCCTTGCTCATTTTCGAAGAAAAATGGCCCAATTATGCCGCTGGACCAAAATCCGCACCAAACAGTGACTCGTTTTGGGTGTATCGGCTTTTCAATGTATGCGTGCGGGTTTTCTGTGCCCCAAATGCGACAATTTTGCTTGTTTACATACCCGCCAAGATCAAAATGAGCTTCATCTGAAAAGATGTTTTTTTTTTTTTTTTGCAAAATCGGCATCTTCTGTAAGTCGATCGCAGGCCCACTTAGCGAAAACGCATTGGATGGTCAGTTGGCTTCAACTCCTGAACCAATTGGACTTTGTATGGCGTCATACCAAGGTCTTAATGCAAAATTCGTCTCAATGATGCCTCCGAAATGTTCAATTCTTGAGAACGACGGTGAATTGATGTTGATGGCGCTTCACGCACACTTTCTGCCACAGCAACAATATTCTCGGGTTTTTGGCTTTTCACGCTTTGGTTTATCGATGAGGATGCCAGTTTCTTTCACTTTTTTCACAAGATAACGAACATACGGAGCTGACGGTGCTTCTCTTCTTCCAAAATCCGTACGCAATTTTCGCACACATTCTGCAACATTACCATGATTTTCAAAGTAATGTCGCAATATTTCCCAGCATTGTTCAAGCGTATACACAACCATATTCGTTCAGCGGAAGGATAAAACTAATTATCTGTCAAATCAGGCATGAGCTAAGTGTTACCATTCACGAAATAAGCACTAGTTGAAAAAAAAAAACGTTAGATGGCGGACCCTTTAGTAATGCAGATAATATTTTTTGTATAGGAGGTGCCACGCCCACTAATCTAATCCCGCCCATTTTTGGTACGGCTACTCACATTAATAACTCATAAACTCAAAGTGCCAAGGATTTCACTATTACACTACTCACGATATATGCTCTGATCCCGCCCATTTTTTGCCGAGTACTAACGTTGATAACGTATGAACTCACACTAAGTCCCAAGACATTATCTATTACAGTACTCTAGATATATGACATTAAATATTTACTTTGTATGGTGGGTGCCACGCCCATTGGCCCGATCCCGGCCATTGTTTTCACAACTCTTCCAATTAGTTTAATATGTACATGTGCATAGTTTCCGAACTTTTGCTGTCATAGTACTCCAGATATTATATGTTAAAACTTTGTATGAGATCTGCCACGCCCACTTGTTTTCGGAAAATTTCTTGGGTATTCTTCTTGTTTGGGCAGAGACCTGTCCGAATTGGTGCTAATCATCGAAATCGGTCGAGGCGTGCTCGTGTTATAAGCGTAGTAACTAACATGACTTCCATTTTATATATATAGATGAGAGTGAAGACTCCGATTCGGTTGAGGAAATAGAAGTCGACCATAATGTTTTTATAGCAAAAAAGTTAAGTGATGCAATAGATAACTGTAAAAGTCCATCAAAGTCAGTTAATAACATTTACGACGATATAAACATAAAGATTACAAAAGAATTAGGCTTTTTTATGTAAGATGGGGTTAGAGGTACATACTTTCAAGCTGCGTAAAGTTATTTGTTAACGATTTTTAACGATTAGATTGTGAAAGATGTTTTTCATCGGCTAGTTATATCGCCAGCAAAATAAGATCAAGATTATCTGACTAAACTTCAAACGGCTTAGTTTTTCTAAGAAGTTTCCTTAAGCACTGAATACTTTTTTTTTGCGAAAATAAGCAAGAATATATATTTTATATTAGATTTGTCTAGTCTTTTGTATCTGTAAATACAAAAATATCAATTGAAATTAAAAATTTTAATTGAAAATATAGAATTCAAACTTTTATAACTAATTTTTGTTCTGTTGTAAAAATGTTCCTTTTTTCGTTTTTGATATCTATAATATTAATAGGCTAGGCGATTTGTTGTGACCGATGTTTTGTTCTACCCGTTTTATCCCGATTTTGACCAAACGTATATTATTTGAAAGGTAGTTCTTTTTAGCCGTTTTGCAGATTTACAGATCTTTAAACTTTTTCCTTTATTTTTAGTAAATTGCATTTAAAGTTGCTACTAACACATACATAAAATTATACAATGCTATGTGTGTGTTTATTAAATTTGTTAATGTGCTTGTAATAAAAATGAGTTTGTTTTTTTTTGTATTGATTTGTGAATTGGCTATAATTGATTAGTATACCTTTAGGATATTTATTTAATGAAACAATAAAATTTCCTAGAATTTGCACTCAAATTTCAAGGGCTGGAATCTGCTAGTTTTATTTTATTTTTTTTATGAATTTACTTATATATTTTTGTTTAAATAAAACGAAATATTGAAAAATAAGTACATTGAAAGTATTTTTATATAAACTTTTTATTATGAAGATGGTAAATATATTTATTAAAGAAATATCGAAATCCCGAAAAATCCCGGGATCCCGGGATCCCGGGATCATGATTTTTAAAATCCCGAATCCGGGGATTTGGAAAAATCAGTCCCGATAGACATCCCTACTGGCAATGCATAAATGGTTAAAGAACTGGAAAAACCAAATACTATCACATACTATCAGGCGTTTTAACAACTTTTTAAATCTTATTACAGTACTAAAGAAAACAAAAAGCAACAACATATATTTTTTTTTAAATATCCCTTTAAATAAATTTCATCGCAAGATGTAGAACATGTTATAATGACTTTGAAATTAGATTTAAGATAGAAGTTCCCATTAGAAAGGGGTGTCCCAAAATTCATGTAATCTCTGAATTTGTCGTCATTTGTGCAATAAAGTGTTGGAAACCAAAAGAAAAATCAGTTCGACAGTTAAAAGTTTAAGGTTAATAAAAATGGAGTATTTTATGATAGAACAACTAGTTTTCATTGTTGAACAATATTTCTTCAACAGTGAAGAGAGTAATCGAAAAATTCAGGCAGACTGAATCAATTGGTGATGCTAAATAAACTGGTCGTCCAAAAACAAGCCGTTCAAATGCCGATATTAAAGCAGTGCGTACGAGTGTTGATAAAGTCGAACAACATCAATTCGGCATCGTGGATGAGAATTTAAAACTTCAAGAAGCTCTCTTCAGTGTATACTCACTGAAGATCTGACACAAGAATGAAGCCCAATCACCATGCGCAGCGAACAGAGCTCGTTGAGGGGATTAATAACATCGACAAGTGCATGCTGATTTTTCGAATAAAGTCATACTAAGCGATGAAGCACTTTTCCCTTTTGAAAGCTTCGTTAATCGTCGAAATTGCCACATATGGGGCCTGGAGAACCGACATGTGTTTGTCGAAAAACAAATTCGTCTACAGCGTGTCGCCTTTTGATGCGGATTTTGGGCTGGAGGCATTATTGAACAATACTTCTTCGAGGCTGGTCAAGAAGTAACTGCTACTGGTTCTCAATTATCGCGACGTGTTAACAGAGTTCTTTCGGCTTAAATTGGATGATATTAACGTGGACGACATGTGGTTTCAACCAGACGGTAGCATATACCTAGATCGTGTGATTTCTCTTTATGGCGTTATTTGAAGTCAAAGGTCTATAACAACAAGCCCACAAGGCCTCGTGCATTGAAGGAGGAAACTCAACGCAGCCTCAGCGAAATGCAAAATGGTCAATGGAAAATTCCGACAAAAAAATTACTATGTGCCAGCAAAGTCGTGGAAGCCATTTGCTCGATGACTTGTTCCATACATTACCCCATCCTGTGTTCTTTATGATTCAATAAAAAATTAACAATATAAAGAAAAAACCCGTTTAGTTCAAAGCTTGCGTGAATTTTGGGATACCCTTTATTATGATATTCATTAATTTTTAATATTTTCTAATTTTTACGTACATTATTGTATTACACTCGATGTATATATATTTTTTTAATTAGATAAAAATATCTTAGCGCATATTAACGCTAATTATCCATGTCGACCGATAAGTGTTTCAAAATGACGCGGTAGGGGGTGGTGTGAAAAAAGTTCCCACGTTGTTTACATTTTAAGTCTTTTGAATAACAACTTTACTCAACAGTTGTTTGTGCCGGCAAAACTCTTTTCACAGGCTTAAAACACAAAACAAAATCGTATTAAACGAAGTGATGGCAGACAAACAAATGATTTGTGTATTATACGTACTCGTACCGTATTATATTAAACATTTGTTTTGCTTAAAATTTTTTTTACTGAACTTAAAAAAAAAAACATATTCTTAATTTATATTCGGTGTAAACCAATCTTGTAGTACTCTTCCTCTCCATTGAGTGAAGATTTATAAAAAAAAAGCAATGTCCAAAAATATTTATTTAAAAATTTTAAGTAAAAAACAATGGAAAAAGTCTAGACATATTGAGAGTCTATATTTCAAATACGACAACTCAAAAAGTAAAGTATTCAGAAGTACAAAAATAGTGTCTAAATTTACTTATCTATAATATTGAGAGGCTAAGCGATTTCTTGTTACCGATGTTTGTTCTACCGTTTAATGCCGATTTTGACCAGACGTATATTATTTGAAAGGTATTTCTTTTTAGCGGGTCACCAGATTTACAAATTTTTAAATTTTTTCCTTTATTTTGAGTAAATTGCATTTAAAGTTGCTACTAACACATACATAAAATTATACATATGCTATATCTGTGTTTATTAAATTTGTTAATGAGTTTGCCATCTTCATTCACAATAATAATAAACCAAAAAAGTGTTGGTTTGTGAATTGGCTATGTTGTGAAATATAGTTGCCTAGAAACTGCACTCAGATTTCGAGCGCTGGAATCTGCTAGTATGGTTTTAATATGCCCACTAATTTCTGCATATACAAAAAATTTCACATTTTCCACTTATTTAGAATATTTAGTATGTATATAGAGTTAGCATGTTTAGTTGGAAAACTAGGAAAACAATACTTTTTGTAAAAGTATTTATATTGCTTGGACAACATCTAACAATCTGGTAGTTATATATCTTAAAACTGGCCACATTATTTTCAGCATGCCAGATTTAATAAGATGCTAAGAAGATTTAAAATAAATTAATTTTTTTTAAATGTTGTAGATGACTATTACAAGTTAGTGTTTTTATACCCAACTAGCAGATTCCAGCCATCGAAATTGGAGTGCAAATTCTAGGAAATTTTATTTTTTCATTAAATAAAGACCCTAAAGTTATTCAAATCAATTATAGTCAATTCACAAATCAACACAAAAAAAAAAAGAAACAAACTCATTTTTATTACAAACACATTAACAAACTCATTTTTATTACAAACACATTAACAAATTTAATAAACCCACACATAGCATTGTATAATTTTAAATACAATTTACTCAAAATAAAGGAAAAAATTAAAAAAATCTGTAAATCTGCAAAATGGCTAAAAAGAAATACTTTTCAAATAATATACGTTTGGTCAAAATCGGGATAAAACGGTAGAACAAAACATCGGTCACAAGAAATCGCGTAGCCTATTAATATTATAGATACCACTATGTGGTCAGGGTATAATGACTTTGTGCTACTTAGAATCACTTTCTGAGTCTAGCCGCGTCAACCCGTCCGTCCGTCTGTCCATCCGTCCGTCTATGTGTCCGTGTAAACCTTGTAATCACAGAGTTGCAGAGTTGGCCCATTTTTCGACCTAGTCCCGATATAAATATAGCATCCGATATGAACTTTTCCATATCCGAAGGCAAAAAAATTAACAACAATAACACTCAAATTTGGTTTATGCTTATTTTCTATATGTAATTAGGTGGACCTAACAGATAGGGTGTCTAAACGCATGGTATAGGATATCGTATAGTCTGTCTAGGCCGACTATAATTTTCGTACAACGCTGCAGATTGATCTTTCAGTACTTTAAGTTAAGATATACATTGAGTACGAACTGTGGTACGCCTGCACTAATATTTCTTTGGGTAGAATATTCATTCTCAATGCTTATGTCTTTCATATAAAAAACTTATTATCATATTTTTTTTTATAGTTAAATTGGATAGCCCAAAAGATTAAGTTTATAAATAACACCGTTGTACCACATGGAGGCAAAAGCCTTTTCTATGAATACTATTCCAGTACTCCTTCGATTACTTTCATTGTTTGATATAAAATTAACCATCTTTTTACTTGGTGTCTTTTCCAAAACCAAACTGCCCTTTCCGTTAGCTACAATTGTCTTCTTTCAAAGTATTAAGTCTTCTCAGAACTATTATTTCAAATACTTTATCAAGAACTAGTTCCATCTAATCCAGGGGCTTAAGAATTGTTTAATGTATTTACAAAGAATTTTACTTCTTCTGGTGTTGTTATTTCTTGTTCTATACTGGCAGGTATTGTTTGACCTTCTAGACATTCAATATACTTAATTATCTTACTGGTGATGTCAAATTATATGTTGTTTTGTGAAAATTTTGAAAAATTATATTATATTAATTGTTTCTTTATTAATATGTACTTTGGCGCCATCTGTTATTAAACTTCTCATAATCGACTTACTGCCTTTCATTGTTTTTGTCAACTTCCAAAATTTTTAAATTTTCACCTTCTAAATTTCGTAGTTATTTCTCATAGTTATTATCACACTGCTCTTTAACATAAATAAGTTGAAATGAATGAACTCTTAACTCATAAATACCTGACACTATTATTGTGTACTAAATTGAATTAATTTTTTCAATAAATAAATGGAATTGAATTGAAGTGAATTATGTGTATGCCTATTGTCAAATACAATTCACTTTTTGGACAATTTTATCCTATTGGTAAAAATTTAAACAAATTTGGAAAAATAGTAATTGTGAAAAAAGAAAATATTTTTCACTTATCTGTAATATTAATAGGCAAGGCGACTTCTTGTGACCGATGTAAATTTCGCAGTTTTACCCAGATTTTGACAAAAAATTTATCATTTGAAAGATATTTCTTTTTAGCTGTTACCCAGATTTACAGATTTTCATCGTTTGGAATATTTTTTTGGAGTTAAGATTGTTTAAAGTTGCTACTAACACATACATAAAATTATACAATGATATATATGTGTTTTTATTAAATTTGTTAATGTGTTTGTGTTAATGTGTTGAGTTTGTTTTCTTCATTTAAAATGAGTTGAATTGTGAAGTATACCTTCAGGGTCTTTATTAAATGAAAAAATAAAATTTCTTAGAGTTTGCACTCGAATTTTGAGTGCTGGAATCTGCTAATTTATATAATTCACCTTATGAAAAATTTGAACCTATTTTATTTAATAGTTTTGTTTTAAGCGACCGAACCCCGCCTAACACTTACCCACCCCACCCGACCGAGGGCGCACTTCTATGCCATCAACTGATATTAGTAATAGACAAAAATAAAAAACAAAGAACAAAGAAATAGTTTATTGAGGTATTCAATTATATCGCGCTTTACTTTCAATACATTACAATTAAAATCAAAGAGATAGGAAAGGATAAGAATTAGCATAATTAGTCCTAACATAGTCCGAATGAAGCGGATTAAAATGTCTTGTAAATCTACAAGGTATGTTAAAAGTTAAATTTGATAAAAGAAACTCAACGTCACCATTCGCAAGGTTGAAAACAAAGCTGACACCCAACATGGTGCTTTAGTCTATTAGTATATGCTGGTAAGTCATCATAAATCCAACCTAAACCACGTAGACAGAATAGCAAAAAATTTTTCTGCACAGACTCAATTGCATTGAACCTGATAATATGGATTCCATATGCATATTTCAAAATTGGTCTTACAAGTGCTATATGAAGCTGTTTATATGGATCTGAAAACTCCTTAGCCCCTCTCTTAACGAAACCAAGAGTAGATCTTGCCTTATTAACAATCTTACTAATATCACCAATGAAGTCAAGATTTCTATCCATAAATACACCAAGATCCAGAAATGTTTGAACGGTATCCAATACTATTCCATTAATGCCATACTCTTTAGAAATTATCCCCTTTCTGTGAAATACCATGTGCTTACATTTATTAAGATTCAGTTCCATCATAATAAATCAAGCTCACGCTGAAGAGTAATATGACCATTTATGTCATTGAAACTGTGAAATAATTTAACATAATCTGCATACATAAGGACGTTGTTTTTATAGCCTCCACACCACTCGCAGAGGGTATATATCAGTTTCTATTTCCGCTTGCAACGCACCCTTTCCTGGGTAAAATTAGTGTAATTTTATTTGTCACTAGTTTGAGCAGGTTGGTATTGAATTTGTGCCTTCAAGGCACAATAGCCGAGAAATGTCAAAGAAAATTTTATGATACTAAAAAACTGAAAATAGTGAGAACTGTTATGCGAACAGAACATGTCCATAAATATATTTATCATAAATGCATACACACACATGTTTGTTTGCTTATTGTTGTTGCTTCTTTTTGTACATGTGAACGTTTGGTTTATCGACGAGAGTAAGAGAATAACCAAGATAATTATAGTCTTGCTCTCTTTAAACAAACAAAAAGGCAATTGTTTGTATTTAGAATTATGCTGACTGCATTTAGTAAATGCTTTCAATTAAAAAATCATGAAAATACAAAAATTTTTTGCTAATTAAACATCATTGTAAAAAATCCAGCCTTTTTTTCTCTTATTGTTGCCAACTTTTGCTATAATATTGTGTTTAGAACACGGGTGAAGGGTATCAACGATTCTGCACAGGCGAATTACTAACTCTTGTGTTTTATAAAATTATTTTGCTCACCGCTGCGTAGCTAATTACCACGTTAGCATCTGAAAAAAAAAAACAGTTCATTTATCATATCAGTTTTCGTTAGCTTGTCTTAGAATTATATAAGAATCGATGCCATATAATCCTTCATATATATTTCAATGAATCTGCGACCGCTCGTTTCAAATTAATTAAGATATTTATAATTACATTACAGATTGTAGAGAGCTACGAAAAAATTCACAACTATTATTTACACATTAAACAAATCCGTATTATATTACTCTTTATTATTGTTTTTAAAATCATTTTTAGTCACCGTCATAAAGTGGTGACAAATAAGTTTATAAAAAAATAAATTAAATTTGTAAGCAACAATTAAATACGTTGCTCTTTATATTTTTAATATGTACTTTCACAGAAATAAAATGATGTTTTTTAATCATACAAGTAAAATAGCGTAATAAAATACCATAACGACGACTAAAAGTTCACAGAAATTTATGACGCATCCATTCAATGCAAACTACTTACGTATTGAATTTGATCGAAGTTATGACGTTTTTTTTTGGAACAGTTTTAGGAAATTCATTAATGTTGTTATTGTTGCTATGCAAAAATAGTTTATTTTTTGAAAGTTAATGTAATCAATTGTTGTGAATTTTATTCAATCCTTTTTTAATTGTCTTGAATAATAGTATTTTGTTTGTGTTTATTTGTATGTATGTTTATGTGAAGGTCTTTATTTGTCTTTATCCATTTATCATTCAGTTTATGAATGTACATTTAATCCATTTGTATACAAAATTTATATTGCACAGTGAAGATCTCAATATAAAAAGCGTGAATAAAGAAAGCTATAAACGAATTTGTGGTAGGGGTGCAATGAGCATATGGGCTGATGTTTTTAAATAGCTAAACTATCCGACCTGGAGCCACACATATTGATACAAACTATAGCGGTCCTGCTACACATTAAATTTTTTTTTTTTTTATTTTTTTTTTTAGCCCAGTTCCGCGAAGCCGAGCGGCTTGTCTGCAGATTCTAATTTTGGCTAGTTTTTCTTTTTGCAGCGACACCAAAGCCTCTGGTGGGAATCGAACACGCTACCTACTCACCTACCAGGGCTCTATATCATGATATTTGGTTCGCGATCCCTTTTAAATGGATTGATGGGTTTATTAAAAAATGTCGCGAAAAAACCAAAAAAAGCCTATTTAGCTTTAGAAAAGTTAGAAAAGCAAGCAATTTCATTGAAGAAATATGTGGAAAGAGAAAACACACACACTTATAAAGAAATGAACGATTTTTAAAATTATTTCCACATGTCTAATGAGAATTTTTAACACATTTTGAAATTAGTTACCACATTTTTAATGAAGAAAGACACAGTGCTGAAAAGTTGGCACTTTCCCTGTATTGTTTTGCAACAAGTGCTTAAGTGCTTACTATGTATGTATATGTATATTTTATTGTAAAGGTATCTTATTTTATCACTTACTATCTTATTTTAATTTCTTTAAAAATACTTTAAAAATGAGAAGTTTACAGACATTATGTCCCGGCAGTCCACAAGCCAATCTTGCCAAGCGTTAATCTACACCGTTAAAAGTTAAAAGTTAAACTTAAGTGTTGTTTCCTTTTTTTTTTTTTAATAATTTTTAATTTTATTAATAGTTTTAGACGAAAAACATGATTTTATTGAGCATTAAAACTTTAAAATAGTGATTTTACTGAAACTAGTAGAGCCCAGCACTCGAAATTCGAGTGCATATTCTAGGAAATTTTATTTTTCAATAAGTTTTTGATGTCTAAACATCTATACGCGCAGGGAGGTAAATTTCTAATTCACAATACAATCACAAAAACAGCATAATATGTGAGCGTAAGATCTTACGCGTAACATGTGAGCATTAAGACAAATCGGTGTGACATGATTGTTTGGTGAAAAAATTATGATATGTAATAACCTTTTTGTCGCTGTTTTCTGCATTTTATTTATAACTAGATGTTTACACATCTACCCTGTGATCGGACTCACATGATTTTTTTTTCTTTAAGGTATGTCCTAGGTTTCAATCCTACAAAAATAGCGTTTTTTAAAAGTGCTGTAGCTTAGTCGTTTTTCAATTTATCAACTTAGGGTTTTTTTACGTGAAAGTAGACATAATTTTCTAACTTCCATGCTTGTTCTTGAGAACCATTTTGTTGGTAATCACGTCTGGCAGGTCCTGAACTAGGATATTTTCAAAATATCGAAAATTGACAAAAATGGTACGATTTTTTTTAATTCAAAAATTAGCTGTGGTAAAATTAGGCCAATTATCCTAGTCAGGTCCTGCCCGACCTGCCGATACGACTTCTGATTCTCGAGAAAATGACACCCCAGTTTGAAAAAAGTGATTTCGAGAAAAACGAATTTATTGTTTTATTACAAGGATTTTCTATGTTACCATACAAATATGTATATTAGGGTGGCCCTTCGTTATATGGAGGAAAAAAAAAGTGTTCAAACTGTCGGTCTCACCCCCTAGAAATATGCGAATAGCAAAAAAACTGAGGAATACAAATTTTGGGCCAATCAAAAAACGTTTAGTCGTGGCGCAAAGCGATTGAAAATTTCAAGTGTGTTTATATGGGGAAAATATGGCTTTTTTTCAGATTTTACGAAAATTTCGTTCTATAATTTAATTTTTCCGACAAGCTGTTACATAATTCGGGATCAGTATTAAATTATCCTTTCAAAATGCTATAAAACTTCAAAATCGTATGAAATCTCGCCAAGAAATAGCAAATGCCCCAGACCACTTTTATGCCAAAAAAAACTAGGTCATGAAATTTGATGGCATTTTTTTCAACTTTGAGAAATTGATTAAAGCCATCATTCTTTTTTGGTTTCTATACTCATAAGTACTCAGATATGAAGTATTGTTTTATTACCACGTTGTTAACCTATTGCGCATTGAGACCAAAAATTGGAAATTTTTTTGATAAAATTTTTAAAACTCCTTTTTCAAGTTTGAAAAAATTTTCTTAAACAAAATTTAAAAAAATTAACATATTACTTTAAGGTTTTATTAAATACATGTTGCACATTAACTGTGTGAATTTTTAAGTAAATCCCTCTGCCAGAATTTTTTTGACAAGGATTTTATTTTTGCGGATTTCGAGAAAACTTGGATTTTTGTGAAATATTCTGTAAATGTACTCTTTCTAAATACTTTGTATCAAAAATTCATCACTTTTCTACTTTTAAATGTTATATTTTATCTGAATAGCCTAGGGTTTCGGAAAAAAATAATATGACTCCATTAACCCTTTTGAAATTGGGGTCACATATGACCCCAAGCTAATAAAAGACAATTTATGCAAAAAATTCAAATGTTTGGTAAGTGCTGTCCAATTTTTAGATGCGATGCTTAAAATATAATAACCAAATGTGTAGAAGTTTCGTTCCGAAAATTTGGGATAAATCCGAGAACGTTAACCCATTATTTGCCATGGCCAGATTTGAATTTTAAGATGTTTTTAAATAAAAATTACCGAAAACGAGTTTTTCTATTAAACTCGAATTTAAGAAAAATAATTCGGTTAATTTTTATTTATTTAACCCTTCAGTGCTCCTGAGATCAAAATTATCCATTGTGATATATCTCTGGTGCAATTATCTGCTTATTGCTCGCGAATATAAATTAAAACAACTTAGGTCATATGTCTCAAAAATAGGACGTTTTTTGAATTTCACTTTGATTTAGTTTTGTAATTTATTCCATTAAGAGTAGTATTAATTTAATATTAACTTTTATATATATTATTATATTTGAAATTTACTTTTATTTAATAAACTATTTAAAACTGGGAAATAAAATGTTAGAAGTTTGAAAAGATGTAGGTGACATTGAAGATAATATAAAGCGACCGATTATAAAAATCGAAAAATGTCAACCATTATAAGTAATGGCATCTTCACCGATTGACCTGAATTTTTTTTTTTTTTTTTGGCTTTTTTTATCAATATCCACCAATTTGGTGAGTGAGACCGCAAGATATTCAACTATTACTTTATTATATAAAGTAATTTTATAACAAAATTGGTTAAAAGTTGTTTTAATATATATTCGCGAGCAATAAGCAGATAATTGCACCAGAGATATATCACAATGGATAATTTTGATCTCAGGAGCACTGAAGGGTTAAATAAATAAAAATTAACCGAATTATTTTTCTTAAATTCGAAATAGTGCTTTCATCGAGTGTAATAGAAAAACTCGTTTTCGGTAATTTTTATTTAAAAATATCTTAAAATCCAAATCTGGCCTTGGCAAATAATGGGTTAACGTTCTCGGATTTATCCCAAATTTTCGGAACGAAACTTCTACACATTTGGTTATTATATTTTAAGCGTCGCATCTAAAAATTGGACAGCACTTACCAAATATTTGAATTTTTTGCATAAATTGTCTTTTATTAGCTTGGGGTCATATGTGACCCCAATTCCAAAAGGGTTAATGGAGTCGTATTATTTTTTTCCGAAACCCTAGGCTATTAGGATAAAATATAACATTTAAAAGTAGAAAAGTGATAAATTTTTGATAGAGAGTATTTAGAAAGAGTACATTTACAGAATATTTCACAAAAATCCAATTTTTCTCAAAATCCGCAAAAATAAAATCCTTGCCAAAAAAATTCTGATAGAGGGATTTACTTAAAAATTCACACAGTTAATCTGGAACATGTATTTAATAAAACCTTAGAGTAATATATTAATTTTTTTAAATTTTGTTTAAGAAAATTTTTTCAAACTTGAAAAAGGAGTTTTAAAAATTTTATCAAAAAAATTTCCAATTTTCGGTCTCAATGGGCAATAGGTTAACAAAGTGGTAATAAAACAATACTTCATATCTGAGTACTTATGAGTATAGAGACCAAAAAAGAATGATGCCTTTAATCAATTTCTTAAAGTTGAAAAAAATGCCATCAAATTTCATGACCTAGTTTTTTTTGGCACAAAAGTGGTCTGGGGCATTTGCTTTTTCTTGGCGAGGTTTCATACGATTTTGAAGTTTTACAGCCTTTTGAAAGGATAATTTAATACTGATCCCGAATTATGTAACAGCTTGTCGGAAAAATTAAATTATAGAACGAAATTTTCGTAAAATCTCAGTTTTTTTGCTATTAGCATATTTCTAGGGGGTGAGACCGACAGTTTGAACACTTTTTTTTTAAGGGGCACCCTAATGTATATACATATATAGCTCTGTAACTCCAAAAATAATACGAATTTTAAAAAATCCTTTTGGGACATAATTTTTTATGGATTTTAGAAGACATTTATGAAAAAAAAAAAAAAAAAATTCGAAAAAAATTTTTTTTTAAGTGAGATCATACCTTAATTTTTTTTAATTCATTAAATTATGAAGTTTTAAATAAAATTTATTAAATTTCATTATAAATATTTGATTAACACATAGAAGAAATGTGAATGGAATTGTTAATAAATAATTTTATAAGAGCCTAAAGGTATGCTTATCAATTTTAGGCGATTGACAGTTCAACTAAGGGCGATTAAAATGTATTCTTTTTTGAAACAATCAATAATGAATGTACAGGCGATGAATTGTAAATTGGCTTAAAATGATTAGCTCTTATAAAATTATTATTCATAAATATTTTATTGTACTTAATTTAATATATTTTTAACACATATTATACATAAATTTTATCATTCTACACTTTTCCTCCCCATGAACTATAACTATGAAAAATTTCACACTCCTTCATGCGCGTATTTTGCTTAAAAACTGGTCGAAAGATTTACCATCACGTATTAATATGTATATACATATCTTGTTTGTTCCTAGTAAAAAAGTTTTGAGTTGTCCCTAAGCTTTGGTAAATATCATCCGGAGGTGCGTACGTAAATACTCAGTATGTAAACCGCTCTTCTCTTTGGATTGTGATTAAAAAACACATATTCCGGTGAAGGTACGTTCATATCTTATTGGATGTGTATCATTTGGCTCCGGTGATGCTACCGTTGATGTTGAATACTAGTTTATTTGTATAGAATTTCTTTCTTTATGCTTCACATAACTTCAATAACTTCAAAAACTTTTGTAAATGTTATAATAAAGAAATATTATAATATTATAATATTAATAGGCTAGGCGATTTTTTGTGACCGATGTTTTGTTCTACCGTTTTATCCCGATTTTAACCAAACGTATTTTATTTGAAAGGTATTTCTTTTTAGCCGTTTTGCAGATTTACAGATTTTTAAATTTTTTCCTTCATTTTGAGAAAATTGCATTTAAAATTGCTACATAAAATTATACATATGCTATGTGTGTTTTATTAAATTTGTTAATGTGTTTGTTAATGAGTTTGTTATCTTCATTCACAATAAAAATAAACCATAAAAGTGTTGGTTGGCTAAGTTGAAAAATAAAGCTGCCTAGAAATTGCACTCGAATTTCCAGTGCTGGAATCTGCTAGTGTATATTAGTGATTTACAAATATTTGATATTTATTGTTGTAAAGGATAATGTACATACCACAATAATAGGCTTTCGGTTTTTTGTCTGGAAATTGCAGAGTTTAATATATCCATTTTTTAGGTGAATATACATCATCTGCGTTAGCACCGAAACGGTTTGAGTCAACAATTCGTTTCCGCTCCTTTCTATAATTCGACCTCAATGAGTTTGTTTTCTTTCCAACATCGTCGACGGTAGCAGTGGGCTTGATTTCCTTAAAAACTTGTAGTAAGTTTTGGTATACAGCCTCTTTTTTTATTTTGTCGGAATAAACTTTAGCCGACTGGCTCGCGATCCGCGAACTGGATTTCAGAATAATAAGCTATTCAATACTGCACGCTACACATTCAATAAATATCGCGATACTGTATCGCGGTCAATATATATTGAACGTGTAGCAGTACCCTAAACACCGTCCAACAGTACGTATTACATACTACCCAATTGATATACCTCAGAAACGAGTGACTAAGTTAAATATAACTGTGTTTATAGAACATACAAATTTTAAAAAATTAGATTTTTCAAAAAATGTATTTGAATACTTGGAAATTTTATAAATTACTACTCGTATATTGTACTATGTCAGGATAAAACGATAAAAAGTATGTCCTTAAAAATCTTTATCCTTTAATATCCTTTGAAATCTAAATAAAATCTTTTGAAACAAAATTATGTTGAGGACTTAAGTGTGAGATGCATTCAGATGCTTGTGAGATGAGGTGAATTTTTTAACTCTTTCTTTTAACTCATACTGTCTGTCGTGGGGCAACCCCGTTCCCCCTTATCCAATTGATCTGAAACTTGGCCCATAGTCTTGTTGTGACTACTGATTTATTTTCACGCATAGTCACGCACAGTCACGGAGTGATCTAAATCTCATTTCCCCTCATCCGATCGATCTGATACTTGGTATAGAGACTTGCTGTGACCAAAAATTAGTTTTAAAATAGTCACGTGAGTAATATGATGTTCACGATTAAATTAACTTAAAAAAATTTGATTATTATCAACGAAATTTTTTTATATTTAATAGCAATAAAACCATCAAATAAAGAAATAAAATTACAGTACAATGCACTGAAGACTTCAAAATTTTACGCATACGCAAAGAAAGAGTTTTAATAAAAACTTTGTTTCTATGGGCTGGATTATTAATATTTTTTTTTTTCATAATAAAGTTTATTTTATAAAACTGAATACACAGAGTTTGTATGTCATGTTTTAACTTAACTTCCAAAATATTTAAAAGTATTCATTATTTATAAAAATATCGCCGTCTTTGTTGTACCCCTTCCGCAAGTTGTGCTTCGCGGTGACCGTCGGAACATCTAACTGAATGATCTAAATCAATAAAACAAAAAAAAAATTTGTTAGGTAATAAATCTAGCCTTTAGTCGAAGCTTTTTTTTTTTAAATTAACAAAGTGCGGGGTCTCCCCTTCAGTAAGTGTAAAATATCTGGGACCTATTCATCGGTTTGACTTCAAATTATCAGAAAAAATTTTCGAAACACCATACTTCAACAAAATTAAAAAAATCTATATTTTACAAAATCTCTATTATTTTAGAGATATTAGTTAAAACAAACAAAAACTTAATATATCGGCCATAAACAAAAAATTTTTTTCCATCACACATGAAAAAATATAAAATAATCGAAAAATTTTTTAAAGGACATTATTGACATAATTTTGTCGCTATATAATAAAATAAAAGTTTCCATAAATTTGCTAAGATCCTGTTCTTTCATTTGACACTGATAGCGGCATCATAGGACGGGTATAAGTATCTTAATATATGTTTTGAAAATTTAATAATTTCTAACTTTTTATAAGGAAACAAGACCACGAATTGAAAAACTTTAAATGAAGATTTACTCCATTTGGTCAATAGTTGCAGACGTATGTGTTGGCTTATGACAGGAAGTAGTCTTCTTTGCAAACATTCGTCAACGTAAATTTTGGAATTTGTAGAGCTCGTTGTAACAAATGACAAATAGCAGGAAAATGTCGTCTGCAAAAGATCTATCATTACCTACGTTTCGTCATCCATTAGGCAGCAGGAGTATTTGTTTATGAAACATGATTTCAATTTCCGTGCTCTGTTTTTGCAGCGTTCCTGTCTGTCATTTTTTGGATTTTGTATGTTTTCAAACCTACATTGGCTTTAAATTTTTGCATCAAATATTCCGAGCTCTTTTATTCGGAGCTCTTTCCAACCCTACTTATGCACAGTTGTCATTAAGCATAACTGACATATTTTTCAGATTTTTTAAAAATAATTTGATAAAAAAAAAATTCAAATATTGTGTGCGAAAAAATTTAAATGTGTGTTATGATTTGTTGGATGTGTTTTAATCCCGATAGAACTTAAAATTGTAAAAAATAACACAAAAAATTAAATTTTAACCAAATAAATTTTTTTATTTGAAAGAACAATTCATGGCATTAACATTTCAGATGGATTTCGGGCTTATGTCCGCCGAGGCTGCCATTGATGAAGCCCATTCTGGACCTCCACTTTTGGGAAATTTTTTCTAGCATTGTTGGCTGTATGTCACGAATAACACGAGCTATGTTGGCCTCCAAGGCGTCGATTGTTGCTGGGGTGTGAAATTACAAGACCTTGGATGTCAATTAACAGGTCCATTTCTCGAAATCAACTTATTACCAAATTTTGATTTCAATAAATCTATGGTTGCGGTTGCCGAATGGCACGTAGTGCCATCCTGTTGAAACAACATCTCGCCCGGATCAATGTCATCCATATTTTCAAACAAAGAATTATTGATCATGGTGACGTAACGATCTCCATTGACTGTAACGTGTGCTCCGGCTTCATTTTTGAAGAAATAATGTCCGATAGTGCCACCAAATTGTAAACCGTACCAAACGTTGGATTTTTCTGGATGTAATGGAGTCTGTTGTAGAATGGTTCCACTCCATATGCGGCAACTTTTGTTTATTAACAATCCTGTTAAGCCAAAAATGAGCCTAACCGCTGAACACAATTTTGCAATAAAACATAAGTTCAATTTCCAACTGCTCTAGAGCCCAATCGGCAAAAGAACGACGCATATGATGGTCTAGTGGCTTTAATTACTGCACCAACTGTATCTTATACGGGTGTAGGCCAAGATCGTTGCGCAAAATTTTCCACGTAGAGGACGGGCAGAGCCCCCATTCTTGCGACCGACAACAAATTGATAAATTTGGATCTTCTTCCACACTTTCGCTTACAATGGCGATATTCCCTTTAGTACGCACATTCCTGTGTGGTATGAAATCTATCCACAGTTGACATTTTTTTTGCGCCATAAAAATCACGGTCGTCTATAGGTTGCGCGTATAGACTACTGAATTTTAAAGTAAATTTTTGACAATTTGGTGGCGTTGTTCATGTTTGAATCTATTCGTCATGATTTGCCAGAGTATACTGATCATAAATGTGAAGAAGTGAGCGCAGTACAACACATCGTTTGAGAACTAACTCTTTCGTAAGTTATATCGGGTTTAGAAAAACACCCTTTAATATGTTTAATTATCCTATAGGGGCTACTGATAGATGGATATAAAACCCTTGCACAAATCCAATTTGACCGAGATCTATATGATAATTTGGATATTATGGATATACAATGTCAAAAAGTCATTACACCACATAGTGGTATAGGGCATAAAAAATGTAAACACAGTTTACTCAATTTGGACGATACTTTCAGCGTTTGTCAAGTGGTTCGTGTGCAATAACATTTTTTGTTTATAGGCAGAAGGTTATCATCTGGTTTCTGTGTAAAATTTTTTTTGTTTATTTGAATTTTTGTTCGAAATGCAGTTTCTTTTCTTTATTATTTAGATTCATTTTTCTTATTGAGGACTTTATAATTTTTTTAAGTTCTCCACATTTCTTAACTCTTCAGTTAATCTTTTATAACAAAGAACAAATTAAAAAAAAAAAAAAATACTTAATTGGGCAGCACTGTGAAAACTTTGTCGGATTGTATTCTTTGGGGAAACTCTTGGCTACTAAATACTATTGTGTCTTCTTCGCAAAACACCAAATAATTATTAGAGTGATAGTTTCTAATAATTGGAATCAACTTTTTTTTAACCACATATCTAGTAATATTCCTAATTGTTGGCTTAACCCCCTGTATGAGTGTGGTTATGCAATGTCTGATTTATCGCATAATGTAACATCACTTTTATTTTTAACATTATTTTTTGTCATCCTAGATTTTAACTCGTTTTATTTCATCCTTTGAGATCTCCCTAGAATTTAGTTTTTTTTTTTATTAAAACTTTACTTGAAGTTTTTGAAAAGATTTTTAAATAAGTTATACTTTTCTTGATAAATTATTAAGACCATTTTTTCAAAAAAGAAATTGTTAATTTTTGTAGAATTTTTTCATCAGAAGGGCTTCTTTCTTTACAACAACTTCCACATAATCAAGTCTCTTTGTATTTTAGATTTTGAATATTTTGAAGGAAGTTTAAAAACTCTTCCAATAGAGAGTCCTTCAATATTTGGGAAATTTCTCATTTAAAAATTTTCTTATTTTCTCCTTGAGCTCGATCAAATAATAGCATTTTGAAAACATACAATACACTAAAGCCCCGACTTGCGTCGTCCAGATTTGAGTCGTTTCGATTTGCGTCGCTTCTTAAAAACTGGAAAAATTCGATTTGCGTCGTTGCAATTTCAAGTTGCGTCGGTCCGAGTTGCGTCGTTTTGACCCCGATTTGCGTCGGTTCGATTTTCATCGTTTTGATTTCGATTTGCGTCGCTTTGTTTCCGATTTGCGTCGTTTTTATTTCGATTTGCGTCGTTTTGTATTCGATTTGCGTCGTTTTGATTTCGATTTGCGTCGCTAAAAACGGTTAAATTTTTTACTGCAGCATTGTGGATTACCATTTTTAGCATTTGTACTTACGCCCAACTTTCCGGAAACTTCTTGATGCAACAGACAAAAACGATAAACTCTCTATGAAAGACTTCTGGAAAAACTACAACATAGTGAAAGCTATTGAAAATATACATTTATCTTGGGAAGAAGTTAAGGCATCCTCCATGAAAGGGAGTTGGCTGCAATTATGGCCAGAACTTATTAATGGAGACGAAGATGGTGTCGATGATGTTCCTAACGTTAGTAATGGGTTGGCTAATTTAGCTAGAGAATCAGAATTTGACGGAATGGAGGAAGGTGATATTAATGAATTATTGCTGTCTCACGATGAGGAGCTTGATAATGAAAATTTATTAGCCATTGATATTCAGCATGTTTCAGAAGAAAATTAACAATCGCCAATATTTCCAAAGCTTTGCAATTAATTTCCCATGCAATGGATATATTTTCTCAAAACAATCCTGACGAAAACCGTAGCATTAGTTGTTACAAAGAAATATATCAACAAAAAAAATCTTTAAAAATTCAACAAACTTTAGACATTTTGCTAAAAAAAAAACAGTAAGACCATACAATCAAATGGATATAAGTATTGCTGATTTAAATTTATCATTTGAAGAGCGCTCAATATTAGCTAAATAAATTACAATTTTTTAATGCATCTACTCTTTATGAATATACATATGTAAATGAATTTTATTTTTATGTTTTTTTCTACAAACGGAATGATAAACTTATATATACCCTATTTACACTGGTGTGGATGGTATATATGAAGATATTGATTGATTGATTGATGTTGATATATGAAGATACTACCAACCTAAAAAAACATTTTTCCAAATCGATTTGCAAAGTTTTAATTGAAAAGCTAGCTTTTGATTTGAGCACAGTATTATAAAGAAAATTGTAGTAGTGATTAAAATTATTTTTTCTAAATTTTTATTGTTTTTAAACCAGTGAAGGCCGTGACAAACACACTGGTGCTCGGCTTCTTATATATATACAGCCGAACGAAAACAAAAATACTCACCAAAGAGTAAAAGTAAACAACAATTTCAATCAATCTTATTAAAGCTTTTAAACAAAGCAGGTCTATGTCGCATTGCCTTTTGAAATTCATATATATTTTCTTTAAAGGTACACAGAGAATGTTTGTTTAAAAGAAACCATAAATGTTGAGAAAATTTCGAAGACTTGATAAACTATAAATTAAACATTTTCTATAAATTACATACGTCGCCTCCATTTGACAACATTGTTGCTGTCTTTTATGCATTTTTTTTTAATATTATAAAATATCCAGCTACTGCAGGCTGGTAAGTTTTTAGTTTTTGGTAACATACCACTTATTAACCTTTGAAATTTCTTCTATTTTTAAGTTTTGCTATTTTGTGTTTTTTTTTTTTGTTTTTTAAAGAAATGAATTAATTATTACTTATTTGATTTAATTAACTTCTAACTTATGGATAAAAGAGATTAAATGTTCTTCACATTTTGTTTTACATTTTCAGAATGTAAGATTTAAAATTTTAAAACAACAAAATATATTTAAAATGTTACCATATCCCTCGTGAACTCAACTATTTTCCCTTTTATGCATTTATATAAACATTCATACAAAATCTATACACAAACCCATTTAATATCGGCATTGTGTTACGTCCATGGATTTCGATCAGTGTAGTACAACTAACACATGCTCATAAACACTATTACTAACTCAATTCTCTCGATGGCCACCACTGTTTTAAACTCTTCTTTTAACTCGTACTCTCTGTCTGTCGTGGGTCAACGCCATTCCCACTTATCCAATTGATCTGAAACTTGGCCCATAGTCTTGTTGTGACTACAGATTAACTTTGACTTCGTCACGCACAGTCACGCATGGTCACGCACAGTCACGGAGAGATTTAAAAAGGATTTCCAATCAATCTGAAACTTGGTCGATATACTTGCTGTAAAGAGAGATTAACTTCGATATAGTCACGCACAGTCACGCATAGTCACGAACAGTCACGGAGTGACTTAAAACCCATTTCCCCTTATCCGATCGATCTGAAACTTGGCCGATAGACTTGCTGTGAAAAAAGATTAACTTTGACATAGTCACGCACAGTCACGCAGAGTCACGGAGAGATTAAAACCTGACTTCCCCGCATCCGATCGATCTGAAACTTTGTCCATAGACTTGTTGTGGCCAAAGATTAATTTTAAAATAGTCACGCAGTCACGCAAAACTCATATACATAAGCAAAGAAAGAGTTTTAATAAAAGCTTTGGTTTTATTGGTTAGATTATTTTAAATTAAAATATAAAAATTAACTAAAATTATAAACTGAAACTTTGAATTAATTTTAAGCAAATTTTAAATTAAATTTAAAACAAAAAGAGATAAAGTTTTTAAACAATAAAAAATTAATATGTCGCGAGGCCAAAGTAGTTTGGTAAAAAATCAATGTTTTTAGAATATTGAGAATCTCACTTGAATCAAAACACAACTTTAATACAAGTTAATTGAATAAATGCAAATTCATTAATCAATTGTGCTATGCTAACGCAAACGACTCAACAATTCAAAAACGTGTATACAGCATTACAGAGTCAGTTAATTAGTCAGTGATTAGCGTAAATGTCTAATAAGATAAAGTTAATAACTGAAATCTGTGAACAGATTTAGGTTCTTGTCTTTGCTATTTAAATTCAAAATCATCATCACACACATAACAAGTAAGAAAATTATAGTCGATCTAGACCGACTATACGATACCCTATACCATGCGTTTAGAGACCCTATCTCTCAGGCCCAACTAACTGGATATAGAAAATAAGCATAAACCAAATTTGAGTGGGATTTTTATTAATTTTTTCGGCTACAGATATGAAAAAGTTCATATCGGATGCTATATCTATATGGGGACTAGGCCCAAAAATGGGCCGATCCTGACCATGTTTGGTAAAGTCTCTTGTATTTTGCAAAAATATATACAAACAAAATTTGAGAAGAATCAGTGCAATATTTTTGTTTTTTGATAGATTTAAGTGAAGATCGGGAAGCAGCTCTATATCGGGCCTATGACTAAGAGTTGTCCAATAGGGATCATTTTTGGACTACTGATTAATGGATGTAATATATACATACATACAAACCCAATTTGACTAAGATTTGTGTGATAATTTGGATCTTATGGCAATATATGTTGATTTCATAGGGGTCATTTGTATGGGGGCTAGGTCTGAACATGGACCGATTCTCACCAATTTCAATAGCGTTCATCCCACGGCAGATAAAAGATCAAATACCAAATTTCGTCAAAATATTTTCATATTTTCGACCTGCAGTTTGATTAAAAGCTTTACATGGACACACAGACGGACGGGCATCGTTAAATCGAATCAGATAGTGATTCAGATTCGATCGGTATAATTAAAGATGGGTGTAGGTCAAATATTTTTGGATGTTACAAACAGCAGCACAAAGTCATTATACCCAAACCACATAGTGGTATAGGGTATAAAAATAAAAAATTTCCAAACCTGACATGATATACTCGCATTTTAATGTAAAGTTACATTAAATCAGATTTTGATTTTAATATTAAATATCACATTTGCAGAGAAACAATTAAATTTGCCTAACACTTATTGATGTTGGTTCGTACTCCCTCAAACATTATAACACAGAGTAATGCGAAATGCTAACGATGATTTACTTGTTGTTTCCTTTTCAAATACAACATCAAAGGACATTATACGAGTAAGCCCATGTATAGTGTGCCAACTTGTTTGTATTTATTTATAATAATTATAAACATTTGTTGAAGTAAATGAAATAAATAAAAATGTATTCATACTTGTTTTTTTATCAAAAATACAAAATTTTTGCTTTGTTTTATATATTTTCCCCAATAAATTAAATTTCAGTGCATTTATATAGAAAAAGGTGATTCGATTTGCGTCGCGTTTCTCCGGTCCCCATTAACGACGCAAGTCGGGGCTCTAGTGTACCTAATAATGTTTTGTTTCCAATATATAGGCCGTGAAATCATCAATATGTAATGTTAATGTCAAATGATCATGCTGAGTGTAAAATTTCAAACTACAGTTTCTTAGATCTGTATCTAATTCTTTTGGATCAATACAACATCGTCGGATTATGGGCTTTATCAAATTTTTCTGTCGTCGGATTATGGGCTTCATAAAATTTTTTTATCGGGATTATCATGGATCTCGTTCATAGTCTATTGGACCGAGAAATTCCAAATGTATTATGTAGAGAATTTGTTTATTTCTCTATTCTATTACCAACTGAATTGTTTTGAAGCTTAACAACTGTATTTTCATCGCATTTCTATTGGCAATGAATCCGATAGCAACAACTAATCTGTTTTCCGTGTGTATTTGTATCTTAATTTCACCTAGAGTTGACCCTCTCTAAACCAAAAAGTAGAAAATAAAAAGTCTTTCTACAATCGCTTTATTTGCTTAATTCTGATCGTTCCATTTATAGAACCACTTTTTTTTTTTGATTTGTCCCACAGTGTTTGGCTTTATAACTTTAATTTAAATTTATAATGATGATTTGTAAATGTGCCCCCAATAAAGATGTGACCTATTACGGGTGAAGTACGAGTATGTATGAAAGTTGTGACTACAGTTGAGTTGATTTATACAAAAACAACAAACCAATGTAAGTTTAATTACGTAGATATTGTTTAACATACTGATTCGAAGCATAATTTAAATAAAACAAGTAAGAAAATTATAGTCGGTCTAGACCGACTATACGATACCCTATACCATGCGTTTAGAGACCCTATCTCTCAGGCTCAACTAACTGGATATAGAAAATTAGCATAACCCAAATTTGAAAGGGATTTTTATTAATTTTTTCAGCTGCAGATATGAAAAAGTTCATATCGGATGCTATACCTATATGGGGACTAGGCCCAAAAATGGACCGATCCTGACCATGTTTGGTGAAGTCTCTTGTATTGTGCAAAAATATATATAAACAAAATTTGAGAAGAATCAGTGCAATATTGTTGTTTTTTGATAGATTTAAGTGAAGATCGGGAAGCAACTCTATATGGGGCCTATGACTAAGAGTTGTCCAATAGGGATCATTTTTGGACTACTGATTAATGGATGTAATATATACATACAAACCCAATTTGACTAAGATTTGTATGATAATTTGGATCTTATGGCAATATGTGTTGATTTCATAGGGGTCATTTGTATGGGGGCTAGGTCTGAACATGAACCGATTCTCACCAATTTCAATAGCGTTCATCCCATGGCCGATAAAGGATCAAATACCAAATTTCGTCAAAATATATTCATATTTGCGACCTGCAGTTTGATTACAAGCTTTACATGGACACACAGACGGACGGACGGACGGACATCGTTAAACCGAATCAGATAGTGATTCTGATTCGATCGGTATAATTAAAGATGGGTGTAGGTCAAGTATTTTTGATTGTTACAAACATCAGCACAAAGTCATTATACCCAAACCACATAGTGGTATAGGGTATAAAAAGTAGATGAATTAAAGAAAATTAAATTGCATAAATTTGGAATTGAATATACTTAAGACACTATTTAATTGAAATTTCCGATATTTCCGATTTCCCATTGTAGAGGCGATGCATTGTTGAGAAATAACTGGGTCTTATTATTTTACGTTCTCTTCTTGCCGGAGCAGCGTCAGCCAGACGTCATATATTGCAAAGCTATCATTGTTAATCAAACAGCTTTATTTTCAATCTTTTTTTCCGCGCATGATACCGGCTGTACAATTGCAAATATATTACATAAACGGAAAGATTAAATCTGATTTTAGTAATTGCTTTTGTTGAAGATAATTTCCAACTGCTTATTTTTAAAACTTATATTTAATTTTTTTTTTTAAGAATATTACTGAAATCGTTCTAAGTCGCAAAATCGTAAACAGTGTTAAAGAATCTGCTTGTATAAATTACAAAAAATATAGGTAAATTTGCTTGTTGAGGATAATGGATAAAATATTATGAATAATATAAACAAATAAAAATTGATTTTTTTTTTTGTAATTCATCTTTATTTATTGAATCTTCACATAGGTTTGTGACAGAGTTGTAAATGAACCATTCTTTTTTGATTTCAATTCATTACGAATTAGCTAAATTTTGAATTAATTCTTTTCACAAAAAAAAAAAAAAGAATTGAATGAAATTTTAATCAATTCATTTGAATTTGCAAAAATGAATTGCAATTCATTTCCAATTCAAATGAATTGGGCAAAATGAATTGCAATTCATTCAAATGAATTGGGCAAAATGAATTGCAATTCATTTTTAATACAAATGAATTGGAAAATGAACGTGGTGTTTGGAGTTTGTCTCTTCAAGTACTACTTATTTCGCTTTTGACTTACGCTGAATAACAACTTAAATTTAATATTTAAAATCTATTAATAATTTATGAAATTTTGTGACCCACGAACATCAATGACAAACACTTTAGGTGATATCCGAAATGAAATAATGCTGTCTTTGATATAATAAAATGAGTTGGATAACAAAACGGGAGTAATGCTTCTGTACATTTATTTACAGAAGTCTCTTTTCAAAATCAAATCAATTCAAATAAATTGGAAATGAATTGCCCATTAATTTTTCGAGTTCATTTGAATTAATTAAAATGAATTGGAAATGAATAGCAATTAATTTTTCTAACTCATTTGAATTAATTCAATTTCAATTCAAATGAATTGGAAATGAATTGCAATTCGTTTTTCTAACTCATTTGAATTAATTCAAAGTCAATTCAACTCAAATGAATTGGAAATTAATTGCAATTAATTTTACCAATTCATTTCAATTAGAAATGAATTGCAATTCATTTTTCCCAATTCATTTGAATTGAAAATGAATTGCAATTCATTTGAATTGAAAATGAATTGCAATTCATGTTTGCTAAATTCAAATGAATTGATTCAAATTTCACTCAATTCGTTTTTGGCGAAAAGAATTAATTCAAAATTTTTGCAATTCAGTGCATGAATGATTCGCGAATTAATTCAAAAATGAATGACTCGTTTACTACTCTGGTTTGTGAATAACAAAAAGCTATTCAAATCTTAAAACTAAAACTTAAAAATTAAATCCAGTCAGTGCCAGACAAAATTTCATTTATTCTATATACATAAATAATCTAATGATAAAAATTTGTTTGTATATCAATCCATTTTTCATCCAATGAGATCAGCAGTCTCAATCCTTCTTAAGCGTTGGTGGATATTATTGTTGATTAAGTTACGTGCTAGAGGATTCATGTGAGACTCTAGCTTTTCCAAATAGTTTGCACTATATCTAGTGTTTTCGCATTTAACTAGAGAAACATTTAAGTCTCTGTGCAAATGTGAGTTTCTCACGTACCATAGTGCGCCTGTGATCATTCTCAAAATCTTGTTTTGGCATCTTTGTATTCTTTCTGTGTTTGAAGCTGAGGCTGTTCCCCAGAACTATATACCATAGCACCAAATGGATTTGAAAATCGAGTTATAAATCAAGAGCTTACAATCGAGAC
Source organism: Cordilura impudica (assembly GCA_963682025.1). Taxonomy (NCBI): domain Eukaryota; kingdom Metazoa; phylum Arthropoda; class Insecta; order Diptera; family Scathophagidae; genus Cordilura; species Cordilura impudica. Next base: position 70,574,836 of record OY821520.1, read on the forward strand.
TTAATTTCGAGTTCCTACCAATTTGCCATGTGAATTGGACTAATTTCAATTTTATTTGTGTTAATTTAGCATCTATATGGTTTTTCCAGGTAAGCCGGCGATCAAGATGTAGTCCGAAATATTTAACAGAGGAATGTTGAGGTATAGGATGGTTCCCAATTCGAATTTGAGGGCTAGTCTCCCTTTTAGACTAAAAGTTATATGGATACACTTTTATTAATTTTCTCTAATCTTCCACATATCTAGCCAATCTTCCAGTTGTTCAATATGGCTCTGTAAAAGAAGAGATGCTGTTGAGAGGTTTTCGTGTACGTAAAAGTAGACGTGCGTGTATTTTCATTTATTGGCATGTCTGATGTGTAAAGGATGTACAGAAGTGGACCCAGGATTCTACCTTGTGGCACACCAGCATCAATTGTCTGTGTAGGGCTCACAAAGCTTTTCTCTCTTATTTTCTATTAATTATATAGCTTTCCACTAGCTTATGTGTGTTCGGGGGCAACAACTGTTTAACTTTATAGAGGAGTCCCTCGTGCCAAACTCGGTCGAAGGCTTGCGAAATGTCTATAAAAAGTGCAGAGCAGTACTTTCTCTCTTCAAAAGCTCTTCTTATGGCACTTATAATTCTGTGAACTTGCTCAGTGGTGCTGTGTTTTCGTCTGAAACCAAATTGATGTACTGGAATGACATTATTTTGATCTACGGATATTGTAAGTTTGTTTTCCAAAATTCTCTCGAATAATTTTGATAAGTTGGACAGTAAACTTATTGGCCTATACGAATCGACCTTTGTGTTATCTTTAAATGGTTTAGGTATCATTGTAACAAGTGAAACTTTCCATTCTGGGGGAAAATGTTCAGGCGTATTATAGCATTAAAAATAAACAAAATTATTCTTAACGATACATGGGGTAACTCCAAAAGTCTTTTATTACTGATCCCATCGATCCCCGATGCTTTTTTGGGGTTTAAATCCCCTCTCTAATCTCAAAACGAAGGGGCAATGCTGCATGCTGTGGAGTAACAGGTTGCAACTCATCAATAGAACTAGTGGTTATATTCGGAGTAAAAACTTTCTTTAGATGTTCCACAAACAGATCGCCTTTTTCTCGGTCATTTCTAGCCCATCCTCCACTCTCAGTTCTTATAGGAGGCTTGCATACAACAAGTCTTTTAAGATTTTTTGTAGCACGCCACCAAGAGTAATGAGTTTTTTCTGTTGGATCCAGATTTTCGAGATATCTATTCAATCTAGCTTTTCTTTGTGTTTGAAGAAGTTTCCGTAGGTTTCTCGTGCATTCTTTCAATTGTTGCTTAAGTTGGGAAGATCTGTGCAGTTGCGATATTCTTCGACTTCTTCTTTTTTCACCTAATAGCCTTTCAACATCTACAGAAGAAGTTCTATATGGCCTGGTGTGACGAGGGGGTTTAGTATCAAGTTCAGCAGCTAGTTTGAGATTTTGTTCGAAGTTAACAATCGAGAGGTCAATATTATTTTGTGTTCTTAGCGGAAAGCTTTACGTGCAATGGGTGTTAATAAACTTTTTGTATTTCAGTCAATCAGTATTACTTGAAAGCGGTACATCACCAGATGGGGACACAATTTCTTGGGGAATAAAGAAGTATTTACATTTAAATTTTATTATAAACAAGTAAGAAAATTATAGTCGGTCTAGCCCGACTATAAGATACCCTATACGATGGTTAAGAGACCCTATCTCTTCAGTCCCACTAATTGGATATAGCAAATATGCATAAACCAAATTTGAGTGGCATTTTTATTAATTTTTTTCGCTGCAGATATGAAAAAGTGCATATCGGACACTATATTTAAATGGGGACTAGGTCGAAAAATGGACCGATCCTGACCATATTTGGTAAAGTCACTTATACTTTGAAAAAATATATACAAACCAAATTTGGGAAAAATCTGTGCAATATTTTTGTTTTTTGATAGATTTAAGTGAAGATCGGGAAGCAGCTCTATATGGGGCCTATGACTAAGAATTTTCCTGTAGGCAGTATTTTTGAACTACTGATTAATGGATGTAATAAACACATACAAACCCAATTTAACTGAGATCTATATGAAAATTTGGAACTTATGGCAATTTATGTCGATTTCATAGGGGTCATTTGTATGGGGGCTAGGTCTTAACATGGACCGATTCTCACCAGTTTCAATAGCGTTCATCCCATGGCCGGTGGAAGCTTATATACCAAATTTCATCAAAATATATACATATTTCCGACCTGTAGTTTGATTACAAGCTTTACATGGACACACAGACGGACGGACGGACGGACGGACATCGTTAAATCGAATCAGATAGTGATTCTGATTCTGAATCAGATAGTGATTCTGATTCGATCGGTATAATTAAAGATGGGTGTAGGTCAAATATTTTTTGTTGTTACAAACAGCAGCACAAAGTCATTATACCCAAACCACATAGTGGTATAGGGTATAAAAATAGGTTTAGTTTCTAAACTTTTTTGGGAACTTCGATCATAGACACTTACCTTCCCTTAGTATCAATGTGTTTAAGCTCCTTTTTATGCCCTACACCACTATGATGTCAGAATATAATAAGTTTGTACTGATGTTTGTAACTACCAAAAATATTTGACCCAGGTCCATCTTTTATTATACTGATCGACTCAGAATACTTCCTTTAGCGATGTCCGTCCATCTGTCTGTGGGCCCATGCAAACCTTGTAATCTACCTATGGGTCGTGAATATGAATTTATTTTGATTAAATTTGGCATATAGCTTTAATCTGCCATAGGACAAACGGCATTGAAATTAGTGGAAAATAAAGGGTCCGCCAAATAACTTTTTTTTTTTTTTTTTGAAAATGCTATAAAGAAAAAAATACTGAATATTATCTCAAATTTCTTTTTTTATTTGAAAGTACAATCCTTCTGGTTAATAATGGAAAATAATTTCATTCAAATGGCTGCCTTGGCTGGCCATGCAGTAGCCTACACGATCAGTCCAATTTTTAAGCACATTATCGATTGTGTGCAGCTGTATTTCACCAATGGCTTCACGAATATTGTCTTTTAAAGCGTCAATTGTCTCTGGCTTGTTGGCGTAACACTTATCTTTGAGGGCACCCCACAAATAATAGTCCAACGGTGTCAAATCGCAGCTCCGAGGTGCCCAAACGACATCAGCTCTGCGGCTGATAATGCGATCTTCAAAAACAGGGCGCAAAACATCGAGTGTAGCTTCGGCTGTGTGGCACGTAGCGCCGTCCTGTTGAAACCAAATGTTGCCAATATCCTCGTCTTCAATTTTTGTGAACAAAAATTCGTTCAACATTGCCCGATAACGATCGCCATTGACTGTAACGGCCACTCTTTGCTCATTTTCGAAGAAAAATGGCCCAATCAGACATGAGTTAAGTGTTACTATTCACGAAATAAGCACTAGTTAAAAAAAAACGTTAGATGGCGGACCCATCTAGTCCCCATACATATGTCCCCCATGAGATCGACTTAGATACCAGACAAAATTAGTTTGTTTGTATTTATTACATCCAATAATTAGTAGTCCAAAAATAGACTCTGTAGGGCAAGTCTTAGTCATAGCCCCATATAAAGTTGCTTCCCGATCTTCACCGAAATCTGTAAAAAAAAGAACAAAACTATTTTTGCAAAAAAGTGTCTACCAAATACGGTCAGGATTGGTCCATTTTTCGACCTTGTCCCCATATAAAGATAGCATGCGTTATAAACTTTTTCGTATCCGAAGGCAAATTAATAACAGTTAATAACAATACCACTCAAATTTGGTTTATGCTTGTTTTCTATACCTAATTAGTTGCACCTAAGAGATAGGGTCTCTAAACACATGGTATATGATATCGTATAGACCGAGTATAATTTTCTTGCTTGATTTTGATTGTTTCCGGTTTCAAACCAGTTTTTCTACATAGTTCTATATTATTCGAAACTAATTTAAATATCTTAAATTACATGTCCTTAAAATGGCCAACTATTTCAGATTGGATTTCGGACAGATTTTATTCATAAAATGTTAAAATTATACGATGTTTCAGTTCATTGGCTGACACTTTGAATACTAATTAGTCAGAATAACATAGTGCCTTTGAAATTGACAACTAGGTTATATTATATTATATATTTTCTAAAAAAAAATAAATATTTTTAACAACGCGCTTTTTTACAGCGCTTTTAAATGTTTCCATATTTTAGTGATAATAAGAGATATTTCAAAATTTAGGTCCTGTTCTAGATGTATAAGTTTAATTGCTTTACTAATTGGATTTCCCAATTATGAATAAACTTTTTTTTGCAGCTATTTGTTTCAACAATGTTGTCTGCATTCCATATTGTAACATTTTTAAACAATGAAACTTTTTTATACGTGATGGAGCATTATATATTGCAGCAGCAACAATTGAAAATATGAGTAATTGTGGGCTTTAAGTAGATGAGGAAGTGATTGCACTCACTCAACAATTGTAGGCATTTAAAGGAAATGTATATAGCGTGCGGCAATCAGCACAGTTTCTCCAATTATAAATATTTTGTTCTGGTTAATAATTTTTTTTATCAGCTTGACACAGTAAGTGTGTTGTGGGATCAAAATAATACGACTACTTTTATTTGGGGTGATAAAATAGTATTAGTTTTCTAAATTTACAATAAGCTAATTCTATCTAATTCTAGTCCTGTTTTCAAAACAAAATAAAAGAGATTTTGCAATTCTGTGTTTTTATATAATTTACTGATAATATAATATGATTTTTGTTTATATGAGTTAAAAAAAAAACAATTGAAAGAAAAAACACTATGTTCAAATAGTACTGTGCAGAGTGTATATATCAGTTTTTCATACCGTTTGTAACACATCGAAAAATTAATTTGTGACCCCGTAAAGTATATACTTATTCTTGATCGATATAAGAACTCGAGTTGATACAGCGATGTCCGTCTGTACGTTCACCCGTCTGTCTGTTGAAATCACGTTTATTCAAAGAATAAACCCGACTAAACTAAGGATAATATTGTTTGCTATTATTTCGAGCAGGACTGTATTTAAAATTGGGTAAATCGGGAAGATATGGCCTAAAATATGCTACAAATGCTACGAATTCAGTGTGTTTGTTGTAATTATTTAGTATAAGGTTATCAAATTGTTTACTTTTTCAAATATTTTGTTTACATTTATTGTAGTGCAATAAGTGTAGATTTTAATGTAAACGTAATGTAAACATATTCTTATCCTTAGCACAGCTCGAGTCGATATAGCGGTGTCCGTCTGTCCGTCTGTCTGTTGAAATTACGCTCATTCACAGAATAAACCATTTACCTGGGTAAAGTTACGATAATATCATTTGCCATTATTCCCACCAGGCTGTTATTTAAAATCGGGTAACTCGGACATCAGTGTGCTTAGTTACGAGCAAAAATATGTAGACACTTCTAAAAAAAACGAAAAACCAAGTGTGTTTGTTGTAATATTTTAGTGGTTGAACATAATAGTTGTACAACAACATTCACAGTTCAAAAAAGTCACAAACAAAGGATGCAATCATACCAACAAACACAACTACCATGAGCTTTGTTAGTAGTATTGCCACATCTTTTTTTATCGATGAAAAATAAAAATGGAAAATGAAAATTGCAAATTGAAAAATGAAAACTGAAAAATGGAAAATGAAAACCTTTTTTTTTTTTTATTATTTATTAATACAATTACAACTGAGTAAAACTCATTTAGTAATATTACAATATGAGGTAAAATAGTGTGACGAGCAATAATTCAGTAATTATCCTCAAAGTTATAAATTTTTGAATGTTTTTCTAGTTGATGACCAGGTCCAATGGAAGGGTCCTCAGTAGTCTTCTATTTCGGTTGTGAGAAAAGAAGATTTCATTAAGATCTTCATTTGTATGAAGCTAGAGTTTTGTTGCATGCTTTTGTGCATGACGTTTTGCCTCTTTAATTACGGTGTTTATCCCCAAGTCTCTATGCAGATCATCGCTACGAATAAACTACGGAGCTTTGAGGATAGTGCGTAATATTTTGTTTTGTGTTTTTTGTATAATTTGTACATTGGTTTTCTTTGAACAGCCCCAGAGCTGTATCCCATACGTCCATATTGGTTTAATTATTTGGTTGTACACCATGAGCTTGTTACTTAGAGATACTTCAGAATTACTTCCAAGTAACCAGTTTAATTGTCTGAATTTAAGTTTCATTTCTTGAGTTTTTTTTATGTGTTCCTTCCACTTTATTTTTGCATCAAGTGTCATGCCTAGGTATTTGGCAGTATTAGCATATGGTATCTTCATGTTGTTTATGTATAAAGGTATGTAATTTATTTTTTTGTTGGTGAAGTTCATAAAAATGAAAAACTAAAAACGAAAAATGAAAAATTTAAAAATGTAAAATGAAAAATTTTAAATCGAAAATTAAGTAAGAAATTATAGTCGGTCTAGACCGACTATACGATACCCTATACCATGGTTTAGAGACCCTATCTCTTCGGTCGATATAGAAAATAAGCATAAACCAAATTTGAGTGGCATTGTTATTAATTTTTTTTATGAAAAAGTTCATTTCGGATGCTATATTTATATGGGGACTAGGTCGAAATATGGACTGAAACTGACCATATTTAGTAAAGTCAGTTATATTTTTAAAAAATATAGAGAAAACAAATTTGAGAAAAAACTGGAATATTTTTGTTTTCTTACAGATTTAAGTGAAAATCGGGGGCCCATGACTAAGAATTGTCCTATAGGGATTATTTTTGGAATACTGACTAATGGATGTAATAAACACATACAAACCCAATTTGACTGAGATCTATAAGATAATTGGATCTTATGGCAATTTATGTCGATTTCCTTGGGGTCGTTTGTATGGGGACTAGATCTGAACATGGACCGAATTTCACAATTTCAATAGCGTTCATCCTATGGCCGGTAGAAGCTTATATACCAAATTTCATCAAAATATGTTCATATTTCCGACCTGTAGTGTGATTACAAGGTTCACATGGACACATAGACGGATGGACGGACGGATGGACGTACAGACGGACGGACATCGCTAAATCGACTCAGAAAGTGATTCTAACCTTGACCTCCAAATGAATCTGCGAAAGAGTAAATAGGATAAGGAAAAGAGACGGAAAAAGAACAGAACCTTGGGGTGCCCCTGAATTAAGCTGAAACTCATTGGATGAGACCCCATCAATAACAACACATATTGTGCGTTTTCTGAAAAAACTCGATATAAATCGACAGAAGTCAATGCCGACCCAAATGCAATATGCTTTGGAAATATCTAGAAAAACCACTTTACTTTCACTAAAATTGTCAATGGATCGACTACAACGTTCAGTAAGAAAATCTAATAGGTTTGCTGTAGAACGACTGGAAGCGACACTATCAATCATTAAGAAGCTAGTTAGCCTCTAGGTAATTTACAAGCTCTCCATCAATATACCATGGTATGGGCTTTTAGCTCCTTAAAATAATATTTTTATATGCATGTGATTTATTCTTACAAAACTGCATTTTGTCGACCAATCCGATATTCAAAGCAGCGACCTTCTAGTTGCAAAGCACTTACCTACTTGTTAAAGAGTCATTTCACATTAAACCTTATGATTTTGGGAATTCGGTTTGACGTAGAGTTTACTCTCTGTCCAAATTATTATGACAAAACTTAAAATTTTAGAAAAGTTGTAAGGAAATTGAAATATTAAAAAAAAAATAAAAATATTTTTTACTAACTTTCAATTCATAATACATAAATTTCCGTTAATTGAGTACAGTACTATTTGAGTACAGTGTACGAAATAAAATCATAACGGAAACGTGAGCATACGAAAACAAATATTTACGTCTAGTTTTTTTAAGTTTATTGTTATTATTGTTGTTGTTTTTGTTTATGTAAACAATAGAAACAAATGCCATGATAAGTTAAGGTCACTTTGTTGATAATATTTTTTGTTATACTTATTTACTTTATAAATTTATATTAAATTAAATCTGATCCATTACAATTACCTTTTTTAAATGATATATTACCGTACTGAGTATACATACTCGTAGTACTTATTAAACACGTGTTTGTCTACAACCCTGTTTTTGTTTAATACTCACATGTTTTAAATTACACTACTCTGTGATGTGCCTGCGATGTGGATACAGCTAAATGATTTCTTAGACTTTAATAATCTGACTTAAACTTGGTTTTTCCCACCACAGCATAATGTGCATTCACAAATAGCCAAAATTATATTTAACTTTGTTCAATTTTCGTGATGGTAAAATTTGGGAACAATATATTGTAGTAAGAACAAAAATTTGAAAAAATTGGCTGCTTGAAAATATCAACATGGTAAGCAGTGTTATTTTTCTATACCCTACACCATTTAGATTTAGGAGTTTAATGAGTTTCTACTGATGTAACTCTTTAATTAATTTTTTTTTTAATAAGATATATCAGGCCACAATTTGACTCACAGTGTGGTTGAAATATTATTTTTTTTTTGCGATCTGAGACCATTTCCAAAACTTATGATGCAGGGCATCGTATATGCGGTCTTGAATGGCTACAACTGTCTCAATTGTTTTTTTTATTTAGATTTCTATATAAATTGTAGTTACGAATATTTGAATGATCGTTAGTCGCTTTAGTAGCAAATCACCCACCTGCATGCATGTTATCAAAGTATCGCTATTGCTAATTTTGTAGTTGTATGATTTTAGATGCCAAGGTTGAAATATTGTAATAAGTACTGCTTTATAGTATAATATCCATAATGCTTTATAAGCTCGACAAAATATTTTAGTAAATAGTCAAAATGTCGAAAATTTTTTTGCGTAATTCCTTTGAGATAAATTATATTTTTTTAATGAAAACAATTTAAAATGTGTCTTTTGTCCCACTAATTGTGAAATCTTGTCTCTTAGAAAAATATTATATTAATTTTAGACTTGAATTGGAGATTAAAATTTGCTAGTTATAACAGGATTTGTATAAGAAATGGACACTAGGGCGTTACACTAAAAACGTTTCTGTACAACTCTTAAAGCGAAATATGAATTCTTATTTTGAAGGTCGGACGGGGTCGCTGAAATCATTTTTATCCAACAAATTAGTTTGTGAAATATTTATTTTTTATTAAGTTTTCTCTGGTGCTTTATTTTCACAAAACCAGATAAATCAATTCGTAACAGTAGTTTCTTAGTAACATTGTACAATAATATTCGTACAGTGTAATTAACCTTTAAATTCGAATGCCAGTATTTATTATTATATATTGTGTTTTTATAAAATCAATGACGTTTTTTATGCCCTGGACCACCATGTGGTCAGAGTATAATGACTGTGCTGATGTTTGTAACTACCAAAAATATTTGACCTTGACCCATCTTTTATAATACCGATCGACTCAGAAACACCTGAGTCGATTTAGCGATTGTCCGTTCGTCCGTCCGTCCGGTGTCTATGTGTCCATGTAAACCTTGTAATCAAATTACAAGTCGCAAATGTGAACATATTGTGATGAAATTTGGTATGTAAGCTTCTATCGGCCATAGAACGAACGCTATTGAAATTGGTGAAAATCGGTTCATGTTCAGACCTAGTCCCCATACAAATGACCCCTATGACCCCATAATATTAAATTAGGTTTGTGTATATATGTTACATCAATATATCAGTAGTCGAAGAATAAACGTTATATGACAATTCTTAGTCATAGCTAATTCCCGATCTTCACATAAATATCTATAATATTAGTAGCCTAGGCGATTTCTCGTGACTGATGTTTTGTTCTACCGTCTTATCCCAATTTTGATCAAACGTATGTTATTTGAAAGGTATTTCTTTTTAGCCGTTTTGCAGATTTACAGATTTTTAAATTTTTTCCTTTATTTTGTGTAAATTGCATTTAAAGTTGGTACTAACACATACATAAAATTATACAATGCTATGTGTGTGTTTAGTAAATTTGTTAATGTGTTTGTAATAAAATGAGTTTGTTTTTTGTGTTGATTTGTGAATTGGCTATAATTGATTAACATACTTTTAGGGTCTTTATTTAATGAAAAAATAAAATTTCCTAGAATTTGCTCTCGAATTTCGAGGGCTGGAATCGGCTAGTATCAATAAATAAACAAAGATATTGCACAGATTTTTCTCAAATTTGGTTTTTATATGTTTTTGAAAAAAATAAGTAAGCTTACCAAATATGGTCTGGGTTGGTCCATTTTTCGACCTTGGCCACATATAAATATAGCATCCGATATGAACTTTTTCATATCCTTTTTATTTTCTACATCTAAATAGTTGGACCAAAGAGACGTAAAGCGCTATAAAGAAAACATTTATAAAAAATAGTTTAATGGGTTTGTGCTGATGTTTGTAACTACCAAAAATATCTGACGCCTTTTATTATATCTCCCGACTCATAATCACTTCTTGTGTCTATTTCTATTTTTATTTAATTTATTTCGTTTTTCGGGGAATGAAATAATACCCAAAAAATATGAAATAATCCCCAAATGAAATAACCCCCAAACAAGAAAATGAAATAACGCCCAAAAAATTACGAAAAGTCATTTGGGGATTATTTCATATTTTTTGGGTATTATTTCATTCCCACTTTTGGGCAGTATTTCATTATGAAATAATCCCCAAATGAAATAACCCCCAAAGAAATTTTGTTTGGGGAATATTTCCTTTTTTTTTGGCTTTTGGGGATTATTTTATTTTATTTGGGCGTTATTTCATTTTGTTAAAAAATCAACTAATACAGTTAGGATTGAATGCAGTGAAGTAGTAGAAGAAGAAATTTGTATTGTCATTCTCAGTTCTCGTTGGAATTTTGTCTAAGGCGCATGGAGTTCGAAATTATAAGTGGGAAAAGAAGAAACAGTAAATTGTTGTATTCGTTGAGCGAAAGGCAATTGTACGCTAAAAAGTCAATTTACAAGAATAAAGTGTTTTTTGAATGCTATGATGAAAATTGTAAATCACGAGTTTATTTAATGGTTGAGGAAATGTGAAAACTTTACGGAACACGGCCACGATGACCAGAAAGAACTATACGAGGAGTTAAAAGCCCTCAATAAGATTAAAACGAAATGTTTGGAAAGTGGTAGTTCTTTAGGAGAATTGAACGCATTAAGTGGTATAAGAGAGTCATTCAGAAGTGTCTGCAACGTGTAAGTCAACTTTTTAGGATTTCAAATCCAAATAAATGGTAAAAATAATTTTGTTAATATTTAGTTCTCAAGAAGCTACAAAAAACATTAGTTTCCCAAAAATTCAACGAGGCTTACAATACTTGGCAAGCACAGTTTTCCAAACATCTCCGAAGACGCCAGCCGACGTCCAGAAAGCATTCAATAAGGAATCAGTCTTCAAAAATTTTGGCTTATGCCGACAAGATCAACATCAAACTCCATTCTTTAAGGTATGCCACGAGCAGAAGGATTTCGTATATTGCGTATTTGCGTCGGATAAATGCGTCCAATTAATTAAGGAGAATATTCCAGTTACTTTAAGCAGGAAAATATTAGTTGATGGTATTTTCGCCATTGTACCAATTGGATGTTTCCAACGATTGCTACTGATCAACGTTGAATATATGGTTAGAGTATGTATTTGTGATATCGAATTCGATTTTGGAAAACTTGGCACACAATTTTTTTGCGATAATTTGGTATAACAAAAAAAGCGCGCGCGCGATTTCTTTGGTACCTAATTTTCCCAAAACTTTCAAAATTAATTTATTTGTGTACTTTTGTTTTGTGCGAATAATATTTAGCTATGCAACTTACACTACTAAAAAATTTATTAACACAGATTTTCCCGTTTATATTCGTACTAAAGAACAAGAAATCAATGAAATGTTACGTCCATTTATTCAACTATTTAAATTCAAATATTTTAAATTTGGACGGCGCAGTATTTATATCGAATTATGAAATAAGTCTTCGAAAGGCCATTGCAGGTGAGTTTCCAAGTTAACAACTGTTTGGTTGATGGTTCCATTTTTGTCAGGCAATACGTCGGCAAATTCAACAAAATGTACGGGACTAGCATCATCTATAAGAGAAAATAAGATGGCATCGCTTCCATTATTGCCTCCACAACAAATCTACAGCTCTTTCAGAAGTGTAAAATGTGAAATCGAAAAATTGGACCACCACTTTAAATTTGCATCATTTCTAGAGTACTACGAAAGACAGTGGCTACGAAAGGTTAAATGTATATAAATATCTCCAAAGTTAAAATTTTTAAAATTAAACTTTACAGGTTGGCCCAAATGGAATATCCGTTTTCAATACAACTATTCGGACCACCTCCGCTTTAGAAGCTTATAACGGAGTTTTAGGGATGATAATTCCGAAACATGGAAATTTTTTTAAATTTGTACAGTTTCTTCAAAATGAAGAGTTCATAAAAGTCGGGACTTTGAGCTGCTAGTCAACAGTGGTGGTACTTTTGGAAAAGCTAAACGAAAGAAGTAGTCCATTGACAAAGCTGCGAACATTGAAAAAGCTAATATTGAGTTGCAGAAGGGTAAAATTACTGCATCAGCATTTTTAAACCGCATGGTTTTTCCCAAAAATCACATTTGCACAGACATGGATCCAGAAGATGATTTGTTTGAAAACGTCACTTATTTAGAGGAAGAGTGTGAAGAGGAGGAAGTAGAAACACCAGAACAAAGGGCTAATTCAGAAGTGAAACTATGCGTTGTTTGTACTGTACAAGAGCCAAACATACTTCTGCTACCTTGCAAGCACATGAAAATCTGCAGTGAATGCGTTCTGAAGCTGCAGGCAAATGCAATTGCAAAAGAACATGAAAAGTTCGAATGTCCACTTTGCCGTCAGACAGTTATCGATACCATACAAGTTTTCTTGTAATTTGTTTTTATATATTATACAATTTAAATAATTTATTAGGCGCTATGAAATTGGGCCCCATGGAAAATGACCCCAAACAAAAATGAAGTTTAGCCCCATTTTTTGGGCCAAAAATTCATAAAAAAAATTTACCCCAAAAAATTAGGAAAAATGACCCCAACCAAATGAAAATGGGCCCCAAAATTAAGTTTGTGCTTGCATGGCAACAACACAATATTAGGATTAGGGATTACATCCTCTGGTATATGCGGCAGGTAAAACGCGGCATAAAGCCCTTCTGCTGAATAAAGTCTTTCTGCGTAGGCGGCCTACGGCCTCTGGTTTATGCATTCTCATTTTGGGGCACTTTTTCATTTTTTAAAATGATAATTAGCCCCAAAAAAATGAAAAAACGCCCCAATTTTTTTTAAACTTTTTTGGGGCCATTTTTCATTTTTTGCTTTGGGGCCAAATTTCATGGGGCCTAATTTCATAGCGGCAATTTATTAGTGACTTAAATTGATTTGGGGTTTATTTCGTTTTTTGGGGTTTATTTCATTGGTTGTTATTTTATCATTCTTTTTGGGGGTACTTTCATTATGAAAAAAAGCCAGAATTTTGGGGCTTATTTCATTTCTTCTTTGGGGATTGTCGCATTATATTTGGGTTTTATTTCATTTTTTCTCTTGGGTCTTATTTCATTTTTTTTTGCGTTATTTCATTGGGGTTATTTCATTTGGGGGTAATTGCATATCGCCTCCAGAATTATTAAATATATAATAAATTATAACTATTTAAAAATAATATAAATGTAATTGTAATTAAATGTAAATGTAAAATGTAATTAAAATAAAATAAAAAAAAAATAAAAAATAAAAAAAATAAAAAAATAAAAAGTTAATAAAATTTTAAATAATACAAGAAACATTTTAAATAATAAAACAAAGTTTTTATTAAAACTCTTTCTTTCCTTATGCTTATGAGTTTTGAATCTCTACGTGACTATGCGTGACTTCGCGTGACTATTTTAAAATTAATCTTTGTTCACAACAAGTCTATGGACCAAGTTTCAGATTGATTGGATGAGGGTAAATGGGGTTTAAATCACTCCGTGACTGTGCATGACAATGCGTGACTATGTGTAACTATCTTAAAATTAATCTTTGGCCACAACAAGTCTATAGCCAAAATTTCAGATCGATTAGATAAAGAGAAGTAAGGTTTTAATCTCTTCGTGACTGTGCGTGACTGTGCGTGACTATGCGTGGCTGTGCGTGACTATGTCAAAGTTAATCTTTTTTCATGGCAAGTCTATAGACCAAGTCTCAGATCGATCGGATAGCAGGAAATGGGTTTTAAAGCACTCCGTGACTGTGCGTGACTACCCCAAAATTAATCTATAGTCACAAACAAGTTTTAGACCAATTGGATGTGGGGGAATGGGGTCGCCCCATGGCAGACAGATAGACAGACAGAGAGTATCAGTTGAAAGGAGTTTAAAAAAAATTTCAATTTAAAATATACATAAATAAAAGAAAAAAAGAAAAATTTATCTATCGAAAGCTTTAATTAAAATTATAGTATTGAAAGATATTTGTTTTTTTAACTGCAAGCGCTGCAGTTGTTACGATTTTGTTGGCCGCTGGAAAATTTCATATCGGATGCTAGTTTTATATTGCGAATGGGTCGAAAAATTACCGTATTTAGTAATGTCACATATTTTTCGCAAAACGTAAACTTAATTTGAAAAAAAGAATGTATTTTTGTTATTTGATAGATTAAATCAATCTTAATCATATTTGGAAAAGTCACTTATGCTTTGCAAAAACATATACAAACCAAATTTGAGAAAAAATCTGTGCAATATATTTGTTTTTTGGTAGATAGTGAAGATCGGGAATAAGCTTCATATGGGGGTTACGACTAAGAAATTCCCTATAGAGTTTATTTTTGGACTACTGATAAATGGATCTAATAAACATACACAAACCCAATTTTACCAAGATCTATATGATAATTCGGATCTTATGGCGATCTCATAGGGGTTTCTGTATGGAGCCTAGTTCTGAACATTAACCGATCTTCGCCAATGTTATTAGCTTACCTCATATGGGCTATGTACTAAATTTACCAAAATATATTCATATTTGCGACCTGTAGTTTGATTTAAAGGTTTACATGGACACACACAGCGTATTATTTTTTATTCATGCATTTTGTACTCGAATTATCTGCACCTTATTATTTATGAGAATATGGATTATTTCATAAATGATTAAATTACTTCTCCACTCATTCATTACAACCAGCACAAAGTTTCGAGTGTATTTAATCTAGATGTTGATTGCAAATTATTACCGCATGTGATTTATTTGGAACTTAAAAGTATCATAATCGTAATCATTTCACTGTCTTGTTTGCAATTTGATATAATTTTATGTTGTACAAGTTGATTGTTACGATTAGGGATGCCAAATGATAAAACACTACGAATTTCAAGTATATTTTCTTGGTTGTTTGTTCTACAATCAAAACTTTTTTTTAAGGGAAGCTTCAACTTTAGGTATTGGACTATCTTCTTGATAAATTTTTTTGTAGAAACATGTTTTAGAATTCTTTTTAAATTTTTTTTTAATATTATCCCAAAAAATTTGTATTTTAGAAATAAATATAGAATTTCAAAGTGTTACTGGATGGGATTGGGTAAAACTGTTTCCATAGTAAATTACTTCGGGGTTTCAGCTTGTGAATTTCCAAAAGAACATTTTGCGTATATTTGCAATTACGGAAAATATTTAACTTTCTTTTAAAAATCCCCAGTTGCAAATCAAAATATGCTGCAGGCGCAATAGCTAACACTTGTTCATTGTTTTGTTTTTTTCTGTTTTGTCTTGTCTTTTCGTTAATGTGATTTTTGTTATTGTTGTTGTAAATATGTAACCTAGTATATGAACAACTTATTTTAATGATCAGTATATTAGAGTGGGACGAGATGTGAAAAAGTACAATGATAAGAAAAATTATAGAAAATTGCAATAAAAGTTTCCGGTTTGCGAAAAATTCAGCGACTAAATACAATTGCATTATTTTAAAGATTGAAGAAAACAGTATGTCTTAATATTATAAATTGTGGAATAACATTTTTTTAGTTCAGCATACTTAAAATGATACTTATTGTTGTATTCTGTGGACATGAGATTCGCGTTGAGAAGTTTAGAAACTATACTCGCAACACGTTCAGACATTTCTTTAAGCTCTACCCGTCGTTTTATATGCCTCCTATATTACATAAATTTTATTGTTCACGGGTTAGAAATAGTATCAAATGCATTATTGCCAATTGGCCAACTATCTGAGGAAGCTCAAGAAGCTTGAAAAACATTTTTTTTTAAATTATAGAGAACATTATGCGGGTAAATGCAGTCGGGAGAAGTCGAATGAAGAAAGGGTGTGAAGTTAAATATCGAAATAAATATCTGTTAAGAATTTTAACAGAGAATGTTAATGTTAACATTTTCTGTAAAATACTTCACTTCAGCAAACGAAATATTTTATTCAAGTAAAAACCCAATTATCTAAATATTTTAATAATTAAATTTAGACTATAAACATGTATCTGACAAATAATAAATTTGTTTTGTTATTATTTTGTAGTTTCATATAAAAAATAATGTATATTCGCATATAACAGCATATAATATTAAAGTAGCCAAAACGGTTATTTCTAGCCGACCTGAATGAGGGTTGTCATATATCAGGTGAAAGCCCCATGGGAGTAGATTACAATGGCATACCGGCCATATTCAATTGTTTCTCAGGAAAAAAGTTACAAAGGATCAAAATAAAAAAAAAAACAGATTTTTCCCATAATAATTATTTTCAAGGGGCCAAAACGGTTATTTCTAGCCGATCTGCTTTTTTTTATTTTGATCCTTTGTAACTTTTTTCCTGAGAAACAATTGAATATGGCCGGTATGCCATTAGATTCTACTCCCATGGGGCTTTCACCTGATATATGACAACCCTCATTCAGGTCGGTTAGAAATAACCGTTTTGGCCCCTTGAAAATAATTCTTATGGGAAAAATCTGCTTTTTATTATTTTGATCCTTTGTAACTTTTTTCCTGAGAAACAATTGAGTATAGGCGGTATGCCGTTGTAATCTACTCCCATGGGGCTTTCACCTGATATATCACAACCCTCATTCAGGTCGGCTAGAAATAACCGTTTTGGCTCCTTGAAAATAATTCTTATGGGAAAAATCAGTTTTTTTTATTTTGATCCTTTGTAACTTTTTTCCTGAGAAACAATTAAATATGGCCGGTATGCCATTGTAATCTACTCCCATGGGGCTTTCACCTGATATATGACAACCCTCATTCAGGTCGGCTAGAAATAACCGTTTTGGCCCCTTGAAAATAATTCTTATGGGAAAAATCTGTTTTTTTTTTATTTTGATCCTTTGTAACTTTTTTCCTGAGAAACAATTGAATATGGCCGGTATGCCATTGTAATCTACTCCCTCATTCAGGTCGGCTAGCAATAACAGTTTTGGCCCTTTGAAAATAATTTTTATGGGAAAAATCTGCTTTTTTTTATTTTGATCCTTTGTAACTTTTTTCCTGAGAAACAATTGAATATGGGCGGTATGCCATTATATTCTACTCCCATGGGGCTCTCACATGATATATGACAACCCTCATTCAGGTCGGCTAGAAATAACCGTTTTGGCTACTTTAATATTATATGCTGTTATATGCGAATATACATTATTTTTTATATGAAATTACAAAATAATAAGAAAACAAATTTATTATTTGTCAGATACATGTTTATAGTCTAAATTTAATTATTAAAATATTTAGATAATTGGTTTTTTACTTGAATAAAAAATTTCGTTTGCTGAAGTGAAGTACTTAACAGAAAATGTTAACATTAACATTCTCTGTTAAAATTCTTAACAGATATTTATTTCGATATTTAACTTCACACCCTTGAATGAAGACATGTTTAATAGGTGTCTACTTAGTTCAGATCCAAAACACAACAGATGAAGAAAACGTTAATGATGATGAATATGAAGATTATGACTATGAAAGTGATGCTGATTATGATGGGTATGAAGTATGATGTAATGGTTATTAAAAAAAAAAAAAATAAATTTACTATAATATAAAAACTTATTTATTTGCGTATTCGTTTTCTTAAGCATTAAGTACATTATAGAGCATTAAGTTCACTATTTGATTCATTAATGTATCTCTTTACAATCCGAGGTTGCACCAAAAATTGTGAACCAAGGTAATTTTTTCCGAAAAACAAAAAAAATTTTTTTTTTTATTATTTTTATTTTTCCCAAATGGTAGTTTTTAATGCAATAATAATAATATGTAAAAAAAGTATTTTTTTTTTAAATACAGCTTCCCTGAATTAATCCTCATTTTGACTATCATTCAACCCACTGTGCAGCATGTAAATTGTACCAAACAGTGTTTTCTTTTGATGTAATGTAGTCTGTAGGGTCTGTTATGGATTGGTCTCACTCCATATGAGTTAATTTTGTTTATCCGTTATAGTGCAAGCAAAATCTAGTAGATTTTAGTTGAAATCTATTTCAAAATCTATACCGTTTACATCTAACTTTTTTGACATTTTGTGAGATTTTGTTACCACAACAATAAACAGCTGATTAAAATAAAACATATAAACTAGAAACACCAATGATAAACAAAACAATAGGGAAATGGAAATATGGAAAATTATAAAATGGAACAGATTTTATAATTATATTGTGCATCAAAAATGAGAAAAGCACAAACTGAAATTGAAATTTTGCGAAAAAAAAAAATCAGCATTTGTTAAATGTATTGTTTGAACAGCAAAAACAAATTAATTTTCCACAATTATTATTTAGCAGATTGGAATGGGCAAATGTCAGTATAAAAGGTTACAACTTTTCAATTACTAAATATTTGTTTAGTATTCAACTTGTTTGCTTTTGTTTTTAAATGTCAATTTTTCAGTCACTGCGTTGTAATTTTCTACCACAATATTAAAAAAACACAGTAGTATCATTTGGTAGTGCCCAAGTTTGACAAGATTGTGTGAGATTTTGCACAAATCTAGTAACGAGCTAGATTTTGTTTTGTATGGGAAATCTAGTAAAAATGAACTAGATTTCGCTCGAAATCTCGTATATACTAGATTTTGCTTAGATGTAAACGCACTATTAGCAAAAAATGAGCCTCATCGCTGAACACAATTTTGCCATAAAACGTTACGCAAATCGATCATAAATGTCAAAAATTTCTTAAGTTCTGCCTAAGCAAAAAAATAATCTAACCCATAAAAACAAAGTTTTCATTAAAACTCTTTCTTTTCTTATACATATGAGTTTTGAATCTCTCCGTGACTGTGTGTGACTTTGCGTGACTATTTTAAAATTAATGTTTGGTCACAACAAGTCTATGGACAAAGTTTCAGATCGATCGGATGAGGGGAAATTGGGGTTAAATCACTCCGTGACTGTGCGTGACTATGCGTGGCTGTGTGTGACTATCTTAAAATTAATCTTTGGTCACAACAAGTCTTTGGACAAAGTTTCAGATCAAGGTTCAGAAAATACACACATGAAACATACAATGTTCTGTTCTATAACAGCCAACACATATTTTTATTTTCATATCAATCATGTGTGTTTCTAAATTTTGTACGGTGCCCAACACAATCGTGACTGTGTTTCATTTTAATATTTCGTTATCTACACGAACATTTTTCTTTCACGTATTTTTTGTTTCGAACACACATAAACCACACAGATTCGCGTGTAGCTTTATCTTAAGTTCATTTTCTTGCTCGTGTACTGCTAAAAAAAAAAAACAGAACATGTTCTTCAACGCGTACATATCAAAATTAAAACATTATCCACTCGCGTAAATGGATCAGGAAACTCAAAAACTTATGTTGAGAAGTGTCTTCAGGGGTCACTGAAGGAGTTTATTTAATACAAATTTAAAGACCGGCCTATGCCAGAGACACAATGAAGTAGTACGATACCAGAGACACAATTACAAGCAATATCAATTTCGTTCCCAAAGAAGCAAATTGTCTGGAACTCCGCCAAATTAAGAGATAGTGGGCGCTAATGAAACGATCTTTAAATAAGAACAAAAGGGTATGGATTTCCACTTAAGTGCCGAAGAGCATACTCCGAAATTCACAAGAATACTTGTGCAAGGGTTATGAGTGGTGATATTTTATGAAAGTAAAACATAATCACCTAATTTTAAGTTTTTCTTTAATGTAAATGTGTTTAAATTTAATGAAATAAAGTTTTAGTTGAAATTTAAAAGCAGGTATAAATTTATAACAAAAAAAAAAAAAAAAAAAAAAATTAAAAAGGCCACATTTTTCGTGGGCAGGTCTTATATTATTGAAAATTACAAATTAAAAAAAATTTATGAAAAATTAATGCCAAAATAAATCCCGAAATACCGGAAAATCCAGAATTAGATGTGAAATTGTTGAAACCGTTTGGTATCCCTATTTGTGACCGCTTTTTTTTAAATTTTAATTTCTCCAATATTTAAATAAACATTTTATTAGACACAGATTTTGTTTATTTAGTCATTGTGTAATTTGATGTGCATTTCTAAAAGTTCATTTGTTGTTTTTTTTTCTTTTTAAATATTCGCAAAATTTGTTTGACGTGGGAAAACAAATTTGAGAACTGATTTGCAAATGAATATTGAAAAAACCTTGGCACTAAGATACTCGTACATGTGTCATAAATGGATTAAATGTAAAACAAAATTCATATTTCACAAACAGTTCTTTCGAGCTAAGAAAATATTTTTTAAATGCAAGCATGATTAAGTTTGGATCTTCAGTATTTATTAGGCAAAATTATTAGCTCGTTGTTTTATTATTTTACCAGTCACTGATTTAGAACGTGATATATGTATGTTTGCATAAAAAAAAAATAAAAAAAAAAATAAACAGTGTCTGTCTTCCAATTACAGACTTATTTTTTTTTAGAACACATTGAGTAATATAAATGTTTTCTTTAAAACTGGAGCGTCGTATACTTCAATACCATTTTCTTCATAATCACTATTATCTTTAAACTCGTAGCATAAATAAAAGTATATCACGAATAACTGCATTTGTGCATTTGCGCACGCGCTCTATTTTTGATGATAAATTGCTAGACATACTTTTTTTCCATTTTATAGTAATTTAATATGGATTTGTTTACATTATAAAAGTTAATGATGACAAAAAGTAGATACAGTCCAGATCGGCTATAACGAACTCGAAGAAACCGAGCAATGTATTTGCATGAAAAAAAGAATAATTTTTTTTAAACCTAAACATTTTATTTCTAAGTTTTTCTACATTTTCAATTTAAAGAAAAGAAATTTATATATATAAGCCACTAAAACCTCTTTCTATAAAATTCTCCTAGACCAATTAAGTATTGCCCATGTAAACATTGTTACATAAATAAATTGCAATAACTTTTAAACGAAATAATCAATTTTTTGTAAAACAATTACAACTTATTGATGAGAATGTTATTTAAATTAACATTATATATATAGTTTCCAAAATCAATTATTTTGTATGAGAAATTTAAGTTTTGTCAGGAATGCCAACCTCATGTGATTTTATAGCACTTCCAGAGATTTTTTTGCTGGACACAGACCATTTCCGAGCAAAAACTGTAATACTACCACACATCTTTTGGAGGAATTCAATATATTTTTGTGTGCCTTATTTTTGGACAGTGGGATGGATTCGAATCTCTTGGTATGAAATTAACATAATTTTTTGGACATTCAACAGCCGATTTACTGTAATGACGTAATACTATATCAGGCCAAAAAGCGTAGAAATCTTATCATGCTTTATCAATGGAAGTAGTCTCTTTTGCAATCATTCTTTAATGTAGATGTCGGTATTAATCGTACTTGTTGTCATATACGAATTGCTTCTTTTCCCACAATTACAAATAGCCAGCCATATTGAAAACTTTTTCGGGAACTTTTTTTTTATGTGTCTTAAATTGGTCACCGACACTCTTTCTAGTATCGCCTACATAAATTTCTATTTCTAGCAGTTGTGGGTAGTCCCACAGCACGTATATTCATCATTTGTTATGCAGTATTTATGATTATTGATGAAATTACGTTTAAGATTCTTAGCACGTTCATTTCCCTCGATATTCTTCTTGGTGTTTCAATTACACATATAGTTTGGGGGTTGGTTTTCCAAAAAGAAATGTTGAACCGAAAATTCAAGCTTTGTTTTCTCCATCAAAATGGCGGCTTTACAATTTATTTTAGTTTGTACAAAATTTTGCGGCTGCTGTACTTTAACCTTGATCGTCGACGATAATTTAACGAGTCCGGTTCGAAGGACCACACAAAATGTGGGTTGGTTTTCCGAGTTTTGTGGAACCAAAAATCAAGCTATAGGGCTACCAAATAAATAGCACATTAAAACACACAAAAACTAGGGTTTTTTTATGTAAGTCCAAGTAATTCAAAAGTACTTTTATTTTTTTACCACATGGCGGTGAATTGCGCATGTAACAACAACGAAATTTTTATACAATTTAACACAAAACAAAAATGATATTTATAGTTCGAGAGTTAAACAACGATAAAAAAAAACGAGTACAATTTCGAGGTTAGAAATTTATATTTTATAACAAATTTAAAGGAAAGACTTAAATATCTACTGCGCACTCTGTATGTCAAAAGCCATTATAGTCGGGCACCACTTAATTACGGTCGGTCCCCTTTAATGCTCACGTAAATACTTGGTCATTATATCAAGTTTCTCTTAATAGTAAGTGTTTCGTTAGAACTTTGACTAAACCAGAAAGCCGATTGCCGAGAAACTTATCTCATAAACGGAGATTTATATTAAAAATTTAAAAAAATTTTCCACAAACTTTTCCTTTACAATCCATTTTTAAGAAAAATACTTATAAGATATTGATAACACAAGGGAACAATGGTTCTGTTGATTAAGAACTGAATATTGTTTTTAAGGTTATTTGGGACGCTGAATCCAAATCTGCCCTTGGTTTTTTTCTATCAGCTCGACTTTTCGAGATATACCGTTATGTTCAAAATTAAGGCACTTCCGCTACATATATTGGAATAACTTGAAAACGGTTCACCATATTAAATTAAAAAAAAAATCCAAAACTCGCAAACAATATTCTCTTAAAGCCGTGCTTACTTTGTTTTTAAATTTTCCAAGTAGTTTTAGAGATATCGTTCAAGTTTTGAAAAAAAAATTAAAATTTTTTTAAAAAAAACATTTTTTTTGTTCTTTAAAAATTCCTAGAAAATAAAAATGGGACAAAAATCACAGTTTTGGTCTACAAACAGTTAGTTAAATATATTTCGAATAAAATGAGCTTTATTTCATTGCAATCGGTGCACAACTTTTGATTTTGTTCACGATTTACTGAATTGATATAAATCGCGATTTCCATACAAAAATAACATTTTCTAATGTGTAAGTGTTTGTATGTAATAAGTTAGTTTTTTATGATTCTAAGAATTAAAAAAATTAAGTAATAAAAAAAGATTATTTCATTTTTATGGTTGCGGTAGCAAACTCATAACGCCTATAAATTTTATTGTCCCTTTATGACACCTAGTCAGTTCACAGTCAATTAAAGAGAAAAAAGAATGATTTTTTAAAGGAATTCCCCTGAACACATGTGTTCATTCATAAGTGACTGTCAATAAAATTGTGGATATAATTTTTTTTGGTACTTCAGTAAAAAACTACTAAGTATTTATATGGGTTCATTCAACCAATTTTTCTCATTCAACAAGTGTTTACGAAAGCGAAAAGTATAACGACAAAAAATATAAATCATTTTACATTGAACATTTAATCAGTCAACACAAAAAAGTTCAATTTTGTTCCCGTGTGTTATTTATTGAAAATTGTGTTACTTTGATATATACTTCAAAATTGTGCAATGGCTACGTCAAGAAACACCTGTAAAATCAATCCCAACTATTTTTGTAACATATGTGGCGAATACACGTTTATAAAAAATAGAAAAAGTGTGTCAGATTTTATTAAAAAAATTTATTTTGACTACTTCGGATTTACCATGGAAACCCGTGACAAGTACTGGATTCCTAATACTGTATGTAAAAACTGTGTAGAGTATTTAAGGTTATGGGCAAACAAGCAACGGACCCACTTCAAGTATAAAACACCAATGATCTGGCGGGAACCTTCGAATCATTATGATGATTGTTATTTTTGCGCTGTCAACATAACAGGCATTAATAAAACAAACCGGTCTAAATGGATTTATCCTAACGTGTTGTCTATTACCCAACCAGTCCTGTACTCTAGTGAGGATTCAGAACCACAACCATCTACATCTACACACAATTTCCACGACTTACGACAAAATGTTCCTTCACCAATTTCTGAATTTGGATCAGATGACTTGCATTTAGATATTTCTTCTGAACGCGAGCAATTTAATCAGGAGGAGCTTAGTGATTTAGTGAGAGACCTTGGACTTTCTAAAAAAGCATCTGAAATTCTTGCTTCTCGATTAAAGCAAAAAAATCTGTTAACCCAAGGAACAACAATTTCATACTACCGTAACAGAGAAAAAAACTTACTTCCATTCTTTTCCGAAGACGATGAATTTGTTTATTGTTCAGATGTTCCTGGTTTAGTAACAGCGATGGGATTAGAGGAGTATGATCCAAATGACTGGCGACTATTTATAGATTCTTCTAAACGCAGCCTAAAATGTGTACTTCTGCATAACGGTAATAAATTGGGTTCGTTGCCCATTGCACATTCAACTAAAGCTAAAGAAGAATATTCTACAATTGCCTCAGTTATAAATAAAATAAAGTACAACGAACACCGCTGGCTAATTTGTGTGGATCTAAAAATGGTGAATTTTCTTCTAGGCCGACAAGGTGGCTACACAAAATATCCGTGTTTCATTTGTTTATGGGATAGCAGAGCCAGATCTGAACACTGGAGTAAGAAATACTGGCCTTCGAGGGAAGCTATGGTTCCAGGAAACCACAATATAGTTAATCAACCACTTGTGCCCAGGGATCGCATAATACTGCCACCTCTCCATATCAAGGTAGGACTTATGAAACAATTTGTCAAAGCTCTCAACAAGGACGGTGATTGTTTTAGATATATCAGTAAAAAGTTCAACAATTTGAGTTCGGAGAAACTGAAAGCTGGCATTTTTGATGGCCCTCAAATCAAAAAATTAATCAATGATGAAAATTTTAGTAATTCCATGACAGATATTGAAAGAAATGCTTGGAATGAATTTGTTTGGATAGTGCGCAATTTCCTGGGAAACAAAAAGGGTGAGCACTATTCGGACCACGTGGATAACATGTTGTCACATTTCAAGCAGCTTGGTTGTAATATGAGCATTAAGGTGCACTACCTACACAGTCATTTGGATTGTTTCCCTGAAAATCTTGGAGACTTCAGTGAAGAACAAGGTGAACGTTTCCATCAAGATATCCGCACTATAGAGGAGCGGTACCAGGGTCACTGGGATAAGCATATGATGGCGGACTATTGCTGGAGCATTAAAACAAATCCCTCTAAACAAGGTTATTTAAGAAAATCTTATAAAAGAAAATTTTTCTATGAGTTGTAATTACATTGTAATATTTGTGTATTAAAATTTTTTATTTTTCTTTAAAATTCTCTTTTTGTGTTAAATTAAAAAGTATAGCTGACCATAAAAATGAAATAATCTTTTTTTATTACTTAATTTTTTTAATTCTTAGAATCATAAAAAACTAACTTATTACATACAAACACTTACACATTAGAAAATGTTATTTTTGTATGGAAATCGCGATTTATATCAATTCAGTAAATCGTGAACAAAATCAAAAGTTGTGCACCGATTGCAATGAAATAAAGCTCATTTTATTCGAAATATATTTAACTAACTGTTTGTAGACCAAAACTGTGATTTTTGTCCCATTTTTATTTTTTAGAAATTTTTAAAGAACAAAAAAAATGTTTTTTTTTAAAAAATTTTAATTTTTTTTTCAAAACTTGAACGATATCTCTAAAACTACTTGGAAAATTTAAAAACAAAGTAAGCACGGCTTTAAGAGAATATTGTTTGCGAGGTTCGGATTTTTTTTTTAATTTAATATGGTGAACCGTTTTCAAGTTATTCCAATATATGTAGCGGAAGTGCCTTAATTTTGAACATAACGGTATATCTCGAAAAGTCGAGCTGATAGAAAAAAACCAAGTGCAGATTTGAAATCAGCGACCTCAAATTAGTAAAAATTTGCTATAAATTTCAAATCAACACAAAAAAAGTTCAATTTTGTTCCCTTGTGTAATATATGTAGAATATATTTCATCATGATTAAAAAAATAATAATAAATTTAATAATAAAGTTTTACAAGCGAAAGTGTTACAGTTTTTTTTCGTGCGCAAACCTTATTAAGAATTGTTGAGTTTTCTCCTGTTTGCCAAAAAAAAAAGTCGACTCTGTTTTCAAATTATTCGCATTTATCAACATTAAAATAACTGTCTTCATTTCTCATTTTTACTATTTGAATGATTTCAGAATCAGTTTTAAATTGCGTTGTAATTGTTCGATCGGCAGCAGTAGCATAGTTTTCAAATATAAAGTCATTTGGAAGTAAGCGTCCGTCTGTCCGCCTATGTATATATAACATTTTATCTGGTATAAGATTTTTCTCACATGTGGTTTATATATTTTTTTTAGAAAAGTAAGTGACTTTGCAAAAATGGTCATGATCGGTCCATTGTTGGACCTAGTCGTCATATAACAATATCATCAGATATGAACTTTTTCATATCTGCGCACCACAAATTAATAACAATACCACTAAAATTTGATTTATGCTTATTTTCTATATCCGGTTATCAGCACAGTTGGATCCAAGACCCTCTCTCGAAACTCACGGTATATGGTTTTGTGTAGTCGATCTAGATCGACTATAATTTTTTTACTTGTTTTTCTTTTTTGGTCATTTACAGACTCTATTTAGTGATGTCCGTCCGTCCGACCCTCTGTCTGTCTGTCTGTCTGCGTGTCCATGTACACCTTGTAAAGTACAGGATGCAAATTTGATGTAATTTGGTATATAATCTTTGGTCGGTATTGAAATTAGTGAAAATAGGTGCATTCTGCGACCTAGCCTCTACACAAATGACCCCTATAATATTGACTTAAATGGCCCTAAGACCCAGATTCTCAAACTCATCATGGTCTAATTTTGCTTTTGTGTGTTTATTATTCAGAGTTGAAAAATGAACTATGTAGATCTACTTTTAGTCGTTGTCCCGATATAATAAAACTGTTTCCCGATTTTCACTTAAATCTATCAAAAAACAAAAATATTGCATAGATTTTCTCAACGTTGGGCTGTATATTTTTTTTCGACCTAGTCTAAATATAATGAACTTTTTCATATCAGCAGATAACTAATTTATTACGAAGCGACTTAAATTTGATAGCTGCTCATTTTTTATATCATATTGGTCGTCCTAAGGTCCTTCCATTAAATTTTTGTATAGGGTATCATAGAGTCAGTCTAGACCGCCTGTAATTTGCTTACTTGTTTTTATATAAAATGAGTAATTTTTTTTTGGCTTTCTTTATTCAAAATAATTTCTATGAATCTTTTTTGACGCAGACAAAACAAATAGTTCGATATAAAAATAGTTCGTTATAAACATGTTCGTTATAAAAATGGTAATGGTAAACGGTGTTCGTTTTAAACGTTCTCGACTGTAAATATAATTTTTTCATAAGATGGATATGGAAATGTTTATTCTTTGACGTATGAAAAACGGGCCAGCTAAAATTACAATGTTTATTTTTTTGGGCTCCAAAATTTTTAACCGTGGTCTAAAAGGCATAAGTGGCTATAAATCAAACCCAAACATAAATTTCCTTAAATTTATGTTTTTAATTCAATAACCCACAAACTAAAGCACAATCGTGCATGTTTCATAACCTCATCATATAATGTCTCATTGAAAAGGTTTACTTAAAAAAATCAACTTTTCCACGGTTTTCAAAAAGTCCTATATCAGAAATAACGTATGTGCATTACCACAGAAAAAGTGATGAAGAATTCGAATTTGTTGGCCAAATTAACATATATCGTTGTGCTTTGAAGTTATTGTTATCAGAAAATGCCGAAAACTACACTTTTCCACTTTAAGATTTAGAGCAAAAAACTGCACAGAAACAACCTTCAAATCTCAGTATGGAAACAAGTCTAAAATTTGTAGGCCTTTGTTATGTCATTTAATTCTTCTAAAATGTATTAAAATCAATAATTAAAAACATTTCAAAATCTCGTCCTTTTTTAAGCTTTTTTTCGAATTGCCTTTGATCATTAATCAGTATTAAATGTAGATTTGGTGATATTCGAAATCTGAAAACATATACGGAAAATTGGGCATGTTGTGTTTAACTTCGTCCAATGTTTGCCAATTTTGTGACGTTCGAAAAAAAATCTTATTTTGTTATTCTTTTTTAAATTCACTAAATCTGAATCATAATTCATGAAGCGTAGATTCGTAACCGTGTAATTTTCTAGCTAATCATATACATTTTTGTATGAATATGAAAAACCGGGTGTTCTTTTTATACCCTATACCACTATGTGATTTGGGTATAATGACTTTGTGCTGCTGTTTGTAACAACCAAAAATATTTGACCTAGACCCATCATTAATTATACCGATCGAATCAGAATCACTTTCTGAGTTGATTTAACAATGTCCGTCCGTCCGTCCGTCTGTGTGTCCATGTAAACCTTGTAATCAAACTGCAGGTCGCAAATATGAATATATTTTGATGAAATTTGGTATATAAGCTTTTATCGGCCATGGGATGAACGCTATTGAAATTGGTGAGAATCGGACCATGTTCAGACCTAGCCCCATACAAATTACCCATATGAAATCGACATAAATTGCCATAAGATCCAAATTGTCATATAGATCTTACTCAAATTGGGTTTGTATGCGTTCATTACATCCATTAATGAGTAGTCCAAAAATGATCCCTTTGACCCCATATAGAGCTGCTTCCCGATCTTCACTTAAACCTATTAAAAAACAAAAATATTGCACTGATTCTTCTTAAATTTTGTTTGTATATATTTTTGCAAAATACAAGAGACTTTACCAAACATGATCAGGATCGGTCCATTTTTGGACCAAGTGCAGCCAAAAAAATTAATAAAAATCCCACTCAAATTTGGTTTTTGCTTATTTTCTATGTCCAGTTAGTTGGGCCTAAGAGATAGGGTCTCTAAACGCATGGTATAGGGTATCATATAGTCGGTCTAGACCGACTATAATTTTCTTACTTGTTTAGAGTTGCAGAACTTTAAATTAAATAAAGCAAAGAAATAAATTTTTTATATAAATTAAGCTGGCTTTATTGGATGTATAATTTTATGCCATTAATGTTTAAATATGATTAAGGTCATGCGACCTCCACGGCTGGTGCGTACATAGCGCAATCTGATACTCGAACGTTGATTTCCAGATGCTCAATTGTACACGAGTGACTATATATAATCCCAAAGAAAATCATCCAATGGGGTTAAATCACACGGTCTTGGTGGCCAATTGACAGGATCATTCCGTGAAATTATTCGTTCATCAAAAGTTTATTTGAGTAATTTAATTGTAGACTGCGCTATGTGGCATGTGGCTCCGTCCTGTTGGAACCAGATGTCAGCTAATTGAGGTACAAAAAAACTTGTAATCATTTCTCCAACAGCAACATTATGCCCATCATCGTTTTGAAGTCACATGGACCAATGGCTCCGCCGGCTCAACAAGTGCTTCAGACTGTAATTTTTTGTAGATGTAATGGTGTTTGGACAAATGCGACAATGTTGCTTATTTACGTACTTATTCAACCAAAAATCCGATTAATAGCTGAACAATATTGTGTATGGAAAATCAAAATTAAGAGTAAACGCGGTGCGAAAACGATCCATAGTTTCTCGAATTAGCCGCTCTGATGGACGATTATGGCTACCATAAATTGAACGAAGTGCACGATAAGTTAGATGAGCGTAACCATTTTTTTGATAGAAAATTTCAACAATTTGCAAGCGTTGCTCCATGATGAAATAGCCAAACGAAAATAAACAAAAATCAACTATCAGCTGTTAAAGCGGTTGTCTTATAAATCAGTGTTACCAACTCAAAGTTGTGAACTTATTAAAAAAAAAAAAAAACACCCTTTATATTGCTTTTTTAGAGGTAACGATAGAGTACATGTAGAATTTTTATCAAAAATACTTCAGTTTTTCAATGAAAAAGTTACAACTTTTATAGTTGTATTCGTTTTATTTTTTTTAAACTTTCATTTACATAAATCACGTTTTTCATTTGAAGCGGATCAAAGTTGATAAACTTTGCTGCTAATAAATATTGCCAAGATTTAAATATTATTATTTTAAGAAACATATACTCGTATACGAACGAATATGTACGTGTATCGAGAGGCATTTATATGTTTAAATATTCTTACAAATTAAGTATAAAGAATGTGGACGAAATGATTTGTTGCCAAACAAATACTTGAACTTATTTCTTTAATCGATTGACATAACGTTTAACGTTTTGTTAAACTTTGACTTGCTCGACTGCTCAGCCCTAAAATAGAAAACAGTGAGTAACAGTTTAATTTTAACCACACAGAGAAATTTTTACATATTGTTTATGAATTATATTCGTTTTTATACCCTATACCACTATGTGGTTTGGGTATAATGACTTTGTGCTGCTGTTTGTAACAACCAAAAATATTTGACCTAGACCCATCTTTAATTGTACCCATCGAATCAGAATCACTTTATGAGTTGATTTAACAATGTCCGTCCGTCCGTCCGTCCGTCTGTGTGTCCATGTAAACCTTGTAATCAAACTGCAGGTCGCAAATATGAATATATTTAGATGAAATTTGGTATATAAGCTTTTATCGGCCATGGGATGATCGCTATTGAAATTGGTGAGAATCGGTCCATGTTCAGACCTAGCCCCCATACAAATTACCCATATGAAATCGACATAAATTGCCATAAGATCCAAATTGTCATATAGATCTTACTCAAATTGGGTTTGTACGCGTTCATTACATCCATTAATGAGTAGTCTAAAAATGATCCCTTTGGCCCCATATAGAGCTGCTTCCCGATCTTCACTTAAATCTATTAAAAAACAAAAATATTGCACTGATTCTTCTCAAATTTTGTTTGTATATATTTTTGCAAAATGCAAGAGACTTTATCAAACAAGATCAGGATCGGTCCATTTGTGGACTTAGTCCCTATATAGATATAGCATCCGATATGAACTTTTTCATATCTGCAGCCAAAAAAATTAATAAAAATCTCACTCAAATTTGGTTTTTGCTTATTTTCTATGTCCAGTTAGTTGGGCCTAAGAGATAGGGTTTCTAAGCGCATGGTATAGGGTATCGTATAGTCGGTCTAGACCGACTATAATTTTCTTACTTGTTTAATATTTTTTTTACTATTATTTTTATTTTTTTTTATAACGGCTAATGAACTATTTAAAAATTTTTAAATAAATTTGGTTGAAATAATTGTCGTTTTAATTGTGGTGTATTAGATTTTTCCGATTGCGAATTGATAATGTTTTAAATTTTATCTGTACATATTCACGAACATGATCTGAAAATAAAACTGAACTCGAACGTATGCGTTGTTCATGTTCTGTTTTTTGCCAGAACACGTGAAAGTACATGAACTTAACCTAAAGCTAAACTCGAACATGTATGGTTTATGTGTATTCGAATCGAAGAATACCTGAAGTAAACATGTTCGTGTATACAAACAAATATCAAAACAAAACACATTCATGATTGTGTTCAACACCGTTCAAAATTTAGAAACACACATAATTGATATGAAAATAAAAATACGTGTTGGTTGCTTTAGAGCAGAACAATGTGTGTTTGATGTGTGTATTTTCTGAACCTTGCTTACAGAGAAGGGTTTAATATGAGAATATCTTCTTAAACCGAAAACATAACGAATAATATTATTATATGCAGCATTGAGTCGACGTTTGCTCGAGGAGTCGCATTTAGTCTAGGAATAATATACGTTTTGGTTAGTATAATTGTAACTTTCAAAGGTGTGAAATATTGTGTTGACCAAAGAGATCTCAGTTTCACGTAAGTTTGCCGAACTACATTATTTATATGATTTGACCACGATAGAGAGCTGTTAAAGATAATTCTTAGATTTTTGGCAGAACAAACAATATGATTCTTTTGACCGTTAATTGTAATATAAGGAATATCGTTTACTTACCATCAAACATTTACCCCCGAATCCATAATGAAAAGTTAGCTGCTGTTTACATGTCGCGTTCAACGAGGTTCTTATTAGTCAACCTTAGTTAGTTAGCTTTAGTTTTTAGTTAGCACATAGTTTATTTATAATCAATTTTTTGTTGTCATCTAATAGCTTTAAAAACAACTCTAAAATTTGTAATGCCACCATATATTTTGTATTAATGCAACCTGATATAGTGAAAATCAGCTCTGTTTACATTTCAATTTGTGTGATTTCACACCTTCATTTTTTTAAAATTTATATTTACATGTGTTAAGTTTAAGACAAAACTATTTTAATTTGAAAATTATGTAAAAAAAAAAATGTTTAAAAGATCCGCAAAGTAAAAAATATTTGTTTGCACTTAAAAATAATTTATATATTTTGTTTTGCTTAATTTGACACACATCAGCTGTCTTACACACTTAGTCAGTGTTTGAAAGGTTGTTGACCTGAGTTTAGCAAACGCAGCAGCAAATGCATTATAGATAATACTCATGCTAGATACTGCATAAGTTTTCCTTATAAATGCGGCCGTTAGATTTTACTGGGTTTAAAATGAGCTGGTTGGCCGTAGCCCATTCCTCTCGTAATATTCAACGTTGTTGAGTTTTTAGTTTTCACTTAAACGGATTGGGTACGATGGTGAATTTTCAGCATAGCATTAAGTGGTCGGCAGTATCGAATGCCTTTGAATGGTCAAGTAGGACCAAAAAATTAACTTTATTATCATCCAGTTCCTGCCTTATGTTTTCAGTTACTTCAGTCAAAGCAGTAACACAACTATGATTAGATCGAAAACCTGATTGTATATTCGACAACAAACCAATCTCATTTATGTAAGTGGTTATTTGTTTGTGAAGGAGTTTTTCGAGTACTTTTGAAAAGTAACACAGTATTGCTATGGGGCGGTATTCGTTAGTAGATTTGGGAACATGAATTATTTTGGCATGTCTCCATTTGTAAGCGAAAAAGCTTGTGGTTATAATTGAGTTAAAGAAATGTGTTAAATAAGGCAAGAGAAAGGGCAACAAAATCCTCACAAATACTGGATAAATATTATCATGTCCGATTGCATTAGATTTAGCACCAACAACACTATGAGAAACATCTTCATGAGTTATACACGAAAATTCAAAACAATTAATGGAGTCATTATCATTGTTAAAATTGTAAAACGAGGAGTTGTTGTTGTGTACTACTGGTAAATTACTGAAGATTGAGTTTAACTCATTGACATCAATACTGTTATCAACACTTTTAATGCCTTTCCCTATACCAATATCACGAACGTGTTTCCAGGTTTGTCGTGAGTCCATAGCGGACTCAAAACTTCAATAATAGACCGATTTAGCTTTTCTAATGCTGTCGTTAACTTTTTTCCTTGCAGTATGGTAATCTTTTTTGAGCACAGGAGTTTTAAATAGCTTCCGCCTCGAATAACATACATATCTGAGAGAAATTAACTGCTTTATAAAGGGTCCGCCATCTAACGTTTTTATAGCCTATACCACTATGTGGTTTGGGTATAATGACTTTGTGCTGCTGTTTGTAACAACCAAAAATATTTGACCTACACCCATCTTTAATTATACCGATCGAATCAGAATCACTATCCGATTCGATTTAACGATGTCCGTCCGTCCGTCTGTGTGTCCATGTAAAGCTTGTAATCAAACTGCAGGTCGCAAATATGAAAATATTTTGACGAAATTTGGTATTTGATCTTTTATCGGCCATGGGATGAACGCTATTGAAATTGGTGAGAATCGGTCCATGTTCAGACCTAGCCCCCATACAAATGACCCCTATGAAATCAACATAAATTGCCATAAGATCCAAATTATCATACAAATCTTAGTCAAATTGGGTTTGTATGTATATATTACATCCATTAATCAGTAGTCCAAAAATGATCCCTATTGGACAACTCTTAGTCATAGGCCCCATATAGAGCTGCTTCCCGATCTTCACTTAAGTCTATCAAAAAACAAAAATATTGCACTGATTCTTCTCAAATTTTGTTTGTATATATTTTTGCAAAATACAAGAGACTTTACCAAACATGGTCAGGATCGGTCCATTTTTGGGCCTAGTCCCCATATAGATCTAGCATCCGTTATGAACTTTTTCATATTTGCAGCCGAAAAAATTAGTAAAAATCCCACTCAAATTTGGTTTATGCTTATTTTCTATATCCAGTTAGTTGGGCCTAAGAGATAGGGTCTTTAAACGCATGGTATAGGGTATCGTATAGTCGGTCTAGACCGACTATAATTTTCTTACTTGTTTTTTTTTTTCAACTAGT
The DNA here is from genome assembly GCA_963682025.1 of Cordilura impudica. Lineage (NCBI taxonomy): Eukaryota > Metazoa > Arthropoda > Insecta > Diptera > Scathophagidae > Cordilura > Cordilura impudica. The sequence continues at coordinate 70,609,509 of OY821520.1, forward strand.
GCTTATTTCGTGAATGGTAACACTTAGCTCATGTCTGATTTGACAGATAATTAGTTTTATCCTTCCGCTGAACGAATATGGTTGTGTATACGCTTGAACAACGCTGGGAAATATTGCGACATTACTTTGAAAATCATGGTAATGTTGCAGAATGTGTGCGAAAATTGCGTATGGATTTTGGAAGAAGAGAAGCACCGTCAGCTTCGTATGTTCGTTATCTTGTGAAAAAAGTGAAAGAAACTGGCATCCTCATCGATAATCCAAAGCGTGAAAAACCAAAAACAGTGTGTACACCCGAGAATATTGCTGCTGTGGCAGAAAGTGTGCGTGAAGCGCCATCAACAACAATTCACCGTCGTTCTCAAGAATTGAAAATTTCGGAGGCATCATTGAGATGAATTTTGCATAAAGACTTTGGTATGACGCCATACAAAGTCCAATTGGTTCAGGAGTTGAAGCCAACTGACCATCCAATGCGTTTTCGTTTCGCTAAGTGGGCCTGCGATCGACTTACAGAAGATGCCGATTTTGCCAAAAAAAAAATCATCTTTTCAGATGAAGCTCATTTTGATTTTGGCGGGTATGTAAACAAGCAAAATTGTCGCATTTGGGGTACAGAAAACCCGCACGCATACATTGAAAAACCGATAAACCCAAAACGAGTCACTGTTTGGTGCGGATTTTTGTCCAGAGGCATAATTGGGCCATTTTTCTTCGAAAATGAGCAAGGAGTGGCCGTTACAGTCAATGGCGATCGTTATCGGGCCACGTTGAACGAATTTTTATTCACAAAAATTGAAGAGGAGGATATTGGCAACATTTGGTTTCAACAGGACGGCACTACGTGCCACACAGCCGAAGCTACACTCGGTGTTTTGCGCCCTGTTTTTGAAGATCGCATTATAAGCCGCAGAGCTGATGTCGTTTGGCCACCTCGGAGCTGCGATTGGACACCGTTGGACTATTATTTGTGGGGTGCCCTTAAAGATAAGTGTTACGCCAACAAGCCAGAGACAATTGACGCTTAAAAGGACAATATTCGTGAAGCCATTAGTGAAATACAGCTGCACACAATCGATAATGTGCTTAAAAGTTGGACCGATCGTGTAGGCTGCTGCATGGCCAGCCGAGGCACCCATTTGCATGAATTTATTTTCCATTATTAACCGGAAGGATTGTACTTTCAAATAAAAAAAGAAATTTGAGATAATATTCAGCAGTTTTTTTTTATAGCATTTTCAAAAAAAAAAAGTTATTTGGCGGACCCTTTATAAAACACCGAATTCTGCAAACATTTTACACAAAACTACACTTATTTTATTCTTAATATTTACATGAATACCTTTTGTATTGTTTTGCATTCCAAACTTCGTAATTAACTTTCTTTAATTACTTTAATTACACGATTTTGCTAACGCAATTTCTACTCAGCTGTTTGCAATGTTATTACAAATTCAAAAACATCAATTTTGACAGCCTATAAAAGGAACAGGGTTACCATCTGATGTTAATTTTTTAGCGATTCTAAATCAATCTAATCTATAATGATAATCGTAGGCAAGAAAAATTAAATCCTGTTTGGAAAAATATGAATCTGAAATTTGGTCATAAAGCAACACATTAGAAATATTGCTTACAAAAAATAGGTCAAACAAAGTATTGTTGCTGGTAGACAAATGAGTAGAAATAGAGCGGTTTGTAGGTTTGAGACCAAGATATGACATATTTTCTAAGAGAGATGATTCCAATAAGATGTTTGAATTAATGTCGCCTGAAATTACAACATCATTGTAGGACACGGTTAGCGACTCCAATTTGGAAATGACATTAGAGTGGTTCTTAAAAATGAAAATGCGATTTTGGGGAGAGGCGAGGTCCAGTTTGTTTCCTTTCTATATAAAACTAATAAGTGTGAATTTTGGGGACAATCGGATAAAGAAAAGTAGCGCCGGAAATCGATTGAAAATTTCAAGTGTGTTTATTTGGGGATTTTTTCAGATTTTACTAAAATTTCGTTCTATAGTTTAATTTTTCCGACAAGTTGTTATATGAATCGAGATTAGTATTGAATTATCTTTTTAAAAACCTATAAAACTTCAAAATCGAATAAAAACTCGCCAAGAAATAGCAAATGCCCCAGACCACAATTGTGCCAAAAAAAAAAAAACTAGGTCATGTAATTTGATGTCATTTTTTTAAACTTTGAGAAATTGATTAAAGCCAAAAAAATTTTTTTTTGGTCTCTATACTTAAAAGATATGAAGTATTGTTTTATTACGACGTTGTTAACCTATTGCGCATTGAAACCGAAAATAGGAAATTTTTTTTTTAAATAAAATTTCAAGTTTTAAAAAATTTTCTTAAACAAAATTAAAAAAAATGGATCCGGCACTTTAAGGATTTGTTAAATGCATGTTAGAGATTAACAGCGTGAATTTTTATGTAAATCCCTGTGCCAGAATTTTTTTGACAAGGATTTCATTTTTGCGGATTTCGAGAAGAATGGGATTTTTGTGAAATATTCAGTATATGTAATGTTTCTTAATTCTTTATATCAAAAACACAAGGGAACAAAATTGACCTTTTTTTGTGTTGATTTGAAATTTATAGCAAATTTTTACTAATTTGAGGTCGCTGATTTCAAATCTGCACTTGGTTTTTTTCTATCAGCTCGACTTTTCGAGATATACCGTTATGTTCAAAATTAAGGCACTTCCGCTACATATATTGGAATAACTTGAAAACGGTTCACCATATTAAATTTAAAAAAAAATCCGAAACTCGCAAACAATATTCTCTTAAAGCCGTGCTTACTTTGTTTTTAAATTTTCCAAGTAGTTTTAGAGATATCGTTCAAGTTTTGAAAAAAAAATTAAAATTTTTTTAAAAAAAACATTTTTTTTGTTCTTTAAAAATTCCTAAAAAATAAAAATGGGACCAGTTTTGGTCTACAAACAGTTAGTTAAATATATTTCGAATAAAATGAGCTTTATTTCATTGCAATCGGTGCACAACTTTTGATTTTGTTCACGATTTACTGAATTGATATAAATCGCGATTTCCATACAAAAATAACATTTTCTAATGTGTAAGTGTTTGTATGTAATAAGTTAGTTTTTTATGATTCTAAGAATTAAAAAAATTAAGTAATAAAAAAAGATTATTTCATTTTTATGGTCAGCTATACTTTTTAATTTAACACAAAAAGAGAATTTTAAAGAAAAATAAAAAATTTTAATACACAAATATTACAATGTAATTACAACTCATAGAAAAATTTTCTTTTATAAGATTTTCTTAAATAACCTTGTTTAGAGGGATTTGTTTTAATGCTCCAGCAATAGTCCGCCATCATATGCTTATCCCAGTGACCCTGGTACCGCTCCTCTATAGTGCGGATATCTTGATGGAAACGTTCACCTTGTTCTTCACTGAAGTCTCCAAGATTTTCAGGGAAACAATCCAAATGACTGTGTAGGTAGTGCACCTTAATGCTCATATTACAACCAAGCTGCTTGAAATGTGACAACATGTTATCCACGTGGTCCGAATAGTGCTCACCCTTTTTGTTTCCCAGGAAATTGCGCACTATCCAAACAAATTCATTCCAAGCATTTCTTTCAATATCTGTCATGGAATTACTAAAATTTTCATCATTGATTAATTTTTTGATTTGAGGGCCATCAAAAATGCCAGCTTTCAGTTTCTCCGAACTCAAATTGTTGAACTTTTTACTGATATATCTAAAACAATCACCGTCCTTGTTGAGAGCTTTGACAAATTGTTTCATAAGTCCTACCTTGATATGGAGAGGTGGCAGTATTATGCGATCCCTGGGCACAAGTGGTTGATTAACTATATTGTGGTTTCCTGGAACCATAGCTTCCCTCGAAGGCCAGTATTTCTTACTCCAGTGTTCAGATCTGGCTCTGCTATCCCATAAACAAATGAAACACGGATATTTTGTGTAGCCACCTTGTCGGCCTAGAAGAAAATTCACCATTTTTAGATCCACACAAATTAGCCAGCGGTGTTCGTTGTACTTTATTTTATTTATAACTGAGGCAATTGTAGAATATTCTTCTTTAGCTTTAGTTGAATGTGCAATGGGCAACGAACCCAATTTATTACCGTTATGCAGAAGTACACATTTTAGGCTGCGTTTAGAAGAATCTATAAATAGTCGCCAGTCATTTGGATCATACTCCTCTAATCCCATCGCTGTTACTAAACCAGGAACATCTGAACAATAAACAAATTCATCGTCTTCGGAAAAGAATGGAAGTAAGTTTTTTTCTCTGTTACGGTAGTATGAAATTGTTGTTCCTTGGGTTAACAGATTTTTTTGCTTTAATCGAGAAGCAAGAATTTCAGATGCTTTTTTAGAAAGTCCAAGGTCTCTCACTAAATCACTAAGCTCCTCCTGATTAAATTGCTCGCGTTCAGAAGAAATATCTAAATGCAAGTCATCTGATCCAAATTCAGAAATTGGTGAAGGAACATTTTGTCGTAAGTCGTGGAAATTGTGTGTAGATGTAGATGGTTGTGGTTCTGAATCCTCACTAGAGTACAGGACTGGTTGGGTAATAGACAACACGTTAGGATAAATCCATTTAGACCGGTTTGTTTTATTAATGCCTGTTATGTTGACAGCGCAAAAATAACAATCATCATAATGATTCGAAGGTTCCCGCCAGATCATTGGTGTTTTATACTTGAAGTGGGTCCGTTGCTTGTTTGCCCATAACCTTAAATACTCTACACAGTTTTTACATACAGTATTAGGAATCCAGTACTTGTCACGGGTTTCCATGGTAAATCCGAAGTAGTCAAAATAATTTTTTTTAATAAAATCTGACACACTTTTTCTATTTTTTATAAACGTGTATTCGCCACATATGTTACAAAAATAGTTGGGATTGATTTTACAGGTGTTTCTTGACGTAGCCATTGCACAATTTTGAAGTATATATCAAAGTAACACAATTTTCAATAAATAACACACGGGAACAAAATTGAACTTTTTTGTGTTGACTGATTAAATGTTCAATGTAAAATGATTTATATTTTTTGTCGTTATACTTTTCGCTTTCGTAAACACTTGTTGAATGAGAAAAATTGGTTGAATGAACCCATAAAAATACTTAGTAGTTTTTTACTGAAGTACCAAAAAAAATTATATCCACAATTTTATTGACAGTCACTTATGAATGAACACATGTGTTCAGGGGAATTCCTTTAAAAAATCATCCGTTACCAACGGTAAACCACCATCAATAAAAACAAGTGGACTTTTCTTTTTTCTCTTTAATTGACTGTGAACTGACTAGGTGTCATAAAGGGACAATAAAATTTATAGGCGTTATGAGTTTGCTACCGCAACCATAAAAATGAAATAATCTTTTTTTATTACTTAATTTTTTTAATTCTTAGAATCATAAAAAACTAACTTATTACATACAAACACTTACACATTAGAAAATGTTATTTTTGTATGGAAATCGCGATTTATATCAATTCAGTAAATCGTGAACAAAATCAAAAGTTGTGCACCGATTGCAATGAAATAAAGCTCATTTTATTCGAAATATATTTAACTAACTGTTTGTAGACCAAAACTGTGATTTTTGTCCCATTTTTATTTTTTAGGAATTTTTAAGAACAAAAAAAAATGTTTTTTTTTAAAAAATTTAAATTTTTTTTTCAAAACTTGAACGATATCTCTAAAACTACTTGGAAAATTTAAAAACAAAGTAAGCACGGCTTTAAGAGAATATTGTTTGCGAGTTTCGGATTTTTTTTTTAATTTAATATGGTGAACCGTTTTCAAGTTATTCCAATATATGTAGCGGAAGTGCCTTAATTTTGAACATAACGGTATATCTCGAAAAGTCGAGCTGATAGAAAAAAACCAAGGGCAGATTTGGATTCAGCGTCCCAAATAACCTTAAAAACAATATTCAGTTCTTAATCAACAGAACCATTGTTCCCTTGTGAAATTAATCAATTCTCTACTTTTAAATACTATATTTTATCTTAATAGCCTATAGTTTAGGAAAAAAATAATATGACCCCATTAACCCTTTCAGAATTGGGGTCACATATGACCCCAAGCTAATAAAAAAAAATTTATTCAAAAAATTCAAATATTTTGCTAATACTGTTGAATTTGTAAAAGCGTTCCTCAAAATATTATAACCAAATATGTTTATTATCCGTTCCTAAAATTTGGGATAAGTCCGAGAACTTCAACCCATTATTTTACTGGGGCTATATGGCTGCAACAGGTGTTGGTTATCTTGATTTTATTCACTCCACTATGAACAAAATGGTTTACCTAGCGATTTTGAAGTACAATGTTGCCCCTAGCATCGAGGATTTGACTTGGCTGGAAACTGGATTTTCGAACAGGACTACGATCCAAAGCATACGTCTGAAATTGTGATAGAGTGGCTACTGTATCATACTCCTAAGACACTTTATCATCTGCCGCAGTCTCAGACGACGGGCTATTTCATGCAAGGCACACTTAAATAAAGGTTTAAGGGAAGACTGATGCAAAATCTCCGCCGATATAACAAAAAAAAAAACTTGTCGAATCGATGCCTAGGAGACTAAATGAGATGCTTAAGGCCAAAGAAACACAAACCAAATATTAAAAAATTTACAAAGTTTAATTTTTATATTGAAATTATTTTTGTTTTGTGTTACTTATGTTTAATATTTATAAAGATTTCAGCTACTATTAAATAATTCTTGAAATCCTTATATATACCCTCCACTCCAGTGTGCAGACGGTATATATAAGTTTGTCATTCCGTTTGTAATAATTAGAAAAAAAATTTTGGACCCCATAAAATATATATATTTGTAATCCTTATAACAACCGGAGTTGATATAGCGATGTCCGTCTGTCCGTCTGTGGAAATCACGATGACGGCATCAATCGGGTAGCTAGGGTTCTCGTTGACATAAAAAATATTCATTAACATCCTGAAAAGTTTGCTATTTAAAATCGTCCAAATCGGTCGATTAGGGCCCGAGATTTGAATGAAGAACTAAAAAAAGTATTGAAAAAATATAATTTTCTATGTTGTTCTTGTCACGATCACGCCCTGAATAGTGCAGCTATAGTGAGCATTTTTAGTGAGAATGATTCACCAAATTCATGGGAAGATCTCTATTTCAAAAATCATTAAAATCGGTGGAACAGGTCTAGGGAAATCTCTGAAAAAGCAAAAAAAAAAAATGAAAAATATGATGTTTCTATATTGTTCTTGTTGTTATTCTAAATGTTGTGTTGTTGTCATAGCTGGACTTGTTGTTTTTGTGGTCGTTGTGGTAATAATATAATAAAAACTAACCCTTTGTAAATTTTTTTATTAACTCTGATAGAAAAATTTAAAAGTTTCCATTGTTTTGGCATCACTCCAAAAATTTGTTAGATCATTTCTGTTATTACCACGAGCCTGCCTGCAAAATTTCAGATCGAATGGCTCACGGGAAATTGGTTAAAATCGGTCCAAAATTTTTTCGACAAGCAGACACTACGAGCTAATATAAAGGGAGTAAAAATTCACCAACATCTAAAGCAAATAATGCTAAAATACCTATTTAGTTGTTAATAAAAAAAAACAATGTAAATATAGCAAAAAAAAATTTTATGTATAAATTTATTTATAAATTTATATAAACATATTAAATAATACAAATAATATACATATATTATATATGTATATCCATAACAACTGCATGTTAAAAATAAATCTGTATATTATTTTATTTACATAAAATTCTGCAATATTTTGTTGTGGGGAAAATACATTTCTTTTGCATTAACAGAGTGTCATTTCATTTTGCTCAGCGTGACTATGTCACAGTAGATGGCGCCACAATTTTTGTTTGTTCTAATTAGCTTTGCAATAGTTATTTCATTTTAACATGAATGTTAATATTTTCAACTGGATATCATACAGAACAATGTTAAGAGTATACACGGGCTGGTCTTTTATTTCATATGTTTTTTCATTATTCTTTTACAAATATGAACATAAGTTTGGCATATTAACTTTTTGTTGTCTTTACAAAATAGAGTTACCGAGTTCATCAATGAGTTCTTTGCTTTCAAAACAGTTCTACATAGTTATATAGAATTATTATGATGCTTTACCTACAAAATATCTGATTGCGATTACATCTAATTTTTAAAAATTGTTTATAATTACTAAAGCATTATTATTCACATAAATACAAAATTGCACTTTTTAAATTTTCCATTCAAATTTAAGAAAATATCAATTCTAAAAACTGGAATTAAAAGTTTCCAATTATAAATTACAATTAATTGAATTTCAGAAAATCATATCAAACGTCGGAAATTATAATTTTATATTTAGAAGACATCAATTGCATCTTTAATATATAAATTTTATTCGTTAAACACAAATTGAAATTCCAAAAAAAAAAAAAAAAAAAAACACCAAATACCTATGTTTACATTTAAAAAATTTTTACATTTAAAAAAAAGATTGATTCAGGAGAAATTAATAGCTTTTCAGTAACGCGGTAACTTCTTTTAACGATAGTCGAATCGTTAAAAAAAGAAAATTGCAAAATTATCAGTAAAATTTTTAAACGATATTCGCTATTGTTAAAGTCAGCTGTTGTTGTTATCTAAACGACAACCACTTTTGTGTTGTTTATTCAATCGATAAAAACTTAAATTTTTAGGTTGAAATGTCGTCATACATAAATAAAAATCATAAAATAGTAAAAATATTTTGCTTTAATTAAAAAACTTTTTTATATAAATAAAAAAAATTAAATAGCATATTCAATTCATCATTTCATTTTCAAATAAATAAACAGAAATATTAGTAAAAAAAATAAAGATATTAAACATAAACATAAAATCATCCTGTCAAACACGAAGTAATTTGTTTTTTTTCTATTCTTCTTTGTGTTTTTCTCTTATTTTGACAGAGATGCCACTCGTTTACAATTTAAATAAATAGAAAAATAGATTTGTCGACTGTCGTTAAGATGTATGTACTTAGTGAATCACTTAATCCTTAGTGCAAACAACAATAGCTGTCGATATATTTTGCGATTGTCGGATCGTTGAAATTTACAGAATCACGCTACAGAAAATATTAATTTAAATTCAATGAATTTTAGAAAATGTCAAATGATATTTAGGATTGCGAACATAAAAACTGTTACATAAATAAACGCAATTTGATGAGAATGTTATTTTTTATATATAAATTTTCAAAATTTTTTTTGGATGAAAATTTGAAATTTTTCAGAAAATAAAGAGAACAAATTATTTTATTTAAAATGTTTGGGACATTTGGTTTTTTGCGTTTGGCGTCCCTAATTTGAAAATTTATTATTATAAATTTATTCTCTATGTTTTCCAAATATGGCAATATTTTAATAAAAAAATTGAGAGTTTTTTTTTGGTTATTATTTTGTTACTCCATCCGACCTATATGGCCGCAATGAAGAAATATTTGGCCAGTTAAAAGAAACTATACAGCCATCTCCAATTAGCACGATTTAATGCATATAGCCATCCTACACAACCACTTTTGTAATGGAGGTTAGGGCGAGCTATTTAATTAGCAAAAACTAAATTAAACGAGAAGTTATGTCATATAACCGGAAACGCATGCATATAGGTATATAACCTAAATGCATGCCGATCTGCAACCACGATGACCAAAAAGCAAACACCGAAATAAATCCGAAATAATAGAAAAGACGAAAACCCACCCAAAGAATTTGCTGAAATAATTTGGTATTAAGTTTAACAAATTGTTTACTTTTTCATTTACATTTATTATCAAGACTCAAACCGAGGTGGAGGGTGTCAAAGATTCGGTACAGCCGAATTTAACACTCTTACTTGTTTTTTTTTTATTTAGCGTTAATTACTTAATTTCACTGAAACGTTTAATATGAGCAATTAGGGTGTTAACTTTATTTTGACGCTCACAGTAGTTTCAAAGAGAATTTAAATCAAATCAACTTTATACAAACAAGTTTGTCTTCTACTACAATAAAATCGATCTGTTCGTCGTTGCATAATTCGTGGGATACCCCTAATTATAAATGCACGACTACTTTTTTGGGACTTAAAATTGTCATCCTGCATTTTTTGCATCTTAAACAAAAAAAAAATTAAGTGGAAACGTTTCGAAAGTTTTTGAAAAACAAGTTAAATTACTAGTGTGCCAATGGTAAAAAGTTCGTAATTCTAAATATTTGATTAAAATTTTTATTAATATTTAAAATTTTAATCTTCAAGTGTACGGCTACTTTTTCTAGCAAGTGTAGGTTACTTCCTTGTATGTATAATGAATTTAAGTACCTTACTCATCAAAATATTTGTGCGAACAATTCATTTCATTTATATTTTTTAATTATTAAAAAAATGACTATTAAAAAAAATACAACTCTGTAGGTGAGTTTCACAAGTCAAAAGCTGTTCAGTGCTTATTCAAAAAATTTCTAATTTTTGATATATGTAATGATATTTTAACCATTTTTACTTGTATTTTAAATAAATAAACGATTAATAAATTTTGCCAATTTTTTTTGGAATTGAGCGAATTTGACAGAATCTATCCCACTGTGCCGCTTTTTTTTATATAAATATAATACTTTTTTTTCTATATTAATTTGTTGACAATTGGTTTTATTTTTTTTTGTGTTAAGTTCATAACAATATTAATTTTTAAAATAGCTTACCTTTTATATTTCAATGCTTTTTAATGAATATTATAAACAAATGTTTTTTTGTTGTTTTTTTTTTTCATTTAGTTCGTCTTTTCTTTATTATTTATTCATGTGTTCGTTTTGTATTAAAAATTAGAGAACTTAAAGCATTACTAACTTAATTATAATAAAAAATTTCATATATAAGCAGTAAATGTTGCGTTTGTTTAAGTCTTAAACAAAACAAAAAAAAAAGTAAATATAAAATAAAGTAAAAAGCACTTAAATATTGACAACTATTAGTAAATAGAATTATGTATTTAAATAAAAAACTATCATGTAATTGTTAATTTTTTTTTTTGCAAAATAAAATTTTTTCTAAACTATAAAAAAATCTAAATATTAAATGCTTAAATAGCAACTATAAAAATTGATTATAAAAATGCTTCTTCTTTTTTAAATTTGTTTTTTTTTTGCATGCAGTACTAGAAAGTTGTTAAAAATTAATTTAATTTTTAAAACTTTCTTATTTTATACATGCTATTTATATAATTTTTTTTTTAATATTTTTAAAAAATATAAAACTATTTATAAAATTGCTAAAAAATATTTAATTGCTTAATCAATGATCACAACTCTTATTACAATATATTGTAGTGTTTTTTCTATAAATTTTTAAAAATATATATTAATTAAAAAATATGTTCAGTGTATATATTTGATGTTTTTGTTTTAATTATAATTTTTTTTCCCCTTTTATAAAAAATAAATTCTTTTTTATATCACTTTGTTATAAAGTGTTTCAAAAAATTAGTTGCCATTTTGTTTTCTTAATAACTTTCATTTTTCTTATTGTGCTAATGTCTGAATGTTTACATTTATTGTAATTTATTGTATTATAAATATTTATAAAAAAATTGCGAAATTTTTTTTTTATCGTTATCATTCAAGTCTTTTTACATAGCAAGCATGATAAGTAGACATTGTGGTAGACAACTCTGATTACCGGTCACATAATAATCTGCAATAGAAATTAATTTAAAAAAAATAAATAAAGTTAGCATATTTATGGTTTATTATTGGGAGCAGGAGAGTCATGAAAAACATCTTAGTTATATAGATTTTTAATTCTTATACTGTTGTTCATTTTATTTTCAAAACCATTATTTGACATTTTTTCTTAATGAACTGGTAAAGTCTCACTGTTGTTACTTTATTTTTTATTTTTGTAATAACATTATTTAATTGTAGTACAAGTATTTAGAACACAAATATTTGTTTAAATTGATATCGCTAAATAACCGTTGACAAGCTTTAAAGCCTTACGTATTTATTTATTTCAATATAATAGTATTTTTATGTTTTAATTAAAAATAAATTTCAACTAAATCTTCGCTAATGCTACAGCAGTAAGTCTTACTTAATGTTTTGTTTTGTATTTAAAAAAAGTCTTAATGAATATGAACTTGACCTTTTTATTTTAGGCATGCTATTATTTCTAATAACTTTTAATTGTTCAACGGCGACAAAGCTGAAAAACTAAAAAAATATTATAAAACGGCTAAACTAATTCTAATGCGGTATAACATAGTTTCAAGGCAAAATCGATCTGTCTTAAAAACGATATAATAAGTTTTTAACCACTTTCTTAAAATCTGGGAGTTCTTTATCACATTATTAAACCATTTCCGAAATACTACTTAATGACATCAGAGCCACTTTTGACTTGTTGATGCGCTCCAACACATAAATCTAAAGACTCCTCCACAGACTTTTTCATATACGGTGCCAGACGGAAATTTTGGTTCATTTATAAAAATGTTTTTGACATGTTTGGATAAATAGACGCCGCAGGAATTGTAAATGGAAAAACGCCCATTTCTACCTGTTTACGTGAGCATTAAAGAGGTCCCACTGTTAGAAGCGACTTGTCGAATTGGTATGGAATTTGAAATCCAGAGGGCGCTTTAGTTTTTAAGCCTTTCTTTTGTTTGACATTTGAATTTTTGTGAAATGTAATATATTTTAAAACCGCGAATTTGTCTCTCGTTAAACTATCATCAACGACTTGAGATCGCTTGCAAAGCAGCTACTAAATTTTGCGAAGAATTTAATTTGTAAAACCGCCATTTTCGAGGAAAAAATAAAGGGAAGTAATCCTGGAATTACTTAACAACTTAATATATAAAAAAAAAACCTAATTTTGATTGTTTATTTTTGTGATTTATTTTGGCAGCGTAAGTCCTCGGTTCCACACCTTTTTTTTGGAAAACCAACCCCTATTTCGGCAAGAAATATTTATTGGTCAAACGAACCGGATAATTGAGTTAGTGGAACAAGCTGCCTTAATTAAAAAACAACAAGGATTTTAAGGTAAAGTGCCTTTATTTCTTTTTAATTTTTGTTGATATTAAAGTTAATCCTCTAAGAGAAACAAAAAACCTCGCAATAATATTTTAAAGAAATAACTTTAAAATTTATTGGATTTTTAAGAGGTAGTAAAGTAAAATATATAATACTTTTTATACTTTTATAATAAAGTTAAAAACTGTATTATCACAGAATTTACTTTTATCGATAGCTAAGTTGCGACTCTACAACTCTGTATTACGTTGTAAACACGGCCATCTGCCATCTTCATTTACTCCACTTGTTGTATTCTTTTTTTTACATACTTACATACAGAGTGAATTGTGTTAAATTTAATTTATTGTGTTTGTGCAAAAAATATTTACATAAATAAAAAATATATATAAGAACAAACGGTACGTTTGTATATATACGTATGACAAAGTGTATGTGTTTGGTTTTAAATAACGAACGTCGCATAAAAGGGAAAACAAAAATTCCATATTTCAAGAATTGTATATGTGTCTGGTTGAACAGCAGTGTGCAAGAAACTAGGTACGTTGTGTTGAAATTTTCTTTTTCTCTCCAATAAATGAAAATTTGTGTTTTTATTTTTTTTTTCTTTGTTTTTTCTGCGAGTGCTTGTGCATGAGGACGACTCCTTTTATGCAAATTAAATTTCGTGATTAAAATATTCAGGGCTGTCAAGGTATAATTTCATTTCAATATATACCATTGTAAAGATTTATAGTTTCAGTATTGAAATTCAAGAGATGTAGTTCTGTGAAATTGTAATAAAGCTGAAACTGGTGGAATAACTTCTTTTGGAAATTATTTTATTTATTTTTTGGTTTATTGCGCAAAAATTCTCCCGTGGAACCCTTTAGGTGAGAAGGAAGTGGAATCTTTAACACTTTGTTGGAAATTTGCGGTGCTGTAAAGGAGTGAGTTCTTTGTCCGACACATTCGATATTTTATTGATATTTTAAGTCATCTTGGACTTAAATTTGAGAAAATCAGTACAGAGTTCAAAAAGAATCAATTCATTTTACATTATTAAAGTTTGAATCTAATTTTTTTCCGGATTGAACAGGTGCGTTTTGTGTATAGTTTCAGAGGAAAGGATACATATTCTTTATTTTGTTCACATTACCTATTGGAAAATTTTTTGTATTTGGAGTAAAATTTTTTAGCTGCATTGGCGTTTTATTATTCGAACTATTGGAAATTGTAACTTGAAATTGAAGTTAGTACAGTATTTTATTTAGAATTTTATACTGTTGTACCGACTTATTTGGCTGAAGCGAAATTTGTGATCACGATTTGAAATTTTTGTTTAAAGATCGGCTTTATTAGCCTTTAAAACTTCAATTGGGGAGTTAAGATTTGTGGTATTTGGGATTTTCGACAATTTAGTTTTGGGTTTCGGTATTGAATCGTAATATCGTATTTTGAACGATTTTTTTTGGATCTTTTAGTAGAAGAAATTCTTGTTTTGATAGAATTTTCACCTTTGATATTCGTTCTTTCATTGATCCAATAACAAATTGTAGAAGATCAAGTTTTGTTTTTTGATATTAAATCCTAACATCAAGTTTTGGTTAGTGCTGTGAACACTTTTTAATCTCTTGAGTATTTATTGTTATATTGATGGAGTTTTGAAAATTTTTCATTAATAAAATAAAATTTTCGGCAACTTCGTATAAGTTTTTTGTTAAATTCAATTATATCAGCTTTGCAAAAGTTCCTTGAAATAATTTGTGGAAATCTTTTCTTGTTTTGATAGATTTTTGTTTATTTGTTTGATTTCGGTAATTTCCTTTCGGTATTAGATATTTAATTACAATACGGGAAATAAAATTCGTATTTTCAAAAAATAATTGTTTTTTTTTTAGTTTCATTGAATTAAATATAATTTTGGAATTCAATATGCCGAAATCAGGGAAGTTAGTAAAATTTGAGAAGACTGCCAAAATTTTCCTCGATTTTGAAAAGGAATACGATGAGTCCTCTCAAGAAGATCGTACATTTTTTTCGGTCGAAGTACAAAAAGAGGAGTTCAAATCTTTATGGGAAAAAGTTAAGCTCTCTTATGAGGAATTTGCAACAAATAATGTTGATGAGGATGCAGATGCAGACTGCGAAGCGGCAACAGAACTTTTTAAGAATTGCCGCTTAGGTTATATTTCGCTTGCGGCGTTAATGGGCGAACTTTCACAATCATTTGTGAATAGATCAGCAATGTCTTCCACTCAATCAGCGGCTAATTCGGGTGGGGTTATTACGACGATGGAGAGCCGATCGCGAAATCACCAAATGAAGTTACCACCTTGCACTATGGAGGTTTTTCATGGCGATTACCAATCTTGGCCATCGTTTCGGGATATGTTCACGGCAGTTTATATAAGCGGTGCCGATTTAGCCTCCGTTGAACAGTTATTTTATTTACGACAATTCACTCGGGGTGAGGCGTTGGAAATCGTGAAAAAATCCCCTCTCACTAACGAAGGGTTTTTAGGTGCGTGGAAAAATTTGAAAGATAGGTACGAGAATAAGAGGATTTTGGTGAACGCGCAATTGAAGGTTTTGTTTAATCTGGTACCGGTAAAATCGGAATCGGCAACCGAGATAAAAAGGTTGCAACGTGATATTAATAATTCAATATCAGCACTTCGGCTGCATGAAATTGATATCTCGAATTGGGACCCAATTTTTGTATACCTTTGTTCGACGAAATTGCCAGTCCTTACCTTATCATTATGGGAACAGACAGTGATGAATAAGACTGAGGTTCCTCAATGGGCAGATTTGGATGATTTTTTGACATCCAGGTTTCAATCGTTGGAAACCATTTCAGACATTCGAAGTCTGGAACAGATGAAGCCTGCCGTGAGTCCTAATTTTGGAAATGTTGCCAATACGGGAAGGAGAGTCAGGGCGTATCCGACCAAAGTGGCGAAAAAATCTTGTGTCTCTTGTTTGAAAGAGCATCCCTTAAAAAGTTGCCCCAAATTTTTGAAAATGATTCCTAGTGAAAGATTTGTATTGGTGAAAAGGCATAACCTCTGTATTAACTGTTTAGGCGACGGTCATAGGGTAAACGCTTGCCAGAACAATTTTAGTTGTTCGACGTGCCATCTTAGGCACAATTCATTATTGCATAGGGAAGTGCCTCGATCTTCCTCAGCTGATGAGTATGCAGACGGACCAAGTACTAGCCAAACGGCTGCGATGGGCACAGCCATTCAAAACTGTTTTGCTACGACATCAAGGCATATACTTTTAGGGACAGCTATCGTGAACATTATTACTCGTGGAGAAGTATTTAGGGCAAGGGCACTTATTGATTCGGGGTCGCAGGCAACGTTTATTTCGGAAAAGTTGCAGAGGCGCCTTAATTTACCGCTCAGGAGTATCAACGCAAGAGTATCTGGGTTAAATGATGCTATTGCTGGCTCAGTCCAAAGGCAATGCTCTTTAGTTTTAAGTTCTCCCATAAATCGTCAATTTAATTTGGAGGTAACTGGTTTAGTTTTACCAAAATTAACTGGAAAACTACCGAACAGAACCATGGATATTTCTGGTTTGACCTCATTGGTGGAAATCGATTTAGCTGACCCAAATTTTTCGAAAAGTGGTCCGGTAGATTTACTAATAGGAGGCGACATTTATCCTTATATTATGCGAGATGGGGTAAAACGAAATGTGTTAGGTAACTTGATGGCTCAAGAGACCATTTTTGGATGGATTTTGACAGGTCCTCTATCTGAGAGTAATTCTAAAGAATTTACCACATGTGTGTCATTTTACACAGAGATTGGCCTAGACAAACAACTTGAAAATTTTTGGAAGTTAGAAGAACCGCCTCAAGTGTCGAAGTTGTCTCCTGAGGATGAGTATTGTGAAGATTTGTTCAGTAAAACCACGAGGAGGAACTCAGAAGGGCGTTATGTTGTTTCGCTGCCTTTCAGGCCTCGATATCTGTCCGATATGAGTTTAGGATCTTCTCGTGAAAGAGCTTATCGGCAATTCGTAAGGAATGAGGGATCACTGCTCAAAAATTTAAAATTAAAGTCAGTTTATGACGATGTTTTGTCTGAATATGAAAAATTAGGTCATATGGTTCAGGTAGAAAATAACGTGTTGGATACAACGAGGTCTTATTATCTGCCTCATCATGCTGTTTTTAAACCTGAGAGTTCTTCGACAAAAGTTAGGGTGGTATTTAACGCATCAAGTCGAACCTCTTCTGGCTTGAGTCTGAATGATGTTCTATATTCAGGTCCTGTATTGCAAAATGATCTTATGCTTTTGATTATAAGATGGCGTTTTTATCGATACGTCTTTAATGGAGACATAGAGAAAATGTATCGGCAGATCCTAGTGGAGCCAGAACAGACTGCTTATCAACGAGTAGTGTTTCGTAGGGACCTAAATGAAGATGTAAAGGATTTTGAGTTGAAGACTGTAACCTTTGGCGTAAATTGTGCACCATTCTTAGCCATTAGAACTTTGCTACAATTAGCGAATGACGTAGAAGAAAAATGGCCTTTAGCATCAAAAATTCTGAGGCAAATGATGTATGTGGATGACGCTTTGGCAGGAGCCCATGAGGTTTCACTGGCGATAAAAGCTCGGGACCAGTTAATATTAGCATTATCATCGGCTGGGTTTTCAATGAGAAAGTGGACTTCAAATGATATTCAAGTTTTGCAAGGGTTACCATCTGACCATCTGTTGAGGGAAAATTTTTTAGAAATTGAGGATGTTAGTTCCACTAAAACTTTGGGCGTAAGATGGAATGCTAAGACGGATCAGTTTTATTTTGTAACTGTTCCGATCTCCTTGAAAGATAATTTCACGAAAAGGGAAGTTCTTTCTACTATTGCTAAGCTTTTTGATCCCGCAGGGTGGTTAGGTCCGATCATAGTTATGGCCAAAATGTTGATGCAGCAGATCTGGAGTGAAAAGACCGATTGGGATGAATTTGTATCGGAAAGCAGTAGTCTGAAATGGAAACAGTTTTTAAATGATTACGGTTACATTGATCAGATAAAAATTACTCGTTGGGTTGGCTTTAAACCCACTGCCAAATTGGAAGTTCATGGCTTTTCAGATGCGTCAGAGAAGGCGTATGGCGCCTGTGTTTATGTCAGACTGGAGGGTGAGGACGGTTCGGTTCAGACTCACTTGTTGTTGGCGAAATCTAGAGTCGCTCCTCTGAAAACCATTTCGTTGCCTAGGCTTGAACTGTGTGGCGCTTCTTTATTAGCTGATTTGCTGGATACGGTTAAAAAAGATTTGAATTTCGACGAGACAAGAACAAAGTTTTATACTTGGAGTGATTCCACAATAGTTTTAGCGTGGCTTCAGAAACCTCCTAATTCATGGACAACTTTTGTAGCTAATCGTGTGTCGAAAATTGTCGGCAAGATTGGTAAGGATTGTTGGAGACATGTGAATTCTAGCGACAACCCTGCGGATTTGATAAGCCGGGGAGTTCGTCCCCAAGACTTGGTTGGAAGCAGTATTTGGTGGTATGGTCCACCATGGCTTAGGTTGTCTACTGCTCGCTGGGACACTTCTCCGAATAAGGATTTTGGTACGAGAGAAGAAGAACGAGCACATATTGTTTGTTTCGCTTATTTTGAAAAATTCGATGATATATTGGAAAATTTTTCCTCATATCCAAGGGCCCTACGTGTGATGGCCTTAGTAGTTAGGGGGATTTCGGGCATTCTGAAGGTAAATGGGCCAGTTTATGAATCGATTGATGTCACCCCGCACGAAATTAAATCCGTTAGAGAGCAGTTGATAATAGTGGCCCAGAAAGCTTGGTTTCCGAATGAATATATGAAATTAACGAATAAGGAAATTGTTTTGGAAAGCGAATTGTTAAACTTGAACCCATTTTTAGATGAGAAGGGCATAATACGGGTTGGAGGTCGCTTAGCGAACGCGCCGGGTTTGACGTATAATGAGAGGTTTCCTATTATACTACCATCAAAGTGTCGTTTTGCTTATCTCTTTATTACTTTTCTTCACAAGATTACCCTACATGGAGGAAATCAGTTAATGCTAAGAGTTTTGCGGACTGAGTTTTATATTCGAAACGCTAAGAATCTGATAAAGACAGTTATAGGCCGATGTAAAATTTGTACTATTCAAAAAAAGGCGACTCAGAGTCAGATAATGGCAGCATTGCCCACAGCTCGTACGGTTATTACGCGTCCTTTTTCCACAACGGGAGTTGATTTCACAGGTCCGTTTGATATTCGAAATTTTACTGGTAGAGCGTGCCTTATTACAAAGGGCTATGTTTGTTTGTTCATATGTTTCGCCACGAAGGCAATTCATTTAGAAGCGGTCAGCAGCTTGTCGACACCAGCATTCTTGGCAGCGTTTTCAAGGTTCGTTTCTCGTCGTGGGTATCCAAAGGAGATGCATTCGGATAATGGAACTAATTTTGTCGGAGCTTCAAAGGTTTTAAAGATTGAGTTTCGTGAGTTTTTGCGTAATGTTGGGTCGGAAGTTAACTCTAATTATGGACCACAGGGCCTTAACTGGAATTTTAACCCCGCTGGCGCACCTCATATGGGTGGCCTATGGGAAGCAGGTGTTAAAAGTTTTAAGCACCATTTTAGAAGAATTGCCGGTGGGTTAAAGTACACTTTTGAAGAATTTTCTACTTTGCTTACGCGTGTGGAGGCCTGTTTAAATTCCAGGCCTTTGTGCCCTCTAACGGAAAACTTTGAATGTTTAGACATTCTCACACCGGGCCATTTTTTAATTGGCGGGCCTTTGCTGGCACCGCCGGAAATAGAAATTTCTGAATCACCGCTTTCCATCACCAATCGTTGGCAAAGGGTTAGGGCATTGAACCAACGTTTATGTACTAGGTGGAAAGATGAGTATCTTAAGGATTTGCAAAAACGAAATAAATGGAAATTTATGAAAAAGGATGTAGGAGTCGGTGATATGGTTGTCATTCGTGATGATAACCTGCCGACGAATGAATGGCGATTAGGGCGAGTTGTAAAATTGCACAAAGGCAAAGATGGTCACGTAAGAGTTGTAGAGTTAAGAACAGAGCGTGGCTTAGTTGTAAGACCAGTCGTGAAGCTTGTAGTTCTTCCGACGTATTAGGGTCTATTATATCTACTTATTATTTGTTTATAGTATCATGGCCTCTCCAAAGAAATATGCTGAAGGTCGTCGCACTACCGGCAGAATTGTGTGCAGAGTGTGTCTGAAGGACCACCCCTTGCGCTTTTGCAAGAAATTTCTCCAGGTCGAGTACCAAGAACGGATGCAACTCGTTTCAATTTATAAGTATTGTGCAGGATGCCTAAGCCACGACCATACCTGGCGTACTTGTGAAAGTATGGGGAAGTGTAAACGCTGTGGTGACATGCACCACACACTGCTTCATAAACCGGGATCGAGACCTCGTTCGTCCGCCCGTAAAGATAGCAATAAAATAAAGCGTTTGAAACGGGGACCTAGTTCGTCGACCCGCCCAAAGAGTAGAGGACCTAGTTCGTCCCAAAACTCAGCCAGGGGACCTCGTTCGTCCGATGGTCGGGAAAGTGCGAGACCTAGTTCGTCTCAAGCGTTGGTTCCGAGTCATTCGAGGAACTATGGGAATTCTGCACAGAAAAAAAATCGTGGAAGTGAACCAGGAAATTCGATATCCTTACCAGTCTATCATATCAACGAGATGACTATGTTGAGACCGACGGCGATGATAAGGATTGTCTCCGGGGAGAGATATATTTATGAGCGAGCGGTGATTGATCCGAGCGCAGAATGCTCAATTTTGTCGGCAGAAGTTGCTCGCCGTCTTGGTACGAAGACCGTTCGTGTCGGCAACAAAGAAAGGTGTTTGGTCAGCATTCGGGGAAACCATGGGATGAGTTCAACGGTTGAGACGTATGCAGAAGTCCGGCGTCGACATAATGTGCTTACACCTCAGAAGTCTGTCGATGCAAGAATTATGGATGAGTTTCCCGGTCTGCAGTTAGCTGGCCCTCAGTTCCACGTAGCAGCTCCGGTTCACATAACACTGGGTGGTGATATATATCCCCGTATCATCAGAAACGGGGTTATGGGTGGTTCTTTTGGTAAACCGTTAGCCCAATTTACCATCTTCGGTTATATTATATCGGGATCATGTGCCCAATAATTTTTGTACGAGTATTTATAGTCTCGGATTTTAACCATGATACATAGACTAATTTGCATATTTGTTTATTTTCGACTATTTTTTAGTTTCTTAGTTATTTTTATGGCGTGGATGAACTGGCGGCTATGGTGGAGATTTTTAGCTCAAGTCCATGGAATAATTATTTTTATGATTTTTGTTATTTTTTCTTCATATATAAAATTTTTTTTTGTTTTGCGTAACTGGAAATAATAAATGGATTTTCTCAACTTTGAATTCCAGGGGTATTTTTTTTTCTTTTTTTTCTTTGATTGATTTCTTAGGTGGATTGCAGTCTTGACCTGTTGCAGTATTGCAAGGCGGCCGGGATGTTTACGTGAGCATTAAAGAGGTCCCACTGTTAGAAGCGACTTGTCGAATTGGTATGGAATTTGAAATCCAGAGGGCGCTTTAGTTTTTAAGCCTTTCTTTTGTTTGACATTTGAATTTTTGTGAAATGTAATATATTTTAAAACCGCGAATTTGTCTCTCGTTAAACTATCATCAACGACTTGAGATCGCTTGCAAAGCAGCTACTAAATTTTGCGAAGAATTTAATTTGTAAAACCGCCATTTTCGAGGAAAAAATAAAGGGAAGTAATCCTGGAATTACTTAACAACTTAATATATAAAAAAAAAACCTAATTTTGATTGTTTATTTTTGTGATTTATTTTGGCAGCGTAAGTCCTCGGTTCCACACCTTTTTTTTGGAAAACCAACCCCTATTTCGGCAAGAAATATTTACTACCAAATAAAAAATCGTTTCATAAAGTTGTAATATTGTTTAGCCTGACTTAAACTGGACTAAACTTTTGGATAATTAAATTATTTTTATTTACTTTTCCTTTTTATATATACTAGCAGATTCCAGCCCTCGAAATTCGAGTGCAAATTCTAGGAAATTTCATTTTTTCATTAAATAAAGACCCTAAAGGATCAATTATAGCCAATTCACAAATCAATACAAAAAAACAAACTTATTTTTATTACAAACACATTAAAAAATTTAATAAACACACACATAGCATTGTATAATTTTATGTATAATTAGTAGCAAATTTAAATACAATTTCCAAAAAATAAAGGAAAAATAATATTTTCAAAATCGGTATAAAACGGTAGAACAAAACATCGGTCACAAGCATTAACCGCCTAAGTCGAAAATAATACTTTTGAGACAAATAACTTTTTATATAAATGTAATGGAGCTTCATTACGACTTAAGGCAGTATGTTTTCATTTATAACTTTTTATTAAACAGTGTTAGAGAAATGGGGATTTCACGTAAATATAAAGCGTTTTTAGTAGAATATGATAGTATATATAACTTAAATCGTTCTTAAGTCGACTTAGGCGGTTATCGCTTGTGACCACAGATATGTCAAATTTGAAATTTATGTGCGTAAGTTTTAATAAACTTATTCAATCGTTTACCTATTGATAATGGCACCGAAACTTTAGTATACCATAATTGCTAAAACAAATAAATTATGTATCTGCATTATCAAGGCAAATCTTTAGCAAAAATTGGATATATAATGGAAAGAAGGCGTTTCACTATAAGAAGTATTGTAAATCATTTAAAAAACTGCAAAACATTGGAGAGTTAAAAGAAATGGGGTCGCCCTAGAACTTTAATGTAAAGAGAATCATCTTCTATTATGCGGAACGTAAAAGCTAATTAAAACAAACTATGTGAGTCCGATCACAGGGGAGATGTGTAAAAATCTATTTACACATCAATTAAAATCAAACAGTAAGCGTCATCTATATATAGCAAGCAACTGCTATGGTTGTTATACTTGAAGGTTGCAGTTGTTTGCTATAAATTCATGGCGCTTTCTGTTGGTTGTTGAATCAGCTAAATAAATTTAAATCATAATCTTTGCACCAATACACTTACATATACCTCACACCGATTTTCCCTTACGATGTTTTTGTGATTGTATTGTGAAATAGATTTTTACCGCCCTGAGCGCATAGATGTTTACACATAAAAAAAAAATACGCGGAGATTGCGGCTGAAGTTGTAAAAATTTTGAAAAGCATGTCAGCCCAAGGACTATACGTAGAGTTCTTTTAAGTGCCGGTTGTCGAACGAAAGCAAATTTAATACATTTCAATCCGATGGATGAATAAGGGTCTGGCGAAAACTTAATACTGAGAATCAAGAAATAAATTCGTTAGGTACAGTAAAGGATGGTGTTAGACGGGTTATGGTGTGGGATTGCATGTCTTCTGCCGGTGTTGGGGATCTTCTCTTTTGTTAAAGGTAAATATGATGGATGAAAATGTTTACATAAACATACTTAAAGCAACCCTTAAAAACAGTGTATCAAAATTGAGACTTGGTAATAATTATTACTTTACGGCTCACGATGTAAAAATTTGGATAATTTACAATGTCCAACACCTTCTAGCTACGCCTCCGCAATCATCAGACATAAATCCCATTGAAAATATGTGGGAGGAATTGGAAATGAGAGTTCGAAAACACCACATTAGCAATAAAAATCAAATCAAGAAATTATTTATATGGAATGAAGATATATAGGAGAGGAGAGTACAAAAAAAAAAAAAAAAAAAATAAATAAATAAATAAAAAAATAATCTAACCCATAAAAACAAAGTTATTAAAACTCTTTCCTTCCTCATGCATATAAGTTTTGAATCTCTCCGTGACTGTGCGTGACTTTGAGTGACTATTTTCAAATTAATCTTTGGTCACAACAAGTCTATGGACCAAGTTTCAAATTGATTGGATGAGGGGAAATGAGGTTTAAATCACTCCGTGAATGTGCGTGACTATGCGTGACTATGTCATAGTTAATCTTTTCTCACGGCAAGTCTATCGACCACGTTTCAGATCAATGACGGATCAATATACAGACAGACAGAGTATGAGTTAAAAGAAAGAGTTTAAATTATAATTATAATTATGAAACATAATTTTTTTAAAAAAGTTTTTTTCACTAATGAAAAGTGGGGTACTTTGATGGACCCTTTTATGTACAACATATTATGTTTACCAAAATTGTACATATTTAAATAACTTGTCTCCAAATTTAAACTTGTTAATTAAAAACACTCGTTATTGGTTCTTTTATTCGTCAGTACGAAAAAATTATATAAGATATACTAGTATAGCCCAGCACTTGAAATTCGAGTAAAAATTCTAGAAAATATTATTTTTCACTCAATTTTAAAATTTATGCTAATCAATTTAAGCAATTCACAATTCAACACAGAGTGTCTGATATATAATTTAAATCTTTCTCATTAACAGGGTGTAACGAATTATTATAAATATTTTATTTTATTTAATTTAATATATTTTTAAAATATATTATACATAAATTTTATCATTCTCAGCTTCTCCATATGAACTATAATTATGCCAATTTTCACACTCCTCCGTGCCCGCATATTGCTTAAAAAGGGAACTAAAAATTTACCTTCATGGATTAATATAAGTTGATTAGCAAAGATTCCGATATGCAAAAATTCTGATTCCCTGAGTTGAGAACTCATTTTAACGTTATTAATAAAAAGTCATTTGAGACGACGCTGTTATGGAATATGTACAACGATTTCAAAAACTGTATTAATATAACGTAATTGACCCAATTTTATTAGAAGTACAAATAATGAATCTGGCATTTAAAGTCCAAAGTGCGGATCACACAAAACTTTTTGATGACATATCGGTTAATGTAAAGTTTAATAAATAGCATAATTGCACCTATGTATGCTTAAATTTCATTATTTGGATGATGAGATCGATCATGTACTTAATGAAATTTGCTATTTAAGTTAGTGTTTTGAAAATGCCTGTTTTGTCCATAATATTGAAGAATCGGAAAAATAATTAATAAACAAAAGTTAATTGAGTTCAAATAGCTCGAATTCAAGAGCTAAATTGCCATAAAATTTTACAACATAAACAAGTAAGAAAATTATAGTCGGTCTAGGCCGACTATACGATACCCTATACCATGCGTTTGGAGACCCTATCTCTTAGGCGCAACTAACTGGATATAGAAAATAAGCATAAACCAAATTTGAGTGGGATTTTTATTAATTTTTTTGGCTGCAGATATGAAAAAGTTCACATCGGGTGCTATATCTATATGTTGAGTAGGTCCAAAAATGGACCCATCCTGATTATGTTTGGTAAAGTCTCTTGTATTTTGCAAAAATATATACAAACAAAATGTGAGAAGAATCAGTGCAATATTTTTGTTTTTTGATAGATATAAGTGAAGATCGGGAAACAGCTCTATATGGGGCCTATGACTAAGAGTTGTCCCATAGGGATCATTTTTGGACTACTCGTTAATGGATGTAATAAATGCATACAAACCCAATTTGAGTAAGATCTATATGACAATTTGGATCTTATGGCAATTTATGCCGATTTCATAGGGGTCATTTGTATGGGGGCTAGGTCTGATCATGGACCGATTCTCACCAATTTCAATAGCGTTCATCCTATTGCAGATAAAAGCTTAAATACCAAATTTCATCAAAATATATTCATATTTGCGACCTGCATTTTGATTACAAGCTTTGTATGGACACACAGACGGACGGACGGACGGACATCGTTAAATCGAATCAGATAGTGATTCTGATTCGATCGGTATAATAAAAGATGGGTCTAGGTCAAATATTTTTGGTAGTTACAAACAGCAGCACAAAGTCATTATACCCAAACCACATAGTGGTATAGGGTATAAAAAGATCTTAAATCAGCGTGGGCAACATTTTTCAAAAAATCTGAAGATTTTATAAACTTTATAAAAGAATAATAAAATCTTTGAACAAGTACTTAACTTCAAAACTCAGTCAATGAATTCCCATTGTTGATATCATCAAGATTCGTTGTAAATATATTGACTTTTCCATACTCAAAGGCTGAAGTTGAAAAAGTGTTCAGTACATTTTTTTTAAAATAAAATAAGGAACGGAATGTCCTTAAACACTGTAAATTCTTTAATACACATTAAAGATGGACTAAATATTAAATTTATGTCCTAAATATGGAGAAGAAAACGGACACGATTTTATTTGTATATAAACAAAATAACGTATTTTATAAAATAACGTATTTTATTTTTTATTATAGCTATACACTTTTAACGTTTCATTAAATACTAAATGATCTCAAATTGACATATAATATACAAGTTTTTTGAAGATAATACAGTTTTTTTTTGCTCTTTTACTTGCATTCAAAATTAATGCCTTTTAACGCTTTTTGCGATACTTTTTGGCCTTTTTGCTTGAAAAAGTTGGCATCGCTGCTCTGATGACCTTAAAAATTAAAATTCAGTATTGCGCAAATCCTTTAAAAATCCATTTTAGATTGTGTAAATCCGTTCGAAATTATTAAGTTATTGAGGTTTAAATTTGGAAAAAATTGAAAAAAAAATTCATAACCTTATTTTTTTTTGTTTTGGATAAAATCGATTTCTGTGACTCTATGTTGACCTTCAAAAAATCGAAAAAAATTCTCAAAAATATTTTGGAAGATAAAACTTCAAATTCCGCTAAAAGAGGTGCAAAAACTTTAAAATGTTTGTTGTTAAACGCTTAAATTTCAGCTTTAACAAAAGTGGGTGACCTGTCGTGAAGACTTCTTATGTTTTTAGCTAAATGTTGTTCAATGAATTTATTATGAAATTGTTGTTTTAAGTCAGAACTCTTGATTTAAGGGGGGTAAGTACTAAAGAAACTGTGGAAAATTTTAAGAAAACATTTTAGGAAATAAAAAATTGTTTTCTAAACCTAAAACACCTTACTGTTCAGTTTTTTGTACCCCATACCACTAAGTGTGTTCATGCTGATGTTTGTAAATACCAAAAATATTTGACCTAAACCAACTGTTCATTGTGATTGACTTAGAATCAGTCTCTAGGAATCACTTTCTGAGTTTAGCGATGTCAGTACATCGGGCAGTCTGTGTGTTCATGTAAACCTTGCAATCAAACTATAGGTCGCAAATATTTTATTGAAATTTGGGATGTAAGCTCTTATCGACCATAGAATGATCGTTGTTGAAATTGGTGAACATCGGCGCCCCCATGTAAATAACCTCAGTCAGAAATTATTTTTATATCCTGCCATTGCCTCAGCAAAGTTGAATCCAAGACTCTCTCTGAAAACCCTTGGTATAGGGTATTGTATAGTCGGTCTAGACCAACTATAATTTTTATTTTTATGTAACAAATTTTTTAATGTGACACAAAAGTTGGGGTTTTTTAATTTTGACTTCAATTGACATAATAAAAGTTATGAAAAATCAAATCTTTAGAATTAAATAGTCACTTTAAATAGCTTTTGTTTTTCACAATCGGGTAATTATTAAGGTGGTTATATAGGCACCAGAAAAACTCATTTTATCATTATCTAACAATCGTATTAGACAATATTTTAACTTACAATCGTCTTCATATACTACAATAATGTGTCTTTCAATTAGAGAAATATTGTGCACAAAGTCTTCTTACAGAAAAACAAAACCTATAACTTATGCCGTTTTCTTTTCTGACAAAAAATGTCGCACTTTTTTGCCCTCTTTTCGAAAAGTGTATTTATTTATATATTCTGAATTAAGAGCAACCTTATCTTATACATCAATCGAAAGGTCTCAAAGTCGAGCCCTCGTAAATCACAAAAAATTCCAGCCATTGACTTCTTTCAGGTCATAGTGTGAGAATATTTCCCCATTGTTCCCCTTTTTTGAATATTTTCACCCTATGACTTCCAAGAGGATAATAATCAAAATTTTTTTGCATTTATAAACACAGCACTTTGAGACCTTTCGATTGATATATAATATAAGGTTGCTCTTTATTCAGAATATATAAAAAAATACACTTTTCCAAAAAAGGGCAAAAAAGGGCGACATTTTTTGTCAGAAAAGAAAACGGCATTAGTGTGCAAAATACCTATACACATTTTCAATTGTATTTTCAGATAACATCAAGTGATTTTCAGAAATGATCAATCGATTTTCAGAAAATATCAATTGAATTTCGGAAATTTGTTATTGTTTGCCAATATTTGGACTTATTTTTTTATAGAGTGGCAAATACAGTGCAATGACGGACTCTTCATGTGAAGAAGAATCCTTGCACCCAATTTTAAAAACATATTGAAAAAAAAAAAATAATAATTTTGTAGTTTACAAAAATTTTATAAATGAGTGTAATACTTAAAAAATATTATTCTATACAGCGTTCTGACTATTTTTCTGAAATTCAAGTGATGTTTTCTGAAATTCAATTGATGATTTCAGAAATACATTCGATTATTTCTGAAATACATTTGATGTTTTCTGAAGAACATTTCATAATTTCTAAAAATCAATTAATGTTTTTTTAAATATAAGTGATATGATTGATATTTTCTGAAATACGAGCACAATTCATTATTTCTTAAAAACAATTGATGCCTTCTGAAAAAAAAAAATAAAAATTAGAAAAGCTGTAGTTTTGGTAGGCAAGTTATTAGTTAATTATTTTTATTCCAATTTCGGTATAAATTGATGTTTAAAGGGATTCAAGTTTTTTAGTTACATAAAATAATGGAAGAAATAAAGAAATGTTGATTGGGAGCTAAGGAAAATTTTTGTGTTTTTTTTAATGAAGAGGTGGGAGATCATAAACATAATTTTCTGATAGTGGAGAAAAACATTTAAGTGAGATTTTGGACACATAACCCATTTTTTTTTATTATTTTCTTTTGTTCTATAGAAAAAATTCTGAATAACAAATGTCTTTCTTGCGTATTATTTAAGAGCCAAAAGGAAGACTTTAACCCTCAAATGCATTATTTAGCCATTTAGCATTTTTAGTTCAAAAAACATTGACGGACAATATCGCTAATATGCGCATTGCGAGCACTTGCCTTATAAGTCTAAACAATTATTGAAATTTGGCTGGAAATTCTGGTTTCATCTATCAATTTGTTATTTTTAATTATTTAAAGTTCGCGTAATTTCAATTTATTTTAGATTCAAGTAAGGTGTCTAATATTACTATTAATAATAATAAAACAAAACAACTATAAAAGGGTCTAAGAACCATAATGTAGCCATTTGACACAACGCATTTTTAAATAATTTTTTT
Source organism: Cordilura impudica (assembly GCA_963682025.1). Taxonomy (NCBI): domain Eukaryota; kingdom Metazoa; phylum Arthropoda; class Insecta; order Diptera; family Scathophagidae; genus Cordilura; species Cordilura impudica. Next base: position 70,638,919 of record OY821520.1, read on the forward strand.
TAATAAAAAAATTGTTGGGTATTTTTCTTGGTGCACACCAAGTAACCATATAAAAGAAACGTTAGAAAAAAAGGTTATGCATTTAAGGATTAAGGCCTGAGCATCTAAGGAGTGAGATCGAAAAAATCTTTTTTTATTTTATTTATTTATTTAAAGTCTATGGAATTACAAATATCCTTACATACTAATGTATTTAGTGTATATAAATAGATATAACAAATAAAATAATGACGATTTAATTATTTAGATATAGAATAATTTTACGTTTCAAAGATTCTTTATTTTCGGACAAATCTATGATGTGGTAAATTCCATTAAATTGCTCACACAACCGGCGAAATGGATCATTATTAGCATAGTTAAATCGAAAATAATTTATATTTAAGATCCTAAAGCTTCTTGTAGGTCTCGATGGAATATTAATTTGAATTCTACTTAACAAGTAATTGGAGTCAATGTCGCCATGGAATAGACTGAGCAAAAAGGAAATGCTAAGCATAGTTCTACGACTTTTCAGTGTCAGTAACTTGATTAGTTTGAATTTATAAGAGGATAAGCCACGAGAGTTCCAACCAAGTCCACGTAGGCAGAATAAAAGAAATTGTTTATGGACGGATTCGACGAAATTTATATGAACTAGCAGATTCCAGCCCTCGAAATTCGATCGCAAATTCTAGGAAATTTTATTTTTTCATTAAATAAAGACCCTAGAAGTATGCCAATCAATTATAGCCAATTCACAAATCAACACAAAAAACAAACTAATTTTTATTACAAACACATTAACAAATTTAATAAGCACACACATAACGGTGTGTAATTTTATGTATGTGTTAGTAGCAACTTTAGATGCAATTTACTCAAAATAAAGGAAAAAAATTTAAAAATCTGTAAATCTGCAAAACGGCCAAAAAGAAATACCTTTCAAATAATATACGTTTGATCAAAATTGGGATAAAACGGTAGAACAAAACATCAGTCACAAGAAATCGCACAGCCTATTAATATTATAGATAATGTAACACGGATCCCATATTATAGAACCATATTCCAGGATAGGATGAACTAGCGATGCATATAGCCGTTTGGTTACATATGGATCAGAAAATTCTTTAATCCATCGCTTCATAAATCCAAGCTTTGTTTATTGCCAAAGATATATGCCGACGAAAATTTAAGCTATGACGTAATGAAATGCCAAGATCTAAAATGCTAAGATCGTAAGAATGTATTAACAGAGTCCAGTTTACTGCTATTCACAAAATAAGTAGTATGTAAATTTTTACATCTGTAAAAGGACATGTGATGGCATTTTTTTATATTGAACTCCATAAGGTTTATATTGCACCATCCATAAAAATTATTTAAATCGGTTTGTAGCAAAAAATTTTGAAAGTAATTTTGAAGAGAGGAAAATAGTTTAACATCATCAGCGTATAAGAGCATTTTAGAATGTTGAATAACAGAAGGGAGATCGCTGATAAATAAAGTAAAAAATACAGGAACAAGATGACTTGTGGAACATCAGTTATCTTTAAAAAATATATCAGTTAATATGCTTAACTAGAATCTTGCTCATTTGTTGTTTGTGTGATTAAAATAAGTGATGAACTAGAAATACTTGCTAAAATTATTAAATATTTTCAACAAAATCCAACTCGGCCAAAGAATCAAAGATCTGTCGTCAAACTCTTTCTAACGTTATTTGAAAGTATCAAAAATATTTGACTGTTGATAGGAAACATAGTTTTGGAAGAAACATGCCTATGATGCCCAGTGCTCGAACCGTTTGTTGCGAAAACTAAAGGTTAATGCAAGTTGTAAGAGACACAAAATAAAAACTTTCCAGACAAAAACGCTGTAAAAAATTTAGAGGCTAAAAACAGAGCAGGCAAATTTCGCTTCAGAGCAACATCTCTAATATAAGTAAAAAGTACAATATGTACAATTTACAAACCATATATCACATATGGCAACTCTTACGAAGCTGAGAATAGTGAAAATTAGAAGTTTAAATGCAAAAATATTAAAAAATAACGATTGTTTGTGTGGACAAAGTTATATCTTCTCATATTAATGCGTAGTAAAAAATGTATGGTAACTAAACTGATTCTTAACCATACTGCTTCTAAACCTGACTTTAGGTATGTGAGATAGAAGCAGGTTCAAACCTCACGGCCGCCCTAAGTAGAAAAATTTCATATAGAAACAATGTATTCAATTAAAAACATAAGAATTTATCACAATGTTCAATAAATCCCTGATGAAGGCTGAAATGTCAGAACTTAGTCTGATTAAAAATACAGTGTAATTATGAATTTCAGAAATCTATGCTTTCTTCTTCTCTACCGCGCACCATTGAAAATTGGAATCATGTTTCATAAAAAAATACTCCTGCTGCTTAATGGATGATGAAACGAATGTAGTGGCAGATTTTTGGCAGCTCCCGGGTTAACATTTTTATGTTGCTTATCATCGAGCAAATGTTTAAGATACGTTTAGGAGCCAAAAGCAGGAGAAATTTCCATTGGTTGCAACGGGCTTTATAAATACCGAAATACATATTAAGGAGTGTTTGAAAAGAAAACTACTTCCTATCATAAGCCAGTGTACAACTGGCCCGATTTGCCATGCTGTCACTACGGTAAGAAAGTTTTTGAATGGTACATGAACAATAACGTGGTTTTTGTACTAAATCCTCTGAAATATCTGGAGCTTAGATCAGTAGAGAGATATTCGGTTCTTGTGAAAGGGAGTTGAATACCACAAAAAAGGTGTTCCAAAATGTGAAAGATTTTAAGCAGACAACCTGTTTCGAAAAAGTGAAAGAAACCACTATAATCTCGCTAATGGAAGGGTTCCCTCAATTTCCATAATTTTATAAGTAGTAATTAGAACTACAATAACTAGCAGATTCCATAGCTCGAAATTCGAGTGTAATTTATGCAACTTTATTTTTCAACTTAGCCAATTCACAAATCAACACTTTTTTGGTTTATTATTGTAAATGAAGAAAACAAACTCATTAGCACACACAGTAACAAATTTAATAAACACACACATAGCATATGTATAATTTTATGTTGTGTTAGTAGCAACTTTAAATGCAATTTACTCAAAATAAAGGAAAAAATTAAAAAATCTGTAAATCTGATTAACAGCTAAAAAGAAATACCTTTCAAATAATATACGTTTGATCAAAATCGGGATAAAACGGTAGAACAAAACATCGGTAACAAAAAATCGCCTAGCCTATTAATATTATAGATTAACTTTTATTGTAGGATCAAATACAGAGTTGTAAACGAATCATTCATTTTTGAATTAATTCGCGAATCATTCATGCACTGAATTGATAAAATTTTGAATTAATTCTTTTCGTCAAAAAACGAATTGAATGAAATTTGAATCAATTCATTTAAATTTAGCAAACATGAATTGCAATTCATTTCCAATTCAAATGAATTGGGCAAAATTTCCAATTCAAATGAATTGGGCAAAATGAATTGCAATTCATTTTTAATTCAAATGAATTGGTAATATGAATTGCAATTCATTTCCAATTCATTTGAATGGAATTTGAGTTAATTCAAATGAGTTAGAAAAATTAATTGCAATTCATTTCCAATTCATTTGAATTAATTCAAATGAACTCGTTTCCAATTCAAATGAATTGGGCAAAATGAATTGCAATTAATTTTTAATTCAAATGAATTGGTAATATGAATTGCAATTCATTTCCAATTCATTTGAATGGAATTTGAATTAATTCAAATGAGTTAGAAAAATTAATTGCAATTCATTTCCAATTCATTTGAATTAATTCAAATGAACTCGAAAAATGAATGTGCAATTCATTTCCAATTTATTTGAATTGAATTGATTTTGATAAATAAATGTAAAGAAGCATTACTCCCGTTTTTTTTATAAATTATTAATAGATTTTAAATATTAAATATGTCTTGTTATTCAGCGTATGTCAAAAGCGAAATAAGTAGTACCTGAAGAAACAAACTCCAAACACCACGTTTACTTCAATTGAATGCAATTCATTTTTGATTTGATAAATATGAATTACAAGTTTTTTTGTAATTCATTTGAATGAATTCAAAATCAATTAAGTTCAAATGAATTGGAAATGAATTGCAATTCGTTTTTCTAACTCATTTGAATTAATTCAAAATCAATTCAATTCAAAAATGAATTGCAATTCATTTCCAATTCAATCAAATTTCATTCAATTCTATTTTTTGGTGAAAAGAATTAATTCAAAATTTAGCTAATTCGTAATGAATTGAATTCAAAAATGAATGTTCCATTTACAACTCTGATCTAATACACAGAAAAAGCCCTGTTATCCGGAATGCTTGGGGATGAGAGCATTACGGATAATCGAAGATGCCGGTTAATTGAACGTTTCATTAAAACTGCAAATTTTACGAGAATTTCGCTTAATTTCTTATTTTAGGATTACCCTTTATGGGTTTTAAAAATATAAACCAGAGAATAACACTGGTCTACAAATTAAAGAAAAAATTTACTGCAGAAACGAAGCATGTTTTTTAACTAGTCTTGGTGCGCTGAATTCGAATCTGGCATAAAAATTCGCCTATCACGTCTTGTTAATTTTTTATCGCATGCTGGCAATACTGTAAAACAGTCAATACTGACACTACCATGTCACAATTATTAATTTGACAGAAGCCCACATTCATTCTAAATGTGATTGTGTGTTGCTCATTCAAGCTATTTATTTTTGCGTTGCGTGTGGTGAATATTTGGTTGGAAAAAAAGGATATGCAATATCAGAATCATTAAAATATGCAAATTTATTTTATTTATTTTTTGTTTTGCTGTCAGAAACTTGGACAAACCGTGGACACCGACAATGTTTTGCAATAATTGCAGAACTGTTTTATAAAAGTGGTCAAATGGCAAGAAGATGTATTTCGATTTTTCAATTCCAGTACTTTGGAGAGAGTCAAGTAACCACCAAACCGATTGTTATTTATGTTTAACAAAAGTTGCTGGATACAATGTGAAAAATCGAAAAAATATTACGCGAATGTGCCATCGGTTTCCAAACCAGTTCAACATCCACCAAATGATCCATTACCAGTCATTCCCAGTGCTACAAGCAGTGAGTTCGAAACATCTTTCACTAGCAGTGGTAGTTTGTATGAGGCTGATGATGAACTGACTCAATCTGAGCTGAATGATCCAATTCGGTATTTACATTTAACGAATCAAGACGCAGAATTACTGGCTTCACGTATGCAGCAGTGGAAACATCTTGCAGTTGGGACAAAAGTAACAATCTGTAGAGATAGAAGCTTGGAATTGGCTGCATATTTTGAAAAGAAACACTCTATTCTATACTGTACTGATGTTGATGATTTATTTCAAAAAATGAACCAGCCATATGACAAAACTGAATGGAGATTATTTGTTGATGGCTCTAAGTACAATTTAAAGGCTCTTCTTTTGCATAGTGGGAATGAAAAACCATCCATACCAATTGCTCATGCCATTAATACAAAGGAAAATTACGAATCAATGACTGCAATTTTGACATTACTCAAATACAACGATCATAAATGGAAGATCTGTGATGACCTTAAGGTGTGTGATTTAAGTTTCTTTGTATCTATAGTATAGACCATAGTAAATAACTGTAAATTTACCTGTTTCAGGTCATTGGTTTTGTTTCAAGGAGGTTTCACAAAATATTGTTATAGTCGCGCTACATGTGATCATTGCGTTAGAATAGAGCGGCAAAAAAGAACTGAGTATTCATCACGAAAACAAAACATTTCAAATAAACCATTAATTGATCCAAATGACGTTCTTCTTCCGCCACTGCACATAAAATTTGACATTTTAAGGAACTTTATAAAGGCTCTGGACAAAGATGGTGCAGCATTTAAATATTTGTTAGCGGCTTTCCTAAAATTTCATATGCTCAAATCAAAGAAGGCACTCAGATCAGGAAGCTATTGAATGATGACAATTTTTCACAATGTTTATTAGAGATAGAATATGAAGCCTGGAAATCTTTCAAGAGCATCGTGGACAGTTTTCTTGGAAACAATAAGAGTGAAAACTACAAACAAATTGTTGCTGAATTATTGAAAAATTATCACGAATTAGGTCTACGAATGTCACTAAAAATGCATTTTCTTCATTTCCTTGATAATTTTATTCAAAGAAATTATCAAGGATTTTGGGACAAAAGCATGCTGGTAGACTATTGCTGGACTCTAATACGTGAAACCGATTCAACAAAATACAGACAACGTTTAAATAACGCCATTCACTTTTAAAAATACATTGATTTTTAAATAACTAATGATTTTTATGTAAAAAAAACTAACAAAAACATTTTTTTTTGTATCTCGAAAACCTGACGTGACAGAGAAAAACCAATTACAGATTCGAATTCAGCCCACCAAATTACCAAATTAGTCCAAAACCTTGTTGGCTAGTGTAATTATCTTCTATTGCAGTATCTCTTACACAGTAAAAGGCCCTGTTATCCGGAATACTTGGGAATGAGAACATTACGGATAATCGAAGATACCGGTTGATTGAACGTTTCGTTATTTAATATAATTATTTTTAGGATTATCGTTTATTGGTTTTCAAATTATGAACCAGAAAACAATTTTGTTATCCATCATTTCATTGAGTTTTATTTTCAGTGAATCCCCGAATAGTTAAAAAAAAGTGAAAGAGAAAAACGCAACAAAATCAAAAAAAATTAAAATTCAGCTTAACTGAATGTTCTGGTTAATTGGATGCCGAATAATCGGGCTTGCACTATAATTTCAACTTCATAAAAAAAAATCAAAACTTTGGATTCAATGGTTCCCTTTTTTTTAAGTTTATGTCTGTTAAGATTTTTTCGATCTCACTCCTTATCTAATATTTGAAATTTGATACAACAAAAAATTATATAAAAAATAATGAGAGTAACTGTTAATTGATGAAATATTTTTCATACTTACTTAAAAAAAAAAGATGAGCTTAATTGAGCGCCTTCCCACAAATTAATACGATGAGAAATTATGATCATTTAGAATGATGACGATGTTGCAGCAGTAGAAGCTGTTGTTGTTGCTGGTGGTGCTGGTGATTGCTGCTATTTGATTCGTGTTAGACTGAGGCGGTGGTAGAACAAGTGTAAAAATTGGCACATTAAAAGTCGTTTTATTGTTTTATGAAAAAAAAAAAAAAAAAAAAAAAAAACAAAAACACTTTAAAATGAGGGGGGATGGTGAATCGATCTGATTGACTGACAGTAGTCAACGTTATATTCTAACTTGTAATTATAATATGACACGCTAAAAACTCTCAGCAGCTCCCTCTAAATAAAAATCCAATTTTTGTTTGTCGAAGGTGTTGAGAAAATAATTATCATTTTGCCATTATTTAAATTCTGCTGGTTTACCCTATTTCCTTCTTCAAATTTTTGTTGTTCTGTATCGTATCATAAAGTAAATTTTGAAATTCTTAACAAGAACTTGTTAGATACGTTTTTTTTTTTATAAATTATTAGTTAAATATGTTCTTCATTTTAACATATTGTTATAAATGGCTTTTTATTTGATAAGATAAGATTTCATTTAGAGTCTGTTTTGATTTTACAAAACACACAGTTGTTGGTTGTTGGTTCTAAGTTTGTGTGTTCATCAAGACGTTGCTTAAAAATACAACGTCATCATTTTGTTCTGTTTGTTTTTTGTTTAATGATTATTATCAGTGAACAATTTTTTTTTATATTTATGTTTTTTTATGTAATTTTTTATAGTTAACTACTTAATTGTTTAGTGATATGATATTCCTTTTATATATGGCAGGACAACTTTTTTTTTAATTGAATTCATTAATAAATTAAAATGTATTTTTTAAGATAAAATAAACTTTAGGAATGTCTTGTTTTATATAAGAGAAATACTTTGCGTAAAGGTTTTGTTACAAAAAAATAAAAATAAAAAAAAATATCGAACAATTCACCTAATTTTTGACAACCAAAAATATTTAATTGAGGAGGAGCTCATTTTGCTTTTTTTCAGTGTATAATCAAAGTGAATCGTTTAATATTTCTTATACTGTTTCGTTGTCTTTTTTTATGTAAATTATTGTACTTTTTTATTAAGAAAGTCAAGGAAGTTTTTATTTGATTATAAAATAAAATAAACTCACTTTTAATTCTGAGTATTTGAATATTTATCAATTCAACAGATTAACAATTTTCCGTTATTTTGGATCAGAAAGCCTGTTATATGTATTTGGTCTTCATCATAAAAACCACATGTGGTAAAAATTGTATCAAAGTAGGCTACAAATACTTTGTTTTATTAGATCTCCAGTAGCGATAATTTAAGTATTTTTCTCGTGAGTTCAATCAAAAAATTATATCAATTATATTGAAGAAATTTAATAATTTAATTTAGTTTTAATTATTATTTTTCTGCTAACTCAAATTTTCTAAATTTGTAGCACAAAACTCAATATTGTATTTTTTGTTTTTGTTTTAGCGATTAAAATTGCTTTAAACATGATATCCAACAAAAAAAAAAAAAAAAAAAAAAAAAAATCTCCAAAGTTTTATTATACCAGCCAATTTAAAATTCAATTAAATATTCAAATTTTATTATTTCTTTTATTACATTTCTACTGTGATATCGTTCGTTAAAAAACCTTTTTAACCTGTTTTCTTTTAAAAATTCAATACAGGTAGCCGCCCCTGCTTGCTAACAACCTGTATTACTTTTAACAAAAAAAAAAAATATCTTCTACCCATTTTAAAATTTTATTAAAAACTCAAAAAAAGCCATGAACTTGTTTTCTAAAATCTTAACAAAAAAGTGGCTTGTAAAACCAGTTCTTCATTTTGAAATATAATCTATACAAAAAAAAAAAAAAAATTAAGAAATGAAGGAGCATCAAAAGATCTTTATAAAAAGATATTTCACCTGGAAACAAGCTATACATACTCGTACATATACACATCGCTATATGAACTTTACCAAAGAAAAGGGTATTGTAACTAGTTTATTTTCAAAACTAAAAAAGAAATATCATGTAAAGCAGTAGAAGAAAAACATAAAAATAATACTAAATAAAAAGCGCATGAGCAGCCATATTGGATTTAAAGAAAATAAATAATAATTACAAAATTGCAAAAGAAAAATGAAATATTACTCTTTAGGCGAATTTTATTTCTCTTTATAAACTCTCTTCGAAAGTATTTTTTTTGTAATGAAAACCGGTAGTTTTGAGTGAGTCTATTTTACTTTAGAAAAAACTCTCTTCTTATGTGAGTGAGCTTTTCTCTTTCTCACATGTTTGCTGTCGCTCTTTTTTTGAGTTTTAAGAATTTTGAAAAATTAAAGATTTTCGTATTTTTTTTTTTTAATATTTATACAATTTTTATTGTTTTTTTTTTTTTTTTTTTAATTTTTATTGTGGTTTGTAACTTATGGTAAATTTGTTTCTTTTTTTATCTAAATTTTATTTATAAAAAAATATATTTTTGATTTTAGTCTAAAAAAAAATGCAAACATTTTTTTTTCTTATGCTTAATACTTCTAACAGAAAAACCTCACAGCATTTTTGTGATTTTTTTATCCCGATATTTAAAATTTTTTTGTTTTATAAATCCCCCTATTTTTGTGTGTGTGTTTTTTTAAAGTAGTTTTTGTTTTCGTTTAAAATCTTTAAATTAATTTAGTAAAAAAAAAAAATAAAAATAAAGAAATTCTTTCATACATATGCCAAACATTTAGGGATCCATACGTTGTTTATGACTTGTACTACCACCTAATTCTTGGGCGAGATCTGCTATCACTTCTTTGTAGATCAAAGGATCAATATTTTTGCCCAATTGATATAATAAAAACCAATCACCAATGTTGCAACGTTTAGCTACGGCTTCCACGTCTTCACTTTCAGCCAAACGTGAACGGGCACGCAGTAATAAATGTCTCAATTTGGGACCCATAACAACAGCAATGCGGTAGACCAAGGAAATGCCGGATAAGATAGATAAGATGATAAACCAAAACCATAAGAAGACATAGATTTTCTCGTTGACAATATTCAAAGGCAGCACACAGAGACCATCGAATTTCTGTACCGAACCAGAAGGACCATATTTGTGGAATGTACATTTGGTAACTTTAGGAAATACACGGGCCATCGGATCAATACGCTCATCGGGTTCCATTTCGGTAAATTTCAAAACGTCACTACCGTAGGTGGAGAATTCACCATCCAAGAAGAAGTCCACAAAATAGATTTGACCAATGACATTGATAAAATTTAAAGCTTCACACAAAAAGAAACGGAAGGCATAGAAATTATGACGATTAATGTTGTCGACGAAATATTGCACCAATATCTTTTTGCGATCCTTTTTACATTCTTCATTCACTATGGGGCTGTTCAAGTCCATAACTAACATTTTCAAACGGCCACCTTCCCATGATTTCCATAAATAGCGTGGTACATAAAATAATATAGCCTGGAAGAATAGCACGAAACACACCCACTGATAGTATTTATGATATTTTACTTCATCTTCTCCTTCCACATGAGATCCTACGCCCGGTTGTACAACATCACGGCCGGTAATGCCAGTCAAACGTTCGGGTACCGTAAATGTGGAGTAAATCCAACAATATGTATCCATAACACCAAGAGGAATTTCATCGACTATACAATCAATAGGATCACCAATATACTGTCTGGAGGTTACCAATAAAGAAAAGGCAATCAATATGATCACCGTCGCTTTGTAATGCATACGAAAGACATTGTTATCGATGCAAACCTGATCGATTTTCAAGAGCCCCTTAACGGAGCCAAAAACATCAAACATTTTATTGCAGTTTTACAACAATCCGCGGTAAAAAACAACACTTGTAAAATATGTGTTTTAAAAAGTTCGTTTTTTGTTTATTTCTATTAATTTAAAATTGCGCTATTATCACTTAAACTTCATAATAATTTAAGTTTATCAATTTTTGCTTGCAATAAATAAGAAACACACGCGTTATCGTATAATTTATTTATTTATTTTTTTTTTGTTGTCAATAAAATTCGAGTTTTAGATTTTTGTTAATTATTCTCTAAAACGAGATAATTTTATTTTGTTTGTTTAGTTTAAAAAATAATTTCACTTAATTTTTATAATTTTATACGCTGTGACACCGTCACTTAAGCGTTCTGTTCGAATAGAAATTTTCAACTGTTTTGGTTAGATCCCTAACGAGTTAATACTCCGTATTTTTACATATCACACAATTTGAGTGCTTTCCATAACTCTCACCTATACTGAAGCAATGGTTTGTCACAGTAGTAGTGAGCAACTGCATGAGAGCTGGGCAGAGAGAGTGTGAGAAATTGTGTATTAGTGGTGGTGATATAAGTATTGGTGGTGATACAACAGGTATGCTTTCCAGATACAGCATAAAAACTCATGCTTTAAACTTAGGCATACATACATACATACGAGTACTTCAGGTATGTTTTATGGCTTGAGTTTCTTTTCTATTTTGTTTCTTCGTCTTTCTTACTTTTGCTGTGGGGTGGATCATATTTTGTTGCTGTTTGGCCAAACTGCACTCTGGCAGTGTTAGACAAACATTAAATCCTAATTGGCAACGTTACCAATAAGGAAAAATTAAGATTTAAAATTCGATACAAAGCTAAATTAAAATTATTTTGGATTTTTAATTAAGATAGTTGAATTAAAATTTTATTTGAAATTATTTAGGGTTTGCCCTCATACAAAACAATTTGCGATACTCTGTATTTTACTTTGCATCCAATGCACTATTTCAGTTTGTGACTTTTTCTATGTATTTTTGTTTTAAATTCTTTATTCATCTTCTTTTGGACCAGTTTGGTTTATGTACTAGTGTACATAAATACATATGCGGTATGTAGGTACATATCTGCTTGAACAAATGTGGATATTTAAACTGGGTTTTAATATAATGTTTTGGGAAAAGGGATAATTTCTGTATGCGTCATAAATTACAACATATGTATGTGTTTGTAGATAGGGTTGTCATACCATCAACATAAGTTCAAATTAATATTGTTGCCACATTTCTGATTAAAATTTAAAGTGGCTAGCAAAACTTGTTAAACTAAATGCAAATACTGTGGCTGGCAGCTTCCAACAACCTAAACCTGCTATAACTTATAAATTAAATCAAATAGAGAAAATATTTAAAAAAGATTTGAAATTTCTTAATATCTTTTTTCATGTTCTACATTATTTTATGAAAAAAATGAGAACAAAATTCAGCTTTTTTCAAATTGATCACCTTATTTGATCCAATGTACCTCTAACAGTAATGATACCGTTATGTCTTTAAAGTAAAATTCAATTATTATTCACTTTCGTTTTGGTTTGTCTTTTCTATTACTTTTTATCATAATTTTAGTCTCTTCTAGGAAGTTGAAGTGTTATAAGCAGGTATTTATTTTTAAATATGGGTCGACACACAACCATTGAGCAACGAGAGTTGCTCGTCATTTGGAAAAACTCAGCGTAAAATAGCATAAGTAGTAAATTTACGTGCATCTATAGTTCAACACACAATAGAATGCTTTTTGCATGAGAATAGAGTAAAAACAAGGGCAGAATTGCACCAAATAAAATGCTGATCCAAAGCGACGAACGATGGATGGATGGAAAAGTTAATCAAAACTCAAGGTTATCGGCACAAAAATTGGCAAATACTGTAGTGTATCAACAATTCGGCGTGATGAACGCCAGCTAGCATTTGAAATACCCTAGTACAGAGCTGAAATGGTGGTGGCAGCGTTATAGTGTGGGCCTGCGTGGCCGCAACGTGCGTTGGAAATCCAGTTTCTATTGAAGGTAACAAAACAATGTATCTGAACATTCTTAGAGAGAACTTAGTTTAAAGTGTTGCAAAAATAGGTCTGAGCGGCTTCTTTCCGTTTTACCAGTATAATGACCTTTAACACAAGTTAAGTGTTTTTAAGACTTGGCACTTCAAAAAATCAGAAATCACAACATTTCAAGCAAAGAAGCCTTGAAAAGTGCATTGCTAGAGGAGTGGATTTAAATAACGCCAGAAACAACACAAAAACTTGTTGACTCCATAGCAAAAAAGCTTTAGGATGTTATAGAGCAAAAGGGTTACAAACCAAATTATTAAAACTAGCAGATTCCAGCCCCGAAATTCGAGTGCAAATTCTAGGAAATTTTTATAGCCAATTCACAAATCAACACAAAAAAACAAACTCATTTTGATTACAAACACATTAACAAATTTAATAAACACACACATAGCATTGTATAATTTTATGTATGTGTTAGTAGCAACTTTAAATGCAATTTACTCAAAATAAAGGAAAAAAATTTAAAAATCTGTAAATCTGGAAAACAGCTAAAAAGAAATACCTTTCAAATAATATATGTTTGGTCAAAATCAGGATAAAACGGTAGAATAAAATATCGGTCACAAGAAATCGCCTAGCCTATTAATATTATAGATAAACTTTTTGATCAAACCTTGTTATTTTTTAGTTCATAATACAGGGTTTCGAACCGAACCCGAACCCGGAACCCGTTCCGGTTCAAGCTTTTTTAAAAAATTGTGAACCCTGAACCTGGAACCGTTCCTGTCTGAAAATGGGTTCAGGTTCAATATATGATTTTTTTTCAGCGAAAAAAAAATATTGCAGTTTCTCTTTCTTGATATTTGATTTTATTGTTCGCTGAAAATTTTTTTTGTTCATTAACATAACGTGAGAAAATTCTAATTCATGAATGAACAAGATAATGTTTGTTTTCTTTGTTTTCTCTAGTAATTTGTATTTTTGTATTTCCCCATTATAATTTTATTTGGTTTTTAGTTTTCTTAAGTGATGCAAGCAAAATTTTTTAATAAGTAATATAGGTACTTAAATATTTTCATAAGTAAACAGGTACGTAAAATGTAGTTTTTTAAATAGTGTGTAATAATTAATTTTTTTTAAAATAGGGTAGTGTATAATAATTAGTTACAGGTTGAACATTTACGATAATTATAAATTAACAGCCTTTAAGTGTGTGATTTTTTATTGAGGTACCCAATTTTAATTATTTTAAATTAGATGTCGGAAAATCCTGTTCAGAAACGTTTTGACTATGATTCTACCACAGATAAGTCTACATGTAAAAAATGCTCGTTTGTTATGAAAGGTAAACATTCTGCTAATTTGGGTCGACATCTCAAACGAAAGCATCCAGATGAATATCGAATTATTAATGAGGAGATGAATATTCAACCGTCAACGTCAGAAAGTTTTAAAAAACATAAAATGCAGGATAAAAATTCAACTTCCCTGGAAAATTATTTTGGATTAATCAAAATTAATATGACAGCAAAATGTTTCACGGAAGCTTGCGTTAAATTAATTACTATTAATGGTCGCCCGTTTACCATTTTTAAAGATTCAGGGATGCGTGATATTATAGAACCTATAGGTATAATGAAATCACTGCACCTTACTGTAAATTCAGAAAATATTAAGGATTGAATAAATGATAAGGCAAATGAAGTGAAAAATATTATTAAAGGTGAAATTCGAAAAAAATTTATATCTCTAAAAATTGATTCAGCATCTCGGCTTGGTAGAAGCGTAATTGGAATTAATGCTCAGTATATTTGTAATGGAAAAATTTATTTAAGAACATTAGCAATGTACGAGATTGATGATCGACAAACAGCTAATTATATAAAAAATGTCATAATCGAAGTGATCCAATCTTATGACATAATTATAAATCAAGTTTACTCAGTTACGTCTGATAATGGTAGAAACATGCTAAAAGCTGCCGAATTGCTACGAAATGAATTTGAAGTTTCTGAACTTGAAGAAGTAGAAGAAGAAGATGAAATAAACGAATTAACTGAAAACAATGAAGATAAAGGACTAGAAATGTTATCCAATATACATGGTAATATCATTCATTTCAGATGTGTAGCTCATACTGCCCAATTGGCAGTTTATGATACTATAAATTCAGTTAAACAAAAGATTGATAAATGCAGAAATATTTGTAAAAAGTTGAGGGTGCCTAATAGAACCTCTTTAGCAAAAAAATTAGGAACAAAAAAAGCAATCCTTGATTGTCCAACTCGGTGGAATTCTACTTTTGATATGCTCCATCGCTTGTTAGATTTGAAAACGTTTTGCTCAGATATAATAGATCCTGAACTAAGTATGGATGATAAAATGTGGGATTTTGTTTCAGATTTCATTAAGAATTTCGAGCCAGTTAAAAAGTTAACATTAAAATTACAAAATGAACAGATGAATTTAGGAGATTTTTATGGACTATGGTTGAAATTTAAATTAGATTTAGAGAGAAATACTAATAAACAATTAGGTGCTGACTTGTACTTACATATCCTTAAACGTGAAAACTATTTTATTGAAAATGAACTTTTAAATGCTGACGTGTATTTGGATCCTAGATTTCGACTAATGTTAAGTAATGAAAATACTGCCAAAGCTTAAAACCAAATTTTAACAACAATAAAAAACTTAAAAAATTTACATCTACATATGGAAAAGCAAACACAAACTAGCACAGAAACAAAGAATGCTGACGCAACAAAATTAATACCTAGTTCTTCGGATGAGGAAGACAGCCTGGAAGAATTGTTAAAGAATAAGGAAAAAAAAAGTCAATTGCAGATGCTGCATTAAAACAAAAAATAGTAACAAATGCACTGTTGATGTTTCGATTAAAAATTAATTCGAAGTTTATGAAGCCTATCCCAGGATTTCTGAAGGAAACAATATTTTAGAATTTTGGGAACAAAAAAAAACATAAAATTCCGCTACTTTATGAGGCCGCTCAAGTCGTATTAGCTGTCCCTGCAACACAAGTCAGTGTTGAGCGAGCTTTTTCAGCACTGAAATTTGTTTTATCGCCACAAAGAGTGCATATGACTGAAGAATCATTAAGAAATATTTTATTTGTTAGATTAAATGGAAATTGTTTCGAAAAATAAATAACTAATAATAACAATAAATAATATACTTTTATTTACTTTTCTATAATATATTTTTTTAATTTACCAGAAGCATTACAAAATGACATTAATCACTAAAAATTCGATTTTTTTTGGTAATCTTTTTGAACCCGAACCCGAACCTGAACCCACCAAATTTAAATTTGTTGAACCCGTACCCTTACCCGGTCCTGAAATTTTCGGGGTTCGAAACCCTGTCATAATATGTTACATTAAAAAAAGCTCATCAACTTAAATTAATTAATTTTTTTTATTTAATATTTTTCTTTTGAAGAGTATATAGTAAAATATGAATGAAATTAATTACTAATTTTTAAGTAAAAATGTTTCTTATTAAACCGTCTTTTAAATTTTCAATCTCATTTAGTTTAAGAGTTTCAAGGATTTTTATCTTCAGCTAATTTGCATCAAATAAGCTGGCAACCTGTATAGTACGTCCAACTGAATTTTTTTTTTTTTTTTTTTTTATATATTTCGTCCTTTCTGAAAGACAAATAAGAAACGAATTCAAAACGAATTCAAAAATGTGTTTTGATTTTATTTGTTTTGTTTTTTTTTATTTATACGAAGATTTCAACAGAGATAAAAATAGCTTAATTTAGAGCGAGATTGCTTTTTTACTAAGTTAAATTCATTGGTGCTTTGGCCAAATTTCAACTATTAGTAGCCCTAAATTGTGGTAATTTCATTGAATTTGTGACGTCTTTCTTCACTGGATTATTATACAATCTGATCTTTGGTTATAACATGTTCAAACTTAGTCCTTATACAAATGTCAAGTCTGCGTTGGACCTTAAGTAATATAAGATTATGAATTTTCTTTTTAAACTTTAATAATAAAAAAATGAAAGACTGTTGGCCCCATTTAAAGCAGCCATCGATCGATAGATATTCAATACCATACTTTTGTTTTAACAAGTAAGAAAATTATAGTCGGTGTAGACCGACTATACGATACCCCATGCGTTCAGAGACCCTATCTCTTAGGCCCAACTAACTGGACATAGAAAATAAGCAAAAACCAAATTTGAGTGGGATTTTTATTAATTTTTTTGGCTGCAGATATGAAAAAGTTCATATCGGATGCTATATCTATATGGGGACTAGGTCCAAATATGGACCGATCCTGATCATGTTTGGTAAAGTCTCTTGTATTTTGCAAAAATATATACAAACAAAATCTGAGAAGAATCAGTGCAATATTTTTGTTTTTTAATAGATTTAAGTGAAGATCGGGAAGCAGCTCTATATGGGGCCAAAGGGATCATTTTTGGACTACTCATTAATGGACGTAATGAACGCATGCAAAACCCAATTTGAGTAAGATCTATATGACAATGGGGATCTTATGGCAATTTATGTCGATTTCATAGGGGTAATTCGTATGGGGGCTAGGTCTGAACATGGACCGATTCTCACCAGTTTCAATAGCGTTCATCCCATAGCCGATAAAAGCTTATATACCAAATTTCATCGAAATATATTCATATTTGCGACCTGCAGTTTGATTACAAGGTTTACATGGACACACAGACGGACGGACGGACGGACGGACATTGTTAAATCAACTCAGAAAGTGATTCTGATTCGATCGGTATAATTAAAGATGGGTCTAGGTCAAATATTTTTGGTTGTTACAAACAGCAGCACAAAGTCATTATACCCAAACCACATAGTGGTATAGGGTATAAAAATGGCATCTCTATAATACGAGAACACATTCCTATGTAATATTTATACCCTATACCACTATGTGGTTTGGGTATAATGACTTTGTGCTGCTGTTTGTAACAACCAAAAATATTTGACCTAGACCCATCTTTAATTATACCGATCGGATCAGAATCACTTTCTGAGTTGATTTAACAATGTCCGTCCGTCCGTCCGTCCGTCCGTCTGTGTGTCCATGTAAAGCTTGTAATCAAACTGCAGGTCGCAAATATGAATATATTTTGATGAAATTTGGTATATAAGCTTCTATCGGCCATGGGATGAACGCTATTGAAATTGGTGAGAATCGGTCCATGTTCAGACCTAGCCCCCATACAAATTACCCATATGAAATTGACATAAATTGCCATAAGATCCAAATTGTCATATAGATCTTACTCAAATTGGGTTTGTATGCGTTCATTACATCCACTAATGAGTAGTCCAAAAATGATCCCTTTGACCCCATATAGAGCTGCTTCCCGATCTTCAGTTAAATCTATTAAAAAACAAAAATATTGCACTGATTCTTCTCAAATTTTGTTTGTACATATTTTTGCAAAATACAAGAGACTTTACCAAACATGATCAGGATCGGTCCATTTTTGGACCTAGTCCCTTTATAGATATAGCATCCGATATGAACTTTTTCATATCTGCAGCCAAAAAAATTAATAAAAATCGCACTCAAATTTGGTTTATGCTTATTTTCTATATCGAAGTAGTTGGACCGAAAGATAGGGTCTCTAAACCATGGTATAGGGTATCATATAGTCGGTCTAGACCGACTATAATTTTCTTACTTGTTTTTTTTGTGGAAATTATTTCATTGAATATATTGTTAAAAAACAATGTATACAAATGGTAGGGCAACAAAATATAAGCTACCATTCCTTCCATCTATTGTGCAACCAATTTTACAATTTCATAATTTTTACCGTTTCTGTGCCGTAGAGTTGTTAAGTAAAACTAATTAAAAATATTATATGCATATTAAAAAGCAAAACCGTGCTAAATGCTTTAAATTTACAATTAGTGTAATATTACAGTTTATTAACCCCTTGTTGTATCATTGTTCATAATTGAACTCTAAGAAAAATTTGAATAAAAAAAATCAAATGCTTAACGGTTTTAATGGGTGATTAGTAAAAAATTTATTTTTTTATTTTTATTTATTATTCAATTATTTATTTTTAAAGTTCAAAAATAAAAAAAAAAAAGGAAGAGTGTTAAACTCGGCTATGCCAACTCCTTAGGTTTTATGTTTACATTAATATCTGCATTTATCTGTATATTAATACGTGAAGGTAAATTTTTAATTCCCTTTTTAAGCAATATGCGGGCACAGAGGAGTGTGAAAATTGGCATAGTTATAGTTCACATGGAGAAGAAGCTGAGAATGATAAAATTTATATTTAATCTGTCTTAAAAATGTATTAAATTAAATAAAATATTTATAATAATTCGATACACTGTTAATGCGAATGATTTAAATTATATATCAGACGCTTTGTGTTAAATTGTGAATTGCTAAAATTGCTTTACATACCTTTAGGTTCATTTAAATATTCATAAATTTTTTGTATATATAGATTAAAAAAAAAAACATTGGAAGGCAAAAAAAATTGAATGAAAAAATAATATTTCTAAGAATTTGCACTCGAATTTCGAGTGCTGGGCTATACTAGTTATTTATAATAGCAATAAACAAAATATTTAAAATAGTGAACAATTTGATAAACATATTACTAAATTAATACCACAAACACACAGAATTTTTAGAAATTTTTAGAGGTGTCGTCATATATCTTGACAATATGGTATCCAATTTACCCCATTTTAAATACCGATGTGCTCGATATAACGACAAACGATATTATCCTAATTTTACCCACGTAAATGGTTTATCTTGTGAATGAGCGTGATTTCGAGAGACGGACAGACGGACACCACTATATCGACTCGAGCTGTTATAAGGATCAAAAATATACATACTTTATGAGGTCGTAAATTAATTTTTCGATGTGTTACAAATGGAATGATAAACTAAAGGAACCATGTAAAGGACCCTTGAATTTGTTTAATACTTTTTTTTATTAATTACAAATAAATATTGGATTTTTGACCCACAAACTGTTGACTTATTTCCGTTCCACGCTTAATTTTTTTTCATTTACAGTCTTTTGTTTATATTGTTTGAAGCTTCTTTCTACTCTTACTACTCTTATTACTCTTACTACCCAATACTTATGAAACGACGGACATTGTGAAACATTTTGTGGATTAATCTTTTTTAACGTACTCTATGTTGTTTTCATAAAACAATTTTATAATGTAATTATGTTTAACCTAAAAATATATATTTTTTTTAATATTAAACTCCCATTTGTAATTTTATTACTCCCTTTATATTAACTCGTCTGCTTGCCAAGAAAAAAAATAGATCGATTTTTAAATTTTTTCCCTTTTTTAGCACAAAAAAATTTTTTTTCCAAAAAAAATTTTGATTTTTGATATAGATATTTTTCTAGACATGTTTCATTTTCAATCAATCAATTACTTATTTACATGATGGTAAACTTAATTTACAACGAAAGGGAGTACAGTAAAAACTTGGTTTTTATGATTTTTTTTTTCAAATATATAGAGTTAATGGAACCTTTTCGGTTATTCCCCCTCAACCCAAATAAGAAAATGATTTTATCAATAAATATGACTTTTATGATCAAACAATCTAGATACGGAAATCAATGAATCTGACATCTAATAAACTAATTTCAAAAACTTAAAAAATTATAAGTAAACCAACACACAAATAAAATAACTTAAGGACAAATTAGCACTATTGGTTCGACGCTATATAAACTGAAAAAAAGCTGGCGATATATTTTCAGCATTCTAAACCTAATGGGAACTTCCTTTTAAATCCTTGACCAATTACCCGCAATTGTGTTTGTGTTTTCGCCATCGTCTCTGAGTACTCTGATAGAGTGTTAACTACTTAATGATACGCCTCGATGCGCACTTCACCCATTAGTGACAATTTTGGAGCCAGCAAAAAACGTCTCATTATTAATTCGTGTAAAGTTTGAGCATCCCTCATAGCAACTACCTCTAAATTTTCAAGACCCTCAATTATCATACCATTTGAGCTTAAATTTCCGGTGATTATATTTCCGAATTTCATTAATTTCGCTGCTGCGACTGCTTTATTTCATTGGGCAAAGAATTATTGGAAAAAAACTAAAATAGTTTTTTAGTAGCAAAGAGGGTCATGAGGAAATATTGAAAACACTGAAGAGCAGATTCGATGCTGCGGTAACAATCGATGGCACCGCTCAATACCTTGCTTTTATACCGCTTGAAGACCCATACCGATGGAAACCCAACTTTTCTGCCTCCACTCAATTCGATTTCTATCCAAAGCCAAAAAAGAGACCAGCAGCGAAATCAACAGCTGAACCTAGTAACGCCAAGAAAGAATTAGCGAAAAAAAGCAGTAAATAAAGGCGACAAATAAGCTCGATGAAAGACTAGGTATTTAAAAATTTACAAAATTTAAATACTTCATCAGCTACAATAAATTAATTTAAAAAATAGTTATGACATAAATGGATCTAATGTGATTAAGATTAAATCTTATTAAATTATTTACTTATTATATTATTTGTATTTTCTTATATATTAGTTTAATTATTATTACAAATAAATATAGAAAAATAATTTTTCAACATTTCTATAGAAAAAAAGTTATTTTTTCCCTGAGGTTAACATATTGCGGGTAAAATTTATTTTGATAGATATCCCACTCGCATCCCACTAAGAGACCAAAAATCTCTTAAAGGAAAAACCTAAGCTTTCTTTTGAGCAAAAAAAAGGCCTTTTTTGAAAAAAAGTAAAAAAAATTTTTGATTTAACAAAAAAAGTCAACATTTTTTTTATTTAAAAATTTTTTTTTCGGCAGATTGAAGAAATAGCTATCTAAACTATTTGGAACAAATTTTGCTAAGAACAATAGTTAAAAAGTCACATGGATCAGAAAAAACATCCGTTTGGCCAAAGTGTCAAATTTTGACCCCCTCTAACACAGTTCTTGACCGATCTTGTTGAAAAATTGTGCCTTGGTGCAAATTTCATCCCGATCGGAAGACATCGGTTTCAAAAGTTGGTTCATTTGACATGAAACGCCCCTTATATAAAATTTAATATATAAAAGTTCTTTGTACCAAAATAAGGAATAAGGATAGCTTAGTATATTGAATTAAAAATTGCATTTAAACGCTATTAATTCGTACAGAGCTTCTTATTAAAGCAGTTTCTAATCGCTTTGGCAATGTATTTATAAATTTTTTACACCCTTCAGGAGTTATTAAGCGAGAAGTTTTCGGAATTTTGGCTTCCAAACCGCTAAGAGTACGTTGTGGGTCATTTCGCAACCGCCAAATCTAGAACATCAATTCCATTTTCTTGGAGTCATTCTTTTTGTTGTTTGTGCTGTATGGAGATGCACCATGTTGTTTAAATACAATTTCACCGTGGTCGGCTAGCTTTGCTTCTAATGGAATGAGCTTGAGTTTTAATAAATGTTTTTCACAACATACCTTGTATGAAAACCATAACTTTTATCTTTATTTTTTTTTTGCTTTCATTTCTTTATTCTTATATAACGGTATATTTTAATCTTTTGTTTATATTTTAAGTTTTAGAATTAATAAAACTGAAAGAATTAATACAATTATTTTTATAAAAAACAAGGAAGCAAACTATAGTCGTTCCAGACTGACTATACGATACGCTATACCATTCGTTTAGATACCTTATCTCTTAGGTCCAACTAATTAGATATAGAAAATATGCATAAACCAAATTTGAGTGACATTGTTATTAATTTTGTTGCCTTGGGATATGAAAAAGTTCATATCATAGGTGTAATTTGTATGGGGGCTAGATCTGAACATGAACCGATTTTCACCAGTTTCAATAGCGTTCATCCCATGGCCAATCGGAGCTTATATACTAAATTTTATTACAAAATATTCATATTTGCTACCTGCAGTTTGATTACAAAATTTACATGGACACACAGATGGACGGACAGACTTAGCTAAATCGACTCAGAAAGTGATTCTGAGTCGATCGGTATGACGAAAGATGGGTCTATACTACATACTGGTATAGGGTGTAATAATTTTGGTCTTTTTGTAACTTTTTGTTATAATCTGTGCAAACATTTTTTAATAAATTTTAAGAACACAAAGTAACCATCCAGATAAGTAAAACTTTGTTGGTGTAGTTAACATTATATCATTATAAGTGACCTTTAGTGTTACACGGTCAAAAAAATGCTTGGTATACGAATTAATAGTGGTTAGGGCTCATATCATCGGTTCAGGCTCCGTTCGTGTGTAATATGTACTGTCGGAAAGTATTGTAAATATTTTAAGGGATCTTTAGATTTTTATAATTGAATTTAGCTTTCACGTTGTGGCATAGAAATAGAAGAATGTTCCAATTTTAACTATATTATAGATAAATTTAGACCTGATTTCAAGTTTTTTGTTTGGTTTGATTTAATTGAATTCGCATAATAATTTTTTAAGGAAATAATGATTGATAACTCAGCACAATATTACGCATAATAAAATAATGATAAATATAATGAGCGAGAGAGGCCAGATGTATAATAATCAGGCGTTGTTATCTATAATATTAATAGGCTAGGCAATTTCTTGTGACTGATGTTTTGTTCTACCGTTTTATCCCGATTTTGACCAAACGTATATTATTTGAAAGGTATTTCTTTTTAGCCGATTTGCAGATTTTTAAATTTTTTCCTTTATTTTGAGTAAATTGCATTTAAAGTTGCTACTAACACATACATAAAATTATACAATACTATGTGCGTGTTTATTAAATTTGTTAATGAGTTTGTAATAAAAATGAGTTTGTTTTTTGTGTTGATTTGTGAATTGGTTATAATTGATTAGCATACTTTTAAGGTCTTTATTTAATGAAAAAATAAAATTTCCTAGAATTTGCAATCGAATTTCGAGGGCTGCAATCTGCTAGTTTATATAAAGAGACTTAAAAACTCAAAATAAATAACGAAACTAGCTGAGTAAAGCGGGAATTGGAAAAATTGAATCTGGAGGAATCGAAATTCATGCTTAACACAATCTTCATCCAGCCTGTCGGTGAGATTTTAAATATATTTTCGTGATATAAAAAAAAAATTGGAAATGGTGGTTCCTGTTTTCCTGTCGATTTTCTACCTGATCTTTAAAATTATTTCTTGTTATTCCCTATACTACATATTATGTAGTCAGGGTATAATGACTTTGTACTGATGTTTGTAACTATCAAAAATAGACCCATCTTTTATTATACCGATCGACTCAGAATCACTTTTTGATTCTATTTAGCGATGTCCGTCCGTCTGTGTGTTCATGTAAACCTTGTTATCAAACTACAGGTCGCAAATATGATGAAATTTAGTATATAAACTTTTGTCGGTCATAGGATGAACGCCATAGAAACTGGTGACAATCGGTTCATGTTCAGACCTAGTCCCCATACAAATGATCCCTATGAGATCGACTTAAATTGCCATAAGATCAAAATTTTCATATAGATCTCGGTCAAATTGGGTTTGTGTATTTTTCTTACATCCATTTATCAGTAGTTTAAAAATAAACCCTATTCTTCACTTAAATCTATTAAAAAATTAAAATATTTTGATTTTGTTTTCAATGGTTCGTGGTAGAGAAAAGAAATCATATATTTCTCAAAAATTATAAATGCAATGTTCTCTTAATCGGACCTGTTTCTGGCATTTCAGCCTGCATCAGCGATTTATTGAATATTTTGATAATTGTTATATTATAGTTATAATTGAATAGATTGTTGCTATATGAAATTTTTTTACTTAGGGCGGCCGTGAGATTTTAACCCATTTGTTTATGTTTTTGCAAAAAATAAGTGACCCTACCAAATATGTTCAGAATCCGTTCATTTTTCGACCTAGTCCACAAATAAATATAGCATCCGATATGAACTTTCTCATATCCGAAGGCCAAAAAATTAATAAAAATTTCACTCAAATTTGATTCATGATGAATTTGTATATCTCATTAGTTGGACATAAGATATAGGATCTCTAAACGTATGGTATAGGGTATCATATAGTCGATCTACACCTACTATATTTTTTTACTTGTTTAACTTTTAAACAAGTTTCAGAAAATACACACATGAAACATACAATGTTCTGTTCTAAAGCAACCAACACATGTTTTTATTTTCATATCAATTATGTGTTTTTCTAAATTTTGTACGGTGCCCAACACAATCATGACTGTGTTTCGATTTAATATTTCGTTATCTACACGAACATTTTTCTATCACGTATTTTTTGTTTCGAACACACATAAACCACACAGATTCGAGTGTAGCTTTATTTTAAGTTCGTTTTATTTTAAGTTCGTTTTCTTCACGTGTTCTGCAAAAAAAAAAAAAAGCACAGAACATGTTCTTCAACGCGTATATCTAAAAATTAAAACATTACCCACTCGCGATCGAAAAAAAAAAACGAAATTAAGACTAAACATAAACATAAATTTCCTCTGTTTTCTATTTTATTACTATCTTTTTATTTTAATTTATTTTTATTTTTATTATTATCTTTTTATTTTTATTTTTTTATAACTGCTAATGAATTATTTTAGATTTTTTTAATAGATTTGGTTGAAACAATTGTTGTAGGAGTTTTTCAGATTTTCCCGATCGCGAGTGGATAATGTTTCAATTTTTAGATGTACGCGTTGAAGAACATGTTCTGTTTTTTCACAGTACACGTGCAAGAAAACGAACTTAAAATAAAGCTACACTCGAATCTGTGTTGTTTATGTGTGTTCGAAACAAAAAATATGTGATGGAAAAATTTTCGCGTAGATAACGTATATTAAAACGAAACACAGTTATGATTGTGTTGGGCACCGTACAAAATTTAGAAACAAACATAATTGATATGAAAATATAAATATGTGTTTGTTGGTCTGAGCTACGTTTGTTTACATATATGTACGAGTTTTTTTATTCAGTGTGTGTTTATACCCTATACCACTATGTGGTTTGGGTATAATGACTTTGTGCTGCTGTTTGTAACAACCAAAAATATTTGACCTAGACCCATCTTTAATTATACCGATCGAATCAGAATCACTTTTTGAATCGATTTAACAATATCCGTCCGTCCGTCTGTGTGTCCAAGTAAACCTTGTAATCAAACTGCAGGTCGCAAATATGAATATATTTTAATGAAATTTCTTATATAAGCTTCCATCAGCAATGGGATGAACGCTATTGAAACTGCTGAGAATCGGTCCATGTTCAGACCTAGCCCCCATACAAATGACCCTATAAAATCGACATAAATTGCCATAAGATCCAAATTGTCGTATAGATCTTAGTCAAATTGGGTTTGCATGTGTTTATTACATCCATTAATGAATAGTCCAAAAAAGGTCCCTATGGGACAACCCTTGGCCATAGGCCCCATATAGAGCTGCTTCCCGATCTTCAGTTAAATCTATCAAAAAACAAAAATATTGCACTGATTCATCTCAAATTTTGCTTGTATATATTTTCGCAAAATACAAAAGACCTTACCAACCATGGTCAGGATCGGTCCATTTTTGGACCTAGTCCCCATATAGACATAACGTCCGATATGAACTTTTTCATATCTGCAGCCAAAAAATTAATAAAAATGCCACTCAAATTTGGTTTATGCTTATTTTCTATATCCAATTAACTGGGGATAGGATCTCTAAACGCATGGTATAGGGTATCGTATAGTCGGTCTAGACCGACTATAATTTTCTTACTTGTTTTTTTCTGAACTCTGCTTTTAAACTACTTTCAAACTACTTCCCACTTGTGTTTGAGGAAAATGAATCTTTATTTATAAAATCGTTGGCGCGTTTGTTTGTAATGAATGACCTCCGTGACTATAAGAGCTAGCAGGCTAAATTTACACCACAGGTTCGGTTCGAATGGAATCGCACAAGAGTTAAATATTTATCATTAAATATCAAATTAGCGAGAGTTTTACAACTTTGTCTGAGTATATTAGTTATAAGATTACGTAGGCGAACAAAAGGAATCAAGTAATTAGAAGTATTATCAAAGCAAGGCCCTTAAAACTATGTGCGAGTTGTTTAAATAAAGCGATATAAAATACATTGCTTTCTTAACAAAATCGGAATAAATTCCAAAACTAGCTGAGTAAAGCAGAAATTTTAGAATATTGGATTTCCAGGTATCGAAGTGAATGCTTAACATATGCTTCGGATTTTCACCACAAACATCTGTATTCTGTCTGACCGCGACATAAAAGTATAAATCGTTAATTTAAAGATTTTTAGAAAATTTGGTTCCTATATTGAATCGAGTTTGCTAAAAGTCACAATTGTATCTCTTTTAATCGTTTATGCTGGTCACTCTTTTTTAAACTACATATTTTTCCCCTAAAGTGTATATAATCTTTTTATACCCTATACCACTATGTGGTTTGGGTATAATGACTTTGTGCTGCTGTTTGTAACTACCAAAAATATTTGACCTAGACCCATCTTTAATTATACCGATCGAATCAGAATCACTATCTGATTCGATTTAACGATGTCTGTCCGTTCGTCCGTCTGTCCGTCCGTCCGTCTGTGTGTTCATGTAAAGCTTGTAATCAAACTGCAGGTCGCAAATATGAATATATTTTGATGAAGTTTGGTATTTGATCTTTTATCGGCCATGGGATGAACGCTATTGAAATTGGTGAGAATCGGTCCATGTTCAGACCTAGCCCCCATACAAATGACCCCTATGAAATCGACTTAAATTGCCATAAGATCCAAATTATCATACAAATCTTACTCAAATTGGGTTTGTACGTGTTTATTACATCCATTAATCAGTAGTCCAAAAATGATGCCTATAGGACAACTCTTAGTCATAGGCCCCATATAGAGCTGCTTCCCGATCTTCACTTAAATCTATCAAAAAACAAAAATATTGCACTGATTCTTCTCAAATTTTGTTTGTATATATTTTTGCAAAATACAAGAGACCTTACCAAACATGGTCAGGATCGGTCCATTTTTGGGCCTAGTCCCCATAAGATATAACATCCGATATGAACTTTTTCATATCTGCAGACAAAAAAATGTATAAAAATCCCACTCAAAATTGGTTTATGCTTATTTTCTATGTCCAGTTAGTTGGGCCTATGGGGTAGGGTCCCTAAACGCATGGTATAGGGTATCCTATAGTCGGTCTAGACTGACTATACTTTTCTTACTTGTTTTGTTTGAGATAAGTACAGTTGTTTTGCAAACTATATTTATATTACAAATCATCAATTCTATTATTATTTAATAAATAGTCTAAATTCGGAATAAGATATTTTATAAAGAATTTTGATAAATATAAGCCAAAATAAAAATATGACAAATAAAATTCAATTTGATTGAATATTATAAATATTAGCACTAATGGAATTCCTAGTAATAAATTAGCATGTTCTAATACAATAATATTTCAAGAAAATATATATGAAAAACCATTCAAATTTTGTATAATTAAACATAAACATTTGTTATGGTCACGTGCTTACAAATACAGGTACGAGTACAATGGCAAAGATCTATTTAAATATACAAAAAATAAAAATAAAATCGGATTGTATGGTTTTGCTAGAAAATCCCTCTAAAATAGTTTATTTATTGAGCAACAACAACAACAAAAACAACAACTACACATCTCAGGTACCTTTAGGTAGTTAAACATGACAATTTCTTTTTATGTTAAGTGTTTTATTATTTGTTCAATGATAAACCATTTTAAACAAATTTGTATAATTTTTTTTTCACAAGAAATCCAGACAACGTGAGATTTATTTTTAAATTGTATACTAAGCACGATTCAGTAAATTACATACAAGTGAGTGTGTGAATGAGTATACAATGAAGTATTTGGGAAATTTCTTCAACTTGGTGCATATGGTGATAATTGGTAAATGATACCAATAAATTTAACGTCATAAAAACGTTTTTTTTTTTATTTTTATTTATTTATTTATTTTTTGGTTTTAATCATGTTCAGAAAAAAGTGTCATGTAACTGTTTTATTTACTAATTTAAGAAAAAAAAAAAAAAAAAAAAAAAAAGAACAGACAAAAAAGGTTCGTTTTCGTGATATTTATCAAGTTTTTTTTGTTGTTGTTGTTTTGAAACCATATAATCTTGTTTTAGTGTTATTTGTTAATAGTTTTAAGAATATATTTATGATTTTTAGTTTTTTGAGTGGGCATTTATACAGGTTTCTTCGTTTCTTTTTATACCCTATACCACTATGTGGTTTGGGTATAATGACTTTGTGCTGCTGTTTGTAACACCCAAAAATATTTGACCTAGACCCATCTTTAATTATACCGATCGAATCAGAATCACTTTCTGAGTTGATTTAACAATGTCCGTCCGTCCGTCCGTCCGTCCGTCTGTGTGTCCATGTAAAGCTTGTAATCAAACTGCAGGTCGCAAATATGAATATATTTTGATGAAATTTGGTATATAAGCTTTTATCGGCCATGGGATGAACGCTATTGAAATTGGTGAGAATCGGTCCATGTTCAGACCTAGCCCCCATACAAATTACCCATATGAAATCGACATTAATTGCCATAAGATCCAAATTGTCATATAGATCTTACGCAAATTGGGTTTGTATGCGTTCAATACATCCACTAATGAGTAGTCCAAAAATGAGCCCTTTGACCCCATATAGAGCTGCTTCCCGATCTTCAGTTAAATCAATTAAAAAACAAAAATATTGCACTGATTCTTCTCAAATTTTGTTTGTACATATGTTTGAAAAATACAAGAGACTTTACCAAACATGATCAGGATCGGTCCATTTTTGGACCTAGTCCCTTTATAGATATAGCATCCGATATGAACTTTTTTATATCTGCAGCCAAAAAAATTAATAAAAATCCCACTCAAATTTGGTTTTTGCTTATTTTCTATGTCCAGTTAGTTGGGCCTAAGAGATAGGGTTTCTAAACGCATGGTATAGGGTATCGTATAGTCGGTCTAGACGACTATAATTTTCTTACTTGTTTAATAATGCAAAGTGTCATAAAATAATTCTATTTACAAATATTCATATGTAAATTACTTTATCAAGACACCTACCCAAACCAATTTCTGGCTTTCTTATTTTTTCTTCGGATTTAAATGGCTTTAAAGTTTTATTGTTGTTTGTATATGTGTATATTCCTTTATAAAAAAAAGAATGCTTAGAAAAAAATTTTTTTTGTTATAAGGGTGTTCACCACGCGTTAAACTGAAGTTAAGTAAAATTTATAAAAATAGATTATTATTATGCTGAAGAGCAACGATCATATATGTATGTTCATTTACTTTTGTACGTCCTACACCACTCTCTCTTTATTAATTATGCCTTTAAGCTGATGTTTGTAACTATAGTTTAGCTGTAGCTGAAAACCGATAGACTAATAACAAATTTTAGTTGGGAAATAAAGAGACAAAGTAATGTAATTGTGCATATAAGCCAGTTATTATTGTTATTTTGTTTTAAACTTATCGGAATTCATTGCCGAATATTATAATATCGTTGATTTATAAAATAAACTAGCAGCTCGGCTGCCAACGAACTTTATCACGCCTAGCCTACATTCATTAATTGTTGCTTGCGTGAATTCAAAATATTCAGTTTATTCGCAATATATATATTCGCAATGACATGAATAATATTTGGAATTCACATAGTTTTTATTGTATGTTCACTAGAGTGGTCCTTAAAAATGAAAATGCGATTTTGGGGATAGGCGGGGTCCAGTTTGTTACCTTGCAATATAAAACTAATAAATGTGAAGTTTGGAGACAATTGGATAGAGAAAAGTCGCACCGGAAATCGATTGAAAATTTCAAGTTGTTTATATGGGGAAAATATGACTTTTTTTTTGAGATTTTACGAAAATTTCGTTCTATAGTTTAACTTTTCCGACAAGTTGTTGTAAGAATCGGGATTAGTACTAAATTATCTTTTCAAAAAGCTATAAAAATTCAAAATCGAATAGAAATTCGCCAAGAAATAGCAAATGCCCCAGACCACTTTTAAGCTAAAAAAAAAAAATTAGGTCATGAAATTTGATAATTATACCCTATACCACTATGTGGTTTGGGTATAATGACATTGTGCTGCTGTTTGTAACAACCAAAAATATTTGACCTACACCCATCTTTAATTATACCGATCGAATCAGAATCACTATCTGATTCGATTTAACGATGTCCGTCCGTCCGTCCGTCCGTCTGTGTGTCCATGTAAAGTTTGTAATCAAACTGCAGGTCGCAAATATGAATTTATTTTGACGAAATTTAGTATTTGATCTTTTATCGGCCATGGGATGAACGCTATTGAAATTGGTGAGAATCGGTCCTTGTTCAGACCTAGCCCCCTTACAAATGACCCGTATGAAATCAACATATATTGCCATAAGATCCAAATTATCATACAAATCTTAGTCAAATTGGGTTTGTATGTATATATTACATCCATTAATCAGTCGTCCAAAAATAATCCCTATTGGACAACTCTTAGTCATAGGCCCCATATAGAGCTGCTTCCCGATCTTCACTTAAATCTATAAAAAAACAAAAATATTGCACGGTTTCCTTTCAAATTTGGTTTGTATATGTTTTTTCAAAGTATAAGCGACTTTACCAAATATGGTCAGGATCGGTCCATTTTTCGACCTAGTCCCCATATAAATATAGTATCCGATATGAACTTTTTCATATCTGCAGCGAAAAAAGTTAATAAAAATGCCACTCAAATTTGGTTTATGCATATTTGCTATATCTAATTAGTGGGACTGAAGAGATAGGATCTCTTAACCATGGTATAGGGTTAGACCGACTATAATTTTCTTACATGTTTTTTTTTTAACTTTGAGAAATTGCTTAAAGCCATAATTTTTTTCTGTCTTTATACCTATAAGTACTCAGATATGTAGTATTGTTTTATTACCACGTTTTTAAGCTATTGAGAATTAAAACCGAACATGGGAAATTTAGTTGATAAAATTTTGAAAAGTCCTTTTTCCAGTTTAAAAAAATTTTCTTGATCAAAATTTAAAAAAAATGGACCCGGCACCTCAAGGTTTTGTTGAACACGTGTCACAGATTAACTGTGTGAATTTTCAAGTAAATCCCTGTACCAGAATTTTTTTTACAAGCAAATTTCGAGAAATTTTTGCGAATTTCGAGAAAAATTGGATTTTTGTAAAATATTCTGTAAATGTACTATTTCTAAATACATTTTATCAGAAATTCATCACTTTTCTACTTTTAAATGTTATATTTTATCTAAATAGCCTAGGGTTTCGAAATAAAAAGATCCCATTAACCCTTTTGAAGTTGGGGTCGCATATGACCCCAAGCTAATAAAAGACAGTTTATTAAAAAAATTAAAATATTTTGTAAGTGCTGTTGAATTTGTAGATGCGACGCTTAATGTATAATAACCAAATGTGTAGAACTTCCGTTCCTAAAATTTGGGAGAAATCCCAGAACGTTAACCCATTAGTTGGCAAGGCCAGATTTTGATTTTAAGATATTTTTAAATAAAAATTACCGAAAAGGAGTTTTTCTATTAAACTGATGAAACCACTATTTGGAATTTAAGGAAAATAATTCGGTTAATTTTTATTTATTTAACCCTTCAGTGCTCCTGGGATCAAAATAATCCATTGTGATATATATTTGGTGCAATTATCTGCTTATTGCTCGCTTTTAACCAATTTTATTATAAAATTAATTTATGTATAAAAACTATCTATATTTTTCTAAATAAAATAAGAAGACCCACAAATGACCCAAAGCTAATAAAAAATAATTTATTCAAAAGAATATGATATATAAAATTAATTGTATTTATGTTGATGTATTTAAGGATGATTTAGTGTGCGATTCAAATTGTTTTCTGTAATAACTTACGACTTGCAATAAGTATTGCTTTCCTTTAGTTTTATATTGTTATGTATATTAATTTTATATTCCATATTCTTTTGAATAAATTGTCTTTTATTAGCTTTGCGTTATTTGTATGTCTTCTTATTTTATTTAGAAAAATATAAATAGTTTTTATACATAAAATAATTTTATAAAAAAAATTGGCTAAAAGTTGTTTTAATTTATATTCGCGAACAATAAGCAGATAATTGCACCAAAAATATATATACAATGGACTATTTTGATCCCAGGAGCACTGAAGGGTTAAATAAATAAAAATTAACCAATTATTTTTCTTAAATTCCAAATAGTGCTTTCATCGAGTGTAATAGAAAGACTCGTTTTCGTTAATTTTTATTTAAAAATATCTTAATATCCAAAGCTGGCCTTGGTAAATAATGGGTTAACGTTCTCGGATTTATCCCAGATTTTAGGAACGGAAGTTCTACACATTTGCTTATTATACTATAAGCGTCGCATCTACAAATTCAACAGCACTTACAAAATATTTGTTTTTTTTTTTGAATAAATTGTCTTTTATTACCTTGAAGTCATATGCGACCCCAATTTCAGAAAGGGTTAGTGGGGTCATATTATTTTTTTCCGAAACCCTAGGCTATTAGGATAAAATATAACATTTAAAAGTAGAAAAGTGGTGAATTTTTGATACAAAGTATTTAGAAATAGTACATTTACAGAATATTTTACAAAAATCCCATTTTTCTCGAAATCCGCACAAATAAAATCCTTGTCAAAAAAATTCTGGTATAGGGACTTACTTTAAAATTCGCACAGTTAATCTGTAATATATATTTAACAAAACCTTAAAGTGGCATATCCATTATTTAAAATTTTGTTTAAGAAATTTTTTAAAACTTGAAAAATGAGTTTTCAAAATTTTACCAAAAAAATTTCCCATTTTCGGTCTTAATTCGCAATAGGTTAACAATGTGGTAATAAAACAATACTTCATATCTGATTACTTATAAGTATAGAGGCAAAAACAAAAAATATTATGGCTTTAAGCAATTTCTCGAAGTTGAAAAAATTCTATCAAATTTCATGACCTAGTTTTTTTTAGCGCAAAAGTGGTCTGGGGCATTTGCTATTTCTTGGCGAATTTTTATTCATTTTTGAATCTTTATAGCTTTCTGAAAGGATAATTTAATACTGATCCCGAGTCTTACAACAACTTGTCGGAAAAATTAAACTATAGAAGGAAATTTTCGTAAAATCTCAAAAAAGTCATATTTCCCCATATAAACACACTTGAAATTTTCAATCGATTTCCGGCGCGACTTTTCTTTATCCGACTATCCCCAAACTTCACATTTATTAGTTTTATATTAAAAGGTAACAATCTGGACGCCGCCTATCCCCAAAATGTCAATTTGAAAAATGTCCATTTAACGTAAGACCACTCTAATGTTCACTTTGTATGGACAGTACCATGACCATTAATGATTCCACCTAAGTTTGACTCAACGACTCACATTAAAAACCTGTTACCAAGCCGCATTTTATGAAATTGATGATCATATTCGAGTCTTTTAGGACACCTTTTTGCGATTAAAATAGTCATAAATGCGCTCTTTTTCTAATCATAAAATATGCTATTGTTGGGAAAAAAATAGTACCTTACCCGTGACTCTTCTTGAGGAGTTTTTTATTACCCGCTTTTCTGATCAGTTTCGACTCATTTTTGAGTTAAATTTCTCTTTTTAAGCATAAGATCGGTTCATTTTGAAGTTTTTTAATCGCTCATGAGATTGATCAGTTTTTAATATTTAAAAGTGCTCGAAGAAGACTCAGTAAGGTGACTTTTGTTAAAACTATCTTCCGTATGCTGACTGGTTGACAATTTTGCTCTCATTCAAAATTAAATTAAAATAAATTAACGACAACGCAGTTGTTACAGGTGACAGTGGAAAGGCACTTAAAGCCGATTTTGTTATTTAAAGAAATATTTTTATACCCTATACCACTATGTGGTTTGGGTATAATGACTTTGTGTTGCTGTTTGTAACTACCAAAAATATTTGACCTAGACCCATCTTTTATTATACCGATCGAATCAGAATCACTATCTGATCACTATCTGATTCGATTTAACGATGTCCGTCTGTGTGTCCATGTAAAGCTTGTAATCAAACTACAGGTAGCAAATATGAATATATTTTGATGAAATTTGGTATATAAGCTTTTGTCGGCCATACGATGAACGGTGAGAATCGGTCCATGTTCAGACGTAGCCCCCATACAAATGACCCCTATGAAATCAACATAAATTGCCATAAGATCCAAATTAACATATAAATCTTAGTCAAATTGGGTTTGTATGTGTTTATTACATCCATAAATCAGTAGTCCAAAAATGATCCCTATGGGACAACTCTTAGTCATAGGCCCCATATAGAGCTGCTTCCCGATCTTCACTTAAATCTATCAAAAAACAAAAAATATTGCACGGATTCTTTTCAAATTTTGTTTGTATATATTTTTCCAAAATACAAGGGACTTTACCAAACATGGTCAGGATCGGTCCATTTTTGGGCCTAGTCCCCATATAGATATAGCATCCGATATGAACTTTTTCATATCTGTAGCCAAAAAAATTAATAAAAATCCCACTCAAATTTGGTTTATGCTTATTTTCTACATCCAGTTAGTTGGGCCTGAGAGATAGGGTCTCTAAACGCATGGTATAGGGTATCGTATGGTCGGTCTAGACCGACTATAATTTTCTTACTTGTTTTAAATTAATATTGTTAACACTCAGCAATGTTTTTAACAATTGCTTGTCATATTGAACAACAAAATTGTAAGCAATGAATAATAGGTTCGTCATATTGAGTAATTTTATTGTTACAATCATTAAAATCAAGGTTGTTCACGGTTGCGAAATTAAAATTTTATTCTTCATAACAATTGTAACGACAAAAGAAAAAAAAAAAGAAATAAAAAACTTTCAGAAACAAAAAAAAAAAAAAAATAAATAAACATAAACAGATTTTTTCGTATTGCGTGGGTGAGATCTCAATGTGTTTTGCACTTATTTCTTGAAAATATCGGTTATACTTTTCTGTTTTGATCAAACGCAGCTTTTTTAAGTACAGTCTTCTCTCTCAAACGTTTGAGTACATTTACCTCGCTTTGGTCCGCTTCTTCTTGTACGGCCCAATCAAACGCTTTATTGAAAATATCAATGGCTTCGGTTGCGCTTATCCGGTCAATGAATCTTCATTTTCTCCTCTTTGTGTTCATGCTCTTCGACTTTGTCTTCTTCAAAAGTATTAAATTTCCATTCTTCAGCAATAGGTAAGGTGTACTCAACCTTAATTAAAAAATTAAACAAATATAATTTAACAATTAGTTGAGTAGAAGCAATGGAAAAATGCCTCAGAATTAAGAAAATTGAGTGATGAATTAATCAGTGATTCGATTTCCGAGTCACGAGCAGTCTTTTCTGAAGCTAACACAAAGTTTTCGCCGGCAAAATCTTCCAGTATAAATCAGACTCGTCGGCATTATACAGCTAATCTTTGGGAAGCTGCATTTCTTCAATTTTTTCTTTAAGTTCATTTTGATTAGATCCATTAACTCAGTTTGTGATGAAAGTTTATCTCTAGTCACTTTCAAAAGTCGAATGCCAAAACGTTTTTTAAAGAGCATAAGCCAACCAGCATTCGCAGTGAAATTGACTTTGTTTTCATTAAGTTTTAAGTGTAATTGCTTGGGTTTCTCCTTTAGCATCATTCCACTTACTGTCCAGTTTTTGTTCCGCATTCCAACAAACCATCTGTAGAGACATCTTTCAATTTTTGGAAACTTGGCTTCTTTCAATGCTTGTCTTTTTTCCCTGCACCGAGAATGTGTTAAGAACGCGCTTCAAAATCACATTTTTCTTTTTTTTTTAAAGCTACATATCGTTGACTTAGCTACATTGTATTGTTTTGACAATTAAGTAACGCTAACTCCCTTATTTAGGCGCTCTAAAATATCTAAAATATCCGCCTTTAACTACACATCTGTCCAAATCAGTCATTTACACACACAATGTCATTATATGCACACTTATCTATAAAAACAAATAATTTTTGATTGTTCAATGTATCGAGTTTTTTGTTTGTTCGCGATACAAGGTAGTTAATGGCAAAAATTATTTTGTTCACCCTATCGCGCCGTTCACGTTAGACGATGTTCACGTTACCGCGACTGCACTGTGTTTTCTACGGTGGATTTGTCATATTGGAAAAGTGTCCCAATAATGACATCGATGTTACTGATAATGTTATTGTTCGAGTCGTACAATTCTCCTGGGACAATACGTTGAAATTTTTGGCACGCATAAACATCTAACGCAGCTAGCGAATGAACCAACACAGCTCGGATCACACTACCATTTCTGCATCCTTTTAATACTCCAAACTTCGAAGCGCTTTAGGAGCAGCCACGAAACATCCTATGTTTATACACGAAAAGGCTGGTTTGGCTAAACTTTATCGACATTTTGAGTGGAAACTTTAGTTCCTTGACAATAATATTGATACTTCTGCAAATATGGTAAAAATGTGGTTTTGCTTGGAATGAAAACATGTATTCCTACAAACCTAATTCCATTTCAACCATTACATAAGTGTTGGATTAAACAGTGTTAGAACTAAAGATCTTTCTGCTTCTCGGGGCAGTAAGACCTTCTGGTCATTCGTGGAAAGGATAAAGGGTAATGCTAATTCTTCCATCCCAACTCTTATAAATGATAACTTAATATTCACTGACCCGGTTGATAAAGCTAATCTTTTGGCTGAACAATTCGCAACAAGTTTTTTCTTGCCGAAAAGCCATCAACCACTGCCCGAAATGGAAAGAGTACCACATATTATGCCCAAAATAATCTTTCGAGCTCGTGCTGTTAAGATGGTTCTCGCAAAGGTCATCGTAACCATGTCAACGGGATCAGATGGCATATCAGCACTGGTCCTGAAACAGTGTTCTTCGAGGCTATTGCATTCATTAGCAAACTTTTTTGGGGCTTCGTACCGTTTGGGTAGCTTTCCCTCGTGTTGGAAGATTGCCAATGTTCAGCCAATCCAAAAAAAGGGTGCAGCTAACAATTCTGAAAATTACCGCCCAAACACAATTTGCTCTCGCTTTCATAGGTAATGGAGAGCATGATAAATCACCTTATCTCATGAATTATCTAGAGACGAACTTATTGCTTAACTAGAGACAGTATGAATTTCATAGAAGTCGTTCCACATGCGACGTAATGATACTTCTTTCGAAATGTTAGAGCCAGTCCATTCACCGATTTGGCGATAGTAAGGGTGTAGCATAGCACACTCTTGACACACTTAATTTGGGTGTTGGTAATGATTTCTCTCGATTTATGTCCAGTTTTCTCAGAGATGCTACTACACGTGTCAGATGGAATCTCTTGCAAAGGGTTTTAGTTAAATGCAGTTACAGCAACGCTCTGTTCTTTCTCCTTCACTTTTCCTTATTTTTCTTAATGATCTACGCTAAACTTCCAATCCTATTTGGCGGACATCAGCAATATTTGTCATTCATATTTCAACAATCAAAGAACAAGTCTTATGGAGATTGGGAGCATGAAGCAATATATGAATGACATTCTCATTCAAGATCTTTTGAAATTTCTCTGAGTGGGGTCAAGTGAATAGGGTCAATTTTATTGGTCGTAAGACTCAATGATTTTTAATAACCCATAGACGGGCTATGGAGTCACCAATCTCGTCTGTATCATTGGGTGGTGTAGATATTGAGGAATCAGACGCACTTGATGTTCTGGCCATAAAAATTCAGTATGCTGTCGGTTGGAATAAACAAATTTTTCAATTGTCGAAAGAAGCTTTCAAGTGCCTATGCTTCCTAAATAGGTGTAAGAATTACTTCAGCCCATCTGATCTCCTTACAATTTATACCACCTATATCCGACCAAAAATGGGCAGGGGCTTCACGGTCTTTTTTGAAGCTTCTGGACCGTGTACAAAGGATGGCTGGTGTTTATCAATGACAATAGAGTATCCAACTCTATTGACACATTAGAGCATCGTCGAAATATTGGTTGTGTTACAGTGTATTATAGATATTAAAATGGGAAGTGCTCTGCTGTAATAAATGAATTCATCTCTAGAGCCCATGTTTTTCTTCACACCACCCGCTCATCTGAGGTCTTTCCTGTCACTAACAATATAGATAAATTTAAGTTAAATATCCACAAATACTTCTTCGTCTTCCCTGCATAACATATTTTCTTGCTATTAACAGTGCACAGTGCACTGCATTAATGGGGGACAGGGCCTGAGTGTTGATGCATTGAAATATTATTCTTAATTAATTCATTGGTACTAAAATTATTTTAATGTTTTTACTGTTCGAAAAGTGTTTTTATATTTGTAGCATTTAAAATTCTTTGTCTACTTCTACCCATACAATGAATGTTGTGCATCTGGTTTTGTATCTTGTACTTTTTTCTTTAATTCATCAATCTATCAACACCGTTATTGATGATGTAGCAGCCAAAAGGTACCGAATATTTTTTTGGATTCTTAAAATATTTCCCTTTTATTTTTATTTTTATAGTTTTTGTGTTTACCTCTGTTTCAAGTTTAATTGTTTTCTAAAATGAATGAATTGCCATTTCCAGATTTAATGAATTGCCATTTCTTTTCATATACTTTTTCTTCATAAACCCCAAAAAATTCATTGATATCTATAATAATAATAGGCTAGGGGATTTCTTGTGACCGATGTTTTGTTCTACCGTTTTATCCCGATTTTGACCAAACGTATATTATTTGAAAGGTATTTCTTTTTAGTCATTTTGCAGATTTACAGATTTACAGATTTTTTAATTTTTTCCTTTATTTTGAGTAAATTGCATTTAGAGTTGCTACTAACACATACATAAAATTATACATATGCTATGTGTGTTTTATTAAATTTGTTAATGTGTTTGTTATCTTCCTTCACAATAATAATAAACCATAAAAGTGTTGGTTTGTGAATTGGCTAAGTTGAAAAATAAAGCTGCCTAGAAATTTCACTCGAATTTTCAGCGCTGGAATCTGCTAGTATGTAATGTTTTTACTTTTATTTACTTTCGATTCTTTAGATTTTTTTAGTTTTATTTGATAGAAAACAGTGTCGACTATACTCGAAGTTGATATAAATATTATTTGTTTAAAAACGTTAACATGGAAAATTCATAAGCTATAAATTTTTAAACTAATAAATTCTGATTATGTAAAACTTAAGGCTCTTTTGTATTTCTAAGCCTACATCTTCTTTTTCTCTTTCTTTAATCAGATATTCTTATTAATTTTCAAAAATTGGAATAGTTGAAAATTAGCTATAATAAGACAATTTACAAATACGTCAATTAAAACAAGTAAGAAAATTATAGTCGGTCTAGACCGACTATACGATACCCTATACCATGCGTTTAGAAATCCTATCTCTTAGGCCCAACTAACTGGACATTGAAAATAAGCAAAAACCAAATTTGAGTGGGATTTTTATTAATTTTTTTGGCTGCAGATATGAAAAAGTTCATATTGGATGCTATATCTATAAAGGGACTAGGTCCAAAATGGACCGATCCTGATCATGTTTGGTATTTGTATTTTGCAAAAATATGTACAAACAAAATTTGAGAAGAATCAGTGCAATATTTTTGTTTTTTAATAGATTTAAGTGAAGATCGGGAAGCAGCTCTATATGGGGTCAAAGGGATCATTTTTGGACTACTCATTAGTGGATGTAATGAACGCATACAAACCCAATTTGAGTAAGATTTATATGACAATTTGGATCTTATGGCAATTTATGTCGATTTCATATGGGTAATTTGTATGGGGGCTAGGTCTGAACATGGACCGATTCTCACCAATTTCAATAGCGTTCATCCCATGGCAGATGAAAGCTTATATACCAAATTTCATCAAAATATATTCATATTTGCGACCTGCAGTTTGATTACAAGCTTTACATGGACACACAGACGGACGGACGGACGGACGGACGGACATTGTTAAATCAACTCAGAAAGTGATTCTGATTCGATCGGTATAATTAAAGATGAGTCTAGGTCAAATATTTTTGGTTGTTACAAACAGCAGCACAAAGTCATTATACCCAAACCACATAGTGGTATAGGGTATAAAAATTGTAGCAGATTTTAATCATGTGCTAACAATTTCTTTTAAATTTTTCATTTGCTACGGGCGGTGCAACGCCGCCTGCTGAATAACATACTCTCACCAATATTGGGCAGGACTATTTGAAAAGTTACAAAGTTTAATGAATTGTTATTTGATAATATATATTTCCTTTGTGTGCGAAGTACCACTCCCACTAATCCATTTTTAGCATGAATTCTTAAATCCATTAGTTTCAAGGTTCTTGCTTTCGAAATAATCTTCTCCGATCTATTTATTTATTTATTTAAATCAGTTAGACTATAGTAACAGCTGAGCAAAAAATATATAAAATTTTACAACAATAATACGAACTTTAAATGCAGTTATGAACATAATCGTTATATTTAATTAAAACTAGTATAGCCCAGCACTAGAAATTCGAGTGCAAATTCTAGGAAATATTATTTATACCCTATACCACTATGTGGTTTGGGTATAATGACTTTGTGCTGCTGTTTGTAACTAACAAAAATATTTGACCTATACCCATCTTTTATTATACCGATCGAATCAGAATCACTATCTGATTCGATTTAACGATGTCCGTCCGTCCGTCTGTGTGTCCATGTAAAGCTTGTAATATAACTACAGATCGCAAATATGAATATATTTTGATGGAATTTGGCCATAGGATGAACGCTATTGAAATTGGTGGGAATCGGTCCATGTTCAGACGTAGCCCCCATACAAATGACCCATATGAAATCGGCATAAATTGCCATAAGATCCAAATTATCATGTACATCTTGGTAAAATTGGGTTTGTATGAATTTATTACATCCATTAATCAGTAGTCCAAAAATGATCCCTATTGGACAACTCTTAGTCAAAGGCCCCATATAGAGCTGCTTCCCGATCTTCACTTAAATCTATCAAAAAATAAAAATATTGCACTGATTCTTTTCAAATTTGGTTTGTATATATTTTTGCAAAACACAAGAGACTTCACCAAACATGGTCAGGATCGGTCCATTTTTGGGCCTAGTCCCCATATAGGTATAGCATTTGATATGAACTTTTTCATATCTGCAGCCAAAAAAATTAATAAAAATCCCACTCAAATTTGGTTTATGCTTATTTTCTATATCCAGTTAGTTGGACCTGAGAGATAGGGTCTCTAAACGCATGGTATAGTGTATCGTATAGTCGGTCTAGACAGACTATAATTTTCCTACTTGTTTTTTATTCAATTTTTGTCTTCCAATGTTTTTTTAATCTATGTATATATAAAATATATGAATATTTAAATGAGCCTAAAGGTATGTTAATCAATTTTAGCAATTCACAATTTAACACAGAGCGTTTAATTTATAATTTAAATCATTCGCATTAGCAGGGTGTAACGAATTAGTATAAATATTTTGTTTTATTTTATTTTATTTAATACATTTCTAAGACAGATTAAACATAAATTTTATCACTCTCAGCTTCTCCTCCATATGAACTATAACTATGCCAATTTTCACACTCCTCCGTACCCGCATATTGCTTAAAAGGGGAACTAAAAATTTACCCTCACGTATTAATATATAATTAAGTCTCAATTTTACCATGAGTTGAACTATGGAAAAACAACCAAAAATATCGAAGAGAAAATAGTAAGAATTGTTTTTAAACTGATCGAAGTTCTTTGATGAAGACATTGTACTACGTATCCCAGATTACTGATGTGTATTCAAGTATCAGCCTGACTAAAGACGTGAATAGATTTTTTGTTACATAAAAATCATTAAGTTCCTTTGCCCAACACTTTATAAAACTTAAAATACCATTTGCTTTATTAACAGTCATTATAATATGAGAACCACCCATATTTGGTTCGACTGCGTATACTTTTAGCTAATGAACTCACATAAAGTTTTAAGACTTTCATAAATCCAGATATTTGATGACAAATATTTTCTTTGTATGGGGGGTGGTGTAAATCTAGCTCGTTAGCTCTTATAGTACCGGAGATCATTCATTACAAACACGGGCACCAACGATTTTATACATAAAGATTTATTTTTCTCAAACACTTTATGTGGGAAGTAGTTAACAAAAAAAGGTGACCTGTTTAAAAGATTTAAAAAAATTCAATTGTAATTTGAAGCGAATTTACTTAAAGATCGGGTAAAAAATCCATAATAGAACGGAACCCCTATTACTAACA
The DNA here is from genome assembly GCA_963682025.1 of Cordilura impudica. Classification (NCBI taxonomy): domain Eukaryota; kingdom Metazoa; phylum Arthropoda; class Insecta; order Diptera; family Scathophagidae; genus Cordilura; species Cordilura impudica. The sequence goes on from OY821520.1 coordinate 70,682,174, forward strand.
TTTTTTTTTTTTTTTTGATATCGTGCAAATAACTTGAAATTTGCAATTTCTACTTTTTATGTCACGGCCAGACTGAATAAAGACAGTTGTGTTAGGCATGAATTTTGATACCTCCAGATCCAATTTTTTCCAATTTCTACTTTATTCAGCTGGTTCCGTTAATTATTTCTATTATTAGGAAGTGATTTATTTTATGTCTCTTGATATAAATAACAAAACCTTTTTATTGCACATCTGGGCTCTTTGTTAGTACTAAATTTAACATTATTTCATTATGCGTAATATTGTGTAGAGTTATCAATCATTATTGCCATATAAAAATGCTATATAAATTCATTCACACCATAATATAGATTGTAAAACGTTTTGATTTCTGTTCTAAATATAATATCATATATGATTTTGTCGTAATTATAGCTAATTTTTTTTTTTAAGTATTAACAATGTATAAGCTCAAAATGATAAATAAATAATTAAAAATATATATTTTTTTTTAAAATGTAAATCCAGCACGATCGTTTTTCATATGGATGATAATCAGTATGTTCAGGTCGAACCCCTTAACAAATGTACACACTGAGTTGTTAATCGAAAAATTAACTTAAATTATACGACTATACGGACAATAAGAGAATGTTGGGGATAAAGTTTACTGACTGAACAACTCGACCTGACATATAGATGGCGGCAGTAGTTTGAAAAAAAAAAATAGTTTGGTGAAGTGGCAACTTTATAAAACACCTGCTTTAGGTTCGAAGGCTGTTTAGTATTTTTTTGAAGCCATCAAATGCAAACGATATCAGTGAATTTGCAAACATGAAAAAAATTGATCACCGTTATATAATTCAACCGAAATTAAAACTGAGCTAGTTTCCGGGGGAGCCTTATCTTCGTTTACGTTCGTGAAACAATGGGTGGCAGAGTTTAAACGAGTTCGAATGAGCTACCAAGACGAACACCGTAATGGTTTATCAATTGAGGTGGCCACGCCAGAAACGATTAAAAATGCACAAAATTGTTTTAGATGATTGTCGGTTGAAGATGCATGAGCTAGCTCAAATGATAGGCATTTCAGAAAGTTCTATACATCGCATATTGAGGAACATTTGGAGATGGAAAAGCTGTCCGCAAGATGAATAAAAACCAAATTTGCATAACAAAATAATTATATACATATCTTGTCAGACCAATTTTGGAATACGATTCTGTTGTTGGAGATCCTCATCATGCCATTCACGGCGCTAACATTGACTTTTCAAAAACAATGTTCTGCTTGCGAAATCTGTATCCAGATTCTTCTATTAATCTACCGTCATATAGTTCAAGCTTAGCTCAAATTGAAATGCATTCTTTAAAAAAATATTGAAAAATGCCCTATGTGACATTTTTAATGAAATTAATAAATGGCGACGTATGCTCAGAGTTCCTGGTGAACAATATTGCAATCCTCTGTCTTTTCAGTATTTCGGCTCAAACTACGTTTACGAGATTGTCTGGTAATTTTAATGATCTTTATCATTTCATAGATTATTTTTCAAATATTAATGCTATTGAACGTAATATAATTTTGTTTTTAAATACCTAGTTTTAAATTAATAAAAAAGATGGGCGCTGCGTTTGCTCACAATATAACAAAATAATTATGTGAGTCCGATCACAGTGGAGATGTGTAAACATTTAGTAATTAAAGATTTTTTATAACACTTTTTTAAAATCAAACAGAAACCGTTCTCTATGTATCACTTATAGCAATCAAAGGCAGGGGCTCCGCTAATATGAAAATATTTATTATTATTTATTATTTCAACCGGTTAATTTTTGATTTTTCATTTATCATTTTTTATTTTTCAATTTTTATTTTTAATTTTTCATTTTTCATTTTTCATTTTTCGGTCTTCATTTCTCATTTTGAATTTTTCATTTTTAATTATCCATTTTTCATTTTTTATTTTTCATTTTTCATTTTTTATTTTTCGTTTTTCATTTTTCATTTTTCAAAACGTTTTTATAACGCTATTCGCTCCCTTATTTTTATCTTCAAACACTTCCTAATAGAATCGTGCCTTCATTTCATCTCCAAACACTTCCTAATCTTTTCACCAATACAATCGAACCTCACACCGTTTTTGTCTTACTCTGTTTTTGTGATTGTATTGTGAAATAGATTTTACCCCCAATGAGCGTATAGATGTTTACACATCAAAACAGCTTCGTGAAGATGTTTGAGTGGAGTATTTGTTGATGTTTTTACGCGCTAAATCCGAGTTTTTGCATCGAGTCGTAACCATGCATGAGACACGATGACTTAAATGAGAGTCATGTCCAAATAAGACGAAAACAGTTCGATATGCAGGCAAGGTTATGGCGTTTGTATCTTCAAAAAGGAAAAACAATCAACGGCAGTATTAACTTATTGCATTGTTTCAGTAAGGAAATTAAGGAAAAACAGGCCGCATTTGGCCAAAAGAAGGTGCTGTTTCGTCAAGACAATGCACCAGTTCAAACATCCACTAAAATCCATTAATTAAATTTCTAATTGCTTGTTCACGCAACTAATTTGCCAGTTTTAGCTCCCACGGAGTATTTTCTATTTCCAAACTTGAAAAAAAAAATCATGTGAGTCCGACCACAAGGGAGATGTGTAAACATCTAATAATTAAAGAAAACATCATTTTTTCCAGTGCATAAAAAATAAGTCGATTATGCTGTTTTCTGAAATTCAATTGATGTTTTCTGAAATGCAATTGATGTTTTCTGAAATTCAATTGATGTTTTCTGAAATACAATTAATGTTTTCAGCAATTCGAATGATGTTTTTGAAATTCTGTTGATGTTTTCTGAAATACAATTAATGTTCTCAGCAATTCAAATAATGCTTTTTGAAATTCAATTGATGTTTTCTGAAATTCTATTTATGTTTTCTGAAATTCAATTGATGTTTTCTGAAATACAATTGATGTTTTCTGAAATTATATTTATTTTTTCTGAAATTCAAATGATGTTTTCTGAAATTATATTGATGGTTTTTGAAATACAATTGATATTTTCTGAAATTCTATTGATGTTTTCTGAAATTCTATTTATGTTTTCTGAAATTCAAATGAGGTTTTCTGAAACTAGAACGATGTTTTTTGAAATTATATTGATGTTTTCTGAAATTCTATTTATGTTTTCTGAAACTCAATTGATGTTTTCTGAAATACAATTGATGTTTTCTGAAATTCTATTGATGTTTTCTGAAATTCAATTGATGTTTTCTGCAACTCGAATGATGCTTTCTGAAATTATATTGATGTTTTCTGAAATTCTATTTATGTTTTCTGAAATTCAAATGAGGTTTTCTGAAACTAGAACGATGTTTTCTGAAATTATATTGATGTTTTCTGAAATTCTATTTATGTTTTCTGAAACTCAATTGATGTTTTCTGAAATACAATTGATGTTTTCTGAAATTCTATTTATGGTTTCTGAAATTCAAGTGATGTTTTCTGAAATACAATTGATGTTTTCTGAAATACAATTGATGTTTTTTGAAAGACAATTGGAAAATGTTTAGAAAAGAACATATCATAATTTTTTCACAAATACAATCATATAAAGTCACACCGATTTACGCCTCAGCTCACACTGATGTGTTACGCTGTTTTTGCGATTGTATTGTGAAATAGAAATTTACCCCCCTGCGCGTATAGATGTTTACATATCAAAATATGCAAGGTGCAAATCGTCGCATTCAATATCGAATAAAATCAGTCGAAATTGCATATTTTGGTTTATTATTTAAAGAAGACGGACAATCGTCAGACCTCGTTCCACTTTTACTATTAACTATGGATAATAACTTGCTATCTGTGACAGAGTTAAATTACGCTTTGTATTTTATTTGGGAAAATAAAAAAATAATTTCGATTGAAAAATTTCGATAATGAATGCGACGATTCGACCCCAGATATTTGTAAAGTGTGAAATTGGTTTAAAATCACGTGATTTTACTAAAAACCTTTAAACTCTACTACCGGTTACATGTGTTTATTATTTTATTTATTTATTAAAAATAATATTAAATGCAGTGATAATTGTTAAATATATATATAATAAGTTGTATTGTTACGAATAACTTTAAATGATTGAGAAAATTAATTATAAATTTTTATAAAAATAAATGTTTAATAAAATAGCAACATTCTATATGGAATACCGAAATTAGGCCCGTTTTAGAAAAAAACGTTTTTATAACGCTATTCGCTCCCTGATTTAATCTCCTTATACTTCATTTTGTCTCCAAACACTTCCAATAAAGTGTGCCTTCATTTTATCTCCAAACACTTACTTTTGCCTAGGCTATTAATATTATAGATTTATTGTATTATTGTATTATTTAAAAAAATTTTGTTTTATTATGAAAAATAGTAATAACTACTAAAAATTTTTATTAATGAAAGTTGTCAACAAATAATTGTGTCAATATTACTATATTGAAAAAAGAAAAAAACAGAAAAAACATTTCCCAATAGAGTAAAGACGCGGTTTTCTTTAGAACTCAAATAAAACTAAACAAAATACCGAAATATTTTGGTGCAATTCTGGAAATCATTGTGGTTTGTGAATAAAAACATCTATTCAAGCAGTAAGCGCTATCTACATGTGTATAGCAAGCAATTGCTATGTTTGTCATACTTGATGGTTGCATTTGTATGCTATACATTCATGGCGCTTTCTGTTGGTTGATGAATCAGCTAAATAATTGTAGCTTCCATTTCCGTAAATAGTTCCGCTTCCGTAAGAGAAGTTTGTGATTTTTACCACCCTGATCGCATAGATGTTTACACATCAAAAAAAAACTCGGTGTTTAAAGGTTTGACAACAATAATGAGGTGGATGGCGTCTGTTGTTGACGGCTATTTCATGGAACTAGACAGTTCTTACTTTATACACAGTATCGAAGCTCTTGAATATCGCCGAGAAAATTGTATCAAGCTAAAAGGAGATTATATTCAGATATAATGAAAAATTCTCCCAAATTTGTTGAGTTTTCTTTGTCAATTCAGGTTGTTCTGGGACTGCCCTTGTACCTGGTATAGCTTAAATGAAATAAGGTTCTAGAAGAATACCTTAGATAATAGCCAAATTTGTCCTGAAAAAGCTATCGTAAAAATTTTCTGACTCCGACGACTTTAGCTAGCGAAATGTCCAGAAGTCATTAAATGTTCTTGATACTCTAAAGATAGAAAAAATCTAGTTAAAAGTCAATATCGCTGGGTAAGAAAAATTACAGAAATAACATTTTCTCCAGATAAGACTAGTGTTTTTAAAACATATAGTCACTAACTCAGCCAATCCAAGTAAGAAAATTATGTTCCATCTATGTCGACTGTACGATAACCTCTACCAACTAATTGGATATGGAAAAAAGGCATAAACCAAATTTAAGTGACATTGCGGTTAATTTTTTGCTTGCAGATATGAAAAAGTTCATATCGGATGGTATATTTATATGGGGACTAGGTTGAAAAATACACCGATCCCGACTATATTTGGTAAAGACACTTATTTTTTGCAAAACCATATCCAAACCAAATTTGAGAGAAATCTGTGCAATATTTTTGTTTTTTAATAGTGAAAATCGGGAAGCAGCTTTATATGGGGGCCATGACTAAGAATTAATGATTGAGTGTAATAAATACACACAAACTAAATTTGATCGAGATCTATATATGACAATTTCGATCTTATGGCAGTTTAAGTCGATCTCACAGGGGTGATTCATATCAGGACTAGGTTTGAACATGCACCGATTTCCACCAATTTCAATAGTGTTCGTCATATGGTCGAGAGAAGCTTATATATCAAATTTTATAAAAATATATTTATATCATGCGGGGGCGTGGGTTCGATTCCCACCAGAGGCTTTGTCTGTCGCTGCAAAAACCAGCCAAATGGTCTTTGTCACCCGGCTTATCCCTGGACCTAAATTAGAATACAAATTTATTTTGCATTGTAATTAATATAAATAAATAAATAAAATATTTATATGTGCAACCTGGGGTTCAGTTACGATGTTTATACGGACATTCAGATGGACAGATAGACAGATGGACGGACGGACATCGCTTAATCGACTCACTAAAGTTATTGGTATAATAAAATATTGGTCTATGTTAAATGTTTTTAGTAGCACAAACTTATTATACCCTCACCGCATAGTGGTTAGGGTTTGAAAGCTGTGATTTTTCTTTTCGTATCTCTTGTTAATAAGCATAGTATAAAAAACTTGCTCCACTTTCTGCCTAGAGCTACAAATTAATTTAAATTGATTTTACAATTCGAAATAAGCCCATTTAATTCACTTATATAGACTTTTAGACATAGACATGAATTTTATGCAGAGATGTGTTAAGCAAGAAGTTCATTTTTGTTGTTGGACATCGTGAATAAAAATCATGTTTTGCCCAGCAGGTTAGTAAGCATTAGACAAATCAACCCTTTCTTACAAACCTACTGATTTTTTGATGATTCCAGAAATATTTGTACACAGAAGTTAATAATTTATTTATATTTAGTAACAAAATCATTTGGCTGAAACAATTGAAGTATTATATTGTTACTTCAGGAGAGTGGAAAACTAATGGTGAGAAACAATTATTTTCTGTGTCATCCTTTGTGCCAGATCGTGACTTTTAGGAGTACATATTATTATAATTTGCTTACGATTTTGAAAAGCCCCAACATAAAAAGACATATAGGCCATTACGAGTACTTATCTCTAGGCAAAAAATACATGACTATTTCGCTAAAATTTGGATTATATTTTTTTTCTTTATCCATTTATGAGAACCTGGTCGCCGTAAGTTTCCTGTCAATTATCACAGAAATAGACATACGTATGGTGTTGAATATAATATCTGTGGTGACAATCGATAACCGACTTAAGAAGTCGACTTAAGAACGATTTGAGTTATGTATGCTATCATATTCTCTAACACTGTTTTTTAAAAAGTTATTAATAAAAACTAGCAGATTCCAGCCCTCGAAATTCGAGTGCAGATTCTAGGCAATTTTATTTTTTCATTAAATAAAGACCCTAAAGGTGTGCTAATCAATTTTAGCGAATTCACAATTCAACACTTTTTGCAAACACATAAACAAATTTAATATAACATAAACAGCATTGTATAATTTTATGTATGTGTTAGTAGCAAATTTAAATACAATTTACTCAAAATAAAGGAAAAAATTTAAAAATTTGTAAATCTGCAAAACGGCTAAAAAGAAATACCTTTCCAATAATTTACGTCTGGTCAAAATCGAAATAAAACGGTAGAACGAAACATCGGTCACAGGAAATTGTCTAGCCTATTAATATTATAGATATATTGACCTAGGTCGTAATGAAGACCCATTACATTTATATAAAAAGTTATTTTTCACAAAAGCATGATTTTCGACCTAGGTGATTAATCCTGATGTCCACATATAGGGTTAATTTTTATTGTAACTGAACATAACCCATAAATCACTTGAAGAAATAGAATACTCTTTGGCTACTTAGTTTTTGAACATTTCTAGACCAAAATTGTATTACTACAGTTTTTTGTGGCAGTAAATTTTAGACAAAATTTTTTGAAAGGCTTTTAACTGTAAAGATTTTATTAAAGTTTAATAGATCAAAGACAATTTGGAACCATTTCTAACCCTTTCAGACGTAGCTATACCGATTGTGAGATCTGGTTTAAGGGGCGTAAATAAATACATTTCTCTGATTTTTTTTTTTTACCGTTATTCAGTAATTGTGAGTTCTCTTATGTGCTCTTTACACAAAATAAAATTTAAACAAGTAAGAAAATTATAGTCGGTCTATACCGACTATACGATACCCTATACCATGCGTTTAGGGACCCTATCTCTTAGGCCCAACTAATTGGATATAGAAATTAAGCATAAACCAAATTTGAGTGGCATTTTTATTAATTTTTTTGGCTGCAGATATGAAAAGTTCATATCGGATGCTATGTCTATATGGGGACTAGGTCCAAAAATGGACCGATCCTGACCATGGTTGGTAAAGTCTCTTGTATTTTGCGAAAATATATACAAACAAAATTTGAGATGAATCAGTGCAATATTTTTGTTTTTCTGATAGAAGATCGGGAAGCAGCTCTGTATTGGGCCTATGACCAAGAGTTGTCCCATAGAAACCGTTTTTTGGGCTATTCATTAATTGATGTAATAAACACGTACAAACCCAATTTGACTAAGATCTATACGACAATTTAGATCTTATGGCAATTTATGTCAATTTTATAGGGGTCATTTGTATGGGGGCTAGGTCTGAACATGGACCGATTCTCACCAATTTCATCCCATGGCCGGTGAAAGCTTATATACCAAATTTCATCAAAATATATTCATATTTGCGACCTACAGTTTGATTACAAGGTTTACATGGACACACAGACGGACGGACGGACGGACTGACGGACATAGTTAAATCGATTCAAAAAGTGATTCTAATTCGATCGGTATAATAAAAGATGGGTCTAGATCAATTATTTTTGATTGTTACAAACAGCAGCACAAAGTCATTATACCCAAACCATATAGTGGTATAAGGGTATAAAAAGGAAGTAGACTTTACTAAAAAGAATTTTTATATTGATAGTTTTAGAATGACTACAAGCGTTTTACTACTCGTGTCTGAAAGGGTTAAAGATGAATAGCTAAGATGTGATCATATAGTTGCCAATGTGAACGATCACTTATGAAGTATCTTAAGCATATGTATGTACATATGTAAACTTTAAAAATATTTTTTAAGTGACTAAATTTATTTTTTACCTTTTGGAAGAAAGCCCTCATGCAATCAATGAAAAAATAAAATGAAATAAAACGATCGAAGGTAAAAAATTATAAGTCTAAAGTTCAAAACAATGATAACAAAAGAAGAAAAAAATAAATAAAAAATTGTATACTATCGCATTATTTTATTTTCTTTTAACTAAAACTAAACATAAAATGAAAAACGAAAATTCGTTAAGGTATTATTTTCTTTAATTTTCGGTTGAAATTTTGTAATCGTTAGCATTAATAAACTTATTGATCGAAAATTTATTACTTGTCTTTATATTTTCGTTCAACGCCGAAGCATTCAAAACAAAGACAGGTAGTTTTAGTATATCATTTTTTATACGTCCATTTATGTTCTTTATGTCTTTTTTTTAGTGTTGTTGTTTTGGAGTGGTCATTCAACTAAATTTGTTGTTATTTTGCTGTACGTTAATAATGCTTGTATGCCTAAGTTTCTCAACTGAACTTAACTCTTTTTGAATAGTACAAGCAACGATCGTACGTGATTTATAACAGCCACATGTTATGCATTGGATCGTATTAAATGTGACTTCCAGGAATTACACTTTTTGTGTCTTTTACTTTTTGCTTGGTATTGCTACTTAAAAATGACAAGAAGTGTACAATGAATTCTTGAGAATGTAACAGAATGATTTTGTCCCAATAAGGCCAGATTGTATAAAAATCAAGAGTCCCGGTACCAAAATTAAAAACAATTTTTCAATTTTCAACTCAATTTAAGACTTAAAATTAATGGAACAAGATTTTGTTTTAGAAATTAGAAATTGACTAACTCAAAGGAAATAGATTTTTAAATAATTCGATTGTAACAATCTAATCTAATTACGTAGGAAATTTTAAACACATTGACTCAGTTCTATTTTTTCGTTTTCTGTTTTACTTTTTCAACAGAAATATAGAAGAACATATGATTTTCAACATGGTTATGTTCTTGTTGATTCATAAAGACAGCAATTAAAATATGCGAAATTTGCTGATCTAGAAATTTTAACCAGAGCTCCCCATTCAAATTTTAGTGTATGAAACCATGTAAAAAGATTAATATAAGTATTTAATTTAACAAGCATATACTTTTTGGAATCGTACGAGTACCAGAAATATTATCCTTAAATTTCTTTGTTGAATAGTAATTGACGTAATAAGGAAGTTATATCCTCGTATTTGCAATTTTGGAAAGTATAAATTTGTTTCATGTATTCTTTAAATATTTTTTTCGTAACTAGATGTCCAACTCGCATGGATTATATTTTTCATATATTTAAGTATATTGAAACTAGCTGATCTTTTACAAGTAGTAGTTCGCCAAGAGCTCAGTTTTGATGGCTTAATATTTTAAATGTGTCACCCATAATTAGTCAGTTGCAGTTGTTGATAAAAACATTTAATTATTTTTTTTATTTGAAAATTTTTTTTTCTTTTCATTTTTGATCTTTTTCGAGTAGTAGTTCTCCCACCCTACAACTTTTAAACGATCATTCCAATATTTCAGGAAAATAATCTGTTGTCCCTCATGACTTCAATTTGTATTACCCAGCAAAACCTTGGTAATGATTAGTTATTACCGTTGCATTACATGGTAATGTTAACCCCATACATTTTGAATACCTTCAAGCAAAATGTAAGGACTTCCTAATAATGATTTATGTAAATACTTACTGTCAATGAACACTTTTTGTGTTATTAAAAATTAAAAATAATGAGTTAAATTTAATGAAACATACTATTTCGCGGCGATAGTCATCATTAGCCAAAACACGCAGCAAATGCAGTTAAATTTTACATTACATTATTCACAGCATATTGTGCGATACCAATGTGTTGTTTTTACAGAAATTTACTTTACTCCCTACTCAAAACCCTGCTTGTTATCTATAAAGTAACTAGTTATTTGTATGAGTCCTAGTAAGGTGCCGGTAAGGCCTTTCCTCCAATGACACCTTCATGTTAAAATAATGGGTTTCGTAATGGAAAGGTAACTACTGAACACTTTTGATTTCTTATTCTAAAGCTCATTACATGTAATGGAAAGTTCTGCTGGGTAATTATATCCTATACCTCTTTGTGTCAAGGGTATAATGAGTTTGTGCTAATGTTTGAAACTACCAAAAATACTTCATCTAGACCCATATTTTATAATACCGATAGACTCAGAATCACTTTCTGAACCCATTTAGCAATGTCAGTCCGTCTGTCTGTCTGTCCATCTGTAAAGTTTCCATGCAAACTTTGTAAACTTTTCAATGAAACTACAGGTCGGAAATATGAATATGTTTTGATGAAATTTGTTTTATAAGCTTTCATCGGGCATTGGATGAACGATATAAAAATTGGTGAAAATCGGTGCATGTTCAGACCTATTCCCCATAAAAAGATCCTATGAGATCGACAATAAGCAATTGCAATAAGATCCAAATTATCATACATGTATATTAGGTTGGCCCTTCATTATATGGGGTCATATTATTTTTTTCCGAAACCCTAGGCTATTAAGATAAACTATAATATTTAAAAGTAGAAAACTGATACATTTTTGATACAAAGTATTTAGAAGGAGTACATTTACTGAATATTTCACAGAAAACTTTTTTTTTTCTCGAAACCCCAAAAAAAAAAAAAAAAATTCTTTGTAAAAAATTTCTGGCAGAGGAATTTACTTAAAAAGTCACACAGTTAATCTCTAACATATATTTAACAAAACTTTAAATTGCGGATCCATTTTTTGAAATTTTGTTAAAGAAAATTTTTTAAAAGGAGTTTTCAAAATTTTATCAAAAAAGTTTCCATCTCTGGTTAAAAATGTGGTAATAATGCAATACTTCATATCTGAGTGCTCATAGGTATAGAAATAAAAAAAAAAAAAAAATGATGGCTTTAATTAATTTCTTAAAGTTGAAAAAATTTCCGTCAAATTTCACGACCTAGTTTTTTTTTGGTATAAAAGTGGTCTGGGGCATGTGCTATTCCTTTGCGAGTTTTTATTCGATTTTGAAGTTGTGTAGCTTTTAAAAGAGATAATTTACTACTGAAATTGATTGTCGAAAACATTAAACTATAGAACGAAATTTTCGTGAAATAAAAAAAAAAAAAAAAAAAACAAGTAAGAAAATTATAGTCGGTCTATACCGACTATACGATACCCTATACCATGCGTTTAGAGACCCTATCTCGTAGACCCAACTAATTGGATGTAGAAAATAAGCATTAACCAAATTTGAGTGGGATTTTTATTAATTTTTTTTGGCTGCAGATATGAAAAAGTTCATATCGGATGCTATATATATATGGGGATTAGGCCCAAAAATGGACCGGTCCTGGCCATGTTTGATAAAGTCTCTTGTAATTTGGAAAAATATATATAAACAAAATTTGAGAAGAATCACTGCAATATTTTTGTTTTTTGATAGATTTAAGTGAAGATCGGGAAGCAGCTCTATATGGGGCCTATGACTAAGAGTTGTCCCATAGGGATCATTTTTGGACTACTCATTAATGGATGTAATAAACGCATAAAACCCAATTTGACTAAGATCTATATGACAATTTAGATCTTATGGCAATTTATGTCGATTTCGTAGGGGTCATTTGTATGGGGGCTAGGTCTGAACATGGACCGATTCTCACCAATTTCAATATCGTTCATCCTATGGCCGATAGAAGCTTACATATCAAATTTCATCAAAACATATTCATATTTGCGACCTGCAGTTTGAACACAAGGTTTACATGGACACACAGACGGACGGACGGACATCGTTAAATCGAATCAGGTAGTGATTCTGATTCGATCGGTATAATAAAAGATGGGTCTAGGTCAGATATATATGGTAGTCACAAACAGCAGCACAAAGTCATTATACCCAAACCACATAGTGGTATAGGGTATAAAAAGCCATATTTTCCCCATATAAACACACTTGAAATTTTCAGTCGCGATGAGGCACCTCTGCATTTTTTTTGATTGGCGCAAAACTTTGGATTGCTCAGTTTTTGTTCTATTCGCATTTTTCTAGGGGGTGAGACCGAGAGTTTGAACACTTTTTTTATTAAGGGCAACCCTAATACATATATCGGTCAAATTTGGTTTGCGTATGGTGAATTTCATGTAAAAATCGAGATGCATTGATCCCGACCCCCTCAGATATCGATGAAACTTTGTTCATAGCTAAATTTGATCAATACAAACAAACCCTCATTTTTAGAAATGACTGTTTTGCGATTTTTTGGGCGTGGCACAGTGGGAAAATTTTCGAAAAAACGCGAAAATGGTCGAAAAGTGCTCCATTTAAAATGCAATAACTCAAAATCGGCTGAACCGATTTCCACGATCTTGGTATCATTAAAAAGATATTTTAACAGGCTTTATGACACGTTTGAAAATACACTGTAAAAAATTTTATAACAAAAAGAAAATTTTAAATAACGAAAAAACCAAAAAGATCAAGGGATTTTTTACAGTGTATTATTTTTTTAGAAAGGTTTATCCTTCACCTATACCGTATCCAAAAAGTAAAATGGGTTCTTTTTTAGTTTTTTTTATATAATTTTTTAAGTAGTGTCACTTCTAGTAATACGTACCGAACGTTTTTGAAATAATTCGAATAACAGCGAAAATATCAGCTCACATTCTTACACATTTACAAAATAGTTCAACAATTCTAACATTTTTTAAATGTTTACAAATAAAAAACCATCAACAATTGTTTATATTATTTGCCAAATGATTCTCGGTTGGTGGTTACCGTTTCCAGAACACATCTATTCGTTGTATTCTACTTTTTGTATATTATTTCTTCAGTTATTTTTTAAAATGTTTTAGCATATGCGTTTTTAGATTATTTAAATTTTTGAAGCAGTGACCACACATTGAAACGCACACTCGCTTTTTTGTATGTCACCATTACAATCAACGAATTTTAGAACATCTTTGTAGTCGGTAAATGTGCATTCTCCTTCAAAACAAAATGATTTTAAGCGACTTTTTTCAAACATCAAAATCATATTCTGATGCAATGTGCATACACAGATATTTTGCTGGTTTCCAACTCCAAGTTTCATACAATTTTTTGGCCTTAACATTGTAAATTTTGTAAAACCAACTTTGGCCAAGGGATGTTTTTTTTAAATTCGTAGTATGATTCGCGTAGTGAAGATAACATCAGTCTTTCTTGAACTTTTTCACGCAAGTTTCCTTGTTTAATAGTAATTGAATCTTGCGATCCTGGCATCATTCGGCTAATTTCATCATCTTCATAAAATAATTTGACTGTGCTTAGAGTTTCGGTTGGTAAACTACGTCTGCTCATTTTTAAAAGATTGATATCTGCAAACTTCGTTTTATTCCTTTGGATATCTTTATATTTTCAATGAGTTCGTTGCTTTCGATGTTTGCATTACGGCTGGTACAAGTTGGAAATTCATTCAATTCTTCGCTAATTTCATCGCTGGGCGTTATTGGTAAATAATTTGAGACTTCAATCTGCTCCACGTTGGATTCATTACGACTGCGCGCTTTTCTCAGTGTATTCCGGCAAGTTTCGCAAATACAGCTACAATGAATGTTGGCGACAGCTGGAAAATACTCAATTATATTTGCAGCCTCGTTCTCACTTATTTTACGAAGCGAAGCGCAACACTTATTAGATATTTTTATGCATCTGTACTTATTGTTTGAATTCATATTCACTCAAATTTTTAAAATATATGCGTAAAAATTGTAATGGGATATCTTGGCTTCTCGAAACTGTTTATAATTATGAATTTCGGTACGTTGCACTTTTAAAATATGGACTTGTAATTTTCGCGTTCGTCGACACTTGTTGAATGAGTAAAATCGATCAATGCACTCCTATTTATAATGTGTATTGTTCACTAGTTTACTGACAGGTACTTATAAATGGGTGCATATTTTTTTACGGTGACTATATACCTGTTTCACCATGTGTGAGTTTTAAATTTTCGAATAATGACCACCCTTAAATGTGGGTTGAATTTCTGTAAAAAAGTCATACAGGTAGCCAACTGAAAAACCCAAATAATTAAAAATTACTTTGCTAACGCAATCATAAAAATTAAATAACCCTTTGTTTATTCCGTTTTGTTAATTCTGAGAATCATAAAAAATATGATCGAGGGTTTTTCAGAAGAATGTTGTGCATATGTAGAGCAAATTTTTGAAATTCATACCTTTACTCAATTGCGAATAAAAGCGAATTGAGTTGGCAAATCATGTGTTGTACTGTGTTATTTTACCTGTAACTATAAAATATAAGGGCAATTACTAGAAGTGACACTACTTAAAAAATCATATAAATAAAACTAAAAAAGAACCCATTTTACTTTTTGGGTATAGTATAGGTGAAGGATAAACCTTTCTAAAAAAATAATACACTGTAAAAAAACCCTTGATCTTTTTGGTTTTTTCGTTATTTAAAATTTTCTTTTTGTTATAAAATTGTCATAAAGCCTGTTAAAATATCTTTTTAATGATACCAAGATCATGGAAATCAGTTCAGCCGATTCTGAGTTATTGCATTTTAAATGGAGCACTTTTCGACCATTTTCGCGTTTTTTCGAAAACTTTCCCACTGTGCCACGCCCAAAAAATCGCAAAACAGTCATTTCTAAAAATAAGCGTTTGTTTGTATTGATCAAATTAAGGTATGAACAAAATTTCATCGATATCTGAGGTGGTCGGGTTCAAAATTTCAGTTTTATCTTGATTTTTAAATGAAATTCATCGTATGTTAATTACACCTATTAATCAGCAACCCCGGAGGACAATTCTTATTCGTACCCCCTATTGCAGCTCCATGATCATCATCACATCTATTAAAAAAAAAAAAAAAAAACAAAAATATTACACATATTTTTCTCAAATTTGTTTTGTATATGTTTCTGCAAAAAAAAAAAGTTACTTACCAAATATGGTCAGGATCAGACCATTTTTCGACCTACTCCCTATACAAATATAGCTTCCGATATGAACTTTTTCATATCCGAAGGCAAAAAAGTTAATAACAATGCCACTAAAATTTGGTGTATGCTTATTTTATATATCAAATTAGTTGAACCTAAGTATTGGAGCAACCAACCATCGTATGGAAATTGCACGAACTTTTTCGAGTAGTAGTGCGCCCGCTTCCCAATTATTATCGAAATGATTTCAAATTTCAAAGAAATATTGTACCCAGATTTGCAACTCTAAAAATTAAAGTTTTGACTAAGTCATTAGTAGTACTATACCGACGCCACAATTTTCGTCGTAACGATTTAAAATTTTTAATGCGTAATCGATCAAAAACAGTGAAAAATAAAAATATTTTTTTTATTCTTTTTTTTTTGCAAAATTTCTGATCTTTTTCGACACAAATACTTACGTGTATTTAGACCCAAAATTAAATTTCAAAGAACATATTTCTTATGTCATAGATAAAGTTAATTTAACTAAAAGAATACTATTTCCTTTCATTAATAAAAAGTCAAAAATGAGCTCCGAAAATAAAATAATTATATTGAAAGTTATATTTCGCTCCATTATGTTTTATGGCGCTCCTGTGTGGGAAAATATAGCAAAATGTGATATTAAAAATGTGCAAATCGCGCAGAATAAGTTAATAAATACGATGTATAACCTTCCTTGGCACTTTTCAACCAGAAGATTACATAATATTGACAATATTGAAATGGTTGATATGAAAATCCATCGGCTTAAACAAAATTTTGAATAAAGATGTCAACTATTCCAATATCAGCATATCAGTAATATAGTGGTATCATCAGTATAGTATTTTACAAAAAAAATTTTTTTAAAGACGTTTTTTAAATTTTCCTCGAGGTATTAACCGTTAAATGTTCCTTATTATTTTACCTAAAACAAATTTATGTTTGAGTAGAAAAGATTTAAATCTAAACTCTATATTTAAGCTGAAATATTATATGTAATACCTTGTTCAAATATTATAAATAAAAATTGAATTGAATTTTCAACTAGTCAATATGTTTTGTCGGAATGCTTTGTAATTTTTAACTAGATATCAAACATATACGGAGAACATATTTTCATATATTTGCATCTGATCTTTTTCTAGTATTAGTTAGCCCACTCCATAGTTATTATCAGAATACTTCAATTTTTCAGAAAACTAATCTATTGCCATACCAAAATATATAAAATTATACCATTTATTTTGTGAAAATTTGTTTGTAAAATAATGTCAAACATCTATGGAGTGCTTTTCGAGCTTTTCGAGTAATAGTAGTAGGTTTGTCCGTTTAAAATTAAATTTAAGGATACAATTTCTTATACTTGCACAATTCTATAAAGTAAATATATGTTATGCTAAATACTGATATTTATCTTTTTACATGCTTTCAAACATGAACAATTTTAATTTTACTTATCGAGCTACTCACTCGGCTCGTGTATCTCATTTAAGGTGCTATTACATGATGTGTTTTTTACACATGTACTGTCAAATTTTCCCACAACAAAAGTTGTACACAACGTGTGATACATATAAAACATTGTTTATGTACAATACATGAGAAAAGTCACATGTACATTTTTCAATTAGAACAGGTTCTATTTTTGCATGACAAACAAGTGAAAATACAACACTGCTTGTGGCGAAAGAAAAACAGAGTACATTTTAAAGATTAATATTGAAAGAAAAATAAATTGTTTAGTATTAATTAACAATTAAAAAATACATAACCTTTTTTTTAACAAAAAATTTTTGTAAATTCACAAATTAAATCAGCTGTTGTTTACATTTAGAGGTTATGTCATACGGAAATACATACGCACGTGTGATAGCAAAAATTATGAATCGTATGTAAAAAGACAATTTTGACAGACATGAAGAATTTCATGTGGATAAAAAAAGTGACAGTACATATGTAAAAAACATTTCGTGTAATAGCACCTTTACTATGCGAGTAGCTCGAGTACTCTAGCTTGACCATTGATATACTCATAAAATTGTAAAGCACCAAAAACTGCTTCTTTGACATATTTCGTATGTGATACTATCAGTGTTGCCAAAACTTGGCGAATAAAAGTTGAGAAATACAAACCATTTTTTTTTTAATTAAGTAAGAAATTATTCTGGTCTGAGATCATTTTGATTTAATTAAAAATAAAAGATTAACAAATTTCTGTCTTGCTGTTATTTCTTACTCAATAATGAACTTTTAATGAATTTAGAAAATATTTTTTTAAAATTCTTACTCAATCTTACCCATTTTTTTTAATACCAGCTTTTTAGATTTTAAATTAACTAATAAATTAGAATTAAATAAAAAAACCGTAACCTTCAATATAATTAATGGTTTTGTTGTTGTCATCATAACAACTTGCTGTTTAAAATATTTTTGGTACACAATATTGTTAGCAGCATTTAGCGGTTTCTTTTTTTTTTTGGCTTTCACGAGATTTATCTGGCTACGAACCCTTTCCACGTCTGCATTTGACCAAGGAAGATACCAAAAGACCGTGTTATAAAATTTTGATTTGTTTTTCTTTTCTCTTTCACTACTGTATGCTTTTAACTCTTCTCAAAAACATTATATCTGATTAACCATTTTAGAATTGGATATTTAAATATCGCTGTTTTTTCCAATTTTATTTATCTATATATATAAAATTGAAAATTCTTGGATTTATGGGTTTGTGGGTTTGACTTTAATAGGTGGCTAAACCATAGGACAGATATTCTTAGGACAGATATTCTTGAAAGTGTGTATCGGGAAAGGAAAATAGACTATATTTTTTTAATATATGAAGTGGGCGTATATAAAAGTTTTTTAACATCATATCTGGAGCTCTATGATAGCAAGAATCCAGAAACTTTGTAGGAGTACATAAGTTAGTAATGTGAGAAGTCGGACAAAGAGTGGGCGGGATCAAACAAGTGGGCGTGGCACCTCCCATACATGGTAAATACATGTCATCATATTTCTACAGTACTATGGTGAGCTGGATCTTGTAATTTTCTGCACGTCAATCGGTTGTTAATACAAAAAATATTATCTGGAGTACTATAAACCCGACAGTATTGAAACTACGTGTGAGTTCACGACTAATGAGTGTGAGAAGCTATGTGAAAAATGGGCGGGATAAAATCAGTGGGCGGGGCAGCTCCCATACTTGGCAAATACATTATATGGCAAAACAATATTCGTCGGGTCAGATGGTTTTAATTAAAAATTGCTAAAATATCTTCTTTTTGTGAATTTAAAAAGTTTACATTTCGGAAATAGTCAATATTTGGGAAAATTTTTATATTGCCTGGTAATTTAAAAATTTATAAAAATGTGAACTCAATCGTTTCACGGTAGTACAACTCCGATAAGGAGGCGTCAAAACTGATTATGTTTTAAGCCGCTTAAACAATGGTTTACAAATTTGAGTAAATTTGTTCCTGTTGCTACAAGCATTAAGCATTAACACCTGTAAGATAAAAAGATCTTTTAACAAATAAATATTTTAAACATGTGTATTTTAATCGAATTAAGAGAAAAATATGTTATTTTGATCTTAAGAAAACAATCATCTTCCTACAAAACCTTGAAATAACGTAAGATGATCCTTTAAACCTTTCATGTGATATACATTTGTTTGTTTCTTTTGAATAAAATATGAAAAATATTGGAAAAATTAAATGTTTCATCAACAAAGTCTGGCTAACTAAGATTTATCCCTATAAGCGAGATATTTTTCAAAACCTTTTATGCCCTATTTGCATTGACTTTTAAAATTATTTCTCTTTTATGACATCGCGCATTGGGTTGAAATGTGGCAAAAGTAAGGATTAATTCAAAAGTTGAAATTAATATATTGTAATAAGTACCGGATTAAAGTAGATAAAACTCGCCATCAACTGCTGTCAAAAAAAATTTTCCGCGTTGTCTCCTTTTTTTTTTTGGTTATACTCTCTCAAAGTTCAATTCGCTAATTAGGTGCAAAGTGGTAAAAAGTAAAAACTACGAATTACATGTATATTTTTTTTTGGCTGTTTGTTCTAAAATCAAAATGGAAGCTTCAACCTCAGATATTGGACTGTGTTCCTGATAATTTTTTTTTTAGAAAAGTCTTGTCGAAATATTTTTATCCTTTTTTTGAATACTACTCGTATCCCAAAATTGGTATTTTTGAAATAAATATAGAGTTTAAAAGTGTTATTGGCTGAGATTGGGTAAAACTGTTTCCATAGTAAATTACTATGGGGTTTCAGCTTGTGGATTCCAAAAAAACATTTGGGTATATTGGCAATTACGCAAAATATTTAACTTTATTTTAAAAATTCCGGTTGCAAACCAAAATATGCTGCAACGCAATAGCTAACACTTGTTCATTGTGTTGTTTTTTGTTTTGTTGTAAATATGTAGCCTAGTAAATGAACAACTTATTTTAATGATCATGTATATTAGAGTGGGACGAAAGTGAAGAAGTACAATGATAAGACAAATTGTAGAAATTTAAATTGCAATAAAAGTTTCTGGCTTGCGAAAAATTAATTGTCTAAATACAAATGCATTATATTTAATAAAACTCACTACTTTTACTTTGTTCTCCAAAATGAAGACAACAGTAAGTGTCAATATTACAAATTGTGGAATAAAATTTTTTTAGTTCAACATACTTAAAATGAACGATTGCATGCGATACTTATTTTTGTATCCTGTGGACATGAGATTCAAGTTGAAAAGTTTAGAAACTATACTCACAACACGGCCAGACATTTCTCTAAGCTCTACCCGGGGTTTTATATGCCTCCCATAATTACAACACTATGCGCGTAAATGCAGTCGAGAGAAGTTGAATGAAGACATATTTAATAAGTTTCTACATAGTTCAGATCCGTTACTTACCGCCAAAAGAAAAACTATAAGAAAAAAATTCATCATATAACACAGATGGCACTCGATTTAATAATTTTGCATAACACGACAGGTGAAGAAGAGGTTAATGATGATGAATATGAAGGTGATGACTATGAAAGTGATGCTGATTATGATGGGTGTGAAATATGATGTAATTGTGATTACAAGAATGAAAATTTTGTTGATATGGAGAATAATTATTTAAAAAAAAAAAATTAAATAAAAATTCAGATACTTGATATTAAATTTAGTATAATATAAAAACATATTTATTTGCCTATTTGTTTTTTGTTAATAGAGCACTATAGTTTGCAATTTTATTCATTAATTTATCTCTTTAGAATCCAAAGTTACACCAAAAATTGTGAACCAAGGTAATTTTTTCCGAAAAACAAAAAAGCGGTTCACAGGTTTAAAAAAATTTTGTTTTAATTATTTTTTCCCAAATGGTAGTTTTTGATGCAATAATAATAACTAGCAGATTCCAGCCCTCGAAACTCTAGTGCAATTTCTAGACAGCTGTATTTTTCAACTTATCCAATTCACAAACCAACACTTTTATGATTTATTATTATTGTGAATGAAGATAACTAACTAATTAACAAACACATTAACAAATTTAATAAACAAATTTAAATTAACAAATTTAAAAATAACTTTAGCTAAAGTGAGCAATAAAGTTACCTTTAACTTTTTTTTCGTTATTACAACTTTCCAGTAAAATAAAATTAATATTTGTGATATTGTGGCAACACCAAAGGAAACACCGATTACTTTTGACCAAATGAATTGCTTTACAAAATACGTAGTGGCAACGTTCCTTTGTTTGTTTGCAAGCAAACAATAGAATTAAAATTAAAAACCTTTATTATAAGTTACATAATTGTTGTAAATGTGTAATAAAACATTTTAAAAAATATACAAACTTACATTTAAGTATATGCAAATAAATTTATTTCCAAAACTAAATTGGTGTGAATTTCTCCTTCATAGATCAGAAATTGTGGCAACATTAAATACATAAACCTCACGTTAAAAGTTAAAGGCAACAATATCTTCCCTTTAGCTCATCGGCCACTTTTAGCTTAAAGTATAGTTGTAATAACGAAAAACTAATAATCAGTACGATAACATCCTAACTTTAGCTATTGGCAAGTTGTAATAATGGCCCTAAATGCAATTTATTCAAAATAAAGGAAAAAATTAAAAAAATCTGTAAATCTGCAAAATGGCTAAAAAGAAATACCTTTCAAATAATATACGTTTGGTCAAAATTGGGATAAAACGGTAGAACAAAATATCGGTCACAAGAAATCACCTAGCCTATTAATATTAGAGATATGTAAAAATATATATTTTTTTTTAAATACAGCTTCCCTTATTTAATTCTCATTTTAACTATAATTCAACTCACTGTGTATCGATGGACACAAACTAAATTTCTAACAGCCGTATTCATAACCAAAATTTAGACACTGCATATCCATTGAATAAGTATTTCTTATACATAACATCATTTAACAAACTATGTTTAACTTATAAACAAATACTACTTAACTCTTGAATGAAAATCTCCGTGAAAAAAATCACAAATAAGTATTCTGAAGCGCATTGGAGATGTGTAAACATCTAGTAATTAAAGATTTTTTATGGCACTTTTTTAAAATGAAACGGAAAGCGTCATCTGTGTATCATTTTATTTTTTATTTCTCATTTTTAAATTTTTATTTTTCATTTTTCATTTTTCATTCTTCATTTGTAATTTTTCATTTTTCATTTGTCATTTTTTATTTTTCATTTTTCATTTTTTATTTTTCATTTTTTATTTTTCATTCTTCATTCTTCATTTGTCATTTTTTATTTTTCATTTTTCATTTTTCATTTTTCATTTTTCATTTTTCATTTTTACTTTTCATTTTCAAACTGGTTATGACACATCATAATTTTTTCACCAATACAATCATAAGTCACACCAATTATGTCTTACGTCTTACGTCTTACATGTTATGCTGTTTTTGTGATAGATGTTTAGACATCAAAAAATAAAAATTCAATTTCAAAATTAATTTTAAAAAATCCTCTTTTTTAACTTTCAAGCTACATTTTTTTTTCATTTTCAAATGATCTTCTTCAATGAATTGTTGATATTGAAGTTCCAATACTTTCTTTTTTATATCTTCAATTCTATTTTGTGCATCTGATAGTATTTTGCTAAACTTCAATTCATTTTCCTTATGTCGAGCAGTTCTTTGCATTTTCATCATCTTTGTCTTTTATTTTTCTTTTCAGTGATGCTTTTTTCTGTTAATCAGTTGAATCCGCTGCCTCGTCCTCGCTTGATAACTTCAAATAAATATTTTGAAATATCCTAGTCGTTATTAAAATTTTTTTCTGTTGTTATTCCATTTGATCGGGCAATTCCTGATATGTGCAGTTGCTGCCATACACATTATAGTCGTGCCAAATTGTTTTGGAAGACGAGCAATTAACTCCGTTTCCACGCTGCTGATGGATCAGGGGGTGCACTTCGGCTTCATTTTCCTTAAAAACAACAAATTTCTGGTTTTTGCTAAAGACTTTATATTCCGCCACTAGGATTCTATTTGTTTTTTGCGTATATTATTTTCTTCCTGATCCCAGTTAGATGATCGGTTTAAATTTTTTTCTTTCAATATTAACCAATATATTTATTGTTTACATTTTTTTAATGCTTAAATTAAGATAGAAATGTCAAAATCAGAGGTAAAATAAAAAAAAAACGATCAATACCACAAAAAGCAGAGCTTTTTTAACTAGATCAGGGATGTTAAAATTATAGTTAGACAGAAGATAAAAAATCGTATGAATAGACTCACGAACAACCAGTGCATAAGCCTTAAAACACATTTAAGTTGTAAACTCGTAGTGCGTAGCGCACATCGAGTGCGTCATATAAACTTATGAAGATGGTTGTCTTTGTTCCCAATTATAGTGCCTATTTTAAATTTCCTTAATCAATACTTTACCTTGTTTATAATGATTTGATTTATGCCCTACACTAGTCTATGGTAGGGGTATAACGATTTTGTGATAATGTTTTTAAAAACCAGAAATGTGTACATGATTTCTGTCCTTCCGCCCGCATGAAATTTTGAAATCAAATTAAAATTCACAAATAAAAAGCTATTTGGATGATACTGATCTGTTAATGGCTCAAGAAATTTGTCAATTTAAATCGATGGTAACGGACCAGGTTTGGCCTAGCCCACCCTCAAATATAAATTTTGAGTTCGACTTAAGTAAGCTTAAATATACATTAACATCTTAGTCATATTGTATATCATTCAAGAGGCTGCTATGTAACTCGAATGTAATCCCGTCACAGACAGAATCCCAGACATGTTACAAGCAGCCATTATGCCCAGTGAATGATGTTTTTCAAACAGGCAATATGGTCAAAATACAGATCATATTTTTAACATCGCGTCAGCAATGAGCTCACTCAGTTTCATTTAAATCTGACCATTTGGAAATTAAGCATCTTTCCCTATACTCGTGTTGAAGGGTATTATATTATCGACCTACTACAACATTCTGATTTGTTTAAAATAAATTTCGAACACATGTAATTTTATACTTTAACTTTAGATTGGTGGTAGGTAGTTATTATCGATTTTCAAAACTAATCGACCAAGACCGTGTTAAAATACTTTTTATGACCATGTATGTGCTGATTAAATTTCCTAATTTTTCATACTTCAATTATTAAGAAATAAAGAATGACAACATATGGTGTTATAAAATTTAGAAAAACTAAAAATTGGAAATATAACACATTGATATTTTTTTAATAATTCAAATGCAAATAAGCGTAAATAAAAATGTGTGACATAATTTGTCGTTTTTTTTTTTTTTTGGAACATTAAGCTGGTATACATATACGTGATGAAATTAGATTTGAAACAAGTTAGTGTAAAATAATTAATTAAACGTGAGTTTTTGATAATTTTTTTTTATTGTTTTAAATAATCTTATTATCAACTTATTATAATAATGTTGTTAAATATACCTGTTCTCAGTAAGAAAATAAGCAAAAAAACGAAATTAAAAAGATTTCAGGTTATATTTAAACATTTTGGACCGATACAATACGACTGCGGACATTTTGGTTTTGAAATTTGATTATACGGATAAATATAAAAAAATAAAATATTTATATAATCTCGAACCATGTGATATAATGTTCGAAGAAATCGAAATAATGTCACATATTTTTCTTTACGCTTATTTGCATTAGAATTATTAAAACCATCAATGTGTGATATTTCTAGTTTTTAGTTGTTCCGGATCATCTTATTTGTTTCTTAAATATTTGTTTGTATACCTGTACCACTATGTGGTGAGGGTATTATGATTTTATAATCATACCAAAAATATTAGACCTAGACTCATCTCTTTTTATATTAATCGACTCAGAATCACTTTATGGTCCGTCCGTCCGTGTGTCTGTCTGTTTGTCTGTCCGTTTGTCTGTCGCAAATATGAATATATTTTGATTTAATTTGGTATGAACTAAAGCTATTGAAAGTGATCAAAATCATGTTCAGACCTAATCCCCATACATATGGCCCCTATGAGATCGACTTAAGTTGCCATAAGATCCAAATTATTGTATAGATCTCGGTCAAATATAGTTTTTGTGTGTTTATTACACCCATTAATCAGTTGTCAAAAACTAAACTCTCTAGGACAATTTTTAATCATTTTTAATGCTTCGCTTAAATCTATAAAAATCAAAAAAACATTGCACAGATTTTTCTCACATTTGGTTCACATAAGTTTCTAAAACAATAAGTGATTTTACCAAATATGTTCCGGTTCGGTCCATTTTTCGACCTTGTCCCCATATAAATACAGCATCCGATGTAAACTTTTGCATATTTGCAGGCACAAAAGTTAATAACAATATCCCTCAAATTTGATTTATGCTCATTCTCGATATCCAATTAATTGGACTTAAGACTCATTCTCTAAGCGCATGGTATAGGGTATCGTATAGTCATTATGGACCGACTATAGTTTGCTTACTTTTTACATTTTTGTTTCCAAAAAATTTGACAACCGAATTGTTCTAAAGTTAAGCAACTGTATTTTTGATTACATCAACTGAAATTTAAAAGCATTTAACCATTTTGGTTATGATCAAATATTTACTATTAATAAAACAGATGTTTAATTTTAATGAACTCGAAATCCGGTTAGTAACTTCATCGCAATTCTTTTGGTTTTTTTCTTTGCATGTATTTGCCAGAACCAGAATTTATGTGCAGAATTTTTGAAAATTTGGTAACCGATTCTTCCCCCGGTTCAGACAAAATTTTGAAATACTTTAAAAAATAAAAAAAGAAACTTTTGATAAAATTTTTATCAAAAACTCAACAATTTAATTGATTCAAAAAAAATACAACTAAAATTTTTTTATTTTCTGTCTTCTCTAAGTCAATAAAAGAATATATATTTGCGGAGTATTCTTCGAAACGACTCTTCGAAAACAATTCGAAAAAACCATTTTTCGTATAGCAGTTCTTCGAATAACAATTCTTCAAATAACAATAATCAACTATAGCGGGAAATAATCCGAGATTTTCAACTATAGCGGGGAATAACCATAGAGGTTTTCAACTATAGCGGGGAAGAATTGTTTTCGAAGAATTGTTATTCGAAGAACTGCTATTCGAAGAATGTTTTTTCGAAGAATTGTTTTCGAACAATTTTCCGCCGACCAAAAGAAAATGGCACAACTTATATGATATTTATATAATCCATGGTCGAAATAAATATAGGTTCGTCCAAAATTTTTGTGTTAAAATTTTTTTTCCCATAAATTTAACAAATAACTTTATTGCAATTATAATTCTTAAAGAAAGGGTAGTTTTTATTAAAGGGGTGCGAAATAATTATAGGGCCATAAAAATAAAAAATAAATGATTTATATTAATTTATTTACAATTTATTTTTTATTAGTAATAGCTTAAAAATACGATCTGTTATTAAATAAACCAAGTTTTCTAACGCAATAGTCCACTATACAGTTGTTATTCCCTCCATAAACTGATTAAAATTGCAATATTTCTTCCCATTTGCATACACTTTGCGAGCTATAAAGCTCCTTAGATTTTCTATGGGGTTAAGACCGGAAATTGTGGTTTCCTTTATTAACCTGCTGGAAAGTGAAGTCAAGACCAATTATTATTTTTTTTTTTTTTTTTGTAACTCATCTTTATTTATTGAATCTTCACATAGGTTTGTGAACTACAATAAGTTATTCAAATCTTAAAACTAAAACTTAAATATTAAATCCAGCCAGTGCCAGACTAAATTTCATCTATTCTATATACATATCGCATCTGTACCTCTAAAGTGAGTCAACTCAAAATTTACAAATTTTCAGTAAAGTAAACGGTTTCTTTTAATAGTTACTATAAAATATAAAAACAGTTGTTTCACTGTAAAGAATTGCGAATAATAAGTATACAGCAGTAGTTCTTTTTGCGGTTTTTTCAGTGACCATCAAAAATAACAAGTTTTTTGGGTGCATCTCGAAATATGTCTTTTTAGTGGATTCTAAAGAAACTACTCTTATAACACAAAGAGGGTTAAAACTGTATTTTTTTTTGCGAAAGACTAGAAAAACCGATGTAAATTTTTACAGTGGATAGATATGACCACTGTACATCGTTTTCTTGCAAAAAGTGAAAACTTAAAAATTTTGAGTTGACTCACTTTAGAGGTACAGGTGCGATATGTAATCTAATGATAAAAAAAGAAAAAATTGTATCAATTCATTTTTCATCTAATGCGTTGGTGTGGATACGATTGTTGATTAAGTTACGTGCTAGAGGATTCGGGTGAGCTTTGCCAAATAGTTTGCACTATATCTAGTGATGTCGTGCTTTACTAGAGAAACATTTAAGTCTCTGTGCAAATGTGAGTTTCTTACGTACCATGGTGTGCCTGTAATCATTCTAAGAATCTTGTTTTGGCATCTTTGTATTCTTTCCGTGTTTGAAGCTGAGGCTGTTCCCCATAACTGAATACCCTAGCACCAAAGGGGTTTGAAAATCGAGTTATAAATCAAGAGCTTACAATCGAGACTTAGCTTTGAGTTCCTGCCAATTAGCCATGTGAATTGGATTAATTTCAATTTTATTTCTGCCAATTTAGCGTCCATAAGGCTTTTCCAGGTAAGTCGGCGATCAAGATGTAGTCCGAGATATTTTACTGATGAATGTTGGGGTATAGGCTGGATTCTAATTCGAATTTGAGGGCAAGTCTCCCTTCTTAGGGTAAAAGTTACGTTGATACACTTTTGTTCATTTACTTTAATCTTCCACATATCTAGCCAATCTTCCAGCTGTTCAATATGGCTCTGTAAAAGAAGAGATGCTGTTTTACGCTTAAAATTGCAGTATCATCAGCAAAAGTCGGCGTAAGTGTGTTTTCATTTGTTGGCCTGTCTGATGTGTAAAGGATGTACAGCAGCGGGCCCAAGATACAACCTTGTGGTACACCAGCATGAATTATCTGTGGAGGGCTGACAAAGCTTTTCTTTCTTATAGAGAATTTTCTATTAATTGTATAGCTCTCTATTAGCTTATCTATGTTCGGGGGCAACAACTGTTTAACTTTATAGAGGACTTCCTCCTTAGAAGGCTTGCGAGACGTCTATAAAAAGTGCAGAGCAGTACTTTTTCTCTTCAAAAGCTCTTCTTATGGCACTTACAATTCTGTGAACTTGCTCAGTGGTGCTGTATTTTCGTCTGAAACCAAATTGATGTGCTGGAATGACATTATATTGATCTACGGATATTGTAAGTTTGTTTACCAAAATTATCTCGAATAATTTTGACAAGTTGGACAGTAAACTTATTGGCCTATACGAATCGACCTTTGTGTTATCTTTAAATGGTTTAGATATCATTGTAACGAGTGAAACTTTCTATTCTGGGGGAAAATGTTCAAGGCGTATTATAGTAGCTATTCGGGGTAACTCCAAAAGCATTTTATTACTGATCTCATCGATCCCCGATGCTTTTTTTAGGTTTAAATCAACAATAGCCTTTTCGACCTCTCGAATCTTAAAACGAACGGACACTGCTCTATGCTGTGAAGTAACGGGTGGCAACTCATCAATAGAACTAGGGGTTATATTTGGAGTAAACACTTTTTTTTAGATGTTCTACAAACAGATCTCCCTTCTCTTTGTCATTCTCAGCCCATCCTCCACTTTCTTTTCTTGGAGGAGGCTTACATACAACAGGTCTTTTAAGATTTTTTGTAGCACGCCACAAACAGTAATCAGTTTTTTCTGTTGGATCCAGTTTTTCAAGATAACTATTCAATTTAGCATTTCTTTGTGTTTCAAGCAGTTTCCGTAGGTTTTTTGTGCATTCTTTCAATTGCTTCTTAAGATGAGGAGATCTGTGCAGTTGCCACTCTCTTCGAATTCTTCTTTTTTTCACCTAATAACCTTTCAACATTTACAGAAGTAGTTCCATATGGCCTGGTGTGACGAGGAGGTTTAGTATCAAGTTGAGCAGCTAGTTTGAGATTTTGTTCGAAGTTAACAATCGAGAGGTTAGTATCAGCTGGTGTTCTTAGCGGAGAGCTTTCTGTGCAATGGGTACTAAGAAACTTTGTATTTTAGCCAATCAATATTACTTAATAGCGTTAAATCACCAGATGGGGACACAATTTTTTGGGGGTTCGAAATAGTAACAATAACGTGTGTGTGTGGTCAGACGAGAGTTCCAATGAAGATTCTACATGCACAAGTTGTTTTGCGATGTTCTTCGCTAATCCGAAATCGGTCAAATCGGGTATTTTTGCCCATCTGTTGGCCAGTACGTTGGTTCTCCGCTTAAAACCACATCCATACCCATTTTAGAACTTGTGTTGAACAAAACAATTATGTTTTCTTTTTGTTTAGTTAGAGATATGTCCAGCATTTCCTCATAAAACTCAGAATTGATTCTGTTAGAATTTCAAACTAAGTCTACCTCGTCAAGAACAAGCCAGCTTTGCTGTTTGTACAAATAAGGTTTGTTAAGTCATGTAAAATTTATTGAACCCATATAATGGACACATGAAAATCTAATTGGGCTTTTCTTTCTGTTGCAAACTAATTTTGACTGGAAGCAGTGCGAATTATAAGCAATTTTGGACATTGAAACACTATTGGAGATCGGTCAAAGAACTTAGCAGATCATAATTTGACTTCAATTTATCAATCAATTTTTTTTTTACAATTTTGCAGCTTGGTAGTTTTTATTGCTAAAAGCTTTGTTCTTCTGTTGTTAATGTTTTCTAAGAACATTATCAAAAACAAAATTTTCAAACAAAACAAATTGTAACACAGGTTGATGTTCAAACTTCTCTTAACAATATTGAGAACAAATATTTATTTCTCTTTATTATTGCTGCTCAACCAATAAAATCATTATTTTTAATTTCGAATAGTAGCAGTAAAACGATATGAACCGGCATCATATAGGGTGGACCGTTATTACTACACTGAGACACAAAAGTTTAATGATGAAACTTATAAAGTGATCTCTCTTAGAACCGATTTAAACTCATTCCAATATTGGTTAGAATATAATATTAGTCGAAATATTCGAATAAAAGTTGGATGGGAACTTGATCGTACTGTGGAAAATTACGAACTTAATTCATGAAGCAGCTTTGGTATAAACACCAGCAAATTCGCAAACAAGTAATCGGAATAAGGTACTAGTGCCAGCAGAAATTAGGGATCCTGTAATAAATAAAATAAAGATTAATTTGGAAACATCTCAAAAATTCTGAAATAAAACCAATTTGAATTGGGCTACGAATGAACTAAAACAACGTTTAGCGAACAACTCGGCTGTTATTTAAAAAGACCTAAAAACTTCAAAAACTAACGAGCATAATCTGTGGAATGCTACAAAATACTTAAAAAGGCCAATAAAAGGAAGCGTATCCATAAAATACACAAATGGTTTGTGGTAAAAATCCCATTCCAGTAAAGCCTACTTAAAATCTACTTTCCAGTCATTTTCATTTAATAAATCGGAAAACGAAACAATGGTATCCTCATTGCTCGACAGCACATCGACGTTCGTAAATTATTGTGTTTTAATATTTTTTTTTGATTAATCCATGTTTAAGTTCTAATAGTTCTGACTCTTAAAGGCGTTTTCAAAGAGGAATTTTTTTAAACAGAAAAAAACACAAACTATAGTACTTTCCTTGGTAAGAAGGTCGCAACAATTTTATCGGTTCAGTTGTTTTTAATTAGCAACTAAACTTTAGCAACTAAACTTTAACAAAAAACATATAGAACACAATAATTTACGAACGACGACATGTCAAATTGATTAACCCATCAAACATATTTCTCCCAACTAAGTGGAACTAGAAATATCTACTCTTAATAATAAAAAATCAACAGCTTTTGATAAAAAGATATTAATTTACAATTCAATTTTGCGACTGAATCACTCTCCTGAACAATGGAAATGTGCTGAAATAAGGATGGTACCAAAACCAAGTAAGCCATAATATGATATTAAGTCTAATAGACCAATAAGCCTTTTGTCTTGTTTTTAAAAGACTCTTTTTACGAAGATTACAGTCACTATTAGATAAATAAAATATTATACCTGAATATGTATCCGTTTGGATTTCGGTATAAACATGGAACACCGGAATAATGCTATCAAATTGTTAATGTAGTTAGAAATGCATTAGAAAAGAAACAGTTCTGTTATGCTGTATTTTTTTATGTCAAAATCGTTATTTTTATGTTAACAAAAATAATAAATTTTCAGATATTTGATATAAAAGGCAGGTTTCCACAGGGCAGTGTCTTTGACCCTGTGATCTACACGATTTACTCCTCAGATATGCCTGTTGATGACGACATAGTAGTTGCAACATGCGTTAATAACACAGTTTTCTAATGCCAAATAATGACTGCAATTGTAATTGGCTAAAAAGATGGAACACACGGCAGACCTGTTAGCTCTTCTTCCTGAGCGCTGGAGTCGATCCATTGAAAGTAAAGTGGTTGCTCTAGATATTTCGCGTGTTACATGGTGCATTAATATCAAAGCTTATTGCATTTAGGGTCGGCATTGACTTCTCTAGATTTATCTCGAGTTTTCTCAGAGACCGCACATTATGTGTTGTTACTGATGGGGTCTCATCCAATGACTTAGAGCTTAATTCAGGGGTACCTTCTTGATAAAACCTTCAATCCCATATTCTCTTTCGCAGATGACAGCACTTTTTGTCATTAATTTTCTTTCAATTTTAGGCCAAGGTTGGTGGGAGGGGCAAAAGGCTGACAACTCAATCAATACCTGTTAATAATATCTGAGTGAGGTAAAGCGAATAGGATTGATTTTAATGCACAGAAGACTCAATGTTGTTTGTTGCCCCATAGGGCCTTGGATTCAACAATGTCATCTGTATATGTGGGTGGTATTGGTATTGAGGAATCAGATACTCTTGATGTTCTGGGCTTGAGAATTCAATACGAAAGCCGTTGGAAGTAACATCTATTTCAAGTGTAGAATGAAGCATTCAATTGTCTTGGTTATGTAAAACGGTGCAAAAATTACTTCACGTTTTCTGATCTCCTTAAAATCTATGCCACTTATATCTAACCGAAAATGGAATACAACTCCCATATATGGGCAGGAGCTTGAAAGTATATTTTTGAGCTACTGGACCGTGAAAAGGAGGGCGTTGATGCTCATTAATGACACTAGGCTGTCCAACTCTATAGACTCATTGGAACATCGTCGGAATGTGGGCTGTGTAACACTGTTCTATAGATACTACCATGGGAATGTTCTTTTGAGTTAAGCGAATTCATTCCAAGTGCCCGAGTTCGTTCTACCAGTTGTCCATTGGACCGCACAACGCATTAGAGAAAAAAATCTTTAATTAGAGTCACAAAAGTCTTTCCTAAAAGCTACAATACAATAAAATTTGTGTCAAATATCCACAAACACCACTACCTCTTTCCTTCTTCCCATAATCTATTTACCTGAAAACAACACAATGCACTGGATTTATAGTGGGAATCCCCTAAGCGTTGGTAAATAATAACAAAAAAAAAAAATGCTGAAAAATCCACGCACATTACATTTACACTAATAAAAGGTTACTGTTTCCAAATATATTTACGTGATGAAATAATTCCAAAATAAGAATGTGTCCAGTACCTGGGAATGCAGATATGATGCGGATTTATTATGGGGAAAAACATATAAAAATCACTTAAATTTAAAAACTAGGCCCATGTAATGGCTGTTATATCAAAGCTCAGAGTTGAGCCTTGCAAATAAAGTTCTGCTATATAAGATCATTTTAAAACCGGTATGGACATATGGACTTGAGCTTTGGGGTACTGCAAGAAACTCCAATATTGAAATTCTGCAACGCTACCAATCTAAAACCATCAGAATTATTGTTAATGCTCCTTGGTTTGTAACTAATAATAACCTTCATAAAGACGTACACATACCAAAAATAAAAGATGAATTGAATAATCACTTAAACCCATCCACTCGCTGTTAGCCTAGTAGGTTTGAAAGCAGACTTAAAAGACAACATATTTTAGATCTACCTTTTTGACAGTAAAGAAAACAAATATGTAGTACAGATGTACAGTAGAGCGCCCATGAAATACATAGAAAAATGGAAAACTGTTATTTTTCCGCTCCCCGCTCATTTTCTAGTATATTGGGCATAAAAAATAATATCCCTGCAAAAATTTTTTAAATCGGATGCAAACCGGCCAGTCCGTCACGACTTTTAGCCCTAAAAATCAAGTAAAATTAGTTCCAAGCTTTGATGAGCTATAACTCGTGAGCCAGACGACTTTCGGAAAATACACCTTAAGTATTTGTATTACAAATATATAGGCAAACATTTTTCTCCTACAAATTTTTGACCTAGCTATGACCCTTCATGGTGTTTTAAGAGGTCAAACTTCAAATTTGCAGTCAAAATTTTTTTAAAACCTAAATTAGTAAATGTATTTATAAATCTATTTAGGTTTGACTATTGCCAAATTGTAAAGTATTATATGTAGTTTCCATAAAAAATTAGACATTTTTAAAATATATCGTTTATTCCATGACAGAGTTAAAAACAATGAAAAATCAACAAATTTTTAATTAAAAAAAAAAACAAAAACTTTTTTTTTTGCGCAAGGTACTCTTCATTTCTATTCCATATACTCGGATTAGTCATCAAAAATGTTGGATTAATGCTTGTAATATTCTGATTCACTTTGTTGCACTTTGTCTAGCAAATCCTGATCATCGTAAGTCGCTTATATTGTTACGTCAAAAATTCGGTTCAGATGTTGTAAAGCTAGTTACAACCAAAGAATAATTCAAAAAAATCAAGTATTTATTTTTTTTTTTTTTTATTTATTTAAAAAACTATCATCATTACAATTAAAATAATTTATACATATATTTAATATCTACAGTTTTTGAGATTTTACTGAAAGTATTGCAACAAATAATTTACTTTTTTTTTTAATAAGTGAAAAAACATTTGGAAATATTTACAAAGTATTTATTTATTTTCCTCCACAACAACCAAATAGTAGTGTTAAGCCACAACAATCTCAAAGCATTATTGAATCTGGAATGACCCAAGCCTTAGACAGGTTCCAAGTAAGTAACAAGGGAGCCGCAGTTATCATTGGCCAAAATGCATATAATTTGGGCATTGACGTTAGTACATTAAATATTTCACCGGAATATATAAGATTGCAACGTCTTAACACTGGGATGGAAAAGTTTTAGAAGACTGTACCAGTACGAGTCATGTAAAATGCAATAGATTGGCAATAATATTATCTGCTTGCGGTGAAACAAAAATTTTAGGTGTACCAAAACTAACTAGACAAACAGGTGCTATTGAAGCTGACGCTGTGTACTCTGCACTTCAAGACTGGAATGTACAGGATAACGTAATGGCCATGTGCTTTGACACAACAAGTAGCAACACCAGTTCATCAATAGGAGCTTGTGCTGCACTGGAACAAAAACTAGGCAGACATCTGGTCCTAAAATAAGTTTATTCGAAAAATTACGCACTTCATGGCCTGAGCTACAACACGATAATTTTGAATCTGGTACTTCGGATCCTAATATTAGCAGACATTTTCCAGTTGGCATTCGGAATGAAATAATTGAATTCATTAATGATCAAATCCAGAATATAGTGGACAGTACCAGACACAACTACATAGAAATGCTGAAATTGGCTTTTCCTCGGAGAAAAAATTCCAAATTATAAAATTTCTCAGCCAGGTGCCGTAAGTCATGCCCGGTGGATGGCAAAGGTTATATATTCCTTAAAAATCTTTCTTTTTAGAAAGCAACTCAATCTCTCTGGTAAGATGTGTGAAATTTATTTTTATATTGTTTTAAAATTATAAAGGAAACCATTGAAAAATATTAGAAGTTTTAACATTTTCGTCGTTACAACTAAGTGACTTTGTTACAAAAAACACTTTTTTTTTTGAAACTATTCTGAATCAGAATATAACAAGCATTAATCCAACATTTTTGATGAATGATCCGGGTACATGGAATAGAAATGAAGAGTACCTTGCGGCAAAAAAAAAAGTTGAAAAGCTTCTAGTTGTAAATGATATTGCAGAACGTGGAGTTGCATTAATAACGCGATTCAATGCTGTTTTAACTCACCAAGAAGATCAGAAACAATTTCTATTACATGCAATGGAACAGCAATGTAAAAATCTTCCTACAAAAAGTTTTTCCAAAAAGAAATTTGTAGAATACTTAGTAAATAACTTTTCAAAAGAAGATTTTTAATTTTTTGTTTTTTTTAAATTAAAAATTTGTTGATTTTTCATTTGTTGATTTTAACTCTGTCATGGAATAAACGATATATTTTAAAAATGTCTAATTTTTTATGGAAACTACATATAATACTTTACAATTTGGCAATAGTCAAACCTAAATAGATTTATAAATACATTTACTAATTTACGTTTGAAAAAAATTTTAACTGCAAATTTGAAGTTTGACCTCTTAAAACACCATGAAAGGTGATAGATAGGTCAAAAATTTGTAGGAGAAAAATGTTTGCCTATATATTTGTAATACAAATGCTTAAGGTGTATTTTCCGAAAGTCGTCTGGCTCACGAGTTATAGCTCCTCAAAGCTTGGAACTAATTTTATTTCATTTTTAGGGCTAAAAGTCGTGACGGACTGGCCGGTTTGCATCCGATTTAAAAAATTTTTGCACGGATATTATTTTTTATGCCCAATATACTAGAAAATGATCGGGGAGCGGAAAAAATAACACTTTTTGTTTTATGGGCGCTCTAATGTACAGTACAACTGATGTTAATATAAATTTATAAAAATAGATCAAGGTATTTCGGTTACTGCGTAAGTGTCTTGAAGACAACCACTGCCTTGTTTTAATTTCTTCTTTTATCAAATCGAAAGTCTTGTAAATTTCTATAATGAAATTCCCCATATATAGAACAGTTAGGCAACATCTGTTCATATTCTTGAAAGCAGAATCTGTTGAACTCCTCTGTTTTCTCGTACATACATAAACGTCTGGGCAAATAGAAGGGAGAACATTGAACTCAAGCATTTAATTCAAGTAAAACAAGAGTTATTGTCGATCTTTTTATACAGAAATCTCTGAAAACGGGGGGTAAATAGAAGGGAGAATATTGAACTCAATCATTTAATTCAAGTAAAACGCGATCCTTTTATACAGAAATCTCTGAAAACAATAGCCCACAATAAATCCCCAAGTTTTACTTGAAAAATATAATTTTGAAAATGAGAATTAATTTTAACATTTTTGTAACTGCAGATAACTGATTTCCTAGACGGCACCTAGTTAGTTTCATAGAAAAAATTCTGATCAATATATAATCAAGGTGATGATATTTTAAAAACATGTTACTAATGTGTTTGAAATGTCTTATGTCGTCACCATCATCCGCCAAAGTCGATAGAGTAATATCGTTATATGAATATACGTTATAATATTTTAAAGTCTAAAAAAACAATACTAAGGTGTTTACATACACTTCAACTAGACTGATAATAGTTTTCTTAAAAAAAAAAAAAATATATAATTATTTTATAAGCATTTATTCTTTTAAGAATTCATTATACCCTATACCACTATGTGGTTTGGGTATAATGACTTTGTGCTGCTGTTTGTAACTACCAAAAATATTTGACCTAGACCCATCTTTAATTATACCGATCGAATCAGAATCACTATCTATTCTGAATCACTATCTATTTGAATCACTATCTGCAGGTCGCAAATATGAATATATTTTGATGAAATTTGGTATGTAAGCTTTTATCGGCCATAGGATGAACGCTATTGAAATTGGTGAGAATCGGTCCATGTTCAGACCTAGCCCCCATACAAATGACCCCTATGAAATCGACTTAAATTGCCATAAGATCCAAATTATCATATAAATCTTAGTCAAATTGGATTTGTATGTGTTTATTACATTCATTAATCCTTAGTCCAAAAATGATGCCTATGGGACAACTCTTAGTCATAGGCCCCATATAGAGCTGCTTCCCGATCTTCACTTAAATCTATCAAAAAACAAAAATATTGCACTGATTCTTCTCAAATTTTGTTTGTATATATTTTTGCAAAATACAAGAGACCTTACCAAACATGGTCAGGATCGGTCCATTTTTGGGCCTAGTCCCCATATAGATATAGCATCCGATATGAACTTTTTCATATCTGCAGACAAAAAAATTTATAAAAATCCCACTCAAATTTGGTTTATGCTTATTTTCTATGTCCAGTTAGTTCGGCCTATGGGGTAGGGTCTCTAAACCCATGGTATAGGGTATCCTATAGTCGGTCTAGACCGACTATAATTTTCTTACTTGTTTTCCAATTGTGTTATTATTGAAATATAAAATAGACCTAAGAAAATTTATAACTAAATATAATTACAAATTAATAAAGAATACTTCTACTACAAGTAGTTTTTGGCGAAACAAGAAACCGCATAATCCATATTTATAACAATTCTTCAGGTTATGTTCAAAACATGCGTTTACAATTTATGGTCTAAAGACAATTAACGATTACTTAAAATGGTAGTTGCCAGTTTTGTTGCTTAACATTTCTTATTTTGTCATACATTTATTTATGTACTCGTACACATGAAACATTTTTAATTATTTAGTTATTCAAAGAAAATTATTTTTATGACTCTAATTGTTTTTTTTTTTTCGATATCATTTCTTGTGTATAAAATTAAATCATTTCGAGTCGTCACCAAAAATTGGTTCTTAGTTAAAGAGATAAAAATGGTAATTAAAAAAAAATTCATTAAATAGGTAAGAATTTTTTTGTGTTTATTTTGATGTTATTATCTAAAGGACTGATAAGTTTTTTTTTTTGTGGGACTGACTGATTTCTTATTTGTATCTTATCAAGAATAGCAATGAGGTTTTACGTACTCATTTCATATGAAAAGTATTGCGACAAACTTTGTTGTTTACCGAGCCAAGGTGTTTTAGTTAAAAAAAAAAAATAATTTAAAAATGTTGTAATAGCCAATTTTAGATTGAAACTAATATAACAGGTGGTCTGAAATTTCGAAAGCGCAGAAATTTTACAATTTTTTATGAACGAATATTTATAGTCTTAAAAGGTAGTATTGTCTTTCAAACAATATATATTATATTAATAGAATAACATATATAAAGGGTGATCCATTTCGAGGTTCCCTACTTTTTTAAAGAAAAAAAACACAGAAAGTTCAAATTTAATGGGGATGTTTATTATCATTTGAAAGAACATTCTTTGGCATTTATTTTTTGAAGATTATGTCTATCAAATGTTGTACGTCTCAGATGGTCCATCCGCTGAGTCCAATTTTTGATGGTAACTGGCGAATGACACGCGTGATGTTTTGCTCCAAGGCCTGAATCGAAGCGGAATTGTCCGCATAAACTTTAGACTTTACTTATCCCCACAGGAAAAAGTCTAAAGGTGTGATATCACACGATCTTGGTGGACAATCGACCGGCCCAAAACGTGAAATTATCTGCTCACCGAAGTGTTCTCTCAATAAATCCGTTGATTGATGTGCTATGTGGGAAGTGGCGCCATATTGTTGAAACCAAATGTCTCCGAGATCACGAGCTTCAATTTCAGGCATCAAATAGTCGGTTATCATGGCACGATAACGGTCGCCATTGACGGTTACGGTTTTCCACGGTTTTCGTGTACACTTTCAGCTACGGTCGCTATATTTTCTTCACTGCGTGCTGGACGTGGTCCATTCGGTCGAATATTATCCAATAATGAATGATGGGTCTCAAGATGGGTGATGTTGTTGCGAATAGTACGCTCAGTAGGCCGATTATGTTGACCATAAGTTTAGCGAAGTGTACGAAACACATTCTTCACAAAACGTGAATTTTCGTAATAAAGTTGAACGATTTGTAAACGTTGTTCAGGCGTAAGTCTTTCCATGATGAAATGCCAAACAATACTTAACAAAAATAACATGACAGCATGACACGACTCACACGTGATCTGTCAAAAAAAGGCTATTGAAAAAAGTATCTCTACTTGGATCACCCGATAGATACTTAAAAATAATATTCGTTTACTATATAATTCGAAAAGGATCTTAGGTCCAACTAAAATGGTCGAGTTCATAAATCGACATACCAAATTAACTTAAACAAAAATTAGGCGAAATTGTCTTTTATTTTATACCAGATTATTATATGTGGGGACTAGGGACAAAAGTGGTCCAATCAAAATCACATATAAAAACAAATACAAACCTAAATTAAGTGAAATATTGGCAAGTCTTTAGATAAATTTAAGTTAATATATTGGGACTATAGCTAAAATTCGTCTTACTTTATTAATTTAGGAACATTGATTTATGGATATAATAATTTTGATCGATATTATAAGGAAAATTTGTATTGTGGTTAGGTTTGAATATGCAGCGATTTTCACCAATTTTTGTATATATATTTTTTTATATTACAAACCTTCAAATGGAATGCATTGTGTTGATCTCAGGAGAAAAGTTTTTGGGAAGGAGCAAAGTAGGAGTAGTGTTTGTGGATACTTGACTAAAATTTTATTGTATTGTAGCTGTCCTGAAAGATTTCTGTGGGGAGTTCATTACAGATACGGTTAGTTCTACTGATAACCCAATTTTCTCTCTAATACGGGAATGAGTTCGCTAATCTTAGATGAACATTTCCCATGGTAGTATCTATAGAACAGTGATACACAACTCACATTCCGATGATTTTCTAATGAATAAATAGAGTTGGACACCCTGCTGCCATTAATGAGCATCAGTACCCTCCTTTGTTCGTGGTCCAGTAGCTCCAAAATAGACTTTGAAGCTCCTGCCAATATGTGGGAGTTGCATTAAATTTTAGTTCGGACGTAGTATATATTTTAAGGAGATCAGAAGAAGTTGAGTACTATTTGCAGTGTTTAAGATAACCAAGACACTTGACAACGGACATCGTTTTGAATTCACATGCCCAAATCAACAAGAGTATCCAATTCCTCAATACCTATACCACCGATATATAGAGATGACATTGCTTAATCCAATACCCGTCAACAAAAAACACTGATTTTTCCGTTCATTAAAATCTGCCCTATTCGCTTTAACCCATTCGGCTTGGCCTACAATTGACGAAAAATGAATGACAAATGTTGACTAAGAATTTCATTAAGAAAGATAAGGAAAAGAGAGGGAGAAAGAACAGAACTTTGGGTGCCCCCGAATTAAGCGCCCCGGTAGGTGAGTAGGTAGCGTGCCTATCACGCGAGGGGTCGTGGGTTCGATTCCCACCAGAGGCTTTGATCTGTCGCTGCAAAAAAAAAGAAAAAAAAAGTGAACACACTACTCCCTCTTTCCTCCTTAACCTATTTTCCTGAGATCAACACAATGCACTGTATCTGTAGGGGGCATCCCCTGAGTGTTGATTAATAAAAAAAAAAAAGCCGAAACTAATTCGATAAGACCCCATCAATAACAGCACGTATTGTGCAGTCTCTGAGAAAACTCAATATAAATCGAGAAAAGTCAATACCGACCCCAAATGCAATAAGCTTTGATATTAATGCACCGTGCCACATGCTATCGAATGCCTTGGATATATCTAGAGCAACCTCTTTACTCCCATAGAGCGACTTCTACGGAAGCCATGCTGTTGATCATTTAAAAATGAGTTTGCTTCTAGATAGTTGAAAATATGCTAATTAATCATGATCCCCATCACGTTTGTAGGTGCAGAACAGACTGCAATTTAACGGTAATTTTTCAGGGTTATGAGATTGGTTGGACGTTGGCAATCTTCCAGCAAGAGAGAAAGACTTCCGCACGGTACGATATTAATTTAGGAACGTCGATTTATTAATTTAAAGGCATACCTGAGCCAAATTTTATCAAGATATACATAACTATTTGGATCGACGTTATATGGAAAATTTACGTAGAGACTAGGTCTGAACATGTAACGATTTTCACAAATTTTAATGAAAATTGTCCTATCTATAATATTAATAGGCTAAGCGATTTCTTGTGACTGATGTTTTGTTTTACTGTTTTATCCCGATTTTGACCAAACGTATATTATTTGAAAGGTATTTCTTTTTAGCCGTTTCACAGATTTACTGTTTCTTAAATATTTTCCTTTATTTTGAATAAATTGCATTTAAAGTTGCTACTAACACATACATAAAATTATACAATGCTATGTGTGTGTTTGTTAAATATCTGAATGTGTTTGTAATAAAAATGAGTTTGTTTTTGTGTTGATTTGTGAATTGGCTATAATTGATTAGCATACTTTTAGGGCCTTTATTTAATGAAAAAATAAAATTTCCTAGAATTTGCGCTCGAATTTCGAGGGCTGATATCTGCTAGTTATCGATTAAGTCGTATATATACATATACATACGGACGGATGAACGAGTAGCATAGGTGGATCTAGAATAAGTTTTTTCGGTAGTAACAAAATTCAGCACAAACTCATTATACCCTGAGCACAGAAGGTATAGGATATGGAAATTATATTATAACGGGTGATTTTTTTGAGGTTAGGATTTTCATGCATTAGTATTTGACAGATCACGTGGGATTTCAGACATGGTGTCAAAGAGAAAGATGCTCAGTATGCTTTGACATTTCATCATGAATAGACTTACTAACGAGCAACGCTTGCAAATCATTGAATTTTATTACCAAAATCAGTGTTCGGTTCGAAATGTGTTTCGCGCTTTACGTCCGATTTATGGTCTACATAATCGACCAAGTGAGCAAACAATTAATGCGATTGTGACCAAGTTTCGCACTCAGTTTACTTTATTGGACATTAAACCAACCACACGAATGCGTACAGTGCGTACAGAAGAGAATATTGCGTCTGTTTCTGAGAGTGTTACTGAAGACCGTGAAATGTCGATTCGTCGCCGTTCGCAGCAATTGGGTTTGTGTTATTCGACCACATGGAAGATTTTACGCAAAGATCTTGGTGTAAAACCGTATAAAATACAGCTCGTGCAAGAACTGAAGCCGAACGATCTGCCACAACGTCTAATTTTCAGTGAATGGGCCCTAGAAAAGTTGGCAGAAAATCCGCTTTTTTATCGACAAATTTTGTTCAGCGATGAGGCTCATTTCTGGTTGAATGGCTTCGTAAATAAGCAAAATTGCCGTATTTGGAGTGAAGAGCAACCAGAAGCCGTTCAAGAACTGCCCATGCATCCCGAAAAATGCACTGTTTGGTGTGGTTTGTACGCTGGTGGAATCATTGGACCGTATTTTTTCAAAGATGCTGTTGGACGCAACGTTACGGTGAATGGCGATCGCTATCGTTCGATGCTAACAAACTTTTTGTTGCCAAAAATGGAAGAACTGAACTTGGTTGACATGTGGTTTCAACAAGATGGCGCTACATGCCACACAGCTCGCGATTCTATGGCCATTTTGAGGGAAAACTTCGGAGAACAATTCATCTCAAGAAATGGACCGGTAAGTTGGCCACCAAGATCATGCGATTTGACGCCTTTAGACTATTTTTTGTGGGGCTACGTCAAGTCTAAAGTCTACAGAAATAAGCCAGCAACTATTCCAGCTTTGGAAGACAACATTTCCGAAGAAATTCGGGCTATTCCGGCCGAAATGCTCGAAAAAGTTGCCCAAAATTGGACTTTCCGAATGGACCACCTAAGACGCAGCCGCGGTCAACATTTAAATGAAATTATCTTCAAAAAGTAAATGTCATGGACCAATCTAACGTTTCAAATAAAGAATCGATGAGATTTTGCAAATTTTATGCGTTTTTTTTTAAAAAAAAGTTATCAAGCTCTTAAAAAATCACCCGTTATATAGGTTATTATAGGTTTTAAATATGATATCCGCTAGAAATCGCAATGAGTTTTACACATAACTGAAGTATTGAAGTCACCACGAGTTAAAAAGATCAACGACTATACTGTATCCTGCCTGTATCACGCATCTTAAGTCCAACGAATTGGATATAGAAAATAAGCATAAACCAAATATT
This sequence comes from Cordilura impudica, assembly GCA_963682025.1. Classification (NCBI taxonomy): domain Eukaryota; kingdom Metazoa; phylum Arthropoda; class Insecta; order Diptera; family Scathophagidae; genus Cordilura; species Cordilura impudica. Next base: position 70,725,587 of record OY821520.1, read on the forward strand.
TTTTTCCTGTAGATATGCAAATGTCGATATCGGAGGCTTTATTTATATAATGGAACTAGGACCGAACCTAACCATATTTGGTAGTCACTTTTTTTTTGCAAAAAAATATACAAAGCAAATTTGAGAAAAATTTGGGCAATATTTTTGAATTTTGATAGATTTAAGTGAAGATCGGGAAACAGCTTCATATGGGGCTATGACTAAGAATTGTCCTATAGGGTTTATTTTTGGACTACTGATAAACGGATGTAATAAACATATACAAACACAATTTGATTGAGTTCTATATGATAATTTAGATTTTGTAGCAGTTTAAGTCGACCTCATAGGGATCATTTGTATGGGGACTAGGTCGGGACATTTTCCGATTTCACCCATTTCAAAGGTGTTTGTCCTATGATCGATAAAAGCTTTTGTACCAAATATCATCAAAATATATTCATATTTGGGAACTGCAGTTTGATTACAAGGCTTACACGGACACACAGGCGGACAGACGGACGTATGGACAACGACTTAGAGTCCATTTTGAATCGATCGATATAAAAAGATGGATGTTGGCCAAATACTTTTGGTAATTTTAAACATCAGCACAAACTTAGCAATCGAAACACTTTCGGCTAATTCCATAGTGATAGACATGACATTCAGTGATCTTTCTAATTCAATATTATACAGAAAAAGTTTTGCAGTGTTCATAAAAATATTCAAAATTATGCAGACGGAACTGACCTATATATTTACCATTAGAAAAAGTAAGAAAATATTATTATTAGTAATTGGTAGCAAAAAGCAGTCGTGACAGACATGACAACAAACATAAATCATTTTAGAATACGGTTGTAAAACACAGAAAACCTCTGAAATTATTTGTATGACAAATAACAGACCCGGCAAACGTTGTTTTACCATATACATTATTTGTAGTGAATATTTTTGTAGTTAATTATGATGATATGTATTTACCTTGTATGGGAGTTGCCATGCCCACTTGTTTGATCCCGCCCATTTTTCACATAACTTCTCATACTCATTATTCGTGAACTCACATCTACTTTTAATATCGTTTGGTAGGTGCCACGCCCACTAATCCAATCCCGCCCATTTTTGCAAGGACTACTAACATTAACAACCCATTAACGTGCAGAAAGTGTCAAAACACTGTACTCTACATCTTAGTACTCTAGATATATGATGTTATGTATTTACCATGCATGGGAGGTGTCACGCTCACTTGTTTGATCCCGAAATTTTTGGCCCGACTTCTCACATTACTAACTTATGTATTCCTACAAAGTTTTAGGACTCTTGCTGTCATAGAGCTCCAGATATATGATGTTAAAATTTTTTTTACATATGGTGGTGTCACACCCACTTCATATATTTAAAAAAATATAGCCTATTTGACTTTCCCGATACTAACTATGCAATTGATTGAAGATAAGAGTTAGTTTATTAATAAATCATATAAAAAATATAAATTCTAAAATAAATTATAGTAGAAAGAAGTATTTTGTAATGTGACAGACATGACACTGTCTTTATTTTCAAACTTAATACACTTTTCCTTTATTACTGGAAAAATATTTTGTAATGTGACAGACATGACACTGGCTTTATTTTTAAACTTAATACACTTTTCCTTTATTACTGAAAAAATAGGGGCTATAAAAATATTCAAAAATACATCTAACAAACTATTGTCATATTGGCATAACCTTTTATTTGAAATGGTTTCAATAAAAATTATTTAAATTACAATTTTTAAATAGAAAATTTTGTATGGCATTTTCCTTTCTTTGTTGTGTTTTTTCAATACGAAGTGGGATCTTCAGAAAATGAGATTTGCATGCTTCTTTAAACGTTTTGAGTGCCACACGCAACTCATGTGAAATATCGCAAATGAAATATATGGGTAATAGTTATATTATCTTATAATTATCATTACGGAAGGATGGATTAGTCATAATTGATGTTTTCTTAATTAAACTACGAGTTCTGGCAAACAAATTGGGATTTACCAATCAGCATTGAAAGTTCTAGAATTTTCAAACTTAGTAGATCCATGTTACGTTATAGTCATATTTAAAACTAACGCCATGGAGTTTCTGTCGCAGATACTGTTTTTCTATACCAAATTGTATCTCCAGATATACATTTATTCATAATATGTCACATGTGTGAATTATGGTAGATACCAGATAATCGTTTACTACAGGATAAACTACTGTCTTAGTACTAATCGAATTTTAGATTGATTAAAATAACAATTCTGCTGTCTTAACAATTTTATTACTGCAACCAAACTAATCGAATGACAACAAATTCCATTGTGTTGAAAATGCATAATTAATTTTATTGCGTCTGAAAGTGGTAATTTTTGATAATTTTTCTAACAAAATTATCATTTTGTGTGCAATTCTACTACAAAGAAAGGCAAATTTTAATCATATTAAAAATTTTGCTCCATTTACAAATGTCAAGTCAATATGATGATTAATAATTTCAGCAAAATGTATATCGAGTTTGTTTATAAAATATAATAATTTAAACTGTTATGTTTCTGGTTGATTCTTTGTGCACGGATTACACAGTTCCACAAATTAACTTTTAAAGAACAGAAACGTGCGTATATAGGGTAATTGTATATAGGAAAGAAAATGTTTTAATAAAATATTTTTAAAAAAAGCTAAGAAAAAGGTATTCAAAATTTTTAAAGTTTAAAAATAAAAATTTTAAAAAATCCTAGAATTGTTTTTAAAACAAATATGAACCCTTTGTACAGTTGTCTCATTTCTGCTTATTTTTGACTGTTGAACAGTGTAATTTAAGTTTTCGTTATCATTTCAGTGTTTGGGTTTTTCGTAAGAAATTTAAATGAGTCATTATTTATGAAACTGATAAATCTTTAAGCTTTACGAACATAAAATATAAATATTAAGCTCCGGTTGGCTTATCTTTAATATAAATAGGCTAGGCGATTTCTTGTGACCGATGTTTTGTTCTACCGTTTTATCCCGATTTTGACCAAACGTATATTATTTGAAAGGTATTTCCTTTTAGCCGTTTCGCAGATTTACAGATTTTTAAATTTTTTCCTTTATTTTGAGTAAATTGAATTTAGAGTTGCTACTAACACATACATAAAATTATACATATGCTATGTGTGTTTTATTAAATTTGTTAATGTATTTATTAAAGAGTTTGTTGTCTTCATTCATAATAATAATAAACCATAGAAGTGTTGGTTTGTGAATTGGCTGAGTTGAAAAATAAAGCTGCCTAGAAATTGCTCGAAATTTGAGCACTGGAATCTGCTAGGCATTATTAAATATAATAATAATATAATATTCATTTGACGTAAATCCAAATTTTGGTTCAGATCTTTTGAGAAATCATATATGTACTATTATTTAAGTAGTATAGTGGATCGTATAATTTCTATTTGGAATACGTTAATTACAAGCGTCTTTCAGATTTTTCTTACAATAAAAAAATCGCTAGTCTTAACCGATCAATCTTGGTTTGCAATAAAAAATACTTTATTTTCTAAATAACATATTTCAATACAATTAAGTTACCTCAGCGCCTTACAGGCATTATAGAGGCCAGTTGGTAAAATATAACACATAATTTTATATAAACTACATTATACAAATTTTTGTAAAAATGTCTGTTTACTATAATCAAAGTTATCAAATTTATTCAACTCAGAATAAATATGATAGTGAACTTAGAAATTTTAAAAAAGTTATTGTGTTCCGCCACATGGCGCACTTGTTATATAAAAATAAGATAAAGAGCTTTAGTAGAAATTCGATTTAATTAAAAAAGTTACAATAAATTATATAAATCTAGCTTAAATTTTTTAAGTTTAAGATTTTAGTTAAAAAATAATTGTTTAAAGATAAATACAGCTTTAATTTACAATTTGATTAAAATAACACTCTCTTTCGGGCTAACAATTCAGGGGCCAAATCACCGCATTCGTTATCGAAATTTTTCGTTCGAAATTATTTTTTTATTTTCCAAAATAAAATACTAAGAATAATTTTACTCTGTCACAGTTAACCGTTTGTAAACTCTAGTTAAGAGTAAAAGTGAAACAAGGTCTGACGTTTATCCAATAAACCAAAATATGCAATTTCGATTGATTTTACTCGATATCGAATGCGGTGATTTGACCCCAGCATTTGGTTATGAGTTTGATACGACTAACGACCTACCGGGGGTGTTTTTTTTTTATAATCAAGATACTTTCAAATTTCTGCCAGCGATGTATTAAGTTCAATTTAACTGTCATAAAAATGGTTCTGTTGTGCAATAATTATTTAAAAAAATTGCAAATCGCGTTAATAACTCTCATATTGGCTAGCATTTTGACTTAAATTTATGGCTTTCGGCAAAAGTTTTTACCAAAAAAAGCAGTGATATCAAAGCGCAAAACTATACCCCAAAAAACACTACTTAGTTAAAATGAAAAAAAAAAAAAATTATTAAAAATATTATTTGTACATTTGAGATCATTTAGTATTAAATGAAACGTTTAAAATGTATAAAAAATAAAAAAATAAAATACGTTGGCAACTTTTCTTACGCCACTTTATGTTCACTAGTATAGCGAGTGTAATTTCTAGGAAATATTATTTTTCCATTCAATTTTTGTCTTCTAATGTTTTTTTAATCTATATATATATATATATATATAAAAAATTTATGAATATTTAAATAAGCCTAATGGTATGTTAATCAATTTTAGCAATTCACAATTCAACACAGAGTGTCTGATATATAATTTAAATCATTCGCATTAACAGGGCGTAACGAATTATAATAAATATTTTATTTTATTTAATTTAATATATTTTTAAGACAGATTAAACATAAATTTTATCATTCTCAGCTTCTCCTCCATATGAGCTATAACTATGCCAATTTTCACACTCCTCTGTGCCCGCATATTGATTAAAAAGGGAACTAAAAATTTACCGATTCTTCAATATTAGTCTCAAAACAAGCGTTTTCATAACTATAACCCAAATAGTAAATTTCAACTATAAGATCGATCGCATTCTCCAAAAAATCTAATTTACGCGTACGAGTACTTACAATTATCATATTTGTAAAACTTTTTAATAATCTAATCTTCGTTAATAAACTTGTATATCTTATTATATAATTGTTGTCTTACTGACGCATAACACAACAAATTATGAGTCCGTTTGACAAAAAAGTTTGAGTTTGTGGGGAAGTTGTTCAAATATGTACAATTTTGTTTAACATAAACTGTTGTATTCATAAGGCGCCAATTTAGCGCTCTCTTAAAAGGTGCTAACATCGCACATTGGGTTAGAATAGAATGTGTTCTTTGATTAATTACAAAAAATTTTTTTAAGTATCGTCAAAATTGTTTGTACCCGGTTAGAGTATATAAAATTCTACATCACTTGTCGTTAAAATAAATGTCAAAAGTACTCTGGTGTTTTTGTAGTGAAACTTCAAAGTCAAACTTTATAGACATACATATTTGTGCAAAAAAGGCTGAAAAATGTGAAAACTTTCGCGTTGAAAATTTTATTTATTTTAAAAAGTATTGCAAAAGTTAAAAATTTTTCGATGGAACCATCAAGTTCAGGTTATTTTGCAAATATTTCGTTCATTTGTGTATCAAATTGTGTGTCAAAGTGTTTAAAATTTTGTTATTTATATTGGAAATGCAAGAAAAAATTAACATTTTTATATTTTAAATGGATATATAGTTATTATTCGTGTACATTCGTGTCATAATTATACCCTATACCACTATGTGGTTTGGGTATAATGACTTTGTGCTGCTGTTTGTAACAACCAAAAATATTTGACCTAGACCCATCTTTAATTATACCGATCGAATCAGAATCACTTTCTGAGTTGATTTAACAATGTCCGTCCGTCCGTCCGTCCGTCTGTGTGTCCATGTAAAGCTTGTAATCAAACTGCAGGTCGCAAATATGAATATATTTTGATGAAATTTTATATATAAGCTTTTATCGGCCATGGGATGAACGCTATTGAAATTGGTGAGAATCGGTCCATGTTCAGACCTAGCCCCCATACAAATTACCCATATGAAATCGACATAAATTGCCATAAGATCCAAATTGTCATATAGATCTTACTCAAATTGGGTTTGTATGCGTTCATTACATCCACTAATGAGTAGTCCAAAAATGATCTCTTTGACCCCATATAGAGCTGCTTCCCGATTTTCACTTAAATCTATTAAAAAACAAAAATATTGCACTGATTCTTCTCAAATTTTGTTTGTACATATTTTTGCAAAATGCAAGAGACTTTACCAAACATGATCAGGATCGGTCCATTTTTGGACCTAGTCCCTTTATAGATATAGCATCCGATATGAACTTTTTCATATCTGCAGCCAAAAAAATTAATAAAAATCCCACTCAAATTTGGTTTTTGCTTATTTTCAATGTCCAGTTAGTTGGGCCTAAGAGATAGGGTTTCTAAACGCATGGTATAGGGTATCGTATAGTCGGTCTAGACCGACTTACTTGTTTTTGGTTTATATTAAAGAGGACATAAATCTCTATTATATTGCAAAATTTTAGTCTGCCTTTTTGTGCCTTTTAGAAGCTATGCATTTTTTTAATACAAGTGTTGCAGCAATCAAATTAGCTAAAAATCACATTGATCTCGCGACTGCTGCTGTTGTTGTATGTTGTGTGTTGTGTTTTGTTGCTTTTCATGTTCCTTTTTTCTATTTATTTGTGGTCTTCTTTTCAGTATATTAATGATGTTTTTTTTTTTTGTTTCTTTTAATAATATTCTTTGTTTTAATAATATTTTGTTTTTGTTTATTTTAATAATATTCTTTGTTTTGACAAATAGTGATCGTGTTGTGCAGTTTAAAGTAATCGGGTAAAAGGGATTTTTAAAAGGTTTTCTTTTTTATTAGCATTTTTTTTTTTTCATAGAAACAAGTTCGAACGTTGTTTTTTATACTCGTCGAAGCTTATTTGATATTATGATGAATTCAAGCGCTCAAACAATGAATGACAAGATAATATTTTTAAAAGAAGAAATCAAAAAACGCACCAACTGCTCAGAGGATAATATGTGCAATTTTAATAAACGAATTAATGTTTTCTTTTATGAATTTAAATCTAGGTGGACTAGAGCGCATAGAATGGAAATGAGGTTTATTTATCAAAATAAAATCTGGTTGGAATCCGCTATTGGTTTTACTCGTGCCCCGACTGCAAAACGTGGTCGAAAGGAAATTAGTTTTACCGAGTCCAGTGGTTGGAGTAAATATAAAAAAACAAAGGTTTTAAGGGACACCATATCATTGCCAGAGTTACTTCATGCTTCACAGGTTAAATTACAAAACGCAGGTTATGTAGAGGAATCAAAAGTGTTGCGAGCTATATATCAAAAGTGTTGCAAAGGCATAAATTTAAACAAAAAGTTGAAACAACCACTTCCCTACTTGAAAATATCGAATAGAAAAGCTTTGGCTATTTTTGTAGAAGCTAAACTAACTCGGCATCAATATAATGTTGCTAGACAATCTGCTCCTCAAATATTTCCCTCCTACAACAATATTCAAACTAAAAAAAAAAAAACTTACCCGGAATCGACCAGCTTTAAAATAAACGAGACCTCCGTTGAAGTAACTTTACAAGGTTTTCTTAATCACACAGCGGAGCGACTAATAGAACTTGAAGAAACTGTTATTGACTCATTAGGCATTACGAAGTCGAATGTAGTATTATATTCAAAATGGGGCTTTGATGGAAGCTCTGGCCATAGCTCATACAAACAAGCCTTTCATGGATCTGATGCTAGTGATTCATCAGTTTTTTTTAACCACAATTGTGCCACTTAGGCTTATATTGGAGGAGAGGGTAATTTGGCAAAATCCACGGTCTTCTTCAACTAGATTTTGCAGACCCTTGAAAATTGCATTTATCAAGGAAACCGCATATGTGTCAATTAGTGAAAAAAAAGAGTTGAAGAGGAAATACAGAATTTAACCTGTTCAACTGTCACGATTGGTGAGAAAGTTGTACATGTTTTCCACAAATTAATTTTGGCAATGGTAGATGGAAAAGTTTGCAATGCCTTAACAGAAACCACATCATTACAAAATTGTTACTTATGTGGCGCTACAGGTAAGGATTTTAATAATATAGAAGACATGATCCAAAGACCTGTACATGTAGACAATTTAAGATTTGGCCTATCCATTCTTCATGGCTGGATTAGATTTTTTGAATGTCTTTTGCACGTGGCATATAAAATACCTATACAAAAGTGGCAGGCTAGAACTGATTATGAAAAAAGAACAGTAGCTGAAACAAAAAAGGAAATTCAGAAAAAATTTAAAGAGACTATGGGATTAATAGTTGACCAACCCAAGCCTGGTTTTGGAAACACGAATGATGGGAATACGGCAGGACGTTTTTTTCAAAACGCTGAAAAATCTGCCGAAATAACAAAAATAGATGTTAATTTAATAAAAAAAATGCACGTGCGGCTTATTGCTGTGTCCAGCGGCCATGAAATTAATAATGAAAAATTTAAAATATATGCACACAATACAGGACGACTTTTTGTTGAAACATATCCTCGGTACTATATGCCTCCCACTTTGCACAAGTATTTTATTCACGGGCCCGAAATTGTGTCAAATGCTATTTTACCTATTGGGCAGTTATCAGAAGAAGCGCAAGAAGCTCGAAAAAAGATTTTAAAAAATATAGGCAGTTTCATTCACGAAAGTTCAGTCGCGAGAAATCAAACCAATACATTTTTAATATGTTTTTGGTAACCTCTGACCCAATTATTTCAAGCATGCAAAAATTGCCTACAAAGAAGGTTCAAAGCTTGCCAGAGCAGGCAATTGATTTAATTGTACCTGCAGCTCCGAACAAGAACTATTTCAGTGATGTTGATGATAATGAGGATGATGATGATGATGATGATGATGATGAAGATGAAGATGAAGATGAAGATGAAGATGAAGATGAAGATGAAGATGAAGATGAAGATGAAGATGAAGATGAAGATGAAGATGAAGATGAAGATGAAGATGAAGATGAAGATGAAGATGAAGATGAAGATGAAGATGAAGATGAAGATGAAGATGAAGATGAAGATGAAGATGAAGATGAAGATGAAGATGAAGATGAAGATGAAGATGAAGATGAAGATGAAGATGAAGATGAAGATGAAGATGAAGATGAAGATGAAGATGAAGATGAAGATGAAGATGAAGATGAAGATGAAGATGAAGATGAAGATGAAGATGAAGATGAAGATGAAGATGAAGATGAAGATGAAGATGAAGATGAAGATGAAGATGAAGATGAAGATGAAGATGAAGATGAAGATGAAGATGAAGATGAAGATGAAGATGAAGATGAAGATGAAGATGAAGATGAAGATGAAGATGAAGATGAAGACGAAGATGAAGATGAAGATGAAGATGAAGATGAAGATGAAGATGAAGATGAAGATGAAGATGAAGATGAAGATGAAGATGAAGATGAGATGAAGATGAAGATGAAGATGATGACGATAATGATGATGATGATGATGATGATGATGATGATGATGAAGATGATGACGATGATGATGATGTTGATGATTTACTTTAAGATGTATAAAATGTAATGTTTAAGTTCTCAAACTGTACTCCTTGCACTATATACCTACACTGGTATTTAGTATTATTTAATAAAATTGTACTCAAATATACTTGGAAAACATTATTTTTGACTAATTTTAAGGTATTAACTAAAAGATAAAGAAAAATTATCCGAACATAGCTTCCCTGATTTGATCCAAGAAAACTTGCTATTCTAACCCACTGTGCATCGCTGCAAAAAAGTGATAATTTATCCTTTAGAGGAATAAGAAAACCTAGATGACTGACAATAATATCATCAATAAAGTAGATTTTATCTCTGTCTAACTTACAAGGTTCTTCCAATCCTTGTAAGTAATTAATTTTTCAATCAAGTTAAATATAATAGATATTTCTGACCAGTGACCAATAACTATTTTAAAGTCTTCTAAATCACATCGTTTTAAATATTTTTTTTTTTTTTGGCCAATTTCAATAAAAATATATTCTTTTTGTTCGATAACGAAAATAATCATGTGGGTCCGATCACAGGGGAGATATGTAAACATCAAGTAATTAAAGTTTTTTTATGGCACTTTTTTAAAATCAAACAGAAAGCGTCAGCGAAAGTGTATCACTGCAAACAACTGAAACAACTGCAGGGGCTGTGCTAATATAAAAATATTTATTATAATTTATTATTTCAACTGGTTAATTTTTAATTTTTATTTTCATTTTCATTTTTCATTTTTAATTTTTTATTATTCATTTTTCATGTTTCATATTTCATATTTCATATTTCATATTTCATATTTCATATTTCATATTTCATATTTCATATTTCATATTTCATATTTCATATTTCATATTTCATATTTCATATTTCATATTTCATATTTCATATTTCATATTTCATATTTCATATTTCATATTTCATTTCTGTGGTTTTCTGGAATAAACGCGTAAGTCCATTTTTGTCAGTTTTGAGTTAACGATGCCAAATATATTAATTTTTAACGCTCTTTACATGAGTTTAATTTTTAAAAAAAAAATATTGACCATTTCTGCGTTTTTTCTTTAAATAACGACGTAACTTAAATGTTTAATAAATTAATTTGCAGCACTAACGACGTATGTCAACCTACATTTGATCGCTGACAAATTATTTTCTCAGAAAACGACACATAGCGACATACGTTGTTATTAATGAAAAAAAAAATGCAAAATAATTTAGGATTATTTTTCAGTTTATAACCACTTATAAAAACTTGTGTGTTTATTTCTGTTATTTTTTGTCACTATTATTCTTGATACGTTGTTTAATTTTCATCCTAAGTCCCGTTAACTTTTTGTTGACGAACAAAAAAATCCATTTTTCAAGCAACAACAACTTATGTCTACATGGGTGGTTGCATTGGTAGTTTTCTTTTTCAAAGAAAACGACGTTTGTCGACATAAGTTGTTTTATCTGCACACACTTTAAGTATAATTTACATATTGTATTTTTCGTCCTTCTCTAGGATCTATTCCTCTGAAGATTTTTGACTTAAAATTTTATGTAAAGTATTTTTTGCCCATATCTACAGGACTGTTAAATAAAAAGCTCTAAAATCTTTATATCGAGCCCATAATTTCAAATATAACGTTTTTTTACTTCCCTGAACATTTTGATTTTATGACATACGCGGTTATTCTAGAAAACCACAGATTTTTCATATCTCGTTTTTAATTTTTAATTTTTTATTTTTCGTTTTCATTTTTCATATTTCGATTTTAATTTTTCATATTTTATTTTTAATTTTTCATAATTAATTTTTAATTTTGAATTTTTTATTTTTCATTTTTTATTTTTCATGTTTCATTTTTCATTTTTCATTTATCAGATTTCATTTCTCATTATTCATTTTTCATATTTCACTTTTCATTTCACATTTTTCATTTTTAATTTTTCAATTTTCATTTTTCAAAATGAAATCGTGTTATATACAAACGCTTCCTAATCTTTTCACCAATACAATCATACCTCACACGGTTTTTGTTTACTCTGTATATGTACGCTGTACGTATATGAAGTGAAGTTCAACGGAGGCGATGGTTAATCATTATTGGTAAAAAAAATAAACATTTGATGCCATTTCTTTGTTGAGCCCCGCCTACAGGCTTTCTCGACTTGGAGGTTTAGTAAATATATTAAGTTCCTGCAATTAAATAAACATCAGCAATTATAATCATCTACTTCCAAACAATTGTAATTCGCATTTTAAAAACAAATTTTGGCAAAAAACTCGAGTGTAAATCATGGAGCAATTTCTTAAGACTCATTATTTTACCAGCACTTGCGAGTACCTAAACCTAAAGCTCCAGATTATCGATAACGATAATAAGCAGCAGAATGAGATATGAACTGAATTATGTCTTCTGCACTGACTAAAGAGCGTTTTGCTTTTTTTATACCCTATACCACTATGTGGTTAGGTTATAATGATTTTGTGTTGATATTTGTAACTATCAAAAATATTTGACATAGAACCATTTTTAATTATACCGATTGACTCAGAATCACTTTCTGAGTCGATTTAACGATGTCCGTCCGTCCGTCCATCTGTCGGTGTTATCAAACTACAGATCGCACATAGGAATTTATTTTGATGAAATATAGTACATAAGCTTCTACCGACCAGAGGATGATCGCTATTGAAATTGGTGAAAATCGGTCCATGTTCAGACCTAGTCCCCATACATGTGACCCCTATGAGATCGACTTAAATTGCCATAATATCCAAATTATCATATAGATCTCGGTCAAATTTGGTTTTTGAATGTTTATTACATACAGTGATCAGTAGTCCAAAAATAAACCCTTTAGGACAATTCTTAGTCATGGCCCACATATAAAGCTGCTCCCGATCTTCACTTAAATCTACCAAAAAAACAAAAGTGTTGCACAGATTTTTCTCAAATTTGATATTTATATATTTTTTCAAAAAAATAAGTGACCCTAACAAATATGGTCAGGATCGGTTAACTTTTTGACCTAATCCCCATATAAATAAACATCCGATATTAACGTTTCCATATTCCAAAGCAAAAAAATGTATAACAATGTCACTAAAATTTGGTTTATGCTTATTTTCCATATCCAATTTGTTAGGCCTTAGAGAGATAGGGTATGTAAACGCATGGTATATGGTATCGTATAGTCGGTCAAAACCAACTGTAATTTTCTTACTTGTTTGTGAATAATTTTTGAAGATAAATATTTTTACAAAAGAATGAGAACTTTTTACTCAAATTACACTTAAGGAAATATTATCTTATCACAACAAGTTGTATTTTTTAACTGAAACAATAATACAATTTACTCAAAAAAAAAAAAAAAAACTTAAAGGAAAATACTGAAATACATGGACATGTACGAGTATACACTTTTGATAAAAAAAAAAAAAAAAACTTTGAGGCTTTTTTGAACAGAAATATAGAGTATCATAAGTAAACGAACTCTAACTGGGGACTATGGACTGATAGAAAATAAAGAGAAATATTTAGTTGACGAAATGTATTACAAACGTTCTGAGTAAAACATTATTTAGCGCGTATTAAATATACGAAATTAAATATTTAATATAAAGTGAAATGAAATAATTTAAAAAAATAATTGATGATTTATTGAAATCCTAGACTTCTTGTATTTGTATAGTTGGGAATATAAAAAGAAAATAATATCAAATTAAGCAAAATGTTAAATACATTTAGTTCAGTGGCACCATTTTTGAAATTTAATCCCAAACGGGTAACAATCGATAATATTGTCTTTAAGTTACATTATCGTTGGACATTTATTATATTGGTAGTGGGCACGATATTGGTATGTTCTCGTCAATATGTAGGAGAGCATATAAAATGTATATCGGATACTATACCCGCAAATGTCATAAATACGTATTGTTTTTTTACACCAACATTTACTTTGGTAAGTTTTTTATTTCTTTTTATTCACTTTCTGTGCACTTTTAATTTTTTAATTTGTTTTGATTGATCTAGGTTCGTCATTTAAATAATTCTGCTTTATCAGCGGGTGCCATATTTCAACCTGGTATTGGTCCTTATGAGACACAAGAAGAACCTATCAAAAGACATGCTTATTACCAGTGGGTACCCTTTGTTTTGTTTGGCCAAGCATTATGTTTTTATATACCACACTTTTTATGGAAATCATGGGAGGGTAAGTAACGTCGCAACTTACAGAACTTTAAAAAAATATATCTTTTTAAAGCAATTTTTTTTTAAGAATTTAATATTTTCTATAGTAAATTATGTTTTTGAACGTTTGAAAATTTATAGAAAAATATTTGTTTTAGTTTTTTTTTTTTTTTTTTTTTTTTTTTTTTGGACCAAAGCAAATTCAACAGATTTTAAGCAATGTGGAAGAAACTTTCAGAAGAGCATATTAAAAGCTATTAGAAATTTTCAATTCTATATATGGACAGTAGTATGTTGTAGGGTGGCCACATTCTTCCGATTATAGTTTTTTTAAATTGGTTTTAATATGTTTTTAATTCATGAAGATGTTTATTAAAGCCTATTACAATGACTTTAGATAGATTTAAGGATTTATTGGAGGGATGTTTTATGGAGATTGAATGTCTAAAAATGGTCCTAATTTTTTCAATTTAACTGATCGCGAAGTAGTTCTTTTGTGCTGATGTTTGTAACTGCAGAAATATTTGTCCCAGACTCACCTTTTATTATACAGATCGACCCAGAATAGCTACATCAACTTTCTGAGTCTGTCGTTCGTCCGTCCATTTTACCGTCCTTCCGTCTGTCCACCCGTCCGTCTGTGTTTCTATGTAAACCATATCATCAAACTGCAGGTAGCAAATGAGAGTATATTTCGGTGTACTTTGATATATCTGGAATAATATTAGGCAAGCCGATTTCTTGCGACATATTCTACACCTTCAATTACCAACCGATTTTAACAAAAATTATACCATTTGAAAGGTATTTCTTTGCAGATGTTCACCATATTTACAGTTTTGCACCATCTGGTACATTATTTTTGAGTAAAACTCATTTAAATATGTCACTAACACATACATTAAACACATATTTAGCTCCAAATAAAATACTACATAATAATGTGTGTGTTTAATTAATTTTTGCTGAATTATGAATTGGCTAAAATTGATTATCATACCTTTAGGCTCTTATAAAAGTATTTATGAATGAAAAAATAAAATTTCCTAGAATTTGTATTCAAATTTCGAGGACTGGGCTTTGCTAGTAAGCTTTAATCGACCATAAGACGAACGCTATTAAAATTGCTAAATATCATGTACATGTTCAGATCTAATCCCCATACAAATTAGGTTGACTTAAATTGCCGTAAGATCATAGATCTCGGTCAAATTTGGTTTGTGTGTGTTTATTATCTCTATAGTATGTAGTCCAAAAATAAATCCTGTAGGACAATTCTTGGTCATAACCGGCATATAAAGCTGCTTCCCGATCTTCACCTAAGTCTATCAAAAAACAAAAATTATGCACAGATTTTTCCCAAATTTTGTTTGAAAATGTTTTTGCAAAAATAAGTAACCGTACCAAATATGGTCTGGATCGGTCTATTTTTCGAAATAGTCCCCATATAAATATATCCGATGTGACCTTTTTTTTTTACTTATGTAGGCAAAAAAAAAAAAAAAAAAAAAAACATCACTCAAATTTAGTTTATGCTTATTTTTTATATCCAATTTGTTGGACCTAAGACCCTTTCTCTAAATGCATGGTAACTACAAGCATGAACCTTGGGTTCATACTCCGAAGGCACATGATCAGCGTCTGTGTTGAGCTTCAGCTATACTTAGACCTACTAGAAATAATATACTCTATATATATACAGTGTGTTCCCTATAGTGTTTGCATTTTGAACTATCGTTTATTTTGAGTATTAAAACTCCAATGTCAGCTGTGTTATGACAAGAATTTAGTGTAATATATGCGGCTTACGAAATGAGTCGACTTACGTTTTAACAAGGTTGGGAAACATTAAAATCTAATTTCATCTTTTCTGGTGGTTACGTTAAGAAGCAAAATTGTCACATCTGGGGCATAGAAAATCCACACTTGACTGCTGAAAAGCACATGTACCCCCTTTGGTGTGTTATTCGAGTTGTCGGTATCATTGGGCCATTTTTCTTCGAATGTGTGCAAGTCAAATGCGTTACAGTGAACGATGAGTGCTACTGTGCAATGATAACTGATTATTTGTGGCCCATTTTCGAAGATATGAGTCTGGGGAACATTTTGTTTCAAAAGGATGGCGCGCCGTGCCACAAAAACCGTGAAACAATCGATCAATTGCGTGGAAAGTTTGAAAATAATTCTACATGCAATAAATTCTAATAATATGCACCTTATTAAAACAGCAGAATATTATTTGGTGTAATAAAAGAAGTTCTTTTTTATTTATATATTGCAATAAGTGACCATAATAGCCTCTAAACTCTTCAAAGATAATCTGCACCTTTTGTCACTCAATATGTTCTTGTAAGCAGAAAATGACATTTCCACGTCGCAAGAAGTAATTGGCGCAAAAGTGTAATTTGATATATACTCAGCTTTTACTTCATTTTCAGAAATATTGTGAGCATGTGGATTTTGGAAAACGTCCGAAATCTTTTTTAGCATGCCGAATGATGTTTTTTTCTAAAACCATACTGAACTTTTCTCGAGCCACAACTCCATATTCACCCGGAACGTTTTCAAAATCTTTTTTTAAATCCATGATTATTTTTACGGATTCAGTTAGCCGGGTTCCTTGCTCCTCAAGCCTTTTGATAGCAGTCGATAAAGTATGGAAGTGTTGTTGAATAAATATAAAACTATTTATGACCGAAGGTTTGTCAACCATAGTCTTGGCAGTTCTAATTGTTTCGGCTTCCGAATCGTCAAGAAGATTAAGCACCTGTAATGTAGTTAACAAAAAGTCTATATAGGGATAGATCTAAGCAAACTGGGCGTAGTCCAACACATTTTTGGTTAAATTATAATACATCTTACCCTTTTAACATTGTTGACGTTTTCTGCTTAAAAAAGGGCCGCCTCAATCCAAGTACCCCATCTCGTTATAATCGGATTTGGTGGAAGCGGGCAATCGATCATTATGTCTTTATATAAGCAAATCAGAGATGGAGCCTTCAAAAATACTTTTTTAATAGAGGAAATTAAACTGTTGACTTCTGGGAAGATTTCTCGAATTTTTTCAGCTACACGATGCACGGCATGTACTAAACATGTTACGTGCTTCATGTTGGGGTAAAAAATTGTCAAATGTTTGCCTGCTATAACCATGTAAGGCGCAGCGTCGGTCACCAATAATAACACTTTGTCTGTGCTGTCCCCGTTAGGCCACAACTTTAAGAGGGACGCGTTGACGAATCGCGCAATAGAAGCATGATCAGTTTTTTCTAATTCCTGACATGTCAATAAGTAAGATTTTGTAGGCTCGTATTCGCTCATTTTTCCAACTATTAGATTTGCTATATAGCGCCCGATTGTGTCTGTTGTTTCATCAACAGATACCCAGACGTAATCATTAGATAAGTTTTTCGCAAAGTTGATTCGTGTGGTATCTGCTGATTCATATGTTTCTCCAGAAACGAACGCCATGTGCTGTTATTTAAAGAGTTCCATGCAATATTTGCAGCTATCATGGCTTTGCATAAATCATAAGAAAAGTTTCTATTCCCATTTGAATTGTTTTCGGACTGATTTGCCAGTCGGTTTTTGTGGGTTTTTGTACTTATATGCTGTTGTATTAAAAACTTTTTATCTGAACAAAGCTACAGACAAACATTTTTAGTATAAGCATTTTGTTGGCTTCTTTCTCAAATGTGCTTACCTTTTTTTTTTGCATATGTTGCAGAATATGCATTCATTTTCAATTATTAATGAATTGTCGCCAAAGCCTTTAATCCATTTTTTTAACAAGCAAGTTACCGACATTTTGCTTTTAACAAATTTGTAAAGGTCTTTTTGTTGCACTATATCGCTTTAATAAGGTTTTAACACAAAACAAACAGTGAACTATGTTCAGAAAAGTCAAATAAAACAATGTTCCCGATTCCAGCTCAGTGCAATTAAAATTAAGACATTTATGGAAAGAAATATGCAAATCTTCAAAAAATATATGGAAATATGCACCAAAATATGGAAATATGCAAAACATATGCAAATATGCAATGCATATGTTATGCAATTCCTTTTATTTTTTGATGAAACAAATTTGTGTCTTGGTCCCGCTTTGCGAAGAAGCTCCAATCTGATATGCATTTGCATATAATTCCGATCCTTAGTTATTGGCTACCTCGCAGCTTCGATTTGACCCCGTTAGACTATTATTTGAGTGTTGCGCTAATTACCCAGCGTAGATTGAGGCACTTAGGTTCGGTAAAATTCAGCTCCATATTGTTGAAAATATACTGAAAAATTGGATTGATCATATGGGCTATTGCAAGGCCACCCGAGGAAGTCATTTGAATGTTCTTTCGATTAAAAAAAAAAATCCAGAATAATGAAAAATTATGAGTTTTTATTTATAGCAAATTCAAAAAGCAAACTTATATATCCATATATATTGGTATATGGTACATATATATTGGAAGTCCTGATTCCAAATCAAAATGGACTTCGAAAATTATTTTCCCAGATATACCACATTTACCAGTGTAGCCATTTCTGCTCTTTAGCTGACCGTAAATACATATTTTAAAAGAACGAGTATTTTTCACAGTTCTTTTTTGTTTTCATACCCTACACCACTATGTGTTGAAGTTACAATGCGTTTGTGCTGATGTTTGTAACGTCCAAAAATATTTGACGCAAGTCTGTCTGTCCATCTGTGTGTCCATGTCCACGTTGTAATCAAACTACACATCGAAAAAATGAGTATATTTTGATGAAATTTAGTATATAAGCTTTTATTGACCATAGTACAAATCGATGCATGCTCAGACCTAGCCCCTATATAAATAACCGAGTAAAATGGTCGTATGATCCAGATTATCGTATATATATCTATAAAATTAGTGTAGATGTGTCTGTTTTACCCACCAATTAGTAGTTGAAAAAGAAAAACCATGTAGGATCATTGTTAGTCATGGTTCCCATATAAGGCTGATTCCCGATCTTCACTTAAATCTGAAAAAAAAAAAAAAAAAAAACAAACTTATTCCAAAGATTTTTTTCAAATATGGATATGTATGTTTTTGAGAAAAGTTAGTGAAGTTGCAGTTTATAAACTATAAACTCCAGTTTATAAACTCCAGTTTATAAACTATAAACTCCAGTTTATACTGTGATATTGTAGGCTACGCAACTGTGATATTTTTGTTTTGTGAAGTCCAGTTTTTCTTTTTGATTATGTTACAATTATTTATTTATTTAATTTAGTGATTGACAAAAAATTAAAAAAATTTAATATATATTTTTTAAATTATAAAATTTATAATAATAGCAGCAAGTTTTGACAAATGCAATAACAACAGAAAAATTTCAATAAAAAAGCTCTTGAAAATGTTCCCAAAAAGGAACGAAACGTTGGGCAAATGATGTTATAAAAGTTGTTTTATTTGCATCACTAGCAAGGACCAGTAAGCTCGTTACAAATATAATCATCATAATTTGGTCTCTGGTCATCAAAAAATTCTAAAAAGGTTATTACATATCATGATTTTTTCACCAAACAATCATGTCACACTGATTTGTCTTAATGCTCACATGTTACGCGTAAGATCTTACGCTCACATATTACGCTGTTGTATAATGACTTTGTGCTGCTGTTTTAACAACCAAAAATATTTGACCTACACCCATCTTTAATTATACCTATTGAATCAGAATCACTATCTGATTCGATTTAACGATGTCCGTCCGTCCGCCCGTCCGTCCGTCTGTGTGTCCATGTAAAGCTTGTAATCAAACTGCAGGTCGCAAATATGAATATATTTTGATGAAATTTGGTATTTAATCTTTTATCGGCCATGAGATGAACGCTATTGAAATTAGTGAGAATCGGTCCATGTTCAGACCTAGCCCCCATACAAATGACCCCTATGAAATCAACATAAATCCATAAGATCCAAATTATCATATAAATCTTAGTCAAATTGGGTTTGTATGCGTTTATTACATCCATTATTGAGTAGTCCAAAAATGATCCCTATGGGACAACACTTAGTTATAGGCCCCACATAGAGCTGCTTCCCGATCTTCACTTAAATCTATCAAAAAAACAAAAATATTGCACTGATTCTTCTCAAATTTTGTTTGTATATATTTTTGCAAAATACAAGAGAATTTACCAAACATAGTCAAGATGCGTCCATTTTTGGGCCTAGTCCCCATATAGATATAGCATCCGATATGAACTTTTTCATATCTGCAGCCGAAAAAAATAATAAAAATCCCACTCAAATTTGGTTTATGCTTATTTTCTATATCAAGTTAGTTGGGACTGAGATATAGGGTCTCTAAACGCATGGTATAGGCTATCGTATAGTCGGTCTAGACAGACTATAATTTTCTTACTTGTTGTGATTGTATTGTGAATTAGAAATTTAGCCCCCTGCGCGTATAGATGTTTACACATCATAAAATAATATAGACTTTAAATACAGTTATAAACATAATCATAAGAGGTCAAATAAGTTGTTTATCGTCTTCTAATAACATCAACAGCATCGGGTATATCAATTTAAGCATTGTGTCTGTTCAATGTGGCGCAAATTCTTCGCAATGGATCGAAATCGATATAATTTGATTTGTGGGAACTCAGGTAAAGAGGTTCATAAGATCGAAGTTGTCTGTTATGAACACTTATACATATTTTTCCAAGAAGGTATTCAGAATCAATTTTAGCATGAACAAATCTGAAGAAGAATGTTATATTAAAAATAATCCTTCTGCTTTTCAAAGTTGTAAGCTTTATTAGAGCCAATTGACTGCGATACGGTGGGAGACTCAATTCCGCAATCCATCGAAGATATAGAAGACAAAATAGTAATGCCTTTTCACTATGTCATTTTCAATTTCAATTTTGTCAACTATTGTCAGTTGTATGAAAGCGGTTTTTAATGTCTTGTTATGTACAACCCCATTTGACAATAAAAACAAGTAAGAAAATTATAGTCGGTCTAGACCGACTATACGATACCCTATACCATGCGTTTAGAAACCCTATCTCTTAGGCCCAACTAACTGGACATTGAAAATAAGCAAAAACCAAATTTGAGTGGGATTTTTATTAATTTTTTTGGCTGCAGATATGAAAAAGTTCATATCGGATGCTATATCTATAAAGGGGCTAGGTCCAAAAATGGACCGATCCTGATCATGTTTGGTAAAGTCTCTTGTATTTTGCAAAAATATGTACAAACAAAATTTGAGAAGAATCAGTGCAATATTTTTGTTTTTTAATAGATTTAAGTGAAGATCGGGAAGCAGCGCTATATGGGGTCAAAGGGATCATTTTTGGACTACTCATTAGTGGATGTAATGAACGCATACAAACCCAATTTGAGTAAGATCTATATGACAATTTGGATCTTACGGCAATTTATGTAGATTTCATATGGGTAATTTGTATGGGGGCTAGGTCTGAACATGGACCGATTCTCACCAATTTCAATAGCGTTCATCCCATGGCCGCTAAAAGCTTATATACTAAATTTCATCAAAATATATTCATATTTGCGACCTGCAGTTTGATTACAAGCTTTACATGGACACACAGACGGACGGACGGACGGACATTGTTAAATCAACTCAGAAAGTGATTCTGATTCGATCGGTATAATTAAAGATGGGTCTAGGTCAAATATTTTTGGTTGTTACAAACAGCAGCACAAAGTCATTATACCCAAACCACATAGTGGTATAGGGTATAATGAAATTGCCAACATGTTGGTAATTTATTTTTGTTTGACAGCCGGATTTTTTGTTAGTTTATAAGATGTAATGCAAGCGTAATTAATAGAAAATTACAAGATGTCAGTTGAGGCAATTGTTTGTTGTCAGTTTATGTGACATAATGAAAACCAGGCATAAAAATTATTTCTGAATTGATTCAATTTTTTTGATGAAAATGTTGTACTGTGGATCCCATATTACTATCGGCCTGACCAAGGATCATTAAATTCCTTTGTCCAACGTTTTATAAAACATAATACACCATTTGCCTTATTAACAATCATTATTACATGACAAAACTTAGTCTTTTATCGAAGTGAACTTCCAAATCTATGAATGAGTCAACTGGGTTTAGTTTTATGTCATGGATGACATGGTCTTTGAAAGGTGGCGAATATCTAGAAATGGTCATAAACTGACTTTTTTTCAGATATTAATTCTATTATGCTTGCATTTGGAGAAGCTATTTAGGTCAGACTGGAGACGTATACCGTCTTCATTGTTTATGAGGATTGAGTAGATTTTTACATCGTCGGCATATATAGGGATATTACTATTTATGTTGAATAGACTTTGGAAGATCATTAATAAACAGCATGAATAGGAGAGGTTCAAGTTGACTCCCTTGAGGGACACCGTAGCATTAGTAGCATCACTGCTGCTACCAGATTTATAGTGTAGAATAATAAACGAGTTTTTCCAACACTTTGGAAAGAAGCCATATTTAAGAGGGTTATTATATATGAGAGTGGCCAATACTTCGGCACAATTTTTTAAGATGCAGCTAGGAATACCACATGTACCCAGATTAAAGAAACTTTTTATACTTTTTAAACTCTTAAGAACAGTCAACACATTTAAGGATGGAATATTAATTGATGTCAGCCTTGGAATATCGTAAGGATATCGTGTGCTGTTATACACCATTATTGAAAATGTGGAAGCCGAGAATTCAGCAAAAACATTTGCAATATCAACATCGTTTGAAAACACAGTACCATTCATTTTCATAGTGGTTGGATATGATGAAATTTTACGTTCAGAATTTACAGTTGTAAAACATTTTTGGGGTTTTCTAATACTTGAATTCATTTTATTAATATAAAATTTTTTATATTCTAGGTTATAATGACTAATGGCTATAAAATATAGACTTTGATCAATTTGATAATTACTTTTCTTAAAATTTTTATAGAGCCTGTTCTTAAGATTTTTCTACCATGCCAGTGTGTTCGTCTTCCATGGAGGAGCATTTGCTTTAGCTATTTTTTATTAGATGAACAGTTTTCGTTACATTTGTTGAAAGTATCTTATAAAAAGAGTAGATGACTTGATCAAATTTACGTCCATCGTTTGAAAATGAAACGATTTTAAGCTAGTTATAGTCAGATAGTAACTGATTTAACATTTGGAAGTTAGTCCGTTTAAAGCATAAAGTTTCAAAAACACTAGAAATTTTAAGCCTCTGTGAGATTGGTGTGGATACTAAAAATGTTGGATGATGACAATCCTCAAGAAAAGATAAGGGAGTTGCTCTAATTACACTGAATACTGTAGGGTTATTTACGAACACGAAATGGAGCATTCTATTGTTGCAATTAGGAATTTCATTTATTTGAAAAACACACATATCAGTAAGAGATTTAAGGAAAACATGAGTCCAATTAGTTGGAGTAATTGGAACAAAGAAATCAGTATCATCTATGGTTGTCCAAGATGCTGTATAGCAGGTCCAGACTGACGTTAATTTTCTTATTTGTTTATCTATAATATTAATAGGCTAGGCGATTTCTTGTGTGTTTTGTTCTACCGTTTTATCCCGATTTTGACCAAACGTATAGTATTTGAAAGGTATTTCTTTTTAGCTGTGCACC
The DNA here is from genome assembly GCA_963682025.1 of Cordilura impudica. Classification (NCBI taxonomy): domain Eukaryota; kingdom Metazoa; phylum Arthropoda; class Insecta; order Diptera; family Scathophagidae; genus Cordilura; species Cordilura impudica. The sequence continues at coordinate 70,749,065 of OY821520.1, forward strand.
AGATTTACAGATTTTTAAATTTTTTCCTTTATTTTGAGTAAATTGCATTTAAAGTTGCTACTAACGCATACATAAAATTATACAATGCTAAATGTGTGTTTATTAAATTTTTGTTTTTTTGTGTTGATTTGTGACTTGACTATAATTGATTAGCATACTTTTAGGGTCTTTATTTAATGAAAACATAAAATTTCCTAGAATCTGCACTCGAATTTCGAGGGCTGGAATTTGCTAGTCTTTATTTAATATGTTATGAAATCCACAGTTTCAAAAATTTTAATGTGTTGTACCAACAAAAATCTAAGTTTTTTTGAAATGGCTTTGTGGCGAAATGATTGTGAGGATGAAGTAATTTTTTTTTTGGCAAATGAAACTATTTTTTATACCCTATACCAGTATTTGGTTTGGGTATAATGACTTTGTGCTGCTGTTTGTAACTACCAAAAATATTTGATCTAGACCCATCTTTTATTATACCGATCGAATCAGAATCACTATCTGATTCGATTTAACGATGTCCGTCCGTCTGTCCGTCTGTGTGTAAACCTTGTAATCAAACTGCAGGTCGCAAATATGAATATGATGAAATTTGGTATTTAAGCTTTCATCGGCCATGGGATGAACGCTATTGAAATTGGTGACAATCGGTCCATGTTCAGACCTAGCCAACGTACAAATGACCCCTATGAAATCGACATAAATTGCCATAAGATCCAAATTGTCATATAGATCTTACTCAAATTGGGTTTGTATGCGTTTATTACATCCATTAATGAGTAGTCCAAAAATGATCCCTATGGGACAACTCTTAGTCATAGGCCCCATATAGAGCTGCTTCCCGATCTTCACTTAAATCTATCAAAAAACAAAAATACTGCACTGATTCTTCTCAAATTTTGCTTGTTTATATTTTTGCAAAATACAAGAGACTTTACCAAACATGATCAGGATCGGTCCATTTTTGGACCTAGGCCCCATATAGATATAGCATCCGATATGAACTTTTTCATATCTGCAGCCAAAAAAATTATTAAAAATCCCATTCAAATTTGGTTTATGCTTATTTTCTATATCCAGTTAGTTGGGCCCAAGAGATAGGGTCTCTAAACACATGATATAGAGTATCGTATAGTCGGTCTAGACCGACTATAATTTTCTTAATTGTTTATAAATATTTTCTTTCTAGCCCTAGAGTTATGTATATAAATCTGAAATGTGTTCTTTTACGCTTTTTATGATGATATAAATGAATTCCACATTCTGTAAAAATAATAAGTTTACAATGTTGTAATATAAAATTTGACATATTTCGATTTTTATCTCTTACATACAACTGTGCAGAGGGTATACTTATATAAGTTCCTCACTCGGTTTGTAATGCATTGAAAAATTAATTCGCGACTCTATAAAGTATATATATGTTCTAAATCCAGTCGATATTCCGATGTCCGTCTGTCTGTCTTTCTGTTGAAACTAGACTCATTCACAAAATAAACAAGTTACCTGGGTGAACTTAGAATAATATTGTTTATCATTATTTCGAGCAGGTTGGTATTTAACATGGGGTAAATCGGGCATCATTTTGCCATGATATGTCCCAGAATTTGAAGACGTCTCTAAAAAACGCGAAGCATTCAGTGGGTTTGTTGTAATAATTCTTTACTAAGTTTTTCAATTAATTTACTTTTTAAAATATTTTGTTTACATTTGTTATAAGTATTGCAATAAGATTCGGCATATCCAATTTAACACTCTTACTTGTTTTTTTTTTTTTTTTAATTTTTGGGCGTTGTTTTACAGCCTTCGCTAAATTTTTTTCCCTTTTTACCCGTTTTTGAAAAGCTCACAGTGCTATACTTCATCTAAGAGTTGGTAACATTATCATCCAAGAGTTGGCAACATCTGAATTCTAATTAAAGTTTAAATCTTCAGCGGCATTTTTGACAGATTGTAACATTTAGTTTGGCAACAAACAACTTTTAATTTTTTTTTATTTTTTTTTATTTATTAAACCTTTTATAATATTAAAATTATTTTTTTTTAAATAAATTTCATGAAAATTAGGTTTAATAAAATTAGAAAACTTATCTCTTATATTTTTTCAATAAAAATTGTCCCTTGCAAAAACATGAAAAAAAAAACGATGAGTTGCACAAAATTAGTAGTATAAATACGCACGCTTAGTAACATCGAAATAGTTTCCCTTATTTTAGGAACATTTGCCGCAAATTTATTAGAATTGCATTGCAATTATTATTTTGTATGGAAAATCTACTAAACTGAAAAATCTTGTAGTGAAAAGTATTTTTTTTTTTAGAAACTTATATGGTCTATAAAATCTTGCTGGATATGCACCTAAATAAGCTGTAAATATCTTTTTGTGAAAACAAACTAATTCCAATTTAAATAAATACACCAATTAAAGATATGCTTCATTTAAAGTTCTGATTTCATCAAAACAAATCAAATTAGTATTACAGTTACATCCTCCTTCTTTTGCTCTTAGGTGGCCGAATTAAAGCTTTGGTATTCGGTTTAAGAATGGTTGGTCTAACGAGATATCTGCAAAACCAAAGTTTAAAAATTGGCAATTTAAATATCCCCTCTATGGATGAAATGGATTCACGCATCAAAAATATACGCCGCACTATGATTGATCGCATGCGTTTGAATCAATCATGGGGTGCTCATTTGGTATTTGCCGAAGTACTCAATTTATTAAATTTATTATTGCAAATCTATTGGACAAATTTGTTTTTGGGTGGTGCTTTCTATACGTTGGGTCCCAAGGTTTTACATGAACGTTGGACGGATCAAATGGATGCTCTGGATGTTGTCTTTCCCAAAGTAACAAAATGTCATTTTCACAAATACGGTGCTAGTGGTTCATTGCAAATGCACGATACTCTGTGCGTTATGGCTTTGAATATTATCAATGAGAAAATTTATACAATTTTATGGTTTTGGTATGTTTTTATTTTGGCTGCCACGATTCTCGGTTTGTTATGGAGAGCTTTTACTTTGATATTTTATAAAAGGTAAGCTGCTTTTGTTTATCCGTTTTAAATTGAATTTAATTAAAATTATCGTATTTCCTTTCAGTATAATATTCACCCGCTACTCTCTGTCCTGGGCTAAGCCGGGTAAAATCGATCAGCAGGAACTAGAGGCTGTTATCAAGAAATGCAATTTCTCCAATTGGATGTTTTTGTTCTTTTTGCGCAGTAATCTTTCAGAGTTTCTTTTCAAAAAAGTCATCTATCATTTGGCTAGTGAATTTCCCGATGAGCAACGTGACAATAATATTAATGATTCATTGGCCAGAGATAAAGAACAATCACGTGTAGATCCCAGTAATATGCAAACGTTACGTATTGATGAGGTGGATTCGCCTCTTGTGATTAAAGCCGGTAGTAGTAAACTTGAATAAAAACTATTTTATAATGACTTATTGCTTAGTTTTTAAGATTTTAAGTTTTTGATTTTGATTTTTTTAAATACACAAATTAAAAAAAATACACTTATAACGTTGGACATTTTCTTATCTTAACATTTAAATTGAAGTTATTGTTTTGGTACCCTATACCATATGGAAGGTGTAAAATGAGTTTATGCTGATGTTTGTCTGTTTATAACTACCAAAAATATTTGACCTTACCCACCTTCTCACTTTCACTTTCTGAGTTGATTTAGAAATGTTCGTCCGTCCGTCCTTCTGTGTGCCCATGCAAATCTTGTAATCAAACTACAGGTCGCAAATATGAATATATTTTGTTAAAATGTAATATATAGGCTTTTATCGACCATAGGACAAACTCTATTGAAACCGCTGAAACTCAGTGCATGTTCAGATCTAGCTGCCATACAAATAACCCGAACTCGAAATAACAGAACCACTAAAATGGTCGTAAGGTCCAGATTATCATATGTATATCGTATATTGTGTACATATGTGTATATTGCTCAATAATCAGTTGTCGAAAAATAATCCCTGTACGGGCATTTTTAGTCAGAGTCCACATATAAAGCTGCTTCCCGATTTTACATTAAATCTATAACAAAACAAAAATATTGCATACATTTTTTTTTAAATTTTTATATACAGTGGTGGTCATACAATTAGAAACATATGTTACATGTGTCACATGTGTTATCAGTGCTTTCTTATAAAGAGTCGGTGTTTTTTGTAAGTCCCGTTATATTACACACACAAAAAAAAAAAAAAATTTTTTCTACGATTTGTACACAGACAAAAAAAAAACCAGGGTGGCCCTTCATTGTAAGGAGGGGAAAAAAGTGTTCGAATTTTAAGGCCATCCCTTAGAAATATGCGAATAGCAAAAAAAACTGAGAAATACAAAATTTTGGGCCAGTCAAAAAATAAAATTTAGAGGTGGCTGAACGCGACTGAAAATTTCAAGTATGTTTGTATGGGCAAATATGACTTTTTTCTCAGATTTTACGAAAATTTCGTTCTATAGTTTAATTTTTTCGGCAAGTTTTTATATGAATCGATTTCAGTACTAAAACGCCATATAGCTTCAAAATCGAATAAAACCTCGCCAAGAAATAGCAAATGCTCCAGACCACTTGTGCAAAAAAAAAAAAACAAGGTCTCTATACCTAGGAGCCCTCAGACATGAAGTATTGTTTTATTACCACATTTTTAACCCATTGCAAAATGAGACCAAACATGGAAAGTTTTTTTGATAAAATTTTTAAAACTCCTTTTTTAAGTTTTAAAAAATTTTCTTAACTCTCCGTCTAGCAACACTTCTGGTAGCCTTAAACGCATGACAGGGTCCATGGGGACCTATTTTTGTTGATATGACATTTTCTATGAAAAAGACATTTTCAAATTTTTGTTTTGTTATTTTATTATTGTTTATTAATTAAAGTGTTGATAAATAAATTAAAATATTTTTTTTTATACTAACATAATTAATTTTTAGAATTTTATTATGAAAATTTAGTTTTACAATGAATAAAACTTAAAAAAACTATTGTTGCGATGGTTGTTCTTCATTTAGAGTGCAGGTTAAGCACCGATGCATTAATCTTGAATGCTTTGCACAAACTGCATTGTTGCAGGAACAGCAATAGGCCCATGTTTTGCATTGACGACCGTACTCTGAACGGCATAGTCGACGTGATGGCCTGTTTGTCCTTAGCGCAAACGACGGTGCAGCTGCTTCTGTTGGTCTTGGTACTATCTAAAATGAAAAAATATATATAATCATTCTGCTTTTGATCTTTAGAATTCTTAATTCTTACCTTGACATCAAATTCCTCCATTGCATTCCGTATCCTTGGATATGCAGTTATGCGAGTCTTCAGGGCACGTTCTTCAATGTTGGGTAATGCCAACTGCTTAGTAAGCATAAGGAGGAATGAGCGCCGTCTGTCACTTCTCTTCACTGGCTTCATCTCGTTGAATATTATGAATGCAGCTAATGCAGTGATGTCGAGCATATTGTAAAACATGGCAAGCGGCCAGCGCTTTGTTGAGCGCTTGCATGTCTACGTACCAAGCATCTGGTCCATAGTATCAACGCCTGATTTGTTGGCATTGTAATCAAGAATGGCTAAGGGCTTCTTCTTTTCAGTTTCCATGTTCACATCACAAGTGTAATGTTGTGTAGATAGCAAAATTACTGATTTATTCTTCCTGGGCATATATGAGCAGAGTGCTATATCGCTTTCGTTGAACCCAAGCAATGTGCTGTTGATTGGCCGCGTACGATTTTTATGTAACTCCCGTGGCACAAATGTTTTGTTAGAGCGTACTGTTCCAACATATGCAGTTTTCTTTCTCATCAAAATACGCGCCAAGTTCAATGTACTGAAGAAATTGTCAGCATAAATTGTGCGGCCAGAATCCAAACATTAATCCGCAAGAGCAAGTACAACGTTCTGCCCTTGATTTATTTCACGCTCCTGGTCAGGCAATTTACCAGAATAAATCATTCCTTTGACAGGATAGAATGATTTTGAGTCACACAACCACCATACCTTTATACCATACTTGGCTGGCTTCGACGGAATATATTGTGTGAAGCGGGTACGGCCTCTGTATGGGAATAACTGCTCATCAACTGTCAGTGAATCATGCGGAGTGTAAGCTGCTGCTAAGTTTGACTGCAACATTTGCCAAATATTATCAATTGCCGCAGTTTTGCTGTTGATTAGTCGCTGCTGTCGCGTATTTCCATTGTCGAATCTAAGGCATTGTTTTATGGACATAAAGCGATTATACGACAATGCTGCTTTGTATATTGGACAACACGTTGGGGCCCATAACTGTGCAGAAGGCTCATTATTTGATTTATTGAGTCCAGAATACAAGAGTATAGCCAAGAAGGCATCAAACTCCTTTAGTGTGATGGTTTTAAATTCCTTTTTATTTGTTGGATTTGCCAAATTATATGCATCTGTTATTTCCCTACCTTTGCGATTATATTCGCGTATTATTATGTACGCCATGTCTTCAGTGAAGAGCGAGCGGAATATGGTAAAGGGATTATATGTGGTCCTGGTTTCCTCCTTGTGTAGTTGACCACGTTATGAGCTCGAATACGGGAAGTTGGTGGTGCATTTTTACTCTACTGGGTGCCGTCTTTCGCAATAAAATAACTTTCGCTTGTTGGTGTTTCTTCTTCTTCATAATCGTCGTCATCGTCAACCTCCTCATTGATTTCTATATCTACCTCACTTTCAGCATCGGAGTCCACAGCAGATAAATTTGGTAGAAAGGGCAAGTCGCCATCACCTTCTTCAGCATCAAATGCCGGAATATCAAGTTCCTCGTCATGATCCTCTGCATTCATAAAATCAGCAAATTTATTATCTACGGCACTTCTTTCCTCCTCAGACATTTGTTGGTAGCGTGTGCTACGACGCACCACCATTTCGGCAATTTCAATGTTTGATTCTGCCATATTATTTTATCGCTTTTAGTTTCCTTCGTACAATTACTTTGAAATTTCAAACAAGATGTTGAGTCTTCAGTGTCTAAACTGTGTATGATATAGTTTACGAAACTAGAGCCGCTTTTATACCCTTTCCGTTGCCTACTTGTGTTCTAGTTTGAACATCCGCGTATATCTACAAATAGAGATTAGTATTAGAAGGTAATAAAACAAACGTTAAATTCGAAGAACTCGTTTAAAATGTGTTCAAACAATAAAACAGCTAAATAGAAGCCAAAATAAAGTTTATGTCTTAATGATTTCTTGTAATTTCAGTACAAGGTCCCTACGGACCTTGTCATGCGTTCCCGTACTACTCTCCTTTAAACCTCAATAAAAACTAAACTATTGGGCGTATCACTTTGAATTTTCGTTTAAACGATTTTTGACAAAATTCTCTTGGAAAACAGCGCAACTTTTGGGGTACCTTGTCCTGGCCGAAATATGAGTAATTTCAGTTTGAAAATGAAGGTCCCCAGGGACCTTCTCGCTAACCGAAGGGTTAAACAAAATTTCTAAAAAGGAAACTGTCCCTAAGGTTTTGTTTAATTCATACAGAGATTCACTGTGGGAATCTTTAAGTAAATTCCTCTGCCCGAATTTTTTTTACAACGAGTTATTTTTGTGGATTTCGAGAAAAATTAGATTTTTGTGAAATATTGAGTAGATGTACCCCTTATAAATACTTTGTATCAAAAATTAATCAGTTTTCTACTTTAAAATGTTTTATTTCATTATTATAACTATGGTTTAGGGGAAAAAAATAATTTGACGTCCTTAACCTATTTGGACTTGGGCCACAAATGACTCCAAGCTAGTATAGGATGATTAAGTCAAAAATTCAAATATTTTACAAATACTACTGAATTTTGGATTATTTTAACCCTAGAAGGACATAAAGGTAAGTTTTCGTAAAATATAGCATAATTTTATTTCCCAGCCAATAGTAAGGGTTTCATCTAGTTTACTGGAACAATTAATTTGTTTGGCCTCGGCAAGGAATGGGTTAACTTTGTTCGATTTATTCCAAATTTTTAGCATAGAAGAGTTGCACATTTGGTTATTATATTTTAAGCGTCACATCTACAAATTCAACAGCACTTACAAAATATTTGAATTTTTTGAATAAATTGTCTTTTATTAGCTTGGGGCCATATGTGACCCCAAGTCCAAAAGGGATAGTTTTTTTCCGAAACTATAGTCTATAAATATAATATTTAAAAGTAGAAAACTGATAAATTTTTGGTACAAAGTATTTAGAACGAGTACATTTACTGAATATTTCACAAAAAACTAATTTTTCTCGAAATCCGCAAAAAAAATTCATTGTAAAATAATTCTGGCATAGCGATTTACCTAAAAATTCACACAGTTAATCCCTGATATATATTTAAAAAACTTTAAGGTGCCTGCTCAATTTGTTTAAAATTTTGTTTAAGAAAATTTTTAAAAACTTAAAAAGGAGTTTTCGAAATTTTATCAAAAAAAAGTTCCATCTTTGGTCTCATTGTGCAATAGGTTAAACGTGGTAATAAAACAATACTTCATGTCTGAGAGACAAAAAAAAAAAAATATGATGGCTTTAATTAATTAATTAAAGTCCGTCAAATTTCGCGACCTAGTTTTTTTTTGGCACAAAAGTGGTTTGAAGCATTTGCATTTTCTTGGCGATTTTTTTTTGATTTTGAAGTAATATAGCTTTTGAAAGAGATAATTTAGTACTGAAATCGATTCATATAACAACTTGTCAAAATAATTAAACTATAGAACGATATTTTCGTAAAATCTGAAAAAGTCATATTTTCCCCATATAAACACACTTGATATTTCCAGTCGCGTTGAGCTACCGTTTATTGACCTAAAACTTTATATTTCTCAGTTTTTTTTTCTATTCGCATATTTCTAGGAGGTGAGACCGAGAGTTTGATCAATTTTTTTTTATTAAGGGCCACTCAAATGCACATTGCAGTGGTATATAATATATACTATATATTGTTTGTTAGTATATTGTTGTTATTGATTTATTTACATTTTGCCAAAATTGTAAAATTGGAAATTGTAGTGAAACGTGCTTTAGAGGCTGGACATAGAATTACAAATCCAATTGTTATTATTTTTAACGTAAGTAAATTTTATTAATTTTTACTTATTAATCTTTAACTAATTTTAAATATAATTCAGTATAAACATGGGCAAAAAAAAAAAGCCATGTACTTCTAAGCTCGGCGAGTCAATTGTGGGTTGCTGTAAAAAAACATTCAATGTCAGACATTGCAAAAAGGTTTTGCTGTTCCAAAAAATAGTTTTTAAAGCAATTCAATTATTTAAAACAACCGGAAGCTTTGAGAACCGTATAAGAATGGCAATGCCGCGAAAAACATCTCCATATGACGACAGGATTAATGCTATTGTAACATCACAAATCACGCAAAATATATCATCTAGAACCGTTAGACGTCGATTACAAGAAGTAGGCCTCCATGGATGCATTGCACACAAAAAGCCGGAGAGTTTAATTTGTTTGAATCGGATGGTAAAGTGTATGCAAGGTGGTCCCTAAACTAATCTTTGGATCCAAGATACACCATCACGATGATCGAGCATGTTATGGCTTGGCGTGCATTTAGTTGATATGGCATTGGTTCCATACACCGTATAGATGGTCGAATGGACCAACACCAATATATAAAAATGTTGAAAAATATAATGGAACCGTTTTCGTTTGAAAATATGCCAGTTACATATTTCCAGCAGAATAAGGATGCTAAACGTCCTTCCTAAACATACTTGTGAAGCAATGATTTACGGATCCAAAAACCAACACCATGTCCGAGCTTTAATCCAATCGAGATCTTATGGGCAGCCGTTGAAAGGGGTTTAAAAATGAAAAACCCAAGAAATATGGACGAACATTTTCAAAACATTAAAGAAATTTAAGAATTGATACCAGTTTCACGATGCCGGACTTTGCTAGAAAGTTCACCAAAAAGACTCGCTGATGTGAAAACTTATAAAGGTTATCCTACAAAATATTAAGTTATTTATTGTTTTTTTTTTTTTTTAATTATGTTATTGTTTAACCCATTTCGATCCGAGATTCAATTTTATTTTTATTTTTTGGAAAAAGGGTGACTAGGACCCACTGAATTCAAAAATCTGGTCAAAAAATTTTCCGAATTTCCGTTTTCCCGGAAAAGCCTGTTCGAAATTTCGAAAACTGAAACTTATATGTCGACTTTGTATGTAAATGAAAAATTTGGTTTATTTGCTGTTTAATTAATTTATTTCATTACTTTCGAATGAAGTGGTACAAAAATTATAAAAGTTAGTTAAAAATTATATTAAATTAAATCCATACTGTTATTTGGAAAAAAAATCGTATGATAAAACATATAGCCGAAAGAAAAGTCGTGAAAAAATTATATTATCAAACAATTTGTACGCAGACACACATTGCGTTTCTCGCACATATAAATTGTGGGCTTACCACATCCCTTCAGTTGACAACGACGATGTTTGCCCTCGGTATTTCTGATTACAACGTGTTTCCCATCTACTTCTGAAGGATTTGGTGGTCGGTATTCCTCATGGTCGACTACGTCATCATCGGTAGTTTCTTTCTTATGTCACAAAGACTTTGAATTCTTTTTGAATCTTCGGTTTCTCAGCTTTATGTTTTAAAATGAAACAATGCATTTTCCAAGCATTCACAACTGCCGAATTCAAAGTAGTGCACCACAAGGGCCAATATCATTTCTTTCCATGTATATTGATTCGGTAGTTCTGGATTGCATTGTCACGCAAATCGACAGCACCCATGCCCTTATTGTAATTGTATAACATGGCTGGCTGACCATTTTTGATATTTTTCCTAATTTCGGGATTCTTTTTTGATATTGATGCTTTTTTCCAACGTTGGACATTGTGCAAAGGCAAGGCTTTCTCAAAATTTGTTGCCATGGTCACCTCTTTGTTGTCCTGCCATCTACATAGCAATATTTATACCCTATACCACTATGTGGTTTGGGTATAATGACTTTGTGCTGCTGTTTGTAACAACCAAAAATATTTGACCTAGACCCATCTTTAATTATACCGATCGAATCAGAATCACTATCTGATTCGATTTAACGATGTCCGTCCGTCCTTCCGTCCGTCCGTCCGTCTGTCTGTGTGTCCATGTAAAGCTTGTAATCAAACTGCAGGTCGCAAATATGAATATATTTTGATGAAATTTGGTATATAAGCTTTTATCGGCCATGGGATGAAATTGGTATTGAACGGTATTGAAATTGGTGAGAATCGGTCCATGTTCAGACCTAGCCCCCATACAAATTACCCCTATGAAATCGACATAAATTGCCATAAGATCCAAATTGTCATATAGATCTTACTCAAATTGGGTTTGTATGCGTTCATTATATCCATTAATGAGTAGTCCAAAAATGATTCCTTTGGCCCCATATAGACTGCTTCCCCATCTTCACTTAAATCTATTAAAAACAAAAATAATGCACTGATTATTCTCAAATTTTGTTTGTATGTCTTTTTGCAAAATACAAGAGACTTTACCAAACATGATCAGGATTGGTCCATTTTTGGACCTAGTCCCCATATAGATATAGATCCGATATGAACTTTTTCATATCTGCAGCCAAAAAAATTAATAAAACTACCACTCAAATTTGGTTTTTGCTTATTTTCTATGTCCAGTTAGTTGGGCCTAAGAGATAGGGTTTCTAAACGCATGGTATAGGGTATCGTATAGTCGGTCTAGACCGACTATAATTTTCTTACTTGTTTTTATGTGGGTTCTACCAGCCAGTCGATTTGAACGAATGGTTCCCGAAGCACAAAACCCTTTATCAGCCAACAAACAAAGTAAGTGGTAGATGTGGAAAAGTTGTCAAAATAAACTTCATGTCGCATTGGATATTCCACATCAGCTCCTAATCCAACAACATTGTTGTATTGATCAGCTGATCCACAGTATGGTATAAAAGAATACAGATAACCTGTAAGCAAAGAAAGGAAAATATTTGTCAAAATCAGATTATTGCAAGATCAGAGATTTATTACCTGAAGAGGAACACAGACACCATAATTTATAACCAAATCGAATGGATTTTGCCTCTAATGAACATCTTACTGCTATCATCTATGGATAACATTTCGTCACAAACACCAAATTGAAGAACTTTTCGATTTATAATATAGAGTAAAGGACGAAGCATGACAATACAAGTATGATCCATAATATATCGAATTACAGAAATGTTTTTGCGTGTTGTTTTAATTGCTATTGTTATATCGTTGGCTTCGTCGGCAAATATGATAAGTCCATTTTTTTTAAATTTTCAGTAGAGACAAAAAACTGACTAACTTTTTTTTTGGGTTAACTTTTTTTAAGTCTGTAAACGTAATTTTCTTCTCTAGTTCATCTTGCTTAAATACAAATAATCGTAGAATTTCAAAATAAAGGTTTTGCAGAGTTATACGCTCTTTTGGGACTTAACATATTTTCTTTTTATGATTTTCTATTTTAAATGTGGATTTATCCTATTTTCTTAAAAGTTTTTTTTTTTTTTATATTTTGTTTTATTGATTTTTTTTTTTGTGATTTTTTATTTTTTTAACAAAAAATACTACAGGCTTATTTCATTGCTGTTGGCAAAAATAAAATAAATAATTTTGTTTAAATTTTTTTATTTTTATTGATTTTTTGGGGATTTTTTTAATAAAAATACTACAGACTTATTTCGTTGCTGTTGACTAAAAAGAAAATTAATAATATATAAAATAATACAGTCATATTTCGTTGCTCTGAAGTAAACAAAATAACTTAATTTATACATGTTTGTACTATTAAAGTAAAAGAATAAGTTATTAAAAAACAAATCATCGGTGAGGTAAATCATCATAAAATTTATGGTGATCTTTGGGTAAACTTGATTTTAAAAAATGTAAGTCATCGTATTTTCTAGCTTTTATTTTTCATCTTTCCTGGTAAAGGTTTTCCAAATTCGAAAACTCCATAGAGTCTATATTTATATTTATTTTTTGTGGTAAAATTTTCCATTGTTCAGGGAATCGAAGTTTAAAATATATATCTCTTTTGGGAGTGTATTTAATAGCACGAATATCTGTTACTTTGGAATAGCCTTTACCGCGTCCAGGTCGAATACTGTTATAAAATTGGACGCTATTGAAATTTTTAAAAAACGAATAATCCAAATATGTGACATCATAGGGTTCAGGCTTTTTTCAAGCTGTTTTGCAGATACCAATATATTCAGCTGGGACGTCAACATTTCTATTTTTCATAGCTCGTTCATTGGTGGACTGCTTCCATTTGCGTGTGGCCTATTTCAAGAATTTTTTGTTCAATAGTAATATTATGTTGGATTGCTGAATTAAGCAAGGCATTATTCATCACAGAATTTCGGTTTTGATAAGTACAACCATCACTATAAAAAATTATATTTTCTGGAGTGTCGTTTCCACAAAGAACTTTTTTTTTCAATAAAGTAAGTCCAAGTGCTTGCAAACTCTTCAGCACATTCCACTTCATTCCATAAAAAAAAGGTAAGCTTTTTGGTTGTCAAGGTTAAAAAAACCAAATTGTGAACCTGCAACTTTGTTCGGTAGTATAAGCTGCTTACTTGTGATTTTGGAGCCATTAATACAGCTTGAAGATCTACTGTGGAAACATGTGAAAACATGTGTTTTTTCATCACGGTCTTTCCTTTTTTCACTTCTGGCCTCTTCTTTCTTTTTTTGGTGAAGATTGTATTCTTCTTGCGAGAGATTGCCGACTGAAAATTTTGTACATATTTCACATTGATCTTTTTAGGCGCAAATAGAGCCATATTTTTCATTAAATGTTCGATAAAAAACCGAAGCAGAAAGCGGTCGAATATTGTTTTGATTACACCAGTCACTAACATAAAAGTCGTAATGTTTACTTTTGGAACTCCACTCTGAAAGTAAATATTTTTTTTTTGGTATCAGCGCGACAATAATGAGACTCCGTTGAGGGCAGAGAATCAAAAAAAGAATTAAGGCATTGTCTTTCAGCTGTTGAGTATCTTTTTTTTTGAGCAGTTTTCTTTGAACTTGTTGTTGAAACTAAATACTTTTTCAGCCAATCAATAACAGTTTGCACACCAATATTCAAAGTGTTTGAGAAAAATGTTTTGCATACTCTAATATTTGCATCTTCTACTCTCAGATAGTACTGTAAGGTTCTATGACTTTTAGATTCATCGTCCACTTTTCTATTTCGAGGTTTTAAAGTTGGAACAATTTGAATCAAAGTGTTTACGTAAACCTTTTTTTTCAGTCCATTTCATTTTCCAAAACTCTGTAAATATTTTTTTTCTATCACCGTCTGTAATCTGTGCACACTTCATGGTGATATTTTTTTTACAGCTACATCTTTCCTTCAGTGTACGTGGCTGTTTTCTTTTTTCATAATTCCAACTGTTACCTGCCTTTTGTTTTCCCAAGTAGCTTTTACAATTTTCTCTACGATCCTTATTTCTGGGCCCAAACCAAGCAGGACTTTACATACGAACTCTCTTCTTGCTGTCGATGATAACTCGTACGAATCATCGGAATCACTATTAAACCCATAGGGAACAAGTCCTTGAACCCTGTCATCCGATTCAATCCCATAATCATCTTGATTGAAGTTATTAATGTCGGAAGAATCCATGACAATTGCCTATTAAAATTTATAATTTAACTATGTTTTCCTAGAACAAATATATAAGTAATAGTTACCTTTAAAGTTAAAATAACTAAATAATTATTTAGTTAATTTTTAGAAATGTTTGTCGCAACAAAAATAAACAAAAATCGTATTTAATTCTATTAAAGCAATTTATTGAAACGAAATGCTTGTTGTTTTCAGCTGGACTTAGCATGTGTTTTTGATTTTTTTTGTTTTTTTTTTTTGGACTTATCAGAATTGCTTACCATTGCATAACAACAACAAAAAACAACATAACGGCATTTTGTTTTTAGTAAATGATGTATTTTGGGTTACACTAGTCTACAGCATTAAAATCTTAATTTGTATAAAAAGTGGACTTACCATATTTGCCGACGAAGCCAACGAAATATACATTAGCCATTTTATCAGCTTTGTCTAAATCATTATAATTGGCGAGATGTATAAAAAAATTTATGTGCAAAAATGTTGACCGAATCATGGTCTGTTTTACCATTGGGATACCCAATGATGACTTGGTAGACCAATAATCTAGCAACAATGGCAGTGTGTGATATCCCGATAATAGTAAAATACCCAAGACCCGTTTAAGCATCATCTCATCCAAATGAAACTGCCTATTATTTTTTCCCGCAAACCTATTTGTTTCTTGAATAATATGGTCAAACACTTCGTCATAGTGATCAATATTGAACAAATATTATCTTTAAGTTTAGTCAATGTTGCTGGATTTGGACCAATGTCAAAATGATATTCCTTTCGGTTCCTTTTTGACTATTTCGATTTTCCAAAAGCATTGAGAGATTTGTATTCAAATCGAGGCTTCTTCGATGTTGAAGGTCCTGCCTCCTTTTCAAATTCAGGATAGCCACTGTCCTCAATTTAATTTCCTTCAGTTTCAATTCAAAGAAACCGGCAACCTCGTTCAATAGATTCGGATCTATATTAAAGGCAATTTCATCGGCAATGAATGTTTCTTCATCTGAACATTCATCGACTCGATCGGGGGAGAGGGGGTGGTCATGGGATGATATATTGTTTTAGTTGGTTATAGATGAGACTTAACATTCGTTTCAAAATTTATGTGTAAAAAAGTGATTTTTACTGTTGGAAAAATCGAACAGCGGATCGAAATGGTTAAATTATTGAATAAATGTTTTTATTATCATTTCTAATTGTATGACCAACGAATTTTTGAGTTGTGGTATGGTATTGGTATGTACACTAGGGTTAGTCACTTTTTTGACTTTTGTCGAATACCGAATTTCTCTCGCAATATGATGTAGGGCATGGAAAACCATGAAGAACTGCATGTTTATTTTTTTGAAATGGTTAAAAAACCTTCCCCGTAAAATGCATTTACTTTTGCTAGAAATCACAAAAAATTGAAAATAAAAAAATCGGTTTCGAGCAAAAGTAAATGCATTTTACGAGGAAGGTTTTTTCACCATTTCCAAAAACTAAACATGTAGTTCTTCATAGTTTTCCATGCCCTACCTCATACTGCGAGAGCATTCTTCGCAAAAAAGAGTGACTAACCCTAATGTACACTATACCAAATATACGTACAGCTTCAAATTTATATGGGATATATAGTAAGTTCGACTTATAGTTATTGGAACGTATATATGTATTTAATTTGGAAGCAGTTCTGATAAAACATATTAAACCTAAAGTGGCGTTTCTAACCACCACTATTTATGTATGTTTTGGAGAAAAGTAAGTGACTTTACTAAATATGGTCATGATCAGTCCATTTTTTGTCCCAGTCTCCCTATAAAAATAATATCAGCTATGAACTTTTTTATATCTGCATGCCACAAATTTAAAACGGTAGCACTAAATTTTGGTTTATGCTTATTTTCTATATCCTACTATTGCCTGAGCAGTTCTGGTTCCAAGACCTTCTCTCAAAGAGTGTGGTATAGGGCATTGAATAATCGGTCTAGATGGACTATAATTTTCTTACCTGCTAATTTTAGATATACAGTAGACTCGCGGTAACGTGAACTATGAAAAGCCGAGCGTGTTCACGTTTGCGAAATTGTTCATGTTTACGAAGGTGTAATTCTTTAAATTTTTCAAATAAATTAGACATATGTTTTAACTCAAATTCATATATTTTTTTTGTTTCGGTTTGTAGATATGTTTTGATAAAAAAAAATTTTTATTATTTTTTATAAAAATAAAAAATCTTATTATCGATCTTTATCAATTTAATGATTGAGTTTGAAATTGTTCAGGCTCAAGATCAAATGTTTTTACTTTAAATAAAGTAAAAGCATTAGCACATTTGTTTCAAAAATCTATGTATATTCTGCATGACAGGTTATACAGCTGTTTCGGGAAGAGTCACTAACCCTCATCAGTAACCAAAAGCAGTAGATAGTTTGTTTGGTAAAAAGTTAAATTCATATATATTTGCTGAAAACAACCAAATGAGAATTCAAGCAAAAGTTATACTATTTAAGCCTCTTCCAATATAACAAACTAAAAATAGAACAACTTTGAAACAAATATGATTGTATACGAGTACACATTGCATACTACAATATACATGTTTGTTTTTGTCTTGAAAAAACAAGAAAAACAATTTGTTTTTGCTAAACTTACATTTAGCGTTAACGGCGTGCCCTCCGTATTTTTAATTTTATTATTTTTTATAAAAATAAAAAATCTTAAAAAAATAAAAAAAATACATTCACACCTGTTCTTGAAACCACTATCACAAAAAAAACTCGTAAATGAAAAAATTCTTAAATCTACGAGTTTTTTGCTGTTCTCTAATTTCAATAAGAATATTTTTTCTCGTTTTAATTCATTGTGAAATCAAAACAAATGCCCTTTTTTTCTGCTAAGCAGGTCTTAAGAGATAAAAAAAAATTAATTGATATATAAACTCTAACATGTTTTTTATTGAACCTTGTCATTATTTTAAATATTTAGACATTAATTTTATGAAAAAAAAAAGATTTTAAAAAACGTCTACATTTTGCGTTGATTTAAAAAAAAACTCGTAATAAGTGGTCGATGTTAATAAAACACACTTTTTGCGATGATGCTGTTCTAAAACTATAATAAAAACTTTTTATTTACATAATCTATTTTCCATTATAATTTTTTCAATTATAACATAGATTCTTTATGCACTAATTATTGCAAATAAAGGAATTAAAAAAAATTTTTTCATCAAATCACATATTTTTATTTTATTTTGCATATGTTCGAAACAGTAGTGATGCCAGTCAAATCCAATTTATTTGAATATCGAAATTTTTTTTTGGTGATGCTTAACTTTTTAAAAATAGAAAAGTCATTTTTAATTGAATGAAATTGAAGAACAAAAATAATTAAATGAACAAATAAGTTGTTATTTTAAAAGAAAATATTTTTTTTTAATACTGTTTCTATAAACTTAAGAATAAACATGCACAAAATACTTAAAAGTTTTTTGTGAAACTGAATAAAGAACCATATGACCCCTCGGTTTCTAGATAACATATGTTCTTAACTCAAACATATGGTTCTTAACTCAAACATATGTTTCCATTAAATAAATAAAAAAAAGTGGTTTCAAGAAACCCAAAATTTCAATTTCATGTGATTTTAAATTCACTCTTATTCAAATAACAACGTTTCAAGAACAGGGCTGATTGCAATTACTGAAAAAACTTAGGTTATCTTATTCTGGATTTTCTTATTTTGGAAATTGATAAACACGGCCTTTTCGCGGAGACGTTTAAGTACGCTGATATCTGTTGGACTTATATTTTCACCTTCCGCCCATTCAAATGTTTTTCGAAAATGCTTCACTAGTCTCTATTCTGGTATGTCGAGGGATTATATTCAAAAAGTGCTATATGATTTAACAAAATTTTTGAAAGGAGCATGGAGCACCAATTTATTCATTCGATCTAAAAGTATTTATCTATCTGTTTAGTACAATATCTATTAAGAATTAAACCTACTATTGATGTTGAAAATTAAAATCTTTATTAGAGATAGCAGTTATCTTAGATAATAGTTTAAAACCAAGCATAAATTATATTGTAAAATGCAGATAGCACTTTTTGAATATAAGCCCTCGATGTGCTCTTTCCAGAATAGTGTCATCGCATTCACTTTCAAAACCTCGTACGTTTCGGTGGCAAACACACAATTTGAATCAAATGAGTTACTGGATGGAAGAAAAGGTTCAAACCTCTGGATTCTTTGTCTGAAGAATTTCTATTGACCGTTCTTGTTGGGAGTTAATTGGTGAACAAATCCTTTCCCTCAAAATAGCTAATGGGATATCCTCTTCACGGTCTTCTTCATCTCCTATAGAGCTTAAAATGTTCGTCCAGCATTTTGCTATGGTTTTTTGTTCAAGATTTCGCCAAGCTGAATCGAAATTGCGTCCCTTAACGTCAATTTTTTAGGGCTTCGATAACATGAGCCCGTGTGGCCAGAAAAGTTTCGTAAGTCGTATGGCTTTGTGGCAGCGTGACGTTTGGTGGCATAAAAATTGCAATTATTAACTCGTCGTCTGACCTCAATTAACTTTAGAGACGATGAGATGGAGCATTATCTATCAACAGCAGAGCTTGCTCTTTTAAAAAGTTTCTGATCTGCAATTATAAGAAACGCACGTGTAAATGTTTAAAATAAAAAACTGCAATTTTTCTTACCTGTGGTACAATGGTATCTATCATACATGACAATTTGAAGCAACTATAGTCAACAGGAGATTAAAAATTTTTAAGAGCGAAGATTTTTACTTTTCCAATCAAAAAGTTTAACTTTATGTAACCCTATAAAATTAGTCATTAATTTTGGTTTACAGCAGGTTCTTGAAAGGGTCTAAATGTTTAAGTCTAGAAGATAGATAACTTTTCTTGACGCTTCTTAAATTGTTGCAACTATCCGTGTCATTTGCATTAAAATCGGTTTGAGTTTTTTTATTTTTGAATGAAAAAATTAGCTTTTTCTTTCATCATCAATCTCATTAACGGGATAATTTTTTTGTCGCTGTTTGAGGAACCAATGTCCCTAAAATTATTGTTAACACATTTTTAAGTTTTCTAATTTTTTTGTTGCTAGTGCAAATTGTTGGCTTTGTAACATTTAGCTGCTTTGCTAAGCTAGTTACGCTCCTGATTTTTCCTCTAGAGACGAGAATTATGGTACTTTTTTTTCGCGAAATCATGCTAAATCAGCAGCGCACACTAGACTAAACGCCAAGCCATTGCGAAAATGCCAGGACTCATGAGTAATCATTTACGGGGATGCTCCATTTTATGAAAATGATTCGGATAACCGACAAATGTACAAAATAGAACAACGTTTTTTATGTAGAATTCTCACTGTCTTCATACCACAGAGTAGGAAAAAATGATGTTCACGTTAGCCGGTGTTCACGTAAGGCGGTGTTTTTGTTAACGCGAGTCTACTGTATGTAGACTAACAATTTTTTATAATGAGGCACTTTCCAACGCATCTCTGAATACCCGTCCGTCCTTCCGTGTGTCGATGTACGCAAACTTTATTACATATTATATATTTCGTCATAATCTCTTAATATTAACAATGCCGGAGCACTTTAAGGCCTAGTGCCCATGTGAGGCAGTTTCCCGATATTCATATAAATCTGTCTAGGATATCAAAACAAATTTTGCCCGTTTCTTAAAGCAGCTCATTAGATATGATATATATGATAATTTTTTTAACATATCTCTAATCAATTAGAGTTTTTCTCAAATTTGGTATTTTATTTCGCGTTTCATGGGATAGTTGTATCATGGTGTAGAGTAACGTTTATTCGACCTAGCTCTTTTAAAACTTTTATAAACATTTTTTTTTTGTTGGTATATTTAGTTTTATGTAAAAGTTTTTTATGATTTTGGATAACCTTTTTACATAATTATAATGTCATTATCATTATTTTGACAGTTAGATCATTAGCAATGGCTGGAAATAAAATTTGTTTTTTGTTTGACTTAGTTTCGTGATAAACATTTTTTGCCTAAGTAAACAGCCTTAGTTAACTTATCAATTTTGACATCAAGATCTTTTTTATCTTTTTTGAAGAGTCCCATAGTTTATTTACATAAATTATTTTCATATTTTATTAGCTCGAGTCTATATATTTAACCTTTAGCAAGTGTTATCAATTAAAAAAAAAAATAAAAATAAGTAGACTATTTAAAAATGCATAAATTTTGCAGTTTTAATTCTAATTACAATAACACCCACTTAATTGCAGCAATGTAATCGACTAAAAAACTTGTGGTGGAAATTTTTTAAATTAAAATCGTCTGCTGCCTTCACTTGTTACCTTTTGCATATGCATAAAAAGCTAAAGAAAAGATACGTAAATTGCACTTGGAATTTAATAAATACTTTTATTGATTTCAATTGTTTTTAAACATTTAATCTTTAACCAATTGCTAACGGCTTTAAGGCAAATCAATTAAAAATAATCCGTCATTTGTTTTTATATAAAAAAAAAATTAGTGATAAATTAATGGATTTCAATATAAGATTCTGAGTAATCTCAAATAAAGTCGAGAAGAGAATTTAAAATTCTTAGATAGATTTTCTTAAAAAATTTTTTACCTCCAAATGGGTTAAAAGTACAATTATAAACTGCTCCGAAAAGGTTAATTTTCCTACATTTGTTTTAATTTGCATATTGTCTAAGATATTTGTTAAAGAATTTCTAATTCGTAAAATTATGAAAAAAGCAATAAATTTACATTTTAAATTGTCTCTCTACAATTTGAAAGCTTAGAAATTCGTTAATTTCGTAAACAATATAACGGAAAAAACCCATAAAATTGATGTTAATAAATTTTGATATTAATTTATTAAATTATTAATTTTAAAAGAAACTTGTTCTGTGTAGATAGTTATTATATTAAGAAGTTTTAATTTGTATTTATTATGTTTATTTATTTAATCTACTTAAATTTTTGGGAAGGCATTTGTTAGTTCATAGAAACAGGCTGTATATCACCTTAAAGTATTATTTATTATGCAAAAAAAAAACTTGTTTTGCCTAAAATATGCTAGATGCTTAATTTTTGTTTCATTAATTCTTTAAAATATTTTTAAAGTTTGTTTTTACCTCTCATCGAATGTCATAATCGATCTAAAAATAGTCTTTTAATATTTGAGATTTCTTTTAACAAAATTTCAAGGTACCTTGTTCACATATTTCTTTTTTATTATTTTTTTATTTTAAATATTATCGTATATTAAAGATTAGTGAATAATTCCTTTTACGTTATTTAAAATTATAAAACTGCTTTTTAGAAAACTGTCAATACTATTTCTGATTGTATTTTGAAATTTTTTAAATGTTTTTTTTAAACTCACAAGAGTAAATTAGTTTATTGTAATTTAAGTATTTAAGAATTATCCGAATGAAGCATACATAAAAATTTGCAAGCTTAATTTAAGTTGTTTAATTAAAAACAAAAAAAAAAAAAAAATAGAAAAAACAAGTAATAAAATTACAGTCGGTCTAGACCGACTATACGATACCCTATACCATGCGTTTAGAGACCCTATCTCTCAGGCCCAACTAACTGGATATAGAAAATAAGCATAAATCAAATTTGATTGGGATTTTTATTAATTTTTTTGGCTGCAGATATGAAAAAGTTCATATCGGATGATATATCTATATGGAGACTAGGTCCAAAAATGGACTGATCGTGACCATGTTTGGTAAAGTCTCTTGTATTTTGCAAAAATATATACAAACAAAATTTGAGAAGAATCAGTGTAATATTTTTGTTTTTTGATAGATTTAGGTGAAGATCGGGAAGCAGTTCTATATGGGGCCTAGACTAAGAGTTGTCCCATAGGCATCATTTTTGGGCTACTGATTAATGGATGTAATAAACATATACAAACCCAATTTGACTAAGATTTATGTGATAATTTGGATCTTATGGCAATTTATGTTGATTTCATAGGGGTCATTTGTATGGGGGCTAGGTCTGAACATGGACCGATTCTCATCAATTTCAATAGCGTTCATCCTATGACAGACAAAAGCTTATATACCAAATTTCATCAAAATATATTCAAATTTGCGACCTGTAGTTTGATTACAAGTTTTACATGGACACACAGACGGACGGATGGACGGACGGAGATCGTTAAATCGAATCAGAGAGTGATTCTGAGTCGATCGGTATAATAAAAGATGGGTCCAGGTCAAATATTTATGGTAGTTAGAAACAGCAGCACAAAGTCATTATACCCAAACCACATAGTGGTATAGGGTATAACAAGTAAGAAAATTATAGACGGTGTAGATGGACGCAAATACCAAATTTTATCTATATACAGCGGGTGACAAAACATTGGAACCTTTTACAAAATTCTAAATTTGGCAATTTCGAGTTAAGTCCTACAATTATATTTTCGTTTCGAAATCACTCTTTGGTATGTTCTCTATCGAAACATAACAAATTTGTTACAAAAAATACAATAAAAAAAAAATCATGTGAGTCCGATCACAGGGGAGATGTGTAAACATTTAATAATTAAAGATTTTTTTATGACACTTTTTTAAAACCAAACAGAAAGCGTCATCTATCTATCACTTAGAGCAAACAACTGCAGGGGTTCTGCTAAAAAAAATTATTTATTTTGATTTATTATTTCCACTGGTTAATTTTTAATTTTTAATTTTTCAATTTTCATTTGTCATTTTTTGTTTTTCATTTTTCATTTTTCAAAAAGTATTTATAACGCTATTCGCTCCCTCGTTTTATCTCCAAACACTTCTCCAAACTATTCCTAATCTTTCCACCAATACAATCGAACCTCACACCGATTTTGTCTTACTCTGTTTTTGTGATTGTATTGTGAAATAGATTTTTACCCCCTTGATGTTTACACATCAAAAATAGACAAACAAAAAAACAGTATTTTTCTTCTAGTAATGCCAAAACAATGGGAACTTTTAAATTTCTGTATCAGAGTTGATTAAAACAGTATAAATTGAAGATGGTACGAAAGAAAATGTATAAAATCTTTACCGTTATTTTAATATTTATAGTTTCTGACGTTTTCTTTCAACTGTTCTTTAAACATAATTGTAATTAATTTTATAATTAATAATTAATCTTATAATTAATTATTATAGAGTAATGGCAGGAATAAAGTTTTGTGAAAGTCTTAAGGAGGGGGAAGGTTTTACCTTTTTTCATTTCTCTTTCTGAATGTACAACATGTCGAGAGTGTTGTGTCAAAATTTCAAATAAATCGGAGCAAAACTTAAGAAGATACAGCGTTTCCAGCGACCGGCCTCATACGGTATATCGTATATAAATAAGTTTTTAAAAAACTTTAATCGATTTTCTCGCAAATAAATGTTCGAAGTCCGTGGACATTATAATTCAAAATCTACTTAAAACTTACACACTATCAGCCGTATTCATAAAAATTAAACTGTACTTTATTGTTTGTTTTTCATACAAAATTTGTTGATAAAGTCTACTTGAAGTACACTTTAATTTTTATGAATACGGCTGTATATCTACACATAAATCATCAGATAACCACGAAGAGTTTTTTATTTTCCATTCTCTTCCCCATTTTTTAACAACTAATTCCCGAAATTTTATAGCAAAATTCGTGTATTTCACTTCAAAATGCTGCCAAAAATAAATAAATAAAAATTAAAAAAAAAAAAAACTCTTCGTAATTACCTCGGGAAACAGGTCACCTTTTAGACACATTTCGATTTTTTATTTCGCATGATCCGGTAACGAGTTATAATGTTCACCGCAAAACAACAACACCTCCGGAGATTCGGTGTCACGGACTTATTTGTTAAAATTTTTAATTGAAATTTTTTTCAAAGATTCTCCAAATGTTATACTATAACGTGTATATTAAATAAATAATCCAATAATCCAACATTATTCATATTTTCAAAAAAGAATTATTATATGAATTTTTTTTAACTTTTAAGCAAAAGAAAATTTGTTAGAAATATTCTGTCAAACAAATCCATAATTTCAAAACTTTAACAAGAAATGTCATTAAAAAGGTACGGTGACAACTAAACACTTAAGCGACAGGTCCTGTAAGACGAGTTCAAGACAGGATAATTTAATAACAAAACAGTTTGAAAAATGATACCAAATGAAAGTAAACTAAAAATATGTTCTCGAACTGTTTCCCAACGAGCTGATCTTGGTTGCAAACGTCCTGTGAAGAAACCACCGATATCAAAGAAAAATCATCTGGATTACATGAACTAGCAAAGACGGACTTCAAACATTGTTCTGTTTTCAGATGAGTTCAAGTTTAATTTAAGAGGCCCTCATGGAGGAACGTTTCTACGATGATCAAAGAGAAAAAGACTAGATCCAAAAAATACATATAAAACTATTAAGTTTGAAAGTGGCAACAGCAACACAGACAGACTGAAGAAAAAAGACTCAGAAAAAAGATGGACGGACATGTTAAATCGACTCAAGAAAGTCACTCTGTGTCGATCGGTGGGTCAGGTCAAATATTTTTGGTAGTAACAAAAATCTGGACAACTCATTATGTACGTATGTGTGGTATAGGGCATAAAAATGTTTTTATAAAAATTCCTTTTGAATTTAAGAATTGTCGTCGTATATGGTGATAACGGGGGATAACGACTGGTATGACAATTTATTATTCTTTCGAATTTAAACTCGTTTCTAAGCGGAGTTCATGTTCAGGTTCCGCGCAGCCACTGAACACTTAAAAAAAATTTGTAAATTAAAAAAAAAAAAATTTAAATTTAAAGTATAAAAACCAACCCATAAAACTAAGTTTTTATTATACATTATTTATGTGTAAATTAATTTACCATCATGTAATTAAATAATTGATTGATTGAAAACTAAACATGTCTAGAAAAATATCTATGCCAAAAATCAAAATTTTTTTTGCAAAAAAAAAAAAAAAAAAAAATGCCAGACCATTTTTATCGTCTGCCTGCAAAGTTTCAGGTAATATAGTGAGAGGGAGTAAAAAGGAAAATTATTTAAAGATTAATGCATTCTACATGAGCAAAGTTATACAATTAACCTCATTTAATGAGGAGACAAATTGGACCCATTAACTATGTATAATATAAAATTGGCAATAATTGGTAATTTTATCAAAGAAAGTTACAAAATATGATATTTTTGTCAGCCTTTTTAATAATAAATGAATTTAAAAAAGAAAACAAAAAATTGGATGTAGCTGTGTACAAAAATTATGTGCTTTTTTGGAGGCAATGAGCTGCATTTTTTTTATATTTTAGTTACAATCTTTCTGGCATGAATTCGAAAAGTTTTGATGTTTTTTCTTGTGCAATTTGTCCCATTCCTGCTGCAAAACTTCGTTCAGCATAATTTTGCATGTAATTGGGTGCATGCAAATGTTCCCTCCCAATAAGTCCACAGATGCTCTATAGAGTTGAGATCTGCCGCCAGCGGAAGCGTACGCAATTGCAGTGGAACGTTATTAAGCAATATCGGCAATGTGCATGAGGTCGTTATCTTGCTGAAACTAGTAATGACCCTTAATTTCGCAGCACTCTGCTTTAAGTTAGCTTTATTAATAGCAACGTAACCTTGTTTGTCCATGGTCGAGTTTATAAACTGCATTTGTCCCACTCAATTAGCTGACATACACCCCCCCCCCCCCTCCATCGCATAACTCCGCCATCCACATGCCTAACTGTTTTTGTTTCTTTGCGTCCCTTTATTTTAATAATACAATACTTGCTCTCATCTGAGAATATACGAAGGAGGTCCCAGAAACTAACTTCGCTTTCTTTGGACACAATTCTCCTACTTCAGTCCACTGTTGGGACTGCTCCTTTGTCTCACGTTTAAAGTGGTGGACTCATGCCTCGCCCATGGTTACGAACTGACACAAAAACTCTACTTTTTTGTTACTACCGTCAGATCAACCCGACCTGGCCTATAGGTCGGCTTGATCTGGTGCCGACCTCGTAACATTTTTCTTAAACTCTGGTGGCATATTTATGTCTTCTTTTGCATACGCAATTCCTTTTTGTGTCGGTTTTGTAATTAAATGAAAGTTTTTTACGTGCAACTAGTTTTCTTAAACTTTGCCTTAAAGTTTTCAGCCACTTTTTAAGCAGGAACTTTCGGATTCTGTTGTACAAACTTTCGGTTTATACGGAAGGGCGGCCAGCACGAGGCTTAGATAAAAAATTAACTGTTTCTCTGTAGGTACTGACTACTGTTTGGAAAGGGGAATGTGTTCTTTGTACTGTTTCAACAATTTTTTTTAGTGTTTTACCTTGGATCCACAAGTATACCATTTTTTTTTTTCATTTGGTAGCATTAACTGCATTTGAAGTATGACCAAAAAAAGTTGTTTGAGTTGTCAGTCAAATAACACTACTCAACAAAATGAAAAAAATTTCATGTACTCCGGATGCGATAATTTTTTCTGTGTAGATAACCTTGACATGAGCTCGAAAAACGCAATAAAAAATTTTTTTTTCGTTTGGTTTTTTTTTTTTTTTTTTTTTTTTAAATTTTAAAAATTTTTTTTTGGTTAATTTGTTTCGTCCAGCATAACTCGGGAACCACTAGCCCGATTTAATTGAATTAAATTGTAAAAAATTTAAAATTACAATTCCCTTAATCTGTTTATATATTGTTTTCCTATACAAGCAACAGTTTCCAAGTTAAAAATGAATATATAAAGGAAAAAACTTATTTTTGCCTAAAGATTTAAATTTTTTTTTTTTTAAAAATCCATAAAAAATCCCAAATGAAAAAAAATGTCAAATCTTATTACTTTTACGTAAAGATACATAACCTATGAGCAAAATAAGAGAAAGATCATGAAAATCGATGCACGCGTTTCGCTTTTATTCGCAATTGAGTAAAGATATGAATTTAAAAAATTTGCTCGACATATGCACAACTTTGTCTATGGTAAGGTTTTTTCTTTTTTATTACAAAAAAAATTAAAATTTGTTGGGTGACAAAAATATATGACTTTAAATTAAAAAACAATTCGATATATGTACAAGAAATTATCCTAAGGATATCAACATTAATTAATTATAAAAAAGTTTTAAAAAAAAATATCTAAACACAAAAATAAAAACCTTCAAATTAAAAATAATTATGTGCTTTTGTCTTTCTTTTATATTGTTGTGGGTCTGTTTCTCTTATTAGGAACCAGATATAGTCCCCCATCATAGCTTCGTTCCAAAATCCTTGGTATCGGTGCTCAATTTCTTTCATTTGCTGATGAAAACGCTCACCATGCTCGTCACTCACATCGCCCAGGTTGTCCGGAAAGAAGTCCAAGTGCGAGTGTAGAAAATGTATCTTAAGCGACATATTTGCTCCAATTTTTTTATAATTTTGGAGTAGTTGTTCGACGATCTCTCTGTAATTTGAGCTTTTGTTGTTTCCAAGAAATCCGGAAACAATTTGCCGAAATGAGTTCCAAGCTGCAGCTTCATTTGGTGATAAAATGTGTTCAAACTGTTGGTCTTGCAACAACTTTTTAATTTGCGGACCGTCGAAAACGCCTTCCTTAATCTTTGCCGATGAAAGGTGAGGAAAAATGGTTTTTAAATAGGCGAACGCTTCGCCATCTTTGTTGATAGCTTTCACGAAGTTTTTTATGAGTCCGAGCTTTATGTGAAGAGGTGGGAGAAAAACATTTTCCTTTTTTATGAGTGGTGTATATTTCACGTTGTCGCTGCCGGGGATGAAGTTAACTCTTTCTGTCCAACTCCTCCTGGTGTAATGATGTTGACGATCGCGGCTGTCCCAAAGGCAGAGAAAACAACAGTACTTTGTGAATCCACCTTGTAATCCACAAAGGATACCGATAACCTTAAGGTCGGCACAAACTTTCCAATCGTGTTTCTCATAGTTAAGGCACTTTAGTAGATTGTCCATGACTTCGTATGTTTCCTTGGTGTCAACGGCATGAGCAATTGGAATCGAAGGTTTCTTGTTGCCGTTGTGCAGTAAAATTGCTTTAAGGCTCTGCTTGTTGCTGTCGATGAAAAGACGCCACTCTCCTGGATCGTAAGAGTACCCGAGTTCACCAAATAATCCGGGAATGTCCTTACAAAAACAGATGTTGTCTTTTTTTGTGTAGTACCTTGCGTATGGTTCATGACGCTTCCTGTAGATTGTTGTCACCACACCAGGAGCCAAGAAACCGAACTGTTTCATGCGCGATGCATGCAACTCTGCATCTTCCTTGGAGAGTTTCAATTCTCTAACCCAATCGTTCAGTTCTGCTTGGGAACATAAGCGTTGACCTCCATGCAATGTATATGTTGACTCGCATTCTGATGTGGTTCCTACTGTCCCCGGATCTGATGATGGATGTATCGCCTCATTATTAGATGCCGATCTTGAAACGGGCGGTTGCGGGTCCACTGGTTCTTTGGAAAATGGCACTGGAAAATTCACTGTTGAAACAGCAGCGTAAGTCCATCGTATATTTTTTCCCACGCCTGTTTTTTTGCTAAGACAGAAGTAGCAATCTGTTGCATGGCAAAGCGGAGCTCTCCAAAGCATTGGCATGATGATTCTCGGCTGTCGTCTGAAAGAATTGCAATAATAAGTTATATATGTTCTTGAATTTCGTAATCTACACTTACCTTGAGTCACTTAGCTGTACGTAGCACCTTGGACATAGAGCACTTGGTGTCCACCGCTCATCTATGTTTGAGACCTTTAAATTGAAGCTCTCTTCAAATGAATCTCTCAATTTAGGTGAAAAATAACGCTTGTTTTTTCCACAAACGTATTCTCCGCACATGTAACAAAAATTACTTGGATTGGTATTGCATTCAAATACTCGCGAACGTTTGCTCATTTTAACTATCGCGTTCGTCGACACTTGTTGAATGAGTAAAATCGATCAATGAAGACCTATTTGTACTGTGTATTGTTTAGTATTTTACTGACAGGTACTTATAAATGGGTGTATATTTTTTTACGGTGGCTACATACCTGTTTCACCATGTGTGAGTCTTAAATTTTCCGAATAAATGTGGGTTGCATTTATGTAAAAAAATCATACAGGTAGTCACCGGAAAACCCAAATAAGTAAAAAAGTCCCCTTTCCTTTTTTCCTTTTAATTGTTCACGCACATTTATTACCGTTTATTACTTTGCTTACGCAATCATAAAAATTAAATAACCCTTTGTTTATTCCGTTTTGTTAATTCTGAGAATCATAAAAAAAAAGAAAAAACCTTACCATAGACAAAGTTGTGCATATGTCGAGCAAATTTTTTAAATTCATACCTTTACTCAATTGCGAATAAAAGCGAAACGCGTGCATCGATTTTCATGATCTTTCTCTTATTTTGCTCATAGGTTATGTATCTTTACGTAAAAGTAATAAGATTTGAAATTTTTTTTCATTTGGGATTTTTTATGGATTTTTAAAAAAAAAAAAATTTAAATTTTTAGGCAAAAATAAGTTTTTTCCTTTATATATTCATTTTTAACTTGGAAACTGTTGCTTGTATAGGAAAACAATATATAAACAGATTAAGGGAATTGTAATTTTAAATTTTTTACAATTTAATTCAATTAAATCGGGCTAGTGGTTCCCGAGTTATGCCGGACGAAACAAATTAACCAAAAAAAAATTTTTAAAATTTAAAAAAAAAAAAAAAAAAAAAAAAACCAAACGAAAAAAAAATTTTTTATTGCGTTTTTCGAGCTCATGTCAAGGTTATCTACACAGAAAAAATTATCGCATCCCGAGTACATTTTGACTGTTGACTAGTGTAATTAAAGGGTTTTTTAAGCCCAACAAAACTTGAAATTATAAAAAATAACACAAAAAATCAAAAATTAATAAGAAAATTTTTATTTGGAAGATCAAATAACAAAATCATTTGAAAATGATTACGGGAATAGAGCCACCTTGGCTCTTCTTGATGAAGTTCATTCCGGACGTCTTATTTTGGGGGGATTTTTCGAGCATTGCTGGCCGTATGTCAGGAATAACACGACCAATGTTGGCCTCCAAGGCGTCAATTGTAGCTGGTTTATCAGCATAAACCAGCAACTTCACGTAGCCTCACATGAAATAATCAAGAGGTGTCAAATCGTCCGACCTCTAATACCAATTGGAAGGTCCAATTCTCTAAATCAAGTTATCGCCAAATTTTGATTTCAATAAGTCGATGGTTACGGTCGCCGGCTCCATCTTGTTGAAAGCACATCTCGCCCGGATCAATGTCATCCATATTTTAAAATAAAATATTATTGATCATGGTACGGTAACGATTTCCATTGACTGTATCGTGTGCTCTGGCTGCATTTTGAAGAAATAAGGTCCGATGATGCCACCAGGGTGTAAACCGCACCAAACGGTGCATTTTTCTGAATGTAATGGAGTCTGTACGGTATGCTGTGGATTGGTCGCACTTCATATGTGGTAATTTTGTTTATTAACAAATCTGTTAAGCCTAAGATGAGCCTCATCATCAGAGTAAATTTGGATAATTTGGTAGCATTGTTCAAGCGTGAATCTATTCGTGGTAATTTGCCATAGTATGCTGATCAT
The DNA here is from genome assembly GCA_963682025.1 of Cordilura impudica. Classification (NCBI taxonomy): domain Eukaryota; kingdom Metazoa; phylum Arthropoda; class Insecta; order Diptera; family Scathophagidae; genus Cordilura; species Cordilura impudica. Next base: position 70,780,346 of record OY821520.1, read on the forward strand.
AAGTGTCAAAAAGTGAGTATAGTATGACAGTTCGTTTGGCAGCGAACCTTTTCGTAAGTTATATCTAAGCAAAAAAAACACCCTTTACAATTTAAAAAATGTCACTAAATTGAAATATTGTATAAAAATCACAGTTTACATATCTTTTTTTTCTCTTAATTTTGTTCCTTTATGGGTAAACATATGTTTTTTGATACATTGCGGTTTTTATTACTGACTCATACGTAAGTTAAGCTACAAAAAATTTTACACAATTCTTTGTAGAAGTTGCCCTTCCAAATTAAAATATAAGTATGTACGCAGACTTTCTCTAGAAATTGTATGTATAAGAGTAAAAACAATATTGATTTAGATAAAAAAAATAATAAAAAAAAAAATAAAAAAATTGGAATTAAAAAAAGAAAAATATTTTTAAGTAAACTTACTGCAGAAATCAAGAAAGAAATCATTGCACACTCCTTAAAAAAATTTTATTTTGTTTTAATCCTTGAACAATTAATATAATTTTCTTAAAAAAAAAAAAGTAAATAAAATTTAATATTTTCATATTTCTTATGGGCCTTGCAAAACAAAAAAAAAAAAAAATAGAAAAAAAAATGGCGAAAGATACTTAAGTTAAGCTGTGAGAAAACTTGGACCTGAACGAAAATATTTTCAAACAGAAATGCCCGTCATATTTAAAGAGCTCTCTAATAGAGCTTCGAACATTTTTTTAATTGAACAGCAACTAAACCAAATCAAATTTTTAGATAATTTTGCAAATAAAGTTTATGCAGATGTCGGGATATGGTTTTGTAAGCCTTTACATATTTTTTCTAAATAAAATTTTGCACTTACAGTTTTATCCAATGCTTTTGTTTGTAAAACTTCGACGTAAATTTGAATAATTTTACAAAACAAATGAATACATTTGACAAATATGAATTTTAGCCAGAATAAACTCTGTTATAAAAAATTGAAATTCAATAAAAAAATGGTGTAAACCACATGTCACAAACAACTATTGAATTGCAAATTATACAATGTTAACTGGGGTAACTATTTTGATATTTCGATACACTTAGCTAAATTCAGTTATATTAAAAATATGTGTTTCTAAATATTATTGTCTAATTGCCATGGTGTAAAAAAGGTTAACAGCTTTTACCACTTCTGTGTTCGAAACTTCTTCTAGACAATATTACATCAGAGTTTTGCAATATATTTACTAAAATTTATCGATTTTGTGAAGACTACAAAAATCGTTTAATGACAATGAAAATTTATATAAAACTATTTTTTAACTCTTTCAACCTTCTATTAGAGACTCCTATTCAAAACTATAAATTGGATTAATGGTATGAGGATACTTCTAAACTTTTCCATACAAAATGTATTGGTCTAGACATGAGAGAAGAATTTTTAAATTATCACAAATCTCATTTCATCTTAAAAAAAATATTGAATTTTTAGTTTAAGAATATCCTCAAAATAATATTTTATATTTCGCTAAAAATATTTGCTCAGTGTATTTAGGGTAGTACATATGTTTCTAACCGCATACGAGTAGTATCTTATTTCGACTGTTGCTGCGTCTATGGTGTCGAATCATCATGTTGCCATTGACCGCAATCTGCCAGATTTGATAAAACTAACAATTTTTTTTTACATTTACAAATATTTCATTTTAATAAAATTGAATGTATGACTTTCGAGGTTTACAATAGCTAAATGTCATTTCCAATACATGGTTATTTATGAAAAGTAAAAAAGAAATACTTTATACAAAAACTCCACTTAAATTAAAAAATTATTTGATTTCACCACAATAGAGGATTAATAATATCATTATGGCAATTGAAATGAAATTATGATACTGTGCACTAATGTAATTTGGCAAAATTACAAATCAAAAGTTGAGTTTGGAACTGGTTTTGAAACAGCAAAAAAAATGCTGTATGTACATTTCAATAAAATTACCTTTTGCATTTTTATTTTTTTTCATGAATTTTATTAGCAATTAAGGTGATGAATGAGGGTGTGGGTTAGTTATTATAAAACAAGTAAGAAAATTATAGTCGGTCTAGACCGACTATACGATACCCTATACCATGCGTTCAGAGGCCCTATCTCTTAGGCCCAACTAACTGGACATAGAAAATAGGAAAAAACCAAATTTGAGTGGGTTTTTATTAATTTTTTTGGCTGCAGATATGAAAAAGTTCATATCGGAAGCTATATCTGTATGGGGACTAGGTCCAAAAATGGACCGATCCTGATAATGTTTGGTAAAGTCTCTTGTATTTTGCGAAAATAAATACAAACAAAATCTGAGAAGAATCAGTGCAATATTTTTGTTTTTTAATAGATTTAAGTGAAGATCGGGAAGCAGATCTATATGGGGCCAAAGGTATCATTTTTGACAATTTGGATCTCATGGCAATTTATGTCGATTTCATAGGGGTACTTTGTATGGGGGCTAGGTCTGAACATGGACCGATTCTCACCAATTTCAATAGCGTTCATCCCATGGCCGATAAAAGCTTACATACCAAATTTCATCAAAATATATTCATATTTGCGACCTGCAGTTTGATTACAAGCTTTACATGGACACACAGACGGACGGACGGACGGACGGACGGACGGACGGACGGACATTGTTAAATCAACTCAGAAAGTGATTCTGATTCGATCGGTATAATTAAAGATGGGTCTAGGTCAAATATTTTTAGTTGTTACAAACAGCAGCACAAAGTCATTATACCCAAACCACATAGTGGTATAGGGTATAAAAAAAAAACCTTGAATCAACTAGATTGTTGAAAAGCTTATTATACATTTTTTTTTTCTATATTATGAGATTTATTTCTTAATTTGGGCTGAAATCCCGGCGGTACTGCAATACCAGGCCAACCCGTGACAGAAGTGGAGCAAGCTCCTAAACATTCCGTCTGATTACAAAAATCAGTTTAACATTTGTTGTCCTCCGATGGAGGATCTATCAGATGTTAAGCTGATAAGAACAGATACTACACTTTGATCTTAGCCATAAGGCCGAGAAGCGATAACTTGTAATAATTCTCTTGAAATACTTATGCTACACATTTTTTAGACTAAACGAGAATTATATGATAAGAAAAATTAATTGTTACTTTAGATTTGAATTTGTTTTGAGTGTAAGTAGGGTAGGAGGGTTGTTCTGGTTTATGCTTTATTTTTAATATTCTCGCTACCTAGCTGTTGTTAAGCAATTTCTAAAAATACATTGTAGATTGAAATTTACTAATTTTTTTTTTTCAGATTTTTACTCACTGAGACCTCAAGCAGAGCAAAAATGCATTTGGCAGCATACAGATTTGTAAGTAGACATTTTTTTATATATATATTTATTTATTCATTAATATTATAAAACAATTTATTTCTTGTACCCCAGCGCCTTAAAGGCTTTGAAGAGGCTATTAGTAGGCAACTTCTTATATTATATTATATTACAGGGGTGGGCACGTAAATGGCTTGTTGGGCCAAATTTGGAATTTCACCTACTAACAGTGGGCCGCAATAGTTTATTTCTGTACAAATATTCATTTTCAAACAAGAAAGCAAAAAAAAAAACAATTTTTAAACAAACATAAAATTTATTAATTCATTTCATACACATTACAAATAAATTTTATACTGAAATATTATTAGTATTTATAAAAATAATGTTATATTTTAAAATTTTTTGAGATCACAGAATTTCAATTTAAATAAAATAAAAAAAAGGAATTATATAAAAATAAAATAAAAATATAGGTAACAAAAAATAAAAAAGAAATTAGGAAGAATTTTTGATTATTTCTTTAAAATCAGGTGTGTAGTTTGTCAAAGTTGTCCGAATGAGTTCCGTAAGATGGTGATTTGTTAAACGTGAACGATTTTTGTTTTTAACGTTGTGCCAAACATTGAAAATAAACGAGCAGCACCTTTTTTCAATTATGGATATTGGGTTTCGTTAACAAGTTTCCAAAATCCAGCTAGAGAAGTGGATTTGTGATGCATTTTAAATACAACATCATCCTTCATATCTAACAACTCCAATTTTCCAACATTTGGTTTTGCAAGAATTATATCGGATAATAAAAATTCATCATTTAGGACATCACACACAAATGGGTTAACAAAAACTGAGAATGTTGCTGGAAGTTGTTTGAGATCCTCAAATTTACTTTTAAAATTTTCATGAAATTGTTTTAAATTATTTATGTATTTACATTCGAGGTCTTTTATCTCGTGGCAATTCAAATTTGTTAATTACTTCGAAAAGCACATTTTTTACATCAATGCCTCGCGTTGTTTCTGAAAACGCTACAAGGTCTAACATTTCTTCAGTGATATTAAATTCAACTGATACAGACCTAATGAAGATCGTCAATTGAAGAACGTCGCTAACATCTGTTGATTCATCAAGAGCTGAACTAAATGCTGCAGAATTTTTTAGTTCGTTTTTTAAACTTGTTTCAATAAAAGTGCTGATATCTCCAATCCCACTCTCGGTTGTGCGCCGTGAAAAGAAAGCTGATCTATCGCTTTATGCAGGTTTTTGTTATCAGGGTCGAAAATACTCATAACCTTCTTCATAGTGTGTTTTCTTAACTCTGCTTCCCCATAAAGTAAACGTCCTTACGGGCAATATCCCAAGCTATTATGTAACTTGCTTCAAGTGGTCTGTCATTTCCATGGTTAAAAGACGAAATAATGTTCTGTTCTTTTGCAATATTTTATTGCAATGCCTTCAGTTTAGTCTCTCTAAGATTAGTATTGAGGGGATAATCTTTGACAAATTGTGAGTGAAATTTTTCATGTTGTCTACTTAAATTGTAAAGTTTGTTATTCGGTGCAGTAATTTTGCAAGTAAGGCACATAGGTATGTCTTTATATTCAACAAATCCGAATTTGTGTGTCCATTCGGACTGGAATTTTCTGTTTTCATCACATATCTTACGTTTTTTATTGCTCATTGATGCCATTTTAATTCCGTAAAAGTAAAAAGCGGGACCGATATATGTTGAGTAATACCAGTTAATTTCAATAAAATGAACATGAGATATAATTAAAAAATCGTCAAATTTGCCAATTTTAGTTTTTAAATTTTTTAAACAAAATTTTAAAGTTCAATTGAATTATTTTTCAAAACATGCTTTTATGAAAAAATTTGTATGAAGTGGTTGGTACAATATGTATAATAAATTTAATGGTTTCTGTTCCAAAAGATAACAAATTTCTAGTTTTAATGAAACATTTAATTATCGGGACTGCTCTCATTCCCAAGCATTCAGGACAACAGGGCTTTTACTGAAAAAAGCAAAAATAAAAATGAAAATATAGTGTTTTTTTTTTCAAATTATGCGATTTTTGTCGGTTTAGTGCTTTTTGATATTTAAAAGTTGACAACCCTGAAAATAATGAACTATAAAAATCGAGAGAGAAAAATTATTATGCTCTGTCGTTTGCCTTTCAAATCATGGGTGTGTTTTGCAAACATACAATTTTTAAAATGCATTTTTTTGTACGTGCTACATTGTTTCTAATATAAAAAATGAAGCATGCTAACAGACGTTACATTCAAATAATTTGTATTATTTTGTGGCCCTATTGAAAATTTATACTCGTATTAATGCTATTTTTGAACAATAAATACTTTGAAATTTTGGTATTAATGAATTGGTAAATATTTGATTTTATTTTTTTTGAATTAAATCTAATTTAAATTTTGTAATTTTTTTTTAAATTTATATGGGGCCGCATAAAATTCGTTCGTGGGACGCATGCGGCCCGTGGGGCCGCATTTGCCCATGCCTATTATATTATATTATAAACTAGCAGTATACCCGCTACGTTGTTAGCGTAATTATTATATTATGTAAACCATAATAATATTTAAAAGCAATAAGAAATGTAGTGTGAGTGACAATACAATGGAAACTAAAAAATTTTAACATAAAATTAAATACTCTTTTATTAATTTAAATATTTGTATGATTTATTTATTTAACAAAGAAGAAATAGTAACATAACGCAGAAAAAATTAACAAAACCTAAAAGTATTAACACTGCGGAATAAAATGATTATGATGGTCTTGAGGGGTAGTTGATTCCTATACCGAGCGATTGTATTAATTTATTTTAGTAAAACTCCCGAAGCGTTTGGCCGTTTTATGGCCTTTTAAATATTTTATTTTTTCGTCAACACTATTCACCAACAGTATTTTTATTCCAGTTCATGCGTCCTTTAGCAAGATTAATGCTAGCCAGACGATTTTATGGATTTATTCATAGAATATTTCTTACAACTATTCCTTTGCTTACGACCATCACTAAAATCATCTATTATTCTGGTTTTTAACTCTTCATAAAACTTTATTCTTGCCATTATTTTATAATAATTGAAAGAAAACGTCAGAATCTATAAATATTTAAATAACGCTTAAGATTTTTTTCATTTTCTTTCACTCGTTCTTTTATTTTTATTATCTTAATCATCACTGGTAAAAAAGTTTAAAAGTTTCCACTGTTTTGGCATCACTAAAAAAAATTTCTTTTTCGTTTATCGAATGTGTTTATTGTAACAAATGTGTTATCTTCCAATATAGAACACACCAAATAGTGATTTCGCAAAAAACAAAAATTAAAAAATTTAGAATTTTGTAAAAGTTTCCAATGTATTGTCGCCTACTCTATTTAAGTACTACTTTTTGGGCCCAAGAACAATTCTCTAAACCTATTGTATGGGGTATCGGTCTACACCGACTATAATTTTCTTGCTAGTTTTCTTACGAAAATTTACTTTCAAATGAAAATTTACCAGTTGAAAAGTATCAGTTTTCCCATATTTTTTTTTTTGCCGTTTTTACTCCCTAAAGGCTTGAATTCAAACAAATTGTATTCTTCTCCGATGTTTGTGTCTCTGATGGAATCTACATCTTAAATTTCATATTCCTAAATTCCTTTGTAAAGAAGATACGAAAAGGTACACTCTTACACTAACGGGCCGTTTTGATCCCCCTTTAGCATACGAATTTCCAAAAGATTTCGTCTCATTTGATGTTTCTGTTTCTAGTGGAATCCACAAACTATATTTTGTATTCGTTTGTATAGAAGATACCAAACGCAAACTTTTTCTATTTTTCTATCTCTAGGGGAATCCACAAACTATATTTTATATTCGTTTGTTTAGAAGATACCAAATGTACACTTTTTCCTCCCCTAGACATTAGAATTACCAATTAATACATCCGTGACTGATGCCCGTCTATTCGGTACAGTCTGCATAACACAATTCATAAATTTTGATTAATATATTAAGAATATGCAAAGTTACTATCCGAATTTCAAAAAGTTTTCCTCTCATCGGATGTTTCTATCTCTAGTGGAATCCACAAACTTTATTTTATATTCGTTTGTTTAGAAGATACCAAATATATACTTTTTCCCCATTTTGGCCGTTTTTCCTCCCCTAGACGTTAGAATTACCAATCAATTCACCCATGACTGATGCCCACGTATTCGGTGGATTCTGTATGACAAAATTCATGAATACAGATTAATATGTTAAGTAGATGCAAAAAGGTACCATATCCCCTTTTTTGGCCGTTTTTACCCCCTTAGCATCCCAATATCCAAAAGTTTTCCTCGCATCTGATGTTTATATCTCTAGTGGAATCTACATACTATATTTCATATTCCTAGATTCGTTTGTTTAGAAGATATCAAATGTACAATTATTCCTCTTTTTGGCCGTTTTTCTCCCCTAGACGTTATGCTGCCTACACACCAGGCAACGGTTGCTTCAATGTGTTGTAGCAACGTGTTTTGTTTGGTAACTACACACGTGGCAACGAATGCCGCAACCTCATTACTGTGTGTAGATGTGGTACAGAAAAGACACAAGCAGAAGAAAAGTATAGTTTAATATTTTATTATATTCTATTTTTAATTGTTCGTATGCTTTTTTTAGATTTTTATTTTTATATTTTTCACAAGTTACGTCCCATAGCTCTCTCAAATTTTTATATTCGTTAATAAAGTTAACATAATTTTCATTATTCTCAATAGCCATTTTCTTGTTTTCCTGCTTTCCGCTGAACATTACTTCGCACGAGCCTTCCTATTCGCTTGTTTTCGATGAACTGAAGAAGTAAATGTAGTAAACAATGATACACACGTAGCAACGGTTGCCTCAACCAACCCAAAATATCAAAACTTTTTGATATTTCTGGCAACGGTTGATACAACACGAAAATCAATGGGCAACAGAGCTACACACTAGGCAACGGTAGATTCAACATGGCTGTGTTGAAGCAACCGTTGCTTGGTGTGTAGGCAGCATTAGAATTACCAATAAATTTATTATTGGCTGATGACCACGTATTTGGTGGAGTCTATACATTATAATTCATATACAGTAGTTTTGACTTAGCAGCCTATAACTGCACAAAATTTTTGTTTCAGTTTTTATTTTAAAAATTAAATAATAATTATTTAAATATGTTTAAATAATTAAATAATAATATTTTTCTTTAAGTTCACTTTAAATTGTTTTCATGAAGTTTTAAATTGTTTTCATAAAAAAAGTTACATTTACATATCTGCCTCTTACGAAAAACCAAATCAAAACAAGTGGAGTGAAAAAGACGTTATTAAGTTAGTTTATTTTACAATACCACTCTTAATGGAAAAAATACGCACACAAAATAAACGGTGATGTCAAATTGTTGTGAAATAGAAAACAGTCAAAAAATATCTTAAAAAGCGCTAAAAGCCAACTTTAGTCATATTAAAATCTCAAAAACATGAAAGATGAACACAGAAATTCTATACCTCCATATTTAGGCAGGTAAGCACATTTAACTTAAGAATGTTTTTGGCTTATCTGCACATAAACTCGTGCAAAAGTTGTATGTGCAGCTATGTCAACACTACTGTACATATATTTATATGTTAAGAAGATGCAGAAAGGTACAATTTTTACCCTTTTTAGCCGTTTTTCCTCTTAAAAAAATTTATTATGAGTCCATGTTTGTTTCTCGGGCAGAGTCTATACACTAAATTTTATATTCCTAGATTCATTTGTTACCACTTTCACCCTTTTTGTCCGCTTTTACCCCCCTTAATGTACAAATTTTTGAAAATCCCTTCTTAGTGGATCTTTACGCCGAGAGAGGAACATACAGCCCAAATTCCTAGTTTCTGGGTCGAAGGGTTTAGGCTGGACGATGATGATCAATCACGCAACTCCTTTATATATGTATATAGAGATACATAAATTCCTAATTTTTAGCTATTTATAAAAAAGGATTATCATAAACGTTGATTTATATTTTGATACATATATATATATACAGTAGCCGACAAAAGTCCATTTTGTCGAAACTTTGGCATTTTGAAACTATAATGAGGAAAAGTAATGATACAGTTTTGTTTTAGATGCATTTTTATTAATATAACACACAAAAAAATCTAAATTTATTATAAAATTAAACTTAAATTCACAAAAAACGAAAAAAAAGTAAGAAAATTATAGTCGGTCTAGACCGACTATACGATACCCTATACCATGCGTTTAGAGACCCTATCTCTCAGGCCCAACTAACTGGATATAGAAAATAAGCATAAATCAAATTTTAGTGGGAATTTTATTAATTTTTTCGGCTGCAGATATAAAAAAGTTCATATCGGATGCTATATCTATATGGGGCCTAGGCCCAAAAATGGACCGATCCATGTTTTGTAAAGTCTCTTGTATTTTGCAAAAATATATACAAACAAAATTTAAGAAGAATCAGTGCAGTATTTTTGTTTTTTGATAGATTTAAGTGAAGATCGGGAAGCAGCTCTATATGGGCCTATGACTAAGAGTTGTCCAATAGGGATCATTTTTGGACTACTGATTAATGGATGTAATATATACATACAAACCCAATTTGACTATTTGTATGATAATTTGGATCTCATGGCAATATATGTTGATTTCATAGGGGTCATTTGTATGGGGGCTAGGTCTTAACATGGACCGATTCTCACCAATTTCAATAGCGTTCATCCCATGGCCGATAAAAGATTAAATACCAAATTTCATCAAAATATATTCATATTTGCGACCTGCACACAGACGGACGGACGGAAGGACGGACATCGTTAAATCGAATCAGATAGTGATTCTGATTCGATCGGTATAATAAAAGATGGGTCTAGGTCAAATATTTTTGGTTGTTGCAAACAGCAGCACAGTCATTATACCCAAACCACATAGTGGTATAGGGTACAATGATTGACAAAAGTCTACACCCGATCTGTACACTAACATAAAAAACTCTGTTCGAGCATTAAAATTTATTACTTTTTTTTTAAATCAATATTTCGTTGGGTCACCACGGGCATCTATAATTGTCTTTAAGTGCCTGGGCAACGATGCAACTAAATTTTCGAGTTCTGCGGACGTAATGTTTTGCCATTCTTATTGAAGCATTGGGGCACTAGTAATATGATTTTTTTTAGAATTTTTCGTTGTAGAATCTCCCACACATGCTCAATAACATTTAAGTTCGGGCTTTGAGGTGGTGTGTACAGGTATCGGGGGGCATGGTGGAACAGCCAATCTTTGACAATTTGAGCCGTGTGCTTCGGATCATTATGTTGCTGGAAAATCCAACTCTGACCAAGATTTAAAATATTAACCGATGGTTTTAAATTTTGTTCCAAAATAGATTTATACTGATAGCGATCCATATTACCCTCAACAAACAGTAACTTTCATACTCCAGAACCAGCGACAGCACTCCAAACCATCACTCTGCCTCCACCATGCTATACAATACCTACTAAGTTCTTCGGATCCATCACTGTAGTTTGTCGCCATACTTTATCTCTCCCATCACTTCCAAATATGATATATTTCGACTCGTCAGTGAACAAAACTTTCTTCCAAAAATCCATGCCCTTCTAAATATGTTTTTGTGTAAATTCCAAACGAATTTTGCGATTTTTTTTTCGCTAATTAGAGGTTTTCGCGAAGAGATCTGCTATTGTAACCATTATTATTTAAAGATTCTTGGATGTACGATTAATTCCGGTCTTGCTGCGATGTCTTCGGCAAATTTTGTGGCATTTACTTTTGGATCTTGTGCCAGTTTTTTTTAAAGTTACTGAATATTGCCTGAACTGTAGACTTACTTAAATTAAAAAGCTTTGACATTTCACCAAAAGATTTTCCATCATTTCTGCTCTTTACTACCCAATTTCGAACATCAATGGAAATTTCTTTACGAAAAGCCATTATTCCAATTAAATATTTATTGAATCTGCCTAAACTTCAGCCAAATACTATTTTAAGAAAACCTTTAACCAAGGTTCAGAAAATACATCAAACACATAATGTTCTGTTCTAAAGCAGTCAATACGTATATTTGGTTGAAACAATTGTTGTCGTTATTACAGGGTGTTTCAGATTTGACCGATCGCGAGTGAATAATTTTCAATTTTTAGATGTAAGCGTTGAAGAACATGTTCTGCTTTTTTAGCAGTACACGTGCAAAAAAACGAACTTAAAATAAAGCTACACTCGAATCTGTATGTTTGAAACAAAAAATACGTGATGGAAAAATGTTCGTGTAGATAACGAAATATTAAAACGAAACACAGTAATGATTGTGTTTGACAGCGTACAAAATTTAGAAACACACATAATTGATATGAAAATAAAAATATGTGTTTGTTGGTCTGAGCTATGTTTGTTTACATATACATATGTACGAGTTTTTATACCCTATACCACGATGTGGTTTGGGTATAATGACTTTGTGCTGCTGTTTGCAACTACCAAAAATATTTGACCTAGACCCATCTTTTATTATACCGATCGAATCAGAATCACTATCTGATTCGATTTAACGATGTCCGTCCGTCCGTCCGTCTGTGTGTCCATGTAAACCTTGTAATCAAACTGCAGGTCGCAAATGTGAATATATTTTGATGAAATTTGGTATTTAAGCTTTCATCGGCCATGGGATGAACGCTATTGAAATTGGTGACAATCGGTCCATGTTCAGACCTAGCCACCATACAAATGACCCCTATGAAATCGACATAAATTGCCATAAGATCCAAATTGTCATGTAGATCTTACTCAAATTGGGTTGGTATGCGTTTATTACATCCATTAATGAGTAGTCCAAAAATGATCCCTATGGGACAACTCTTAGTCATAGGCCCCATATAGAGCTGCTTCCCGATCTTCACTTAAATCTATCAAAAAACAAAAATACTGCACTGATTCTTCTCAAATCTTGTTTGTTTATATTTTTGCAAAATACCAGAGACTTTACCAAACATATCTGGATCGGTCCATTTTTGGGCCTAGTCCCCATATAGATATAGCATCCGATATGAATTTTTTCATATCTGCAGCCAAAAAAATTAATAAAAATGCCACTCAAATTTGGTTTATGCTTATTTTCTATATCGAATTAGTTGGACGGAAGAGATAGGGTCTCTAAACCATGGTATAGGGTATCGTATAGTCGGTCTAGACCGCCTATAATTTCTTACTTGTTTTTATTCAGTTATTCAGTTTTTTTCTGAACTCTGCCTTTAACACAACAAGAAAATTAAAAGAATAAATAACGGTACTTTTCTGCTAGAATTCAACAACAAAATCATATGCATGCTGGTCGTATGTAGACTTTTGTCAATGCTTTTTATTTGTTTTTCATGAATAATTTTAAAATAAAACAAGTAAGAAAATTATAGTCGGTCTAGACCGACTATACGATACCCTATACCATGCGTTTAGAAACCCTATCTCTTAGGCCCAACTAACTGGACATTGAAAATAAGCAAAAAACAAATTTGAGTGGGATTTTTATTAATTTTTTTGGCTGCAGATATGAAAAAGTTCATATCGGATGCTATATCTATAAAGGGACTAGGTCCAAAAATGGACCGATCATGATCATGTTTGGTAAAGTCTCTTGTATTTTGCAAAAATATGTACAAACAAAATTTGAGAAGAATTAGTGCAATATTTTTGTTTTTTAATAGATTTAAGTGAAGATCGGGAAGCGGCTCTATTTGGGGTCAAAGGGATCATTTTTGGACTACTCATTAGTGGATGTAATGAACGCATACAAACCCAATTTGAGTAAGATCTATATGACAATTTGGATCTTATGGCAATTTATGTCGATTTCATATGGGTAATTTGTATGGGGGCTAGGTCTGAACATGGACCGATTCTCACCAATTTCAATAGCGTTCATCCCATGACCGGTAGAAGCTCATATACCAAACTTCATCAAAATATATTCATATTTGCGACCTGCAGTTTGATTACAAGCTTTACATGGACACACAGACGGACGGACGGACGGACGGACGGACGGACGGACGGACGGACGGACGGACGGACGGACATTGTTAAATCAACTCAGAAAGTGATTCTGATTCGATCGGTATAATTAAAGATGGGTCTAGGTCAAATATTTTTGGTTGTTACAAACAGCAGCACAAAGTCATTATACCCAAACCACATAGTGGTATAGGGTATAAATAGATTTCAAAGAAAACTGCATCATTATTTTTTTATATAAAGCTTTTGGTCTCATAAAATGTCAAAAATTGTGGTCGTATATAGAGTTTTGTCAGCCACTGTATATACAAAATTTAGACTTTATTAAAGTGTTTCTATATTTTCTAGTAAATAATTTTTTACATAATCCTTAAATGTTGAAAGAACACGATCTCCAGTAAATTAACTGGCAATTGGTTATATTCATGTGGTCCAGCAAAAGTAATACGTTGTTTAGGCAAATCCAGGCGGCATTTTACAGAACTAAAATTGGATGCCTGTCTACGGTTTCTTCGCTACACTTAATAGATACCAGAAAACGGCCATCTCGGCGAAGTCTTTTATATACATATCAAAATTTGTAATTATTACATTTTTCGAGGATTGTAGACACCAGCCATATATGAAGCATCAAAAATACTTTTTCTAACTAATCCGACTGCATTTTGTACATGTTCAATTAAGGGACTGAATTCGACTTAAAAAACACAAGATCTTTAGATCACGGTCGGCGCTGTTTGCTAGCTGTGGGTTAATTTTAATGAAACCCCTTAGTTAATGGCACCTCGTTTTATATGATTACCACTTTTGAATTTTTTCAGCAATTATTTTGCATTTTGCGCATCGGTGGCTAAAGATTTTCTGCTATTTCAGAAAATATTTCAATATCTACAATATTAATAGGCTAGGCTATTTCTTGTGACCGATGTTTTGTTCTACCATTTTATCCCGATTTTGACCAAACGTATATTATTTGAAAGGTATTTCTTTCTAGCTGTTCACCAGATTTACAGATTTTTAAATTTTTTTCTTTATTTTGAGTAAATTGCATTTAAAGTTGCTACTAACACATACATAAAATTATACATATGCTATGTGTGTGTTTATTAAATTTTTAATGAGTTTGTTATCTTCATTCACAATAATAATAAACCAAAAAAGTGTTGCCTTGTGAATTGGCTAAGTTGAAAAATAAAGTTGCCTAGAAATTGCACTCGAATTTCGAGCGCTGGAATCTGCTAGTTTAAACTTCTTTGTTCACACAAAATTAAAGAATTATTTTTTTAGTGTACTAATTTTAAACTTTGTCAAAAAAGAAAAATAAATAATAAAAATAACTAGCATCCATAAAATAATTTTGTTAAAAAAAAATCTTCATAAGCCCAGCAAAAGTATATAAATGTTAACCATATTTTGGGACGGAGGTAGTAATATTTTAATTACGATTGATAGCACTTAAATATTTCGTTTAATATAAAGTAGTAAAGTGGGAAATTTTACAAAAATTGTTGCAAGGATTTTTTGCCAACTGCAGTAGAGTGAGACTGACAATGCTGTTATGTTGTTCAACTTCTGCTTTAAATTTTTTTATATTTCGTATTCTATACATATCTATATAGTACATACACATACAATATTGTATATATGTATGTATATAAATACTTTCATTCTATTTTTGTAAATTGTGCTCTTGATTTTCCAAGAAACAGTCGCAATAAAAAGGACTTCTGGTTATAAAGTTTTAGTATTTTTTTCTTAACCTATGATAACTTTTCACTTATTATTCTCCATGACATAATAACTTCAGTGCTTATCAAACTGTTTGCTCCAAAGGAAACTCAAAATATTTGGAGTTATATAATTTTTGGAAGTTTGTTTGTATAAACAGTTAGAGAAACTACCCTCTCCGTAAAGAATCTCAAAATAGAATTTCGAAAATACTAACGCTCCTAACACAGATTAATCCTCACACACATACATACATAAACAAAAATGGAGTTATACAGAAGTTATGTATACATATACATACATATGTATAGGCGCTTGAGTGTGGACAACTTTAGAATTTGAAAAACAGGAAGTAAATTGTAAAAGACTAAAAATGAAACAAAAACAAAGATAAAACAACATGTTGTATAATAAAAACTCCCTCAACAGTAAATAGAATCTTTTAGAACTTAACGAGAAGCAGTTGATGGATGACATTTAGGAAAATCCCGTATACATAAAATAAAGCGCTAAAACGTGTGTTTATTTAGTGGAATAATAAAAATCTAAAAATAAATGCATTATTATTATTGTTGTTGCTTTTGTTGTGTAGGGTACTTTTCAAAGAAGTCATAAAAACTCATTAGTTTTGAAAAAAAGAACAAGGAAGAGGATGTGTTGTGTTAATGGTTTTTGAATTTTTGTTTTGTTTTCTTTACTGTTCTGGAATTAATACAACGAGAAGAAAACTGATGGTTTGCAGTTGCCTTGAAAATGTATTCGTCTGTTTTATATTCGTATTAGATAGAGAAAAAAGTAGTTTCGTGATATTTTAAATCGGAATTTTGGTAGGATGATTAGATGTTGGAGATATCTATAATATTAATAGGCAAGGCGATTTCTTGTTACCGATGCTACTGTGTCAGTTTTAATCCTATTTTGACCATACATGCCTCATTTGGAAGATATTTCTTTTTTGCTGTCCACTAGATTTACAGATTTTTAAATTTAAAAATTTTTTTTTGGAGTAAACTGCATTTAAAGTTGCTACTAACACATACATAAAATTATACAATGCTATATGTGTGTTTATTAAATTTGTTAATGTGTTTAGAATGAAAATGAGTTCGTTTTTTTATGTTGATTTGTGAATTGGCTATAATTGATTAGGGTCTTTATTTAATTAAAAAATTAATTTCCTAGAATTTGCACTCGAATTTTGAGGGCTGGAATCTGCTAGTTATTATTATTTTTATGTACTTGTTAGAAAAATTTAAACTTTCATACGAAAAAAATTAGATAAAATTAATAAAGCTGAATTATTTTATTTGCAATAAATTATTAAGCTCTTTATTAGTTTTTTATTTTACATTTATTTAAGGTTTATTACCTTTAACAATTTGTACGCTGGTAAAAAATGAAAAATAAAAAAGAAAAAATCATAAGAAATATTGCATAAGTTAGTATATGCATATCCTTTGCGCTTTACGACCTCTTGGAACAGATTTGGCATCGACATAACCAACTTTAAAGTATGCTTCTTTTTACTCTACTGACCTAAAATCACGCTTTTTAACACTTCTTTTGAAGCCAATTTATGCTGAGGTATTCTGTGGTCCAGAATATCCCACAAATGCTCTATACGATTGAGATCAGGTGACTGGGGTGGTGTTTTCAATTGATTTTTACCATTGTAGAGCAACCACAGCTTTATTTTGAGTCATTATCCTGTTGCAATCAAAAACTTCTCCAAGGCCTAGTTGTTGTGCGCTTTGTTTTAAAATTTCTATTGAAATTGTAGCGTTCCAATTGAATCTGTTATACACTCAATAAATACGAATTTCCCAAGCCCATTGACTGCCATAGAACACCAAAACTTAACGCCATCACCACCGTGTTCCACTGTTGGCAAACGATTTTCTTATTTAATACAGTTCGTCTTTTTCGCCCAACTAAAAAAAAACAGGTTTCCAAATTTCTGCAGCCTTGGTTACATGCTCAATTGCATAGTCCATACGTTTTTCCTATTGACATCGGACATGCATAAATGACTTCTACATGCTCATCTAGAGCATGATAGCCAAATTTTTTTAATATTTTGCGAACGACATCTTCATGGATGTTTTGTAGGCCTAATCAATAGCTACAATTTTGTTGAAAGCGCCAAAGCAAAATTCTAAATAGTTTACGAGATACAGGCATGGGAAGCAATATAAAGACACAAATCGCTTCCGAAAACTTTAAAGTGTAACAAAAAAAACGACTGCCACCCAAACAAAACCCAGCTGGGGTTTTAGTACTACCATCATGAGCTTTCACAATTTTGTGGTCTGAACCTAATTAGATTTTTAGAGGTGCACTGTGTTTTCAGTGTTCAAAAATCCAGATCATTTTTTAGGTAATTCGCTCCGCTTTCAGATGCAGTATCTCGAAAATTAAGTAATGGATAGTTATTCTATTGATGGATCTATTTCCTAAGAAAAGAATATAAAAAAAATTGTACTGTTCGCTTAGTGTTTGTCCAGGTAAATCGATATTTACCTACTATCCATTTTTTCAATACTTCTCTACTTTGATGAAAAAAAAAAAAAAAAAAAAAACTGTAAATTTCTATATTTGCCATATTTTCAAAATAAGTCCTCTGATTATTCCTTTACCTAATACAAAAATTTCCAGTTGCCCATCGTTACCCCATTTTTTGCTAGAGGTAAAATTTTGAGAACAGACATGGTTCCAGAAATGTGTTGCATGCATTATTGCGCAATTTATCAACAACAATTTAACATATCTATAATATTAATAGGCTAGGCGATTTCTTGTGACCGATGTTTTGTTCTACCGTTTTATCCCGATTTGACCAAACGTATATTATTTGAAAGGTATATCTTTTTAGCCGTTTTGCAGATTTACAGATTTTTAAATTTTTTCCTTTATTTTGAGTAAATTGCATATAAAGTTGCTGCTAGCACATACATAAAATTATACATATGCTGTGTGTGTTTTATTAAATTTGTTAATGTGTTTGTTAATGTGTTTGTTAATGAGCTTCTTATCTTCATTGACAATAATAAATTATAAAAGTGTTGGTTTGTGAATTGGCTAAGGTGAAAAAAAAAACTGCCTAGAAATTGCACTCGAATTTCGAGCGCTGGAATCTGCTAGTAATCGTGAAAACCCATTCTTATTGTTATTGTTTCGTTCGTTATTGTTAAGATATATGATTTTTATTTTTCATTCTGTAATGCTTACCTGAGATCCTCTGTCAAATTCTGCTCCCTAAATGCAGGTGCAGATACAATTTATGACATATAACCGTGAAAACCAATTCTTATTGTTATGGAATGAATATGAATATGGAATCTCACCATTGCACGCAAGAATATGGTGTCAAAATTATTGTATACCCTTCCCCAAGAGGGTAACATCAAACAAAGATAAGGAAAGGATCAGAAAGAATCGAACACAGGATGCGGTTTTCAAACAATTTGGACTAAAAATACACTTCCCAAAGTACGGATACGGAAACTCAAACTATAGAAACACTTCGAGAAGATTTTTTGAAAATGATGAGGCTTTAACTCGAATCACTGGAATAAACAATCAAATCGTTAAGAGATTGGGAACGATCTTGAATGTTTTAAACTGCAAGGAAAAAGTTTATTCTGAAAAATATGGAAAATATGCTTCGAAAACTGCACCACTTTTAGCAGAGTTATATCCACAGATAAAGTTGACCCTGACAGTTCATAAAATATTGTCGCACGGCAAAGGTATAATTGAATATCAGACTTTGTCAATAGGTGAGCTTTCTGAAGAAGCAGAGGAGTCCCTAAAGAAATGTTAAAAAAAATATAGATTGTTGAACACTTTCAAATCATCAAGGGTGAGACGTAGAGGACCTCTTTAACATGCAGCATCTTCCGATCCACTTATTTCATCACTGCGGCATGTAAAGTTATGAAAAGAAATAATTTTAGAAAATAATTTTAGTTCAGAAATTATTAATCTTTTAGATATACCTTCTTTTACGGATTGTGAGCAATATTTTACAAAAAATTTAAAAATAAATTTAAAAAAAAAAATATTTTTTGTATAATTCTTTAAAAAGAAACATAAAAAATTATAAATTTATAAAAATATTTTATTTTACTTCCCATAAAATCGATTCTTCCACAAATTTCAACTTTGCTGACCCATAAGTAAGCGGCACCTAAAAGGCGTACGACCCTTTTCAAACACCCATTTAATAGGTTGGTCTATTATCTATCATATGCCTTTTAAATTTTTTGATTATCTTATTTGCTTCAAAAGTTATGATTTTTGCAACGAAAAACTCAAATGGCGCCACTGTGCGTCGTGGGATTCATCTAATTGCAAATCTATGAATAGTTTTTCTGACATTTGTAGTTGTCATGCTGCGTTTTTGTAAACAAAAAATTTTAGTACAAAAATCCCAAGTAAAATTCCGAATGTGTCCAATGGTAAAAAGTTCTTAATTCAAAATATTTTATTAAAAATTCTACTAATATTAAAAATTATCACCTTCAAGTGTACGGATACTTTCTCTAGAAAGTGTAGTTTATGTTTGTATAAAGAACATAAAAATTGTCTTCGAAGCTTCCTCCTTTCTTTGTTACAAGACTTTACTGCTTTACATGTTTCTTTCTTTTTATTTTTTTAATTTTTTTTTTACTTTCCACTTCACTTATTCACTTAGAACGAATGAACATTTTTACAAACCTAAAAATAAATATAAGAAAAGTCTTTTGCTATTATCTAAAATTTATACGTATTTTTAGATTTTCCCAAGCAGCCGGCATTTTCGTATTTATGTTTTCTTTTCATATGAGATTTGAGAGCATTCGTGAGTTCTTGATGGTAGACAGATATTCTATGCAGACTGAAAAATAAATAAATAAAAGAGGGAAAATACATTCAAAAATGGAATGAATTTTACTCATGTATGCAATTTTTTTACACATGGCAGTTGGAAAAAAAGACGTGCTGTTTATGTGGTAATGACCTTGAACGTGACTAAAAAAAGAATTCGAGCCTAAAAAGAATCGAAACAAAATATTGCAGTTTTCCCCCCATTCTTTATATACAAGCTTACATATGTATATGTATTTATTAATTAAGTCAATTCATTAAATATTGATTTATTACAATTCAACTTCGGTTATAACAACTTGTCACTTTTAACAAATTCTTGACCTCATATGTCATCGTTTTTTTTAGTTGTTACTAGATTTTATTACTACATATACTACAAGTATGTTAACCTACTCATATCACGTAAAGAAGTTTGTAGAGCATCATAGTGTTCTTGTTCTACAATATGTTTTATAAGTTGTCATAAATTTATGTACACATAAACGTGTCTGAATTATTTAATTAAATAAACATCATATTGCTTTAATCTACTAACAACTATCATTGCGAGTACTTAAAATCATAGACTACAATCTACAAATTCATCATAAAATGCTATGTAGCGTAGTCTAATATTAAAATTTACTGTTTCTAGTAATACGAGAATATTGAAAATGTATCGTTAATAATGATAAAAAAAAAATTTAAGCAGTAATTTTCATAACAAGTTCCTTTTGTCAGAAAGAGCAACGACCATTCATGGTAAAATATTTGAACAAAAATTAAATTTTAAGTTTAATTGGAAATATAGCTTTGATTGCTTTTAGCAAATAATCTTGAATTTATATGTGTATTTTCTTTCATTAGTCCTAAACAAATTAAAGGTAATCTCGAAATAAAATTTATATTAATTTGACGAAAATTAAAATTTTCAGATTTAATTTCGAAGTTTTTTTTTTAAATTCCTGTACGGAATTATGGTCTATTTTTCTTATACGTTATTTACATTACAAACTTGAATTTTCAACAATTGTTAAAAATTTAATTTTTTTTAAATGATCTAAAAAAAATATAGACTACATAGTTCTTTAATATATTGTCTACTGACCCATAGCCGTGGCATCAAAGTTAAGGTTTATTTAGAATTTTTTTTAAAATTATTTTCATTTATTTACTTGTTTATTATTTATTTTCCAAATAAAATTATTCAGTACAATTAAGTTGCCTCAGTGCCTTACAAGCATTATTGAGGCGAGTTGGTAAAATATAACGCATAAAAATGCTTATAAAAATCTTTGTTTACTATAGTCAAAGTTATCAAATTTATTCAATTCAGAAGCTTTTCTATATTACCTCCTAAATAATGTTTTTAAGAAATTCTATTTACACATTTAAAATTCTGTGGTAAGTTATTAAACTGAAGACCACCCATGTATTCCACTCTTTGTTTTGTTGTTTCTAACATTCACCAGGCTACTAAAAAATTACTGTTGTTTGATTTCTTTAAAATTTTATGGTATGATGATCCATGTTGTGCGTGCATTTAAAAACATATAATAGATGTTGCAGCTTATAAATGCCATGAATCGGCAAAATTGTTCGAAATATTTCGTTATTTAGTGATAATGTCGGATGTGTAATGGAAAGATCCGCTACTACTTTTAAAGCTCTATTCTGTACCCTTTGAAGAGATTTCAAATCAGTACTTTTCTTCCGCGCGAATAATAATAGCCAAATAATTAAAATCACTTTGAATCAAAGCGTCGTATATTATCACATAACTTGGTTTCATATTCGAATTTGTTTTTAAATTTATATAGAAATCAAACAGCCTGAGAAGTTCGAATTTGTTTTTACATTATATAAAAATGCAACAGCCTGAGAAGTTTTGGTTTTTAAGGATTGTATATGCTGACTCCAAAATAAATTACTTTCAAATGTATACCCAAATACTTCACCGAAGTAACGTGTGAAATTTCTCTGCCATCTACAAAAAAAACTAAAATTTACGTTAGGAGAGTGCGGTATAAATATTACAAGCCGTGTTTTATTTGCATTTAAAAAAAGTTTATTTACTCCCGCAAATTCATATATCTGTGGTTTTCTAGAATAGCCGCGTATGTCATAAAATCCAAATGTTCAGGGGAGCCAAAAAACGTTATATTTGAAATTATGGGCTCGATATAAAGTTTTTAGAGCTTTTTATTTATTTAGAGCTTTTTATTTTCAATAAATACTTTATATAAAATTTTGAGTCAAAAATCTTCAGAGGAATAGATCCTAGAGAAGGACGAAAAAACAATATCTAGATAACACTTAAAGTGTGTGCAGATAAAACAACTTATGTCGACAAACGTCGTTTTCTTTGAAAAAGAAAACAACCAATGCAACCACCCATTTAGACATAAGTTGTTGTTGCTTGGAAAATGGATTTTTTTGTTCGTCAACAAAAAGTTAACGGGACTTGGGATGAGAATATAACAAGTATCAAGAATAATAGTGACAAAAAATAACAGAAATAAACACACAAGTTTTTATAAGCGGTTATAAACTGAAAAATAATCAAAAAATATTTTGCATTTATTTTTTAAAATAGTTTTCAACTCAAGCCACATATTCAATATTGCATCAATGCCTTTTTCTCTATAAAGCCATTTGGTTGGTGCTACCATCGGAATTTTTTGGCATATCGGAATCTTTGTTAATCAACTTATATATCTTTTTATAAATTTTTAGTGTTCCTGACGAATAACTTAACCAATTATGAGTCTCTTTGACCAAAAAGTTAAAATTTGGAGGGAAATTGTTCAAATATATACAATTCTGTTTAACGTAAATGACAAAATTACAAATGAAAAAAAAAAAAAAAAAATTCACCTTTTGGGTAGTTAAAAATTGCTAAGTTGGCATCGCTACTTGCTGAGGCATTTGAGCGATGTCTGTCCTCCTTCCATCAGTCTGTGTGTACATGTAAATCTTGTAATCAAAATTACAAATCACAAATATGAATATATTGATGATATTTTTATATAAGCTTTTTTAAGGTATCTACACTTATTAATCAGTTGTCCCGATCTCCATTTAAATTTATCAAAAAACCATAAATATTGCACAGATTTTCCAAATATGGTCAGGACAGGTCTATTTCTCGACGTAGTCCACATATAAAAATAACATCCGATATGATCGTTTTCAAATCGGCAGGCAACAAATTCATAACAATACCACTCGAATTTTGTATGCTTATTTTCTGTATTATTTTCTGTATTAATTAAGTTGGACTTTCTCTAACTCGTGATATAGGTTATCGGATAATCCGCCTAGACCGACTAAAATTTTCTTCTTATGTTTTTATTGTTTCTCTTTTTAATCTAAAGAACCTTTCTTATATATTTTATGAAAAAAAAGTTATATGTATCTCTATATTCATTACAAATCCTAGTTTATAGATAATGGTAAAGTTATAAAGTTTCTTGCCAAATTTTAACTTTGAAAAAACAAAACCAAAAATTTATAAAATTCAAATTCCTTTCAATATCCTTGAAATAATCTAGGATTATAATTAAAGCAAAACACTATAATTTAAATTTAAATTTTTAAAATTAATTTTTAAATTTTGAAAAATAAATAAAATAACAATAAATTTTTATTAAATTTAAAATCTAGAATAATTCTTTAATGATATCAATTACTTAAATTAATACTCATTAGTTTAGTTAATACGAAGTTTGTTTGGGAAGAAAATTAATTTTTCTGCCTGCTAAGAACACTGCCACAGTGGCAGAAAAAAAAATTAGGTTTGTCATTCCGTTTGTATCGCATCGAAAAACCAATTTTCTTATTTTCTATTCTTGATCCGTATCACAGCTCGAGTCGATATAGCGATGTCCGTCTGTCCGTGTGTCTGTTGAAATCACGGTCATTCACAAAAAGAACCATTTGTCTGCGTCAGGTTACGAAAAAATTATTTGCCATTATTCTCACCAGTTTGGTATTTAAATTGAAGTAAATCGGGAGTCATTGTGCTGAGATATGAACAAAAATTTGTATACACCTCTAAAAAAACAAAAAACCTAGTGTGTTTGTTGCAATAGTTTAGTGGTTGAACATAATAGTTGTACCACAACTTAAAAAAGCCACAAAAAAATGATGCATATATATTAACAATACCAACAACACAACTACCACGAGCTATATTAGTAGTATTGCCACATATCGTTATCACGATATAATCACTAATATGAAAGAAAAAATATTATCCCTAAAAAAGTCAAACAAAAAGCACTATGAAAAAAAAAATTAAAAATAAAAATTAAAATGTAAAATTAAAATGAAAAAGGGAAAGTGGAAAATGAAAAATGAAAAATGCAAAATGAAAAATGGAAAATAGAAATGAAAATTGAAAAATGAAAATTGAGAAGAAAAATGGGAAAAAAGAAAACAGGCAGTTTCGTCAGAAATGTTTATTAATTTTATAAATAAAATATTATTTAAATTTAAC
Source organism: Cordilura impudica (assembly GCA_963682025.1). Lineage (NCBI taxonomy): Eukaryota > Metazoa > Arthropoda > Insecta > Diptera > Scathophagidae > Cordilura > Cordilura impudica. The sequence goes on from OY821520.1 coordinate 70,804,792, forward strand.
AACTTTTTAATTCCAATCGTATTTATTTTGACAAAAAAATAAGTTAAATAAATTCTGCAATTCATTTCATTAATATCGGGTAGATCAGACAATAGAAAAGTGTTTATATTATCTATACTGAACCAGTGAATCGTCTGAGAGGTTACATTTAAAATCACTTAACACCAGTCTCAATGCGTTCTCCGCTCGCTTGACGCTAACTTGAGTTGCTGGAGTGGCATGAGCAATGTCTGCCAATTGTTTTAGGAACGGGAACGTTTTTTTTTTTTTGATTGAACAAAAATTTTTTTTATTGCTATAATAGTTATTCGTAACCAAAAAAAAAAATATTTCTTACCTATACTTGTTACGGTAACCAAAATCCTATATATGGGTAATTCCATGTCAAATCAACCAATGGGTGTACACTACCTTCTCCAAATTGTATGATTTTTCGTAGGAAGACAGATTATTACAGAACTAAAATAAGTGCAAAGTTTGGGCACTGGCACTTCTGTATCCGGAAATATGTGGTCTTGAAAATCGTAAAAAAGGTCAAAATTTACAAAGTTGTACTTACTTAATTATCATTTTCTTGAAAAGTATTATAGTTACGCAACTCATCAAGGTTGCATTTGAAAGGTTAATTAATTACCTTTAATTTCATATACAACATGATTTTTTTTTTTTGGAAAGGTCCAAGGCCACATCTCTTGACCTATAATTCGGGAGGCTATAGCTGTAAAAACGACAATTTTAAAAATCTGAAAAAAATATATGTTTAAGATTGGTTCCTTCCCTAAAGTTCCAAAAAATTTCAGACTGGGGGTATGCTTGGATCCAGAAATATTTATCATAGAGTAAAGGTAGATATTTAAAAAGTCGGTGCTGTTACTGTTACTGTTTGGAAAACGATTGCCATTAGAAATTGTTGATGTGGTGAAAATCTTTTATGAAACTGATGATGTCAGCAGATGTCTACCAGGATGTAAAGACTACGTGTCAATAACAGAAAATGGTGTAAAAGTAAAAAAAAATAAAAGACTTTTACTCGGAAATCTTCGAGAAGTTTATGCTTTATTTAAAGAAAAACATGAAGGGATAACTATTGGAATTTCTAAATTTTGTGAACTTCGGCCAAAAAATGTGGTTCTAGCAGATGCGTCAGGAAGCCATAATGTATGTGTTTGTAAAATACATCAAAATACAAAAGTAATGCTCCACGCAATAAACCTGAAAAAATTGACAGAAAATGTGCAGGATTTTGTGCTGGAAACTTATAAAGATTATTTAAAAAGACTTATATGCAATCCCCCATCACCAAATTGCTACCTTGGCAGATGTAGCATGTGTCCAGATATACAAAATTTTAAAGAGAAACTTGGTGAATTATTATTAGAAAATGAAATTGATGAAATCATATATAAACAGTGGATAAGTGTAGATAGAGACTCTTTGGAAACTATTATTAAAGAAACTGATTCTTTTCTGGATTCTTTATGCGAAAAACTGCAAACTCTTCTACCCCATTCATTCGTATCTAAAGAGCAGGGTGCATTTATGGCTCACAAAAAGTCTGCGTTGGAAGAAAATGAGTATTTAGTAATTTGCGACTTCTCCGAAAATGCAACTTTTGTGGTTCAGGATTCTGTGCAAGGCTTTTTATTGAATAATAGCCAGGCCACACTATACCCAATAGCAATTTATTACAAATCAAATGGAAAATTAGAAACTACAAATTTTATAATAATATCAGACTATCTAATACATAATACCATAGCAGTTCATTTATTTGAAAATACCAAAGAAAATTTTTTATTTTTCGGACGGTTCTTCCGCTCAATTTAAAAATAAAAAAAACTTTGCCAATTTATGCCATCATAGCGAAGATTTTAATTGTTCCGCTGAGTGGCATTTCTTTGCTACCAGTCACGGCAAAGGTCTTGGGGGAACGGTAAAGCGTGAAGCACGAAGAGCCAGCTTGCAACGTCCATTCGAAGATCAGATAACTACTCCTCTCCACTTGTATAATTGGTGTCAGCAAACTCTTCAGAACTGCAACTTTGCATATTTAACGGAAAAAGATTATGAAGAAGAAGAGAAATTGCTAACTGATAGATTTATAGGATTACGTACAATTCCGGGAACTGAAAAGCAGCACAGCTTCATACCAATTTCAAAAACACAATTACAAGCTAAAATTTATTCCGCTGATAGCAAATTTATAATTGAAAACATTTATAATAAAACTAAACAACAACAACAGCATTCATCATAATAATGTCAACAACAACAACAACAACAACAACAACAGCATTCATCATAATAATGTCAACAACAACAACAACAACAACAGCATTCATCATAATAATGTCAACAACGCCAACAACAACAACAACAGCATTCATCATAATAATGTCAACAACGCCAACAACGCCAACAACAGCATTCATAATAATAATAATTCACTTGTTAAATATGTACCTTTACTCTATGATAAATATTTCTGGATCCAAGCATACCCCCAGTCTGAAATTTTTTGGAACTTTAGGGAAGGAACCAATCTTAAACATATATTTTTTTCAGATTTTTAAAATTGTCGTTTTTACAGCTATAGCCTCCCGAATTATAGGTCAAGAGATGTGACCTTTGACCTTTCCAAAAAAAAAAAATCATGTTGTATATTAAATTAAAGGTAATTAATTAACCTTTCAAATGCGACCTTGATAAGTTGCGTCACTATAATATTAATCAAGAAAATGATAATTAAGTAAGTACAACTTTGTACATTTTTATAGTTTTTCCCGATATTCAAGACCTCATATTTCCGGATCCAGATGCGTCAGTGAACTTAAATTTAGGATTTTTCTTATTTCTCGGATACACTTTAATCCTGCCAAAGTTCAGCCAATTTGGAAACAGTGATGTAAAAAACAGCCATATTTTAAGTTGAGTTCAGATGGTTTAACCCATATACGATAATGGTTAAAATTTACTTAAAACAGATATAGCAAATTTGGCATAACCTTTTCTTCCGAAAGAAAATAAATTACAATTATTTTCCGTCTCTGCTTTCATTTAGCAAAGTGTCTAATATTTACAAGTTGTTGTATTATTTAAATTGTCAATTGAAAACTACTGTTTATTATCTCAATCACACAAAAAACTATTTTATTTTGTTCGTTACGGTCAGCTTTTAAATTGTTGTTAAATATATTCTTTGTTTTTTTTTTTCTCTGCTGTAGACTTTGTGTGTATCTGTATCTTCATGATCTTATAATCTTTGCAAATGATCTTTATTCTTTTCTACAATTACGCATGAATTTAGTTGTTTGTTCGTGACTTGTTATTTCTAATTCACTAAATCGTTATAGTATTGTACTTTAACTGAATAAATAACGAATTATGTAAGTAGTAGTTTGCGCATTTCAAAGTCAATTGAAAGTTGTATGAAACTATATCGCTTAGGTCGCAATTACACTTGAGTGTGTTTAACAGAACTAAGTTCATAAGATTTTGTGGAACTCAATTTTTTCGCTATTACTTTCTTAACGTGTGAAGTTTAAAACTTCGTTCCAAATGTCTTTGGAGAAATACATTTCACAGTTTTAAGTTTCCATGATTTAAAAATGTGGGCTGAGCTTTATGTCCTGATTTTTTTTTTTAGCATATTGCAAAACGAAATAAATTGTATATGAAAAATTTGTTGAACAAAAAATTCTTTATCTCAGATAATTTATGAACTGAACATTTTTCTATAGGAAATATTTTAAAGTTCTGTATATATTTAAATGTTTTCAAAATCTTAAGAAAACATTGTAAAAATATTTGTAAATTTTTTTCATCTGATCCAGCAATTGAACTTGGATCTTGGATAGCAGTACCCACACTTGAATAACATTTCGCAACAAGTTTTCTTAAAACAAATTTTTCAATATTTTGGCAGTTAAAAAGTCAAAATATATACAATTTGAAAAAATTATAGCACCACAATGAATCATTTCTAAACTCTCTTTTAACTCATACTCTCTGTCTGCCCATTCCCCCTCATCCAATTGATCTAAATCACGGAGTGATTTAACACCCATTTCCCCTTATCCGATCGATCTGAAACTTGGTCGATAGACTTGCTTTGAAAAAAGATTAACTTGCACAGTCACGCATAGTCAACCACTGATTGGTATGCCCCTGCTTTTGAAATTGTTATCGATACATATATATACATATATTTTTTTTTTTTTTTTTTGACAATTTGAAGTGAATGTGGCCAAAAAATGCTTATAGAATCAGTTATGTTTCGCCGAATTGCTTGGATGGAAAGCACGTGTTTATGAGATTTGACTTTGATTTTATTATTTCGATCATCAAGTTTAAAATAAATCCAATAGTGTAAAAAATTGGTTGTGGAAAACACTGTTGTGCGGAGAAAATCCTATAGAGAAGTTGATCGATTGGTTTGGTTTTCAGACAAAATGATTAAAAAAGTAATAAACTATAAACAAACATGTAGAAAGAAAACGAAACTTGACTCAGCTTCACGTCAATAGGTTGATCCGCGAGGACAGAAAGTATCCTTTCAAAGCTGAAAAAAGGACCTTAATATAAGTGCGATAGTGCAAACTCAGTGTGAACTCAGCGTCCGAGAATATAATCTAAAATCAAGAAATCTTTTAAACGCAAAAAATATTGCAATGCGCAAGAAGTTTGCAAAGGAACATCTAAATTGGCCAGCTTAAAAATGAATTTCTATTTTATGGGCAGATGAGAGTAAAGTTGTTATGTTTGGCAGAAATGGTTGTCGTTCGTACGTCAGGCATCCTCAAAACCCTGAATGCAATCCAAAATACACTACAACAACCATCAAACATAGATGTTAGAGCGTAATGGTATGGGGTTGTTTCCCTTGTTATGCAAGATGTCGTATACTTTGGATCAAAATCTTAATAGGTACTGTGATGCTACCCTACACAGAAAATGAGATGTCATTGGTATGGGTTTTCCAACAAGATAATGACCCCAAGCACACTAGTAAAAAAGCAAAGGAACGGTTTGGAAGAAATTTGGTGAACGTTTTGGAATGGCCTGCGCAGTTGCCAGACCTCAGTCCCATCGAAAATCTTGGACCTGATGTCAAAAAGGCAGTGGCTGCTTCTAAGCCAACCAGCAGCGAATCACTTTGGGAGTCCTGGATTAATATTACTCTAAAACGATGCCAGGACTTGCCAAGACGATGCGCAGCAGCTATTGCCAATAAAGGCAAAGCAATTAAATCCTAAATTTATAAAATAATCCCGTCTTTAATATGTAAATATTTCTAAGTAATCAAGCTATTATTTATTTCTTATTTTTATAATTTGAAGTGCATATTTTAAAAAGTGGTGCTATTTATACCCTCCACTCCAGTGTGCAGAGGGTATATATAAGTTTGTCATTCCATTTGTAATAATTAGAAAAAAAATGTTGGACCCCATAAAATAAATATATTTGTGATCCTTATAACAACCGGAGTTGATATAGCGATGTCCGTCTGTCCGTCTGTGGAAATCACGATGACGGCATCAATCGGGCAGCTAGGGTGCTCCTTGACATAAAAAATGATTCACTAACATCCTGAGAAGTTTGCTATTTAAAATCGTCCAAATCGGTCGATTAGGGCCCTAGAAAAAATATAATTTTCTATGTTGTTCTTGTCACGATCACGCCCTCAATAGGATAGCTAAGGTGATCATTTTTAGTGAGAATGATTCTCCAAATTCATGGGAAGATTTCTATTTCAAAAATCATTAAAATCGGTTGAACAGGTCCAGGGAAATCTCTGAAAAAGTAAAAAAAAAAAAAAAAAATGAAAAATATGACGTTTCTGTATTGTTCTTGTTGTTATTGTAAATGTTATATTGTTGTCATAGCTGGACTTGTTGTTTTTGTGGTCGTTGTGATAATAATATAATAAAAACTAACCCTTTGTACATTTTTTTTTTATCATTTTTTTATCTGGTAGAAAATTTAAAAGTTTCCATTGTTTTGGCATCACTCTAAAAATTTGTTAGATCATTTCTGTTATTACCACGAGCCTGCCTGCAAAATTTCAGACCGAATGGCTCACGGGAAATTGGTTAAAATCAATCCAAAATTTTTTCGACAAGCAGACACTACGAGTTAATATAAAGGGAGTAAAAATTCACCAGCATCTAAAGCAAATAAGGCTAAAATACCTAGTTGTTAATAAAAAAAAACAATGTAAATTTAGGAAAAAAATTTTTTATGTATTAATTTATTTAAAGAGAAAAACACAACAATAACGTTTGATGTTGTATTTTTTGTGTGTAATATTTACATATACATACATACATACATACACATATTAAATAATACAAATAATATACATATATTCTATATATGTATATCCATAATAACTGCATGTTAGAAATAAGTAGGTATATTATTTTATTTACATAAAATTCTGCAATATTTTGTTGTGGGGAAAATACATTTCTTTTGCATTAAAAGAGTGTCACTTCATTTTGCTCAGCGTGACTATGCCACAGTAGATGGCGCCACAATTTATGTTCTAATTAGCTTTGCAATATTTATTTCTATTTTAACATGAATGTCAATATTTTCAAATAGATATCATACAGAACAATGTTAAGAGTATACACGGGCTGGTCTTTTATTTCATACGTTTTTCATTATTCTTTTACAAATATGAACATAAGTTTGGCATATTAACTTTTTGTTGTTTGTTTGCTTTCAAAACAGTTCTACATAGTTATATAAAATTATTATTCTGCTTTACCTACAAAATATCTGATTGCGATATTGGTCTTCGTCGAGACCATTTTCTGGCTCCTCGACGGAGACTTCAATAATTCTTTACAATTTTTGGCAATTACTGTCCATTTTATTTAATAAAATGTGATAATTTAAAAATAAAGAACAGTCGAACTGAGTCGTTCGTATTGTTTGGGATCTGTTTCTCTCGTTAGAGGCCAACAGTAATCACGCATCATGCTCTCGTCCCAAAATCCTTGATATCGTCTTTCGATTTTCGCCAAATCATAGTGTATATGCTCTCCTTGCTCGAGATGGGAATGAAGAAAATGTTGATTTTGAGAGCCATTCGAACTCCAATCTTGCCATAATTTTGCAACAAACAATCGATTATTTGCGTGAAATTCGGGGATTTGCGGTTACCGAGAAAGTTGTCAACAACATCTTGCTGCAGTTTCATTAGTTGTTAACCATTTTATAAAATTTCCATTTTATAAAATTTCGAATATCAGGTCCGACGAATATTTCGTCTCTGATTTTGGGAAACAACTTGGTAAAGTACTTCAAAGCCGGTTCTTCAGGGTTGAGTGCTTTGACAAAGTTTTTGATAAGTTTTATGTAGAGAGGTGGCAGGAAAATGTTCTGTGGCTTCGCAAGTGATGTAGAGGAGACAGACCTGGTTCATAACTAGTACGATTTGGCCAATCTTTATGCACATAATGTTGGTCAATTGCACGGCTATCCCACAGACAGAAAAAACAGCAAATCATAAAAAAAGTTTGGCCTGACAACGCTAAGCTTTTTGGAGGTTTTACTATACTGGCCTATTACACAGTGCAACACATTTTTTCGGGGGTGAACCAAACTAATGTCAAACGATAACATTTGACCTCAGTAAAAAACCTTTAACTCCATTTTGCTCCACTACGTCACAATTTTTTTTTACAGTGGTTTGAAATTTGATATTTTTGGTCAAAAGTAGAATCAAAGAATATGAAAAATCGTGTGTAAAAATGCATTTGGGATAGTTCATGTCTTCGGAGATCTATATTGGAATTTTCGGGGGAATATTTCCTCGGAGCATTTTAACCCTCTAGCTCCCACCCGTATGGGACATTTTTGGCCCAATTTTGAAAAAGTGCTTAAAAGTCAACTTTGGAGAGAGGTCAAGGGTTAAAATCTTCGATAGAAATATTATCCGGAAAATTTCACTAAGAGTCACCGAAGACGAAAAACGTCTACGAGTCAAATGTTACGAAATAAAATGAAAATAAAATATTACCTAATATATTAAAATTATTTTTGGACTTATCTATATGGTGTGATCGTGATGTTACGATCATATCAAAATCTGATAAATCTGAACCTTCATCAATATCCATATCGATAGTATCAAATATTTCTCCAGTCCCGCTGTTTTCATTGTTTTATTTAAATATAGTTTTGGACCACCAACAAATTTCCGCCAGTACTGCATCTGAAGTTTTCTTTCCGGTATATCTGTAAAAATTAAAATAAACCCTTTTGGTACAAAAAAGATAAGTCCTAAGTCATGCCAAGCCCCGATTTAGCTAATTTCAAATGGCAATGACACCTGATGATATCGCTCCCCTTGCTCATCTGATTCCGTAGCGAGTTGTCTCTCAAAGTATTTCAAATGGAAGTGCAGAAAATGTATTTTTAATGACATATTGACGCCAAGTTTCTCGAACGCATTCAACATCAGTGTTGGAACGATTTTTGCCTAGAAACCCAAATATAACCCCTTTTATTGCATTCCGTCCGATCAGCTCATAGCCTGTTAGTTCTGCATCAAACGATTGAGTTTTCATTAGCTTCCTTATATCTGGACCATTAAGTACACCTGAGGACGTATGAAACGATTTAAGATAATAAGAAAGACTATTAATGTATACATATATATTTACAATTCATAAGTTTAGCAGGACTCAGCCGAGGGTATGTTTCTTTAAGACAAGTCATAACTTTCTCGCCTTTAGCTATCGTTTTAATGAAGCTTTTTACGATGCCAAGCTTAACGTGCAATGGTGGCATCAAAATTTTTTCCTTGGAGATTAATGGTTCACGAACAACGTTGCGAAATCCTATATTGCTTTCATTTCTCATATTCCAATTTTTCGTATTATACTGGTTTTCTTTGAACCTCGTATCCCAGTCACACATGAAGCACATATTTTTTGTATAACCGCTTTGCATCCTACAAAGCATAGCGACTACTTTAAGATCACAACATATTTTCCGTTCGTGCTTTGCGTAATCGATTGACTCCAAAATAGTTTTTAATATGTTATATGTTTCTTTTGTATCGGTAGAATAGGCAACAGGGATGGATGGTTTTAAATTCGTTTTATGCAGCAGGACGGCTTTGAGACTAGTTCTGGAACTATCGATAAATAACCTCCACTCTTCTGGCTTGTGTTCAATGTTCATTGATGCCATTAAAGCAGTTACATCACTACAGTATGAATATGTTTTTGAATCATTAACTGAAAACATTTTTTGCGATATGCGGAAACTTTGGTAGTTGGTGCTAACAAATTGTGTGCTCTTAAAAATGAACCAAGTTCCTCTGATTTTCGTTGTGTCAATTGAAGTTTTGCAACAATGAAATCCAATCTTTCCTGCGTAATCATAATTAGTGAACTAATATCTAACGGCTCCGGATTATACAAAGATTCCATTTCACGGAGACTGCTCATGTGTTCGTCAATTGAAAATACATCTGGGCTGGGAAATTGTGTAGGAATATCATCAGTATGCGGCAGTGGAACTTGAGCACTCTTGCAAACACCAGAAATAAATTTTTTGTCAAAATATTTTTCATACGTCAATATTAATTTCTGACTGAAATGACCTTGACTGCGTTTAGCCGGTGTGAAATGACCGCAGATGAAACAAAATTTGTTGATGTTTTTGCAATACTCCATTTGCGAATAAAAGATTTTGCGATTCACTTCCTTCTTTTCACTTTTGCACCGACTTGTCTTTTCAATTGTTAGAATCAGAATGAAAAAAAGATAATTACAAAAGGCAACATAAAGCCATTTGCATACCGGGATAAAGACAACACTACATTATGCCTCTTTATGTCTCTTTCTATCCTTCTACATATGTTGCTTTTGCTACATATGATGACACACAATAAATCATTGCATCAGCCAATGTTACCAGACGTTAACATACATACATGTAAATTTTGTTTTCATTTTATTTTGTAACCTTTGACTTCTAGAGGTTTTTCGTCTTCGGTGACTCTTTGTGAAATTTTCCGGATAATATTTCTATCGAAGGTTCTAACCCTTGACCTCTCTCCAAAGTTGACTTTTAAGAACTTTTTCAAAATTGGGCCAAAAATGTCCTATACAGGTGGGAGCTAGAGGGTTAAAGTGCTCCGAGGAAATATTCCCCCGAAAATTCCAATATAGGTCTCCGAAAACATGAACTATCCCAAATGCATTTTTACACATGATTTTTCATATTCTTTGGTTCTACTTTTGACCAAAAATATCAAATTTCAAACCACTTTAAAAAAAATTGTGACGTAGTGGGGCAAAATGGAGTTTATGATTTTGTTACTGAGGTCAAATGCTATCGTTTGACATTAGTTTGGTTCACCCCCGAGATAACGACCCTCAAATTGTTGCATAGTGTTATTCATTGCTCTATAAATGCAAAAACTTAGTCTCTATTAAAAGTTAATGTGCATAGAACCCTAGAACTTCAGATGTCTTAAAGCAGAATTCAATTTTTAAACACTTTCTTTTAACTTATACTCTCTGTCTGTCTGACATGGGTGGACCCCAGTACCCCTTATCCAATTGATCTGAAACTTGGCCCGTAGTCTTGTCGTGACTACAGATTAATTTTGGGGTAGTAACGCACAGTCACGCGTGGTCACGCACAGTTACGGAGTGATCTAAATGTCATTTCCCCTCATCCGATCGATCTCAAACTTGGTCCATACACTTGCTGTGAAAAAAAGATTAACTTTGACTTAGTCACGCACAGTCACGCATAGTCACGCACAGTCACGGAGTGATCTAAATGTCATTTACCCTCATCCGATCGATCTGAAACTTGGTCGATATACTTGCTGTAAAGAAAGATCAACTTCGACATAGTCATGCGCAGTCACGCATAGTCACGCACAGTCAAGGAGTGATTTAAAACCCGTTTTCCCTTAGCCGATCTATCTAAAACTTGGTCGATAGACTTGCTGTGAAAAAAGATTAACTTTGACATAGTCACGCACAGTCACGGAGAGATTAAAACCCCAATTCCTCTCATCCGATGGATCTGAAACTTTGTCAATAGATTTGTTGTGGCCAAAGATTAATTTTAAGACAGTCACACACAGTCACGCACAGTCACGGAGATATTGAAAACTCATATGCATAACGAAAGAAAGAGTTTTAATAAAAACTTTGTTTTTTTGGGTTAGATTATTTAATGTTTTAATTCATTACACGATTATCTTTACAAATTTTATTTGCATATCAAATGAGCAATTACATGAACATAATAAATGTGACCAAACCTAGACAACAAAAAGAACAACTTTCAAAAAAAAAAATAAAAAATTCAATTAAACAACAAATAAAAACTATGTCACATTCTAACGAAGCAAAACATTCAATTTCAATTTATATGAAATGAACAAAAAAAAATCTTGAAAAATATCAGCTTAAACATAAATTACAACAACAATATAAAACCTTATATAGGCGCGTTGGTTGGAGCTCCAAATGGGAATTGGAGTGCAAGTTTCAGTGAACTTACTTACAGAAATGTAGTAGCAAACAGCAAATAGTCAACAACATACAACATCAACTACAAATAATATGAGATGCCAATAAATGAGATCGTTTTACATGATCGAATTTAGATTGACATACATTCAATACAACTATGACAGATACGTTACTGTTTGATTGTGGGAAGCTTTAACAAATAAACAGATACAGCAGTAATACAGCTACTAAAAATTATAAAAAGACAATGGAAAATGTTCAGAAAAACGAAACAAATTAGGTACTGTAAAAAAATTTATGTAGCTTTTTGTATAGAAAATTAAATTAATTTATAACAATTATAGGTTGTTTTATTATATACAAAAGAAACTTTTTTGTCGTAAAAATCTCTTTTGTAAGTCAGATATGAGCAAAATAAATAGAGGCATTTCCGTTCATCGATTTTACGCGAAAAATTTACAAACTTAAGCAATAGAATTTAGATTTTAATTAAAGTCGTCTCTATTTCTTCAAATAGTCTACAGTTTCGTTAGTCATGGATTCTAAAAGACAGCTTGACTTGAAGTACATTTTAGCCAGCGTTTAAGATTTTTTTTTTGAGAAAATAACTTGTTCTGAATATTTATTTTTATAAGTTCTTATTGATTTCAATTTGTAATATTTTGTTACTTTTTTGTTTGTTATTTTTTGTTACTCTATAGGTGAAGGAAAAAACTGAATAAAACCTTAAAACTGGTTGTATAAATGTTTTTAATGCAATATTTATTCAAAACAGGGAACAAATTCAATACCGTGTTTTATTTTTCGAATTTTTAGGATCTTTTATTTTTGACTTTAAAAAAAGTGTAGTTTGTACTTAGTTCAAAATAGGGTAAACTAATATAACAATTCTTAGTGTACTGTAGAAAAAATTGATTTTATAATATAACAAGTAAGAAAATTATAGTCGGTCTAGACCGACTATACGATACCCTATACCATGCGCTTAGAAACCCTATCTCTTAGGCCCATCTAACTGGACATAGAAAATAAGCAAAACCCAAATTTGAGTGGCATTTTTATTAATTTTTTTGGCTGCAGACATAAAAAAGTTCATATCGGATGCTATATCTATAAAGGGGCTAGGTCCAAAAATGGACCGATCCTGATCATGTTTGGTAAAGTCTCTTGTATTTTGCAAAAATATGTACAAACAAAATTTGAGAAGAATCAGTGCAATATTTTTGTTTTTTAATAGATTTAACTGAAGATCGGGAAGCAGCTCTATATGGGGTCAAAGGGATCATTTTTGGACTACTCATTAGTGGATGTAATGAACGCATACAAACCCAATTTGAGTAAGATCTATATGACAATTTGGACCTTATGGCAATTTATGTCGATTTCATATGGGTAATTTGTATGGGGGCTAGGTCTGAATATGGACCGATTCTCACCAATTTCAATAGCGTTCATCCCATGGCCGATAAAAGCTTATATACCAAATTTCATCAAAATATATTCATATTTGCGACCTGCAGTTTGATTACAAGCTTTACATGGACACACAGACGGACGGACATTGTTAACTCAACTCAGAAAGTGATTCTGATTCGATCGGTATAATTAAAGATGGGTCTAGGTCAAATATTTTTGGTTGTTACAAACAGCAGCACAAAGTCATTATACCCAAACCACATAGTGGTATAGGGTATAAAAATGTTGGGAATCTTCAGGAAGGAATGTTTTTATATAATGATCCCTTTGACCCCATATAGAGCTGCTTCCCGATCTTCACTTAATTCTATTAAAAAACAAAAATATTGCACTGATTCTTCTCAAATTTTGTTTGTATATATTTTTGCAAAATACAAGAGACTTTACCAAACATGATCAGGATCGGTCCATTTTTGGACCTAGTCCCTATATAGATATTGCATCCGATATGAACTTTTTCATATCTGCAGCCAAAAAAATTAATAAAAATCCCATTCAAGTTTGGTTTTTGCTTATTTTCCATGTCCAGTTAGTTGGGCCTAAGAGATAGGGTTTCTAAGACCGACTATAATTTTCTTACTTGTTTAGATCTTGCAAGTGGTTTTGCTTTTTGATGTGTAAACATGTATACGCGCAGGGGGGTAAATTTCTAATTCACAATACAATCACAAAAACAGCGTAATATGTGAGCGTAACGCGTAACATGTAAGCATTAAGACAAATCGGTGTGACATGATTGTTTGGTGAAAAAATTATGATATGTAATAACCTTTTTGTCGCTGTTTTCTGCACTTTATTTATCACCAGATGTTTACACATCTTCCCTGTGATCGGACTCACATGATTTTTTTATAATATTGATATTTTTATCCTCCACACCAGTGTACAGAGCGTATATATGAGTTTGTGATTCCATTTTCAATAATTAGAAAAAATTCTAGACCCCAAAAAATATACATATTCTTGATCCTTATAACAAGCGCAGTTGATATAGCGATGTCCGTCTGTCCGTTAGTAAAAATCAGTACCACGCCCTTAATAGCTCAGCTGGTTTGCTCATTTTTAGTGAAAATGATTTATTGACATCATCAACAGGTTGATATTTAAACTCATCAAAATCGCTTCAATAGGCCCCAAGTTTTAATAAAAATGTAAAAAAAAACTGTTACAAAATATTATTTTTTCTATTTTATTTTTGTTGTTATTCCATATTTTGTAATTTGTGTGTGGTTGCTCTAATTGTTGTTGATGTGGTGTTCGTTTTGGTTTTAGCATTTGCTTAACGAGTGTGTATGTATCGTTATACAGCACGTGTCATATTAGTTTGGGCTGGTATTGCCCCACTTTTTTAACGTTATCCCGAAATAAATAAAAAAAAAAAAAAATCACCGTTATGGAGGAAATATAATAATAACAAAAAAAATACTTTTTTTTTTTAAATAAAATAACTATTTATAAATTTTAATAAAAATAAAAATTAATCCCATTTTTATATGTGGGGGTTTCATGTCAAGTGCACCAACTTTTGAAACCGATGTCTTCCGATCGGGATGAAATTTGCACCAAGGTTAGTCCTATTGGATAGTAGTTTAAACACAATTTTCCAACAAGATCGGTCCAGATCTCTCTGAGTTAGAGGGGATCAAAATTTGACATTTTGGCCAACCAGGTGTTTTTTTCTCATCCATGTAACTTATTACCTATTGTTCTTAGAAAATGTTCTCCCAAATAGTTTAGATAGCTATTTCTTCAATATTTCGGAAAAAAATACTTAAAAAAAATTTTTTTTTACTTTTTTTTTGCTAAATCAAAGCAATTTTTGCCTTTTTTTTCAAAAAGGGCATTTTTTTCATAAGAAAGCTTAGGATTTTTCCTTTAAGAGCTTTTTGGTCGCTTAGTGGGATGGGAGTGGGATATCTATCAAGATAAATGTTTTGTAACTCAAGACAACGGTTTTTCAATTTTTCACAAATGCACTATTTTGAATTTTTTCCTATTTGTGTGTAAAACCTTGCAAATAAAACTTATACTGAGAAACTAGACAAATTAACCTTTCCGAAGGTATGTAACATACCTAACTTAAATTTCATACCCTCAATACTGTAATACCCAGAATATGTTAACCTCAGAAAAAAAATCGCTTTTTTTCTATAGAAATGTTGAAAAATTATTATTTTTTATTTATTTTTAATAATAATTATTTTAATGTATAATAATAATACTAAAAATAAAAAGATAAATAATTTATTAAAATTTAATCTTAATTGCGTTATATCCATTTATATCATAACTATTTTTATACTTAATTTATTGTAGCTGATGAAGTATTTAAATTTTTAAATACCCAGTCTTTCATCCAGCTTTTTGTCGCCTTTATTTACTGCGTTTTTTGTCAATCCTTTCTTGGCATTACTAGGTTCAGCTGCTGATTTCGCTGCTGGTTTATTTTCTTTGGAAAGAAATCGCATTGAATAGAGGCAGAAAATTTTTTCAACTTAAGTCTTCCATCGACAAGCGGTATAAAAGCATGGTATTGAGCGGTGCCATCGATTGTTACCGCAGCATCGAATCTGCTCTTCAGTGTTTTCAATGTTTCCTGATGATCCTCTTTGCCACTAAAAACTATTTTAGTTTCTTTACAATAATTCTTTGCCCAATGGAATAAAGCAGTCGCATCTAAGATGCGATCTTGATGAGAATACTGGAGGCTATACTTCGCTGCATTTCTTTTAAGGTTTGCTCCATCACAAGCTCCTTTACCATGAGCAGTAGGATGAAAATGCCACTCAGCTGTCATTCCAAAATATTTTTCATGAGCCATAAGATTTGCGAAGCTACTTTTGTTTTTAAAATGTTGACGAGCTCCGTCCGAAACGTAGTATACCTTCTTTACTGTAAATTTAGATTTTAGATATTTTATTATTATCTTCTGGTACTCATAAACTGCAACGGTATCATGTTTTAAATCGTCGGATATGATTGCCATACTTTTGTGTTCCAGTTTTTCATCTTTCATGTAACGGGTGATTTTTTTGAGGTTAGGATTTTCATGCATTAGTATTTGACAGATCACGTGGGATTTCAGACATGGTGCCAAAGAGAAAGATGCTCAGTATGCTTTGACATTTCATCATGAATAGACTTACTAACGAGCAACGCTTGCAAATCATTGAATTTTATTACCAAAATCAGTGTTCGGTTCGAAATGTGTTTCGCGCTTTACGTCCGATTTATGGTCTACATAATCGACCAAGTGAGCAAACAATTAATGCGATTGTGACCAAGTTTCGCACTCAGTTTACTTTATTGGACATTAAACCAACCACACGAATGCGTACAGTGCGTACAGAAGAGAATATTGCGTCTGTTTCTGAGAGTGTTACTGAAGACCGTGAAATGTCGATTCGTCGCCGTTCGCAGCAATTGGGTTTGTGTTATTCGACCACATGGAAGATTTTACGCAAAGATCTTGGTGTAAAACCGTATAAAATACAGCTCGTGCAAGAACTGAAGCCGAACGATCTGCCACAACGTCTAATTTTCAGTGAATGGGCCCTAGAAAAGTTGGCAGAAAATCCGCTTTTTTATCGACAAATTTTGTTCAGCGATGAGGCTCATTTCTGGTTGAATGGCTTCGTAAATAAGCAAAATTGCCGTATTTGGAGTGAAGAGCAACCAGAAGCCGTTCAAGAACTGCCCATGCATCCCGAAAAATGCACTGTTTGGTGTGGTTTGTACGCTGGTGGAATCATTGGACCGTATTTTTTCAAAGATGCTGTTGGACGCAACGTTACGGTGAATGGCGATCGCTATCGTTCGATGCTAACAAACTTTTTGTTGCCAAAAATGGAAGAACTGAACTTGGTTGACATGTGGTTTCAACAAGATGGCGCTACATGCCACACAGCTCGCGATTCTATGGCCATTTTGAGGGAAAACTTCGGAGAACAATTCATCTCAAGAAATGGACCGGTAAGTTGGCCACCAAGATCATGCGATTTGACGCCTTTAGACTATTTTTTGTGGGGCTACGTCAAGTCTAAAGTCTACAGAAATAAGCCAGCAACTATTCCAGCTTTGGAAGACAACATTTCCGAAGAAATTCGGGCTATTCCGGCCGAAATGCTCGAAAAAGTTGCCCAAAATTGGACTTTCCGAATGGACCACCTAAGACGCAGCCGCGGTCAACATTTAAATGAAATTATCTTCAAAAAGTAAATGTCATGGACCAATCTAACGTTTCAAATAAAGAACCGATGAGATTTTGCAAATTTTATGCGTTTTTTTTAAAAAAAAAGTTATCAAGCTCTTAAAAAATCACCCGTTAGTAAATAACTACTGTGCATATAGTTGCTTGGTCGTTATTGAAGTGGAATGCTTGTATCGCATCCTGAAGAACATATTTATCGATTTCTGCAAAATCATATGAAATAACGAATTCACCAGACTTCAAATTGATCTTCAAATCCTTGAAGAATGACCATTGCTCTTTGACTAAAAAGTCATGGTTTCTCAAGTTTAGCAATCCTGTACACATTTCTTCCACAAAATCATCCACATTTAAAATGATTGTTTTCAATGTGCATCTGTCAGTCTGAATCCAAGAATCAAATTTGACCTCCTCTATATATTCTCGATCTAAAGAGTTGATTAAATTTTCTTTGATGAATGTGGTTTTCGGGCAATTGGTACATTCACCTAAGTGGCAAGAAGTTGTTTGCGTTAGGACACATAGTCAATTTAAGGCAATCGCGATAATCGTGTAAATCTTCTGCCGAATCATCTGTTAAATACTTTAAGTTGATTTCCTTCAACATCAGTTTACCATTTTCATGGTTAATGCAAACGCATACTGTGTGAGTTCCGCTGCTTCCTGCTAAAACGCAAAGTTTTGGCCTCATTTGGGTAAATTTCGTGAAGTCAATTTTAACATCCTCGTGTTCAGATTGAAATATTGCAAATAACTCTTTCAGGTTACAGTGAACCATTCTCTTCTGTTATGTTATGAAGATATGTTACATACCTTCGGAAAGGTTAATTTGTCTAGTTTCTTAGTATAAGTTTTATTAGTAAGGTTTTACACACAAATAGGAAAAAATTCAAAATAGTGAATTTGTGAAAAATTGAAAAACCGTTGTCTTGAGTTACAACACATTTATTTTGATAGATATCCCACTAAGCGAGCAAAAAGCTCTTAAAGGAAAAATCCTAAGCTTTCTTAAAAAAAAAAAAAAAATGCCCTTTTTGAAAATAAAGGCAAAAACGCTTTAATTTAGTAAAAAAAAAAGTCTAAAAAAAATTTTTTTTTTAAAGTATTTTTTTCCGAAATATTGAAGAAATAGCTATCTAAACTACTTGGGAGAAAATTTTCTAAGAACAATAGGTAATAAGTTACATGGATGATAAAAAACACCTGTTTGGGCAAAATGTCAAATTTTGATCCCCTATAACTCAGAGAGATCTGACCGTTCTTGTTGAAAAATTGTGTCTAAACTACTATCCAGTAGGACTAACCAAATTTCATCCCGATCGGAAGACATTGGTTTCAAAAGTTGGTGCACTTGACATGAAACCCCCATATATATATTTTTTCTCAACAATTTAGATGTAAGCATTTTTTCTTTTGGGAGCTAATCCCAATTTTCCTAATTTAATATTTATTGTACACAATTTACTATGTTTTGATGAATACAAGGTATTTGGTTTATAGAAAATCTCTCAGATTAGAAACTGTAAGCATTTGAAATATATTTTCTATTAAATTCCTTTTAATGGTTGTTTCTTAATATTTGTCGGATTCTTATATAAAGATAAAATAAATTCATAAAAATTATTTCCCAGAGACTTGACAAACAAATTCACCAGTGATGTCAACCCTTGCTTTAAAACAGTAGATATTATTTTATTGCTAGTAACACATTCATTTATTTGACGGATAACTTGTGCATCGGATTTTATGAATTGATTTTTGTTTTATTTAAGAAAATAGCTTTAAACATAATGCTAATTTTTCGGATATGTTTTATATTAATTGATTTTGAAAAAAATCTAACACTCTGTTTGTCTCGATCATTCTGATACAAATTTGTAGGATCATCATCATGATTATATAGCGTTACAGCTCGGGGTAAGCTTTAGCTCAGGCGGACCGCGGTCCGGATCCGGACCGTAGACCGATTTTATGCGGACCTTGTGTTAACAATACAAAATATTTTACATTATGTAACAAGAAATTCATGAGAAATATTTTCGTCTCGACATCAGCCTTTGGTGATGATCCGTTAACTAACAAGTAATAGGGAAACCTATGCAAAAAAAAAAAAGATAATTTGGGAGCGATTACACAAACAATTTCATTAGTAATATTGTCGTCATCAGCGAGATGCAACAAAATCTCACACATACACTCGTCGGACAGGCTCATCAAATCATTCAAAACTATCAACACAGGTTGTTCGACGAGTGTATGTATGAGATTTTGTTGCATCTCACTGATGACATGAATTTTACTAATGAAATTGTTTGTGTCATCGCTCCCAAATTATCATTTTTTTTGCATAGGTTTCCCTATTAATTGTTAGTTAACGGATCATCACCAAAGGTTGTTGGTATTTTTGAATGATTTGATGATTTGAGGCTTTCGGTCGCTTATGAGTTCAGTGTTTTGTTTTTAATTGAGTGACGGACGCCAACTCGGAGTGCTCTAAATACTATTACCTAGCTACGCTAAGTGTTAAGGTACCTGATTAAATTTGCAAGTTATTTTTTTATAATGGAACCGAAAAAAAGAAAGGTGGAAGTCGAAAATAGACAGTTTTTGCCAGAATGGACCGATTTATATTGTTTCACGCTGCCAAATCGTGCTAGAACAGTACCGATGTGCTTGATTTGTCAACAAACAGTTGCGTTAATTAAAAGCTCGAATATAAAACGACATTATGGGACTAAACACAAATCATTTGCAGACAATTTTCCACTGGGCAGTAATCTGCGTAAATCTAAAATAGCAAATTTATTGTCAAGCTATGCATCGACGACTCAAACCATGAGTCGTTCATTGACTGAACAGGAGAAATGTCGTGAAGCTTCTTTACGTATTTCTTGGACTCTTGCTAAGCATATGAAACCATTCACTGATGCTGACATAGTCAAGGAATGTATGCTCGAGGCAGGCAATGTTTTGTTTGAGAACAGAAAAGATGTTGTTGAAACTATTCGACGGATTCCGTTATCTGCGAGTACTAACACACGAAAAACACACACGTTCTGGCAGAAGAAAATCATTGTGATGTGAAACGGCAGTTACATAATTCCGATTATTACGCCTTGGCTATGGATGAATCATGTGACATCACTGATAAAGCACAATTGGTTATTTTTGTACGTTTCTTGGACAAAATGAGACAAACTTTTGTTGAGGAGCTATTAATTATTTTGCCGTTAATAGGAAGAACCCGAGGAGAAGACATGATGGACGCGGTGATGGATTATTTCGTTAAAAATGAAATAGACTTAAAAAAGCTTTTATCAGTAACTACCGACGGTGCACCAGCGATGGTTGGGGCTAAAAAAGGACTAGTTCACCTATTGAGAACCAGTGCAAAATGTTATGAAAATTTGATTTCTTACCATTGTATCATTCACCAAACTGTGCTTTGTTGCAAACTCAATCTTAATCTCGAGAGAACAATGCAAGGAGTGATGAAAATAATAAATTTTCTTCGGGCAAAATCAGCACTGAAACATCGTGAATTAAAAATATTTCTTGACGAAGTGGATGCTCAATATGACGATCTGTTATTGCATAATAATGTGAGATGGTTAAGCAAAGGCTGCGTTTTACAACGATTCTTCACCATTTTAGAAGACTTGAAGACATTTCTTTTCAAAACTGATCAAACGTCAACAAACGATTACTTAAGTTTTCTAAGCGATAAAGAAAACGTAACTTCCATTGCTTTCTTATCAGATATTTTTAAACACATCAATGATCTGAACCTTAAACTTCAAGGCAAAGGAAAGCTTGTATGGGAGCTCCTGACAGAAGTAAAAAGCTTTTTGCGAAAACTCGATCTTTTCAACATTGATCTGGATAATGAACGCCTGCACTTCCCTAATTTAAAAAAAATCTGCAATGACAACGAGCTTGACGTCGGCCAATACAAGACGTTCATTGAGGATCTAAAATCGGAATTTGAAAACAGATTCGCAGATTTTAAGAAAATTGGGAATGTCGTCGATATCCTCAGTAACATTTACTCTCTGAATCCTGGGGATGAATGGAGTAATGAAGCTGCAAATATTTTCGGGAGTAATAAAGATTCTCTCCAGATGGAAATGATCGATTTCCAAGAAAATACAGTTTTAAAACACCAAAAACAGGAAGTTTCTTGTCAAGAGTTTTGGATAAAATTTGTTTGTGCTACTAAATACCCAGAATTAAAAAAATTAGCCTTGAAACTTCTCACTTTGTTTGGGTCAACATATGTTTGTGAAGCAGCATTTTCTAAGATGAACTTCATTAAAAATAAATTCCGGAACAGACTTGCCGATGAACATCTCCAAGATTTAATGAGAATAGCCTGCGCAAGCTTTACTGCAAACTTCAGACGGATAGTCCAAGACAAAAAATTTAATTTTTCTCATTAATATTGTAAAAACCCTTAGTACTTACTTCTTTTTATTCAAAGCATTTGTTTATTATTTAATAAAATAATGCACCGCAGTATCTCTCTGGAATTCTATACCCCATAGCTCTCAACTTTTAAGTAACGCACGAAAATTTAAAGAAAATATTTTTAAACTGTTTTCAGCATAACAATTTAAAACATTAAATATTATTTGATATTATAATACATTTGATTAAATTAAATTTCAAATATTTCAACTTTATTCTTTAATTTTAATCTTATTGTTCTTTGCATTTTATATAAAGAAAATTTGTAATTAGTTATTAATTTATTAACGATTTTATAATTTTAAATACAATCAGTTCCATACTGCAAAATAAGACTTTTAGTCTTGTGTATGGAGCAGTTCCAATAAATAAATAAATAAAAATAAATAAATATCTCAAAACCCATTCGTTTTATTTGCCATTGATACAGTATCTAAACATATTATTTAAATAGTTCAGTTTATTACCTTCCGGACCGCGACGGTCGTGATTTTTAAAAAAACGGACCCCAAATGAAAGTAGTTGGTGACCGCTGCTTTAGCTTGTTCGATAATTAGTTTCCATTCTTCTCTATGTACAGCTTTCTGTTGCCAGTTTTGAATACCCATTAGCCTTAGATCGTCTTCAGCACAGTCCTCCCATCTAGTTCGCGAACGTCCTCTTCGTCTAGTGTTTCTGATTTCATAGTTAAACAACGACTTTTGCGGCCTGCTATCGTCCATGCGCGCAACCTGACCGGTCCAGCACAGACGTTGAGCTTTTATGAATTTAACTATGTAGGGTGGCCCTTCATTATATGGAGAAAAAAAAAAGTATTCAAACTCTCGGTCTCACCACCTAGAAATATGCGAATAGCAAAAAAACTGAGAAATACAAAGTTTTGGGCCAATCAAATAACATATAGTCGTGCCTCAACGCGATTGAAAATTTCAAGTGTATTTATATGAAGAAAATATGACTTTTTTTCAGATTTTACGAAAATTTCGTTCTATAGTTTAATTTTTCCGACAAGTTGTTATATAATTCGGGATCAGTATTAAATTATCCTTTCAAAAAGCAATAAAACTTCAAAATCGAATAAAACCTCGCCAAGAAATAGCAAATGCCCCAGACCACTTTTGTGCTAAAAAAAATTGGCTCATGAAATTTGATGGCAATTTTTTTAACTTTGAGAAATTGATTAAAGCCATAGTTTCTTTTTGGTCTTTATACTTATTAGTACTCAGATATGAGTACGTTGTTAACCTATTGCGAATCGAGAGCGAAAATGGGAAATTTTTTTGATAAAATTTTGAAAACACATTTTTCAAGTTTAAAACAATTTTCTTAAACAAAATTCAAAAAACTGGATCTAAAACTTTAAGTTTTTGTTAAATACACGTTACAGATTAACTGTATGAATTTTAAATAGATCCCTATGCCAGAGTTTTTTTTTTGACAAGGATTTTATTTTTGCGGATTTCGAGAAAAATGGGATTTTAGTAAAATATTCTGTAAATGTACTTTTTCTAAATACTTCGTATTAAAAATTCATCATTTTTCTACTTTTAAATGTTATATTTAATCTTAATAGCCTAGGGTTTCGAAAAAAATAATGTGACCCCATTAACCCTGGGGTCACATATGACCCCAAGCTAATAAAAGACAATTTATTCAAAAAATTAAAATATTTTGTAAGTGCTGTTGAATTTTTAGATGCGATAACCAAATATGTAGAACTTCCGCTCCTATAATTTGGGATAAACCCGAGAACGTTAACCCATTATTTGCCAAGGCCAGCTTTGGATTTTAAGATATTTTTAAATAAAAATGACCGAAAACGAGGTTTTTCTGTTAAACTCGATGAAACCACTATTTAGAATTTAAGAAAAATAATTCGGTTAACACTCTCAGTGCCACAGAAAAAACAAGCCTTTTTAACTAGTTATTGTCATACACATTGACCTAACAAGTTTATTTTAAAAAAAGTCTCTGTCAGATAAATCGACCTGACACAGAGTGTGTTAAAAAATCCGTTGTCAGACTAAAATCTGAAATTATTAATGTATTTTCAATATAAACTTGACAGACTGTGGATCTTAGAGAAAATTTCAAATATTTTTCGTGGTCCTACCTTAATGCATTATAAATATATGGAACTTTAAAAAAAAATTTTTTTTTTTAAATAACAAAAATATATTTCACTTCTTTGAAGATAAAAACTTAAAAATTGTACGTATTTAGTTCATTTATAACTATAATTCAAAAAAACAAAAACATCTTTATTCTATAAAGTTAATTTTTAGGCATTTGCATATATGATGATGGTCGGCGAAGCAATCAGAGCGCATTGTAGGTTTACCAACACATTTCTCACAAAAGTTTTCACTTTTTTGGTCTTTCTACGAGCCTCTTGGCGGGAATGTGCTTTAGCTAATTTGGCATAGCAAAACGTGTAATTGTGGTTTTGCATTTGGTAACCGTATTATAAGTAATGTGTGCATGTACCATTGCAGTGTTCAGCATTAAATGCAAAGCTACCTTTCGGTACCACTTAACTCCACGTCTACTTGGATCGGCATACGAAGTCATTTGATCAGACTTGTCAATGCCGCCTTTTCCATTGTTGTATTCGATAACAATTTTAGGTTTTGTTTTTATAGTATTAGACTTTATAGGCAACTCTTCAATTTGCGGACCATGTTTTTTCCAAAGCATTTGCACATCCCGCTTATCTTTCCATTTTATAATAACAATTCCATCAGCTTCTTCGAATGAAATTAGCTCACCTCGTTTTAATTTCTGTGTTACAAAATCTTTGGGTATATATTTACGATTTTTTCTTAGGGTTCCTATTATGTGTGTTTTATTATTTATAAAAGTTCTTTTACAAGAGGCAGACTCGTATAATAATTATCAGTGTATAATATACGACCTACGTTAACAACGTCTTTCACCAGGTTTAAAACAATTTGTGCAGCAGCTTCACGTCCATTATGGTTAAATTTCCCAGGTGTACCCATTCAGGTTACAGAGTTTAAAAACCTTGACACCGGCCTCTCCATGGGAACATGGATTCGTCTATCACCATTTCTTGTCCAAGGGCACTGAAGATGTTTTTCTCTAAAATGGAAGTTTTTCTCTAAAATTTCTTGGAGTGGACGCAATTTTGTCATTCTATCCAAAGAATCTGTTTTGCTATTATCAGAGAAGTGCAAATTACTCAAAATATTTTGAAATTTATTCCTTGACATTTTGTTGCATACATCGTTTCTATACAATATATTTGTGCTCCAATAATCACTCATTTTCGGCTTCTTATTTAATCCCATCCATACTAAAATACCAAAAAATACTTTCAAATCATTTACAGAACATTCATCCCATTTAGCCATTCTAGAACTTCTAGTGATATTTTGTTCGGTCTTAGCGTACCGATTTGTTTCATCTGCTATTAATTTGCATAGCTTCCGACATAAAACGATTATAAATGTCAACTGGACTACTCTAATTATCAATTTCTATTTGAATTCCTTTTGCATCTGTAAATTCAAAATGTTTTTGCCTGCCTGAAAACTTTTCCCAAATGATATTGCTAATAGCGTTTGGCGTCGCAAATTGCTGTCTACTGTTTTCGCCGTTATAATTTTCACTAGATACATCATCTTCAATGCTAGATTCGCTATCCTGGTAACTGTCTTCATCATTTAATACCACATCAGGATCAGCAACTGAATCATCTGAACTAAAATCAAAAGAATCTGCCTCACTTTCGCTACTTGGTTCCTCTAAAAAATCCGTTTTTTCGTTTACATTCATAGCGCTATGGTGAGAATATTGTCAGCCAAATATGTCTGACGACAAAAAAAATTAAATATTTACCTGTATATATATATACCTGCACTAGCACTGGCAGACAAATATGACTGACACAAAAACTATTAAGCAAATTAACTTATCTAATACGAAGATCACAGTAACCTAAAATATTTCCGTATTTTCTCTTTCTTTGCTGTTATAATCCTAACGGTACGAAGAGAAAATTCCCAAAAATTGTTGTGGTGCGAGCGGCAAAGTACTGTCAGTCAAAAATGACTGACATGGCTCTGAGAGTGTTAATTTTTATTTATTTAACCCTTCAGTGCTTCTGTGATCAAAATAATCCATTGTGATATATCTTTGCTGCAATTATCTGCTTATTGCTCGCGAATATAAATTAAAACAACTTTTAACCAATTTTGTTATAAAATTATTTCATGTATAAAAACTATCTATATTTTTTTAAATAAAATAAGAAGTTCAACAAATGACCCAAAGCTAATAAAAGACAATTTATTCAAAACAATATGAAATATAAAATTAATTCTATTTATTTTGGTGTATTTAAGGATGATTTAGTGTGCGATTCAAATTGTTTTCTGTAATCACTTAAGAATTGCAATAAGTATTGCCTTTGTTTAATTTTATATTATTATATTCCTTTTTCTGCTTATATTAGTTTCAATAATTATATTATGTAATTAATAAATAAATATATAATTTTTTTTGATTTTTTTTTTTTTTTTTTTTTTTTGATCGTCACCACGAGTCTGCCTGCAAAGTTTCAGCTCGATTGGATCACGGGAAAGCGGTTAAAAATCGGTCCAAAAATATTTCGGCAGAGAAACAGACAAACAGAAATTACGAGTTAACCCTTTCCGTGTCAAAAGTAATTTTAAAAATATAATTTTTACCTGGGATTTCTCACCTAAATATGCCGTTTATTGCAATCAATGCATGCTTTGATGTCGAATATATTCGATGAAAGCAGGAAAAGGGTTAAAATAAAGGGGAAAAAATCGCTTGAATTTATTCTGAAAAGAATTTTATCAGCTTTAGCAAATGCTGAAATTTGGATAATACTAATCCCGCTTAAACAGCGGTTTATAAATCCCATAAACATAATGATTATTAATTAATATGTTGTATTCTTTCGATCTTTCTTTGTTGAATTTAAATTCAAATATTCAACAAAGACCTCGAGCTCGACTATTTATTCATTAAATTGTAATGATTATTATTTTAAAAAAAAATGGAAAAAAGCTTTTGAATATAGCTGTCAGTCTAAACCGAAGTTTTAATTCCAAATATCTCGAAAACACGAGTTAATTTTTAAAATGGGCTAACACCATTGAATTTGTCGTATTCAATTTTCATTGAAATGTTCAACTACTACTCGTAACTTATTGTGTTTTCAGATCTGGGCACCCCATAAAGATTAACAAATAGTTGATGTAATTTTTTTTATAGGTTTATTTGTTTTTAAAAGACAACAACCTTCAAAAAAAAAAAATGGAATATTCCAAATACAAATATTCTTATCGCCAAAACATGATTAAAGACAAGACTTCAAACATTCAAAAGTTGCGTAATAACAAAATAAATACTACTATCTGTCAAAAGGTCATAAATCAAAAAAGAATTAAGATTAGACCGACTCACACATGTTCGTAACTACTAACTTAAGCTTAACACAAACTACAGTTTTGACGTTTCAATATAAAGAGCTCGTCTCAAGAGAAGCTAACTCTTGTCGTATTACAAAAATACTCGTACACATGAAGAATTAAGCTCTTCTCTGTATAAAGTGACAACGAAATGATTAAACAAAGAAATTTTTGAAAAATAAACAAACAATAAATTTTAAGTATGAAATATTTTTATTTAACAAAACAAAAATATTGATGTATAGACAGTTTAATAGTTTAATAATTATAAAGGCACTTAGAAAAAAAATTTAGTAAAGCTATTTTAAAAGCAATTCTGTGACAAAACAAAATATTACTTCCACTACTTACTAACTTAAAACGAACAAAGTCAATTTTCTACCGTGTTGTAATTAAAAAGTTTTTTTTTTTTGTTAAACAGAGCTTAAGAGAATGTATTATTTTTCAAAATAATTTTTTGTTCAAAATTATGTTATTAATAAAAACACAATTAATTGAAATTAACAAAAATTATATTTTGTTTTTAAATAATTTTTTAATTTTAATGGAAAATTAATTCTTTATAAGCTCTGCTTAATGTACTCAATACAGGTTTTTTAACCACAATACTGCTGCCAACAACACACCTATCATGGGTAGTAATTTTGAAATTGCAACATAAGAAGCACCATTACAACCATCTGTATCGCATGTATAAATGCAAGATCTATAATCCATACGATCGCCTTTATTACGTACATAATCACAGTAGTTGCCCAAATCTTTGGACGAGCAAAATCTCTTAGCTCCTATGCCACCTTCGAAACGTCCCACATGCTTAATACAGAACTTGGCCTCATGAACATTTGAACAATTTTGTGGTTCTATGTCGGGTTCATCGAATCGTTCAAACCATTCACCACACTGAAAGGGGCTGTTGGTGTCAGAGGCATCACAGACATAACAATTGATGGCCATCGTTGAACTTAAAGCAGCACACACAATTACACTTTGTAAAAGTAGTTTCCACATTTTGTTTATACTTTAAAAACTTTTGTTTTACTTTTGACCAAAAAAGAAAAGACAAATTATAATAATAACAACAACTTGTAACTTTTACCAATTCTGTTTATGTTTTCAGAGTTTTTTTTCCACTGTTTCTTAACACAAACCAAAGCAAAACACTCAAATGTCAAGCCTGTACTGACGTTTACTAGTTATTTTGGTATTTTAATGGCGTCAGTTATGGCCGGTTTTGCAATGTGACAGCTCTCTTCATCAATTACTCTTTATGTGCAGCTCTTTGTGGCAATTCAACTGACATTGAGTGGTTTTCTCTTATTTTCTGTTAAAAACTCTCTTTTTTTGCATTTGCTGGTTGTGTTTAGTGTTAGGCTGTTTAGGCCTAGCACAGCGACTTTAACGACTTTGTTGGTCTTTTTAACCCTCTGCTTTTGACTTTTTTTTTCTTGTTGTCAATATCTTATTTCCTCAATAATACAACGTCATCAGTTTTTTGTGCAGTTACTTTTGGTTGCGTAGTTACCATTTGTATTGTGTGGTGGTTAATTCACATGTGTTTCGATTCGATTGTGTACGATGTGAAGGAGTTTGTTGTTGGTTGTTTGAGCCCTTATGATATAAATACGACGCATTTAAAAAGGATGCTGTTATTTCGAATTTGTAGCGTCATATTTCGGTATGCGGTCACGGTGGTAATCAGCCACGTTTTTTTTTCTTTTTTGCCAAAAAAAAAAATTTTATATTCATTATATTTTATTATACCTTTTAGTATAGTAATGACTTTCAATAAAAAAAGTCTTTAATTTTCTAAAGGTTTTTGAATAATCTTGTCTTGGCTTTAAGAATATAGCTAACATTTCTATTCTTAAACAAGCATATTAGTCGCAATGTAATTTTCTTATCAGTTTTATTTTATAAAAAGTATTTTTTTATATGATGCTTCTAAATTCCAAATCATTCGCTTAAATAGTGGTAAATTTCCTTTAATGATTCTCGTCGCGTTTAGAAATGACTTTAATTACATTGCAATGCAGAACATTTTCGTCAGGGTGAAAGTACTAGGTCAGTATAGCAAAATCTCCAAATGGTTTAGCTTCTCAAGCCAAAGTTTTTTTTATGCAATTTTAAATTTTTTTCTTACTTTTTATATGAAAATAGTAAAGCTTGAGGCAGTGTTGCAATATTGAATATATAAACGTTGTGACGTATATTAAGTTGATTATTGTTACTTTTTCCTAAAGATGCTATCTAACTTATAGCGAAATATTGGATTAAATAAAGAATTGAATTATAACAACAACAATTGCCTAAAGCTTAACAATTTTTAACTATAAATTAAAACAAAAAGGTCGAGATAATACTCAAGTTTATTTTTTTCTTACTTTTATGTTTATTTGCTTAGTTTTTCAATTATAACTCAAAAACCATGGATGATTCCCCATTTCATTATTCAGCAAAATTGTAGCAATGGCTTAAAAAAATAATGTTTACTAACAGATTCCAGCTCTCGAAGTTCGAGTGCAAATTCTAGGAAATTTTTTTTTTTTCATTAAATAAAGACCCTAAAGGTTGACCCTAAAAATTGATCAGCATAATTATGGCCAATTCACAAATCAACACAAAAAAAACAAACTCATTTTTATTACAAACACATTAAAAAATTCAATAAACACACACATAGCATTCTATTATTATACCCTATACCACTATGTGGTTTGGGTATAATGACTTTGTGCTGCTGTTTGTAACAACCAAAAATATTTGACCTAGACCCATCTTTAATTATACCGATCGAATCAGAATCACTTTCTGAGTTGATTTAACAATGTCCGTCCGTCCGTCCGTCCGTCCGTCTGTGTGTCCATGTAAAGTTTGTAATCAAACTGCAGGTCGCAAATATGAATATATTTTGATGAAATTTGGTATATAAGCTTTTATCGGCCATGGGATGAACGCTATTGAAATTGGTGAGAATCGGTCCATGTTCAGACCTAGCCCCCATACAAATTACCCATATGAAATCGACATAAATTGCCATAAGATCCAAATTGTCATATAGATCTTACTCAAATTGGGTTTGTATGCGTTCATTACATCCACTAATGAGTAGTCCAAAAATTATCCCTTTGACCCCATATAGAGCTGCTTCCCGATCTTCACTTAAATCTATTAAAAAACAAAAATATTGCACTGATTCTTCTCAAATTTTGTTTGTACATATTTTTGCAAAATACAAGAGACTTTACCAAACATGATCAGGATCGGTCCATTTTTGGACCTAGTCCCTTTATAGATATAGCATCCGATATGAACTTTTTCATATCTGCAGCCAAAAAAATTAATAAAAATCCCACTCAAATTTGGTTTTTGCTTATTTTCAATGTCCAGTTAGTTGGGCCTAAGAGATAGGGTTTCTAAACGCATGGTATAGGGTATCGTATAGTCGGTCTAGACCGACTATAATTTTCTTACTTGTTTTATGTATGTGTTAGTAGCAACTTTAAATGCAATTTACTCAAAATAAAGGAAAAAATTTAAATCAATTGTAAATCTGCAAAGCAGCTAAAAAGAAATACCTTTCAAATAACATACGTTTTATCAAAATCGGGATAAAACGGTGGAACAAAACATCATTCACAAGAAATCGCCTAGCCTATTAATATTATGGATACCCTATACCACCATGTGGTCAGGGTATAATGCGTTTGTGCTGATGTTTGCAGCTAACAAAAATATTTGACCTACATAGGCCCATTTCTATTAATACCGATTGACTCAGAATCCTTTTCACAGTCCGTCCGTCCATTAGTCTGTCCGTCCGTCTCTGTGTCCATGTAAACCTTGTAATCAAACTTCTGGTCGTAGATAAATATATTTGTTATAAAAGCTTTTCTCGCCATACAACGGTGCAATTTCAGACATAGTCCCCATACAAATGACACCTATTAAATCGACTTAAATTGCTATATGATCCAAATTACGTATAGATTTGGCACAAGTTGGGTTTGTGTGTGTTTATTACACCCAATAATCAGTAGTCCAAAAATAAACCCTATAGAACAATTCTTAGTCATATCCCCTATATAAAGCTACTTTCCGATCTTCACTTAAATGTTTCAAAAAATAAAAATACTTCATAGATTTTGCGGTCCGAAGCAGTCCTTTTTTCGACCTAGGACCCGTATAAATATAGCATAAAATATGAACCTTTCATATCCGGAGTAGGATGTAGCAAAATTAAAAAAAAATTTGTGCAGCAATTAAAAAATCAATAGAATCAATAGTAATTTCATATAAAATACACCGAATTCGTTTTCCACTTTTATCCCAAAGTTGGCGAAAATGTGAGAACAAATCTCTGGGTGACTTCTAGAGGGGTTAAATGTATGACCGACCCCTCTTAATTTTGTACGCCCAACATTTTTTTCCAGTACAGTAACCCCCTATCTTTACTCCTTCTATGTACTCCCCTGCAAACTAAAGAATATTCTTAATTGAATGTTAAGTCTTTTCTTCCGTCAAAAAGTAATGCAAATAGCTGATGTTCCTTAGTATA
The DNA here is from genome assembly GCA_963682025.1 of Cordilura impudica. NCBI lineage: Eukaryota > Metazoa > Arthropoda > Insecta > Diptera > Scathophagidae > Cordilura > Cordilura impudica. Next base: position 70,836,490 of record OY821520.1, read on the forward strand.
TATTTTAATTTCGTTAAAATGTGCTTCATTAGTGCATTTTATCTAGCGTTTTGCTTTGCTCTAAAGGTTCGAGAAGGGTCAATAATGTTGTCCATTTTCAACAAATTTAAATCTTTTAGAAAAGCGTTAAATATTGTTGCACCCTCTCTATGAGAAATCCCATTAGCCGTTAAGACTGCCCCGACATTATTTAATTTAGCTCTTTTAACTGGAACCTCCATCATTGTTGGTCTGGCTGGTGCATTGGATTTTTCTTGTTTAAAATTTGAATTTACATTAGACACCGTGTTGTGGTTGATTTCCTTTAAAGCTTGTTGCTGAGGACTGTTAGGTTTTTCTGATTTTCTGTTGCCAAAACACATTTTTCTTTCAGTTCTTTGATCCGTTAAGAAGTACTTTTTCTGACATAGAACCTTATTTTCCTTAACACACGTGCAAGTAAATATATCTTTACACGGACAAAGACTAACATCAAATAATTTTTCAGATTCCAATTTAAAATCATGCAATTTTTTTCCATATGACGTTTTAGTACAATTTTTTAACACACTTCCATATGAACTGTACAATTTATCAAGTCGTGCGACAATGCTTCGGCATCGTATTGATCGTATTGATGTTTTCTGCCAAATTTGGACTATCTTATTAGCAACGAAATCAAATGGATTTATTCCTTTTTTTGATTTCAATTTACATTCTTCAAATACATAGTGTCAAGTGCAACACTTCAAGGTACGTTGGAAGTTTATTTGCAGCTCCTTAGCAGGAATAGAATGTTTCCTTAAAATTTTACTCATTTTTGAACACGTTTTTAAGAAAAGTAATGCATTCTTTGATGACATTAATAATTGTCTAGAAAGTTCGTAGCAAACGGTAACAGTAACGGCAAAAGTTCACAATGAGAGAAAAATCAACAAAAAGTCATATGCTAAAGAAAACCACAATTTTTGTTAAAAACTGGGCATATGCTAACGAAGACTAGTATTTTTGTAAAAAAAAAACTGGGTTTTTTTTAGATTCATAAAAAAATTTATACAAAGCCAATTGTTTTGGAATGCACAATTTTCATCTCCTTCGAATCCTTTTGCAGAGCAAACGGCTTGCTGCAGAATTCTGACTTTGAGGAGAGAACGGTTGAGACTTTTATCTCTCAAAAGCTGCTGGCTCTGATATCCCTGTAAAATATTGCGCTTAGAAGCTATTTGAAAAAAACTTTTTGAAAACTCACCCAAAAAGGAACCTGGCGGCGAACGAAATCGGTGAATTTGGAGGAAATTAGTAATTCATTATTTATAAGGCACAAAAATCATTGCTGCCAAGTTACATTTTCTCATTATTTGGAAAAAGTGCTACAGCCTAATCCGGAGGCAAAAAAAAAAACAATTAATAACAAACCCACTCATATTTGGTTTATGCGCAGTTTCTATATACAATTAGTTGGACCTAAGACTCTCTCCCTAAACGCATAGTACAGGATATCGTATAGTCGGTCTAGACCGACTATAATTTTCTTGTTGTTAATATATCCAAGTAAAAAATAAAATACAAAATACTGATCTATGTTCGATTTAATATTAAACATATCACTCATACGGATACTTATCTTGTAGTATACTAATAAGTAATGATCATACGCCCTGAATATGTTTTTATTCAAAAAAATGACTTAAAGAAAGGGGGAAAATTCTGTGGCTTTCTAGAATAACCGCGTATGTCATAAAAACAAAATGTTCAGGGGAGCCAAAAAAACGTTATATTTAAGACTATGGGCTCGATATAAAGATTTTAGAGCCTTTTATTTAACAGTCCTGTAGATATGGGCCATAAATACTTTATATAAAATATAGAATCAAAAATCTTCAGAGGATACGTCCAAGAGAAGGACGAAAAAAACAATATGTAAATTACACTTAAAGTGTGTGCAGATAAAACAACTTATGTCGACAGACGTCGTTTTCTTTGAAAAAGAAAACTATCAATGCAACAACCCATGTAGACATAAGTTGTTGTTGTTTGAAAAATGGATTTTTTGTTCGTCAACAAAAAGTTAACGGGACTTAGGATGAGAATATATGAACGTATCAAGAATAATAGTGACAAAAAATAACAGAAATAAACACACAAGTTTTTACAAGTGGTTATAAACTGAAAACTAATTCAAAATTATTTTCCATTTTTTTTTTATATTAATAACAACGTATGTCGCTATGTGTCGTTTTCTGAAAAAAAAATTTGTCAGCGATCAAACATAGGTTGACATACGCGTTAGTGCTGCAAATTAATTTAATAAAGATTTAACTTACGTCGTTATTTAAAGAAAAAACTCAGAAATGGTCAATATTTTTTTTGTTTTAATTGAACACACGTAAAGAGCGTTAAAAATTCATATATTTGGCATCGTTAACTCAAAACTGACAAAAATGGACATACGCGGTTATTCCAGAAAACCACAGATTTTACCTTCTTTTAATTTTGCTGCAGATAATCTGGAGTAAATTGTTTGAATACGTTTGAAAGCATTTCCTTATATGAAAATATGACCTTATCTTTTGCCACAAGGGATTCAGGAATTACATTAAGTCGCCAATAATATTTTCTTTACGTTCTTCGAAATATTTAATATGGTAATGGTTGCTGGTATTACGTGAATCCGATTTACAAAGAAAACATATATATTCTATATATCCTGTTTGCATTCCAGTCAATATTGCAATCATTTTGAAGTCTGCGCATACTTCCCGTTTATATATATCGTATTCAATTTTATTTCAAAGAATTGAAATATTTGCGTATGTTTAGTATTAGTACAGTTGTTTAAATCATCAAAAGGCAAGTAAGTTATATCTGATAAATTTTCTACCGCCGTTGTTATTTCTGTATTGGCGTAAATCATATTGGCCGAAAATGTATGTGTAGGTCATTACCGCGCAGTTCCTTTGGCACCTACCAAATTTGTAATTTACGCAGAAATAGCATGTATCTGATTTGTGATCAAATATTTTGCAGTAACCCGTGTAATTTTTCTAATTAAGCGTAAAGAGCTTTATTTACAACTTTAGTGTCTTTGGGGTCTTTCGTGACCCCACTGAAATTATCCGGTAAAGATTTTCGTAGAAAACCTTTTCTCAAAAAAGGGTCAAATTGACCATTAAAGAGAGGAGCTAGAGGGTTTAAATCTTCCACAAAAATTATGTTGATAAAATTCGACGATATAACTCTGACAATATGAATTCTCTCAGGCATTAACTTACAAAACTTGTTTCATTTTGCATAATGATCCCTTCTACCAAAAGATGAAAACTTTGACCCACCGTAAAAAAAAACCAGTTGGATTATAAACCCGTACTGTAATTATAAGAATAACTTTTCTTGTTGTACAGGAAAGCACAATAAATAAACAAATATATACTAATATATACTAGCAGATTCCAGCGCTCGAAATTCGAGTGCAATTTCTAGGCAGCTTTATTTTTCAATTTAGCCAATTCACAAACCAACACTTTTATGGTTTATTATTATTGTGAATGATAATAAAGCCATTAACAAACCATTAACAAATTTAACAAAACACGCATAACATATGTATAATGTTATGTATGTGTTAGTACCAACTTTAAATGCAATTTACTTAAAATAAATGAAAAAAATTTAAAAATCTGTAAATCTGAAAAACGGCTGGAAAGAAATAACCTTCAAATAATATACATTTGGTCAAAATCGGGATAAAACGGCAGAACAAAAAGATATAAGTTTATTATAAAAAAATTATCTACTCAACATGTCCTTTCAGAATTATATGGTCGCTATTCTGCTCCAACCAAAAAGTCTTAATTTGTTGGACAGTGATTAGAGAGCTCTTTTCCAACATATTTGACTATAATTATAAAAAAGTTTTACTCACAAATGTTGGCTTCGACTTTCAATTTAAATTTAAGGTCAAAGGAATAAATCAAAAATGTGGTCCTCTTTCCATTCTTAAAATGTTATAGGAGGAATAAGTAATTATTCGAATAAATTAAATTTTAGAAAGATTTTGGACCATTGTAAGTGGGAAAAACTTAGAAGACCAAATATGTTGAAATTCGTAATTATTTATTTTTATTATTATCTGTGGTCACAAGCGATAACCGCCTAAGTCGACTTATGAAGGATTTGAGTTATGTATGCTATCATATTCTAACAACAATTCTATATATTTACGTGAAATCCCCATATCTCTAACACTGTTTATTAAAAAGTTATTTATGAAAACATTCAGAGTCGTAAGTCGTAATGAAGCCCCATTGCATTTATATAAAAAGTCATTTTTCTAAAAAGCATAATTTTCGACTTATGCGGTTAATGCTTGTGACCACAGATATATTAATTTATTTTATTCTTTAATTTTGATGTGTAAACATCTATACGAGCAGGGGGTAAATTTCTAATTTACAATACAATCACAAAAACAGCGCATTATGTGAGCGTAAGATCTTACGCGTAACATGTAAGCATTAAGACAAATCGGTGTGACATGATTGTTTGGTGAAAAAAATATGATATGTAATAACCTTCTTGTCGCTGTTTTCTGCATTTTATTTATTACGGACTCACATGATTTTTTTTATTTAAAAATATATATAAGAAAAAAAATATGTATTTTTATATTTACTGCAGTTATTTATGCATTTGATGTGGGCAACCCCGATAAATGGTTGATTCAACTAATAAAAAACTAAATAGCATTGTGGTAACTGAATAAGACAATTTAAAAATCGTTATACTTCATATGGTATTTTGGAACACATGTTTCAGTAATCACAACAGAATAATGTGATAGTACAGAGGACTACCAAAATTCAGTTAACAAAAGATTCGGTTGTTACAACGAATCCGTTCTCTGTGTGTAACTACCAAGTTCCCGGAAATCGCTTTATTGATGTGTAAACATATATACGCGCAGGGGGGTAAATTTCTAATTCATTACGTTAAAATTCAATTTATTTATTTTAGGGAATTTTTAACCATTATCGTAAGATATATATTATTTTGGTCACCGTGACCAATATTAATGAGAATTTTTTTTTTGGCTATGAATAACTATTATAACAATCAAAAAATTTTTTTGGTTACCATTGAAACCATTATTACCATTACCATTATTGAAAGTAATTTTATTTTTGGTTATCGCTGCCCGGATACGTGTTGTATTTTTAATGTGAGGGATGCGTTTCTAAGGTGTTTGAAGGATAAGCAACTTAAATATCTTGATAAGTAAACAAAATGGGCAGTTTTGTAAGAAATGTCCATTAATTTAACATATTTAATTTTATTATTTAATTAAAAATTGAACTTTAAGTAGTTTAATTAAAGTAGTTCAATAATTAAACTACAAACCCTTTAGAAATGCATCCATTACATACGATTTATATTCGGGTGGCGATAACAAAAAAAATCATGTGAGTCCGATCACAGGGAAGAAGTGCAAACATCTAGTAATTAAAGAATTTTTTATAGCACTTTTTCAAAATCAAACAGAAACCATCATCTATGTATCAGTTATATCAAACAACTGCAGGGGCTCTGCTAATTTAAAAATATTTATTTATATTAATTACAATACAAAGTAAATTTGTATTCTAATTTTGGGTCCAGGGACAAGCCGGGTGACAAAGACCATTTGGCTGGTTTTTGCAGCGACAGACCAAAGCCTCTGGTTGGAATCGAACTCACGACCCCCGCATGATAGGCGAGCACGCTACCTACTCACCTACCGGGGCGCTTGAAAAAAAAAATAATAATAATAATAATAAAAATATTTATTATTATTTATTATTTCAACCGGTTAATTTTTAATTTTCCCTTTTTTTATTTTTAATTTTTCGTTTTTCAATTTTTATTTTTCATTTTTAAATTTTTAATTTTTCATTTTTTATTTTTCATTTTCTATTTTTCATTTTTAATTCTTTATTTTTAGTTTTTTATTTTTCATTTTTAATTTTTCATTTTTTAATTTTCATTTTTTATTTTTCAGCTTTCATTTTTCATTTTTTATTTTTAATTTTTCATTTTTCATTTTTCATTTTATATTTTTCATTTTTTATTTTTCATTTTTCGTTTTTCATGAATATGAAATGAAAAATTTTTAATTTTTTATTTTTAATTTTTTTTTTTTAATTTGTTATTTTTTTAATTTTTTTATTTCTCATTTTTCATTTTTCATTTTTTATTTTTCATTTTTCATTTTTTATTTTCAAACAGGTTATTGCATATCATAATTTTTTCACCAATGCAATCATAAGTCACACCGATTTGTCTTACGGCTCTCATGTTACGCTATTTTTGTGATTGTATTGTACAAATTTACCCCCCTGCGCGTATAGATCTTAATACATCAAAAACGAAACTACTTTCAGTAATGGTTTTTGGTAAAATAGTTATTCATAATCAAAAAAAAAAAAAATAATATATATTCCTCACCTACACTTATGCTCACATAATTAAATTATGGGTATGCAATGAAATGTTTTTGTAGTTTTTCTCTTAAACCTATTTCTTCCGATTCTAACCTTGCTATTTTGTGGAACCCTGCTATGCGAGCAGTTGTTTACATTGATTGAAGCAAAATTAAAAATTTGGGTATTCCCCGAAAAATATGGAAAACCGCAAAAAGGTCATATGCGCTGTGCTCACATAATTAAGTCACCACGCGTATCGTGACCAAATTAGTGTTTTGATGATTTTTTTTGCGGTTTAAATAATAAATAAATTAGAAACAACTAAATTAAAAACGAATTACATTAGCCGAAATGCTATGGGTAAACAAAAAAGTTCAAATTCGGCTGAAGAGAAAATAATATGGGATTATTTCCAAAGATACAATAATATTGCAAAAGTAGTGGAGATTTTGAACTTTTCTCGGGGTAAAATTACAAATGCATTTACGCATTACAAAAAATATGAAACTTTTGAAAATTTTCCGCGCCAAAAACCGAGAAACACGACTTTAAATGATGACAGATGCATTGCAAACCTGAGTAAAACTGATCCTTTTTTAACTTCGTCGCAAATCAGAGCTCAAATGGGAACGGATTATGGCGTAAAGTTTCGTTGCAGAGTATAAGACGACGTGTGCAAGAAAACAATTTGCATGGACGAATGGCCAGGAAGAAACCGTTGGTTTCCTTGAAGAACACTAAGAAGCGGCTCCGAATTGCGACTGACCATCTTGTTAAAGGCCTAAATTTTTGGAATTTAATTGTTTGGAGCGACGAATCCAAGTTTAATGTTTTTGGAAATGATGGTAGACCATATGTGCGATGTGCTCCACTTAAGGAATTAGATCCAAAATACACAAAAAAAAACTGTGAAACACAGTGGCTCATCAGTCATGGTGTGGGGTTGCTTTACCTCATTCGGTGTGGGTCCTATAGTCAAGATTGACGGTATAATGAATGGGGAAATGTATAAAAATATACTTAATGAAAATTTGGCCACCGAATATGCTGACAATTTGCCGCTTGCGTGGATTTTCCAACACGACAATGACCAGAAGCATTGTTCGAAGGTAGTTAAGTCGTGGTTGGCAACACAGTCCATCAAGCTTCTGAATTGGCCGCCGCAGATTCCCGACTGAAACCCTATCGATAACTTCTGGGGCTTAATAGAATGAGTCATTGCAGTACGAAAACCGACAAATAAGGACATTTTATGTAAAGTTATCCAAGAGGAGTGGCACAAAATCACTCCAGGCCAGTGCGCTTCTCTGGTAACCAGCATGCCATAGCGATGCTCCACAGTATTGAAGCAAAAAGGTGTTCCTACTCAATATTGAGGTAAGCTAATGAAAAATGGACTCTCGACAAAATTTATTACTTATTTTTACAATTTCAACCATTTTCTTTCAGGTGACTTAATTATGTGAGCAGCTCTTTTTGGCTAATTTCCAAGTTTTTAATTTTTTTGGAATGAACCAAAATTTTGTAATTTTTAATTTCACTGTAAATTGATTGCTAACGTATAAGAATAATAAAAAAAAAATATATTAGAATTTAAAAAAAAGGGTTTACGTATTTTTGACAATAATGTCGAGTAGCATACTTAATTATGTGAGCACAAGTGTATATTGGTTACGATGACCAAAATTAAATATATATTACAATAATGGTTAATTATAACCTATATTTGAATTCATCAATGTTTAATGGTTAAATAAGACTTTTTCGTAATTTCTCTTTCCTTTTAATATAATAGTTTTAATGGTCTCCTTAATATTACATTTTATGTATGCTTATATTTTTTCGATCTCACTCCGATCTCACTCCTAAGATCTTAACAAACGCCAGACATATCTGTTTTGAAATTTATCATGCTTGATCATTCTATTGTTATTATGGCTTTCGCTTAAACTGTTCCGTTTGAACTTTGTTCATATGCTTGTCTTTGCAAAATGATCATTTAGAAATATATGCTCGTAATAGTCATAAATGGTAGCCCTGTTTAATATAGAAATTAAGTATTTTTTTTGTAATTTTATTCTTGTTACAAACGAATAACAACTACCTGCTTTAGGCTGACATTTAAAAGTAATCTTCACTCTGCTCCAACAATGTAGTCGAACTCTAAATGGTAACATTTACCACGAGCAATTTGAATTGGAATCACGTTTTGTACATTCTACTTATATGGGTCTGATTATAATGTCGTATATAAGATATATGGGTGCGTCGAACGTTTGTTTTTCTTTTCTTTTTTTTTTTTTTTTTGTGTAAATTTTGTTAAAATGTGAATTAACAATGTAAGCAACTTGTTGCTTTCTCGATGTGAACACAAACATTCCTTTTACAAAAACAAATGCCTAAACGTAGCTGGTAAAAAATACATAGAATACAAACTATCGATACTTAAACAATTTTCTCTGTATCTTTTCTTTTTTTTGTTGTTGTTTTCTTTTTACCTTTTCGTCCACGATTACATACTGGTTTTACATGAGTAGACATAGGAGTCCACAGAAAATACAAAACCAAACAGCCAACAATATCGTACGTGACTATAATGACATTTCAAAACAGACATGGTAAATACAACAAACGATATTAACAATAAAGTCGACCCCACTATAGGAACACAAAAGAAGTAAAAGAACATACATAAAACACGCAGGTTTTATTTTTAAGTTGATAAAATAAACAAAATACCAACTGTTGAACATTTTTTTTTTAAGTTTGTCAAAGAAAAATAAAGAAAATCAACAGAAGCTTAAAATAATTCTTTATGTAATTTATAAAATAATAATTCCAAAACAAATATGTACATATTTCTAACTCCATATAACCAGCTAATGGGATCTAACAAATAACTAGAAAGTACTGAACTTCTACTAAAATTGTTAACCCTTTAATGTACACAACATCCTTTTTAGGCAACATTTTTAAAATTCATAATTTAATAGAAACAATATTTTTATTTCATTTATTGAAAGTTTTCGAATAATTTTTTCAAATGAATTAATTCATTGCGAATCTGAATATCCATGAAGATGGGGAAAAAACGTATTGATGTTTGTTGTTCTTTTGTTTTAGATAAAGTAGGCATGTTAAATATCTAACTGGAAACCAACTTTAAATAGAAAAATCCAGATCTATTGACAAGCAAAATAAGACAAATAAAAGCGATTGAACGCACATCGATTCGTTAAAGTTTATTGAAATTTATTTTAGAAACCGTATGTTGCTTTTTTTCTTTGTTGCAATCACTCGGCTGATGACAGTTTACGACAAGATTTCAAAGATCTTCTTCATACTTGAGACTAAAACCATAAATGCAGTCAAAACAGACTCACGGAGAGTCTGTTTACGTTGTTTGGAAGAACAACTTTTTGAGTAAAGTCTTTTACTTGTGAGTTTGAGGGCATTAAACTGAAAACGTACGTTTGTGATTGTGTCATTTGGTGGCTACAGACTCTGCTTATTCTTAAAATTTGTAGCCACAGTGAACAAGCTTTGAGATGAAGGGGGCCTTTTGCTGTTATACCGTTGTTAATTTTCATTTCAAACCATTGTTGAGTCCGACCGAATATTCCGAACAAAATGTGATACCGAAAAAATTAAATAAGCTGCTCCGTGTAGAAATATAGTTTTTTTTTTACTTTTTATTTTATTTAAAATCAACAACACATATTTGAAATATATAAAATATAATTTTCGAATAAAAAAGTACGCTCTTTAAAATGGCGTTTTTATTTTTTGGTATCATATTTGGTTTAGAAGTTAATTTACGATAAAGGTTAATTTTTGGCCTGCATCAAATAAGCTAACGGTCACTGTATATAAATTTTGATATTCCGTAAATAATTAAATATCTAGAAATTTCCACAAATTCAGTCGGTTAAAAAAATATATAATATGTATGTTATATATATTAATATATATATGTATGTATATATTTATTTTAAATATAAAAACTTTTGTTTCCCTGTGTTGTTTTAGTTGTTTAAATATGTAAATATGAAACTTGACTTTTAAAAGTTTTGTTTAAAATTTAACTTCATTATTGGAATGAAATATTTGAAAAATGATAGTTGACAAAAGTTACTAAAAATTTTCGGTTTATGTATCGGTTTTGCGCTGATAATTGTGTTTAAGTTTCGTCACACGCTTAAAATCTTTCAGATTCGCTACTACTACCCAACATAACTTGTATTCCAGTAGTTCAACAAATTCAGATAATTTTTAAACTCTTAAACTTAAGCTTATCATATGAATGTGTTCTCTATGATATTTATTCACGGGATCCGAAATCATCTACACAATGCAAAGTGTAAGATTTAGCCAGTCAAGATGGACAAAATTACGAGGGCGGATCAATAAGTCCGTGATTTTTCGAACTTCCCTCTTAGTTATATGAAATGCAACACAGCTCCCATCAAGTACCACCTGTTAGTAGACGACTACTTTTAAATTTTGAGCAAGTTCCTTCATTTACTTTGCGTTTAACAGCTGTTCAAAACATAAAACCTCGTGGTTTTTTTTAAATGGAAAAAAAGTGAATTTCGAGTGCTCATTAAACATTATTTTTTTGCGAAAAAAAAAATCCGTCAATCAAACCAAAGAAAAGCTTGATAAATATTATGGGGACTATGCACTCGATTTTAATGGTAAAAAAGTGGTTTACTGACTTTCGTTGTGGTCGCACAAATACAAATTACACTGAACGTTCTGGACGGCCAATTGAGGTCAATACACCCGATTATGTCGAAAAAATCCACGATATGGTGTTGGCCGATCGAAAAGTAAAAGTGTGTGAGATTGTTGATACCATAGGGATTTCATATGGCAGTGTGGTTTCGATTTTAAATGATCAGTTTGGTTTAAGAAAACTGTCTGCAAGATGGGTGCCGCGTTTGCTCTCAATTGACCATAAACGTAATCGTAAGAAAACTTGTAACGGGGTTTTAATCAACGGCTGGGGTAAATCAGTCGTTCCCAGGGTCAGCTTAAGGACCCTCAAACCTTATGCAAAGAAATGAGTTAATTCGTGTCCCTCTTCGGGTTACAAAATAACTTTATTTACAATATATATAAATATGTATACATATACAATACAAATGACAGCAATCGTTGATGATATATGTAATCGTTGCTGGCAGAGTAGATGATGACGGCAGTAGTGCTTGCTCGGTGAGTATTAGTGGCCGGTTGTATCGGTAATACTGGCCACTCGGTAGATGATAGCGACCACTTCGGCAATACAGATGGCTTGGTGAATGATGTCGGTCGTAATATTGGCCACTCGGCAGATGATAGCGACCACGTCGGCAATACTGATGGCTCGGTGAGCGATGACGGTCGTGTCGTAATACTGGCCACTCGGCAGATGACAGGGACACTTCGGCAATACTGATGGCTCGGTGAGCGATGACGGTCGTGTCGGCAGTATTGGCCACTCGGCAGATAATAGCGACCACTTCGGCAATACTGATGGCTCGGTGAGCGATGACGGTCGTGTCGTAATATTGGCCACTCGGCAGATTATAGCGACACTTCGGCAATACTGATGGCTCGGTGAGCGATGACGGTCGTGTCGGCAGTATTGGCCACTCGGTAGCTGATAGTGACCACTTCGGAAATACCGATGGCTCGGTGACTGATGTCGGTCGTAATATTGGCCACTCGGCAGATGATAGTGACCACTTCGGCAATACTGATGGCTCGGTGAGCGATGACGGTCGTGTCGCAATATTGACCACTCGGCAGATGATAGCGACACTTCGGCAATACTGATGGCTCGGTGAGCGATGACGGTCGTGTCGGCAGTATTGGCCACTCGGTAGCTGATAGTGACCACTTCGGAAATACCGATGGCTCGGTGAATGATGTCGGTCGTAATATTGGCCACTCGGCAGATGATAGCGACCACGTCGGCAATACTGATGGCTCGGTGAGCGATGACGGTCGTGTCGTAATACTGGCCACTCGGCAGATGATAGTGACCACTTCGGCAATACTGATGGCTCGGTGGCGATGACGGTCGTGTCGCAATATTGACCACTCGGCAGATGATAGCGACACTTCGGCAATACTGATGGCTCGGTGAGCGATGACGGTCGTGTCGGCAGTATTGGCCACTCGGCAGATAATAGCGACCACTTCGGCAATGCTGATGGCTCGGTGAGCGATGACGGTCGTGTCGTAATATTGGCCACTCGGCAGATTATGGCGACACTTCGGCAATACTGATGGCTCGGTGAGCGATGACGGTCGTGTCGGCAGTATTGGCCACTCGGCAGATAATAGCGACCACTTCGGCAATGCTGATGGCTCGGTGAGCGATGACGGTCGTGTCGTAATATTAGCCACTCGGCAGATTATGGCGACACTTCGGCAATACTGATGGCTCGGTGAGCGATGACGGTCGTGTCGGCAGTATTGGCCACTCGGTAGCTGATAGTGACCACTTCGGAAATACCGATGGCTCGGTGAATGATGTCGATCGTGATATTGGGAGCAGACAGCCGTTAAGCCGCTGGAGTAATCGGGAGCAGACAGCCGTTAAGCCGCTGGAGTAATCGGGAGCAGACAGCCGTTAAGCCGCTGGAGTAATCGGGAGCAGACAGCCGTTAAGCCGCTGGAGTAATCGGGAGCAGACAGCCGTGAAGCCGCTGGAGTAATCGGGAGCAGACAGCCGTTAAGCCGCTGGAGTAATCGGGAGCAGACAGCCGTTAAGCCGCTGGAGTAATCGGAAGCAGACAGCCGTGAAGCCGCTGGAGTAATCGGGAGCAGACAGCCGTTAAGCCGCTGGAGTAATCGGGAGCAGACAGCCGTTAAGCCGCTGGAGTAATCGGGAGCAGACAGCCGTTAAGCCGCTGGAGTAATCGGGAGCAGACAGCCGTGAAGCCGCTGGAGTAATCGGGAGCAGACAGCCGTTAAGCCGCTGGAGTAATCGGGAGCAGACAGCCGTTAAGCCGCTGGAGTAATCGGGAGCAGACAGCCGTTAAGCCGCTGGAGTAATCGGGAGCAGACAGCCGTTAAGCCGCTGGAGTAATCGGGAGCAGACAGCCGTTAAGCCGCTGGAGTAATCGGGAGCAGACAGCCGTTAAGCCGCTGGAGTAATCGGGAGCAGACAGCCGTTAAGCCGCTGGAGTAATCGGGAGCAGACAGCCGTGAAGCCGCTGGAGTAATCGGGAGCAGACAGCCGTTAAGCCGCTGGAGTAATCGGGAGCAGACAGCCGTGAAGCCGCTGGAGTAATCGGGAGCAGACAGCCGTTAAGCCGCTGGAGTAATCGGGAGCAGACAGCCGTTAAGCCGCTGGAGTAATCGGGAGCAGACAGCCGTTAAGCCGCTGGAGTAATCGGGAGCAGACAGCCGTTAAGCCGCTGGAGTAATCGGGAGCAGACAGCCGTGAAGCCGCTGGAGTAATCGGGAGCAGACAGCCGTTAAGCCGCTGGAGTAATCGGGAGCAGACAGCCGTTAAGCCGCTGGAGTAATCGGGAGCAGACAGCCGTTAAGCCGCTGGAGTAATCGGGAGCAGACAGCCGTTAAGCCGCTGGAGTAATCGGGAGCAGACAACCGTTAAGCCGCTGGAGTAATCGGGAGCAGACAGCCGTTAAGCCGCTGGAGTAATCGGGAGCAGACAGCCGTTAAGCCGCTGGAGTAATATTTATTGACAACCGGTACCGATCGTCTAAAAAAAGATAGTTCGCTTTTCAGCAATGTGTCCCCACAATGTTTCGTATCGAAACGATTTCTGTCTTCACTCAGCTCAACTTCGCCTTCTTATCCAATTTAATATTTTAACCAAGTGAGAATTCAAATCAACAGGGTTAAATATAATGTGTAATTCATAATACATTTTAATGCTATTAATACATCATAAGTCTATTAATGATGGTTTGGTTGATTGTTAAAGTTGATGTGTAGTTGGATGTGTATGGTTTGACTATTGATGTTTAGGATGATGTGGTGTTATGAACAATGTAAATGCAGGAAGCATTTGCGTTGTTACATCCCCCCCCTGCTTCGGGGAGCGATGCTACTGCGAGCGTTTGTGGCAAAGGTGTTGTTTTGTGGGTGGGCGAGTTTTGGCAAACCTTACCTTTTTGTAATAAAAGGCTCGGCCCAATCGGTAATTGTCGGCTGGTCTCGGCAATCTATTTGATTGATGGACTTCGGTTATATCGTTGGGTTGTGCTGATTCGGTAGTTGCTGGGATATCAGTAGCTGTTGGCTGATTTAGGTAATCGGGTTGGTCGACAGTCTTCGATGATATTGTTCGGTTTTGTTGCTTCGGTATGTGCTGGGATATCGGTATATCGGCGTATTGATGATTTGGCTGGGTTGATGAGTTCACCATCTTCACTACCTGTTCGTGTCCCCGACACTCTAACCTTGCCCAAGTTCTGTTCAGGATCGTCACTTTAACAGGTTGCCTATTTGGTCGTTTTATTATGAATTGACGATGCTTAACATACTTTTTGGGCTTTTTGATCACGATCCCCTCAAGTAATTGGGCCGTCGTGTAGTGGGGGTCGGGATGGTTGTGCGGTCTTCGTGTCGTGCCTGTAGGTGATGGTTTAAAATTAGTTGATGTTGGTATGACAGGAGGGTTTGCAGGTGTCGGTTGCATACACCGGGATTGGGTTGGACTGAGGCAGTGACAGTCTCGGGATAATATGCCATCACGACCACAGTACGAACAAAAAAATTTTCCGGGGTTACGACAGGTCCATCGGGTGTGGCCTATTGCTTTGCACTGCCAGCATCGGTTTGAGCGGGTGTACTGGTCACTGGTTATCCCGCAGAGCGAATGTGGTCGTCCTTCCTTTGTCAGTGCCTCGAATTCATCGGTCATCGCCATTAAGTCATCGAGGGTGGTAAAATCGTGGCGTCGCACGTAGTGACGATATTCGGTACGAAGCCCATCATAGATCCGGTCGAGGTGATTTAAAGATCGCAGTTGCGGATGTTGGCGAGCGAGTGTTAGCAGGCTCAGAATAAAGTCTTTCGCTTTTAAATTCGGCCCATGTCATTATGTGGTCACGTTTTATACGATACCACTTCAGGGCATTGCCGTAGAGGACCCCCAGAAGAGATGGCAGTAGTCTGTCGGTGGGGATTTGGTAGCATTCAGCCAGTTCTTCGAATCTTTCGAGAAATTCTACCAGTTCTGTGTCACCACCCCCATACTTTAGGTTCCATTGTTGGACGATAGCCATAAGTTCACTATATGAGATCTCGGCTCTTAGTCTTCTCCCACGTTCGTGTGGTGGGTTAGTGTTGATTTTTACATTACTACCGGTGGTTGGCATGCTGTCAGCGTGTTGTTGATTCAATTCGTTCTCGCTGGCGGGATTTTCGGGTTTTTCAGGTTTTCCGCATTTCGATTTCGAATTGAGTCCCTGCTCGGGCGCCATTTGTAACGGGGTTTTAATCAACGGCTGGGGTAAATCAGTCGTTCCCAGGGTCAGCTTAAGGACCCTCAAACCTTATGCAAAGAAATGAGTTAATTCGTGTCCCTCTTCGGGTTACAAAATAACTTTATTTACAATATATATAAATATGTATACATATACAATACAAATGACAGCAATCGTTGATGATATATGTAATCGTTGCTGGCAGAGTAGATGATGACGGCAGTAGTGCTTGCTCGGTGAGTATTAGTGGCCGGTTGTATCGGTAATACTGGCCACTCGGTAGATGATAGCGACCACTTCGGCAATACAGATGGCTTGGTGAATGATGTCGGTCGTAATATTGGCCACTCGGCAGATGATAGCGACCACGTCGGCAATACTGATGGCTCGGTGAGCGATGACGGTCGTGTCGTAATACTGGCCACTCGGCAGATGACAGGGACACTTCGGCAATACTGATGGCTCGGTGAGCGATGACGGTCGTGTCGGCAGTATTGGCCACTCGGCAGATAATAGCGACCACTTCGGCAATACTGATGGCTCGGTGAGCGATGACGGTCGTGTCGTAATATTGGCCACTCGGCAGATTATAGCGACACTTCGGCAATACTGATGGCTCGGTGAGCGATGACGGTCGTGTCGGCAGTATTGGCCACTCGGTAGCTGATAGTGACCACTTCGGAAATACCGATGGCTCGGTGACTGATGTCGGTCGTATGTTGGCCACTCGGCAGATGATAGTGACCACTTCGGCAATACTGATGGCTCGGTGAGCGATGACGGTCGTGTCGCAATATTGACCACTCGGCAGATGATATCGACACTTCGGCAATACTGATGGCTCGGTGAGCGATGACGGTCGTGTCGGCAGTATTGGCCACTCGGTAGCTGATAGTGACCACTTCGGAAATACCGATGGCTCGGTGAATGATGTCGGTCGTAATATTGGCCACTCGGCAGATGATAGCGACCACGTCGGCAATACTGATGGCTCGGTGAGCGATGACGGTCGTGTCGTAATACTGGCCACTCGGCAGATGATAGTGACCACTTCGGCAATACTGATGGCTCGGTGGCGATGACGGTCGTGTCGCAATATTGACCACTCGGCAGATGATAGCGACACTTCGGCAATACTGATGGCTCGGTGAGCGATGACGGTCGTGTCGGCAGTATTGGCCACTCGGCAGATAATAGCGACCACTTCGGCAATGCTGATGGCTCGGTGAGCGATGACGGTCGTGTCGTAATATTGGCCACTCGGCAGATTATGGCGACACTTCGGCAATACTGATGGCTCGGTGAGCGATGACGGTCGTGTCGGCAGTATTGGCCACTCGGCAGATAATAGCGACCACTTCGGCAATGCTGATGGCTCGGTGAGCGATGACGGTCGTGTCGTAATATTAGCCACTCGGCAGATTATGGCGACACTTCGGCAATACTGATGGCTCGGTGAGCGATGACGGTCGTGTCGGCAGTATTGGCCACTCGGTAGCTGATAGTGACCACTTCGGAAATACCGATGGCTCGGTGAATGATGTCGATCGTGATATTGGGAGCAGACAGCCGTTAAGCCGCTGGAGTAATCGGGAGCAGACAGCCGTTAAGCCGCTGGAGTAATCGGGAGCAGACAGCCGTTAAGCCGCTGGAGTAATCGGGAGCAGACAGCCGTTAAGCCGCTGGAGTAATCGGGAGCAGACAGCCGTGAAGCCGCTGGAGTAATCGGGAGCAGACAGCCGTTAAGCCGCTGGAGTAATCGGGAGCAGACAGCCGTTAAGCCGCTGGAGTAATCGGAAGCAGACAGCCGTGAAGCCGCTGGAGTAATCGGGAGCAGACAGCCGTTAAGCCGCTGGAGTAATCGGGAGCAGACAGCCGTTAAGCCGCTGGAGTAATCGGGAGCAGACAGCCGTTAAGCCGCTGGAGTAATCGGGAGCAGACAGCCGTGAAGCCGCTGGAGTAATCGGGAGCAGACAGCCGTTAAGCCGCTGGAGTAATCGGGAGCAGACAGCCGTTAAGCCGCTGGAGTAATCGGGAGCAGACAGCCGTTAAGCCGCTGGAGTAATCGGGAGCAGACAGCCGTTAAGCCGCTGGAGTAATCGGGAGCAGACAGCCGTTAAGCCGCTGGAGTAATCGGGAGCAGACAGCCGTTAAGCCGCTGGAGTAATCGGGAGCAGACAGCCGTTAAGCCGCTGGAGTAATCGGGAGCAGACAGCCGTGAAGCCGCTGGAGTAATCGGGAGCAGACAGCCGTTAAGCCGCTGGAGTAATCGGGAGCAGACAGCCGTGAAGCCGCTGGAGTAATCGGGAGCAGACAGCCGTTAAGCCGCTGGAGTAATCGGGAGCAGACAGCCGTTAAGCCGCTGGAGTAATCGGGAGCAGACAGCCGTTAAGCCGCTGGAGTAATCGGGAGCAGACAGCCGTTAAGCCGCTGGAGTAATCGGGAGCAGACAGCCGTGAAGCCGCTGGAGTAATCGGGAGCAGACAGCCGTTAAGCCGCTGGAGTAATCGGGAGCAGACAGCCGTTAAGCCGCTGGAGTAATCGGGAGCAGACAGCCGTTAAGCCGCTGGAGTAATCGGGAGCAGACAGCCGTTAAGCCGCTGGAGTAATCGGGAGCAGACAACCGTTAAGCCGCTGGAGTAATCGGGAGCAGACAGCCGTTAAGCCGCTGGAGTAATCGGGAGCAGACAGCCGTTAAGCCGCTGGAGTAATATTTATTGACAACCGGTACCGATCGTCTAAAAAAAGATAGTTCGCTTTTCAGCAATGTGTCCCCACAATGTTTCGTATCGAAACGATTTCTGTCTTCACTCAGCTCAACTTCGCCTTCTTATCCAATTTAATATTTTAACCAAGTGAGAATTCAAATCAACAGGGTTAAATATAATGTGTAATTCATAATACATTTTAATGCTATTAATACATCATAAGTCTATTAATGATGGTTTGGTTGATTGTTAAAGTTGATGTGTAGTTGGATGTGTATGGTTTGACTATTGATGTTTAGGATGATGTGGTGTTATGAACAATGTAAATGCAGGAAGCATTTGCGTTGTTACAAACTTCAAAGGACTGTTTGGAGTTGTTTAACCACAATTCGAATGAGTTTTTGCAGAGTTTTGTAACTGGATGAAACATGGATCCATTACAACACTCCGGAGACCAATCATCAGTCTAAACAATGGGTTTCTCTAGGTGAACCGGCTCCGAAGAAGGCCAAGGTCGGTCAAAAAGGTGATGGCAATAGTTTTTTTGGGATGCACGCGGGATAACAAACATCGATTACCTTCAAAAGGGAATAACAATAAACGGTGAATATTATGCGAACTTAATGGACCGACTTAACTAGAATTAAAAAAAAAACGACCCCATATGGCCAAGAAAAAAGTTATTTTTCATCAAGATAATGCACGGGTGCACACGTGTGCAGTCTCAATAGCAAAATTCCATGAATTGGGCTACGAATTGGTGCCTCATCCGCCATATTCTCCGGATTTAGCCCCCAGTGACTATTTCCTATTTCCAAACTTAAAGAAATGGCTCGGTGGAAAGAGATTTAGCTCCAACGATGAAATTATTGATCAAACAAATGCCTATTTTATGGACCTCGAAAAATCCTATTTTCTGGAAGGGATACAAAAATTGGAGAAACGTTGGACTAGGTGTATTGAGCTAAAACGAGATTATGTTGAAAAAAAAAATTTTTTTTTTTTGTAAAAAAAAACTATTTCATTCTAAAAGTCACGGACTTATTGATCCGCCCTCTTAATATCTTAGGAACTAATTGAGCTAGAGTTTTGAATTTTCGTACATGTTATAACTGGACCAATTTGAGAGCAATTGGAAATTTGGGAGCAATTGGACAGCTGCCACACCCACTGCCCATTCATGTAAAAAATTTTCGTTGAGTTTGACTACCAGCCCTGTTCTTGAAACGTTGTTATTTGAATAAGAGTGAATTTAAAATCACATGAAATTGAAATTTTGGGTTTCTTGAAACCACTTTTTTTATTTATTTAATGGAAACATATGTTTGAGTTAACAACCATATGTTTGAGTTAAGAACATATGTTATCTAGAAACCGATGTGCCGTATGGTTCTTTATTCAGTTTCACAAAAAACTTTTAAGTATTTTGTGCATGTTTTTTTTCTTAAGTTTATAGAAAAAGTATAAAGAAAAATATTTTCTTTTAAAATAACAACTTATTTGTTCATTTAATTGTTTTTGTTCTTCAATTTCATTCAATTAAAAATGACTTTTCTATTCACTACTGTTTCGAACATATGCAAAAAAATAAAAATATGTGATTTGATGAAAAAAAATTTTTTAATTCCTTTATTTGCAATAATTAGTGCATAAAGAATCTATGTTATAATTGAAAAAATTATAATGGAAAATAGATTGTGTAAATAAAGTTTTTTATTATAGTTATAGAACAGCATCATCGCAAAAAGTATGTTTTATTAACATCGACCACTTATTACGAGTTTTTTTTTTTTTAAATCAGCGCAAAATGTAGACGTTTTTTAAAATCGTTTTTTTTTTCATAAAATTAATGTCCAATTTTTTCAAATAATCACAAGGTTCAATAAAAAACATGTTAGAGTTTAAATATCAATTAGTTTTTTCATCTCTTAAGACCTGCTTAGTAGAAAAAAGGGCATTTGTTTTGATTTCACAAAGCCTTTTCTATGTGAATTAAAACGAGAAAAAATATTCTTATTGAAATTAGAGAACTGCAAAAAACTCGTAGATTTAAGAATTTTTCATTTACGAGTTTTTTTTGTGATAGTGGTTTCAAGAACAGGGATGTACATTTATATTACTTTGTATAATTAAACCGCTAAAAGCAATAAATATATCGTCTAAAAATATGAAAAATTTACAATTTGGTATATTTGTGCAACTTATTGCATCCTTTAAAATAAAGACTCCTAAGGTGAAAATGCAAAGAAGTGTCTAAATTTTCTTCTCATTAAAAATTACGATTTTTAATAATGTTTAGTATTTTTTTTTATAAGAATTATATAAAATTTTTGGAATTTACTGACTGGGGTCAATTTATTTTTTTTTACGCGTAAAACATTCCCGATATTTATTTATTGCGTACTTCTAAATCTTCTTCCGATAATTGAACGTTAGGAGGTAGGCATTTTACAATTATTTGTTATCTGCATAACCTTGAAAAGCCATGGAGTTATTAGGGTATCCAGATCCAATACATTCTAATATGATATGAAAACGTTTAATGAGCTCTAAATTGAGTTCAGTTGTACTTGCCGTTTTTAAGATTATATAATAATACGTGTGGCGGTATTCCCGTCATTGGTATGGCCACCATTAGACACTGCCATGTTAATTAAAAGTCCTGTATCATTTTTGATTTTTTTCTTTTTTTGAATTGAGAATTTTCTTTGTTCCACTTTATCTTTATCTTCCATTCCTGTAACACGCCATTTCTTGACTTCACTTGTAAGATATATGCAGCAGGCACTCCATAAGTTTTATCCAAGAGTGTAGTGGAGACATTTCAAACGAAAGTGCTTGCCGATTTGTTTTTTTTTTTTGTGTATAACAAGATTGTGAAGACTTGTTATCCGATAGTGCATCAATTTTTGTTGCTTATTTTTATAGCAGTCGGCACAAGGAATAAAATCTGATCTTCTATTTCTTTACCTCTGTTTTTATAGTTCTTGATAAAAAAGTTTTTTTGTTTCGACTTAAAGTTTTCCATCTTAACTTAAATTTTATGAAGAGATTTGTAAGAAATTTTTGTAATATTTTATAGTCGGTATAAAACGAAGATGTGCACTGATTTTTTCCACATATGTAGTTCACATAACAGCCAAATATTTTATTTGTGTGTCTTGTTAACCATATATCAAAAATTTCCTGGTAAGAGGTCAACTCACTCATTGTTGATTTTTAACCGAACCCGCGAATAACCGCAGATGTGTGAATACTATGCCATCAACCTTCAATTTAAGACAAAGCTTGCTGAGAAGCTTTGAGAATAAAAAATTATATCACTTACCTAATGAAGTCTTACTTCACAACAAAAAACGAAAAAAGTTTATAATAATTATATATTTAAATTTAATTATTTTTTTTGCACTTTTTTAAAACATTTTTTTTTTTTTTTTCAAAACATTAATGTTTAAAGCACAGTGCAATGTTAAAAAATTTCACAAAATTTTTACATTTTCCTATTCGCTATTTGTTAATCATATTTGCATACATTAAAAAAAATCAAATTAAAAAAGAAATTAATTTTGTCCACCTAGACTGGCTAAAACTTACACTGTTCAATGTTAATAAAAATTTTGTTGGTGTACAGTGCAACCTCGCTTCTGCAACTAATAGAAATTTGACCGAGATCTATATGATAATTTGGATATCATGGCAATTCAAGTCGATCTCAGAGGGGTCATTTGTATGGGGACTGGCCGATAGAATCTTATACACTAAATAACATCACAATATATTCATATTTGCGACTTGCAGTTTGATTACAAGGTTAACATGGACACACAGACGGAGAGATGGGCGGAAATCGCTAAATCGACTCAAATTTACAGCGGATATACAAATGTAAAACTGAAAAAACTCAGATATTTTGGTCTGTGTTTTGATACATGAAATATCTTTCTGCATCGAAATTTTAGTTAAAAGAATTAATAGCATTGAATTTTTTGATATGCTGAAGAAATACAAAATTTTTTAAATCATCGGTCAATAAAAGTATTTCTTTTGAAATACTAAAATAAATATTTTTAACTAGTACAAGAAACAACAGCAAAACGCATATTTCAGTATTCTTAGAAAAGCGTGAAATTTAAGCCCAATCCCAAATGACCACACATGACCCAAAGCTAATAAAAGACAATTTATTCAAAACAATATGAAATATAAAATTAATTCTATTTATTTTGGTGTATTTAAAGATGATTTAGTGTGTGATTCAAATTGTGTTCTGTAATAACTTACGACTTGCAAAAGGTATTTCTTTAATTTTATATTATTATATTAATTTTGTATTTCATATTGTTTTGAATAAATTGTCTTTTATTAGCTTTGTGTCATTTGTGGATCTTCTTATTTTATTTAGAAAAATATAGATATTTTTTATACATAAAATAATTTTATAACAAAATTGGTTAAAAGTTGTTTTAATTTATATTCGCGAGCAATAAGTAGATAATTGCACCAAAGATATATCACAATGGATTATTTTGATCGCAGGAGCAGTGAAGGGTTAAATAAATAAATATTAGCCGAATTTTTTTCTAAAATTATAAATAAATAGTAGTTTTAGTGAGTTTAATAGAAAAACTCCTTTTCGGTAATTATTATTTAAAAATACCTTATTTTCCAAAGCTGACTTTGGCAAATAAAGGGTTAACGTTATCGGATTTATCCCTAATTAGGAACGGAAGCTCTATACATTTGGTTATTATGTTTTAGGCGTCGCTTCTAAAAATTCAACATCACTTACAAAATATTTGAATTTTTTGAATTAATTGTCTCTTATTAGCTTGGGATCATATGTGACCCCAATTTCAAAAGGGTTAATGAGGTCTATTATTTTTTCCCGAAACCCTCGGCTATTACAAAATATTTGAATTTTTTGAATTAATTGTCTTTTATTAGCTTGGGGTCATATGTGAGACCAATTCCAAAAGGGTTAATGGGGTCATATTATTTTTTTCCGCAACCCTAGGCTATTAAGATAAAATATAACATTTAAAAGTAGAAAAGTGATGAATTTTTGATACAAAGTTTTTAGAAAGCGTACATTTACAGAAAATTTTACAAAAATTTAATTTTTCTCGAAATCCGCAAAAAATTCTGGCATAGGGATTTACTTAAAAATTCAGACAGTTAATCTGTAACATGTACTTAGCAAAACCGTAAAGTGCCAGATCCATTTTTTTAATTTTGTTTAAAAAAATTTTTTAAAATTTGAAAAATGAGTTTTCAAAATTTTACCAAAAAAATTTCCCATTTTCGGTCTCAATGCGCAATAGGTTAACAACGTGGTAATAAAACAATACTTCATATCTGAGTCCATACAAGTATAGAGACCAAAAAAAAAAAAAAATTACGGCTTTAATGAATTTCTCAAAGTTGAAGAAAATGCCATCAAATTTCATGACCTAGTTTTTTTTAGCACAAAAGTGGTCTGGGGCATTTGCTATTTCTTGGCGAATTTTTATTCGATTTTGAATGTTTGTAGCTTTCTGAAAAGATAATTTAATACTGATCCCGAGTCTTACAACAACTTGTCGGAGAAAATTAAACTATAGAAGGAAATTTTCGTAAAATCTCAAAAAAAAAGTCATATTTAGCCCATATAAACACACTTGAAATTTTCAGTCGCGTTGAGGCACGACTAAATTTTTTTTGATTGGCCCAAAACTTTGTATTTCTCAGTTTTTTTGCTATTCGCATATTACTAGGGGGTGAGACCGAGATGATTTTGAACACTTTTTGCCCTCCATATAATGAAGGGCCACCACATGTTTTGTTAGTATAAACATTTTTTACTATTTTTAGTGCTTTTATATGCAATTTTATCATACGTCTAGGAGCACTTAGGGGTTGCCCATTGTTTTGATTTCCGGAAAGTAGGTTATGGGAAGGAGGAAAGAGAGATTAGATTGTAATGCGTTGTGCGTTCAACTGGACAATAGACTACAAATGGATGTGATCTCCTAGAAAAATGGGTAGAGCGAACTGAAACTAGAGTACTTGGAATGATTCACTAATTCAGAAGAACATTTCCCTTGGTAGTATCGATACAATAGTGTTATCCGTTATCGTTATCTGAAAATGTAAAACTTGTTTTCATCTGAAAATAAAACGCGTTCCAAAATTCTGGAGTCTTGCTTACAAACGATTTTTCTATATACATCGGAAATGAATGGCTTTTTCATATTTTGCAAAGGATATTTTCATGGATGTCTGCCGAAGGATTCTTTTATTCTGGTACTAATTTCGGAAGCAGTAATTCTGGGGGGGCCACCAGAACGAAGTTTTCACTAAATTTAATTTGTAGTTTTGAACGATGTACTGCACTGAGGAGTGGCTTCTGCCAGTGATTCGATCTATTTCACAAAACGATTTACCCTCATTGGGGATAATTTTTCTCTCGTCATATAAACTTTATTTTTCTTTATTTTTAAATGTAGATAGATACCTTTCTGCTTTTTTACGCTGTAGCAAAAAAAAATTTAAGTCGAAACGTTCCGTAAGTTTTTTCAAAAACAAGTAAAACAAAGAACAACAAAAAAGTTGTGGAAATTTGGAGCATGAATTTAACATTGGCTTGTCACAGGATGATGTTCTCTTTTATGATGCCTATTCATTGGATCCGAATGGAAAAATTAGTTGAAAAGTATACTTCTTGGAAGTTTTTTTTTTTATCAATTTTCGTCTGTACAGTCAACAAAAAATTTTAAAATTCAGAAATTTTGGAATGTTTTTCTCATTAACTGCTGCTTTGAGTAAGAAAAGAATCGACTTGCTGAAAGTTATAATCTCCACTTTATGGACTTTAGCTGATATTAGCTGATTTTATTAAATTTTCAGTTTTATAAGCAGATGCAAAAAAAATATGTCTTCTTCGGGCTCTATATATGTTATTAAATGCGTGCCACTGTATGACCAACTCATTGCTGTATATTTTTGTGTGGACATTATTGGGCTGATGACGGCGACGAGGAAGTTGGCTTGCTTCAATGGTTAAGCAAAGGGTTCAAATGCAATTGTGTCAGACACGAATAAAATACATAAAAATCTCGTTTAACCAGTTTGTTTTTATAAAATTGCGAATTTATTTTAACGATATATTTTAGCTAAATGTAAAATTCTTGTTCAGAAAATAAAGTGGCTTTGATGTTCAACAACAAACATAATTTCCACCCTCTTTGAAGAACATAAATTGTGCAAAAAAACAACAAACAAACAAGCAAAACATTCCATCATGTTTCGGATATTTGTTTTTGTTTTGGTGCAAACAGAAAGCATAGAAAGAAGCACCCCTAGGGTTGAAATAAGTACAGCGCGTTTAAAATACTTCGAGCGGTCGGTTTGTTCATACTCGTATGTGGCATATGCTGCAAGTATACAGATGGTCTCGTACTTGTACCTAAATCCATCCATTCATCTTTTAACATTTTTCATAGCGTCTGCAATGCATATGATGATGTTAATGATGTTGGGGTTTTTTTCTTTTTTTCTATTGTGATGTTCCATTGATATTATATTATTATTTTTTTGTTGTACTTATTCTCTGTGTATTTCCCAGTTTAACCAGGGTCATACCTACCAGCCAACTGACTGTTTGTCAAACTGACTAAGGGACCAAGAGACAACGGGGAAACTGAATTGTATGTTGTACTTATGTTTGTAATGGCGCAATGTTATAATGACGGTGATGACGAAATCCTACGCATCACTTACGTTATTTACGAGCATTGAGTGAAACTTCAATTTGAGTGAAAATTTGAATTCTTTAGTATTTGCAGGGGTTTTAGGTCAATTAAATGCGAGAGAATATATTTAGTAATACTTAAATGTAAAATGTGACCCATGGTGTCAATATTGAAATTGGTTTTTTTAAGAAAAAAAAAAAATCAATAGTTAACGAGCATCATTCAGTTTAAAACAGTTGAAGTAAAAATAAAGAGTACATTCGTTATTATCAATAGCCTGATCGCAAACAAATATACAAAGACACAGAAATCAGATTCATTACGGCTATCGAATTTATTATGTTGTCATGATAGAAAATGGTTCGATCTTATTAAATCTCTGTAGTTATAATCAAATACACAGTTGTTGAAATTTAGAACAATTCGGATAGAGAATTTTCATTCTGTGTCACACCTGGGCGGAATTGATGCACTGCTGAAAAAATTTACTCCACAAAAAGTGAGTATTGGCTTGGATAGCACTATACCACCGCTTAAAAAAAAAAAAAAAAAAAAAAAAACAGGGTACTTACAAGATATGGCGATTTGAGCGATTTTTCCCGAAGACTTAATATAATTTTTTTGCCGATTTTTTTATTTTTTGTTGTTGTTTTTTCTGCATATATCAGTATCTCAATTCGTTTGTAACTCATAGAAATAAATTGTGGAGTCCCCATAACCTATATATATTCTTGATCGATCGGGCGATGTCTGTCTATATAGGCTTTAAATATTCGCCATAATCTGCAGCAGTTTGGTATTGATTTTGGATCCTCTACACGAAATATGTGAGGAATGACGTATGAAAAAGTAAAGAAAATCGGATAAAATTTCATATAAAAAACTAAAAATAGTGAACAATTTTTATAAATAAAGGATACATATTTTTGTTTGCTTGTTGCTTTTGTTATTTTTTTGTTGTACATGTGAACAAAAATAAGCAAAATAAATATGTATGCATCGCTAATAAAAAAATGTGATTGTAGATATACACAATTATGCTCATTGTGTCTAACAATTGCTTGCAATGAAAAAAAGCACGAAAATACCGAAATTTTTGGTCATCTTATTAATTTTACGCATCATTAAAAAAATTTTTGCCATTATAATTGAAATCTAGTGTTTTTGCTTCTCAGTATTAACAACGTTGCTTACAATATTTTGTTTAGGACATGGGTGGAGGGTATCAAATATTCGGCACAGCCGTATTTAACACTCTTGTTTTTTTAATATTAGTATCTGGAATTATCGTATGACTCCTACAGTCTCAAAACATTCTTATAGGGATCAAACTTTGGGTATTATGGCACCGGCTGCATTAAACAAAGTATTTCTCTTTTTTGTCCTATGAAGAAGTAGGAAACTTATAGATTTTCTAGTCAAGTAAGAGAAAATAATGCAATTTTTTAGATCGTAATAAATTCTTCTATACTCAATAATCCTTATTGAAAAATAACTTTGAGCGTTTCCGAGTAACGGCTCATTTATGTCTATATATATTTTTTGTTTGTATTTAGCTTTTTGGTTAAAATGAATAAGAAAAAAAAAAAAACAAAAATTAATTTAAAAAAAAAATAAATTTGAATATCAAACTAGAAAAAACAGAATACAAATATAAATAAAATGACCATTTCTCGAAAACCACTCCAACTGTTTTTTTTTTTCTTTCATGCTCAACTTTTTTTGTTAATAAATCGGAAAAAATTCTTTTAAGTCTTTACGAAAAATCGCTCAAATCGCCATATCTCGGAATTTGTCATATACTCACTTTTTGTGGAGTCTTCTTTTCAACGGTTCGTCAATTCTGCCCAGGTGTGGTGTCTATATATCTATAATATTATTATGCTAGGTGATTTTTTGTGACCGATGTTTTGTTTTACCGTTTTATCCCGATTTTGATAAGACGTATATTACTTGAAAGGTATTTCTTTTTAGCCGTTTTGCAGATTTCCAGATTTTAAATTTTTTTCCTTTATTTTGAGTAAATTGCATTTAAAGTTGCTACTAATACATACATAAAATTATACAATGCTATGTGTGTGTTTACTAAATTATTAATGTGGTTCTAATAAAAATGTTTTTTTTTTGTGTTGATTTGCAAATTGGCTATAATTGATTAGCATACCTTTAGGATCTTTATTTCAATTACATAGAATTTGCACTCGAATTTCGAGGCCTGAAATTTGCTAGTTTATATTAGTATGGATCAATTGATGTTTATAACTAGCTTTTGAATTTTGTTTCTGAATGATTCTTACAATATTCTAAAAGCCATGTAAAACAATATGTCTGGCTTTAAAAATTAAGTTTCATGATGAGTCCAAATATGAAAGAAGTTGGACCACAATTAGCCCTAGTTATGATAATAGCTACGCTACCAATATTCACTTTTATTAGGCTGTATATGTATGTGTACCTTAAAATTAGCTTTTTGACCTAAAGCTAATTACGGAAACTCCGTTATTTAAGACAAAATAAATTATTATAGTTATCAATGTATTTATAAATTTAGGTTTTTTTTTTTGATTATTTAATATTTTGTGGACTTGAAAAAAAAAATAATATTTGAGAAATTTTAGGTAATTCTAATGAAGGCGGATATAGCTACTTTCAATTTAAAGGCAACGCTCATTGAACAGGAGTGCGATTTTTGGCTACATATTTTGTATACACAGTTTAGCCCGTTTTTTTTTTTTTTTTTGAAAGTTACAACACAAAATTTAAAAGGTGTTTGTATTTGTTCTCTAAGAAAGTCCTAGAGGAAAAATAATTAGACCTGTCACGTGTATATGGCAATGCATGATTAAATTGTCCGCTTGTGGCCTGTTACGGAACTAAGAGTAGACATGATAAAAGCAGCCAATTTACCCAGTCTATGACATTGCATGTAAAACTAGCAGGTCCTAAGACTGGTTCCAATTAGTTTTCCGGTATGAAGATTTTAGATTTTGCTAAGTCTTTTTCTGGTTTTAGTTCTGTTTTATGCTTTAAAACTAATATTATAAGAAAGAAATTTGCAGAATTTAGAAATTTTTATAGACACCAGTTTTTATAATTAAAGGAATAATTTATGAGAGCAATCCCAGAACAACCCGAACTGACGTAAAATTACTTCGTTGAAAAGTTGAAACCTGTGTTTTAACCCTTTCCGACCTAGATATATCGATTGTGAGATGTGGTTTAAGATACTTAAAATAGAAATAAACTCTTTTTTTCTGATTTTTTCACCGCGGTGCAGCGGTGATTTTGAGTTTTCTTGCTTTCTCTTTACACAAAAGAGAATTAAAAAAAAAAGAAAGTTGACTTTGCTAAAAAGAATCTATATATTGATGGTTTAACAATGACTTCAATCTTTTTTTTTTTTTTTTTTCAATCGTTTTGCTACTCAGGTCTGAAGGGGTTAAATTTCTTTATATATTTATTTGTTTGAGCCATCAACAGTCAACGACCTAGATGAATTTGTGCACATGGAAAAAATTGACCAACTTTAGGTAATTGAAAGTTATTAGTCCAGCCAATATTAAAGACGAGCTAGAATCTATTCTGGGGTAGTCTGCTGCTTCGTAGACGACTGTTAAATATTGAGTTGCAGAGCTTAAACGCGATTGTACGAACACTGTAGTGGTCGATCAATTTAGGTGGCCACGCCAATAACAGTTAAGAAAATCCACAACGTAGTGTTGGATGATAGTTCGGTTGAACGTGCGTGAGCTAGCTGAAATGGTAGGTATTTCAAAAAGTCCTATGCATCGCATATTGACCGAAAATTTAGAGATGAGAAAGCGGTCTACGGGAGGGTGCCGCGTTTGCTCACAATAGAATAAAAACAGCGCCGTAATGGTGTTTCAATATAGTGACTGGATCCACCACTTCACACCTGTAACAAAGGAACAGTCAAAACAGTGTACTGAAATGGGACTATATTGTCCAAAGACGGCGAAGACAGTTCAACCTCCATGTAAGGTTAGGGCGTCTGTCTTTTGAGTGCGAGTGAAATAATTTTTATTGATTAACTTCAAAAAGAGTAAACGGCGAGTATTATGCGAACTTAAAGCAGCATTTAAGTGATTAAATTAAGTTAAAAAGACCGCATTTGACAAAAGAAGAAAATGTTGTTTCATCAAGACAATTCACACGTCCACTATTGCGATGGCCATAATCCATAAATTAAAGTTAAAATTTCCTCTATTTCCAAACTTTAAAAAATGACTCCTTGGTAAAATATTTGCCAAGAGTGAAGAGGTGGTATCTGCGCTTAATGGGTTAGATACTTCTCACTTCAAACTGGGAAAAGTGTATCAAGCGAATAGGAGATTATGTTGAGAAATAAAGAAAATTTCTTTAAAATTTATTGTGTTCTTTGCCAGGTCGGGTTGTTCTAGGACCGCCCTCATAATGGGCCGATTTGATTGAAATTTGTGTGTATAAACCATAAAAACAAAGATTTTATTCATGCATTCATTCCTTATGCATATGAGTTTTGAATCTCTCCGTGACTGTGCGTGACTATTTTAAAATTAATCTTTGGGCACAACAAGTCTATGGATAAAGCTTCAGTTCGATCGGATGAGGGGAAATGGGGTTTAAATCACTCCGTGACTGTGCGTGACTATGTCAAAGTTAATCTTTTTTCACAGCAAGTCTATTGACCAAGTTTCAGATTGATTGGATGAGGGGAAATCCGCTTTAAGTCTCTCCGTGACTGTGCGTGACCATGCGTGACTAAGTCAAAGTTAATCTTTTTTCACAGCAAGTGTATGGACCAAGTTTCAGATCGATCGGATGAGGGAAATGACATTTGGATCACTCCGAGACTGTGCGTAACCATGTGTAACTGTGCGTGACTACTCCAAAATTAATCTGTAGTCACAACAAGACTATTGAGCAAGTTTCAGATCAATTGGATAAGGGGGAATGGGGTTGACCCACGACAGACAGACAGACAGAGAGTATAAGTTAAAAGATAAAAGAAATTTCCATAGTATTGTTTAATAAATTTTACCGCTTAATTAGAATTGGAAAATTTTATTTATTTCAAAGTTTACGGTAATAAAAATTTTACAGTCTGATCTTTAAAAAGAAAAATTACTCATACGGTTCCATTAAAAGTCATTAAAATCTACGAACATTTAAATTTATTTCCGAATTAGAAACGTTAGTTACAAGTAAAACATTTTTTAATTTTATTTTTTTTTTTTTTTGGAAAAAGTAAAACCTAATACCTATTGAAACTACTGATTTATTCACACATACACAGAAATCAAATTCATTGTGGCTACCGAAATTTTTGCCAACCGAATTTTGGTGAAAATGGCTACCGATTGAAATTAAAATTAAAATAATTGAAAATGGTTTGTTAATGCAATCGAAAATAGAGAATAATTCGGTTTACTAGTTTGTTTTCTGTGTGCCATAGAGCTCACCAAAACTGCTCTACAAAAGCACATATATCTCTTTATATCCTTCACAATAATCAAAAACAAAATTTGTTGTAAAATGTAATCAATGCTAAATGAATGGAATTGAAATTATTCAGTTATTTGCTATGAAATGAAACGAATAGACAACAACAACTGTATATAATTTCATGTACATAATTACAATATGAATTTCATAATTTTAAGGTAAATTTGATAATAAAAAATTAAAAATTTCATGATCCAGCAATACAAAACTGACTTAAAAAATTAGCAATGAATGGTTATTAACCCATGACATGAGTTATCGAATATCAAAATTTCATACTGTTTAAGTATCAAAAAGTTATAGTTCTGTAAATGCAATTTTTTTTAGGGGTTTAAAGATATGACATAAATTGTCTTGTTAAAGAAAAATTATCAAATTTCGACCTAAACATCAAAAATATTTAGTTCATTAATGTTGTTTGAGTCTCTATTCACTTAAACTGTATTCTGAATTTGCATAAAAGAAAGTAAAAAAGTTGTTTGCCCTATGTTCATGGTTGATTTAGAGTTCCAGCTTTTCATAAATCCTTTTTAGCTCTAAAATGGGGTTTTTGTTTATCATGGGTTAACTAAAAGTAACACCTTAAAATTTAAAACAAAAAAAAAAAAAAAAAAAAAAAAAAACAAAAACACAATAAACATAAAGATACTCCTCGTACATACCATAAACTCTGAGCAACTGACAGACCAAAATATAAAGAGAGTATGTACAATGTACATTGTACATGCGTCAAGGCACACGTGTATACAATTAAACCCGGGTTTTGAAAGCATAATACCACAATACACATTGTGAGCTACGTGGCACCTACACAAAGTGAAAGGTAGAAGATAGAAGTAACAAAAAAAAAAAAACATTATTTAAAAGGTATTTGAAAATTGACTTGAAGTGAATGTAAGTAAGAAGGTCTGTGTTTTTAGTAATTTAAAACTTGATATTGCTTAAAGGTTTTATATTTTGATACGATGACATGTATTGTTTTTTTTTTTATTTATTTATTTTGAGGTTTTTGTGGTATAAAAAAAAAATAAGTAGCATAGAAAGTTTGTTTTAAAACCGGATTTTTAGTGTAAACTTAGTTAAGCAGGCGTTCTCAAACAGGAGAACCTCTATTATAAAAAACTCTTTATATAAATTTAATGCTGAAACTGTAATATGAATAAAATTGTAATTGAAAAACTTTGCCATAAACACAACATATTATATTTGTTGAAAAATCGCGACATAAATCGCGATGTAAAAATGTTCCGATAAATAATAATGTATTGGCAAAAAAAAAAAGGAAGAGTATAAGTGTGAATAACTAAAAAAGTAATGATGATTTATAATCTATAATATTAATAGGCTGGCCGATTTCTTGTTACCGATGTTTTATTCTACCGGTTTATCCCAATTTTGACCAAACGTATATTATTTGAAAAATATTTCCCTTTAGCCGTTTTGTAGATTTACAGATTTTTAATTTTTTCCCTTTATTTTGAGTAAATTGCATTTAAAGTTGCATAAAATAAAATTATACATATAAAATAAAATTATACATATGTTATATGTGTGTTTATTAAATTTGTTTGTGTGATTATTAATGGATTTATTTTCTTCATTCACAATAATAACAAGTAAGAAAATTATAGTCGGTCTAGACCGACTATACGATACGCTATACCATGCGTTTAGAAACCCTATCTCTTAGGCCCAACTGGACATAGAAAATAAGCAAAAACCAAATTTGAGTGTTATTTTTATTAATTTTTTTGGCTGCAGATATGAAACAGTTCATATCGGATGCTATATCTATATGGGGACTAGGTCCAAAAATGGACCGATCCTGATCATGTTTGGTAAAGTCTCTTGCATTTTGCAAAAATATATACAAACAAAATTTGAGAAGAATCAGTGCAATATTTTTGTTTTTTAATAGATTTAAGTCAAGATCGGGAAGCAGCTCTATATGGGGCCAAAGGTATCATTTTTGGAGTACTCATTAGTGGATGTAATGAACGCATAGAAACCCAATTTGAGTTAGATCTATATGACAATTTCGATCTTATGGCAATTTATGTCGATTTCATAGGGGTAATTTGTATGGGGGTTAGGTCTGAACATGGACCGATTCCCACCAATTTCAATAGCGTTCATCTCATGGCCGATAAAACCTTATATACCAAATTTCATCAAAATATATTCATATTTGCGACCTGCAGTTTGATTACAAGGTTTACATGGACACACAGACGGACGGACGGATGGACGGACATTGTTAAATCAACTCAAAAAGTGATTCTGATTCGATCGGTATAATTAAAGATGGGTCTAGGTCAAATATTTTTGGTTATTACAAACAGCAGCACAAAGTCATTATACCCAAACCACATAGTGGTATAGGGTATAATAAACCAAAATAGTGTTGGTTTGTGAATTGGCTAAGTTGAAAAATAAAGTTGTTAGAAATTGCACTCGAATTTCGAGCGCTGGAATCTGCTAGTATATAAAATTGGACTAAATTTACAAAAAAAAAAAAAAAAAAATAAATAAATAAAAAATTATAATAATTATAAAGTCCCATGTGTTGAAAAATTTGTATTTGTTCGAAGGATCTTTTACAAAATTTTTATTAATAGCATGAATAACACGAACAACATATATTTGTTGGAGTTATTTTTTAAAATTTCTAATATGTTTTCTATTGAAGAATACTCATTTGGTCTTTTCAAAATTTTAAGTATTTTCTAATATGAAATTTATTCGAGTGATTATTATAACTAGCAGATTCCACCCCTCGAAATTCGAGTGCAAATTCTAGGAAATTTTATTTTTTCATTAAATAAAGGCCCAAAGGTGTGCTAATCAATTATACGCAATTCACAAATCAACACAAAAAACAAACTCGATGATAATTTTTATTCCAAACACATTAACAAATTTAATGAACACACACACAGCATTGTATAATTTTATGTATGTGTTAGTAGCATCCTTGCATTTACTCAAAATAAAGTAAAAACGTTAAAAATCTGTAAATCTGCAAAACGGCTAAAAAGAAATACCTTTCAAATAATATACGTTTGGTCAAAATCGGGATAAAACGTTAGAACAAAACATCGGTCACAAGAAATCGCCTAGCCTATTAATATTATAGTTATGAATAATAATCCAGCTGCGTGAGAGCCTTAATTGACGTTTGCGAAAACATAAGACGTGACATAGACGGCAGCAAAATAACCTTCCTTGTACTTCTAGATCATTCCAAGGCGTTTGACACAGTTGACCATCAAACTCTCTGTATGAAGTTAAGACGTTTCTTTAATTTTTGCTCAACATCAATGCTTCTTATTTCTTCTTATCTCACATCCCATATACGTAAACAGCAAATCATCTGAACCTTTAAACGTTATAAAAGGTGTAGCGCAGGGATCTGTATTAGGGCCACTTTTGTTCTCAACTTATATCAATGATTTACCAGATTATCTTCCTCATTGTAAGATACACATGTACGCTGACGATGTACAACTCTTTCTGAGCACCTAAATTGAGTTGATAGATGAAAATATAGAAAAAATAATTTTTGACCTTAGTCAATTGTACAGATGGGCGTAAGCAAATGTTTTATGCATTAATCCTAGCAAGTCAAAATGTCTGCTAATACGCAAACGAAATGCAAATCCAGAGTTTGGGAATGAAATAGTTATCAACGGCGAGAGAATTGACTTTGTTACAACAACAAAAAATCTTGGAGTAACTTTTAATAACACTCTAACTTGGTCGAACCACATAAATACGATTGTTGTTCAAACTTATAGGAAGCTCAGAACTCTATGGCACACTCAATCTTTCACACCCTTAAATATAAGAATACTTCTAGCCAAAACGTATTTAATTCCCGGCATTTTATACGGGTGTGAAATGTTTGCAAGTTGTGATTTATTTATTTATTTAAAGGCAAACTAAATGTTTTATATAACAGCATAATTAGATATTTTTTAGACTAGGAAGTTCTGCCTTAACATCCTTCTTCACGAATTAGCTTTTCGGCGTATCAATTGAAAATCTGATGAAAATTTGAGTTCTCTTGTTTTTTCATGAAGTTATTTTCACCGCAAAATCATTTTACCTGTACGAAAATTTCCGGTTTGCCAGATCAAACTAAAGAAAAAATTAATTCTACCTCGTCATCGTTATTTGGTATCTGAATGGCATTCCTACATCAGCGCTATACGTCTTTGGAGTATGCTTCCACAATCTCAGCAACTTAACAGCAACGCTTCAAATTTTAAAAAATTCCTTTTTGAAAATTTTGTCATAACAATATTATTAATTAATTAAATTTACTTAATTTTTTTTTTTTTTTTTTGTAATCTTCCATTGTTTTCTTGGTTGTTCCTCAACATTTTTTCTTAAATATTTTCTGTATTTTTGTAATTAAATATGTACGAGGGCGGATTGATATGAAGCTACCTAAGTAGGAAAAAAAACATTTTTTATTTTCAAAAACCATTTATTTCCCAACATAGTCTCCATTTACTTTGACACACTTAGTAAGAGGATATTCCAAATTTTTTCTACCATCTGAATAATACGATTTCGGGAACCCCTCAAAATACGCGTTAATTTCGGTAATCACTTCTTCGTTTAAGATGAATCTTTTTCCTGCGAGCCATTTTTTCAAGTTCGGAAACAGGAAAAAGTCACTAGGAGCTAAATCTGGATGATCAACCAATTCGAAGTGTATTTCACGTAATTTTAGCATCGTATCTAATGCTGTGTGAACCGGTGCGTTGTCTTGAAGAAAGAGCACTTTTTTCTTCTTTAAATGTGGTCGTTTTTCTTGACTGCATCAATCAATTGATCCAATAATGCACGATAATACTTTCCTGTGATTGTGGAACCTTTTTCAAGATAATCGATGAGCAATATTCCGTGTGCATCCCAAAATACAGTGACCATAACCTTGCCAGCCGATTTCACTGCCCTTGCATTCTTCGGAACACTTCCACCAGCTTCCACCCATTGTTTCGATTGATTTTTGGTTTCAGGTGTGTAGTGGTGGACCCACGTTTCATCAACAGTTATTAATCGACGCCAAAAATCAACAGGATTACGCTTTATCATGTCCAAACACCGCTGTGAAGTGGTCTGTCGAACTCGTTTTTGTTCTACACTGAGCAAACGCGGCGCCCACCTTGCCGATAACTTTTTCATATGTAAATGTTCATGCAAAATGTTGAACACATGTTCATATGATATGTTTACCATTTCAACAATCTCACGCAACTTGAGTCGGCGATCATTCATAACGATATCGAGGATTTTCTTGATATTTTCTTCAGTAACCACCTCTTTTGGCTTTCCTGTTGATGGTATTGTTGCAGTGCTTGTTCGGCCGCGTTTAAATTCAGCAGTCCAATATTTTACCATGTAATCTGACGGAGCAGACTCACCGTAATGTTTATCGAGCTTTTCTTTTGTCTGTTTCGCCGTTTTCCCTTTCAAATAATAGTGTTTAATCACTGCACGTAATTCGCTTTTTTCCATTTTTCAAGAAACACAAAAGTTGCTTACTTCAAACGACTACAACAAACAAACTAATCGATGAATTTGGGTGACATTTTAACAGCTGACGTTTGACAGATCGTAATTTTAAAAAAATGTTTTGTGTTTGTGCTGCCATCTAGCGCTAGGTAGCTTCAATATCAATCCGCCCTCGTATGTATTTAGTAACTAACAATTGTCATGCCTTAGCATAATTATTCCTGTACTGTAATTATAAGATTTATTCCTGTTGTACAGGATAACAAATAAATAAATAAATAAAAATTAAATAATGCCATATACTAAGGTTTGCCTTTCAAACTTTTTTCGGAACTTCAGCCTTTGAAAGGTTTGTCAATTCCCTTTGTAGCAGTGATCCTTTATTAAAGACAACATTATTTGCAGGATATTCATTTTTATAACTTTTCTCCTAAAATTTGACCAAAAAGTTTGAATCGGTCTTGGGGTTGGATTTCTTTTAATACAAATTAGAGTTTAGACTTTTTAAGTTTTCAATTGCAGCGTTAGTGTAATTAAATACGCTAAATCGGCCAGAACTTCATTTTGTCTTGTTGATAGTATTTTTCTATAAATTTCTGAAGAGCTGGGTCAGATTATTCATTACAAATTTATTTATTTATTGAGTCTCTGAATACAATATGTTCCTTACAGACTAGCAGCTCATTACTAAAATTTCAACAATTTATTTAAACAAGTTTTAAGCTCATTGGTAGAAATACTTAAATCTAATTCATTGCAAATACTATTAAATAATCTCATAGATTTGGTTAAACGTTCATTACGGCCATATTTAGTTCTACGAAATTCAATAAGAAAAAAATTGTTTCTTCTCAATTTGAGTAACCAAAAATTTAAATAAATGTAAAAGATCAGGGCAATCAATTAAACCACAAATTATGCCACTCAAAAATCTTAATGAGTGCATTTTCCTTCGATATTCAACAGATTTCATAGAAATCCAACTACATCTGTGCTCATATGATATGAGAGGGGTTGAAAAATGAAAAGACGAAGAAGTGAACTTTAAAAATTTGACTTGCATTTTTTCCCACGATTTATGTGGACGCTAGCATAGGGGCTCTAAATAAATGTAGCATATTCCAATCTCTACCATAAAAAAGACGAAAATATTATTTTTTTTCGCAATTATAATCAAACAGATTACCAATATTGCGCCGAATAAATCCTAAGAACGATGTAGTTCAAGTGACCACTGAAGACAAATTTAGTATCAAATATTACACCTAAGTCCAAAATTTCATCCACAGAAAATAAAACTTGACCTCCAATATTAACTTGAGA
Source organism: Cordilura impudica (assembly GCA_963682025.1). NCBI lineage: Eukaryota > Metazoa > Arthropoda > Insecta > Diptera > Scathophagidae > Cordilura > Cordilura impudica. Next base: position 70,875,174 of record OY821520.1, read on the forward strand.
TAACAAAATATGATGACATCTATGAAAAGCCATTAAAAGATATTTATCAACATTAAAAGGAATGCCATTTCGTTCAGACCACAAAAATACTCTATCCAAGTCATTCTAAAGATCAATAGTCTCCATTATGTTATAAATAGACTTAAAAATTTGGGGATCATTCGCATACATAAGATATTTTGAATTTTTAAAATAATTACAAACTTCATTAACAAAAATATTAAAAAGCAATGGACCTAAGATACTGCCTTGCGGAATACCAGAAGTTGGAAAGAAAAAATCTGAACAAATTCCTTCATTTGAGACATTACGGATTCTGCCACTTAAATAAAAGCGAAACCATCTCAGTATTTCAGAATGAAACCCAATTTTAGACAGCTTTAATAGCAGCAATTCATGCGGTACACGGTCAAATGCCTTAGCAAAATCGGTGTATAATGCGTCAATTTGCACAGCCTTTTGAAAATAGGCCATACAATACTTAATAAAAACAGCCAGGTTTATAGTAGTTGATCTACCAGCCATAAAACCATGTTGAGAACAAGATATATAACGTTTCAGTTGGAAATATAATTTATCATAAACTCAAAGACTTGGGCAATATTTGTTAACTTAGAAATTGGTCTATAATTATAAACCTCATTCCTATTACGCGTAATTCCATGCATAAGTCAACCTTAGTTCCAATTTTAAAATGTTAATTTAAATAGTTTTTATTGATACCATTTCATAGAAAACCTTAACAAAATATGATAATAGTTTGTTAGATGTTTTTTTATAGCCCCTTTTTTTCCAGTAAGAAAGGAAAAGTATAATTAACTAATTTTAAAAATAAAGGCCGTGTCATGTCTGTCACAAAATACTTCTTTTTACTATAATATATTTTAGATTTCATGTTTTTTATATCCTTTATTAATAAACTAGCTCTTATATTAACTATAGACAACTGTTTTTTTATTTGTCATACAAATAACTTCAGAGCTTTTCTGTGTTTTACAAACATTCTCTAAAATTATTTCCGTTTGTTGTCATGTCTGTCATGATGCTTTTTTCCCAATTATTAATTAAAATAATACTGTCTCACTATTTCCAATGGTAAATATGTTGGTCAGGTCCGTCTGCATAATTTAATGTATAATTTACTATATAATATTGGATTAGAAAGATCAATGAATGTCATGTGTGTCACTATGAAATTAGCCTTAACTGACTTAAGAATAGGAAATATTGTTATATTTTTCCATTTTTTAATAAAAAAAAATGCCCAGTCTTAAAGCGCTTTAACAGCTTATCCTCGTTTAAAAATATTGGTTCACTGATAGCACGTTCACTTATGACTAACCACAATAAAACCTTCCCTGGGAACTACATCTTATAAATATATTGGAGCTTTTCAGGGTCTTCATGACTAAAAGTTAAAAATAATATTCTGACAGCAATTCGTTGCCTTCAACTGTCATCCATCACACATTTAAAGTGAGAGTAAGCGAAGTTAAAACATTGCGAAAATTTACCCAACTTGCATTGATCATTTTTATTTGATCTGGGCAAGCTTTTTTTGAATGCCCATGGATTGTAGATATATTTTTTTATTGTGTTTCGGCGGCATTCGAATCTTCTTCTTCCTAACTTGTGGTAAGATTTTCCTTTATGGCCATAAAGGCCTATTGACTATTCCGGCCGAACTACTACACGATTTATGTTATTCCCTACTAATTTAACTACTATATAAATTAAATTATTTTTCATCTCATATTCCTAAAATGATAAATTATTATCTACAAAATTAACTAATAATTTTAGCACGCTCTAATTCATTAAGTGCCATTTTTTAAATGAGAACTAGAGACTATAGGTTTATTTTCATGAACACACAACGAACTAACAAGATATTTAAACGGTATCGGGGAATTCCTTAACGACCAGCATTCCTTTTGCTTTTAGGTATCGTTAACTTTTAATAGCTCTTGCTATAAAAAAAAAGGTTCAAAAGCACTAAACCAATCTGAGTTTTCCGATGTGAAATTGTCCATATATTAAGATTATGACCTTCTTGCTCTAAAGGATGGTAAACTTTCTAATTTAAATAAAGTTGTTCTTGACTGTAAAATTCGGCTTCAAGAAAACTTAAGATTTAGATAAATTGTAATTGCACTGACTGCAAACTACTCTTATAAATCCCAACTAATCTCTCGTTATAAAAGCTGTAAAAAAAAACCCATTCAATGGTCTTCAAGGATCCAATCATCGATATTTTTTGAAGGGATAATAGGAATTAATTAAGGAGGTCCATAACAAAACGCAATAATTACACTTTTAAGTTTTTACTTTTTTTGACTAAATTCATTTCTACATATTGAAATCTATTTGCCCATTGTTATAAAACATACATAATTTTACTGTAATTCAATACCAAAAATAACTATTTAGACCAAAATGAAACTATTACAATATATATCCTACTGACTTTAATTTCATTTATTCATTTTTCCAAAAAATTGTTCTGGTGGAATTATTGCTTTTTCTTATGGACCTACTCAATTGTAGTAGATGAAGTTTGTGATCTGATCGTTAAGTTTTTAAAAACATGTTCAGTAAAGTAATTATTAGTTCCATGCAGTCGTTTATCAGATCGATTCAGGTGTGAAATTATCGTTTTATTACGAGAACATCCTCAAAAGTTTTATTTGGTTGTTTAATTTTTAGGTTCGTTAGGCAATTTAGTAAAACTCAGCATTTACAGAAATTTTAAAACTAACTTTTAAAATCAATCCCAATTATTTATTTTGTTAAATCATTGACAAACCCAATCATACGTCTTTATAAGTCCAATTTTCAATATTTTAAGATGGATTTTAGGAAGTTTAGGAAGTGATCGTTGAAGATGTTATATATGGTATTTTTATAGATATTTTTTTAGGTCTCGCAAGCAGAGCTCTCTTTGTAAAATCTAAAGAAAACTTCTTGAATTTTAAATGAAATTTGCTGATTGGTCATTAGGTATGGAATTTGGAAACGAAAGTCTGATAATTTTGTGAAGTTCGGAAAAAATGCATGAGCCAAAAAATGAGTTGGGTACGATGAGGTTAACGGTGGATTCATCGTCTCGAACCGCAGTCTGCAGACTGTTTTTTTTATATGAAGTTTAATCGTTAGAAAATGAGAGGAAAGTACCTAGCAATTTTTACTCGTTAGACAACAGACTAATTTGATTTTGAAACGCAGTCTGCAGTCTGAAGATTAAATATTGCCATCTCTTGATTTTTTATTTTTTTCGTAAAGATTTTTTAAAAATGTTTATTTCTTATGTGGTGGCATCTCTGCGATCAAAAGCAATTTGCCTACTTTTTCACTTCTAAATTAGACAGCTGAACAGCTGTTTAAAAAAAATTTCTGCAGTAACTCAACCTAGAGACAATGAATCGAGCTGCGGGTTGCTCGTTATAATTCAACAAACTTGTCTTCAGTCTGCAGACTGCGGTTCGCGACGATGCATCCACTTTACCTGTCTCCTCATCGAGTTCAAAGTGGGGACAAAAGGGAAAAATTAAAAAAAAAATCCGTACCTGCCACAGACTCACTACTAAACGGGTAAAATTAAGGACCAATCCCCCTTAATTTTTCCTCCCCAACACTTTTTTCTAACAAACCTATGATACTCCTAGACGTGTCAAATATATGACTGACTCCCATTAGTTTTTCACCCCCCAACAATTTTTAGAACATGCGTACCATCGTTCTGCTAACATTAATACAAACTAACCAATACAAAATTTCTATTAAAGAGTAGAAATACATAAACAGAAGAAAAAGTCCCATAACTACTTAGGAGTCCCCCGTAGGGTGTAAAATGTATTATCGACCTCCATTTGTTTTTGATCCTCAATATTTTCTCACATGTATTTCCCTTATAACCACCGATATCCCACAGAAATATGTTGGTTTTATGAAATTGTTAAATTTGACCCCTATAGCGCCTAGGATGTCCCTAGACTTAATTTTCCTCCCCAACTTTTTTTTCTAATATATAAAACAACAGAGAAATTTTATTCGGTTTTTAAATTATTATGTAATTGTTACTTTTATTAAACGTAGAAATACATATTTTTATATATCAAATCTATAATATTAATAGGCTAGGCGATTTCTTGTGACCGATGTTTTGTTTTACCATTTTATCCCGATTTTGACTAAAAGTATATTATTTGAAAGGTATTTCTTTTTAGCCGTTTTGCAGACTTACAGATTTTTAAATTTTTTCCTTTATTCTGAGTAAATTGCATTTAAAGATGCTACTAACACATACATAAATTTATACATATGCTATGTGTGTGTTTATTAAATTTGTTAATGTGTTTGTTAATGAGTTTGTTATCTTCATTCACAATAATAATAAACCATAAAAGTGTTGGTTTGTGAATTGGCTAAGTTGAAAAATAAATCTGTATCAAATTAATGCGTTTGTAGCTTTGGATTGAACATTTTTTTTTATTTTCAGCCACTTCGTGAAGCAAAGATATTTTTTCCTACTCGTTACGGTACAACACGTTGCTGTCTCTTGCCAAAACATTGTTGACAACGTGGAATTTACTCAAAATTTCTAGTGCTTGCTGGTAATCTTCGCGCTTTTGCACGTTTCTGGATCTGTAGCAATAAAATCTGTTGACAAGCCGAAGCGTGCGAAATTTTTTTTGTCAACGATGTAACATAATGACTCAAATCTTTTTTTCTTGTTTTAATGTGTCAAGGTAATTTTTAAAACCCCTTCCCAATCCCCCTTTTTTGGATCATGCTAATCCAAATCTTATTACTATGAAAGCTATTGTTCATAAGCCAAACGCGAATTCTAACATACATTTTATTTTATTTTACATTTTTATTCGAATCTTGATGATTTTAAGAGCTCCAGCACAATCATCAAAGCGCCAGATTTGTAAGTTTCAGATACGCCTCTCAAAAAGGACAGAAATCAGCACATCTTAAAAATGTACAAAGCTTGATGTTTTTATGCTGGGTGTAGACTCATGATTTTCAACTTGTATATAAATTTAATAGTTATTTACGCTTAAGCGGACTAGAGTTTTATGTCTCGTTATAATCTCAAATCTGATATTCTGGGTCCAAAATCCTGAACATAAATTATAAATCAGAATTCGCTATGAAATAATTTAATAAGTAATCCTTGTTCCGAATTGCTACGTGACATTTTGCAATGCAACACTATTGCTGACTAAAAAGAAATAAAACGTTGAGAATCCCCGATCTTAAGGGGTTTTTTTTCACATATAATTAAAAAGAGCAGCAGAATCTTTAGTTAAATACCGGCTCTATTTGAAAAATGTTAAGCTTCATGTGCTACAAGATTTTGTAGATTTGTGGCAAGCACATCTAGCAATTTTGCAACAAAGAAAGAAAAGTTTTGCAGCTGCCTTAAGAAATAAGAGTTTCTAACAATTTTATATGAAAAATATCTGCAAATGTATTGAGTATCTGTGTGTATGGTTTTGAGTAGATTTTCAAAATGCCAAACAAACTTCAGGCTTTAGATCTCTCTCTCCCTCTCTAGTTCTCTTTCATTTCATCATGTCTCTTTTAACGGCTCTCTCTCCCTTCACCATTTTAGCTGTCAAAATGAGTATAGAGTTTTTGGCGTTGCCTGTAGTTTTCATACAATTTGTTTTAGGTTTTTTTTTTTTATTTTATATTATTATTATTTTTTTCTAAATATACAAACAGAGTTTCTCGATTCGAATACCCTCATGTGTGTATATTGAATCTGCTGTAAGTACGTTTTTATACACGAGTTTCAGTTACTTGTGTATTTACTGTTTAACATTTATAGCTGCTGCTGAGGCTGTCTTTACCTGTTGTTGTTGCATTCGCTGTCATTGTTGTATTCATTTGTTGTTTGTGTGTTTTGGTGTTCGAAATGTGTTTTTTTCGAGCTTCTTGAACATCAGCCACTGTACGAGCATATTAGTGTAGTATTTGTGTGTTCGCAGTACTCAGCTTAAAATATCAGACGACGCGTGTAAATTTTATTTTCAATATTATAATTTTTTCGTTTTATTTTTGTCCATAACGCTGCAAGAATTTTATACGAGAACTTCTAACGATAAAATAAGAATAAATTCGGTACCAAGTAAAAAAAAAAAAACAAATTTTAATAACAATTGATTTCAAAACTGGTCTGGGAACAATTGGAAGCATTTTTCCAAACATAAATTTGGATACAATTTGAAGTTTTACATCTTTACACCCACGAATTTCGAAAAGTGTTTACAATATTTGTCACCAACATACAATTCAATAAATTATATTAAGCGGCATTTTTTTGTTTGTATCGTGTGTTATTTTGAGAAATAAAGAACAACAACGAATAATAATAATCCTTATCACACCAACCCTGCCTGTAAGACATTTGGAAATTTGAAATTGTTTCCATTTAAAAACTTTATTGCATTCAGTGCTTTCTGTATGTTGTATTTTGACATGAACAGAAATTCATAACAAATGATTTTGTAAGTATTTTTGTAATGTTATTAAGGCTACTGTAAATTGTTTAACAATTATTATATTTTTGTATATATGTATGATATTAAATTATTGTTTTATTGTAATAATTATTTTACTACAGATCACATTGAAATTCTTAGATATTAATCACTAATTTTAATTTGAGTTGTATATATTGTCAGTTAGTTCAATTACCGGAAGGTGTTCATTACGACATTCAGCATAGTTATCATTCGTTAATGATCATTGAGAATTGTGTGTATTTGTTGAAAAAAAAAACAAAATCAAAATAAATACAATTACATGTGATTGTTTGAATTTATTTCGAATGAAAATTCCAAAAATCACATACAATTCTTATCTCAAACATTCAACTTAATATTTGTACTTGGTAGCAGCATTAACAATTTTCAAATTCCATTATTATTCGTATACTAGGAAAATGCTCATGTGGTTTGTTTGTGGTCTACATCACAAAATTCAAATTTATTCAACTTTTTATAATTTGACGTAACTTAACTAAAGTGATAAGTATTGTTGGCATAGTGGCTTATGGAGTAGAGCTTGGTTTTGAATATCGCTTTGGTGGATCTTTACTTTTATAGTTACCTTTTGATAGGCCATTGGAATACATCCAAATTTATATAATTTTTACACCCTATACCACTATGTGGTCAGCATATAATGACTTTGTGCTAATGTTTGTAACTACTTAGACCCATTTCTTTATAATACCGATCGACTCAGAATCACTTTCTGTGTCGATTTAGCGATGTCCGTCCATCCGTCTGTGTGTCCATGTTAACCTTGTAATCAAACTACAGGTCGCAAATTTAAATATATTTTAATAAAATTTAGTATATAAGCTTATACTGGCCATAGGATAAACGTTATTGAAATTGATGAAAATCGGTTCAAGTTCACTCCTAGTCCCCATACAAATGATCCCTATGAGATCGACTTAAATTGCCATAATATCCAAATTATCACATAGATCTCGACCGAATTGGTTTTGTGTATGTTTATTACATCCATTTATCAGTAATCCAAAAATAAACCCTATAGGACAATTCTTAGTCATAGCCCCCATATAAAGTTGCTTGCCGATCTTCACTTAAATATATCAAAAAACAAAAATATTGCACAGATCTTTGTCAAATTTGGTTCGTATATGTTTTTGCAAAAACTAAATGACCTTACCACATATGATCATGATCGGTCCATTTTTCGACCTAGTCCCCATATAAATATAGTATCCGATATGAACTTCTTAATATCCGAAGGCAAAAAAAATTAATAACAATGCCACTCAAATTTGGGTTATGCTTATTTTCTATATCTAATATGTTGGACCTAAGATATAGGGTCTCTAAACGCATGGTATAGGGTATCGTATAGTCGGTGTAGAAACACTGTAATTTTCTTACTTGCTTATTTTAACATTAACATAATTGGCACATAAAATTGTGATTTCTCAATTACAGTGTACAACAATATTCGGACTATTGCACAGTTTAATTAAAATTAATTGATTTTGTTTTTTGACTACTATTTATTATGTTTTTATAAAAATAATGAGTTTTTTTATATGAAAAGAATTAATTCTATCTGAAAAATGCATTATACTGTACAACAATTTTCGGATTGTTACACAGTATTATCGTTCCCATCAATAACATTTTCTTTCACACAGCCCCAGGAATATCAACTTGCAGCAATATATTACATCTTTATGACAACTGATCTTATCAATTATATATACAATATACACTTATCCCCCCGCCAGCTATACAGTAACTGTCAAAAATATGGTAATACCTTCGTATTTTTCCAATTTTTATACCCTTGGGCAGAATACAATCAGCTGATGTTTGTAGCTTACAATAATACTTGACTTATACTCACCTTTTATTGTATCAACCAGAAAGTCATTTGGGGTATCTATAATATTAATAGGCTAGGCGATTTTTTGTGACCGATGTTTTGTTCTGCCGTTTTATCCCGATTTTGATCAAATATATATTATTTGAAAGGTATTTCTTTTTAGCTGTGCACCATATTTTTAAATTAGAGATTTTTAAATTTTTTCCTTTATTTTGAGTAAATTGCATTTAAAGTTGCTACTAATACATACATAAAATTATACATATGCTATGTGTGTGTTTATTAAATTTGTTAATATGTTTTTTAATGAGTTTGTTTTCTTCATTCACAATTATAATAAACCAAAAAAGTGTTTGTTTGTGAATGGGCTAAGTTGAAAAATGAAGTTGCCTAGAAAGTGCACTCGAATTTCGAGAGCTGGAATCTGCTAGTATATTAAGAAGTTCGGCTGTCTGTCTGTCCATCTAAACTACGTACGCAAAGTATAGGCCGCAATTGTACAGATCTTTAAATAAAGTTTGAAATATACGATTTTATCGGTCATAAAAGGATCGCTATTGAAATTTGAGATAATCGGTACATTTTCAGAGCTAACCTCAATGCAAATGTTTCCTATTAGTAGATCTTAATATAAATTAAGCAAAAACCAAGATTTTCATATATATCTTGACCAAATTGGACTTATAATTGTTTAATTGTATCATCATTATCAGTCCAAAAATAAATTTTGTAAGACCATTTTATGTCACTGTCCCCATATAAAGTTGATAATCGATTTTCAGAAAACTTGCAATGAGTTTAATTCATTGTTGTATATGTATATGTTGTTATGTCATGATCGATCTATTTCTCAATCTAGTTCCCATATAAAAATAATGCGTTACGAATATTTTTATATCTGCCACTCAATTTAGGTTTATGTTTATTGTCTCTGACCATTTATGACATCAATATGGTTGAACCTAAAACCCTTTCTCGAAACTCATGATATAGGGTATCTCATAGTTGTTCTATACCTATTATAACTTTCTTACTTGCTTCATAATGACTTATACACACAGAAAAAAGATTTGCCAACCGAAGTGTTCTAAACTTGAACAACTGTATTTTCGATTGTATTAACAGAAATTTAATAGCATCTGTTTTCTATTATGCTTAAATATTTACTGTTAAGACAATAGAATTGTAATCATAGTGAACCCGAAATTCGGTTATTAGCATTACCGCAATTCGGTTGGCAATAAATTCGGTAGCCACAATGAATCTGTTTACTGTGTGTAGTCATTAAACGCCATCACGAATAACTAAATATACAAACAATACTCGTATCATAGATATGGTGTCTGCTCTTCTATTTCCAGTTTAAGAGCTTTCTATTCTTAGATATATCTTTCTTTTTAAAGATTACAGGAAATATTTCAGCATCTACAGCTCAGATCTCAACAAAATATTCAGAGAAAATTTAACAATAGTTACACACTACAAATGTGTTCTTTATGATCGACATAATAGAAATGTTCGTCATAACTTAAACATATCAAAAGCTTTGACTACATGCTTTATTTAAAATTAAAGCTTATTTAATTGTCTATATCATAATTATTTATAACAAAAACGTATAGAATAATTACGATCAGTTTTCAATAAAAAAAAAACTTGTATACCCTCCACACAACTGTGAAGAGGGTGTATATCAGTTTGTCATTCCGTTTGTAGCGTATCGAAAAACGGATTTGTGACTCCATAAAGTATATACATATATTCTTGATCCTTATGGCAACTCGAGTCGATATAGTAATGTTCGTCTGTCCGCTCGTCTGTCTGTCTGTCTGTTTGTTGGCATCACGATCATTTCCAAAATAAACCATTTACTTGGGTAAACTTTGGATGATATTGTTTTCCATTATTTCGAGCAGGTTGGTACTTTAAATAGGGCAAATCGGTCTTCATTGTGCCACGATATGACCTAAATTATGAAGATGCCTCTAAAAAATAGTAAAAAAAAATTCAGTGTGTTTGTTGTAATAATTTAGTATTAATATTATCTAATTGTTTACTTTTCAAAGACTTTGTTTACATTTGTTATAAGTAGTGCAGAGATTCGGCATAGCCGAATTTAACAGTTTTTTTTCAAATTAATATTTTATTTTTTTTATTGAAAGTCCGTGATCAAAATATGTATATGCAAAGTAGAAACAAATTTTATTAGTTTTATAATAATGAATATTTTGTTAGTATCTGATCCATTGTTTCTGAGTTATAGAAATTAAAATAGAAGAGCGATTTCATGAAAATAACATAATACCATTAACCTTTTATATTTTTTGCACTTAAAAGGAAGGTAACCAGGCAGGGGAAGTCGAGAAATGCCCGAAAGTTGGACCCATAATGGAAGACTCAAGACTAATGAACAATAAATATGAGATTGATCTGATTAGAAAAAATGTGTGCCCATTAGTTTTGTCTCTTATATCACAAATTAAAATTTCAGCGCATACAGAAACTTCCCATCTTCATACATTTCAATTTAACAAAATCGTAGCCTTTTTCAGATTAATTTTATTGATACTATTTAAAGTTAAAATTTGCATACCCCCTCCCCCCTACCAAAATTTCAGTAGATTAACAAAAATTTCATTAAATTTATAAGAGTTCCCATGATTTTTATTATCTCAAAGTATAGCTATAGATTTATGCAAGTTAAAGTCTCATATATTAATGGAATGTCTTAAAGGGAGGTATCCCATCTAATACACAAATATATCTATAATATTAATAGGCTAAGCGATTTCTTGTTACCGGTGTTCTGTTCTACCGTTTTTTTCCGATTTTGACCAATCATATATTATTTGAAAGGTATTTCTTTTTAGCTGTGCACCAGATTTACAGATTTTTTAATTTTTTCCTTTATTTTGAGTAAATTGCATTTAAAGTTGCAACTAACGCATACATAAAATTATACATTTGCTTTGTGTGTGTTTATAAAATTTGTTAATGTGTTTGTTAATGAGTTTGTTATCTTCATTCACAATAATAATAAACCCAAAAATGTAGGTTTGTGAATTGGCTAAGTTGGGAAATAAAGTTGCCTAGAAATTGCATTCGAATTTCGAGCGCTGGAATCTGCTAGCTTGATTAAAGGTAGTAACATTTAAAAGAATCTGGCTTCTAGAACTGATTCAACGTTCATTTTGTTTATTAAATAAATTATAAATATTTTTTTTTTTGTCAATAAAAACTTTACACTGTGGTAGGGGAATCAACAACAACAACATTCCAAGATTGATATAAACTATGAATATGTTTACAAACAAAAAGAAAAAATATCTACTGATAACTATTGGTTCCATCTTTGATACAAAGGGTGTTCTAAAATCCACACAAGATTTTAATTGGGCGCCATTTGTGTCGTAGAGTATTGGCAGCCAAAACCGAAAGATGGTTTCTACAGCTGAGAGCTTAGGGTTATTAAAAATGGAGCATTACATGATAAATATTTCAAAAATGGATGCTTATTTTTTGAATAAAGGGATGCAACAAATTTTAACTTTGATGCTTTCGTTAGGGTTTAGGGTTAAGAGTACCTACAATGAGGCCGTTCAAACAGTGACTGTTACTGGTGCTCGATATCGCAACATGATAACAGAGTTCTGCCTGTCTGAATTGGAGGATATTGATGCCGATGGAATGCCATACAACCCCTGAAAAGATTCCATTACTGGATTTATTTTTATATGATTATTTGAACTCAAAGGTCTACACCAACAAGCCCACAACCACACCTGCATTGAATAAGGGAACTTCAATGCTGAAGGAGGAACTTCAATGCTGCATCAAAGAAATTCAGCCATATTTATGCAAAATGGACATGAAAAATTTCGACAAATGAGTGCTTATGTGCCAGCAAAGGAGGGTGAAGCCATTCGCTCTACTTATGATTCAATAAAAATTTTTAATTCAAATTTTGAGTGAATTTTAGGACACCATTTATTTGTTACTTGCTGAGTGCAATAATTTCTATTGTAAATTTTTAACATTATTTATATGCTATTTTTTCTTTTAGTAATTTTTTTGTTTTTTTTTTGATTAAATTGCCTTATTGTCTACCTTCTTTGTTTTGTAATGTGGTAATTTCCTCTTTCCAGTTGAGTTTAATTATACCCTACAGTACTCCATGGTACAGGTTTTATTTGATTTACTCAGCATCAGTTTCTGCTAGAATCTTTTAATTTTTGTGCAAGCCAGTTCCCGGAACTTATTTTGTACAATATTAAACATGAATAAAATTTATCATGCTGATATTTCTAGTGCCAATACAAATTAGAAAATATAAATATCTATATATTAACACGTAAAGGGAAATTATTTTATCCCTTTTTAAGAATAATGCGGTCACGGAAGAGTGTGAAAATTGGCATAGTTATATTTCATATGGAAGAGAATTACAGAATTTAAAAATTTATATATAATATGTGTTAAAAATATATAAAACTAAATAAAATAAAATATTATTAATAACTAATTTTATAAGAGCCTAAAGGTATGCTAATTAATTCTAGCTAATTCACAATTCATAGAATTTCATTAAAATTGTATATCGCACGTCCTGTGTTGAATTGTGAATTGCCTCAAATTGATTAACTTAACTTTAAGCTCTTATAAAACTTTTAAAAAGAATTGAAAGACAAAATAAAATTTCCTAGAATTTGCACTCGAATTTCGAGTGCTGGGTTATGCTAGTTAATATTATTACGCCAAATATTTATTATTTCGGATCATTTTTAACCTAATAAACCTAATTATCAATTGAGTCTTCCTACAAACAATTCATTGCTATAGGGTATCATATGGTTGTTGTGACCAACTATAATGTTCTTACTTGTTTTTTGAAATGACTCTTTTTTACAGTTCATAAGCACTAACATCTGTTTCTGATTGTGTTTTTTTTTCGTTATGAAAGAACCCAAATGTTGTGTGCAACTTACTTCCGTTTCATTTCAACTTATTCCTCAATGCATGATTTGGTGGTTAATTTCATTAATCAAGAAAGAACCAGGTGCTTTTTAAATGGTTCAAAATACTCAAATCTCATATCCATTATAACGTATTTTAGATTAACAGATATCAAATGATGTTGTTAATTTTTATATAAAAATAAATGAGGGATTATTCTCTAAGCAAAATATGAAAATAATTTTTAGACAAATTAAGTTTTATCTCTTAAATGCGATGTTTTTTAAAATTTATTTTAAATATCTCAAATATGAAGTTAATTGTTTAAAAAATAGTTTCGCAATAGAACACTAAACATTTGTAAACATCTTAAAAACTATTTACTTCAATGTTAAGTCGTATTCCATACAAAACACTTGGCACACATTTATTTAACGTCACTTTATTATACCCCATTCTAACATTTCGACTTTGTAATTTGTATTATATAGTCGATGGATAACCTGTTCTTAACTTAAAATGAATAAACACATAAAATGCAACAAGTGTTGAAAATCAATTAGAATATTCAAAGACGAATATGAAAATGTTTAACATCAATTAAAACAAACAGCAACCACTAAACCATTATTCATATACATTGAGCGCAATCCCAAACTGTTTATTTTAAATAAAGGATGAAGAGATGGGAACCCTAATTATGCTTGGTTTAATAAATAAGTTGAAGCTGTACAGTAAACATCTGTAAATTTGTTGGCTTAAAATCTGACGTTTGATTGTTGAAATCGGGAATCTGGGAATGATTCTTGGTAAAACTTGCCATCTGAAATTACAGCCATAATTAGGATATTGTTTTTTTTTTGTGGACTTAGTTTCTGAGACACAAGATCGCATTTGGCCAATTTCAAAAAAATATCCTTGTTTCCTTTGCTAAACAAATATAAAAAATATAAAAAATACTTATGAGTAACAAATTTGAAAATCTGGCATCCTTAAAAATCATCCATTAAAATCTCTGACGCAACTCTGTATAAATTTATATCAATTTAGCTTTAACACGCTTCATAAAATAACTTTCGATTTTTTAAAAGCGTTTTCACTACTTCTAAAATAAAGTTGTTTATAAAAATTCTTAAATTTTTTCGTTTATAAATTAACTACCGCTATCTGGCAATCATGGAAAAAATAGTTTAAGTTTTCCGAAAATTTGGTGCTAAGACGTCTTGAAATAGTTTTATTTTTTTTTTTTGTAACATAATGGCCTATAAAACAGCATTGCCATCTCTGTCTGGCATAACAGCCTACATGGCAACACTGGAAAAATAAATATTTAAACAGAGACTTCATTAAAGCCGAATGGTTGTTATTAATCTTATATTGATGTCTGCAATTCCTGCATATTACGGTTAGTAAAAGCCTAACTGGCAGTGTGGCAACCCTGTTAAGATGAGTTTAGTTTATCCGTAATTAATTTAATAAATTGTCCTAAATTTTTAAAAATCTGCAACTTAATTATCTGCCAACTTTTACCAGCTAATGGCAACTGTGAAGAAATAAATTTTAGAGTTTTCCTAAACTTAGGTTAGCAGCTGCATTAACACTGGCCAACAATGTTTTGGACTGGAGCAACCAAATATCTTTCCCAGGGTAATTTGGTGGGCTGAATTGGAATCAATAATTGGTTTTTCTCTATCACGTCAGGTTTTCGGGATACAAAAAAAATGTTTTTATTCATTTTTTACATAAAAAAATCATTGTTTTATTTAAAAATCAATGAATTTTCAAAAGTGAATGGCGTTATTTGAACGCTGTTTGTATTTTGTTGGGTCGGTTTTACTTATTAGAGTCCAGCAATAGTCTCCCAGCATACTTTTGTCCCAAAATCCTTGATAATTTCTTTAAATTTTCATTAAATCTTTTTCAATAATTCATCAACAATTTGTCTGTAGTTTTCACTCTTATTGTTTCCAAGAAAAATGTCCATGATGCTCTTGAAAGATTTCCATTTTCTTTCTCCAATAAACATTGTGAAAATTTGTCATCATTCAATAGCTTCCTGATCTGAAATTTTAGGAAAAACCGTTAACAAATATTTAAATGCTCTTAAAAAGGTTCAATTTTATGTGCAGCGGCGGAAGAATAACGTCATTTGGATCAATTATTGGTTTACTTGAAACGTTTTGTTTTCCTAGTGAATACTCAGTTCTTTTTGGCCACTCTATTCTGACGTAATGATGACATGTAGCGCGACTATCCCATAGATAAAGGAAATAACAATATTTGGTGAAACTTCTATACTATATATACAAAGAAATTTAAATCACACACCTTACGGTCACCATAGATCTTCCATTTATGTTTGCTGTATTTTGTCAAAATTTCAGTCATTGATTCGCAATTTTCCTTTGTATTAATGGCATGAGCAATTGGTATGGATGGTTTTTCATTCCCATTATGCAAAAGAAGAGCCCTTAAACTGTACTTAGATCCATCAATAAATAATCTCCATACATAAACCATCAACATCAATATCGTATAGAATAGAGTGTTTCTTTTCAAAATAAGCAGCCAATTCCAAGTTTCTATCTCTATAGATTGTTACTTTTGTCCCGACTGCAATATGTTTCCACTGCTGCATGAGTGAAGCTAGTAATTCTGCGTCTCGCTTCGTTAAATGTAAATACCGAATTAGATCATTCAGCTCAGCTTGAGTTACTAAATGGCGTTCATCATCAGCCTTTTGCAAACTACCACTGCTGGTAAAAGATATTTCGGACTCACTGCTCATAGCACTGGGAATGACTGGTAATGGATCATTTGGTAGACGTTGAACTGGTTTGGAAATCGGTGGGACATTCACATAAGTAATTTTTTCGATTTTTATACCCTATACCACTATGTGGTTTGGGTATAATGACTTTGTGCTGCTGTTTGTAACAACCAAAAATATTTGACCTACACCCATCTTTAATTATACCGATCGAATCAGAATCACTATCTGATTCGATTTAACGATGTCCGTCCGTCCGTCTGTGTGTCCATGTCAAGCTTGTAATCAAACTGCAGGTCGCAAATATGAATATATTTTGACGAAATTTGGTATTTGATCTTTTATCGGCCATGGGATGAACGCTATTGAAATTGGTGAGAATCGGTCCATGTTCAGACCTAGCCCCCATACAAATGACCCCTATGAAATCAACATATATTGCCATAAGATCCAAATTATCGTACAAATCTTAGTTAAATTGGGTTTGTATGTATATATTGCATCCATTAATCAGTAGTCCAAAAATGATCCCTATTGGACAACTCTTAGTCATAGGCCCCATATAGAGCTGCTTCCCGATCTTCACTTAAATCTATCAAAAAACAAAAATATTGCACTGATTCTTCTCAAATTTTGTTTGTATATATTTTTGCAAAATGCAAGATACTTTACCAAACATGGTCAGGATCGGTCCATTTTTGGGCCTAGTCCCCATATAGATATAGCATCCGATATGAACTTTTTCATATCTGCAGCCGAAAAAATTAATAAAAATCCCACTCAAATTTGGTTTATGCTTATTTTCTATATCCAGTTAGTTGGGCCTGAGAGAAAGGGTCTCTAAACGCATGGTATAGGGTATCGTATAGTCGGTCTAGACCGACTATAATTTTCTTACTTGTTCATATTGTATCCAGCAGCTTTTGTTAAACAGAAATAACAATCAGTTTGGTGGTTACTTGACTCTCTCCAAAGTACTGGAATTGAAAAATCGAAATATATCTTCTTGCCATTTGACCATTTGTATAAAACAGTTCTGCAACTATTGCAAAATATTGTCGGTGTCCACGGTTTGTCCAAGTTTCTGACAGCAAAACCAAAATAATGTAAATATGCATATTTTAATGATTCTGATATTGCATATCCTTTTTTTCCAACCAGATATTCACCACACACAAAGTAAAAATAGCTTGAATCAGTAACACACGATCTCCCTGACAAGCTTAAATGCTTAAACTATTATGAAGATTTGGAATGAATGTGGGGTTCTGTAAAATTAATAATTGTGAAATTGTAGTGTCAGTACTGACTGTTTTACAGTATTGCCAGCATGCGATAAAAAGTGAACGAGACGTAATAGCCCAATTTTTATGCCAGATTCGAATTCAGCGCACCCAGATTAGTTAAAAACATGCTTCATTTCTGCAGTATATTTTTTTTCATTTGTAGACGAGTGTCATTTTTTTTTAAGCCTAGTTCCGCGAAGCCGAGTGGCTTGTCTGCAGATTCTAATTTGGCTGTTTTTTTTTTTTTTTGCAGCGACAGACCAAAGCCTCTGGTGGGAATCGGACCCACGACCACCGCATGATAGGCGAGCACGCTACCAACTCACCTACCGGGGCGTTTTCCATATAATGGTTCCATTATAACGCAACTGTAGAGATTTACATAAAATATGCAAACTTTCTTTTTCATTGTATATTCAACAAGATGTCAAGCCCGGCAATTTAATTTCAAAATTTACTCAAATCATTCTGTGTTCCATTCATTGAGATTTTTCCAAATCGGTCAGAGAAAAACCCATTTAACAAATAATCTTGATATTGTCCTTTCCATTATATAAGTAACAAGCTGGCAACCTTGGAAAATTGTTTTCATAGTTAACTTAAATCTTTATGTGTGCGATTCGTTATGATATTTCCAAATCGGTTGGGTAGTTACAAAGAAATCTGTATTTCAAGAAATAACCTTCATATTTTTCTTTATATTATATAACTAACAAGTTGGCAACTCTGGAAATTTAATTTTTAAATTTACACAAAGTCTTTATATATACGATTGTTTAAGATTTTTCAGAGAAATAGCGATTTTAACAAATAATTTTCATATTTTTTACTCATGGTTGCCAGGAAAATTATATATTTTTTAATTTGCTCAGAGAAATAGCCATTTTAACAATAAAACCTTCATGTTTTCCTTTTTATTATATGACTGTAGATCAGTTAACCCTGGAAATCAAATTTTGAATTTTACTCAAATCTGTCTGTACACGATTCATTAAGATTTTTTCCAATTTACGTAATATGGTAACCATGGAAGTGAAAAATTACAGCGTCATCTAGTGGTGACCATGTTTTGATCCACCAAAAGATGGCATTGCCAACATCAAAAAGTTTAAATTTTTTTGCCAGCCTAAAATCAACTCTTGTGTAAAAAGTTGGTATTAGTTTCGTTACTACTGCCTAGATTTCAAGGTATTCGAGATATTTTTGAAAAGCCTAGAATCCATACTTACCGGTAAAAAAAATAAGTTTTCAATCTTAAATAAGTTTTAATTAATGAACACTTTATTTTGTTTGTTTCAAGTTATACTCTAATATAAACAAATTACATTTTAAGTTATAATTATATTAAATTTTGCACTGTCTTAATACAAATATGTATTAATAAAAGAAATATAATGCAACTAAACAGATCGGTTAATCGGGAATCCAAAAATAGAGTAGCTGTTGTCAGTATGAGTGTGAATGGCGTGTGGCTTATGAACGGGTATTCTGCAGCAATTATTGCTTAAATTTTTTCAATATAAAATACTCTCATGCAGGGAAGTAATATCCAAGAAATGCTTCACAAAAGCTTAACTAACGTTAAGAGAAAGATAAAAAAATTGCAAAAGCAGATTCAATAATGAATTAATAGATAAAGAGCTGTAACCTACATAAACTTCGAAATAAAATTTAAAATTTTTAACTTAATTAAATTAAAAAGAAAACTAACCAGCAACAAGGTATTCTATGCACGATTGCATTTCAATTGTAAATTCTTTATGAATTACAAGTGCGAATTACCCTGATGACGTTTGAATGTCAAGCATTGTCTTTAGTTTGAATAAAACAGCTCAAAAAGCGTTATTGAAGATTATTTTTAAAAAACATATAACAGATTAGATTAAAATTAATAATATTTTTTTTTTTTATATTTACAAAGGAAAAGACAATTTTTCCCCGATTCAGAGGTAATCGTAAAATTAATCAAACATATACACAACATTCGATTCGTATAAAATAAAGTTGGCTCTAAGTAGCTAAAAGGTATCAGGTAATTACCAAAATTAGCATAAACTAATTACAGTTCGACGATTGACTGGTGTAGGGTATAAAAACGTGACTAAAATACCTTCTGTAGATTAATGTTTGCTTGCAAATAATATGAATATGTGGCCAAGGTGTGGGGTTCCATTATGACAATAACCCAAACGAAGTGGTGTTGTATGATTTCAGCAAACACCTCAGTAAATGCAATTTTTCAATTATAAACAGATTTTGAGATATGAGAAATTATGCAATATTGAAATGATTATATATATTTTTGTGTTCGTACGTAATCTATTAGCGTATCTAAATCTAACGAAGTGTTGAATAAACACGTGTTCTACAAACAACACGAATTTAAGTGTTCGAGGGTTTTAATCACATTTTGTTTTAAAATAGCAACAGGTTTTTTTTGTTATACTTATTAGATTTGCTTACGTCGTTATGGAAATTAAGAAAGCTAAGCAAAGTTTCCACATTCGCTATGAAAATTTTAATTTAAAAAATATATAAGAAAACAAAGAGAACAATGTCAAGGTGAAATTGTAAATAATTTGAAATATGTTAAGGTATATTTCCAGCCTATTTATTTTTATCTCCTTTTTCTTTTATAAGTCCTTTTGATTTAAAAGTAAATCTTCTTCAATTAAAGAATTTATTTTCAATTTATTTAACATTTTATTTTTGAGTTCATTTGTGAGTTTTTTCTTTTCTTGAATACTCCTCATAGAACTACATTAATTATATTGTAACTGGAAAAAAGTTCAAAAGTTCAATTGTTATAACAATAGAAATTCAATATTACTTAAATGCATTTAAATTCTTTTCTATTCAGTTTGTTTTATGATTCTTTAAAAAAAAATATATATATATATAAAACAAATTGAGTACAGTTTTTTAACCCATAAAAGGAACGATTTTACAATGTTCGATTAACTTACGATTCCAAATCAACATATAATATATCCAAATCTTTATTATTCGGTATTAAATTACTCCTTACATTTTCTTAATTTTTATTTCCAAAACTTTATCACGATTTGAACTCTATTAACTTTGCATTATCTGATGGTATAACGTGAACTACAGGAAATTTTTGATACTTTTAATCAAATAGTTCTTCTGAAAATTTCTAAATTCATTTTAGAAAATTTTAAATTGCTGCTAATAAGAGTGTCCAAGCTTTGGAATAGGCTTCGTGTTAATTTGAAAAATGATTGTATTAGTATTGATAAATTGCACGGTGTTACAAAATAGAAAAATTTAATATACGTTTAAATTGACCGGGTGTAAGTTGTAGGCCTAATCGAGTAAATCAGTTTTCAATTTTCAAAATTTTGAATACAAAATTTGAAGTTATCGACAAAAAAAAATTTTTTTTTTATTACTTCACGGTCTTAAATGTTTTTAACTAAATCAGCTTACCGGTTTGAGAAAAATGATTAAATAAACTTTTAAAATATTTATTTATGATTACACTTTTAACGAACCGATGAGAAAATATTATCCAAATTATATAAAATTTTCAGTTTTTAATACCCTCCACACCTCAATGGCAGAGGGTATATATAGGTTTGTCATTCCGTTTGTAACGCATCGAAATAAATTCCTGAGACCCCAAAAACAATATATTTTCTTGATCCTTATGACAAGGGAAGTTGATTTACCGATGACCGTCTGTCCGTCTGTCTGTGGAAATCACGATCAAGCCGTCAATATCTAAGCTAGACCGTTCGTTTTTATATAAAATCGTTTATTAACATCCCAAAGGAGTTGCTATTTAAAATCGTCAAAATTGGTCAAAGGGTTCACGAGCTATGAATGAAACTTTGAAAAAACTCTTTAAAAAATAAAATTTTTCAGTGTGTTTGTTGTTTTTCTTAAGACATGTTGTATATGTTGTAATTCTTCGTATTGTTGAAGTCATTACAGTTGTGTGTATATTAATACTGCACGTGTCACATTGGCCTAAGCATATTTTTCATCATTAAAATTAAATATTAAAAATTACTAAAAATAAAAAGTGGAAAATGAAAAATGGCAAATGAAAAATGAAAATTGAAAATTGAAAAATGGAAAATGAAAATTGAAAATTGAAAAACTAAAAATGAAAAATGGAAAATGAAAAATTGAAAATCGGAAATGGAAAATGAAAAATGAAAAATGGAAAATGAAAAATAAAAATGGAAAATGAAAAGTGGAAAATGAAAATGGAACATGGAAAATGAAAAATTAAAAATGAAAAAAGAAATATGGAAAATGGAAAATGAAAAATGCAAAATGGAAAATGGAAAATGGAAAATGGAAAATGGAACATGAAAAATGAAAAATGAAAAATGGAAAATGCAAAATGGAAAATGAAAAATTAAAAAAAAAAATTTAAAATTAAAAATTAAAAATTAAGAATTAAAAATTAAAAATTAGAAATTAAAAATTAAAAATTAAAAATTAAAAATTAAAAATTAAAAATTAAAAATTAAAAATTAAAAATTAAAAATTAAAAATAAAAAATTTAAAATTAAAAATTAAAAATTAAGAATTAAAAATTAAAAATTAAAAATTAAAAATTAAAAATTAAAAATTAAAAATTAAAAATTAAAAATTAAAAATTAAAAATTAAAAATTAAAAATTAAAAATTAAAAATTAAAAATTAAAAATTAAAAATTAAAAATTAAAAATTAAAAATTAAAAATTAAAAATTTAAAATTAAAATTTAAAAATTAAAAATTAAAAAATTATAAATTAAAAATTAAAAATTAAAAATTAAAAATTAAAAATTAAAAATTAAAAATTAAAAATTAAAAATTAAAAATTAAAAATTAAAAATTAAAATTTAAAAATTAAAAATTAAAAATTAAAAATTAAAAATTAAAAATTAAAAATTAAAAATTAAAAATTAAAACTTAAAAATTAAAACTTAAAAATTAAAAATTAAAAATTAAAAATTAAAAATTAAAAATTAAAAATTAAAAATTAAAAATTAAAAATTAAAAATTAAAAATTAAAAATTAAAAATTAAAAATTAAAAATTAAAAATTAAAAATTAAAAACTAAAAATTAAAAATTAAAAATTAAAAATTAAAAATTAAAAATCAAAAATTAAAAATTAAAAATTAAAAATTAAAAATTAAAAATTAAAAATTAAAAATTAAAAATTAAAACTTAAAAATTAAAAATTAAAAATTAAAAATTAAAAACGAAAAATTAAAAATGAAAAATGGAAAGTGGAATATGGAAAATGAAAAATGAAAATGAAAAATGAAAAATTTTAAATTAAATGGCAAATAGAAAATGAAAATTTAAATATTAAAAATGAAAAATGGAAAGTGGAATATCGAAAATGAAAAATGAAAAATGAAAATAGAGAAATGAAAAATGAAAAATGGAAAATGGAAAATAAAAAATAGAAAATGAAAAATTAAAAATGGAAAATGAAAAATGAAAATTGAAAAATGGAAAATGAAAAATCGAAAATTGAAAATGGAAAATGAAAAATCAAAAGTGGAAAATGGAAAATGAGAAATTAAAAATTAAAAACTAAAAATTAAAAATTGAAGATGAAAATTGAAAAGTGAAAAAAAGAAAATGATAAATTAAAAATGAAAATTGAAAATGAAAAAGGAATTTAACACCCTCACTTGTTCTTTTTTTAATTTTTTCAAATTTTTTCTTTTACTTTATTTAAAAAACTATTTTAGTCTTATTTTTATTTGAAAGTACATTTATTAGTGAGTAAAATGTGTCAGTTAAAATTTGTTAAAGTTAAGTTTTTTAAAATAAAATTTAAATTTTTCCCAGTGCAGGAAACGAAGGAATTAAATCGAAAAAGTTGTTACATACATAAAATGTAAAAATAAGGAAACCATTAGAGTTTGGATTTTTTTTTAAATTAAATGAAATTATATTAAAGCTTACAAAAAAGATAAATTTTATAGTTCTAACCATTACTTACGAACTTATGGACCTTTTCCGAAAAACCTTCCATTAGGGATTTTATAGTGGTTTCTGTCAATTTTTTGGAACAGGTTGTCCATCCCCGTTTAAATTCTTCCACATTTTAGGACAACATTTTTGTGATCTTCAACTCCCTCTTCACAAGAGCCCAATTGTATCCACTGGCATTAGCTCCACACAGTTGGGAGGATTTGATACAAAAACCGCGTTATTGTTCTTGTTCCACTCAAGAGCTTCCTTATCGTAGTGACAGGATAACAAATCAGGCCAAAAAAAATGTGGATACATTGTGTTGACTTGTGAAAGTAAGTAGTCTTTACAAACACTCCTAAATATAAATTTCGGTATTTATAGTGCCCGTTGTAACAATTCACTTTGTCACAACTGCATTTTAGTTGCTATATCAGTTGCGTTGCCAGTTGACAAAATGGTATTACGTATGGCAACTGGCAACTGAGAATTGTCAACTTCAGTTGTCAAATAGTAATCATATTGGCAACTGCATATTTTTGGTTGCTGTTCATATAGAAGTGACGAATGTCTGCCTTCGGTCCGATGATATGAACGTGAGTCCCATCTATACATGTGTCCCATCAACAACCCCAGGACACATCGAATAAAAAAAGTTTTAATTTTTTGATTTTTCCTCTTCTGTCATCTTTTATACCATCCACACTTTACATTGTTTTTGTTTTATTAAATGAACGACTTCTTTTAATACCACCGACAACGTAGATTGAGCCATTCTCAGACTGATGTCATTGACGTGGGATTTCTCAAAACTACCTTCAGCAAAAAATCTGAGAACTGCGCAAATTTTTAACAGTGGAGGTATTGCTGTTGCCCGATGACTTTTTTTAAAGTCATTATTTAAGGCTTCCACTATATAAACCACTGCATCTTTTGGAAGACGAAAATAAGCTTTGAAACTAAAACAAAAAATTATTGAAAATTAATTTAAACATAAAAATTTACTCACAGTACAGACTGTAATTCCAGAGGATTAGAGTTGTCGTTCAAGTGTCGTCTTATAGATGAAACGTCTAAGACCTCCTCATCCTCATCAAAAAATAATTCCACTGAGCTTAACATATTTAATATAATTTTATAATAATAAAAATTTTTTTCGCAAATATACTTTGATTTACACAAATTCACTTTTGTGAATGCTCTTTATCTTTTGTTTACATTTATTTTCAGTTGCTATTATTTCTAAAGAATTATATTATTTCTAAAGAACGTATCGATTAAATACTAACAGATTTTAAAATGCTTTAAATAATGCGATTGCTCTATGTGTACCTAAAGAACGGCCTTCAATGTGAGGAACTCAATTCCCAATTATGTTAAAAATATTATTCAACAAAGAAATTATTATTAACTTAACTGGTAACGATATAGGAATTTACACGATTTTAATGAAAATACTAAACCTAAGAATTCGTGAAGAATTAGCTAAGTTCAAGGCTCTTCATCTTTCTGGAACTTAAAAATATTAAGGAAGAAGTCAAATAATATTCCCATTTTCAAATAAAATGGAGTTCGTTAAATACAAGCAAAAAATAAATGAACAGATTTCATGGAAACCATGGAACATAATACAGTCCACGCTCTGATAAGGATTATGAATTTAGTTAAAACAAACTTTAACCACCAAAAATCCGCCGGCATGGTGCTATTTGACGTCAAATCTGCCATTAATTCAGTATGGCGTATACATATACATTTTATGTCGCAATTTTCATGTCGTAATTTCAAAGTTCACATTGGTTCAACATGTTCCGAGCGTATTGTTATTATTACCTATATTGTACAACTTGCATACATACTCGTACATACATAGCTGACTTTAATCGGTTGGATTATTGCATAATGTCAATCTTTGCGAATTATAGAGTGGTTCTTAGCTCTGAAATCTTGTCTGTAGATATCATAGCTAATCTATAAAGAGCATTAACTGAGCTATTATCCTATATAAAAAAAAGGAAAATAACGTTAAATGGTGAGAAATCACAGGCAATATATTTTACTATAAAAATTAAAGCATGTTATCTATCACAAGTAAATATTAATTTCGATAACTACTCCATACAGTTAAAAAGAAAGGTTAAATATTTGGGCCTTCTACTCGACCCCAAACTGGTCTACTAGTGCAAGTTGTCATATCAAAAAACTTCAAATATCCCAGAACTAATTCTTAAAATTAATTTACAACCTCCCATGGTTCTTTTCTACAGCGAGACTTCATCTTCTTGCGGTTTTAGAATTGGTTTTAGAAAAAATAACGAGACTCACTCATAACTTCAACATCAAATGCATAAATTCTAAATATGTTCATATTAGTGATCTAGCATCATATTAGGTAATTGAATTAGTATTAGTGTTTTTATAAAAAAAATAAAAAATCAAATAGGTTTTCATAAGTTTTTCCTCCAACAAAATTATGTATGTTTTAAAATTTTTTAATTAACAACTAATTTTTAAGTTGAAAAAGAAGCATCTTGATCTCTGTAAAAATAATTAAACCTACTTACATGAAATGTTAATATTACAAATGTTAATAAAATGTGAATTGAATTAAAATAGTTTTTTTTTAATTGGCTTTCGTTCGGATTTCAAAAAACTATATTTTTAGTTTTAGTTTAGTTACTTTTATACTTTTTCCAAAATAGTCAGAGGCCTAAAATATCACATATTTTATTTTTACATCTATTTGCATAGATCCTACTTAGAAACTCAGGCAATCACTATGACGCTCCACCTTAACCAGCATATTTGTTTGTAAAATTTAAGTAAATATTAGTTAACTAAATATTATAAAAGCGGCTCTTCGTAAATAAATAGAATAACATCTAAAACTTGTTTAACATGTTTTTACTCAATTACAAGCTAATTAATATTCATTGTGTACGCCTTTTCAGTTTGTCATTCTTACTAGCTTTGATTCAATATTTTCAATTAATAATTGAATTTAAATATTTATATTGCAAAATAAATATACAGGCATGTCACAGAAACAAATTCCGATCGAAAGTGGAATTGAAACCGTATTTAGCTTCTTCAGAAAACGTAAACCGACAAATGTTATCGATATGAAACCACTTTTAATTTCTTAAGTGGAATTGATATTTTAAGTAGCATAGACACCAAAAAAACTATCCAGAACAACTTAAAATTAATAAATAAAACTATTGGTTTATTTATTTTAGCAAAATATAGACATTTCAATCTTTAAAATAAATTTTATTACCAATTTAAAAGAAAATGATTTTTAGATGACGAAAAATACAAAACGTCGTAAACTTATTATTGCCACATTTTTATTTCATACAAACCACTTTTTGTTTAGTGCAAAATATTTGTTTTTTTCTAACAAAATACAACGCTGACAGCAAAATGGCGAAGCAAAACAAACGAAAAAGAAAAACTACTGAGGAAACATGTATTAGAAAATTTATATTTAAAATTTTTTCATTTTTTTTATTATTAAAGGGGAAAACATCGCAGTTCGGCACAAGAGAAAATTTTCCTTGAATATATGGAGTGCCAACGCATCCTTGTTCAGACGATAATACCTAATAAAGCTAAAAGAGGTCCATGAATGATTTTTGTTTGCAAGTAAATGTACATATACATGTAACTTACATTTCACTTGGACATGATAAAGGATCTGATGCATCCCTTAATTGACGTCGACAATTTTTCAACGGAATGTTGGTTTCGTTCCTCTATTACTGCAACAATGGATATGCCGGGCATTTTTATATTTTTTATTTATTTATTTTATTTATTTAACACAACACAATCTTAAAATTTCGCTTTATATTCTTTTTCTTTCCAACAATCAGCTGTGTATTTTTCGTTACGTTGCCATATTTAATACACAAAAATAATTTTTTCATTTTTTTTTCCATTTAATGAAAGCGACGAATTCCTGAAGAAGCTAAAACGAAATCGATCGATTTGGCAATACGGAATCAAATCGATTTCGATTTTGTTCTGTGACATGCCTGATAAATTGTTTCTGTTTTAGTTTAAAAGGAATGCAAACATTTAGAAGCCCAGGTGCCAGGGTAATGTATACCTCCTATTTTAAAGATTTCCATCAAGGTAATAAAGGAAAAATTGATTTTTTGGCTCTCCCTTAATCGATTGGCTATCTGAGATGAAATAATGTATAATATTAATAGGCTAGGCGATTTCTTGTGACCGTTGTGTTGCTCTACCGTTTTATCCCGATTTTGACCAAACGTTTATTATTTGGAAGGTATTTCTTTTTAGCCGTTTTGCAGATTTAGAGATATTAAAATTTTTTTTCTTTATTTTGAGAAAATTGCATTTAAAATTGCTACTAACACATACATAAAATTATACATATGCTATGTGTGTTTTATTAAATTTGTTAATGTGTTTGTTAATGAGTTTGTCATCTTCATTCACAATAATAATAAACCATAAAAGTGTTGGTTTATGAATTGGCTAAGTTGAAAAATAAAGCTGCCTAGAAATTGCACTCGAATTTCGAGGACTGGAATATGCTAGTTATATATTAATATTTAGAAAAGTTACATACGAAAACAAGTAAGAACACAAGTAAGAAAATTATAGTCGGTCTAGACCGACTATACGACACCCTATACCATGCGTTTAGAGACCCTATCTCTCAGGCCCAACTAATTGGATATAGAAAATAAGCATAAACCAATTTTGAGTGGCTTTGTTATTAATTTTTTTGGCTGCAGATATGAAAGAGTTCATATCGGATGCTATGTCTATATGGGGACTCGGTCCAAAAATGGACCGATCCTGACCATGGTTGGTAACGTCTCTTGTATTTTGGAAAAAAGTTCTATGGAGAGATGAAACCAAATACATCGGTAGAACAGTTTTACGTCACCCGAAGAACCAAACTTTGAAGACTAAGTACACACAAAAGTCAAAACATACGGTGATAAAAGCTTAATAGTTTGGGGTGCAGTTGCATTGAATGGCGTTGGTCCTACCTAAAAAAGAGGACAAAATGGACATATTTCAATATTAAAAACCCTTTGCATTCGAAAATAACAATCATCAGAAATTGTTTAGGAGTAGTTTTTAAAAGAAAATCTTAAGGTTTTGGATTGGCCAGCGCAAAGCCCTAACCTAAATTCCATTGAAAATCTTTGAAACGATGTAAAATACAAAATTTAGCAACAAAATTTTAAAAATGCCGATGAATTTTGAATGGAAATTCAAGAAGCATTATATTCTATACGAATAGGATAGAATACTGACAATTATGGTTTCAGTACAAAACTTTTTGTTATAATATTGATCTATTTATGTGTTCAGCCTTTTATGTTTCTTATGTAGATTTTATGTGGTTTGCGTATAATGACTTTGTGCAGCAGTTATAACTACCAAAAATATTTGACCTAGACCCATCTTTTATTATACCGATCGACTCAAAATCACTTTTTGAGTCAAAATCACTTTTTGGGTCGACTAGCGATGTCCGTCCATCCGTCTGTCCGTAATCAAACTGCAGGTCGCAAATATGAATATATTTTAAAGAAATTTAGTACATAAGCTTTTATCGGCCAGAGGATGAACGCTGTTGAAATTGGCGAAATTCGGTCCATGTTCAGACCTAGTTCCCATACAAATGATCCCTATGAAATCGACTTAAATTGCCAAAAGATCCAAATTATCATACAGATCTCAGTCAAATTGGGTTTGTGTGTGTTTATTACATCCATTTATCAGTTCTCCAAAAATAAGCCCCATATGGTAATTCTTAGTCATAGGCCCCATATAGAGCTGCTTCCCGATTTTCACTTAAATCTATCAAAAACCAAAAATATTGCACAATTTTTTCTTAAATTGGGTTTGTTTATATTTTTTCAAAATATAAGTGACTTTACCAAATATGGTCAGGTTCGATCCATTTTTCGACCTTGTCCCCATATAAATATAGCACCCGGTATGAACTTTTTCATATGTGCAGTAAATTAATAACAATGCCACTCAAATTTGGTTTATGCTTATTTCCTATATCCACTTAGTTGGACCGAAGAGTTGGGGTCTCTAAGCTATGGTATAGGGTATCGTATAGTCAGTCTAGACTGACTATAATTTTCTTACTTGTTTTTTCTTTAAATAAATTTTTTCTTAATAAATATTGAATTTTGAACTTCGGATAGAAAATTTCCTGTGTATGAAAAACATTTTTTTTAATATAGAGCATTTATCTGTTGTACATACGTGTGTCCTATAAATTATTCCAAGTCAAACTATATGATTTTCGGTAAAATTTAATTTCGATTTGGTAAATTGGTATGTACTTTTCTAGAATTTTTTTTTTCCAGTTACCTTAAGTGAGAGGGTAAGAAAGTAATTGTTCTCAAAATAAAAAATATAAAAATAAGTACAAATCAAAAAAAAAAAAAAAAAAAAAACACTAAGAAAAAAGGCTAGATTTCACACTATAATTATTAGATTTTTTTTTACAATGATGTTTGAAATTATAAGATAATAAAGATATTAAGATATTAAAAACAATTATTAAATGCAATCAGCATAAATGTAAAAAAAAATGTAAAATATTTGTTTGTTGAAAGAGAGTAAGAGTAAAATCATAAACCATTCGTTCACATGTACAAAAAAAAA
Organism: Cordilura impudica; assembly: GCA_963682025.1. Classification (NCBI taxonomy): domain Eukaryota; kingdom Metazoa; phylum Arthropoda; class Insecta; order Diptera; family Scathophagidae; genus Cordilura; species Cordilura impudica. The sequence continues at coordinate 70,905,211 of OY821520.1, forward strand.
AAAAAAAAAAAAAAAAAAAAAAAAAAAAAAAACAAGTAAACAAATAAAGGGTCCGCCAAATAACTTTTTTTTTTTTGAAAATGCTATAAAAAAACTGAATATTATCTCAAATTTCTTTTTTTATTTGAAAATACAATCCTTCCGGTTAATAATGGAAAATAATTTCATTCAAATGGCTGCCTCGGCTGGCCATGCAGTAGCCTACACGATCGGTCCAATTTTTAAGCACATTATCGATCCTTTAAAGCGTCAATTGTTTCTGGCTTGTTGGCGTAACACTTATCTCTGAGGGCACCCCACAAATAATACTCCAACGGTGTCAAATCGCAGCCTCGAGGTGGCCAAACGACATCAGCTTTGCGGCTGATAATAAGATCTTCAAAAACAGGGCGCAAAACATCGAGTGTAGCTTCGGCTGTGTGGCACATAGCGCCATCCTGTTGAAACTAAATGTTGCCAATGTCCTCCTCTTCAATTTTTGAACAAAAATTCGTTCAACATGGCCCGATAACGATCGCCATTGACTGTAACGGCCACTCCTTGCTCATTTTCGAAGAAAAATGTCCCCAATTATGCCTCTGGACCAAAATCCGCACCAAACAGAGACTCGTTTTGGGTGTATCGGCATTTCAATGTATGCGTGCGGGTTTTCTGTGTCCCAAATGCGACAATTTTGCTTGTTTACATACCCGCCAAGATGAAAATGAGCTTCATCTGAAAAGATGATTTTTTTTGGAAAAATCGGCATCTTCTGTAACTCGATCGCAGGCCCACTTAGCGAAGCGAAAACGCATTGGATGGTCAGTTGGCTTCAACTCCTGAACCAATTGGACTTTGTATGGCGTCATACCAAGGTCTTTATGCAAAATTCGTCTCAATGATGCCTCCGAAATGTTCAATTCTTGAGAACGACGGTGAATTGATGTTGATGGCGCTTCACGCACACTTTCTGCTACAGAAGCAATATTCTCGGGTGTACGCACTGTTTTTGGCTTTTCACGCTTTGGTTTATCGATGAGGATGCCAGTTTCTTTCACTTTTTTCACAAGATAACGAACATACGGAGCTGACGGTGCTTCTCTTCTTCCAAAATCCGTACGCAATTTTCGCACACATTCTGCAACATTACCATGATTTCCAAAGTAATGTCGCAATATTTCCCAGCATTGTTCAAGCGTATACACAACCATATTCGTTCAGCGGAAGGATAAAACGAAAATAAGTTGAAAAAAAAAACGTTAGATGGCGCATCCTTTATATGTATACATCGCTGATTCCTTTTATAGGAAATTCTATCGGAATATCTTTACAGTTTCGTATATCATTCTTATCCTAACTTTACGAAAGTAAATGTTTTTTATTTCGAAGCGTTACATAGTAATATGGAGAGTATAAAACAAATGAGGATATACTTTTTTACGATTTCAGGTTTGCCGCGAAACATAATATGATCAGTAGTGATTGAAAAATATTAAAAACAAAATGAAAATATCAATAAGTCGAATATTATCGATAAAAAAAAAACAATTCAATTTTAATTCAATATATTTTTTTATTTTTTATACCCTATACCACTATGTGGTTTAGGTATAATGACTTTGTGCTGCTGTTTGTAACAACCAAAAATATTTGACCTAGACCCATCGAATCAGAATCACTTTATGAGTTGATTTAACAATGTCCGTCCGTCCGTCTGTGTGTCCATGTAAACCTTGTAATCAAACTGCAAATATGAATATATTTTGATGAAATTTGGTATATAAGCTTTCATCGGCCATGGAATGAACGCTATTGAAATTGGTGAGAATCGGTCCATTTTCAGACCTAGCCCCCATACAAATGACCCCTATAAAATCGACATAAATTGACATAAGATCCAAATTGTCGTATAGATCTTAGTCAAATTGGGTTTGTATATGTTTATTACATCCATTAATGAATAGTCCAAAAACGATGCCTATGGGACAACTCTTAGTCATAGGCCCCATATAGAGCTGCTTCCCGTTTTTCACTTTAATCTCCAAAAAACAAAAATATTGCACTGATTCATCTTAATTTTTGTTTGTATATATTTTCGCAAAATACAAGAGACGTTACCAACCATGGTCAGGATCGGTCCATTTTTGGACCGAGTCCCCATAGAGACATAGCATCCGATATGAACTTTTTCATATCTGCAGCCAAAAAAATTAATAAAAATGCCACTCAAAATTGGTTTATGCTTATTTTCTATATCCAATTGGTTGGGCCTAAGAGACCGACTATAATTTTCTTACTTGTTTTTTATTAAATTTAACTTAATAAATTAAATATAATTTAATATAGTAAATGAACATATGCTTTTATCATATGATCGTCTGCAGATAATCCCAGTAACCGAGAATAGCCTTTCTGATTGAATAGTAGTCGGTTGTACGGATCTAAATTAGTTATAGATAAATTACTTACCGCATCTTCCGCATCTTCAAAATATGTCATTTCTTTTTTTTTTGAAAATTAAAATTGATTTCTCTCGTATTGATCGCTGAAGATTTACTTTCATTAACAATATAATATCAGGAGCAGGAGTGTGTGACACGTCTTAAACTTCTATAATATCATATGTGTTCTCAATAATATTTTCATTATTTGTATAGCAATGACTCATCATCAATTTCACAATAGCTTTAGTTATTGTAATTTAATTGTTTGATAAAATATATCGTAATCTTCTTTGTTTGATGCGAAGTGGCCATGGAGATTATTTAAATATTGAAAAAATATCTACAAAACTTGCTCTTCGTTCCTCGATACGTAAAATCAGTTCTGATTTAAAATTATTACTTAAACGGCTGTGTTTTGTTGCGACAATTCATTAAGCATAAATTTTTAACTAAATTCGTTTGGTTTATAATATACAGCACGTTTTGAGATCAATTGTATAATAATAACTTAAATAAAAAATTAATTGCAAATTTAAAATGAAGTTCAGACTTTTTGAAACAGTATTTTGAACAAATAGATAAAATCTATAAAAAAAAATTGTAATATCTTAAAAATTTTTAAGACAAATCAGGACACATGTACGGTACAAAAATCTGTGAAAAAACTAATAAATCTTTACAATTATCATAATAAGGTTGGTACTGTTATTTATCATATTAACGATATTTAGTGGATTTTTCGAAAATTTTGCAAAAATCTCTTTGTTCTAAGTATTAAGTAATTTATTAGTTTATCGATGTTCGATATTGCAATCACTGATTAACAGATAATGTGAAAATTATTAAAAAATATGTTGTCATTTACGAAAATGGTTAAAGTGTTAGAGCTCTAGCTAGTCGGAAAGTTGGTAAAAATTCAATTATAAAAATCCGCATTCAGGTTAACTGCGAGAAATAATGTATCTAGAAAAAAATATATTTTCATCTAATTTACGCAAATTTTCAAAGTTTAGGAGCTCTAGCTAATCGGGACGTTGCTGAAAATTTAGCTGGAAAATTCCACCTTAAACAATCAAACAAGCACATTTAAATAAAAGCAAATAAAAAGCAAGTTCATTTTAAAGTTCTTTAATTTTATATATTCAAACATTTTTCTTTACTTTTTTTAGTTCTTAATTATCATTGTCATTTAAACAACCACTATTGCCAACCGAATTGCGATCAAGAAAATAATCGAATTTTTTTTTTTTTTTAAATTATTTATTTCATAACAGCAATATAATGTACATTGTCATTAGAGCCTCAGCACCAATATTGGTATAAAAGAGGCTATATGGCAACTTTAGTTATTTCAGCGCTAAATTACATTCCTATATAACAAATATTCATAATGATTAGGTCTACGAAAGAAGTGTTTCTAGGTTGTTTAATAAAAGGTTCTTAAATGATCTTTTAAATGTGGAGAAAAACAAAATATTTTTGATACTAACTGGTAAATTATTATATTCATTAGGACCAGCAAAACAGACACGTTGTTTCGATAATTCAAGACGACATCTTGTAAACGATAAATTTTGACCTTGTCTTGTAACTCGATGAGTAATTTGCATATTTTTTTTAAGTTGAATTGATGAATTGCTTATACCTCTAATACATTTAAAAACAAACTTCAATACCTGCATCTTTTATAATCCACTCCAGCAAATCGCCTAAAAAGGTCCAAAGTGTGACGCCGAATTGGCAAATTAAATACCAGTTTTAATGCTTTATTTTGTGCTGCCTGTAGAGTTTTTAAAGAAGCAGTGTTTTTAAACCCATAGTTGTTAGGAAGATAAGATAAATGGCTGTGTATTAAACTTTCGTAAATCAACATTTTCGTTTTGCAATTTTATGTTCATTACAATAAAAGTTCTGTTGTCTTAACAGTAAATGTTTGATCACAATAGAAAACGGGTTCTGTTGGCACAATCCGAAATACAGTTGTTAAGCTTTAGAACAATTCACTTGGTGATTTTTTTTCTGTGTGCGGCTGAAATTTTCAATAATTTATATTCCCAACACTCCAATTTTCAGAGTGAAAATCGCTTAAATCAAGACCTTAATTGTTAAATTCCTTCCAATTTGATTGTAAGAATGTTTTAGTTTATGTTTTAGTGATGTGAAAAAGCTGTTCAGTTTAACATGGAATACTCATATATAGTATCTGGATTATCTCTCAGGTGACACCTGTATGTCTGAATGTGAACCGAATTTCACCAATTCAATCATGTTATGTTTCCTGAATTGTTGTTGACATACAAAGTTTACATGGACACACGGAAGGATGTATGATCACAACTAATTTGACTCAAGAAGTAAATCTGAGGCAATCGGTGTAATGTAAATGGTAGTCCTATGACGAGTACTTGTGGTAGTAACAAACATAGAGCCCAAACTCATTTTACCCTGATCACAGAGTCGTGTAGTATATAAAATATAAATTAAACCAGCTGCAAACAGACAGAGTTTCAGTAAAAACAAAAACTACAGTAATGTACTTATATACAACAAATCATTTTTGAGAGTAAACCAAAGCAACCACATGATATGCATGAACTCAATTAAAGCCAATAAAGATGATTTTTTTTGTTATATGCATATATGTATGTATTTATAGATATGAAAAACCGAAAAAATCTAAGAAATTTGATTTAATTAAATTTTATGCATAATAAATGCATATTTTATTTAAACGAAATCATAACAAATTGAAACTCAACAAGAAAACGAAACGTTAATTGAGGACAATAAACTTTAAAAGACATACTGAACTAACTATTCGTCTTTTTCATCAATTTCTTAAATTTTGAATAAAGCTTAAATTCTTAGAATATTGTAGACGACATTTTTCATATGAACATAAAGAAACCTTACAAAATGTGTAGATATCATGGTTTCAGTATTTTTTTTTTTCTTTCTAATTTTAGTCTGTTACCCTGAACTTGAAATTTTTGTAAGAGTTTTAAGAGGAGACACAAAAAATTTGTCACAATTTATTTTAAGAAACTTTAGTTTACCATCTGTTTAGTCAATAAATATATTATTTGAAAAAATGTAATGAAAAATGTTCATACAAATCAAAGTGATCTATTAATAATAAAATGTGTAATGTCTTAAGCAGATCATACCAAAAAAATAAATAAATAAATAAAAAAAATTTTAAAAATAAAATCATTAATTTACACCCATAAGTAAAAAAAAGAACTCTATACAAAACTAAATAAATACATACTTAATTTTTTTTAAACATTTAAAAAGTATCATTATAAAGGGTGTCTCAAAATACACGCAAGATTTGAACTTGCTGCCATTTTTGCAGTAACGTGTTGCCAACCGAAAGGAAAAGACAGTTGACAATTTAGAGTTAGTAAAAATGGAGCATTACACGATAGAACAACCCGTTTTCGTTTTCATTGTTGAACAATATTTTGAAAATTATGAAAGTTTGGCGGCTACAGTTCGAACATTTCATGCAAAATATTGTCGGAATATTAATCTTACTTCGTCAGTTGTGAAGAAACTAATTAGATCAATTGGTGATGGATGCTAAACACACTGGTCGTCCAAAAACCAAGCCATTCAAGTGTCAATATCAAAGCAGTGAGTAAGAGTGTTGGTGAAAGTCCAGAATCATAAATTCGGCGTCTTGGATAAGAAGTGCAAATTTCAAGAAACTCTCTACATTCTATTTAAAGATCTGAGTGTCCAAGTTTATAAAGTTCAATTGCGACAAGTACTGAATCCCAATAACCATGAACAGCGAAGGGAGTTCGTTTAATGGATTATTGATCATCAACAAGTGAATGCTGGTTTTTCGAACAAAATCATTCTAAGCGTTGAAGCACATTTGATCCTTGATGGCTTCATGTATCGTCAAAGTTGCTAGGTCCAGAGAACCCATGCGTGTTTTTAAAAAAATGCTTCCGCAACGTGAATCTATTTGGTGGGAATTTTGAGCTGGAGGCATCATTTTCCAAAATGAGGCTGGTAAAGCAGTGACTGTTACTGGTGCTCGATATCGCGATAAGATAGCAAAGTTCCTTGTGCCTAAATTGGTTGATATTGATGTGGGACATGTGGTTTTCAACTGGACGATGGCACATGCCTGCATGAGATATTTCCTGGTCGCGTACTCTCATTTCGGTGATTAGAATTGGCTACCTAGATCGTGTGATTTAATACCATGCGATTTTTTAAAGGGGTTATTTGAAGTTAAAAGTCTATGCCATCAAATCCGCAACCGCCCGAGCTTTAAGGAGAAAATTAAACGCTACTTCAACGAAATTCATCCACATTCACGAAAAATGGTCATGGAAAAAACGATGATACATAATAACCTGTATGAAAATTAAAAAGGAAAACTAAAAATGAAAAATGAAAAATTAAAATCAAAAATTAAAAATAAAAAATTAAAAATAAAAAAATCAAAAATGAAAAATTAAAAATAAAGATGAAAAATAAAACATGAATAAAAAAAATGAAAACTGAAAAATGAAAAACGAAAAATGAAAGCTGAAAAATGGAAAATAAAAAACGGAAAATGAAAAGTAAAAATGAAAAATGAAATATAAAAAATGAAAAATGAAAAACGAAAAATAAAAAATTAAAAACCAAAAATGGAAAATAAGAAATAAAAAATGAAAAATTAAAAATGAAAAATAAAAAATTAAAAATAAAAAATTAAAAATAAAAATGAAAAATTCAAAATGAAAAATAGAAAATAAAAAATGAAATTGAAAAATGAAAAATGAAAAATAAAAACTGAAAACTGAAAAATTAAATATAAAAAATTTAAAATAAAAAATGAAAAATAAAAAAAAAAATTAAAAATAAAAAATGAAAAATGAAAAATCAAAATTGAAAAATAAAAAAATGAAAAATGAAAAATAAAAAGTAAAAAATGGAAAATGAAAAACAAAATATAAAAAATGGGAAATAAAAAATGGAAAATAAAAAATTTAAAATGAAAAATAAAAAATTTAAAATAAAAAATAAAAAATGAAAAATTAAAAATAATAAACGAAAAACTAAAAATTAACCTGTTGAAATAATAAATCTATAATATTAATAGGCTAGGCGATTTCTTGTGACCGATGTTTTGTTCTACCGTTTTATCCCGATATTGACCAAACGTATATTATTTTAAAGGTATTTGTTTTTAAGCGTTTTGCAGATTTACAGATTTTTAAATTATTATTATTATTATTATTAAGAATGAAAATGAAAAATAAAACATGAATAAAAAAAATGAGAAATGAAAAACGAAAAATGAAAAATTAAAAATGAAAAATAAAAAATGAAAAATTAAAAATTAAAATTAAAAAAAAAATGAAAAACGAAAAATGAAAAATAAAAAATGAAAACTGAAAAATAAAAAATGAAAAACAAAAAATGGAAAATAAGAAATAAAAAATAAAATATGAAAAATGAAAAATGAAAATTAAAAATAAAAAATGAAAAATAAAAATGAAAAAATCAAAATGAAAAATAGAAAATAAAAAATGAAATTGAAAAATAAAAAGCGAAAAATGAAAAATAAAAAATGAAAAATAAAAACGAAAACACCAAAAATTAACCAGTTGAAATAATAAATCATAATGTTAATAGGCTAGGCGATTTCTTGTGACCGATGTTTTGTTCTACCGTTTTATCCCGATTTTGACCAAACGTACATATGTATATTATTTGAAAGGTTTTTCTTTTTAACCATTTTGCAAATTTACAGATTTTTAAATTTTTTCCTCTATTTTGAGAAAATTGCATTTAAAGTTGCTACTAACACATACATAAAATTATACAAAGCTATGTGTGTGTTTACTAAATTTGTTAATGTGTATGTTAATGAGATTGTTATCTTCATTCACAATAATAATAAACCATTAAAGTGTTGGTTTGTGAATTGGCAAAATTGGCCAATTTCGAGCGATGGAATCGGCTAGTAATAATAAATATTTTTTTATTAGCAGAGCCCCTGCAGTTGGTTGCTATAAGCGATACATAGATGACGCTTTCTGTTTGATTTTAAAAAAGTGCCATTAAAAAATCTTTAATTACTAGATGTTAACACATCTCCCCTGTGATGGGACTCACATGGATTTTTAACAAAAACATATACAAATCAAATAAGAGAAAAATCTGTGCAAAAAATTTTTTAGATAGATTTAAGTGATGATCGGGGAGCAGATTTATATGGGGGGTATTACTAAGAAATTCTCTAAGTTGTTTATTTTTGTACTACTGATTAACACAAAAAATTAAGTTTGACCAAGTTCTATATGATAATTTGGGTCTTATGGCAATATAAGTCTGTCTCATAGGGGTCATTTGTGTGGGGACTAGGTCTAAACATGCGCCGATTTTTACCAATGTCAACAGCGTACGTTCTATGGCTGATTAAAGCTTATATACCACATTTCATCAAAATATAGTCATATTTGAGATCTGTAGTTTGATTGCAAGGTTTACAGGGACACACAGATGGACGGACGATCAGACGGACAGAGCTAAAGTGATTCTGGGTTAATCGGTTTATTAAAATATAATTTTGATAGTTACAAACATCAGCACAAAGTCATTATACCCTGTGACCAATAGTGGTAAAGGATATAAAAACTGAATTTTCTGTTTTATTAAAATCTTGTGTGCATTTTGGGAACACCCTTTAATAGAAAACGTGTTAACATATTGTGTAAACAACTGTCTTTAAAAGCATTTACAAAAAATTCGTTATTATTATTTATGAAATTTGTTCTGTTGTTTTCTTTCTTTTCAGCTGATATGAATCTGCTACAATTAACAACATTTTTAGTTATTTTACAAAACTACAAGTGATTCCTTTATTTATTTCTCTTGAAACTTGAGAATTTTCTCCCCTTAATCATTCACACTGACTTCGTTTTGCATTGAAATTTTCCCACGATGTATAAGTTACTGGTTGGCTTAAAGAGTTATTTAAAATGGCAGGACATACAAATTGATAATACAATATTTCGTTTGCATAATTCATTTACAACAGTGCTGTTGTTGACATGCAGTTTAATAATTACGGCCACTCAATATGTGGGCCAACCTATCAGCTGTATAGTTAGTGGTTTGCCAACGCATGTGGTGAATACTTTTTGTTGGATTCATAGTACATTTACTATGCCTGATGCTTTTCGACGACAGGTAAGTTTTGATATATATTTTTTAAAATTAAATATCTGCTCCGAAAAAGCAAAGTTTCTTAATTTAGAATTTAAATTTTAAAATTAGAATTTCCTTTCTTTTTGCAATTTTTGAAGGAATTTTACATATTTTTCGATAGTTTTTTCTATATTTTAATGAAGAGTTAGTCACATAAATGAATGGGGTATCAAAAAAATATTATTAGAAATGCTACTTTTATGTGTTAGACATTTCATATTTCTTAAACCTTAAACCCTCCGGATCTATATAGATCCCATCCAAGATTAATGTATATTTTAATTAAAAATTTATTTTTTTAAAACAAAACAATATAAAAAATAATTAACAGCATAGCCCAACCCTCGAAATTGTAGTGCAAATTTTAAGAAATTTTATTTTTTCATTCAGTTTTTGTCTTTCAATGTTTTTTTAAATATTTAAATAAAATTCATTCTATACAGACCCCATCCAAGATTAATGTGTATTTTAATTAAAAATTTATTTTTTTTAAATAAAACAATACAAAAAATAATTAACAGCCCAACCCTCGAAATTGTAGTGCAAATTTTACGAAATTTTATTTTTTCATACAGTTTTTTTCTTTCAATGTTTTTTTAAATATTTAAATAAAATTCATTAAATTATGAATTTTTATATAAAATTCATAAAATTTCATCATAAATATTTCCTAAACACACAGAAGATTTATGTATAACTGGGTTTGTTAGTAAATAATTTTTCAAGAAACTAAAGGTATGCTAATCAATTTTAGCCAATTCGCAATTCAACACAAATTTAATAAACACACCCAAACAGCATTGTTTAGCTTTTTATTTGAAGCTTAAATATGTGTTTTATGTATGTTTTAGTGGCAACTTTAAATAAATTTTACTCCAAAGAATATACCAGATGTACCAAATCTGTAAATATGGTGTACATCTGCAAGGCAGTACCTTTCAAATGGTATATTTTTTATCAAAATCGGTTGGTAATTGAAGGTCTAGAATATGTCACAAGAAATCGTCTTGCATATTAATATCATAGATACTTTAGAAAGATAAAAAGTTGGATATGAAAAATTAAAACCAGCTATGCCAACTTGGCGCTTCTCGTGCTAGAAGTAAATGTCGTAAAACTGATTCAATTATACCATATTCATGCTTATAAAGTATTCTATGCTTTTTAGAATTTTATTTTTTGTGTTTTCGAACAAAAATAACAGTTATTTTTTGATTTCTATTTTTTCGAGCAAGAAACAAAATTTTGTTTTTTATTTTTAGCAAAAATAACAGTTATTTTTTTTATTTTTATTTATTCGAGCAAAGATTAGTTATTTTTTGATTTTTATTTTTTTCGAGCCAATATCAATGACAATATCAATAATATTGTAAACATCAGAATTTAGTTTTACTAACATTAGTGCTTCCAAATTTTAAACTTACAAATTGTACCACAACTATCCTAGAATCAGTTTGAGGGCTGAAAGGATCTCTTTACACAAACTTGTATCGTAGGTACAGAATTCACAACAGAACAGTGTTCCATCACCGACATCCTTTCGTGTTACTGTATAGTTATCAATTTCATAAAAAGCTTTGCGAACATTGTCATTAATTATTATGCCGTAATCATCATCATCATCAGAGGCAGAGCTAAAAATTTCCTTTTCCCGCAAACCACGTTTTAGTAAAGAACATGAGCTTGGAACACTTCTTTCATCTACCTAAAATAGTTCATCTTCACCTTCATCTTCAATATTGTGTCTTTGTGTCATGTTAGCCAAAATCTTTTTACTTATATCGGTGTTTATATTCTAAATATTTAAAGTCAATTAAATTATTATAACACGTACATTCTATTTCATTTCATTTCATTGCATTTCATTTAAACCGATTTTGACCAAACATACACATTTGCATCGTCTGGAACTTTTTTGAGTAAAATTCATTTAAAGTTGCTACTAACACATACATAAAATTATACAATGCTGTGTTTATTAAATTTGCTAATGTGTTTGCAAAAATTGTATATGAAAAGCCCTGTGTTGAATAATAATTTTGGACAATAACGCAATCGAATTTCATCTATAATATTAATAGGCTAGGCGATTTCTTGTGACCGATGTTTTGTTCTACCGTTTTATCCCAATTTTGACCAATCGTATATTATTTGAAAGGTATTTCTTTTTAGCCGTTTTGCAGATTTACAGATTTTTAAATTTTTTCCTTTGTTTTGAGTAAATTACATCTAAAGTTGCTACTAACACATACATGAAATTATACAATGCTATGTGTGTGTTTATTAAATTTGTTAATGTGTTTGTAATAAAAATGAGTTTTTTTTGTAATGATTTGTGAATTGGCTATAATTGATTAGCATTCCTTTAGGATCTTTATTTATGAAAAAATAAAACTTCCTAGAATTTGCACTCGAATTTCGAGGGCTGGGCTGCGCTAGTATAATCAAGAAACCCTTTGGTATGCAAAACTGATTACAGAGTTAACATTAACACAGTAGAGAGTTTTAAAATACTTAGGGCCGTATGCAAAAAAAATTAAACTGTACTTCAAGTAGACTTTATCAACAACTTTGTATGAAAAACATACATTAAAGTCTACTTGAAGTAGACTTTATTTTTTTGCATACGGCCCTTAATATGTAACAACATACGATATAACATAAATAATTGATTTATTATCTTAATATAAATTTTTAATTGCATTCCTAAAACATGAATATGTGTAAAAATGTTAAAATTTTATATCAAAAATGGGGCATCAACAACGTCTTCTTTATAATTGTTCGTATAAGATCTATAATCAATTTACGAAGCATTGGATAGACAAAGAAAAATTTCGGTCACTATATGGTATTATGTTGTACCATAGATTATGTACGAATAAGTAACTCATATCATGAAGATTCTTTGCACTATGATTGTATTAAATCGGGGACAAATAAGAGCACAAGTTCGTGATGTTCTTGAAAATTGAATCTCGATGCTAGATAAGCTGGGAAACGAAATTCATATGTTTTCTAAAATAGCGTGAGCAACCTTACACTAACAAAGTGATCAAAATACATCGTAAAAAATCAAAAACATGTTCCGATATATGGGCCCGAGGATGAAGGTGACACAAGTACCCTTTCTTTATCTTTTTAGAAGTTAGTAGCACTTATACCAGATAATGTTTCCAACCCACACAATATTATTGACATAAGAAGAGAGTGAGCAATTTGTTTTCTAATTTTAACCGGTTATATATAACATGAACTATCAATTCTTTTTAAGGAAAGTATTATTTTAGTAACTACAAAATTAATGTGGTGAAGAAATTTAAGTTGGTTATCAACATATAACCTAAAACTGTAAAATACGAAACAAAATCAATGATTTCGTCATTTACTAACATAGTGGGTTTTACTTGACCATAAAATATAATTGTTAGCACACCAACTGTATATTTTTTTGCCTTTCATTATATATTACATTATCAAGGTCATATTCCAAATCCAAAATGGCAACAAGTTGCAAATCGTCAGCATAGAGATAACCTTTCAAAGCTGATAACTGGATTAAAACATAATTAATATATAATAAATACAATTTAGATCCTATGGTAGACCCTTGTGAAACACCTTAGTAGACACTTCGTGTAGTTGAAACTTTATTATCAATCAAACGACATGCTGATGTTGAAAAATCATACAACGTAAACAATTTATTGAGCAATACTTCTTGTGAAATAGATTCAAACGTACTTCTTAAATCCAGACTAGTTTTTTTCTGGTCAGCAGCTGTCCTTACCTCCGCTACGACATTTAATATAAGATCTGTCGTATTATATCCTCTTCTTAAACTTGATTGTTTGCCTGAAAGTAATCTCTTATTTGCTAGGTATTCCTTCAATTGAGTATTCAGCAATATTTCTTTAGAATTAAGATTATTGTAGTTTTACATTATAATAAATTCGCAAGTAATCTATAATATTAATAGGCTAGGCGATTTCTTGTGACCGATGTTTCGTTCTACCGTTTTATCCCGATTTTGACCAAACGTATATTATTTGAAAGGTATTTCTTTTTAGCCGATTTGCGGATTTACAAATTTTTAAATTTTTTCCTTTATTTTGAGTAAATTGCATTTAAAGTTGCTACTAATACATACATAAAATTATACAATGCTATGTGTGTGTTTATTAAATTTGTTAATGTGTTTGTAATAAAAATGAGTTTGTTTTTTGTGTTGATTTGTAAATTGGCTATAATTGATTAGCATACCTTTAGGGTCTTTATTTAATGAAAAAATAAAATTTCCTAGAATTTGCACTCGAATTTCGAGGGCTGGAATCTGCTCGAAATTCGAGTGCAAATTCTTGGAAATATTATGTTTCCATTCCATTTTTATACCCTGCTGCTGTTTGTAACTACCAAAAATATTTGACCTAGACCCATCTTTAATTATACCGATCGAATCAGAATCACTTTTTGAGTCGATTTAACTATGTCCGTCCGTCCGTCCGTCTGTGTGTCCATGTCAAGCTTGTAATCAAACTAAAGGTCGCAAATATGAACATATTTTGATGAAATTTGGTATATAAGCTTTTATCGGCCATAGGATGAACTCTATTGAAACTGGTGAGAATCGATCCATGTTCAGACCTAGCCCCCATACAAATGACCCCTATGAAATCGACATAAATGGCCATAAGATCCAAATTGTCGTATAGATCTTAGTCAAATTGGGTTTGTATGTGTTTATTACATCCATTAATAAGTAGTCCAAAAACGATACCTATGGGACAACTGTTAGTCATAGGCCCCTTATAGAGCTGCTTCCCGATCTTCACTTAGATCTATCAAAAAACAAAAATATTGCACTGATTCATCTCAAATTTTGTTTGTATATATTTTCGCAAAATACAAGAGACTTTACCAACCATGGTCAGGATTTTTGGACCTAGGCCCAATTAGACATAGCATCCGATATGAACTTTTTCATATCTGCAGCCAATAAAACTAATAAAAATGCCACTCAAATATGGTTTATGCTTATTTTCTATATCCAATTAGTTGGGCTTAAGAGATAGGGTCTCACAACGATAGTATAGGGTATCGTATAATCGGACTAGACAGACTATAATTTTCTTACTTGTTTTCTTTCAGTTTTTTTTAAATCTATATATTAAAACAATTTCTGAATAATTAAATGAGCCTAATCATTTTTCACAATTCAACACAGGGCATGTCATATACAGCTTTAAGTCATTCGCATTAACAAGGTGTAACGAATTATTAGAAATATTTTATTTTATTTAATTTAATATATTTTTAAGACATATTATACATAAATTTTATCATTCTCAGCTTCTCCTCCATATGAACTATAACTATGGCAATTTTCACACTCCTCCGTGCCCGCATATTGCTTAAAAAGGGAACTAAAAACTTACCTTCACGTATTAATATATAGATAATAATAATAATAATAATATTTCTTTAGCAAATAACTTTTATTTTTGCTCGAAAAAATAACAATCAAAAAATAACGTTTATTATCTGACTTTATGATAAAAAAAAAGGAATAATTAGTACGGACCCTGGTTAAAATATTTTCAAGATTCACATAATTAATCTTTCACGTTTTACACCCCTATATTCTAGGAACAGGTAGATGTCCAAAACTTAAAATATTTCTTAGTTTAGTAAGACTGAACAACTTTTATCAAATTTAAGGAGAGTGGGACCGAAAAAACTTATTTGTCACGATGTATTTTTTTAAGCTCTCAATATTAACAAAAAAAAAAATTTTTTTCGAATTAAATATCCTGAATGTCAGTTAAATAAAAACATCCGCCTTTTCTAAAAAAATCACAACAAAAGTTCATCTTGAATTACCAATTCATTGGAAGAGTCTTGTGTTCGTTTCTTTCAAATAGTTTATGCTGCTTTATAAGAGAAATGGTAGGATTGCATTACAATAAAAGGAAACGGTAGTCTTTTCCAAAAACCAAAACAAAAATAAGAACAAACATCTTCAGCAGTGATTCTTTTCCAAAAACCAAAACAAAACTAAGAATACACATCTTCAGCAGTGATTCCCAATCAGTTGTTGTGGTTTGTATATGTATATCATTTAAAATATAATTAAAACCAGACACCGCCTCATTTTAAGAATAAATATTAAAGAGGAAGAATGATTCCTAAAGAAAACATGGGGCGTTAAAATGTTGTCTGCGCATAAATTACTTGTTTTTTTTCATTATTTCAGAAATTCCTCGTTCGTTCCTTCGATTTAAAGTTTTTATTTTATGATGTTTAATAATTCATAAAATGTTCTGCTCATGAGTTATTGGCACGCTACATACAAAAATATAATACATAAATAAACATACCCAGCAATCAACTGAGACTAAGCTTTTAATAAATAAATTTTTGTTGTTGTTATTACATTAAACGTAATAAAATTTAAAAATAATTAAGCAATATATAGTTTGGTGATTCACCCAAATTTGAAGAATGTCTTACTAATTTTTTTTTGTTATTTTAGTAAATTTTTCAAGCTTAAGCTTTTTTGGTTATGTTACTAAATGTTTTTTGCTGGGTTAGTTTTCGTTGTACTCATCACATGTCTTAAATTCAAGGAAAATTTAATTGCAATGATCATACGGGTTTTTTTTATGAAAGGATTTGCTTTGATACTACAGCTTGACTGACATGTGTTGTCATTTTGTTGACGTGAAGGATCATTAAGACTTAAATGAAATAATGCTCAAAGGTTGGCATTGTGATGAAATTGTGTGATTTATAATGAAATTGAATGGTAAAGAACAAGAAGTTTCATGCGTTTTTCTATCCATTTAAATGTTTTCATCATTTTTAATCAAAATTTTCGTGAAAAAGTAACAAAATTTTGAGAGAAAATCAAAAATTTCCCAGAACAATTTTTAATTGAATAACTTTTTGAATTAACGCAAAAAGAAAAGGTAGCAATACACCATTTACAATTGTATTTCAGAAATAATTAATTGTAATTCAGAAGCCATCAATTGTATTTCATCGTTATTATCAATTGCATTTCTAAAATCATTAAATGTTTTTTAAAATTATACATTAAAAAAAAAATAAAGTTCTAAATGTTCCTTTGCTCAAAATTAAATGCTTTTAAACGCATCGAAAGTAAATGGCTAAAAAATGAAAAAGAGATTTGAAAGTTAAGCAAATAGTGTTACATAAAAATTGATATTCATACTGCTAAATCGCTGAAAATCTCATGTAATGTTATCCGACAGTATTTATTGCCCGCCATGAGCTGGACTACTTTTAAGAAACGTTTTCTTTATTTTTTGTATATTTTTCACATATCTTCCAAAGAAACCATATACAGATGTATATTATGTGTGTTTTTGAGGTGATCTACCCTTATGTTCATGAATCTGCACGTATTTCAAATATTCAATAAAACATTTAAATTATTATAGGTTTTGCAGGAAGATTTTTTTTTTAGACCAAATTAACATATTTATACTCTATACCACTACGTGCGTGTGGTATAATGAGTTTGTACTGATGTTTGTAACTACCAAAACTATTTAGACGCATATTTTATAATACTGATCGACTCTATTGTCTGTCTGTCTGTATGTCCATGTAAATAAAGTACAGGGCGCAAACATGAATATACATTAGGGTGGGTAAATTATTTTTACTCCATGGGTTCATCTACTATGGGCCGTAACAAGTATATTTGCCCAAGAAACCATACCTCTAAATTCATTTCCGAGCCTGCCAAAATTTTTATGAAGACATTTTAATGATATTTTCCATAATACTCATACAAATATAAAAAAAAAATTATTGAAAATGTGTATACCGGGGGGTTTCTTGGGTCGGGAAATCCATTTTTTACATTTATTTTTATTTTTAAGAGCCGCCAGGGGGCGTTTTCGTGCACTTTATTATTATTGTTGCACTTATTATTATTTGACTTTTCTATATTAAAATAGACCAAAATATTCAGCGTTGAAAATTATGTGGGGTAACCATATACGACCTGTATCGATTTTATTCAATTTAAGCCAAAAAATTCGTGTTTTATTTCAATATTTTTTTTTTTACATTTGAATGAGTATGATGGAAAATATCATGAAAATATCTTCATCGAAATTTTGTCAGGCTCGAAAATGATTTTAGAGGTATGGTTCCTTGGAGATTTTTTCGACCCCCTACAATTTGACCCACCCTAATATACATACTATATGTTGATGAAATTTAATGAAATAACCTTTATCAGACCGACCAAATTGTCGAAAGGTGCAGATTATGATATAGATATATATCGATAAAATTTGGTGTGTGTGTGTGTGTCCAAAAATAAACCTCGCCCATTGCCCCCAATAAAGCTAATTCTTCACTATCACAAAAGTAAGTGACTTTACTAAATACGGTCATGATCAGTCCATTTTTGACCTATTAGAATAACACAAATTAATAACAATAGGACTAATTTTGGTTTGTGCTTATTTTCTATATCCTGTTATTCCCTCTGCAAAGTTGGATCAGAGACCCTCTCTAGAAACGCATGGTATAGGGTATTGTATTGTCGGTATAGATCGACTATAATTTTCCTACTTGTTTTTATTGGATTTACCGATGAAGTTGTTTACCATTTTTCAATATTCGCGTTTTTTCGGATTTTATTCATTTCTTTTTTCGGAAGTGAGAACTCTATATTTAAAACATGGCCATTATGGATATCAAACTTTTTTATTCTGTGAAGGACCTTCCGAAGATAGAAAAACAAATTGAATTTCGTTAGGTTGAGACGTGCTGCCATACAAATATATCAAAAGATGATTGTTTTACCTTAAGACATTATTTTTTGATAAGAAGTTATATTTAATAAGCGATCTACACACCTCTACGTTAAAACCATGAAAAGGATGAGTATCAAATTTCATATCGTCAAGAAATCATTACCTTTGTGTAATAATTATTAAAAACTTCTAATGGCGGAGTCATGTTTCATTATTTTTCAAAATATTTTGTTGTTCAAACTTTTCTACTAAAGCGATATAAATCAGGGAACGAAAATATTTTTACATTTTTGAACAAAAAAAGCATTAAGAAGTAAATATCGGCGAACTGATTCACCAGAAAATTAAACCAGTGAAAAAATTATAATCGGTCTAGACCGACTATGCGATACTTTAACCATGCATTTAGAGAATTAGTCTTAGGTTCAACTAATTGGGTATAGAAAATAAGCATATACCAAATCAGAATGGAATTTTTATTCATTTGTTTGCCTGCAAATCTGAAAAAGTTCATATCGGATGCTATATTTATATGGGGAATAGGTCGAACAATGTACCGATCCTGACCATATTTAATTAAAGTTATTTATTTTTTGCAGTCACGTATTCAAACCGAATTTGAGAAAAATCTGGGCAATACTTTTTTTTATGGATTTAAGTGAAAATCGGGAAGCAGCTTTATATGGTGGCTATGTCTAAGAATTGTCCTACAGGGTTCATTTTTGGGCTACTGTTAATTGGATATAATAAACACACACAAACCCAATTTGACCGAGTTCTACATGATAATTTGGATCTTATGGCAATTTAAGTGGATTTCATAGTTGTCTTTTATATGGGGACTAGGTCTGAACATGCACCGATTTACACCAACTTCAAGAGCGTTCATTCTATGGCCGAGGGAGGCTTATATACTAAATTTCATATAAATACATTCTTATTTGCGATCTATAGTTTGATTCCAGACACACGGACAGACAGACATCGCCAAATCTACTCATAAAGTAATTCTTAGTCGATCGGAATAACAAAAAATGAGTCTAATTTTTGGTAGTTACAAACATCAGTACAAAGTAATTATATCCTGACCACATAGTGCTATTGAGCATAAAAATAACTGCTATTTTCTGCCCGAAAAATAAATAAAAAAATTATCTTGTGCCTTTTATAATAAAATTTATAATTGCTACAGTTCCGATAAAAACTCTTAGGTTTAATTAAATAAAGGTTAATTGACTTATTATTATTTGAATAACGAGTTGAGTTCAATAAAACTAAGTTTAACTGACATCTCGAAAATTCGATCTTAAAGTAATATCCTTACGATTAGTGCTGAATGTATGACGAAATTTTTCCTGAAGTTAATTTTCAACCATTTTTAGATTCAAATATATTTCGAAAAGTTGATCGTTAGGAAAATAGCGAGTAGGCTATAAGTGTTAGCAAAATCAAAAAACTTAAGCATTGCGATTAATTTTTAGTCCATTAAAATTATTCATATTCTAAAGAATATTTTCCACATAAAAACAAGTAAGATAATTATAGTCGGGCTAGTAACTCTATATCATGCGTTTAGAAAAAGGGTCTTAGGCATAAACCAAATTTGAATAACATTGCTATTAATTATTTTTATTTTTTTTGCCTGCAGATATGAAAAAGTTCATATCGGATGATATATCCGTATGGGGACTAGGGCGAAAAATAAACCGATCCTGACCATATTTGGTGGTCACTTATAAAAAGGGTGTTTTTAAGCCCGATAGAACCTGAAATTGTAAAAATAACAACAAATAAAATTTTAATCAAAAAATTTCTTTATTCGAAAGATCAATACATGGCATTAACATCTAAGATTTCGGGCATATGGCCACCGCGGCTGTTCTTGATGAAGCGAATATTCGACGTACAATATTGGGCCACTGCTTCGAGCATTGCTGGCCGTATGTCACGAATAACAACGCTGGCTTCCAAGGCGTCAATTGTTGGTGGTTTATCAGCATACCCCAGTGATTTCACGTAGCCCCACAGGAAATAAGTGAGAGGTGTCAAATCGCACGACCTTGACTGGTCCATTTCTCGTAATCAACTTATGACCAAATTTTGTTTTCAATAATTCGATGGTTGCGGTTGCCTGTATGACACGTACCGCCAATGTCATCCATATTTTCAAACAAAAAATGAAGCGAATGAAGCGAGTTCCGGCTTCATTTTTTAAGAGATAAGGTCCGATGACTCCAGCAGCGTGTAAACCGCATCAAACGGTACATTTTTCTGGATGTAATAGGACGTAAGTGCTGGAGATATTAGGGGGTAAATTTTCTGTACATTTTTAGGAGAAAACAGGAATTGGCCCTTTTGAACCAGCTAAAGAGTAAATAACGTGGTTTGCCATATTTTTCCACAATTAATAACAAAATATTGCCACATGTATAAGAAATTTACAAATTTAAAATCAATTTGCAGAAAATCCAACTTTACCCCCTAATATCTCCAGCACTTAAGGAGCTACAAACACATTACGTACATCAAAAAGAAGCTTATAGTAACTGCTTTTAGCGCGTTTTGGTAACTACATATGTACATTAAATACGTTATTTGTGAAGATAATGCCACGTTTTCCAAAAAAAAAAATTGTAATATAATACCAAAAAATCAATAGGTTCATAACGGGTTAATGGATTTCGATCTTTTTTTAAATATCAGATAAAAGGCACTCAAGTAAGCTTTCCAGTGATATATATGTTGCTGAAGTCGATAATAAGTAACAAAGTTATGTACATATCAAAGCAAAGCTTTGTCGGTCCATAACTCCGAAAATAGGCTCGACCGCTATAAAAAAAACTATTTCTCCTAAATCACCCTCCAAAAAAAAAATTAAAAATCTGGTTGCAGCCACTAAAAATTAACACGTAAAAAAGATCGATTTTTCGACAAAAACTCGTCCAAAACCTCAAAAAAAAATATTTTTTGGAAAAACTGCTATCGCCTTCGTTTTCAGCATACAAATTCAGCTTGGACAGGTAATATTTTAAAAAAAAAAGATCAGCCGATTTTTAACTGAAAAAACTTTAAAAATAAAAGTTCAGAAAATGTAAAAAAATTGAAATTGGGCGCCTCGAAAATGATTTTTTACACCCTAACCACTATGTGGTTTGGGTATAATGACTTTGTGCTGCTGTTTGTAACTACCAAAAATAATTGACCTAGAACCATCTTTTATTATACCGATCGAATCAGAATCACTATCTGATTCGATTTAACGATGTGCGTCCGTCCGTCCGTCCGTCTGTGTGTCCATGTAAACCTTGTAATCCAACTGCAGGTCGCAAATATGAATATATTTTGATGAAATTTTATATATAAGTTTCTATCAGCCATAGGATGAACGCTATTGAAATCGGTGAGAATCGGTCCATGTTCAGACCTAGCCCCCAAACAAATGACCCCTATGAAATCGACATAAATTGCCATAAGATCCAAATTGTCATATAGATCTTAGTCAAATTGGGTTTATATGCGTTTATTACATCCATTAGTGAGTAGTCCAAAAATGATCCCTATGGGACAACTCTTAGTCATAGGCTCCATATATTGCATATATCCAAATATTGCACTGATTCTGATGGTAAGGATCGGTCCATTTTTGGGCTTAGTCCTCATATAGATATAGCATCCGATATGAACTTTTTCATATCTGCAGCCAAAAAATTAATAAAAATCCCACTCAAATTTGGTTTATGCTTATTATATATATCCAGTTAGTTGGGTCTAAGAGATAGGGTTTCTAAACGCATGGTATGGGGTATCGTATAGTCGGTCTAGACCGATTATAATTTTCTTACTTGTTATACCCTATACCACTATGTGGTTTGGGTATAATGACTTTGTGCTGCTGTTTGTAACAACCAAAAATATTTGACCTAGACCCATCTTTAATTATACCGATCGAATCAGAATCACTTTCTGAGTTGATTTAACAATGTCCGTCCGTCCGTCCGTCCGTCTGTGTGTCCATGTAAAGCTTGTAATCAAACTGCAGGTCGCAAATATGAATATATTTTGATGAAATTTGGTATATAAGCTTTTATCGGCCATGGGATGAACGCTATTGAAATTGGTGAGAATCGGTCCATGTTCAGACCTAGCCCCCATACAAATTACCCCTATGAAATCGACATAAATTGCCATAAAATCCAAATTGTCATATAGATCTTACTCAAATTGGGTTTGTATGCGTTCATTACATCCATTAATGAGTAGTCCAAAAATGATCCCTTTGGCCCCATATAGAGCTGCTTCCCGATCTTCACTTAAATCTATTAAAAAAACAAAAATATTGCACTGATTCTTCACAAATTTTGTTTGTATATATTTTCGCAAAATACAAGAGACTTTACCAACCATGGTCAGGATCGGTCCATTTTTGGACCTAGTCCCCATATAGATATATCATCCGATATGAACTTTTTCATATCTGCAGCCAAAAAAATTAATAAAAATCCCACTCAAATTCGGTTTTTGCTTATTTTCTATGTCCAGTTAGTTGGGCCTAGGAGATACGGTTTCTAAACGCATGGTATAGGGTATCGTATAGTCGGTCTAGACCGACTATAATTTTCTTACTTGTTTTTTATATGTCGTAGTGGAACTTTTTTTCCCTCATGCCAAAAGCTATCGAAAAATCGATGGCATAGAAAGTATGTGGTATGAAATCTATCAACAGTTCAACTAATGGCTGCGCGAATCTATGACTGATTTTCAGAGTAAATTTTGATAATTTCGTAGCTTTGATCATGCATGAAGTTATTCACGATGATTTGCCAGCGTATACTGATTACACAAGGAAACAAGGTTTTTGTTAATTAAGAACTGAATGTTGTTTTTAAGGCTATTTGGGACGCTGAATCCAAATCTGCACCTGGTTTTTTCTATCAGCTCGACTTTTTGTTATATACCGTTATGTCCAAAATTAAGGCACTTCCATTACATTGTATATTGAAATAACTTGAAAACGGTTCACCATATTCAGTTTAAAAAAATCCAAAACTCATCAACAATCTTATCTTTAAGCCGTGCTTACATTGGTTTTAAATTTGCCCAGTAGTTTCAGAGATATCGTTGAAGTTAAAAAAAAAAAAAACAATTTAAAAAGTCAAAAATATGATTAGTACCTGTTACTTAAAAATGCGAGTTGATGGAGAAAAATGGAGATTAGATTTGAAATCAGCGACCTGAAATTAGTAAAAAAAAATGCAATAAAATTCCAGTTAACACCAAAAAAGTTCAATTTTGTTCCTTTGTGTTATAAATGCCAAAAAGTGAGTGCAGTATGACAGTTCGTTTGATAGCAAAAAAAAAACCCTTACAAACCAAATTTGAGAGCTACAAAAAATGTGCAACATTTTTGGTTTTTGATAGATTTAAGTGAAGATCGGGTGTAAGCCTTACATGGGGGCTATGACTAAGAATTATCCTCCAAGGTTTATTTTTGGACTACTGATTAATGTGTATGATAAACACACACAAACCTCAACACAAGTCCATACACAGATTTTAACCAATTTCAATAGCGTTCGTTCTATGGCCTAAAAGCTTATATAGTTCGATTACAAGGTATACATGGAAACGTCAAAGGAACGTCAGAAAACTCAGATTCTGAGTCGATCGCTATAGTTACAAATATCAACAACAGATTGTGTGAAAAGTTTTGGCTGCAGTTCCTGTAGTATAATTCTCGTATTCCGATTTTATTTCTGTAGAATCAAATACAAATCAAATAAATACTCCGGCGACTTTTAAATGTGGAGTGTTCTTATTTTTAGTATAGTTTTTATACCCTATACCACTATGTGGTTTGGGTATAATGACTTTGTGCTGCTGTTTGTAACAACCAAAAATATTTAACATAGACCCATCTTTAATTATACCGATCGAAACAGAATCACTTTTTGAGTTGATTTAACAATGTCCGTCCGTCCGTCCGTCCGTCCGTCTGTGTGTACATGTAAACCTTGTAATCAAACTGCAGGTCGAAAATATGAATATATTTTGACGAAATTTGGTATATAAGCTTTTATCGGCCATGGGATAAACGCTATTGAAATTATTGCGAATCGGTCCATGTTCAGACCTAGCCCCCATACAAATGACCCCTATGAAATCGACATAAATTGCCTTAAGATCCAAATTGTCATATAGATCTTACTCAAATTGGGTTTGTATGCGTTTATTATATCCAATAATGAGTAGTCCAAAAATGATCCCTATGGAACAACTCTTAGTCATAGGCCCCATATAGAGCTGCTTCCCGATCTTCACTTAAATCTATCAAAAAACAAAAATATTGCACTGATTCTTCTCAAATTTTGTTTGTATATATTTTTCCAAAATACAAGAGACCTTACCAAACATGGTCAGGATCGGTCCATTTTTGGGCCTAGTCCCCATATAGATATAGCATCCGATATGAAATTTTTCATATCTGCAGCCAAAAAAATTAAGAAAAATCCCACTCAAATTTGGTTTATGCTTATTTTCTATATCCAGTTAGTTGGGTGTGAGAGATAGGGTCTCTAAACGCATGGTATAGGGTATCATATAGTTGGTTCTAGACCGACTATAATTTTCTTACTTGTTTTTAGTTTAGTTTTTTGATATGGTTAAAGTATGGCACGTCACGCTTTTATTAAAAATATTATAAAATAATTATTGAAAATGCAAAATTTAATTTAGTAATTAAAATTTTAGAATTGATATTTGTTGGGCTAAACCCATTTCTTGTTTTGATTAATTGTCTGGTAAATTACTTTTAAAAAAAACTGCTGTTTATTTAATGCTTTTAGATTTGGGTTTATTAAACATATTATACTTTTTTTTTAAACTTTTGCAGGTTGGTCGTGAAGTCGCTCATCCTGGTATTGCAAATGATTTTGATGATGAAGACGCTAAAAAATATTATACCTACTATCAGTGGGTTTGTTTTGTGCTCTTTTTTCAGGTGAGTCTTAAAAAAAACTATTTGTGTACATAAAACATAAGTATAAGTATTTAACTAAAAAAATAACGGAAAAAAGGCACAAAAAAAAAATAATTACGTTATTACACTATTTTAATTATGGTCAAATTAACTTACTTAAAAATAAAAAAAACAATGTTGTAAAACACACGATTTCATTTATATGTATATGTGCCTATGTGTGCACATAATTATTAAAGTGGTCTCAAGTTAAAGTGGTCAAAATTAAAAAAAGAAAAGCAAATGTTAAGTTTGTCTATACCGAATCTTTGATACCCTCCACATGAGTTATAATAATATCTGGACTTCTTGCCCTATTTACAACAAATATAAACAAAATATTTGAAAAAGTAAACAATTTGATAAACTTACGAGTAATAACAAATTATTACAAAAAACACACTGATTTTTAAAAGTTTTTAGAGGCGTCTTAATATTTTTGAACATATCTTGGCACAATGATACCTGATTTACCCCATTTCCAATAGCAGCCTGCTCGAAATAATGACAAATAATATTGTCATAACGTTACCCAGGTAAATGTTATATTTTGTGAATTAGCGTTATTTCAAAAGACTGAAAGACAAATGGACAGACGGACATCGCTATATCAACTCGAGCTGTTATAAGGATCAAGGATATATATGTTATATGGGTTGAGACCACATCCTTCGAAGCGTTACAAACGGAATGACTACTGCACAGTGGTGTGGAGGGTATAAAAATATTTTATCGGTTACTTCACTTCGTATTATGTTAAACAAATGTAATAATGTAATAAAACGTTTATAAAATGTTAAAATTAGACCACATTCATAATTATGGGTACATAATATGAAACATATATTTAACCTCTTCAGAGACGAGAATTTAGAGTAGAGCTATAAAAAACTGTCTTAATTAGAGATGTACACTAGGGTGGCCCTTAAAAAGGAAAAGTGTTCAAACTCTCGGTCTCACCCCCTAGAAATATGCGAATAGCAAAAATATTGAGAAATACAAAGTTTTGGGTCAATCAAATCAAGGCGACTGAAAATTTCAAATGTGTCCATATGGGGAAAATATGACTTTTTCCGATTTTACGAGAATTTCGTTCTATAGTTTAATTTTTCGACAAGTTGTTAGATGAATCGATTTCAGTGCTAAATTATCTCTTTAAAAAGCTATATAACTTCAAAATCTAATAAAAACTCGCCAAGAAATAGCAAATGCCCCAAACCACTTTTGTGCCAAAAAAACTAGGTCGTCAAATTTGATGGAAATTTTTTAACTTTAAGAAATTAATTAAACTCATAATTTTTTTTTTGTCACTATACCTAGGAACACTCAGGCATGAAGTATTGTTTTATTACCACGTTTCCAATCTATTGCAAAATGAGACCAAAAATGGAAGATTTTTTGGATAAATTTTTGAAACTCCTTTTTTAAGTTTTAAAAAATTTTCTTAAATAAAATTTCAAAAAATTGAGCTGACACTTTAAAGTTTTGTTAAATATATGTCAGACATTAACTGTGTGAATTTTTAAGTAAATTCCTCTGCCAGAATTATTTTACAAGGCATTTTTTTGTGGATTTCGAGAAAAATTAGTTTTTTGTGAAATATGCAGTAAATGTACTCCTTCTAAATACTTTGTATCAAAAATTTATCAGTTTTCTACTTTTAAATTTTATATTTGATCTTAGTAGCCTAGGGTTCGGAAAAAATTATATGCGCCCATTATCCCTAATGAAAAACAAGTTATTAAAAAAATTCAAATATTTTGTAAATGCTGTTGAATTTTTAGATGTGACGCTTAAGATATAATAACCGAATGTGCAAGTCTTCCAAGCTAAAAATTTGGAATAAATCGAACAACGTTAACCCATTACTTGCCGAGGCCAAACTTCGAATTTTCGCATAATTAAAAAAAAACTACTATAGCCCAGCACTCAAAATTCGAGTGCAAATTCTAGGAAATATTATTTTTTCATTCAATTTTAATTTTAAAAAATTTATGAATATTTAAATGAGCCTAATCAATTTTAGCAATTCATAATTCAACACAAAGCATCTGATATATAATTTAAATCATTCGCATTAATAGGGAGTAACGAATTATTAAAAATATTTTATTTTATTTAATTTAATATATTTTTCAGACAGATTAAACATAAATTTTATCATTCTCAGCTTCTCCTACATATGAACTATAACTACATATGACAATTTTCACACTCCGCCGTGCCCGCATATTGCTTAAAAATGGGACTAAAAATTTACCTTCACGTATTTATATCTATAATATTAATAGGCTAGGCGATTTCTTGTGACTGATGTTTTCTTCTACTGTTTTATCCCGATTTTGACCAATCGTATATTATTTGAAAGGTATTTCTTTTTAGCCGATTTACAGATTTACATATTTTTAAATTTGTTCCCTTATTTTGAGTAAATTGCATTTAAAGTTGCTACTAACACATACACAAAATTATACAATGCTATGTGTGTGTTTATTAAATATGTTAATGTGTTTGTAATAAAAATGGGTTTATTTTTTGTGTTGATTTGTGAATTGGCTATAATTGATTAGCATAATTTTATGTGCTGTATTTTACGAAAACTGATCCAAAATTGTATATCTCAGTTTTTTTTTTTTTTGCTATTCGCATATATCTAGCGACTGAAGGGCCACCATAATGTACACAAGTGTAAAATTGGTTAAAATTATTACGATTAGAGATAGTTAAAAAAAATTTATAATCGATTGTTGTTAATCAATTCCCAATCTGAGGAAACTCAAAAATTTCGAACAGAATCTTATATAGGGAAAACTTTTTGCCTTGAAGTGTTGAAAACTTGTCATGTAATTTGACTTAATTTAAAATTGCGGGGTTAATTTATACGAAATGATATATTTTATCGAATTCAATCAATTTTTACCAAATCGAGTTACACAGTAACCCCTCTGATTTATAGGAAACAATTAAATAAAATAAAAATGACACTATTTTTTTTTCTTTTTGTGCGAATCGTTATTTACTTTCTATGAAGCGCAAACCAACTGTTAAATGATGTTAAATGCGTGATTTCTATTTATGGCAAATTAAAAAAAAAATAAAAAAATTACCTAAAAAAAAAAAAAAAAACATTTTTCACACGATTTATGTGTTATATTTTTTTCATTCTCAATTGTTTAAACAATATTTGAATCAAATATTCATAAAATAAATTGTGCTCCATTTAGGACAAACATGGTTATCAATAAAATTGATCTTTGTTCTTTCGAAATGATCGATCATGTTTTAATGTACTGATCAGTTTTTTAAAAAGGTTTTTATCTTTCTCCAAAAATACTTAAATTTCTTCTTCTTTATTTGGTCTGGTTTCAACACTTGTTCAAGTCAATGTTTTTTTTCTGCCGTATTTATTTTCTTGAGATAATTTAGTATCATTTATTTCTCTACGCGAGTTTTTAAAGATTCATGTTTTATATGTGTTCGAGTACTTAAATTTTAAAAATCATCATGTTGAGTTTTTTCTTTTTATTATTTTATACTTAAATATGGTTTTGAGCGTTTATGTTGTTAAGTTGGGATGAGTATAAGTAAAGAAAAAAAAAAAATTGTTTCTCAATTACACTTCAATTGACTTTAATTAAGATTTTAATAAAGTTTTCTATGTATCGTTTTTATTTCGTTTTAAATCATGATTACTTTTCGTGTACATAATAGATCTTGCTTTTGTCCAGCGATGCCAACTTAGCGCTTTCGGAGCTACATTTAGCGCTTATTCAAAAAACATATTTTTACCATTTGGTGCTTTTTTTAGTGCTTTAGCGTCTTTTAAATACAACAGTTCGTGTTACACAACATTGTACATATTTGAACAACTTGGTCCAAATTTAAACTTTTTAGTCAAAGAGTCTGATAATGGGTTCTCTCATTCAGCAGTAAGACAAATCTTAATATATAAAAACGTTGGTGCGTATGTTGGTACTCTAATAACTGTTGAACCACTAATGCTAGCGACTTCGTATTCATACCATATGTTCCTTTGGTTCTCCGATTTGCATAACTTTTTTTTGTACCCGATAGGTGGCGCTGGGGTCGAGATTTTCCCAAAAAATTTATTTACGGTCCAATTTAGCTCAAATTCGCAACATATATTATGTACATAAAATATTCATAATATTATTAAATGCAATGTATTATAATTTAGATGCAATATAAAATCCAGATGTTTTCTTCGGGCCAGCAACGCGGACCGGACTCAGCTAGTATTATATAAGATATATAAGTTGATTAACAAAGATTCCGATACGCCAACCAAGAAAAATTCCAATGGTAGCACCAACCAGGTGGCCTTCTATAGAAAGAGCCATTGAAGCAATTTTGAATATGTGGCTTGTGTTGACAACTCTTTTTAACGTTGTTAATGAAAGATGGTTTGAGATGACACTGTTAAAAAAATATTTACAAATATGTACAATCTGTCATTCGAAGCCCAAAATGCGACCCACACAAAACTTTGTGATGACTTATATCGGTTATTAAAAAGTTTAACAAATAGTTAAATTTGGTTCTTTGGAGAGTGAGATTGATCTTGTATTTAATGAAATTTGCTATTTAGGTTATACATAGCTCTGAAAAGGCCAGTCTTGACAATAATATTGAAGAATCGGACAAAAAATTTATCAAAATCAATTAATTAGTTCACAAAATCTGTTATTTACGAGCTAAATGCTAAATTTCCGTCCAATTTAACGACACTAAAAAAATTTCTAAACTCAGCGTGAACAATATTTTTCAAAGTACTGTGATGATGTTATAAATTTTATAACATAATTTTGAAAAGATAAAAACAAATCGAAGAAGTACTTAACAACAAAAACTGAATCAAAGTATTCCCGTGTTTTAATTGATCAAGTTTCGTTTTAGATAATTTGATTTTTCCTAACTGAAATACTGAAGTCTAAATCGTGTTTTGTGCAATGAGTTTTTTACAAATAAAATAGGAATAAAATTCAGTTTTTAAAGACACTGTAAATTTTTTAATAAATATGATGAGGGCGGTCCCAGAACAACCGAACTGACATATAGGCAACCTTATAAAACATATGTTTATGTTCCAAGGCTCCATGTTGTTAAGTTTTTTTATTGAAGTGTAAACATCTATACGCTCAGGGTGGTAAAAATCTAATTCACAATACAATCACAAAAACAAAGTAAGAAAAAAACGGTGTGAGGTATGAGTGTATTGGTGTAAGGATTATTGCAGCTAATTCAGCTTCCCTCAAATATAACAACGTTAAAAATTTCACAATATAAACTAATTCAACAACCAAAAAGTATAACACAATCACAAATATAACAATATAGAAGTATAACAGCCAATTAAACTATGCTAAATGTATAACAACTCTAAATTGATTACTAGATGTTTACACATCTTCCCTGTGATCGGACTCACATAGTTTTTTATTTTTTTTGGAGCCATCAAACGTAAATATGGAAAAAATTGGTCAACGTTATATAAAACAATACTTTCATTTGAAAAGTATCAGTCCAACCAAAATCTAGCCGAGCTAGATTGTACTCTGAAGGTCTCTGTTCCTCCGTACATAAAGTATTCAGTGGCAGAGTTTAAACGAGGCCGTACGAGCTGTCAAGATAAACACCGTAGTGGTTGACGAATTGAGGTGGCCACGCTAGAAACGGTTAAGAAAATCCACAAAATCGTATTGTATGATCGACGGCTGAAAAAAGTGCTTTACATCGCATATTAACCGATAACTTAAAGATGAAAAAGCTGTCCGCAATATTGTTTTAATAGAGTGTTTGGCGATTTTTTACCACAATAAAGCACCGATTCGTAACCATGGATGAGATGTGGTGGGTCCACCACTTCAAAATTATGGCATCTGTTTTTGGGGATGCGCGTGGTATAATTTGTCTTGATTATCTTCAAAATGGAAAAACAATTAACGGCGAGTATTATGTTAACTTATTGCAGCGTTTAAATGATGAAATTAAAGAAAAAATGCTGCATTTGGCGAAAAAGAAAGTGTTGCTTCATCAAGACAACGTCCATTCAAAGTTCGAATTGCTTCATCACGCACCTTATTCGCCAGATTTAGCTACCTCGGATTATTTTCTATTTTCAAACTTGAAGGATGGCTCGTAGGTAAAAGTTTTAGCAACAATAAAGAGGTGGGGTCTGTGGTTAAAGCTATTGAATATCGCTGCGAAAAGTGTATAGAGCAATAGGTGATTATTTTGAGAAATAAAGAAAATGTTCCCCAAAATGTTGTGTGTCTTATGTCAGGTCGGGTTGTTCTGGAGCCGCCCTCCTAAATATGGACTAAAGATTAAAAATACTTGCTATATTAATTATAAAATTCCATCCTATGTTTCTATAAAAATTAATTCACTTCAAACAAAGGTTCAGAAAATACACACATCAAACACACAATGTTCTGTTCTAAAGCAACCAATACAATTTTTATTTTCATATCAATTATGTGTGTTTCTAAATTTTTTACGGTGCCAAACACAATCATGACTGTGTTTCGTTTTAATATTTCGTTATCTACACGAACTTTTTTCTATTACGTATTTATTGTTTCGAACACACATAAACCACACACATTCGAGTGTAGCTTTATGTTAAGTTCGTTTTCTAGCACGTGTACTAAGAACAGAACATGTTCTTCAAGGCGAACATCTAAAAATTGAAACATTATCCACTCGCGATCGGAAAAAAAACGAAATTAAGTCATAAACAACACATAAAATTTCTCCGTTTTCTATTTTATTGCTATCTTTTTATTTTTATTTTTTTATAACTGCTAACGAATTATTTTCGATTTTTGTAATAAATTTGATTGAAACAATTGTTGCCGTAATTATAGAGCTCTTTCAGATTTTTCCGTTGAAGAACATGTTCTGTTTTTTTTTTTAAGCAGTACACGTGCAAAAAACAAACTTAAAATAAAGCTACACTCGAGTCTGTGTGGTTTATGTGTGTTCGAAACAAAAAATATGTGATAGAAAAATGTTCGTGTATATATCGAAATATTAAAACGAAACACAGTCATAATTGATATGAAAATAAAAATATATGTTTGTTGGTCTGAGCTATGTTTGTTTACATATATGTACGAGTTTTTTATTCAGTGTGTGTTTTTTTTCTGAAGTCTGCTTCAAACATACTTTAAAAAAAACGTGAAGCTGGGGAAGAAATTTACATGATTTTATTTGAACATGAAGAGGTAGAAGAAAAATTTTTTACGTATATTATTTTTTTCATATTGGTAAACACTTTAAACGTTTCATTAAATGCAAAATTCTCTCAAAAGTACAATTGATATCAAAGTTTTTTGAAAATTAAAAAATATAATTTATTTATGTTAAAATTAGCGCTTTTACTTTTATTCGAATTTAGCGCCTTTTTGCTTGGATCAAGTTGGCACCGCTGTTTTTTTTTTTTTTTTTTTTTTTTTTTTTTTTTTTTTTGTCAATTTGTTATATCTGGCATTAAAGCAATTGTTAGCATTAAAGCAATTGTTAGTTGAAATATAACTATTTCTATATTTCACTATAAGGGACAAGGTTCAAAACAAGGTCTTATCATGGCCATATTTTCTGATATCGCTTATCCTATTTACATCACTTAATCAAGAGATTTAAGTGAATATTCGGAGGCTGCTTTATATGGCAACTACAACTTAGAATTATCATATACTTTTTATTTGAAAGATATATTTTATTCTGGGTTTTAATGTAATTACAGTCCTACGGAGAGTGGATCGTTATACCCTTATACAATATTTATGGTTATTACAAACATCAATACAAACTCATACAAGCTAAACAAATGAGTTTTGGGTATTGCAAAATAAAAAATTCTTACCAAACTGTGAACGTCAAAATAAATTAAACACCAATTTTTATACCCTATACCACTATGTGGTTTGGGTATAATGACTTTGTGCTGCTGTTTGTAACAACCAAAAATATTTGACCTAGACCCATCTTTAATTATACCGATCGAATCAGAATCACTTTCTGAGTTGATTTAACAATGTCCGTCCGTCCGTCCGTCCGTCTGTGTGTCCATGTAAACCTTGTAATCAAACTGCAGGTCGCAAATATGAATATATTTTGATGAAATTTGGTATGTAAGCTTTTATCGGCCATGGGATGAATGCTATTGAAATTGGTGAGAATCGGTCCATGTTCAGACCTAGCCCCCATACAAATTACCCCTATGAAATCGACATAAATTGCCATAAGATCCAAATTGTCATATAGATCTTATTCAAATTGGGTTTGTATGCGTTCATTACATCCATTAATGAGTAGTCCAAAAATGATCCCTTTGGCCCCATATAGAGCTGCTTCCCGATCCTCACTTAAATCTATTAAAAAACAAAAATATTGCACTGATTCTTCTCAAATTTTGTTTGTATATATTTTTGCAAAATAAAAGAGACTTTACCAAACATGATCAGGATAGGTCCATTTTTGGACCTAGTCCCCATATAGATATATCATCCGATATGAACTTTTTCATATCTGCAGCCAAAAAAATTAATAAAAGTCCCACTCAAATTTGGTTTTTTCTTATTTTCTATGTCCAGTTAGTTGGGCCTAAGAGATAGAGTTTCTAAAAGCATGGTATAGGGTATCGTATAGTCGGTCTAGACCGACTATACTTTTCTTACTTGTTCATCTTTAAATAGTCTTATTACTTAGTAATTATTGATTTACAATAAAAAGTAATCTTACAGAGTTTACTACTACACCATTTAGAGATTGACTAATATAAAGTATGAAATCAGTAACACTAACTTCTATTTTTTATATTTCGGGCAAGAATCTTAAACTTTTCGAGACAAATTTGTGGTGATCACGTATTTTACTTTACTAAAAATCATTTTAAGTTGATTTGTACTAAGTAATTATAACTAAACAGATGTAGAAGAAAGTAATCTCGCTATGGGAAAGCAAACATCAACTCATACTCCGAAAATTATATTAGATTTAAAAGAAAAAAAAAACTCTGTGAGTCCGATTACAGGGAAGATGTGTAAACATATATTTACACTTCAATTAAAATCAAACGGAAAGCGTCATCATATCACTTATAGCAAACAACTGCAGAGGCTCAGCTAATATAAAATTTTTGATGTGTAAACATCTATACGCGCAGGGGGGTAAATTTCTATTTCACAATACAATCACAAAAAACAGCGTAACACAAATCGGTGAGAGCTGTAACACAAATCGGTGTGTGACTTGTGATTGTATTGGTGAAAAAATTATGATATAAAATTTTTTTTTATGCAATTTTTTTCAAAGCGTCATCTATGTATCACTTATATACGTTTATATTGGGATATTTTTAACGTTTTACAGCAAAGGGTTGTTGAATTAGCTGAAACAGTTTTCGCTATAAGTGATACATAGATGACGCTTTCTGTTTGATTTTACAAAATTACATAAAAAAATCTTAAATTACTAGATGTTTACACATCTCCCCTGTGATCGGACTCACATGATTTTTTTTTATTATTATTTATTATTTCAACTGGTTGTTATTGTTGGGGTTGTTGAATTATATGTTATACGTGTATTTTCTTTGCAAAATCATAATTGCATAATCTTTGCACCAATACACTCATACTTCACACCGTTTACGTCTTACTTCTTACGCTGTTTTTGTGATTGTATTGTAAAATAGATTTTTACCACCGTATGATGTTTACACATCAAAAATTAAAACTTTGCTGAAACTGCCAAATTTTTAGGTAGGAACCACAATGAAAAACAAGTAAGAAATTATAGTCGGTCTAGACCGACTATACGGTACCCTATGGTTTAGAGACCCTGTCTCTTCGGTCCAACTAATTCGATATAGAAATAAGCATAAACCAAATTTGAGTGGCATTGTTATTAATTTTTTTGGCTGCAGATATGACAAAGTTCATATCGGGTGCTATATTTACGAGTATATGGGTCGAAAAATAAACAGATCCTGACCATATTTAGTAAAGTAACTTATATTTTGAAAAAATATATACAAACCAAATTTGAGAAAAATCTGTGCAATATTTTTGTTTTTTGATAAATTTAAGTGAAGATCGGGAGGCAGCTCTATATATGGGGCATATGATTAAGAACTGTCCTATAGGGATTATTTTTGGACTACTGATTAGTGGATATAATAAACACATACAAACCCAATTTGACTGAGATCTATGTGATAATTTGGATCTTATGGCAATTTATGTCGATGTCATAGGGGTCATTTGTATGGGGACTAGGTCTGAACATAGACCGAATTTCACTAATTTCAATAGCGTTCATCCCATGGCCGACAAACACTTATATACCAAATTTCATCAAAATATATTCATATTTGCGACCTGTAGTTTGATTACAAGGTTTACATGGACACACAGACGGACGGACGGACGGTCGATCGGTATAATAAAAGATGGGTCTAGCTCAAATATTTTTGGTAGTTATAAACAGCAGCACAAAGTCATTATACCCAAACCACATGGTGGTAGGTATAGGGTATAAAAATGTTGATAAATACATCAAACACTATCAGGGTGAAGATTGACTGAGATCTGGATGCCCAAAATGGCTTAGTGGTACTGAAGTTAGAGCTGTAGTAAGTGAAGTAAAGACATATCCAGCAAAGTGCAGTTAGCAGACATCAGGCAAACAGTAAGGAGATTGCTTCACAAAAATTTCCTACATGGAAGGAGCAAACTAATGAATTTCGAAAAACAAAAGTACAGAAATAAGGCTCTCTTTTTTTGGGAAAACATATTATATACAGATGGAGCAAATTCGAACTTTTAAGAGCAAAACAATAGGGCGTGCTAAGAATGAAACCTTCAAAGAAAATTGTGGTACCAACACTGAAAAAAATACGGTGAAGGCTCAGTTATGGTTTGGGGCTGTATAGCGGCAACAGGTATTGGTAATCTTGATTTTATTTACTCCACTATGAACTAAATGGATTACATAGCGATTTTGATGGACAATGTTGCCCTTAACGTCGAGAAATTAGGCTTGGCTGGAAACTGGATTTTCCAACAAGACAACGATCTAAAGCATACGTGTAAAATCGTAAACGAGTGGCTACTGTACCGGACTCTTAAGATACTTGATCATCCGCCGCGGCCTCCGGACCTTCAGCCGATCGAGTATTAGTGGGATCACCTTGACAGAAAAATCAGGCAGAGGGCTATTTCAAGCCAAGCAGACTAAAATAAGGTTCTAAAGCAAGAATGGAGCAAATCTCCCCCGATGTAACAAAAGAAACTTGTCGAGTCGATGCCTAGGAGACTAAATGAGAAGCTTAAGTTCAAATGAAAATAAACCAAATATTAAAAATTTTTAAAGTTTACTTTTTGTATTGAAGTTCTGATGCTTTTTGTTTGCTGTTTACTTTATTTACTTTATTATTATTTTACTTTTTTTTATTTTTCTTCATTATTATTACTTACTTTTGTATTAAATAATTCTTGAATTCCTTATGTTTATTTTTGATTTTGTGTTAATTACCTTATTTTAATAAAGCTTTTAAACTGACTAACTAGGGTGTTTATTTTGTTTTGATGCTAACAGTAGAATGATTTAAATTTTTTTATATTCTTTTTTATTAAAAAAAAAATATATATATATAATAATATTTAATATTTGAGGTTTTTGACTCTATATAAATAACCGGCCCAATGTTTTACCGATCACTAATTAAAACCTTTTAACCAAAACCTTCATTCTGAGCTCCCATTTCCATGCTATAAGATTTACGTTGGCTTCCGTTCTTTCCTCATTTATTTTATAATTTCATCATTCTTTTCGTGTGTTCTTTACATTTCATTTTTCAAGTCATTGCCATCATACACAACATTAAAATTTTTTTTTATGGCATAGAAAAAGTGCTGACTTTTAGACGTGATTAAAATTTATGATGGGTTTGGAAGAAAGAAAAAAAGAACTGAAAAAGAAAACTTTAAACATGAACAAAAAAATGTTTAAAATAAAAAACAACATAAAATGAACTCCTCAATAAAATACCATTTAACATTTTTTTTTTCTACAAAATCACGCTTAAATAATAAAGACACGAATGTGAAAATTCCATTTTAATTGCGATCATTTCAAAGACACGTGTGATCAAAAATAAAACTTCTAAAAAAAGCTCTTGATTAATGACTATTCATTCAACTCTAGAATAGTTTGAAATTAAAATAACACTTGGGTAGTTAGTTTTATTGAATGTTGATTTGATATAAAAATTTAAATAAGCCGATTTTGTATGGGCATGCATATAAA
The DNA here is from genome assembly GCA_963682025.1 of Cordilura impudica. Classification (NCBI taxonomy): domain Eukaryota; kingdom Metazoa; phylum Arthropoda; class Insecta; order Diptera; family Scathophagidae; genus Cordilura; species Cordilura impudica. The sequence goes on from OY821520.1 coordinate 70,943,010, forward strand.
GTAAGAACAATCTAAGTTTAAGTAAGATTTTCATGGATTTGTTGCTGAGAAATGGTACGATCAGTACCATCAAAAATAGGTCACTCAAAATGATCTTAAAACGTAAATAAATCAATATTTAGTCAAATTTATTTGATATGTATGTCTTAAACCAGATTTATAGTATTGTGCAGAATAAAAGCAGCGAAAGTAATGCAAATATATTAGATGATTTTATTCCCAGAATCTTCGATTTACAAAAATGAAATTTTAATAAATTATGTATGTGTTTAAAGGCCAGTTTAAACTATCACACTTTGTAATACGACCTGTCAAAAAGTCGAGTATTATGAAAAAGTCGTATCATGTCAAAAGCTTATGTTATGAAATTGACAGTCTGTAGTTTTTTATTTTCGAAGTCCGATGATTTTAGAAACGTTATAAAAAAAAAGTAAACAAAAACAAAGAAATTGGAAATAAAATATAAATTTCAAAATAAATTTGCTTGTTATTCTAAATAGCTGTTTTCATAAGACTTGAGTGTGATGGTGTAAATGGCCTAAGTATGCAGAAATAATGTCCGTACGACTTTATGACAGTCCGATGAATTTCATCGGATTTTTATTGCGAAAAATCTTACGACTGAGTGGTATCGTGTAAATGGGCCTTAAGCATTAACTAAAAACCACCTGTTGTTTTTGTTTTTGATGTGTATTGGTGTATTTAGTAAGCAGAACCGCCGAGTTCGCTGTCTGTTTAGCAAAATCACAAATCTTTTTAGGTAATTTTAAATATTCAAGCTATTGACCGCTAGGTGTGCTGTGAGTTTAACATGTTTACAAACTTACAGAGTTGTTTCTGATGTGTAAACATCTATACGCGCAGGGGGGTAAATTTCTATTTCACAATACAATCACAAAAACTGCGTAACACAAATCGGTGAGAGCTGTAACACAAATCGGTGTGATTGTATTGGTGAAAAAATTATGATATAAAATTGTTTTTTATGCCACTTTTTTAAAAGCGTCATCCATGTATCGCTTATATACGTTTATATTGGGATATTTTAACGTTTTACAGCAAAGGGTTGTTGAATTAGCTGAAACAGTTTTTGCTATAAGTGATAAATAGATGACGCTTTCTGTTTGATGTTATAAAATGACATGAAAAAAATCTTCAATTACTAGATGTTTACACATCTCCCCTGTGATCGGACTCACATGATTTTTTTTTTTAATATTCAAGTATACCAGCAGATTCCAGCCCTCGAAATTCGAGCGCAGTTTCTAGGAAATTTTATTTTTTCATTAAATAAAGACCCTAAAAATATGCTAATCAATTATAGCCGGTTCACAAATCGACACAAAAGATAAAATCATTTTTATTACAAACACATTAACAAATATAAAAAACACACACATAGCATTGTATACTTTTATGTATGTGTTAGTAGCAACTTTAAATACAATTTACTCAAAATAAAGTAAAAATTTAAAAATCTGCAAATCGACTAAAAAAAATTACCTTTCAAATAATATACGTTTGGTCAAAATCGGGATAAAACGGTAGAACAAAACATCAGTCACAAGAAATCGCCTAGCCTATTAATATTATAGATATTTGCTATTGACAGAACTTTTTTAGTAAGCGGAACCGCAAGGTGTGCTGTGAGTTTAAAAAGCTAAACACTAGGAAAACTTTGAAGAAGTGGAAAAAAACTTAGTTGTTTTTTAATTACTACAACTTTTCCAATTGTATTTCAGAAAACATCATTTGAATTTCAGAAAGTATCAATTGTGTTTCAGAAAACATTAATTGATTTTCAGAAAATATCAATTGTATTTCAGAAATTATAAATTGTATATCAGAAAACATCAACTGACTCTCAGGAAGTATCAATTGAATTTCAGAAAATATCAATAACATGCACCGATTTTTACCAATTTCAAAGCGTTCGTCCTATGGGTGATAAAAGCTTACGTACCAAATTTCATCAAAATATATCCATATTTGCGACAAATAGTTTGATTACAGATAAATTGACTCAGAAAGTGATTCAAAGTGCTAGCTAGTCGGTATGTGGATGAAAATTCAGTCACAAAAACAAGGGTTGTCAACCGGCTAACATATTATTTAACATATTATTTAAATAATCGATCAAAAAAAAAAAAACTCTTTCGATAGAACAAAGTAAAAATTGTGGTTTTCCACTAATTTTGTAGATTAATCAGATAAATCGAATAATTTTTCAGCCCTGTTCTTGAAACGTTGTTATTTGAATAAGAGTGAATTTAAAATCATATGAAATTGAAATTTTGGGTTTCTTGAAACCACTTTTTTATTTATTTAATTGAAACATATGTTTGAGTTAAGAACCATATGTTAGAGATAAGAACATATGTTATCATTCAATTAAAAATGACTTTTCTATTTTTAAAAAGTTAAGCATCGCCGAAAAAAAAATTTCGATATTCAAATAAATTGGATTTGACTGGCATCACTACTGTTTCGAACATATGCAAAAAAATAAAAATATGTGATTTGATGAAAAAATTTTCTTAATTCCTTTATTTGCAATAATTAGTGCATAAAGAATCTATGTTATAATTGAAAAAATTATAATGGAAAATAGATTATGTAAATAAAAAGTTTTTATTATAGTTATAGAACAGCATCATCGCAAAAAGTGTGTTCTATTAACATCGACCACTAATTACGAGTTTTTTTTTTAAATCAGCGCAAAATGTAGACGTTTTTTAAAATCGTTTTTTCATAAAATTAATCACTCCTGTTCTTGAAACCACTATCACAAAAAAAAAAAAAACTCGTAAATGAAAAAATTCTTAAATCTACGAGTTTTTTGCTGTTCTCTAATTTCAATAAGAATATTTTTTCTCGTTTTAATTCACATAGTAAAGGCTTTGTGAAATCAAAACAAATGCCCTTTTTTCTACTAAGCAGGTCTTAAGAGATAAAAAAAACTATTTGATATTTAAACTCTAACATGTTTTTTATTGAACCTTGTCATTATTTTAAAAAATTAGACATTCAGCCCTGTTCTTGAAACGTTGTTATTTGAATAAGAATAACTATGAAATAACATGAAATTGAAATTTTGTAGTCATATCAATTAAATTAATAAACCATAATCTAGAGTAAATTATCTTTCTAATAAAATAACAAAATCACTATTTCAAATCTCCAATTTTACTTTTTCAAAAATTTTGTTCAAAAAAGTTACCGAAATCAACGATTGAACTTTAAGGTCTTATTAACAAAATATATGTGATTAAAAATGCCAAATATTGTCGGTATCCTGTTCCTGATTTAGCGAGGGCAGCGTTTTTATTTCAGCGGATTTGAAGAAAAATCAAATCTTGTAAATTAAGGTTAAATTGAAACACTTTAAACTGTCCCTCTTTAAGGTCAAACGTCGAATTTAAGGAGATTTACATTTTTTAAAACCAAATATCGAAATAATATATGTATATGTATATGTGGAAGGATTTCGATAAAACTAAAAAATAATATTCTGGATTTATTTTCAAAGAAAATAATTTTTAATTAGTTTTTTATAATATGGAAAACAAAAGGCGCCTAATGCCTGATTTTCACTATGTCATTTTCAATGTAAATTGTTTTCAATTATTGTCAGTTGTATGAAAACCGGTTGTAATGTCTTGGCATTTGCAAGCCCTGGCAATATTTGACATCTAAAATGAAATTGCTAACAGTTGGTCATTTTTTTTGTTAGTTTACAATATGTAAAGTTAGTTTATAATATATAATGAAAACGTAATTAACAGTTGAGGCAATTGTTTATTTTCCGTTTATATGACATAGTGAAAACCAGGCATAAGAGCGCATAGAAATATAATTTCTGGTTTGAGCTTAAATAACCAATACTATTTTGGTCAAATTTGGATGAAGACTAGACTGTCATCAGTCTAAAAATAATATCGTTAGACCATTTTTAGTTATAGTCTTCATTAGTATTTACAAGAAAACCAGCAAACTGCCTACCAAATTTTAAATTTAATTATAACAAGTTGGAAAATAATACCTATACCCTATACCATGAGTTTCCAGGGTCTTGTATCGACTTTGCTCGGGCAATGACTGGATATAGAAAACAGGCATACACCAAATATTAGTGCTATTGTTATTAATTTGTGTCGTGTAAATATGAAAAAGTTCATATCTGATGTTATTTTTATATGAGGACTAGGTCAAAAAATGAACCGATAAAACCCATATTTAGTAAAGAACTTACTTTTCTCAAAAACAAATATAACCAAATTTGAAAAAAATCTATGCAATATATTTGCTTTTTGATAGATTTAAGTGCGATCGGGAATTTATATGGGGACTATGACTAAAAATGGTCTTACAGGATTACTTTTTGGACTAGTGATTAGTGGATAAGTAGACACAGAATAATAGTCGCTCTCATAGGAGTTATTGTTGAAATTATTTTCGATAATATTTGAATCCAGCAATTTTTTCATGTTTTTTTTATTTCTTCAACCACTAATAATGGTTCATGATTAACATTCTCAATGCCAAAAACATACGGAATATAGAAACGAAAATTTAAAAAAGGTTCATTAGAAAAAAAACTATAAAAAAGGGGCCACTATTTGTAGAAAGATAAAACAGTTCATATTTGTAGTGTGCTCAAATAAACACATTTGGATCTGAAATCTGGAAATTTTAATGTAGTAATTGCAATCCGTAGACGAGCAATCGTAAAATATTTAACAAGCTACAGAACCGCCAAGAAATCATTGCCTAGCAGGAAGCGTCCAAAGAATACGCATTTTAATTTTTCTACTTGAAATATTAAGGATTTTGAGCTTTTTTTATGTATTAAGAGATTGAATTTTCTTAAACTAACCTTGATTGGACCGCTCAAGGGGCAAAACAACACAGATGTTATGTGTACAGTCTGGCGCTGTTTAAGTGTACGCCTTTATCCACGTAATGGCAAAAGGAAATTTGCACTGTGGCCTTCCTAAGGCAATAATATTACAGATCATTTTATCACAAATGATTTCGCATGCAGAGTCGAATCTGCTGCTTCGTTATCAAAATTATTTAATTTCGTATTTCTCTCTCTCTCTCTCTCTCTTCTACAGGCCATTGCGTGTTATACGCCCAAATTTTTATGGGAACAATTTGAAGGTGGCCTTATGCGTATGATTGTGATGGGACTTAACATTACGATTTGTTCAAGGGAAGAAAAAGATGCCAAACGCGATGCTCTACTCGATTATTTGACGAAACATGTTAAGCGCCATAAGATGTATGCCATAAGATATTGGCTATGTGAAGCATTATGCGTCTTCAATATTATTATACAAATGTATTTAATGAATCGTTTCTTTGATGGTGAATTTATGTCATACGGTACCCGAATAATGGAACTCTCCGATGTGCCACAAGAGCAAAGAGTAGATCCTATGGTTTTTATATTCCCACGTGTAACAAAATGTATATTCCATAAATATGGTGCTTCCGGATCACTGCAAAAACATGACTCATTATGTATTCTACCCTTGAATATTGTTAATGAGAAGACTTATGTGTTTATCTGGTTTTGGTATTGGATACTCTTGATTTTATTAGTGGGACTTATGGTATTTCGGTGAGTTTTCAAAAATATATTTCACCAATTTTTCGTTATTTAATTTTATTGCGCTTGCTTTAATTTCAGTGCCTTTATGTTATTTATGCCCAAGTTCCGTCCTCGCCTATTACATGCTCGCAATCGTATGATTAGCTTAGAAACTTGCCGTATTTTATCGCAAAAACTGGATATTGGTGATTGGTGGCTGATCTATATGTTGGGCCGTAATTTAGATCCCGTCATTTATAAAGAAGTTATGACTGAATTCTCAAAAGAAATTGATCCATCTGTATATAATCGCGCCAAGTGATTTATTTATTCTTTTGCGAGAATATAAAAAAACACAACGACAACAGCTGCTAAATAATTTCGTATATTCAATTTTTGCATAAATAGTAGTTCTGTGATTAAGTTAAATATCATAATATTTTTTTTAATAAATAAGTTTACTTTAATGCAAAAATGTATAAGTCTATTCAAGCTCTCTATTGCTTCTGCTAACTAACTCGAATAAGTTATGATCACAACTCGTTTAATATAATAAATAAAATAATTCTATAATTTATAGTTTTTAAGTTTAAATAAAAAAAAATTTAGTTCGTCTTTAAAAAATATATACAAAATAATGTTCGTTTTGTATTGAATTTAAGATTAAGAGTCTTTTTTAACAAAAATTGTATAATATAAAAAAAAAAGAAAAAAGCATTTATATATGAATTATTTTTATAATGCAAATTTGTTGCATCACTTTATAAATATAATAAAGTACAATCAAATTTAAGTTATTTGAATAAAAAATTATTAAAACAAACAATCGAAGATTATTAACACGTAGAAATGTAGGGCAATTTCACCTTTAAAACAATTTGTGTATCTGTCAATAAGTTACTATAAAGCCCGAACCTTATTATCAATGCTTACGTTTGCGTTTCATTTGATATTTGTATGGATATATAAAAATTTATAAAATGAGCAGTTTGAAATTTTTTAGGAAAACATTTGAAGCGAATTTAAAAAATTAGAATCATTACATGCAAAGTTCGTTTAATGAAGTTTAAATATTTTTTCGTTACGTTCCATTTTTTTAAATAAGTTCATCACTATCTAAGGTCCATACATCATTTCCTCCGATTCTTAAATAGTATCGAATGTGTATTTATGCCTTGCAACAATATTTCTACTACATATTTTGTAATAATATATGTATATATTAAAAAAAAACAAGATTCTTGAAGATCCTATTTACAAGTAAGGCTTTATATGACCTACTTTAGTACAGTAGACTGTAAAATACCAGTTTGGAATTGAAAAAGATATCTTACAAGACTAAAAATCGAATTATTCATGACTTTTTTTTGCCATTAACTTTTGTTTTCATTTAAATTGCTAATTATTTATAAATATGTGTAAAAGACGGCTCAAACAATCCGCCTGCAACAACTTAATGCCTACAATGTTAAAACGCAATGGTTTATTACATTCAAACTTCAGAAAACTCAAAAAATCCATTGAAATTTACTAAAATTTTGCAATTCCTTTGCCTATTGCACGCATGGTATACAACGTTATTGTTTCAAGATTCACAATGTAAGGTTCCTATACTTGTGGAAAAAAAGATTGTATGTAAGAATTTAATATGCCATAAATTTTGGAAAAAGTTATGTGTGGTAATTGTTTTAAATTAAAATATTTACATTTCCAATTTTTCGTCGTTTTGTGATCACAAAATTTGCAGCACATCATCTTTTTTAATGCAGCGATGATAGCCGTCGTAATCTCCACAGTTTGAATTTGGTCCCATTGATATGCCCTCAATTGGAGGGGAGTGATAGCTTAACAGAAGTTGCAAAAAAAAAATCAAGGTATATACGCAATATTATTTGAAAATCGTCAGCCCATCGCTTGAACCAAATATTTTTTGATTTGTTGTTGTTAGATGATTATGGCGTGTTAAAATTTTAATTAACAAAATCTGTCAAATGGGGATTTGCAACTTTTGGTTATTTTTTCAAGAGTAAAGTACTTAGATCCGAAATGAACCCATCAAACGAATGTTATATATTTTATTAATCGTGTGCTTATAGAAATTGTTTGCTATAAATGCCCATAGCTCGTATTTGAGGATGCTTTATGCCAAAACTGGGTGCCATTGAAAAATTTCTAAGAAACAGTTCGTCATAACAATGCACATGTTAATATTCATTGAAAATTATGCATCAACTTTAGATTTCGTGTTAATCGCTATCAATCTTAATTAAATGGACTTTTCAAATGATTGTGAAAATACATGATAGATGAACCTGACGTGGAAACAGTTGCTGCATGGTCCTTATAATGGCATAAACTAATATATTCGGGCCTATTCCCGTTGGCGTTGGCGTTGTCGTTTTAATTATAGTTTCTATGTCGTTGTCGTTTTTATCGTCGCTTCGTTCATAAATTGGCATTATTGAAATATATTGAAACGCAGAAGAGAAGTTATCGAAAACAAAAATAAAATTATTATTAATGTTATATATTTTATTAATCGTGTGCTCATAGAAATTGTTTGCTATAAATGCTCATAGCTCGTATTTGAGGATGCTTTATGCCAAAACTGGGTGCGGTTGAAAAATTTGTAAGAAACAGTTCGTCATAACAATGCACATGCTAATATTCATTAAAAATTGTGCATCAACTTTAGATTTCGTGTTAATCGCTATCAATCTTAATTATATGGACTTTTCAAATGATTGTGAAAATACATGATAAATGAACCTGGCGTGGAAACAGTTGCTGCATGGTCCTTATAATGGCATAAACTAATATGTTCGGGCCTATTCCCGTTGGCGTTGTCGTTTTAATTATAGTTTCTAAATCGTTGTTGTTTTTATCGTCGCTTTGTTCCTAAATTGGCATTCTTGAATTATATTGAAACGAAGAAGAGAAGTTATCGAAAACAAAAATAAAATTATTAAAGATTGGTAGCACTGCATTATTTTTCGTTATTTTTGAGATTATTTAATTTTTTTAGACAGTTTTTTGTATTTTAAACAAAAAGTCAAACATTGGCAAGTACAGAAATTTATTTTTCAAGTTCAAGTGAAGATGATGAAATAATGAAGGTAAACATACATCGAAAGATGTTACGACAGAACGTTAATATATTTGCCATCTCAGATTCAATGTAAGTTACGTTATTTTTATAAAATAATTTTTAAGTAAATATTTTTTTAAGGTTTGTGAACATATTTAGACTCAATAAAACTTCTTTTCGATACGTCCTGGAACAAATCGGTCCAAAACTGAAATGCAGAATGCGAAATTCTGCAATTACGCCAACAATTATACTGGCAACTGCTCTGCGATATTTTTTGCGCAAGGATCATATCAACTAAGCGTTAGAAATGACTTTAATTTGTCGTTGGCAGAACCCACGGTTAGTAAAATTTTATCTGAAGTTTTGGGCGCGATGAATACAACAAATTAATTCTTTTGAAACTTCGTTCCAAAAACCATCGAAATTTAGGGGTTTTATGCCCTTTCGAAAATCCTTAGCAAATCGGGATTTTTCCATGTCGGACACTAATTTTTCAAATTGTTGCACTGTAGTTATTTTCATTTTAAATTTAATTTTTTGTAGTCGTTTCAACTTCGATACTAACAATAACATTAATAATAACAATACTTTGTCGTTATTATCTTCGTTTCAAAATGGAGAATACCAATATTTTCGATACATGTTGATAACGCCAACAGTGATACCAAACTGTCGTTTTTTTTTTGTTTTCAAACGACAGCGCCAATGAGATGTGGCCCGATTGTTTTTATTCAACCTAGCAGAGTATTTTATTCTTTCATTAAATTTTTTCCTTTCACTGTTTTTTTAATCTATATATGTAAAAAATGTATGAATATTAAATTAAAATTCATTAAATTGTGAATTTTTAAATAAAATTCATTAAATTTCATTATAAATATTTGTGGAACACACAAAAAAATATATGAATGGGTTTGTTAATAAGTAATTTTCTAAGAAAAGCTGACTTTAAAACAACTTTTAAATGGGATTACTTTTTATAAATATTCAATTTTTGGTACGATATAGGTGGTGTAAATACTCGTAGTAAGGAGATCAGATGCGGTGAAGTAATTCTTACACCGATTTAGGAAAATTTAAGCACTTAAAGCTTCTTTCGACAATTGAGAAATGTATTTATTCCTACGCACATAACACTGAATTTTCTCGACCAGAATATCAAGAGCGTCCGATTCCTCAATATCTACACCACCCATGGATACAGATGACATTAATGATTCCACGACCCGTCTATGGGTCAATAAACAACATTGAGTCTTCTACACATTTAAGTCGACCCTATTCAATCGATTGACAAGAGGAATGGAAAATATTGCTGTCGTCTGCAAAAGAGTAGATAGGATTGGAAATTTGACATGAAGGTCATTAAGAAATATAAGAAAAAAAGAAGGGGAACAAACAGAGCCATGCTGTACCCCTGTGTTTAACTGAAACTCTTTGCATGAGACCCGATCTAAAACAACACGTATAGTACGATCTCTGAGAAAACTCGATATAAATGGAGAGAAATCATTACAAACATAAAAAGCAATCACTTTTATGTATCTATTAGATTTTCATATCGGTATCAACAAAAATTTTTAAGAGTACTTTTTAAACTTTCAGAGTACTAAATTAAAATTTTTTAAAACATTTTTAAAAAATCCATTTGCACATAAAGTTTACATATGTATGTATATAAAAAATATTTTTTTAGACATTTCTACATTTGCAAATGGGTGTGGATCATAAAGAAACATGTATTCATTTAATTCGTTCTTAATTTTTGTCAGAAACCGCTTATGTTGTGACCGATGTTTTGTACTACCGTTTTATCCCGATTTTGACAAAACGTATTTTTTTTAAAGGTATTTCTTTTAAGCTGTTCACCAGACTTAGAGATTTTAAAATGTTTGCCTTTATTTTGAGTAAATTACATTTAAAGTTGCTACTAACACATACATAATAATATAAAATGTAAGTTTGTTTTCTTCATTCACAATAATAATAAACCAAAAAAGTGTTGGTTTGTGAATTGGCTAAGTTGAAAAAAAGTTGCCTAGAATTTGCACTCCAATTTCAAGCGCTGGAATCTGTTGGTTATTAATGTTTTCAAAATTTGGTTTCTCATTTGGAAACATTTTAATTAACAGTGGCACAATGCTGTTGGTTTTGCCAGATAAAACATTTTCGGGTGAAAAACTTACTAAATCAAATTAACATTTCGTTGTCAAAGTTTACTTTTGTAAATTGAATTTGATTTTTGTTTATATATACATACAAAAACCAACTTCTGTACCACAAAAATATCATCCAATAAAATGTGGTTACATTAATTTTTAATTCTAAAAGATTACAATTGTCGGGAACATATTTGGTAATGAAATTTCGTATATGCATACGTACATCCTCTGACTGAATTTCTAAGTTGATGGTGTTGACTAATTTTAAAACATATCGAAGGAACAAAACGGTAATTTTAAAAAATGGGTGCATAAATCCCGATTTAAAAAATTGGATCTTTCATTTCTTGAATCAATTTCAAAATCATTTAATGTAAACTAGTATTTTAAAGATTCCCATTGCTCAAGAATTCTGTTTACTACTTCTTGTCCGGAGAGCCACCTTGTCGTAGAATATTTGTATATATGTGTTTCTGTTCCAAAGTACTCCCGGAATTTTGTAAATTCCTCCCTTCTGCTTGCACTGTTACAGAAATGATAATTTACATCCTTCATAAATTTGCCAATGTCCTATGTAATTCCAAATTTTGATGCAGCAAACGATGTTAAATTTAAAATATGACATATACAGCCGTAGAAGAATATATGATGCGACTTTACTTTTAAATTTTGTTTGGACTGCCATCATAACTGCACAATTATCAGTCGTAATGCCGATATTAAATAAAGGTATATTGCAAACTGCTAAAACCTTGACGATGGCTTCGAAAATAACATTTCCAGAGCTGTCTTCTATTTGCACCAAACTTAAAAAACCATCACGGCATTGGCCATTAAAAATTGGAATCACTATGGCCAGGTTTTTATTTACACTGATATCTGTACTTTCATCGATCACTAATGAATAATACTTTTGCAAAATTAACAATGTTATCAGTGTTTTCCGGACCTAGTAAAGTTGTTACAAAGTCCCGGTTTACACATGAGATTTTTCTTTCAGAAACTGTGTGAAATTCTCTTTTAAACTTTCATCCGTGTCTACACACTGAAATTTTTGTATTGAAATTCAATATTTGTTCCTGTTTACTTTACCACTTTATTTATTTTATCATTTTATTTCATTAGCGGTATTCACGCTTGGTGTTACATTTACAACCCTGTTATATCTACAACGATTTTATACTACAAAGTGTGAACGTATTTTATGTTTTGTATTGTAAACTAATGAATCAGCTGTTTTTTTTTTTTATCAATTAATTTGCAGATAAGTAAAATGCCCAATATTATGGAAAAAGAAAAAATTATATATTTTGTAGAACAAATGCAGTTGACGAAATAGAATTTGCAGAGATTCTGGATGTTGAAGGTACGGATTACTTGCAATAATAAAAACAATACAAAAATATAACTACTCTCCTTTTTTAGATACATGTGAACATGATGGCATTGACCACATTTTAGATGAATTACTTGATGACATTATTTTAGTTAAAGTGTACCGCCGGTGATTCGGTTCCAAAGTCAATAAAGTGTTCACTAAACCCAATTATATGACAACAAATTTTTGCAAATGCTGAGTGTTAGTCGAATTGAGTTTCATACACTGGTGTCTATGATTTCCAGAGATACAGAATTTAACCAACCCCATTCATGTGAACAATTTCCAGTTGAGTACCAGTTAGCAATTGTCCTATACAGATTCGGGTCATCTGGAGAAGGGGCTTTTTATTATTTTGATACATTTTTTTTGTATTATTTTGATTCATTTACCACAAAAGTAAAAATAAACAATTGTTTTGGCAGCTCAACGGTCAGCTGTTTCAGTCTTGTAAATGTTTAGTCTTGTATATAGCTATAGCTTTTACCATTATATAGCTATAGCTTTTACCATTGTACTTTTAACACAGCGTAGTAAATTTCAATTTCATACATTTTGTTGTTGTGGTGTTGTAGATAGTAGTAATTTTACTATATGTACAACATTTACAAGGGTACTTTACTACCAAGAGTGAAAACCCTTAATATTTTGTTGTTAGAGTACTTGGTATTGCCAGATCCAATTTCTTTTGGTATTGCCAACATTAAAAACGTTCAGTAGTGTAATTTTACACAAGTAATTTAATTTGACGGTAGCAAGAAATTCAGAGATCGTAGATACGTTGCATGTAATGAAATTATCAATTATGAAGTACTTTCAAATCCATTTAAAAAAAAAAAAACATACACTACGTAGGACTTGTACTAATTTTATATATTTTTAAAGAATATTTATTGTTTTTCAGAAATACTTTTTGCTATCTATGCGATTAGTCACACTTAAAGATGTTTACATACTTGCTATCATAAATTATTGTACAAATATTTTGTTTTTTGTATCAACAATAAAGATTTGTATATTAAAAAGGGGAACAGATAATAATTATAAAGATTAGGTTAAAAATAAGCTATTATATTCACAAAAGCTAAAGCTAAAGTTTACTGGATAAAGAAATAATTCTATCCCATAATTTTACTTTAAAACATAGAGATGTTGCAAATAATATTAAGGAAAAACATAAATTTACAAATATTAACAATGATATTTAAAAATTAATAATTTTATCACATAAATTTTTTAATAATTAAAATAAACCGTTTTTAACCAGAGCTTTATAGAATGATTCCTTATATTTTTTTTAATAATTTAGTTTATCGATTTTTGTATGCGAACTTAATGAATTCAAAAATTCAAAAAATTCTATTTTTTTTAACAAATTTAGGATTGATTCAAAATGTTTTCCATATGTTGTTCTACAAATTTAATTGTTCAATACATAAATCAGTTACCCGTTCAACAAAAATAAGATATTCTATTGATATTTTTTTTTTAATTTTGAAATATCTATCTTCATGCTTGAATTAAGGAATACTTTCTTACAACTCTCTGATCATTTCTTTTCGTATAGAAATATATTTTGGATGGTTAACAGTTTATGGACCGTTCAGTAGATTATTTAACCACAACAGGAACGTGTACCATCAGGCACTTGCGGTTGATTAAAATCAGCGTCGCCCTCTTGAGAGTCTTCTACAATTAAACGTCTTTGGCCAAATTGTTGATGTGTCAACGTTCTTTGTTTTTGATTTGTTTGTTGGGCATGTTGCACCAATAGTCTTGTAAGTTCGACAAATACCTCCTCTACGTTGTCATTAGTTTTGGCAGAAGTTTCAAAATAGTGAGCACCTACACTCTCAGCATATGCCATTGCATCATCTTCCATAACAGTTCGTTGTTCTTCTAAATCAATTTTATTACCAGCAATAACCAAAATAATCTCCGAACCTAGCATTCGCTTCAACTCTTTTACCCAGTTTTTTACCTTTTGAAATGAATCCTGATCGGTGATATCATACACCAAGATAGCACCATGTGAACCCCGATAATATATGGGGCCTAAAGCATGAAATCGTTCCTGGCCAGCAGTATCCCATATATTTAGCTGCACTTTTGTGCCATTATCAAGCGTCACTTTCTTAGTCAGAAATGACGCCTGCAATGTACTTATGTGTTGGGGATTAAATTTGTCTTCTACATATCGCAAAACAATCGATGTTTTACCCACACACCCTTCTCCAAGTAACACAACTTTAAAATTATATTGCATTGGCTGTTGTTGCTGCGTAGTCATTTTTGCAAATACATTTATGGCTTTATCTTTGGGTAGTTGAATTCGGTTTACTTTCAATATTTCACTTCATAAGGTAAAGCAATTTATTTATTTTATTGTTTTTTTTTTTGTCTGTGACTTTTGTGGAAAATTTAATTAAATGCAGACGAAAATGTCAACAACAGATTAAATTGCAGAATTACAAAAACAATTTTGACACTTTATTAAGTGACAAGTGCGACATCTACACGTGAAATTTATACAATTATTGGTGTTTGCTAGAGCTGCCATATTTCAAATCAATTCATTTTGCCAAACAGCGTTCAATAAAAACCGTTTGAATTTATTATTTACTATTTCTCTGAAATAATATCTAAATCGGTCGGAGAGATGGATATGACTAAAAAGTTATGACTCACTTATTTTAGAGTTCATTAAAATATCCATATAAAATTGAATTTTTGGCTCTAGCCATTATCGAACATAGAAAATAAGCATGAAACGATTGTGGGCGAGTTTGTGATTAATTTGTACTAAAAATTTGAAGGAATTTAACGTCTTCCATATAAACTTTTTGTAAAATTGACAGCTGAACATATCCAAGGAACATTTTAATCCATGAAACGCCTATTATATCAGATAAACATTTATCTTATACATATATAAAAATGGAGTTGTGTATGTTTGTGTGTTTGTTTGTGGTTTATAGCAAACTACACCACTGGACTGATCGTCTTGACATTTTTACAGTAGGTAACTGCCTATCCGGAAGCAAAAATAGGCTATATTTTTTTTTGATTTTTTTAAGTGGGCGTGGCACCTCCTATACAAAGTGAATTTTTTAACATCTAATTTTAACATATAATATCTGGAGTACTACGATAGCAAGAGTTCTGAAACTATGTACATGTACATATTTAAATAATTCGAAGAGTTGTGGAAAAAATGGGCGGCTTCGGACCAATGGGCGTGGCACCCACATTACAAAGTAAATATTTAATGTTATATACCTAGGGTATTGTTGTAGATATAGTCTTGTGACTTTGTGTGAGTTCATAAGTTATCAACGTTAGTACTCGAAAAAAAAAGTTGGCGGAATCAGATCAGTGGGCGTGGTACCTCCCATACAAAGTAAATATATAATGTTACATAGCTGAAGTACTGTAATAATGAAAGCCTTGGAACTTTGTCTGAATTCATGAATTTTTAATGTGAGTAGTCCCATAAAAAATGGGCGGGTTCAGTGGGCGTGGCACCCCCATACAAAGTAAGTATTTTATGTAACATAACTGGAGTGCTATAATAAGGAAAGTGTAGCGGCTTTGTTTGAGATCAGTTAATGTGAGTAATTGCCCAAAAAATGGGCGGAATCAGACTAATGGGCGTGGCTCCTCGTATACAAAACAATAGTTTTCTACAAAACGTATTGCCTGCTTTTTATTTCATTACGAGGGTTGTAGGGTTGTATTTGTGTGGTTTTACTACACTAACACTATATATTCGACCTAAGCAAAAATTATTCACCCCCAACACGAAACGCTGAATTTGTTGCACAGCGTAATCTTTAACATAAAGATTACAATGGAGGTACGCAAAATTAAGTAGGATGGTTGGTGCAGACTACCCTGGTTAGTAAGGTTGGCAATTGAGACGGTCAGAACAGCCGCGTGTAAGATGTATAGTCAGAATAAAATGAAAGTGTACACTGATATTTTTATACCCTATACCACTATGTGGTTTGGGTATAATGACTTTGTGCTGCTGTTTGTAACTACCAAAAATATTTGACCTAGACCCATCTTTTATTATAACGCTCGAATCAGAATCACTAGCTGATTCAATATAACGATGTCCGTCCGTCCGTCCGTCCGACCGTCCGTCCGTCCGTCTGTGCGTCAATGTAAAGCTTGTAATCAAACTGCAGGTCGCAAATATCAATATATTTCGATGAAATTTGATATATAAGCTTCTATCGGCCATAGGATGAAATTGGTGAGAATCGGTCCATGTTAAGACCTAGCCCCAATACAAATGACCCCTATAAAATTAACATAAATTGCCATAAGATCCAAATTATCATATAAATCTTAGTCAAATTGGGTTTGAATGTATTAATTACATCCATTAATCAGTAGTCCAAAAATAATCCCTATTGTACAACTCTTAGTCATGGCCCCCATATAACGCCGCTTCCCGATCTTCGCTTAAATCTATCAAAAAACAAAAATATTGCACTGATTCCTCTCAAATTTTGTTTGTATATAATTTCGCTAAATACAAGAGACCTTACCAAATATGGTAAGGATCGGTCCATTTTTGGGCCTAGTCCCCATATAGATATAGCATCCGATATGAACTTTTTCCTATCTGCAGCCAAAAAAATTAATAAAAATCCTATGGCAGATAAAAGCTTATATATCAAATTTCATTAAAATATATTCATATTTGCGACCTGTAGTTTGATTACAAGCTTTACATGGACACACAGACGGACGGACGGACATCGTTAAATCGAATCAGATACTGATTCTGATTCGATCGGTATAATAAAAGATGGATCTAGCTCAAATATTTTTGGTAGTTACAAACAGCAGCACAAAGTCATTATACCCAAACCACATAGTGGTATAGGGTATAACAAAAATATTGCACAGATTTTTCTCAAATTTGGTTTGTATATATTTTTTCAAAATATAATTGACTTTACCAAATATGGTCAAGATCGGTCCATTTTTCGACCTAGTGCCCATATAAATATAGCACCCGATATGAACTTTTTCATATTTGCGGCAAAAAAATTAATATCAATGCCACTCAAATTTGAGTTATGCCAATTTTCTATACCGAATTAGTTGGGACGAAAGATAGTGTCTCTAAACCATGGTATAGGGTATCATATGGTCGGTCTAGACCGACTATAATTTTCTTACTTGTTTATATTCAAGCTTTTATTTGAGGTTTGTTCAGCTTTATTTCAGGTATTTCTTTTTAACTTAAGATTTTATTATATTTTAATAGATATTTAATTCTCTCTTAATTTACAAAAACAATAGAAAAAAAATTTTTTTTACAATAAATACGATACCCTATACCATGCGGTTAGGGTCTTTATATAGATATAGAAACTAACTAGATAATTATTAGTTTCTTATTTATTATTTTCCTTCGGATATGAAAAGGTTTATATCGAATCCTATATTTATGTGGGGACTAGGGCGAAAAATGGGCCGATCCAGGCTAGGTCAATCATTTTTTTGCAGAAACATAAGCAAACCAAATTTGAGAAAAATATGTGTAATATTTTTGTTTTTTTGATAGATTTAAGGAAGATCAGGAATCAGTTTCATATGGGGGCTATGACTAAGAATTGTTCTATAGGATTTACACAAACCCAATTGGACCGAGATTTATATGATAATTTTTATATTATGTTAATTTAAGTCGATCTCATAGGGGTCATTTGTATGGCGACTAGGTCTGACAATGCACCGATTCACACTCATTTCAATAGCGTACGTCATATGGCAGAATGACACAAAATTGCTTCGAGAGTTACAGCAAATCTAGTGGAATCGAAGCCTCTGAGATTTGAAGCTGTCATTAAGGCAAAAGGAAAACAAAATATTAATTTTTTTTTTTTAAATCTAAAACTTAATTTATTATTTAACTGTACACTTTCTTTTGACTCGTAATATTTGAAGTATTTTTAGTTTTTATACACTACTAGCTGGACCCGGCAAACGTTGTTTTGCCCTCAATGAATTTTTATTTTAGTTAGAATCTGTATATACCTATATAAAATGTGTGACGAAGATCTCCAGATAATAAAATGAGAGCTTCACCAAAAAATCTTTCATTGCCTTTCAAATCTTTTATCAAATCAAATCACAATGTTTGTGAGCCATGGTACATTCATCCCAAATAAAAATACTGCATTTTTGCAGAACTTTTGCCATACCGGAATGTTTTTTGATATTACAGACGGCATTCTCATTTTTTTGTACGTTTAACGGTGATTTGAGTGCTGAATGAGCTGTGCGGCCACCATGCAATAATGTAGCGGCTTTTTCCTTCTTTTTCGTTAGAATATTTATATATAAAAACGTTTGTGAGTTTATTTATTAAAATTTATATAAATTTGACAACTCATTATTTTTCGAACGACAGCGCCATCTTCCGGGTCCAATAAAAAAATGTTTCTAACATACATATATGTACATTCTTAGTTTCATTAAAATCACACCATAAATAAGAATATTCGAAATAACTTTACCCAGCGCCACCTATCGGGTCCATTTATACATACAAAAATTTCTTATGACGAAACATACGTTCATTCTGAATTGCAGTCAAATCGCGCTGAAAGTAAAAATTTTTGTTTTTAACTTGACCCCAACGCCAGCTAGAGGGTTAAAACTAAAAAAAAACACAGAAGAGCTCGAACCGATCCTATGCTGGAAATCCTACCTCGACAGCTCTTATGGTTCCGGAGATCATTCGTTACAATCGAATGCATCAACGTTTTTATATATACGCCACGCCCCTTTGCCCACTAACAACTTTATATAGCTAAGGTCTTATTATTTCGCAAAAATATCCTTTTGTGAAAATTTCATGACGATCCTTCCAGTAGTTTAGAAGATATTACGATTTTTTATTTTTCTAAAAAGGGGCGTGGTCCCGCCCACTTTTCTTCTTGTATGTATTTCTATTCATGCTAATACCATATGTACCAAATATGACTGCTGTAGGTAAAAAAATTCCCGTGATATGACTTTTTCAAATTTTTGGTTATATGGGCGTGGCACCGCCCCTTTGTCCAATCAAAAATTTATATAGCATATTATTCCTTCCAGAGTGACAGTAACACGCTCTGAAAATTTCAGGAAGATCGGTTCTTTGGTTTGGCCTCCTATAAAGCACAAACAAACACACATCCATTTTTATATATATAGATAGATTGAAAGCAGATTAATTATGATTTAAGATAAAATGGGGCGAAAAAGGGGGACTTGGTAATAAAAAAATGTATGGCTACCTTACCTGTAGATAAAAAGTGTATAAAACTTTAGATAAATACATATTACAAAAAAATTATTTTGTATAGCAAACATTGTTAGTGGTATAAGTAAAAAAAAAGGGGGCGGTGAAATGGGCGTGGTTCATAGTTATATGGCGACGTTAACAGTATTAAGAGCAATATACTACCAAATAAAAAAATCCGTTGGAAGGAACAAATTTGTACAGAGAAAAAAAGTTTAAAACTTTCAAACAAAATTTGGCGTGAAAAGGGGCGTGAAAGGGGGCGTGGCGTAAGAAATGTTTATTTCTACCTCGCCTGGAGTATAATGTGTATACAATTTGAAGTAAATCTGTTAAAAACTATATGGGAGCAATTACATAATTTTAAAAAAGTGGGCGTAAAAGTGGGCGTGGTCAAAAAAAAAGTACCCTATTAATCATGCCAGAGTCCCAGTTAAATGCTGTGAAAATTTCAGGAAGATCGGTCCAGAGGTTTGGTCTCCTATAAGGTACACACAAACAAACAAACAAAAAAACAAACACACATTCAATTTTATATATATAGATACAACTATGTGGTCAGGGTATAATGACTTTATGCTGATGTTTGTAACTACCAAAAATATTTTATTATACCGATCGATTCAGAATCACTTTCTGAGTTGATTTTACAGATCGCAAATATGATATATTGATGAAATTTAGTGTATAAGCTTTTATCGGCCATAGGATGAACGCTATTAAAATTGGTGAAAATCGGCTCATGTTCAGACCTAGTCCCCATACAAATGACCCCTATAAGATCGATTTATAATGCTATAATATCCAAATTATTATATAGATCTCGGTTTGTATATGTTTATTGCATCCATTTATCAGTAGTCCAAAACTAAACCTTATAGAACAATTCTTTCATTTTTTAAGATCTGTTAATACCAAGTTTCAGCTTTATATCTTTAGTTCCTTTTAAATACTTAGTCAAATGTTTCAGCTCTACCCAATCTTGTTCCGTAGGTTGAACAACATGCTGACTAAGGATAGAAACTGCTGCAGAAATATCTGGGCGACTGTTTACAGTTAAGTATATCAAACATTCAATGAGTTGCTGATATGTGCCATTATTGCTCAAAACGTTACAATTTTCACGATCTAAATTTATATAACTAACATCTATGGGTTTCTTAGAGATTTCGCACCACTTGCACACAATAGCTTTCCGCCCTTCAGGTAGTGGTACAGATCTCCATGTTTTGTTAATTTGTAGCGATTTAATTTCTTCGTTCATAGCACGAATCCACTCCTCTCTATCAGCACATTCCCGAGCCTGTTTCTAAATAGTAGGTTCAACATTCCCTACCATATTTATATTCCATTTAGGGGGAACCCCCCAGATTTGAACGAGTGGATCTTGGTTAATCGGATACAGAAATATTGTCCCCTTCTTTTGATAGAAATAGAATTTCTTCATCGGCTGAATAGTACTCATCATCATTAAAAATTGGCATTTCGTTAAAAGTTAAAATTGCATCTTCTACTAATTCATTTCTGCTTTAACTGACTTCGGTATTATCATTTTTACTATGTGCACCCTCGATTTTTTTTGGAGTAAATTTCGCCATTTTATAATCATTTTCATCACGTATAGCCTTTGTTGCTGTATTGGATTTTAATATTTTGTTATCACGACTTATTACAATTTTCATGTTGGCCTTGTTTAGAAACCATAGAGCTTTTGACTCCTCCGAATACCCCATAAAGGATTCTGTTTTGCTATTAATATATGTGCCTGCGATCCAAACATCTCGAACTGATTTACATCAACCTTATTGTTTTCCCAGATTTCAAAAGGAATATTATTTTTGGATCTTGTTTGTAGTCGATTTTGTGTAAAATTCGTAGTTGAACCTGGTTTTCCCCAAAAATTTACACGCCAATTTTTCATCCATAAGCATACATCTGACCGTCTCAACTTATAACGATTTCTTCTCTCAGCAACACCATTTTGTTGCGAAGTGTATGGTGCAGTTAAATGTTTTTGTTAGAAAATATTTAACATTGTGCAAAGATATTCACCTCCACGGTCAGATCTTAAAATCTTCGGAATTTTACTAAGTTTAGTCTTTACGAAATTGAAGTACTCCTTAAGTTTGCATAAGCATCGCTCTTGTTCCTTAAGATATATACTACGTAATATCGGCTGTAATCTTCGATAAATGTCACAAAATAACGATAACCACCAGGAGTAGTCTTATTCATAACTGCTACATCAGTGTGCACCAAATTTTCGGAAATGATTTTTATTGACATCTTACCACTGAGACTATTTCACATTCACTTCCCATATCATAATCATTTACCTTGATATTAGCATCCTATAGTATATTCTTGACCATATATAAATTACGATGACCCATCCTTCTATGCTATTCGTGTATGCATTCAGTGTGATCATTATTGTCCCCAATTTGACTTCATTATTTGTAAGGAGTTATTTGTAGCTTGTAAGGAATTGAAACTGTCTTGTCGTTTTTTATAACTCGGCATATCGTGTTTTCAAAATTAACAATATAGCCCCTTTCAACTAACTTCTTCACGGATAGCAGATTACATTCAATTGATGGAACATAAAGTACATCTTTTACTTGAATCTTATCGGTTTTGTTACCTTCTTGTACAACTTCGATGTATCCAGAATATTTTCCTTCAGAATTGATTTGATAACTATTCGAGGCGTTCATTGACTCAACGTGACTTCTTAATAACAATCGCCACTGTCCACGAATCACTTAATGGATCACCCATGACAGCCAGTTGATCAATGTAACGCATCATATCATTGATATGTGATTCCATTTTATCAAAACATAATCATATCGACACACCATTTCCTGATATCCGCCCGCAAATTTTTCGATTAGAATAACCGAATTTGCAAAAAAAATGTTCATTATAGTCTGATTACAGATTATGTTTGTAACTACTAAAAATACTTGACATAGCCCACCGCTGTCCGTCCGTCAGTGCGATGACTTATAAATTTAGTACCTTTCGAAATAGAATTAACACAAAATGAACATAATGAAAACGAATATTAATCAAAAAAAAAAAAAAAAAATTAAATCATGTTTTTATACGATTTCAGGTTAACCGTTAGAAATAATGATCATGTAGAAATTAAGTAGTGTGTTGTCACCCACTTCTTTACTTGTAATGTTTTACTACTCAAAACTTTGTTTTCGAAAAGATTATCCAAGGCAACAATAGTTCATTTAATTTTACACCCTTGGGTAATAATTAATATAATGTAAAAAACATTAAAAGTATTAACCCGTTAACGACAAAAAAAAAAAAACTGGCAGTAAAAAGTATTTTCATGGCTATTTAATAATTCATTGTCAATAAAAAAAATTGAAAATTGATTCTACTTTTTTAGAAAAAATGGTGTCCCCACTCGGGGAAAAAAGAAAAATTAAAAATGGAAAAGGAAAATGGAAAATGGAAAATGGAAAATGAAAAATGCAAAATGAAAAATTAAAAATGTTAAATGGAAAATGAAAAATGGAAAATGGAAAATGGAAAATGAAAAATGAAAAACGAAAAATGGAAAATGAAAAGTGAAAAATGGAAAATGGAAAATGGAATATGAAAAATGAAAAATGAAAAACGAAAAATGAAAAATGAAAATTGAAAACTGAAAAATGGAAAAATTAAAAACTAAAAATGAGAAACAAGAAATGAAAAATGAGAAACGGAAAATGAAATATGAAATATGAAAATTGAAAATTGAATATTGAAAATTGAAAAATGAACAATGCAAAATGCAAAATCGAAAATGGAAAATGAAAAATGAAAAGTGAAAATGAAAAATGGAAAATGGAATATGAAAAATTTTTTTTTAAAATTATTCTTTATTTACAATCTGTTCATTTAAGGACAATAAATAAATTTGATGAATTTACAATTGACATAATATGCTAAACTCCACTGAGAACAGCATAATTAATCAAAATATGAAGAGATATATATATGGGGGGTTTCATGTCAAATGCACCAACTTTTGAAACCGATGCCTTCCGATCGGAATGAAATTTGCACCAAGGTTAGTCCTATTGGATAGTAGTTTAGACACAATTTTTCAACAAGATCGGTCAAGATCTCTCTGAGTTAGAGGGGATCAAAATTTGACATTTTGGCCAAACAGGTGTTTTTTCTCATCCATGTAACTTATTACCTATTGTTCTTAGAAAATTTTCTCCCAAATAGTTTAGACAGCTATTTCTTCAATATTTCGGAAAAAAATACTTTAAAAAAAAATTTTTTTTTGACTTTTTTTTAGCTAAATTAAAGCATTTTTTGCCTTTTTTCAAAAAGGGCATTTTTTTTTCATAAGAAAGCTTCGGATTTTTCCTTTAAGAGCTTTTTGGTCGCTTAGTGGGATGGGAGTGGGATATCTATCAAACTAAATGTTTTGTAACTCAAGACAACGGTTTTTCAATTTTTCACAAATGCACTATTTTGAATTTTTTCTTATTTGTGTGAAAAACCTTACAAATAAAACTTATACTGATAAACTAGACAAATTAACCTTTCCGAAGGTATGTAACATGCCTAACTAAAATTTCATACCCCTAATACTGTAATACCCACAATATGTTAACCTCAGGGAAAAAAATCACTTTTTTTCTATAGAAATGTTGAACAATTATTTTTTTTTATTTATTTGTAATAATAATCAAATTAATATATAATAATTATAATAAAAATAAACAGATAAATTATTTAATAAAATTTAATCTTAAAACATTAGATCCATTCATATCATAACTATTTTTATACTTAATTTATTGTAGCTGATGAAGTATTTAAGTCTTGTAAATTTTTAAATACCCAGTCTTTCATCCAGCTTTTTTGTCGCCTTTATTTACTGCGTTTTTTTTGTCAATCCTTTCTTGGCGTTACTAGGTTCAGCTGTTGATTTCGCTGCTGGTTTATTTGTTGTCTTTGGAAAGAAATCGCATTAAATAGAGGCAGAAAACTTTTTCAACTTGAGTCTTCCATCGACAAGCGGTATAAAAGCATGGTATTGAGCGGTGCCATCGATTGTTATCTTAGCATCGAATCTGCTCTTTATTGTTTTCAATGTTTCCTCATAATCCTCTTTGCTACTAAAAACTATTTTAGTTTCTTTACAATAATTCTTTGTCCAATGGAATAAAGCAGTCGCATCTAAGATGCGATCTTGATGAGAGCACTGGAGGCTATACTTCGCTGCATTTCTTTTAGGGTTTGCCCCAATACCATCACATGCTACTTTACCATGAGCAGTAGGATGAAAATGCCACTCAGCTGGCATTCCAAAATCTTTTTCATGAGCCATAAGATTTGCGAAGCTACTTTTGTTTTTAAAATGTTGACAAGCTCCGTCCGAAACGTAGTATACCTTCTTTACTGTAAATTTAGATTTTAGATATTTTAGTATTATCTTCTGGTACTCATAAACTGCAACGGTATCATGTTTTAAATCGTCGGATATGATTGCCATACTTTTGTGTTCCAGTTTTTCATCTTTCATGTAGTAAATAACTACTGTGAGTATAGTTGCTTGGTCGTTATTGAAGTGGAATGCTTGTATGGCATCCTGAAGAACATATTTATAGTTTTCTGCGAAATCATATGAAATAACGAATTCACCAGACTTCAAATGTGTCTTCAAATCCTTGAAGAATGACCATTGCTTTTTGACGAAAAAGTCATGGGCTCTCAAGTTTAGCAATCCTGTACACATTTCTTCCACAAAATCATCCACATTTAAAATGATTGTTTTCAATGTGCATCTGTCAGTCTGAATCCAAGAATCAAATTTGACCTCCTCTATATATTCTCGATCTAAAGAGTTGATTAAATTTTCTTTGATGAATGTGGTTTTCAACAAGAAGTTGTTGCATTAGGACACATAGTCAATTTAAGGCAATCGCGGTAATCGTGTAAATCTTCTGCCGAATCATCTGTTTAATACTTTAAGTTGATTTCCTTCAACATCAGTTTAACATTTTCATGGTAAATGCAAAGGCATACTGTGTGAGTTCCGCTGCTTCCTGCCAAAACGCAATGTTTTGGCCTCATTTGGGTAAATTTCGTGAAGCCAATTTTAACATCCTCGTGTTCAGATTGAAATGTTGCAAATAACTCTTTCAGGTTACAGAGAACCATACTTTTCCGTTATGTTATGAAGGTATGTTAAAGGTTAATTTGTCTAGTTTCTCAGTATAAGTTTTATTTGTTAGGTTTTTCACACAAATAGGAAAAAATTCAAAATAGTGCATTTGTGAAAAATTGAAAAACCGTTGTCTTGAGTTACAAAACATTTATTTTGATAGATATCCCCCTCCCATCCCACTAAGCGACCAAAAAGCTCTTAAAGGAAAAATCCTAAGCTTTCTTATGAAAAAAAAATGCCCTTTTTGAAAAAAAGGCAAAAAATGCTTTAATTTAGCAAAAAAAGTCTAAAAACTTTTTTTTTTAAAGTATTTTTTTCTGAAATATTGAAGAAATAGCTATCTAAACTATTTGGGAGAAAATTTTCTAAGAACAATAGGTAATATGTTACATGGATGAGAAAAAACACCTGTTTGGCCAAAATGTCAAATTTTGATCCCCTCTAACTCAGAGAGATATGGACCGATCTTGTTGAAAAATTGTGTCTGAACTACTATCCAATAGGACTAACCTTGGTGCAAATTTCATCCCGGAAGACTTCGGTTTCAAAAGTTGGTGCACTTGACATGAAATCCCCCATATACATATTTTTTTTTGTTTTGGTTAAATAAATACACAAATAAAAAAGAAATGAGCAATTAATATCTGAAAAGCAGGTCCAATATATGGTGCCTTTTAAGTCTTCTGATTTCGTCTGTATCATCGAGGAGCGCAATAGCTAGTGGGTTAATGTGTTGACTTAACCTTTCTAAATAGGTCTCGCTAAATCTTCTAATTTCATCTTTCATCTTTGGAATACGGAGATCGTTGTGTATAGTATTATTAGATACAAACCACGGGGCGTGTACTATTGATCGTGGCGTAAAATGAAAAATGAAAAATAAAAAATTACAAATTACAAATTAAAAATGGAAAATGAAAAATGGAAAATGAAACATGAAAAATGAAATGAAAAATGAACAAGTAAGAAAATTATAGCCGGTCTAGACCGACTATACTATACCCTACACCATACGTTTAGACCACATAGTGGTATAGGGTATAAAAATTAAAGATTAAAAATTAAAAATTTTAAATAAAAAACAAGTAAGAAAATTATAGTCGGTCTAGACCGACTATACGATACCCTATACCATGCGTTTAGAAACCCTATCTCTTAGGCCCAACTAACTGGACATTGAAAATAAGCAAAAACCAAATTTGAGTGGGATTTTTATTAATTTTTTTGGCTGCAGATATGAAAAAATTCATATCGGATGCTATATCTATAAAGGGACTAGGTCCAAAAATGGACCGATCCTGATCATGTTTGGTAAAGTCTCTTGTATTTTGCAAAAATATATACAAACAAAATTTGGGGAGAATCAGTGCAATATTTTTGTTTTTTGATAGATTTAAGTGAAGATCGGGCAGCAGCTCTATATGGGGCCTATGACTAAGAGTTGTCCCATAGGGATCATTTTTGGACTACTGATTAATGGATGTAATAAACACATACAGACCCAATTTGACTAAGATTTATATGATAATTTGGATCTTATGGCAATTTAAGTCGATTTCATAGGGGTCATTTGCATGGTGGCTAAGTCTGAACATGGACCGATTCTTACCAATTTCAACAGCGTTCATCCTATGGCCGATAAAAGCTTATATACCAAATTTCATTAAAATATATTCAATTATGCGACTTGCAGTTTGATTACAAGGTTTACATGGACACACAGACGGACGGACGGGCACACGGACGACATCGTTAAATCGAATCAGTTAGTGATTCTGATTCGATCGGTATAATTAAAGATGGATCTAGGTCAAATATTTTTGGTAGTTACAAACTGCAGCACAAACTCATTATACCCAAACCACATAGTGGTATAGGGTATAAAAATTAAAGATTAACAAGTAAGAAAATTATAGTCGAAAAATGAAAAACGAAAAATGGAAAATGAAAAGTGAAAAATGGAAAATGGAAAATGGAATATGAAAAATGAAAAATGAAAAACGAAAAATGAAAAATGAAAATTGAAAACTGAAAAATGGAAAAATTAAAAACTAAAAATGAGAAACAAGAAATGAAAAATGAGAAACGGAAAATGAAATATGAAATATGAAAATTGAAAATTGAATATTGAAAATTGAAAAATGAACAATGCAAAATGCAAAATCGAAAATGGAAAATGAAAAATGAAAAGTGAAAATGAAAAATGGAAAATGGAATATGAAAAATTTTTTTTTAAAATTATTCTTTATTTACAATCTGTTCATTTAAGGACAATAAATAAATTTGATGAATTTACAATTGACATAATATGCTAAACTCCACTGAGAACAGCATAATTAATCAAAATATGAAGAGATATATATATGGGGGGTTTCATGTCAAATGCACCAACTTTTGAAACCGATGCCTTCCGATCGGAATGAAATTTGCACCAAGGTTAGTCCTATTGGATAGTAGTTTAGACACAATTTTTCAACAAGATCGGTCAAGATCTCTCTGAGTTAGAGGGGATCAAAATTTGACATTTTGGCCAAACAGGTGTTTTTTCTCATCCATGTAACTTATTACCTATTGTTCTTAGAAAATTTTCTCCCAAATAGTTTAGACAGCTATTTCTTCAATATTTCGGAAAAAAATACTTTAAAAAAAAATTTTTTTTTGACTTTTTTTTTTAGCTAAATTAAAGCATTTTTTGCCTTTTTTCA
Source organism: Cordilura impudica (assembly GCA_963682025.1). NCBI lineage: Eukaryota > Metazoa > Arthropoda > Insecta > Diptera > Scathophagidae > Cordilura > Cordilura impudica. The sequence continues at coordinate 70,971,450 of OY821520.1, forward strand.
AAAAGGGCATTTTTTTTTCATAAGAAAGCTTCGGATTTTTCCTTTAAGAGCTTTTTGGTCGCTTAGTGGGATGGGAGTGGGATATCTATCAAACTAAATGTTTTGTAACTCAAGACAACGGTTTTTCAATTTTTCACAAATGCACTATTTTGAATTTTTTCTTATTTGTGTGAAAAACCTTACAAATAAAACTTATACTGATAAACTAGACAAATTAACCTTTCCGAAGGTATGTAACATGCCTAACTAAAATTTCATACCCCTAATACTGTAATACCCACAATATGTTAAATCGAATCAGTTAGTGATTCTGATTCGATCGGTATAATTAAAGATGGATCTAGGTCAAATATTTTTGGTAGTTACAAACTGCAGCACAAACTCATTATACCCAAACCACATAGTGGTATAGGGTATAAAAATTAAAGATTAACAAGTAAGAAAATTATAGTCGGTCTAGACCGACTATACGATACCCTATACCATGCGTTTAGAAACCCTATCTCTTAGGCCCAACTAACTGGACATTGAAAATAAGCAAAAACCAAATTTGAGTGGGATTTTTATTAATTTTTTTGGCTGCAGATATGAAAAAGTTCATATCGGATGCTATATCTATAAAGGGACTAGGTCCAAAAATGGACCGATCCTGATCATGTTTGGTAAAGTCTCTTGTATTTTGCAAAAATATGTACAAACAAAATTTGAGAAGAATCAGTGCAATATTTTTGTTTTTTTAATAGATTTAAGTGAAGATCGGGAAGCAGCTCTATATGGGGTCAAAGGGATCATTTTTGGACTACTCATTAGTGGATGTAATGACCGCACACAAACCCAATTTGAGTAAGATCTATATGACAATTTGGATCTTATGGTAATTTATGTCGATTTCATATGGGTAATTTGTATGGGGGCTAGGTCTGAACATGGACCGATTCTCACCAATTTCAATAGCGTTCATCCCATGGCCGATAAAAGCTTATATACCAAATTTCATCAAAATATATTCATATTTGCGACCTGCAGTTTGATTACAAACTTTACATGGACACACAGACGGACGGACGGACGGACGGACATTGTTAAATCAACTCAGAAAGTGATTCTGATTCGATCGGTATAATTAAAGATGGGTCTAGGTCAAATATTTTTGGTTGTCACAAACAACAGCACAAAGTCATTATACCCAAACCACATAGTGGTATAGGGTATAAAAATTAAAAATTTTAAATAAAAAATTAAAAATTTAAAATTGAAAATTAAAAATTTAAAATTTTAATTGAAAAATTAAAAATTAAATATTAAAAATGAAAAACTAAAAATTAAAAATTAAAAGTTTTAGTTCTTACCTGTTTTTGTTATGTTTGTTTTTTTGTATTAAATAAAATTATTTTAAAATTTCCTTTTTTAAATTTTGAATTATCAGTATCGGCAACAGTTTCAAAGTTGGGTGGAGGGTATGAAAAATTCGGCACAGCCGAATTTAACACTCTTATTTGTTTTTCATTCATTTTTCATTTTTATTTTTAATTTTTAATTTTTCGTTTTTCATTTTTAATTTTTTATTATTCATTTTTATTTTTCCTTTTTATTTTTAACAAATTTAACAAACTAATCTGAATCAAAATCCGAAAGTGATGACACTAAAAATAACATTTGTTTTTTATTTGGTGCCACGTGTGTTTGTTTGTAAGCTCTCTTAAGCTTCTAGAACTGATATAAAGGCTTACATTTAAACACATAACGGTTTTACTTTAACAGGTATCCTCATATGAGGACAGAGATCGGTAATGGGTTAACTAACCAGCAATTCTCTTAACACCATATCAATTACATCTAGGTTAAACTAACATTTAACAAGTAACATGTTAAATGCGGATGTGTCGAATATTTTTATACCCTCCACGAAATTGTCCACAAATAAAGTAATAAAATTTAAGTGCAATAAAAAACAACATAAAAATTGTACACTCGAAATAATCGATTAATTATTGTAAAGAATAAAAACTTGTATTTACACAATAATATGACTTTATATTTTAAATAGGACATCGCTAATTGCTGGAATTATCAAGGATCATATTTACTTTATGGAGTCCCAGCCCCTTATTTCGATAAATTACAAACGAACTGACAATGTTAAGTGGGAATAGAAAAGGATAAAATCATGTTAATGTGATTAAATTTAATTACTTGCACTATTTACTTTTTGTTTGCTTGAAAAATCAACAACTCTATGATAATTAAATGTAAATGTAATGACAAAGGGGTAAAATAAAAATGCACTATACAATTATTACTGGGTATAATATGTTTATGTAAAGGTTTGACATAGAAATATTAAGAAGACCGGCTGAGCTGGGATTGGATCAATCGAAAAAGTTGTTGTTAAAACGATCAAATTAGAATACCCTATACAACTCAGTGGTCGACTCAAAGTCACTTTCTGAGTCGATTTAACGATGTCCGTCCGTCTGTCTGTATGGCGATATAAACTACATATAGCAACTATAAATATATTTATATAAATTTTTATTTTTAAACCTTTTATCAGCCATAGAACAATTGCTATTGAAATTGGTGAAAATCGGTGGCTGTTCAGACCCCCCATATAACTAACTATTATGATATTAATATCCTTAAGATCTAGAATGCTGTACAGATATCAACCGAATTTTGTTTTTTAATCAAAATAAACCCTGAAGGACCATTTCTAGTCGTAGTCCCCATAAAAAGTATGTTCGCGATCTTCACTAAAACAGAACTATTGAAAAACAAATTTGGTTCATTTCTGTTGCTGCGAAAAATACGTGACTTTTCGACCCCATATAAAAATACCTTCCACTTTGAACGTTTTCATATCTGCAGGCCATATTCATTCATTAAAATTTCATTTAAATTTGGTGTATGCTTTTTTCGTGTATTAAACTAGGACCACAGCATAGTTATTTCTAAAAGCATCTCTCAAACCAAATAACATAAGGTATCGTATAGTCGGTCTAGACCGAGTAGAATTTTCATATTTATTTTACTACGAATATACATAAGTGGAATTTTACGATTCATTTATTTTATATTGGTTAGATAGAACTTCTAAGAACCTCATATTATTATTCAATTATGACAAACCTACATATTTCATTTATAAAATACTCGTACATACATACATATATTCCGATTTTATTAAAAAGTTTATGAATTGATTAATTACGGAACTCAATTAATTTAAGTGTAAGTCTTTTATAGAATAAGGTTACATATTAGTTATTTTAATAATATAGTGAAACAGCCATTCTGGGGTGTGAGAAATTCCCAGTCAGGGTGAATTTACTAGGGTAGTATAGTTAAACCTACAAAGGGTTTGACATTATCAGGCCAAATTTTTTACGGCCTTTTCTATTTGTTTAATTTTATAACTCAAGAACCATTTCCCATTACATTCTTCAGCAAAATTGTAGCTAAGGCTTAAATAAATAGTCTATAATATTAATGGTCTAGGCGACTTCCTGTGACCGATGTAATTATTTTAATTATTTACCGATTTTGATAAAAAATATCCCCTTTGAAAGCTACTTCTTTTTAGCTATCCACAAGATTTACAAAAGTAGTATAGTTGTGTACCTTCTGGACCCATTTTACAGTACATATGTGCACATCAAGTTCTTTTAGGGTGGCAACACTGGTTTTTTAGGGCTGGCAACACTATTTTTATTCCGTTAAGTTTGAATTTTCCCGTTATTTAGCGTTATTTTAACAGATTCATCATCCTTTTTTCTCATTATTTAGCAGTTTCCCGACCTTTTACCCATTATTTAGCAGATTCGTTACTCTTTTCCCGTTATTTTCCCGTTATTTTAGCACTATTTTAACAAATTTACCGACTTTTATCATTATTTAATATATTTGGTAGAGGTGGCAACATTATGATTTATTGAAGCATAAAAAGACACTATATATTTAATATTTTAGTTATTTAATTCTTTTTAATATTTCTATTTCACAATATTGCGAAATCACTTAATCAAATATGTCTAACATCCGTCTGCATATTTATTTTCTTTGTTTAATCTATTAATTAACAGTTAGTGAACTAACAAACCTATACAGCTTTTTGTTTTACAAGTTTTTTTTATTTTTACTGTTAGGCGTAAGCTCATATACTTCTTGTTTAAGTACAATTTAATATTTTCTTTGTACTTTTCCGCCTTTGAGTCAATTAGCCATTTTTGGGTTAATTCTGGGTTAAAATCTATGAAACTCCTTTTTTTATACATCGTTGAAAGGAGTGTTTACATAGATTTTAACTAGTAAAACCGTTAACGGTACTTAGATATTGCTCGCCACCTTCTCTCTTTATTTTTTAACTTATAAAATCAATCGTTTTGGTACCTTCGTACAATTCGTACACATAAACACCATCCGCTGTGCATATTTTTAAAAAAGGTAATACATCTTGTATACATTTGTATATACAAATAAAATAGAGATCTTATTTTCTCTACGTATCAAACCTTATACTATATTGTGTTTTTATTTCTTTATCTTTTTGCTACATACGCAAACATTTGGTCCTTCGAACCGGATCCTGAGGAAAAATTTGGAAAATTTTTAAAAATTAATTATTTCAACATTCCCACAGCCTTCATCTTGTCAACACCAGCAAGAACCTGCAAAAACAACCCTTCACTTCAACTACAGCAGAAAACAATTAATTAAAAAGGTGCGTATAGTTCAGTTTTTTTTATGTGTGAGCTAAACAAAAACTTGAAAATTTAAAAAGTGTATAATTAAAATTAATTTAAAAAGAAAAAAAGTTTCATCGTTATTGAAATACTATTTTTTTTTGCATACTTTTCGTTTTACAACCCTACGCGTTACGTTACATTACGTATATATTCGTTTATATTTTAATCGAAAGAAAAAGCAAAAGCCGTCGGGATTTTAAAAAAAAAGTGATTAGTGCAAGTAATAATATAAATATTAATCATATCGTGTTTGTTTTAATCGAAGGAAAGAGAAAAAGCCGTCGGGATAGTTTAAAAAAAAGTGTTTAGTGCAAATAATAATAATTTAAACAGGTTTACATTTAAACAGATATACATTACAATAAAGATTATAACTAAATCGGTTTTTCTCCTTTGTGTTATACATATACGCTCACGCGAACGTTTTTTTTCGTGTTTAAGCTGCTTAAGCTGAATAGTTTTTATTTCTCTGTACGTTCACGCGTTGGTTTTTTTTTGTGTTTATGCTCAAGAGTGTGTTCATTTCTCTTCACACTAATATATACGCACACGCATTGTGTTGGTTTGTTTTTTCTATAACATTGTTAGTCACCCTACTGTCCGTTTTAGTCGCGACATATCCAGTGTGTTTTTTATTAATTTTTTTTTTTTTTTTGCAAATTTTGGTTTTGCTTCTAATTAGTTAAAATAATACCACATATTAAGAAAATAAAATTTTTTAATATAGTTTTATATTATTAGTTTATAATATATTATTATTTTTTCGGATTTTTTTTAAACGAATTTTTATATTGTTATTTAAATTAAATTAACTTATTTTAAAATAAATTCGAACCAAAATGCCGGGAACTGCACTTGATATTTTTATTCGCGATTCGGATACGCTCATTAAATTTGAAGCGAAATTCAACGATATTCGTGAGGAGTTACATTCGGTATTTAATCTTGAAATTCGTGGAAAAGAATTGGACTTGCTTTGGGAACAAGTAAAATCGACATATCGTACTTGTTTATCATATTTAGAAAATTCGGATGACGCGGAACCAGCGGATTTTGACGCGGCTGAATCGAAATATGAAGCCACTTTTAACGCGTACGTTAATTGTTTATCTAGGATTAATGAACGATTACATCATTTTAAATCCAACGCGACACAGAAAGAGCAGTCTCAGTCTTCTAGCGTAAACCTCCATTCAGCTGACAACTTTTGTCATAATTTAACGCTTCCGCCATGCGATACCGACGTTTTTGAGGGCGATTACATTTCTTGGCCCACTTTTAGGGATCTTTTTACAGCGGTTTATATCAATAACTCTCGACTTAGCAATATTGAGCGGCTATGCCACCTAGTTCGGAAAACTAGTGGCGAAGCTCGGGAAATTGTTTCGAAATGCCCTCTCACTAATCAAGGTTTTGATGTCGCGTGGCGCAACTTGAGGGACGCATATGATAATCCACGTATGCTGGTTAATAACCAGTTAAAATCGCTATTTAGCCTTCCCTTTCTTGATAAGGAAACCTCGTCGGGATTAAAAACTTTACAACGCGGAATAAACGGTTGCCTTACGGCTATGTCAATTTATAATATTTCGACGCACAGCTGGGATCCTATTATTGTATTTCTTTGCATTCAACGGTTACCTTCGCAAACTGTTAGTCTGTGGGAACAGAGTATAAAGGACAAATCAGCTTTGTCACTCTGGAAGGATTTGGACCTCTTTCTGACAGAAAGAGTTCAAACTTTAGATTGTTTACGTGATCTTAGGGGTTCAGAATCTGCTAAACGGCTTTCTGAACCTAAAATCAAAGCGCATCATACCAATGCTGCTTCAACTTCAAGTGCTTCTTGTGTTCTTTGTAAGAATCAAGTTCACTTTTTACGCTCTTGTCATCGATTCAAAAGTTTATCTGTCGCGGATCGATTTTCTACGGTAAAAAAGTTTCACTGTTGTGTCAATTGTCTTGCAAGGACACATGAAGCTAAAAATTGTAGCAGTTCGTATAATTGCTCCATTTGTAACAAGAGACATCATACTATGTTACACCGTGAATTACCATCTTCTGAAGTTTCTAGGGATACTAATCGGTCGAATTCGGGTGTTAGTTCGGTTTCTGTTTCTCGAGTTTCAAACTCCGTACCTGCAATCGCATCATCTTCGAATGCCAATCATGCCACAGCTCCTACAAATCGTCAAGTATTTCATACAGCACAAAGTAGGACTGTACTTTTAGGGACGGCTATGGTGAATCTTATTCATCAGGGTACTACGTACCCAGCCCGGGCCCTTATTGACCCTGCTTCTGAAGCATCGTTCATTTCTGAACGTTTGCAAAATCGCCTGAAAATTTCGACGCATTCGACGAATGCTCAAATTTCAGGAGTTAATCAGGCAGTTACGGCAATGTCTAGAAAACTTTGTTCATTAAAAATTGGCTCCACCTTCGATTCATCCCTTGTATTGGAAACATTGGCACTTGTTTTGCCAAATATTTCGGGTAATTTACCATCATTTACAGTCCACTCGTATTTAAAGGAAAATTTGCCAAACCTTCGTTTGGCCGATATTAATTTTGACAGTCGACCTGTTGATCTTTTGCTTGGCGCGGATTTATATCCAAGAATTCTGTTGGGAGAAATCCGTCGCAATATTTTGGGCTCTTTACTAGCTCAGAACACTATTTTTGGCTGGATTATTACTGGTCCAGTTGTACAACCTCAAGTTCAGGTATATTCTACGAATGTCGAATTTTCAGAGGAAGATTGCCTTAACAAAAATCTTTTGAGATTCTGGGAACTTGAGGAAACTCCTAAAAGAAAAATTCTGTCTCCATTTGACAAATTTTGTGAGGAAAATTATAAAGCGACTACTCGTCGCGAATCTGATGGTCGATATGTAGTGACACTCCCATTTAAGCCTGAATTTCCTGAAAAATTTTCTTTAGGGACTTCAAGACCTGGTGTTATGGGACAATATCTTAGGACCGAATCATCTTTACTGCGTAGACCTGAAATTAAGGAGATGTACGATGACGTCGTTAGGGAGTATTTGGACATAGGACATATGAGACCGGTATTACCAAATTTTTCATCTCCTACCTCTTTTTGTTATTTACCTCATCATCCGGTGGTAAAACTAGAACGTAAGACAACTAAATTGAGAGTTGTTTTCAACGCTTCAAATAGAACTTCTAATGGAATTAGTTTAAACGATTGCCTTTACGTAGGACCTACCTTACAAGCAGACTTAGTTCTACTTATTCTTAGAGGGCGTCTGTTTAAATTCGTCTTCAATTGTGATATTACTCAAATGTATAGGCAGATTCGGGTTGATCCTTCTCATACCCCTTTTCAACGAATTTTGTTTAGGGATTCTCCGACGGAGACTGTAAGGGACTATGAATTACAGACAGTGACTTTTGGCGTTAACTGCGCTCCATACCTTGCCATTAGGACGTTATTACAACTCGCGGACGATTCTGAGGCTGAGTTTCCTCTCGCAGCACATATTCTACGAAAGTGCATGTACGTTGACGACGTTTTGACAGGGACTCATGACATTTCGACTGCATTAATGGCTCGTGATCAACTCGTCGCTGCTTTGGCCTCTGCTAAGTTTCAACTAAGAAAATGGACTTCAAACGAACGGAGTATTTTGAAAGACATACCTTTGGACCATTTAGTTGACGCTAAATTATTGACCTTTATAGAATCGAGTACTTCAAAGACTTTAGGAATTCAGTGGAACGCTCAGTTGGACTCGTTTTATTTTAGTGTGACTCCTATTTCATTAAAATATGGGTATACTAAGAGGGAAGTCTTATCGACTATCGCGAAATTGTTTGATCCTGTAGGTTGGTTAGGTCCTGTAATTGTGGTTGCTAAAATTATCATGCAAAAAATTTGGCTTGATAATATAAATTGGGATGATATGCTTCCAATTTCGACAGAAGTTGAATGGAAAAGATTTGTAACTTCTTATCATGAGGTAAATACTATTCGTATTCCAAGATGGGTTAATTATTCGCCGGGAAATTCTGTTGAGCTTCATGTTTTTTCTGATGCCTCGGAAAAGGCATACGCGGGGGTGATTTATATTCGAATTCAGGCCTCTAACGGCGAAATTCATACTCACCTACTTTCATCGAAAACCAAAGTAGCCCCCATCAAATCAATTTCTCTACCTCGTTTAGAACTGTGCGGGGCGGTGTTAGCCTCTGAACTTTTGAAGACGGTAATAGGTGAAATTGATATTAAAATTGATCAAATTTACTGTTGGACTGATTCGACGATAGTCCTTTCTTGGTTAAGGAAAACGCCGTGTTCCTGGACCACATTTGTAGCGAACAGAGTATGCCGCATTCAAGAAAATGTAGGAAACCATAATTGGTATCATGTTCGTTCTGAGGATAATCCTGCAGATTTAGGTAGTCGTGGTACCTCTCCCACTGAGCTGGAAAATAGTGAGCTTTGGTGGCATGGTCCAAGATGGCTGGGTCAAGATAAAGTGCACTGGAATATAACGGATCTAAGTTATCTTGACACTGACATTGAGGGTCGGGTTGTCAAAACTCATGCTTCCTTCTTTACGGACGTTAAGGGGGAAGATATATATGTGGATATTTTGAATAATTACTCTCGTCTTGATCGAGCTCTTCGGATAATCTCATATATTTTGAGGTTCTTTTACAATAGTCATCCAGCTCATAGGTCAAATCGTTATATGAATGTGGATAAAATCGTTGCTGGTTATGAAATCAGAAGAACAAAATTGCATTTAGCCATTGTGGCTCAGAAACACCACTATGCAGATGAATATAAGTGCCTGTTAGACAAAAAACCGTTAAGTTCAAAGAGTTGTCTTATTTCTTTGAATCCCTTTCTCGATAAAGACGGTGTGATAAGATTGAATGGTCGCTTGGTTAAATCACCATCCCTTTCATATACGGAGAAATATCCAATTATTTTACCTTATTCGAGCCGATTTACTCAATTGTTAATAGAATTTGTTCATATGATTTCCATTCACGGTGGAAATCAGTTGATGTTGCGAATACTGCGCATTGAATATTGGGTTCCACGCTTGAAGTCGAAAATTCGTGGAGTCATTGGTCGTTGTAAACGGTGTATTATTGACCGTAAAGTATCTTGTCGCCAAATTATGGCGGCTCTGCCCCCTGAAAGAACTACTCTTACTAGACCATTTATGACAACGGGCGTTGATTTTGCTGGTCCCTTTGACATCAAAAGTTTCACGGGCAGAGCTTGTAGGATAACGAAGGGCTACGTTTGTATTTTTGTTTGCTTTTCTACGAAAGCAATTCATTTAGAGGCCACGTCTGATTTATCGACGCCTACTTTTTTATCTGCCTTTCACAGATTTATTTCCCGACGAGGTTGCCCCTACACTATATTTTCGGATAATGGCACAAATTTTGTAGGTGCATCGCGTGAATTAGAGAAGGATTTTAAGATGTTTCTTAAGGAAAGTCAGATTGCAGTGGGTTCTATTTATGGTATTCAGGGTTTAACTTGGCGGTTTATACCGGCCGGGGCACCTCATATGGGTGGCCTTTGGGAAGCCGGGGTCAAGAGTTTTAAACACCATTTTCGTAAGGAAGCGCAATTTTTTAAATATACTTTTGAAGAACTTTCTTCAGTTCTCCCAAGAATTGAAGCTTGCCTAAATTCACGTCCTCTTTGTTCTATGGCGGATAACCCTCGGGAACCAGTAGCTCTGACTCCTGGTCATTTTTTAATAGGTGGACCAATACTTGCTCCCCCGGAGCCTGAAATTAATGAATCTCCGATAAGTCTTGTTAATCGATTTCGAAAAATGAAAGCGTTGTCTCAACTTTTTTGTCGCCGATGGAAAGAAGAATATTTAATGACGTTAAATAAGCGCTATAAATGGAAATATCCGGAACGCGATCTACAGGAAAACGACTTAGTCGTTATCAAGCATGAAAATCTACCTCCAACATCGTGGCGTTTAGGCCGGGTCATAAAAGTTTATCCGGGAAGTGACGGTCGCGTAAGGGTCGCGGATATTCGTACTGCTAATGGGGTTGTAAAACGACCAATAACCAAACTGGTCATTTTGACCGAATAATTTACTTTTTCTTCGATATTTTCTTTAAATTTTTTATTGTTTCATAGAAATATGGAATCTCTCCCTAACCTTTTTGAGATGCTCTGCTCGATTATGAGGATGCTATGGCGCAATACACCGTTTTTGGATGGGTCATATCTGGCCCATCTCCATTGTAGAGTCCTTACTGGCTCATATGTAGAGTCCTTACTGGCTCAAATTGTAGAGTCCCTACTGGCTCATACTTATTTATAATCAATTTTCCATTGGGGTCCCTACTGGCCTATGGAAAATTGTTACGTCGAGGTCCCTACTGGCCAATTTAAGTGTTAAAAAAAAAAAAAAAAAAAAAAAAAATTTGAATTCAAGCTCACATTTTTAAACTGAACTATGCCTTATTTTAAGATACTTAAGTTATTTGTTAAAGTATTATTGTTGCAACACACCTTGATGTTGCAAGGTGGCCGGCAATGTTTAAGTACAATTTAATATTTTCTTTGTACTTTTCCGCCTTTGAGTCAATTAGCCATTTTTGGGTTAATTCTGGGTTAAAATCTATGAAACTCCTTTTTTTATACATCGTTGAAAGGAGTGTTTACATAGATTTTAACTAGTAAAACCGTTAACGGTACTTAGATATTGCTCGCCACCTTCTCTCTTTATTTTTTAACTTATAAAATCAATCGTTTTGGTACCTTCGTACAATTCGTACACATAAACACCATCCGCTGTGCATATTTTTAAAAAAGGTAATACATCTTGTATACATTTGTATATACAAATAAAATAGAGATCTTATTTTCTCTACGTATCAAACCTTATACTATATTGTGTTTTTATTTCTTTATCTTTTTGCTACATACGCAAACACTTCTTGACATTTTTTTTTTTAAATATTAACGACTTTAAACAATTTTTTATATTTGCTTTTCAATTTTTTTTAATTTAAGTTTTCAGTTTTCAGGTTTTCAATTTTTAATTCAAGTTTTTAGTTTTTAGTTTAATGTTTAAAATTTTAATTTTTTTAATTTTTAATTAATTTTATTATAGATATGTATCTTTCAGTTAGTTCCTATAGTGGTTTTTTCATTAATATTTTAGATATTTCATTCTTTTTATTAACACTGAACATTTAAGTAGCTTTCGGTTAGTTCTTATAGTTGTTTTTTCAAAATATTTTTAAATCTTTCAGTTATTTTCTATAGCTCTTTTCCATTTCCAATATATTTTAGCTTTTTTATTAACTAAAAATATATCCGTTGACTTTGAATTTAAATACATTTTATATATTTTATTGAGGTTTTTAGAGCTGGCAACAAATTTTTCATTTACAAACCCCATTTTTTTTCGATTTGTTTGAGAAAATATTCGTTTATTCAACTCTATGTTTCTTTTTATTGAATTATTCCAATATATGTATATACTTTTTTTGTTTCTTATTAAGTTAAATTATAACCAATTTTAATACCACTTTTCAGACTTTAATATTTATTTGCTAAATCTTATATATAAAAAGATTTTATGAATAAACTTTGCATTCAAGATTTTTTTCAATATTTTTCTTCTCTCAAACCTCTATAACTAGAGTTCTAATTAACGTAGGCTGTTGACATAGGTCTAAGAACACTCAGTGGATCAAGCTCCTTCTTTTGAGCTATTAAATTCGTTGGGTTTGAGGAAAGATATGCGTGGACAAACAACTTTACTTTTACTGTACGTTAACTTCTCTTGGCATATTTTGGCATTACTGTACGTTAACTTCTCTTGGCAAATTTTGGTATTATATTATAAAAATTAATATAATATAATATAATGCTGCGGAGCAGCAGGGGTCCTCTAGTTTATTATTACATCAGACCTAATTTTTATTTTTTTTTCAAATATTTACGATCAAATCTTTATATTTTGAATTATTAACGATTTTCAAAAAAATTTTTATATATGCTTTTAAATTTTTAATTTCAGTTTTCAGTTTATAATGCAAGTTTTTAAATTTTTAGTTTTAATTTTTAGTTTAATTTATTATAGATAGGTGTCTTTCAGTTAGTTCCTACAGTTGTTTTTCATTAATATTTTAGATTTTCATTCTATTTTATTATTGTTTTATATTAGAGTTTTATAAATGGTTGTAATAACCAGAATCGTTTATAAATTATATAATTTTATTAAAGGTAGAACTAATTCAAAGATAAAATTTTAAACAGCGCACTAACATAAAGTCACGTTTCTATGCTTTTTTATATTTTTAGTTTTTATATTTTTAATTTTCGATTTTCAATTTTAATTTTTATACCCTATACCACTATGTGGTTTGGGTATAATGATTTTGTGCTGCTGTTTGTAACAACCAAAAATATTTGACCTAGACCTTTAATTATACCGATCGAATCAGAATCACTTTCTGAGTTGATTTAACAATGTCCGTCCGTCCGTCCGTCTGTGTGTCCATGTAAACCTTGTAATCAAACAGATGAACGCTATTGAAATTGGTGAGAATAGGTCCATGTTCAGACCTAGCCCCCATACAAATTACCCATATGAAATCGACATAAATTGCCATAACTCCAAATTGTCATATAGATCTTACTCTAATTGGGTTTGTATGCATTCATTACATCCATTAATGAGTAGTCCAAAAATGATCCCTTTGACCCCATATAGAGCTGCTTCCCGATCTTCACTTAAATCTATTAAAAAACAAAAATATTGCACTGATTCTTCTCAAATTTTGTTTGTATATATTTTTGCAAAATACAAGAGACTTTACCAAACATGATCAGGATCGGTCCATTTTTGGACCAAGTCCCTATATAGATATAGCATCCGATATGAACTTTTTCATATCTGCAGCCAAAAAAATTAATAAAAATCCCACTCAAATTTGGTTTTTGCTTATTTTCTATGTCCAGTTAGTTGGGCCTAAGAGATAGGGTCTCTAAACGCATGGTATAGGGTATCGTATAGTCGGTCTAGACCGACTATAATTTTCTTACTTGTTTACTTTAGTTTTAATTTTTAAATTTCTTTAGTAATTTAGTTTTTTAGTTTTTGATTTTTCAATTTTAAATTTTTAGTTTTTAGTTTTTATATTTGCTTTTCAATTTTTAATTTAAGTTTTTAGTTTTTGATTTTTCAATTTTAAAGTTTTAGTTTTTGTATTTACTTTTCAATTTTTTATTTTAAGTCTTTAGTTTTTAGTTTTTCAATTTTTAATTTAAGTTTTTAGTTTTTAATTTTTATACCCTATACCACTATGTGGTTTGGGTATAATGACTTTGTGCTGCTGTTTGTAACAACCAAAAATATTTGACCTAGACCCATCTTTAATTATACCGATCGAATCAGAATCACTTTCTGAGTTGATTTAACAATGTCCGTCCGTCCGTCCGTCCGTCCGTCCGTCTGTGTGTCCATGTAAAGCTTGTAATCAAACTGCAGGTCGCAAATATGAATATATTTTGACGAAATTTGGTATATAAGCTTTTATCGGCCATGGGATGAACGCTATTGAAATTGGTGAGAATCGGTCCATGTTCAGACCTAGCCCCCATACAAATTACCCATATGAAATCGACATAAATTGCCATAAGATCCAAATTGTCATATAGATCTTACTCAAATTGGGTTTATATGCGTTCATTACATCCACTAATGAGTAGTCCAAAAATGATCCCTTTGACCCCATATAGAGCTGCTTCCCGATATTCACTTAAATCTATTAAAAAACAAAAATATTGCACTGATTCTTCTCAAATTTTGTTTGTACACATTTTTACAAAATACAAGAGACTTTACCAAACATGATCACGATCGGTCCATTTTTGGACCTAGTCCCTTTATAGATATTGCATCCGATATGAACTTTTTCATATCTGCAGCCAAAAAAATTAATAAAAATCCCACTCAAATTTGGTTTTTGCTTATTTTCAATGTCCAGTTAGTTGGGCCTAAGAGATAGGGTTTCTAAACGCATGGTATAGGGTATCGTATAGTCGGTCTAGACCGACTATAATTTTCTTACTTGTTGATTTTAATTTTTAGCTTTTCATTTTTAGTTTAATTTATGAAACATTTTTAAATACTTTTATACTATTAGTTAATTTTGATTAAATATACAAAATTAGGAATGTGAATCATAAATTCTTACAATTATTATTCCAAACAATATTAGAGATTAATTTTAGCAAGTTGTATATTTCTTTCCATATCATGTTTTTTCTTTTTCTTACTGAATACTCATATACAAAGTATACAAATAATCTTTCTTAAATGGTTTTTAGCAAGCTTCAGAACAACAAAAATTTTATGTTTAGTCTAATTTAAGTTTTTAATCTCATTTTTTTTATCCAAATTATAAAATTTTCCTACAAAATATCTACAAAGTTAATTAAATTTACTAAAATTTAAACATATTTCTTTAATATTTTATTGAAATATTGAAAACTTACTATATTCTCATTAATTTTTATTTATTTTTTTTCATTTTAACAAATTTCATATCGAGGGCTTATATTCAAAAAGTGCTATCTACATTTGACAGCAATATTAATTTTTGATTTCAAACTGATATAACTGTAAAATATAATATTAATTTTGATATCATTCATGATTAGTACGACTATTTCTTAAAAGATATTGTGGCAAATCAATCGAAAAATACTCTCAGATCTTATTAATAAATTAGTTTTACACGCTCTCTTTAAAATAATTATTAATGCAGATAGTACTTTTTGAATATAAGCCCTCGATATGAAGTTCTTTTGTATAGTTTTTCTTTCGACAATTTTTATGAAAGCATTATAAATTAATAATTAAATTAAAAAAAAAAAATTTTTACATTAAGAACATGCTAAATACTTTCAAGTGACTAATAATATGGAAATTTTTCTATAACAATCAATTTTATAGTTCTTCTTACATCGAAAGCGTTGAAAAACTTACCAAAATTACTTAAAGTTTCTTAAAATCTTGATATAATTAACTCATTTATAATTAATATCTAGTCATTATGGAAAAACGATTCTTTTTTAAAAAACGAAACTTTGAACATTTGCTAAGGAAGGGTAAATTTTTAAGAAAATTTACTAAGGAAAGGTAAATTTTTAAGAAAATTTAATAAGGAAAGGTAAATTTTTAAGAAAATTTATTAATCAAAAGGTAAATTTTCAGAATTTTTGAAAAATTTACTAAGGAAAGGTAAATTTTTAAGAAAATTTATTAATCAAAAGGTAAATTTTCAGAACTTTTGAGAAAATTTACTAAGGAAAGGTAAATTTTTAAGAAAATTTACTAAGGAAAGGAAAATTTTTAAGAAAATTTACTAACGAAAGGTAAATTTTTAAGAAAATTTGCTAAGGAAAGGTAAATTTTCAGAATTTTTTAGAAAATTTACTAAGGAAAGGTAAATTTTTAAGAAAATTTAATAAGGAAAATATTAAAGGCCTGAGAATGCCAAAGTATTCATTGAATTTAAGTCCATAAAAATTTAAAAGTTAAATCTTTTATAGAAATACGTTACATGTTAGTTCTTTTAATTATTTACGATAAATAAAAAGTTTATTGAAGTAAGCAAAAAATTTATGTGAAAAGATAAGTCGTTCAAATACTCCAGAGAACTATTAGTTCTTCAGATAAGTTAAGATGCACATTTAACTGAGTTTAACTAAACACAATTTAGTCGACATTCCATCCAAAATCTTAGGGAAACTTAGTTTTAAAAAAATTCTTACATATTTAATAACTTAATATAATGGGATTTAAGTTTAAATTCCATAGAAATGTTTGTAATACTATGATTAATTTAAATATAGTTTATCTATTTTAAAAAGACAAGTGTAGTGTAAAATTAAGCCACAATTGCCGAATTAGGTTTTATTATATCCTTAGTTAGTATCATTGTGATACAATTAATTAAATAATTGTAATGGTTGCCTTTATCAATTGATTTGAATACTATGGCTCATATGTTAAAAACGAATAAAGAAGAGAAAAGCAGACAAACTTAATCTATGGAAAACGGGTAAATTTTTGTTGTAGATATTTCACAATATTTGTTACTTACTGTGAAAAATAACTACAATTTAATTAAATTAAAATGAAAATACACTATACATCTTTTTATTCTTTGTTAATAAATAGAAAATTCTTTAAGTGTCGTCATGTATACGAGTATCAGTATGTCTTTGAAAAATTTGTTACAATAAAGAAAAACGTCTTAACAATAACCATGATATTGGCTTAAAACATTTTGTAATTAAATATTTCAAATTATATATTTGACCATTCGGTCTTTTGTTATGTTGTGTTCTATTCCATATAAACACTCAATAAGGTTAATATTTGTGTTTAAAAACACTTTGAGTCTAAGCGGTTTTCATGGAAATGGTTCTCCGAGGCCAATACGCACAGTGCTTTGACCCAAAAACAAAAACTAATTTAACAAAAATTGAAAAAGCTATAGTAGACAAAGGAAAAAGAAGTAAGATAATTATAGACCGACTTTGCGACACCGTATATCATGCATTTAGAGTACTGGGGCCAAAACACCGCATTCGATATCGAGTATAATCAATGGAAATTCCATATTTTGGTTTATTATTGGAAGAAGACGGACAAACGCTCGACCACGATTCGCTTTTCTTCTTAAACAGAGGCCATAATTCTTCAACTGTGAGAAAGAAAAATTATTCTTAACATTTTATTTTGGGAAATAAAAAAATGATTTCAATCGAAAAATTTCGATAATGAATGCGGTGATTTGCAGATTTGCATTTTTGAAAAAGTGACAAGGAAAATCATATTTTAGGGATAAAAAAAAAGAAACTTTGCCCAATGAACCATACCTCTAAAACAAACAGAGTCACGCATAGTCACGGAGTGATCTAAAAGTTATTTACCCTCATCCGATCGATCTTTTTGAATAACATAACATAGTCAAGGCGTATGATTATTATTTTTTAGCAGAGAAGATACGTATGAGTGTTAATTTTAATATTAAATCAAACATAGTCAGCCCAAATCTAAACAAAAAATGGTGATTTTTTGAAATGTTTGTTTGGTGAATCCCCCAGGGGGTTCCAGGGGGTGTGCTATTGGCCAAAGTTAGTGGGGGTCGATCATACATTTGGACTTGATTGGGGCACTCTAAATGGGTGTCTAAAGACGGACATCAGAATTCGTTTTAGAGGTATGGTTCCTCGGGCAAAGTTTCTTATTTTGATCCCTAGAATAAGATTTTCCTTGTCACTTGGGTGATTTTTAAATCGACCAGCCCTAATGTATATCCTTTACAATTTTAAATATATGGGGCGTTTCATGTCAAGTGAACCAACTTTTGAAACCGATGTCTTCCGATCGGTATGAAATTTGCACCAATGTTAGTCCTATTGGATAGTAGTTTAGACACAATTTTTCAAGATCGGTCAAGAACTCTCTGACTTTTTGGCCAAACTTAAATACTTCATCAGCTACAATAAATTAATTAAGAAATAGTTATGTTATAAATTAAGATTAAATTTTATTAAATAATTTAGTTTATTATTATTATATATTAATTTAATTATTATTACATATAAATAAAAAAAAATAATTTTTCAACATTTCTATTGAAAAGAAGTGATTTTTTCCTGAGGTTAACATATTGCGGGTATTACAGTATCGAAGGTATGCAATTTTAGTTAGTTATGTTACATACCGTCGGAAAGGTTAATTTATCTAGTTTCTCAGTATATGCTTTATTTTTAGGGTTTTAACAACACTTACACACTAATAGGAAAAAATTCAAATTAGTGCATATGCTAAAAATTGAAAAACCGTTGTCTTGAGTTACAAAACATTTTTTTTGATAGATATCCCACTCGCAACCCACTAAGCGATCAAAAAGCTCTTAAAAGAAAACACCTAAGCTTTTTTTGAGCCCAAAAAAAAAAAAAATCCTTTTTTTGAAAAAAAAATTAAAAAATTTTGAATTTTAAGATTTAAAATTTTTTTATTGTGTGATGGTTTTTGTTTGGCATGAGGTCATGAAGTTAAAAATTAACGAACAACACATGTTTTAATTTTTATACCCTATACCACTATGTGGTTTGGGTATAATGACTTTGTGCTGCTGTTTGTAACAACCAAAAATATTTGACCTAGACCCATCTTTAATTATACCGATCGAATCAGAATCATTTTCTGAGTTG
This sequence comes from Cordilura impudica, assembly GCA_963682025.1. Taxonomy (NCBI): domain Eukaryota; kingdom Metazoa; phylum Arthropoda; class Insecta; order Diptera; family Scathophagidae; genus Cordilura; species Cordilura impudica. The sequence continues at coordinate 70,990,470 of OY821520.1, forward strand.
ATTTCCGTCCGTCCGTCTGTGTGTCCATGTAAAGCTTGTAATCAAACTGCAGGTTGCAAATATGAATATATTTTGATGAAATTTGGTATATAAGCTTTCATCGGCCATGGGATGAACGCTATTGAAATTGGTGAGAATCGGTCCATGTTCAGACCTAGCCCCCATACAAATTACCCATATGAAATCGACATAAATTGCCATAAGATCCAAATTGTCATATAGATCTTACTCAAATTGGGTTTGTATGCGTTCATTACATCCACTAATGAGTAGTCCAAAAATGATCCCTTTGACCCCATATAGACCTGCTTCCCAATCTTCAGTTAAATCTATTAAAAAACAAAAATATTGCACTGATTCTTCTCAAATTTTGTTTGTACATATTTTTGCAAAATACAAGAGACTTTACCAAACATGATCAGGATCGGTCCATTTTTGGACCTAGTCCCTTTATAGATATATCATTCGATATGAACTTTTTCATATCTGCAGCCAAAAAAATTAATAAAAATCCCACTCAAATTTGGTTTTTGCTTATTTTCAATGTCCAGTTAGTTGGGCCTAAGAGATAGGGTTTCTAAACGCATGGTATAGGGTATCGTATAGTCGGTCTAGACCGACTATAATTTTCTTACTTGTTAATTTTATTTTATTTTCAATATTTCGAACAGCTTCGCTGTTCATCTTCAGGAACATAGAACGCAGCCAACTGAAGACGCTTTTCAACTCCGCGCTGTAATTACAGAGCTATAGATTATGTTCCTGAAGATGAACAGCGAAGCTGTTCGAAATATTGAAAATAAAATAAAATTAAAAATTAAAACATGTGTTGTTCGTTAATTTTTAACTTCATGACCTCATGCCAAACAAAAACCATCACACAACAACAATAAAGGTCAACAATAATTATTTTTAACAATTTTTTTTATTTTTAAAAAACAAATTTTTTCCGAAAGACTGCAGAAATAGATATCTAAACTATTTGGGACAAATTTTGCTAATAACAATAGGTAAAAAGTTACATAGATGAGAAAAACATCTGTTTGGTCAAAATGTCAAATTTTGACCCCCTCTAACTCAGAGAGTTCTGGACCGATCTTGTTGAAAAATTGTGTCTAAACTACTATCGAATAGGACTAACCGTGGTGCAAAGTTCATCCCGATCGGAAGACATCGGTTTCAAAAGTTGGTTCACTTGACATGAAACGCCCCATATGTATATTCATTCAAAAAAGAGTGCAGTTTTAATACAAATAGTCTCTACTTGCTTGTGTATATGGTTTCGTGCATGGATGTAAAAAATTTGATTTTTGTTATATGGAGTTGATAAAAGGACTGTTTTTATGTGTTGGAAAAATTTTAAGAAATTGGTCAAAATATGTTTTTCTGCTTTTTGATTTTAATCGACAGGAACTTTTTATACCCTATACCACTATGTGGTTTGGGTATAATGACTTTGTGCTGCTGTTTGTAACAACCAAAAATATTTGACCTAGACCCATCTTTAATTATACCGATCGAATCAGAATCACTTTCTGAGTTGATTTAACAATGTCCGTCCGTCCGTCTGTGTGTCCATGTAAAGCTTGTAATCAAACTGCAGGTCGCAAATATGAATGTATTTTGATGAAATTTAGCATATAAGCTTTTATCGGCCATGGGATGAACGCTATTGAAATTGGTGAGAATCGGTCCATGTTCAGACCTAGCCCCCATACAAATTACCCATATGAAATCGACATAAATTGCCATAAGATCCAAATTGTCATATAGATCTTACTCAAATTGGGTTTGTATGCGTTCATTACATCCATTAATGAGTAGTCCAAAAATGATCCCTTTGATCCCATATAGAGCTGGTTCCCGATCTTCACTTAAATCTATAAAAAAACACAAATATTGCACTGATTCTTCTCAAATTTTGTTTGTATATATTTTTGCAAAATACAAGAGATTTTACCAAACATGATCAGGATCGGTCCATTTTTGGACCTAGTCCCTCTATAGATATAGCATTCGATATGAACTTTTTCATATCTGCAGCCATAAAAATTTATAAAAATCCCACTCAAATTAGGTTTTTGCTTATTTTATATGTCCAGTTAGTTGGGCCTAAGAGAGAGGGTTTCTAAACGCATGGTATAGGGTATCATATAGTCGGTCTAGACCGACTATAATTTTCTTACTTGTTTTTAGCTTCTGTACTGGTACTGGTACTGGCTTCATAATACAACTTAATTACGATAAAAACAAATTCTAGGATCTAAGGAAAACTGGCATGCTAATGAATAGAAACTTATATAATTAAAGAAAGAATTTTATTTTTTAAATTTGATCAAAAATAAATTATGACAAAATCATCAGCGGCAATGGGTTACACCATTTATTTATAACCTCCACATCTCAGTGGCAGAGGGTATATATAGGTTTGTCATTCCGTTTGTAACGCATCGAAAAACTAATTTCCGACCCAATAAAGTATATATATTCTTGATCCTTATCACAGCTCGAGTCGATATAGCGATGTCCGTCTGTCCGTCTGTCCGTCTGTCCGTCTGTCCGTCTGTCCGTCTGTCCGTCTGTCCGTGTGTCTGTTGAAATCACGCTCATTCAAAAAAAAAAGCATTTACTTAGGTCAGGTTACGAAAAAATTATTTGCCATAATTCCCACCAGGTTGGTATTGAAATCGGAGTAAATCGGGAGCCTCTGCGCTGAGAAATGAACAAAAGTTTATAGATACCTCTAAAAAAAACATGAAACCTAGTGTTTTCTTGTAATAGTTTAGTGGTTGAACATACAACAACATAAAAAAAGCCACAAAAAAAATGTGATTCATACATATTAACAATAACAAGAACACAACTACCATGAGCTATGTTAATAGTATTGCCACAAACCGAGGTGGAGGGTATCAAAGATTCGGCACAGCCGAATTTAACACTCTTACTTGTTATACCTAATACCAATATTTTTTTGGGTATAATGACTTTGTGCTGCTGTTTGTAACTACCAAAAATATTTCATCTAGACCCTTCTTTTATTATACCGATCGATTCAGAATCACTTTCTGAGTCAATTTAGCGATGTCCGTCCGTCCGTCCGTCCGTCAGTGTGTCCATGTAAACTATGTAATCAAACTACAGGTTGCAAATATGAATATATTTTGATGAAATTTGGTATGTAAGCTTTTATCGGCCATAGGATGAACGCAATTGAAATTAGTGAATTTCGGTCCGTGTTCAGACCTAGTCCCCATACAAATGACCCCTATGAAATCGACATAAATTGCCATAAGATCCAAATTATCATATAGATCTCAGTCAATTTGGGTTTGTATGTGTTTATTATATCCATTACTCAGTAGTTCAAAAATAATCCCTGTTGGCCAATTCTTAGTCATAGGTCCCATATAGAGCTGCTCTCATATCTTCACTTAAATTTATCAAAAAGCTAAATTATTGCACAGATTTTCCTAAAAATTGGTTTGTATATATTTATTCAAAATATAAGTGACTTTACCAAATATGTTCAAGATTGGTCCATTTTTCGACCTAGTCCCAATATAAATATAGCACCCGATATGAATTTTTTCATATCTGCAGCCAGATATAATAACAATGGCTCTCAAATTTGGTTTATGCTTATTTTCTATATCCAATTAGTTGGACCGAAGAGATAGGGTCTCTAAACCATGGTATAGGGTATCGTATAGTCGGGCTAGACCAACTATAATTTTCTGACTTGTTTTCTTTGAAATATGATATATTTGCCCACTGTTATTATACCCTATACCACTATGTGGTCTGCCCGTCTGTCTGTGTATCCATGTACACCTTGTAATCAAACAACACGTCGAATATATGAATATGTTTTGAAGAAGTTAGGAATATAATCTTCTCTCGGCCATATAATGAAATTGGTGAATACCGGTGCGTGTTCAGACCGAGTCCCCATATAAATGACTCCTATAAGTTCGACTTAAATTGTCACAAGACTCCAATTATCATATAGATCTTGGTCAATTTTGGTTTGTGTGCGTTTATTACATTCAATAATCAGTCGTCGAAAAATAAAGCCTATACGACAATTCTTAGTCATAAAGCTGCCTATATAAAGCTGCTTCCCGATCTTCACTTTAATCTATCAAAAACAAAAATATTCCACAGATTTTTCTCAAATTTGTTTTATATATTTTTTCAAAAAATAAGGAGCTTACCAAATATGGTCACGATCGGTCCATTTTTCGACCTAGTCCCCATATAAATATATCATTCGATATGAACTTTTTCATGTTCAAAGGCAACAAAATTAATAACAATGTCACTCAAATTTGGTTTATGCTTTTTTTTCTATATCTAATTAGTTAGACGTAAGAGATAGGGTCTCTAAACGCATGGTATAGGGTATCGTATAGTCGGTTCTGATCGACTTAATTTTCTTACTTGTTTTGATATGTAATGTGTTATTAAATAGTTTATAAAGCACTATATTTTTCTCAAATTTCAATTTTAGATGAATATAACTTTTGGGGATGAAAAGCGATCAAGGAATCTACGGTTGTACCCGTCTGGACCCGTACGTAGTAACCTTTTTCAATTTCAATAAAATTACTAAAAAATATTATTCTATAAAAGAAAAACTTGTAATTTGTTTATTTATTTATTTATTTGTTTTAATGATTTCCTGCACAACAAGACTAAGTCTTATAATTACCGTACAGGATTTTAGTAGTGTACAAACATGTTTAGCCAAATTAAGAGCATTCCAAAGACGAGTAGCATTTACGAAGAACTGCCATTCAGAAACGAGACATCGGAATTTGGGAATTATGAGATTTTTGCCTCTTGGCGATCTAGAAAAGCGTATATTTTGAAAAAGGTACTGTGGTTTTTGAGAGTATATAATTTTTCGAAAAAATATTAAAGTTTTCAAACGAAACTCCATAGAGAGTCATCGAATAGGACGATATTTGATCTCGCTTTTTAAGTCCGTAAACATATCGTATAATATTATTATATAAAACTTCAAGTTTTTTCTTACTTATGGAGTCACAATAAGAAAACAATTCACAACCGTAAATAAGACTAGGAATTAAATAAGCTTTCGCGAGTAGCATTCTTACTTTTAACGGCGTAAAGTACTGCACAGACCACAACGTTCTTAATTTGACATATATTTGCACAACCAGAGCATTGATATGATTTGACCAAGTTAAGTTATTGTTAAACACTATTCCCAAATTTTTTGCCGTTCGTACAATATCAATTTTCTCGTTGTTTATAATGATGTCATCTTGAATGATTGGATTTAACGTTTTTTTGTGAATTACAATACATTTGGATTTTCTTGGATTTAAACACAGGCCGTTTGCTGATGCCCAACAAGATATGTTGTTTAAATCATGATTGAGTTTATTAACGTTTTCTCTGATAGATTGAACTGGACTACTTAAATACAATTGTACATCGTCTGCATACATGTGAATCTTGCAGTGAGATAAATGTTGTGGCAAATCATTAGCATAAATAGAAAAAAGTAGTGGCCCCAGAACAGATCCCTGAGGTACGCCTCTTGTTAGTGTAAGGGGATTGGACTCAATGCCGTATAAAATTTACAAGATTTGTAGTTTTCCTTTTAGACCATTTTAGTTTTTTAAATAATTTTTGTTCCATTTTTTTATTCCATTTTTTTATTGTACCTAGGAACGTACAGTGACGTAATCGAAATATTAAAAGGATATAATCTTCTGGTAAGGATAGGTTAAGTATTATTCCTCTTGATGACATTTAGTTTCAGTGAAGTGGATCACAAGTGATATTCAGATATATACTCAGTTGACATAATATATCTCAGCAGTAAAATATTTATTCATAAGAACCTGGAGAGCTTCAGTTATAAAGAATTGACCAAATAATATTTTAGAAAAAAAACGAGGAAGATGATTATAGTTACATTTAAAGAAAAGTAGACTTAAATTCCTACACTTTAATCACCGAAATACAATTGGAGTTGCAAAATGAGTTTCTGTTTTCGACAAGAATTTAAAGCGCTTTGCAAGCTGGATAGAGGGCGAACTTATTCTTCAGATCGTCTCAGAAACTACAAATCAAAACAATGAAGGGAGACCAAGAAAATTACTTGACAACTGTAGCGATAGATCTAAGAGGTGGAAGCTGAAGTATATCAATGAAGAAATCGGATGTGGAACTGTCCACCAATTCACAGTAGTGGATATCACTGCAAAAGCTGTTGTCGCTAGTGCAACGAGAGCAAAATGGATTCTTAGAAGTATTCCAACGTCAACCGAGGCGATTTTGCCGTGATAACTCAGAATATACGAAACCTTGGATAAGATATCATTAAATATCATTTCATACCACTTGTAGAACTATGAGAGAAAGCCCAGGAAAAAATGAATTAGGATTACAGATTTTATAGAGAGCACAATATCAGAAAAATATTACGAAATGTTACAAATGAAGATCTGTTTAATATATTAAGGGCAACGTTAGATCCAGGAAGTAGAACATCTGGACTTAGGTGAATAATCGAAAAGTCTGCAGAAATAAATATCGAATGTTTGGGAGCAATATTCCAAATAAATGAATTCTAATTATAATCTACTGTTGTTTATAACTTATATATTAAAAGGATTTATGGATAAACTTTGCATTCAAGATTTTTTTAAATATTTCTTTTTTTTCTCAAACCTCTATAACTAGAGTTCTAATTAACGTATGCTGTTGACATAGGTCTAAGAACACTCAGTGGATCAAGCTACTTCTTTTGAGCTATTAACTGCTTAAATTCGTTGGGTTTGAGGAAAGTTATGCGTGGAGAATCAACTTTACTTTTACTGTACGTTAAATTATCTTGGCATATTTTGGCATTACTGTACGTTAACTTCTCTTGGCAAATTCGTTGGGTTTGTGGAAAGTTATGCGTGCACAATCAACTTTACTTTTACTGTACGTTAAATTCTCTTGGCATATTTTGGCATTACTGTACGTTAACTTCTCTTGGCAAATTTTGGTATTATATTATAAAAATTAATATAATATAATATAATGCTGCGGAGCAGCAGGGGTCCTCTAGTAAAAGTTAAAAAAAATTCCTTATAAAAATATTTATGGTCAATTTAGTAAAGTGGGAAATCTGCTCAAATTATATTATCCTTCGAATTTTTAAAAGGTTTATTTATCCACAAAAACCGATATTTTTATGCTAAATTTAAAAGTTCCACTTTGCTCTAGATCTTCTCAATAACTACAAAACCCGATTTTAATTAATTTGAAATTGGAAAAAAGTTCAAGGAATTATCTGTCCAATAAAACAAAAATACTAAAATATCTTAATTGGATGAAAAGTTGCAGAGTTCTTGCCTACGAAGAACGATTCTGAGCCACTGTGCGGCATCGCAATCAATGCTTTAAGAGACTGAATATAATAGCCAAATAAGATACCAGTAATCATAAATGTTCCCAACGACTATATAAAATTGGGTAGAGTTTATTTTAGCAACAATTTGTTTTCAACAATAATGAAGCTTTTTTATTCAATATTCTCAATTTCTTACGAAATGTGTGACTTCGTTTATACAACTACTGTTATATGTGCTTCACATGCAATTTATACCAGTGCTATTAATCGTGTTCCCCCACTGTATATTGACATGAATATAATATTTAAATTTGTACCACCATGAGGCAACTCTATACATTTTATTTTAAATTTTTTTTAGTACGTTAGCACGAGTAATGTCCAACCATAAAACAAACAAACAATTACTTAACAAAAAGCTGAGTGTTTAACCTCATTAAATATGAAAATTATTCAACTAATGCAAACTGACAAACTCAACATTATCAAGATTTTATGAATAAAATAAAGGGAGAATGCATTCGACTTGAGATGGCTAATAACAGAATTATTATTTTATAATATTATGGAGTATATCCTTAAAGTATTTTCTAACCTTGAACTAAATAGTCTTAACATTTTCTAAATGCACAGAATTTTTGTTATGAAAACCGTTGGTAATGTCACAAAGGATATACGGTAAAGAGAATAAAAATTGGTTGCTATAACTGGAATTCGGCTTCAATAACCAAATAGTTCAGTTCCTACAACTGAATAATATGGTTGGCATCGAATACGGTTGTTACGATTGTCTAAAGTGTATCATTCATAACTAAATTGACCAGCTATTAAACATTGTGGGATTTTGATTCAGAAAGCGTGATCCAGAATAGTGCAAAATGATGGGGTTTTAGATATGGATTGCAAAAGAATTTTAATTTAGTCAAACGGGAAGTACTTTTAAAATCTATGTATATAAAAGCAAAAGTATGTATGATTGTTATACCCGATACCACTATGTGGTCAGGGTATAATGACTTTGTTATACCGACGGCTCAGTATCACTTTCGATGTCCGTCCGCCCGTCTGTCTGTGTGCTCAGTAAACTTTGTAATCAAACTACAGGTCGCAAATATGAATATATTTTGATGAAATTTAGTGCATAAGCTTCTATCGGCCATATGATGAACGCTGTTGACATTGATGAAAATCGGTCCATGTTCAGACCTATTCTCCATACAATTGACCCCTATGAAATCGAGTTAAGTTGCCATAATATCCAAATTATTATATAGACCTCATTCAAATTACGTTTTTGTATACTATATATATTACATCCATTTATCAGTAGCCCAAAAATAATCCTTGCTCATAGCCCCCATATGAAGCTGATTCCCGATCTTCACTTAAATCTATTAAAGAACAAAAAATAAGTGATCTTACTAAATATGGCAGAATCGGTCCATTTTTCGACTTCATATAAATATAGCATCCGATGTGAACTTTTTAAATCCGAAGGCAAAAAAATTAATAACAATGTCAACAATGGTATAGACCGAATATACATTTCTTACTTGTTTTTATTTTTTTTTTTTTTGTAATTTTTAGGATGGTAAACCATTGGACCAATCTTCCTTAAATTTTTAAAGTGTATCTGGCAGGAACTATAGGCTATAAAGTTTTATGATATTTTTAGTGGGCGTGGCAAGTGAATTTTTAATATCACATATATTGAGTAATGAGACAGGAAGAGCCTTGCCATATTAGCATACCGAAAATGGGCGGGATAGGAAAAGTGGGCGTGGCACTTCCATACAAAATAATTATCCAATATCAAATTTATCGTGTACGATGACAGGACAACCTTGCAAATTTGTCGGAGTTCATCTATTATTATTGTGAGTAGTCCGACAAAAAATAGGCCTGATCAGATGAATGGGCGTGGCACCTCCCATACAAAGTAAATTTTAAATTTTATATATCTGGAGTACTGTAATACTGAGAGTCATGGGACTCTGTGTGAGACCATAAGTTATTCGTGCGATTAGTCGAACATAAAATTTTCGTGATCGGAGCAGCGGTGTTGACACCGGCCATAAAGAGAATAAATAATATCATATAACTATAAAAGAGGAAGCCTTGACATATATTAATGTGAGTAGTCAGATAAAAAATGGGCGGGATAGGGTTAGTGGGTGTGGTACTATGCAACCGATAGCATAAAGCTTTTGGTAAGTACATTAATTACCACCTAGCAGATTCCAGCGCTCGAAATTCGAGTGCAATTTCTAGGCAACTTAATTCTTCAATTTAGCCAATTCACAAACCAACAATTTTTTGGTTTATTATTATTGCGAATGAAGATAACAAACTCCTTAACAAACACATTAACAAATTTAATAAACACACACATAACATATGTATATTTTTATGTATGTGTTAGTAGCAACTTTAAATGCAATTTACTCAAAAAAAGGAAAAAATTTTATAATCTGCAAATCTGGAAAACAGCTAAAATAAATACTTTTCAAATAATACACGTTTGGTAAAAATCGGGATAAAACGGTAGAACAAACCATCGGTCACAAGAAATCGCCTAGCCTACTAATATTATAGATATGAGTGTCGTAGAAAATATGGGCGGAATCGCCAAATTCAAAAATCGCCAAAACCGAAAATCGCCAAAATCAAAAATCTTCAAAAATCGGCCACATTAAAAATCATCAAATTAAAAAATTTGCAAAAATTACAAAACGCTAAAAATAAAACTCGCTAAAATAAACAAATTGCCAAATAATGTTCTAAATTCAACAGCGACAAATTTGATTTTTGCACCAAATGAATTAAAAATTTACGAAATTATTACAATAAAATGTTTTAATTGCAAAATACACGCTTCGTAGGTAATTTTGATTATGAAAACATAAGTACATATCAGTAAGTCTGGGTGAGTTGTAACGAAGCCCTAGTTTTAAGTAAAAATTATTTACCTTATATAAAAATGTTTTCCAACACTCAAGAGAATCTGAAGCAAATAAATTAAAATTTTAAAAAAGCTTAAAACGGCAGTTTGAAATATATGATTTATGTTAAAATTTGGAGACAGGCTTAAGGCCTAGTAAGCCACACGTTGTTAAAATGTAACCGTATCGTATCGTAACGTTGGCATTTAGTGCAGTTATAGCACGTAAAAAATGAACCAGCATGTTGCTGTGTAAAATTAACTAAACTTTATCAGCTGTTCAAAAATGTCACGTACAAAGCAGCAAAAATCTAAAACCAACAGATGCTGACGATACGATACGTTTGGCTTAACTTGGGTAAGCACTTGCATGTGTTTTTCATAAGACAGATTGAATCAGCCGATTCGCGCCATCACCGTTACGCGTTGCTAACTAGGCCTTTAACTGCAAAAATCGGAACAATAATTTCACATTGAATTTTGCTACCAGATTAGGTCGAGAATTGCCTTACTTTCGTAACGACATTCACAACCTCTATCAAACATACACTACCAAACCCTGTTCGCATGTCCCAACTAAATTAATATTTTTAGCCAGATCTTCTGTTCTGATAAGAAATTATTGATTGCCACAAACCAATTAATAATTCGCAAAGGCATATTTACATTGTCCACACGAGTATATGTATATAAAATGTTATAATTTCTATAATGTCCCATAACTTGTAGCAAATGTTGCACGTCACTGATGTAAACATTTGATTTCATATGATATGTTAATAGTCAACTGATAATTACATTACACTAAGGTACATAATTAACCCTTTGTATTCCAACTAGTTTATATCACAAATAGCGTGGTTTTGATATTTTTTGTGATTTTATTAATAAAATAAATGCGATCAAAAAGGCGAGTGTGACAGTAGGATTTCATAAGGTTACAATGCCCAAGGAGTATGAATTATATTATAATTTTGCTTATTATAATATAAAGCCAATTTGGGATCCTAGTGCAAGGTTTTTCCAGAGTACATTTCTTATTTAGTTTATGAGATCCTGTTGCTTTTATTGTGAAGCACTATCATCCTCCAAATTTTCCATTATGCAATCAATTCAGTAGTCGAACTTAGAAGACAAGTCGTCAGTGGTCAATGTCATCATTATCTCACAATCACTCAGAGTGTGATTCTGAGTCAATCGATATACTAAAAGGTGGGTCTAGGTCAAATATTTTTTGTAGTTACAAATATAAGCACAAACTCATTATACCCTCACCACAAAGTGTTAAGTAAGTAACCACGAAGGGCTAAGTATTTATTATACGACTGCAAAACATTGCATATACATATACTGGCTATTGTTGTTACTGTAGTTATTTTAATAGTTGTTTTCCCTTTCACATTTTTATACCCTACAATACACAATGGTACTGGATGTGATAAGTTCGTTTTCTTTAATTGTTGTATTAGGCAAGTAACTGTATTTATAATTTGGGGTTTTTAATTCTTTTTCATGAATTGAGTTACATATGAATTTTAATTTATTTTTTTTTTAATCCAATTATTTACCAACTTCGTTGGTCATCATCAGATATATTTTTAAAAATGTTGATTAAAATATTCAAAACACTTCTTTAACATTTAATAACTACTTCTAAAATTTTTATCATCTTTGGAATATTTTATATAAAAAATTTTATATTAAAAATACTAAAAATAACACAAAATAAAATTTTAGATAGAAACCAATAAAAGTGTTAAATGCGATTGTGCCGAATCTTTGAACCATTCACCTTTCTCTTAAATTCAATATTATAACTGCTGTTGGGTACGCTTACCATTTTAATACAGTTACCGATAATAAACCATTAAATTCTAATACCATTTGCATTTGAAGTAGAACGAATTTATTTTTTGGCTCTTTCTTTTTTAAACTCTTTCTTTTAACTCATACCCTCTGTCTGTCTGCCTGTCTGCCATGGGGCAATCCCATTCCGCCTCAACCGATTGATCTGAAACTTGGCTCTTAGTCTTGTTGTGACTATAGATTAATTTTGGGGTAGTCACGCACAGTCACGCATAGTCACACACAGTCACGGTGTGCTTTAAAACCCATTTCCCTTTATCCGATCGATCTGAAACTTGGTCGATCGGTTTGCCGTGAAAGAAGATTAATTTTGACTTAGTCACGCACAGTCACGCATAGTCACGCAAGGTCACGGAGTGATTAAAACCTCATTCGATCGATGTGAAACTTTGTCCATAGACTTGTTGTGGCCAAAGATTAATTTTAAGTTAGTTACACACAGTCACGCATAGTCACGCACAGTCACGGAGTGACTTAAGCCCCATTTCCCCTCCCGCAATCTATCTGAGACTTGGTAGATAGACTTGTTGTGGCCAAAGATTAATTTTAAACAAGTAAGAAAATTATAGTCGGTCGAGACAGACTATATGATACCCTATACCATGCGTTTAGAGACCCTATCTCTTAGGCCCAATTAAGTGGATATAGAAAATAAGCATAAACCAAATTTGAGTGGGATTTTTCGGCTGCAGATATGAAAAAGTTCATATCTGATGCTATACCTATAATGGGGACTAGGCCCAAAAATGGACCGATCCTGACCATGTTTGGTAAAGTCTCTTGTATTTTGCAAAAATATATACAAACAAAATTTGAGAAGAATCAGTGCAATATTTTTGTTTTTTGATAGATTTAAGTGAAGATCGGGAAGCAGCTCTATGTGGGGCCTATGACTAACAGTTGTCCCAGGTATCATTTTTAGACTACTCATTAATGTATGTAATAAACGCATACAAACCCAATTTGCGTAAGATCTATATGACAATTTGGATCTTATGGCAATTTATGTCGAATTCATAGGGGTCATTTGTATGGGGGCTAGGTCTGAACATGGACCGATTCTCACCAATTTCAATAGCGTTCATCCCATGGCCGATAAAAGTTCAAATACCAAATTTCATCAAAATATATTCATATTTGCGACCTGCAGTTTGATTACAAGCTTTACATGGACACACAGACGGACGGACGGACGGACGGACGGACATCGTTTAATCGAATCAGATAGTGATTCTGATTCGATCGGTATAATTAAAGATGGGTGTAGGTCAAATATTATTGGTTGTTACAAACAGCAGCACAAAGTCATTATACCCAAACCACATAGTGGTATAGGGTATAAATAGTCACACTAAGTTACGGTCAATAACGGAGAGATTAAAAACTCATATACATAAGGAAAGAAAGAGTTTTAATAAAAACTTTGTTTTTATGGGTTAGATTATTTGAATAATGATGAGAAATAATTAACTTCTATTTGAAAAATTACATTACTTTTCTATTATTAGAGTAAAACAACAATTAAGAATAAGTTCATCATAAAATACCAAACAAAAATACTTTTTTGACCCAGCCGGCGTTAGAATACCCAAAGTTAAATCAAGGAATTGTACTTTGAAATTATACTGTTGGAAACCTAATATACGTGTAATCTTAGCTTTCAAATAATAACATTTAGACATGATTGCCATGAAAATAATCCAAAATCGATCAAAATTTTCATGATGTATATTTTCAGCAAATAATGTGTCCTTTCAGACTGACATCTTAACCCAATTTTGCGAGGATTTTTTCATACACAATTCCTTTATTGAAGCCTATATACATTTTGCCAGTCATTCGGTAATTTTCATTTACACGTTTTTTGAGATTTTTTTTTGTTTATGCACTGATTTTTTAAATTTGTTTCACTATCCATTTTAATTAATGCACTTTAATCAAGAAAAGTTAAAATAACTGTTTCTAAAAAATCCAAAACATGCATTTCTCCCTTGTGTTTGTTATTTATTTTTCATCAAAAGGCTTAAGTTACAACTTTGGTTTATGAATTTTTTGCGTTTGCACTTAGGGCTCTTAGAATCTTGTTAATAAAATCGTCGTTTTTAGTCGTAGAAATGTAAAGTCGATTTCGAATTTTTTGTAACTTACGGCTTTTTTGATTTTATACGACGATATATATACTGATCTCAGAGGTTGTCATCTCTAGTGAATGGTTTTTTTTTGTCAAGTCTACGGGAAATAATTTTCTATTAACTTCTCTTAAGCTTTGTTAAATTTGCGGTAATTCTATACGACAAAAAAAATAGAGCGTAACATATATTAAATAATAAACTTCAAACGTATTTAATAAGGCTAGCAAATTCCAGCGTTCGAAATTCGAGTGCAATTTCTAGGCAGCTTTCTTTTTCAACCTAGCCAATTCACAAACCAACACTTTTATGGTTTATTATTATTGTGAATGAAGATAACAAACTCATTAACAAACACATTAACAAATTTAAGAAAACACACATATAGCATATGTATAATTTTATGTATGTGTTAGAAGCAACTTTAAATGCAGTCTACTCAAAATAAAGAAAAAAAATTTAAAAATCTGTAAATCTGCAAAACGGCTAGAAAGAAATACATTTCAAATAATATACCTTTGGTCAAAATCGGGATAAAACGGTAGAACAAAACATCGGTCACAAGGAATCGCCTAGTCTATTAATATTATAGATATTTAATAAGACATATGTTCAAAATGTTTAAAGTTTCTAATCAGAGAGTTTTTCTTAGAAATATATATGTATCTTGATTTAATCAAACATGATAAATTATATACAAATAATTTAAAATTAGTAAAATTGGAAATGATTTTAAATGAAAAAACTGCTAATATGGACATTTTTCTATAAATTATAATTTAGAGTTCTTAAAAAAAGCTGCTAACATCTGAAATGTTGCACTTTTTTACATTTCCATTGAAATTTCTCAACGATTTTAAAAAGCAGCCTACTCAGGAGGTCCATGAATCATTTGCACTAAAAATATGCAACCCAGCTGACCTATTGATGGCATGATCGTGATTTCCCCAGGTGGACAGACGGATGGATTAAGAATATATCTTTGGTCAAAAGCGATAACCGCCTAAGTCGACTTAAGAACGATTTGAGTTATGTATGCCATCATATTCTACTAAAAACGCTTTATATTTATGTGAAATCCCCATTTCTGTAACACTGTTTAATAAAAAGTTATTAATGGAAACATACTGACCTAAGTCGTAATGAAGCCCCATTACATTTATATAAAAAGTAATTTTTTTCGAAAGCATGGTATTCGATGATTTAGGTTTTCTTTGATATCATATTCTACTAAAAACGCTTTATATTTATGTGAAATCCCCATTCTGACCTAAGTCCTAAGACCTAATGAAGCGCCATTACATTTATATAAAAAGTCACTTTTCTCAAAAGCATGATTTTCGACTTAGGCGGTTAATGCTTGTGACCTCAGATATAAATACTATGTATATATGCACACTAGGGTGGCCCGTCATTATATGGAGGGGAAAAAGTATTCGAATATAAGTATCACCCCCCTAGAAATATGCGAATAACAAACAAACAGAGAAATACGAAGTTCTGGGTCAATCAAAACAAATTAATAGCACAATTTTATTTTCTAATCCATAGTAAGGGTTTCATCTAGTTTACTAGAACAATAAATTATTTTAAATAGGCCAAAATTCAAAGTTTGGCCTCGAAAAGTAATGGGTTAACGTTGTTCGATTTATTCCAAATTTTTACCCTAGAACACTGGAATATTTGGTTATTATATATTAATTGTCACATCTAAAAATTCAACAGCACTTACACAATATTTGATTTTTTTTAATAAATCGTCTTTCATTAGCTTGGGGTCATATGCGACCAAATCCAAAAGGGTTAATGGGGCCATATTATTTTTTTCAGAAACCCTAGGCTATTAAGATAAAATATATTATTTAAAAGCAGAAAACTGATAAATTTTGGATACAAAGTACTTAGAAAGAGTACATTTACTGAATATTTCACAAAAAAATAATTTTTCTAGAAATCCGTAAAAAAAAAATTCTTTCTAAAAAAAAATCTGGCAAAGCGACTTACTTAAAAATTCACACAGTTTATCTCGAATATATATTTAACAAAACTTTAAAGAGCCAGATGCATTTTTTTAAATCTTGTTTAAGGAAATTTTTAAAACTTAAAAAAGGAGTTTTCAAAATTTTATGAAAAAATTTTCCATTTTTGGTCTCATTTCGCAATAGGTTGACAACGTGGTAATAAAACAATACATCATATCTGAGTACTTATAAGTATAGAGACCGAAACCAAATATGGCTTTAATCAATTTGTTAAAGTTCAAAAAATGTTCATTATATTTCTTGACCTAAAGATTTTTGGCACAAAAGTGGTTTGGGGCATTTGTTATTTCTTGGCGAGTTTTAATTCGATTTTTAAGTTATATATGATTTTGAAAAGATACTTTAGAACTGATACCGATTCATATAATAACTTGTCGAAAAAGTTAAACTCTAGAACGAAATTTTCGGAAAATCTGAAAAAAGTCACACTTTCCCCCATATAAGCGCACTTGAAATTTTCAGTCGCGTTGAGGTACCTCTAAATTTTTTTTTGAGACCGAGAGTTCGAACACTTTTTTTTATTAAGGACCACCTTAATGCACACTGGTGTGGAACCAGTCCCTATATAAATATAGCATCCGATATGAACTTTTTCATATATGTATGCATGTACATTTTTTGAACAAGTCCCCATATAATATATCCGATACGAACTTTTTAATATCCGAAAGCAAAAAAATTAATAACTACTAGCAGATTCCTGCCCTCGAAATTCGAGTGCAAATTCTACGAAATTTTATTTTTTCATTAAATAAAGACCCTGAAGTTATGCTAATCAATTATAGCCAATTCACAAATCAACACAAAAAACAAACTTATTTTTATTACAAACACATTAACAAATTTAATAAACACATGCGTAGCATTGTATAATTTTATGTATGTGTTAGTAGCAATTTTAAATGCAATTTACTCTAAATAAAGGAAAAAAATTTAAAATCTGTAAATCTGCAAAACGGCTAAAAAGAAAAACCTTTCAAATAATATACGCTTGGTCAAAATCGGGATAAAAAGGTAGAACAAAACCTCGGTCACAAGAAATCGGCTAGCCTATTAATATTATAGATGTCATTCAAATTTGGTTTATGTTTATATTCCGTCTGGATCGCCAATAATTTTCTTACTTGCTTTAAAGTATTTTTGACAAACACTGAACATATAAGATTTCTGCAAATAATCAAAACAAAATTTTTTTACGTCATAACTTTTGAACATTTACAAAAATTTACAAACGCTGTAACCTTAGAAATGACGTAGAGATGTCGTTCTATTGTGTAACTTTTTATGTAGTAGGGTACTATCAAGGCGATATTTGACTATACCTTCTGGTTTGTTCATAGCTATTATTTGTTGATCCTATACTACCCGTAGAATCACGATATTGCTATTTGACACACAATTATACATACATTTAAGTATTCATTCATTCATTCATTTATTTATTTACTCACTTTCTTATTGAGGTTTGTTGTTATTTCTGTTTTGGACCTCATAAGTTGAATAGTGGCAAACGATTAGTAAGCGTTTCAACGTTGACGAGTTAACGGGCACAATAAAAACAAAGTGTTTTCATTTGGGTTTATATTTTATTTGATTTTTCCCAAGGCTTTAGATTTATATCCGATTAGAGTTGATTACTTATTTGTTTTTGAATATTAACTTGCATTTGGATTTTTTTTAAGAGAAGTCACAAAAATTTGTTAAAAAAAAGTTCGTCATTAGAAATGAATATAAATTATAATTAGAATAAGAAATGATTCATTTATGTATGACTTCACTTAAATACAACTTTAGTGGATATTTTCTTCTTTTTTCTGGAAACCAACCAAAGAGTAAAACCATTTTGTAAAGTGTAAACACACATATATAGATGTATATATATATATATATTGTTCATCATAAAATTTGTATTTGTATATAAAAATAAATTAACAAAAATTTAAATTGTTCATAATGAAATTTGTATTTGAAATTTTAAAACCATTATTGATTTATGGTTTTGTTATTATTTTTACACTATTGACGAAAATATTTAAGACGATTGTCTATCAAGTGCATTCCATAGATATTTAAAATCTATAATAGAAACAACAGAAACAACAATATGTTTTCAAAAAGTATAAAAAAAAAAACTGGAAGGTAAATTAATAGCATAAAATTTATATTTATCGGTTATTGTGGTCAAAAATAAAATAAGTCTTTGTTTTATAAAGTTAAAATAATAATAATAATAAATAAATTACAATCTAAAACACTGCTTTTGGGGCTTGGGTGATTATTTCACCGGACGATTGCATTAAGATAATATGCTAAAACCACCAAGCGTTAGGTGCTGCGTGACTATTCTTTCCTGTTAATGCCTTTCAAATATTAATGATTTTCACCAACAATGTTATTAATAAATAAAAAATACCAGTTAAATGAGCTTAATTCTGTCTATAAATGTCCTCTATAAAATTTTACGAGATTTTTTTTTTGTAGAAACTTTAATCTTCTATCTGTCATTTTAATAGACCAATTTAGTCCTCTTTTAAAATAATACAAAAAGGACTACTAAAACGGGTGTTTCAAGGGTTAAAATAATCCAAAATTACCCAAAATTAGGAAAAATTTAATTTACTGCTTAAAATAAATAATTTTCTCTAAAAAATTTAAACATCACTTGCATGTAAATCTTACAGCTGAATCACATAATATTTTTACCATTGAAAATTAGACTAAAATTGCCAGTGAAAATGGCAGATAGTCTTAAAATATTCTACCAAAAATTTCGCAAATTTCATAGAGAACCATTTATAAATTGTTCTCTTTTTTTAGGGCAAGAAATATGAAAACTTTAATATGCCATAAAAATGTGACTGTACAATACCACAAATACTTTTGAGAATTTTATTATTATGTAATTGTTATTATTCGAATTTTAGAAGGAGACCAAACGAAAGTGCATATGTAAGCGCTTTCTGTTGTTAGAGCTTATACTTTTGCCTTACGTGTAAGCAGGTTTGTAAGGCAGACCGCTTAAAATTGACAAAACTAGTGCCTCTAACTGGGAACTTACCGATTATTTAACTTGCTAACCTTGCAAACATGCTTATTGAAAGCTCCGTTATTTACTGGGCCAGCGCAAGAGTTTTCCACACTCAGTGCTATTCTTGAAAATGTGTACCTCCATTAAAACATTTTCACAATTTTTGTACTGAATGCATTAAAACTAAAAATAATTCTTTTCATGTATGTTCAATATTAGTTCAATAATAAATTTTAATGTACGCATGTCCAAAGATAGACTGGCTAAACCATCAATGTCAAGTTAGCACTTTTCACGCCAGATATACCGCTTTCAAACTATCCAAAATTCACATTTTTTCTCTTTAGTGCCTTTAAAAATAAAACGTTAAATTGGCCCTTTCGTTTTTCTTTTTTTTTTAGTGCTTTTAGCACCTTTTAAATACAACAGTTCATGTTAAACAAAATTGTGCTTATTCGAACAAATTTCATCAAAATTTAAACTTTTTGAAAACGTGGCGTTGAAAACGAAAAATTATCGTTTGAGACGACAAAATGAATCTGGCATTCATCAAGCAAAACCTTTTTGATGACTTATATTGGTTATTAAAAAGTTTAACAAATGAGATAATAGTGCGTTTACATCCAAGCAAAATCTAGTAGATTTTAGTTGAAATCTATTTCAAAATCTATATCGTTTACATCTAACTTTTTTGACATTTTGTGAGATTTTGTTACCACAACAATAAACAGCTGATTAAAATAAATCATATTAACTAGAAATACCAAAAATATTCAAAACAATAGGAAAATGGATATGGATTTTTTATTATATTATGCACCAAGAATGAAAAAAGTACAAGTTGAAATAGAAATTTTGCGAAAAAAAAATCAACATTTGTTAAATGTGTTTTTTGAACAACAAAAACAAATGCATTTTGCACCATTATTATATAGAATATGGGAATGGGTACATATTAATATAAAAATTATAACTTTTCAATTACTAAATATTTTTTTTATTATAGACTCGTCACTTTTATTAATAATATATATTTTATTTCCTTTTTATTCAACTTGTTTGCATTTGTGTTTGTTTTTAAATGTAAATTTTTCAGTCACTGCGTTGTAATTTTTTACTACAATATTAAAAAACACGGTAGTATAATTTGGTAGTGCCCAAGTTTGACAAGATTTTGTAGGATTTTGCTAAAATCTAGTAACGAACTAGATTTTGTTTTGTGTGGGAAATCTAGTAAAAATGAGGTGGATTTTGCTGGAAATCTCGCATATATTAGATTTTGCTTAGATGTAAACGCACTATAATTACACTTAATCATAAATTTCATTATTTGGAGGTTTACATCGATCCTGTTCTTATATGAAATTTGATTTTAAGTAATAGTTTTAAAAAGACCTGTTTTGACAATAATATTGAAGAATCGGACAAAGGATTAATAAACAAATTGCCATCTAATTTTAAAAGATTAAGCGATTTTCTTTACTCAGTGTGGGCAACATGAAAAAAAACTCTGAAGATGCTATAAATTACATAAAAGAATTTGCAAAAGATAAAAAAATCAAAGAATACGAACATTGTCTCAACAATTTAAAACGGCATAAAAACAAAAATAGAGACAGTACTGATTTATTTTGAGTTGAAGTACACAACCTCGAAACCTCAGTCAATGAATACTTTTTTTAGTTATAAAATTTCGTTGGAGATACATTTACTTTACTGTACTCAAGACTTGACGTCGAAATGAATTGTTTTAAAAACAAAATAAGAAATAGAATGTCTTCGAACGCTGTAAATTTTTGAATACATGAATGTGGAGTTAAAATAAAACGTATAAAAAATTAAAATTTTATATTCCAACAATGCCATAGCCTTAAGTTATGGAATGCTACATTTATACCCTATACCACTACTTGGTTAGGGTATAATGACTTTGTGCTGATGTTTATAACTAGAAAAATATTTGACCTAGACCCATCCTTTATTATACCGATCGACTCAGAATCATTTTCTAGTAATCAAACTACAGGTCGCAAATATGAAGATATTTTGATGAAATTTGGTATACTAGTATAGCCCAGCACTCGAAATTCGAGCGCAAATTCTAGGAAATATTATTTTTTCATTAAATTTTTGACTTCCAATGTTATTTTAATCTATATATATATATATATATGTATATATATTTATATATATATATATATATATATATGTATATATATATATATTATTATATTATTATTATATATATTATTATATATTATTATATATATATTATATATATATATATTATATATATATTATATTATATATATATATATATATAATTTAATGTTTAAATGAGCCTAATGGTATGTTAATCAATTTGAGCAATTCACAATTCAACATAGAACGTCTGATATATAATTTAAATCAGTCACATTAACAGGGTGTAACGAATTATTATAAATATTTTATTTTATATAATTTAATATATTTTTAAGACAGATTAAACTTACATTTTATCATTCTCAGCTTCTCCTCGATATGAACTATAACTATGCCAATTTTCACACTCCTCCGTGCCCGCATATTGCTTAAAAAGGGAACTAAAAACTTATCGTCACGTATTAATATATAGATAAGCTTCTATTAGCCCTGGCATGAACGCTATTGAAGTTGTTAAAAATCAGTCCATGTTCAGACCTAGTCCCCATATAATGACTACTATAAAATCGACTTAAATTGTCATAAGATCCAAATTATCATATAGATCTCAGTCAAATTGGGTTTGGGTATGTTTATTACATCCTTTAATCCGTAGTCTGAAAATAAACCCAATAGGACAATTCTTATTCATAGCCCCCTTATAAAGATGCTTCCATATCTTCACTTATATGTATCAAAAAACAAATATATTACACAGATTTTTCTCAAATTCGGTTTGTATATGTTTTTACAAAATTTAAGTGACTTTACGAAATATAGTCAGGATCGGTCAATTTTTCGACCGAGTCCCCATATAAATATAGCATCCGATAGCAACTTTTTCATATCCGAAGGCAAAATAAATTAATAATAATGGCACTCAAATTTGGTTTATGCTTACTTTTTTCGACCCCCGCATGATAGGCGAGCACGCTACCTACTCACCTACCAGGGCGCTTAAACGAATTCGTCGAAATGAATTCCTTTAAAAACAAAATAAGAAATAGAATGTCTTTGAACATTGTGAATAAGTCAAAGTTAATCTTTTTTTTACAGAAAGTGTATGGACTAAGTTTCAGATCGATCGGATGAGGTGAAATTAAATTTAGATGAATCCGTGACTATGCGTGACTTTGCGTGACTATCCTAAAATTAATATTTAGTCACAACAAGACTATGGGCCAAGTTGCAGATCAATTGGGTAAGGGGGGGATGGGGATGACCCACGACAGACAGACAGACAGACAGACAGACAGAGAGTATTAGTTAAAAGAAAGAGTTTAAAAACAATTTGTTTTACAAACAGGTAACTAATGCTTTTAATTTAATTTGAATTTAACGCCCTTTAGCGCTTTTGTGGGTACTGTTTTGTGCTTTTTGCTTGCAAATACTGAGAATCGCTGGGCTAAACCCAGCAGCAAGCAACTTTTTCCAAGCAAGAAGCGTAAAACCATATCCTAAAAATTGCCAACAGGCGTTAGATTAGAATGAAAGTAAAAGCGCTAAATTATAAGTTTGTAAAAATTTATCGTATTTGTTAAACTTCTTAATAACTGATATAAGGTTCGAATGCCAGAGTCACTTCTTGTTATATAAATATAGTTTTTGGAACCATTCTACCGTCTCAAACAATTTTTCATTAACAACGTTAAATTGCGTTTTCAACTCCAGCTTTCGCTAATTGCTCCAACGGCTCTTTCTATAGAAAGCCATCTAGTAGAATCTTTGTTAATCAACTTATATGTCTAAGTATATAATTGTTGTCTCACTGACGAACAAGAGAACCAATTATGAGCCGCTTTGACCAAAAAGTTAAAATTTGGAGGGAATTTGTTCAAATATGTACAATTTTGTTTAACATGAACTGTTGTTAAAAGGCGCTGGAACACTAAAAAATAAAAACGAAAAGAGCTAATTTAGCGCTTTTTTAAAAAAGGCGCTAAATATAATCTAAATCTAAATCTAATCAATTAATTATTTAACTAAATGATTAAATTCATTTAAATCGTCGGAAAAATTTTAAAGAATTATTTAAATACAGTGCAAGCTCGGTATTCGCGACTACCCATTATCGTGACGGCCCAGTTATCGCGACGGCTTAAGTTTAAACAGGTTCCATTTTCGCGACTTTTATGTATCTGTTTTTTTAAATTTGATTATAATATCTATAACCAAAAAAGGGAAATCCCCGTCTTTTGGTATATTAACCTTTTTGGGTGATTTTGATCTTCAGTTTGTTGGTGTCATTTGTTGCTTAAATATATCTCTTAATACGAGAAAAGTTCAACATATTTTAAAGCCAACGATTTCTCAGAAATTAAAGATTTAAAAAAATTTTAGAGTGGAGATTCCATAAATTCAATTTGCGTGAATTACAAGTTGCATAAGTCTTCGGTTAGCCGCATTACAAAACAAGAATATTCATTAAAAAAGTTTGTAAGTTTAATAGAAAGTGGCCCTGGCAAACGTTTGCATCTTAAAGAAAGTTGAGTATCCTTCTTTTTCTTCTTTATTTGCCTCTTAGATTTTCGAATAAATTCATAAGGTTTTTAAAATTTCAGCAAAACCGTCTCTATTTCTCGCCTCGCTTAAAAGATTTCCTACATCTCAGATACCAGTCCACTTCTGAATATTTTGAAGCCATGTTGTTTCCTTTTTGCCTCTAGTGGGTATTCCTCTCAATTTTTGCTCCCGTAATAACTTGTATCAGCTTATATTTTAGGTTTCTCATAATATGGGCCAAGTATGCTGTCTTTCGTCTCTTTATAGTGAGGACAAGTTTTCTAACGCGGTGAACTTTTCTTAAAACTTCGTTGTTCGATATAAAGTGGGTCCATTGCCTCCAGTCTCTTTATGTCCACTGCTTTAATGGTCCATGCCTCCATTGCATTTAGCAGGACTGTGATATACATATATCTTGATAAATCTTAACTTCGTTTCAAAATTAATGTCATGGCTGGTGAAAACTTTTTTATAGTTAAAAATGCGTCTCTTGCCATTTCGATACGGTATCTTATTTCATTTGAGCCATCCCATTTGTCATTGAGCGTAACTCAAGAATGGAAAAAATGTTTTATAAGTGGTTTGTAAAACATAGAGAAAAAAATGTTCCAATATCAGCAGAGATTTTACGATCAAAAGCCAGTCATTTGTATTCCAAAATTTATCAAACCAGATTTCAATGCCAGTGAAGGATGGTTGAAGAAATTAAAGCGTCGACATGGAATTAGATTTTTTAAAATTACGGGCCAGAAATTGTCTTCGAAACCTCATCTTATTGATTCATTTGTGAAAGAGCTTAAGGATTGCGTTGATGAGCATGGGTTGACTCTTCACCAAATTTACAATGCCGACGAATCCGGTTTATATTATAGGATGCTTCCAAATCACACTCTTGTCACTTGTAATGAGAAAATGGTTTCCGGAAGAAAAATAAGTATGTAAAAAGCGAATAACTTTTTTGCTCTGTTCAAATGCGAATGGCACAGACAAATTAAATTTTTGGTTGTTAGAAAATCGAAAAACCCATGCACCTTTAAATGCTTTTTCAATAATCCTGTAATATACAAGTCCAGTAATAACGCCTGGATGACACCATTTATATTCAAGGACTTGTTCCATGACCAATTTGTTCCCAACGAAAGTTACTTTTCACCAATTAGTAAAAGTAAGTTGTTCATAAGTAAAAATTTTTTAGGTCCAAGAGTTTTTGGCTTCAAAAGGAACTAAAAAGTGACACCGGTTTAATTATAACAATGAATCTACCATCCAATTGCACTGCGCTTATTCAACCATTACATCAAAACGTTATCAACTTGGTCAAATTAAATTATAAGAAAAAAACTGCTAACCCACTTGCTTGTCAAGAAGGGAACAAATTTGGAGCTCAAACTCAATCTCAAAAATATGGTTCAGATTCTAACTACGTCCTGGGATAAAATATCCAATATCCAATATCGAAAAATCCTAGAACGCCTTGCTCGAATTCGGTAGTGAATGGAGTGAAGAGAATAACATGCCCTTTAATATTTTACAAAATATAATTCAGGACGAAAATTAAGGTATTTCAACTATTGGTACACATGTAGCTCAAATTGGTACGCAACATCTTTTCGCGAATGCTGACAGAAACAACTGGATTCAAAAGGAATTTCATGTGGAAAGTAATGAGGAGCAAATGTAATTATGATATACGGAATCGGAGGATTTACGCGATATTGGTCATGAAGAAAATAAAATTAAAGTGGACGATGGGCTTGGGAAAATGGGCTTTGGAAAATACTAAGCCGACAAATAGCACTATATGAACTACGTAATTCAGCTGTTATTAAAAAAAAATGCCAAGAAAGCAACTCAAAATCTCCAATTTCTTTAAAGATGTTTATAATGTAAATTCATACATATATTAATAAAAACAAGTAAGAAAATTATAGTCGGTCTAGACCGACTATACTATACCCTATACCATGCGTTTAGAAACCCTATCTCTTAGGCCCAACTAACTGGACATTGAAAATAAGCTAAAACCAAATTTGAGTGGGATTTTTATTAATTTTTTTGGCTGCAGATATGAAAAATTTCATATCGGATGCTATATCTATAAAGGGACTAGGTCCAAAAATGGACCGATCCTGATCATGTTTGGTAAAGTCTCTTGTATTTTGCAAAAATATGTACAAACAAAATTTGAGAAGAATCAGTGCAATATTTTTGTTTTTTAATAGATTTAAGTGAAGATCGGGAAGCAGCTCTATATGGGGTCAAAGGGATCATTTTTGGACTACTCATTAGTGGATGTAATGAACGCATACAAACCCAATTTGAGTAAGATCTATATGACAATTTGGATCTTATTGCAATTTATGTCGATTTCATATGGGTAATTTGTATGGGGGCTAGGTCTGAACATGGACCGATTCTCACCAATTTCAATAGCGTTCATCCCATGGCCGATAAAAGCTTATATACCAAATTTCGTCAAAATATATTCATATTTGCGACCTGCAGTTTGATTACAAGCTTTACATGGACACACAGACGGACGGACGGACGGACGGACGGACATTGTTAAATCAACTCAGAAAGTGATTCTGATTCGATCGGTATAATTAAAGATGGGTCTAGGTCAAATAATTTTGGTTGTTACAAACAGCAGCACAAAGTCATTATACCCAAACCACATAGTGGTATAGGGTATAATAATTCTAATTTTAAAAATTACATAAAATTTTTCAGTAAAATTTTGGGTTCTGTTATCGCTAAAACTCAAATTCGCGACAGGTCTGGTGTTTAATTAGTCGCGAAAATCGGGCTTGCCCTGTATCTAAATATATTTTGAAACGCTGTAAAACAAACTTAGGGTATAGAGAAAAAAAAAAAAAAACATAATGTCAACATTCAATCAAATTTTGAATAATGTGACGAAGAGGAATTTAATTAATTCAATGTATTCAAATTGAAAAAAAAAGACAAACTTAGCAGCGTGTTACTTAATACCAGCAGATTCCAGTGCTTGAAATTCGAGTGCAAATTCTAGGAAACTTTATTTTTATACCCTATACCACTATGTGGTTTGGGTATAATGACTTTGTGCTGCTGTTTGTAACAACCAAAAATATTTGACCCAGACCCATCTTTAATTATACTGATCGAATCAGAATCACTTTTTGAGTTGATTTAACAATGTCCGTCCGTCCGTCCGTCCGTCCGTCTGTGTGTCCATGTAAAGCTTGTAATCAAAGTGCATGTCGCAAATATGAATATATTTTGATGAAATTTGGTATATAAGCTTTTATCGGCCATGGGATGAACGCTATTGAAATTGGTGAAATTCGGTCCATGTTCAGACCTAGCCCCCATACAAATTACCCCTATGAAATCGACATAAATTGCCATAAGATCCAAATTGTCATATAGATCTTACTCAAATTGGGTTTGTATGCGTTCATTACATCCACTAATGAGTAGTCCAAAAATGATCCCTTTGGCCCCATACAGAGCTGCTTCCCGATATTCACTTAAATCTATTAAAAAACAAAAATATTGCACTGATTCTTCTCAAATTTTGTTTGTATATGTTTTTGCAAAATACAAGAGACGTTACCAACCATGGCCAGGATCGGTCCATTTTTGGACCTAGTCCCCATATAGATATAGCATCCAAATTGAACTTTTTCATATCTGCAGCCAAAAAAATTAATAAAAATCCCACTCAAATTTGGTTTTTACTTATTTTCTATGTCCAGTTAGTTGGGCCTAAGAGATAGGGTTTCCAAACGCATGGTATAGGGTATCGTATAGTCGGTCTAGACCGACTATAATTTTCTTACTTGTTTTATTTAATAAAGACGCTAAAGGTAAGCTTCACAATTCAAATCATTTTAAATGAAGAAAATAAACTCAACACATTAACACAAACACATAAACAATTTTAATAAACACACACATAGCATTGTATAATTTTATGTATGTGTTAGTAACAACTTTAAACGATCATAACTCCAAAAAAATGTTCCAGACGATGCAAATTTGTAAATCTTGAAAACAGCTAAAAAGAAATACCTTTCAAATGATAAATTGTTTGTCAAAATCGGGGTAAAACTGTTAAACTTGCATCGGTCACAAAAAATCACCTTGCCTATTAACATTACAGATATCTTAATTTTTAAAAACAATACTGTAGATTAAGTACAGTGTCTGTGGTTTTGAGCTGGTAATATGGGCAATAATATAGAATTTCGTAAACATGTTTTGTGGTGTTGTGGGTGTAGTGGGTTTTTATACCCAATACCACTATGTGGTCAGCTATAATGAGTTTGAGATCATGTTTGTAACCATCAAAAATATTCATTCTAGACTCATCTTTTATTATACTGATAAACTAAGAATAACTTTCTGAGACAATTTAGTCATGTCGGTGTCTGTCTGTCCGTCTGAATATATTTTAAATATAGTTTGTTGAATCTTGCTATATACATATGTAGATCATATCGGCCATATGATGAACGCTATTGAAATTGCTGACAATTGGTTCATTTTCAAACCTAGTCCCCATACAAGTGAGCCCTATGATTTCAACTTAAATTGCCATAAGATCCAAATTATCGTACAGAGCTCGGTGATATTTGGTTTGTGTGTGTTTATCACATCCATTAATCAGTAGACCAAAAATAAACCCTGTCGGACGATTCTTAAACACAGCCCCCATATAAAGCTGCTTCTCGTTCTTCAATTAAATCTATCAAAAAACAAAAAATATTCCATAAATTTTTCTTAAATTTGTTTTATATATATTTTTACAAAAAATAAGTGACCAAAAAATAAGTGACCTTAAATATAGCCACCTTTTCATATCTGTAAGCAAAAAAATTCATTACAATGTGACTCAAGTTTATGCTTATTTTCTATATCCAATTAGTTACACTTGGAATCCTTTCTCAAAAGCATAGCGTAGGGTATTGTATAGTGGGTCTAAGCCAACTAAAATTTTCTTACTTGTTTCTTTATGGAGGCGTTTAATCATGAAAAAGAACTTATATCAATATTAGGTATATTGAAAATTATTAAGGATTAAATGAAAGAATATCTTTTAAATAATCTTCATGTGATAAATCGAAACGAAAAAGAATTTTTTTTTATATTGAATTATTTGAATAATTTTTGTTTAAACTTTATATTAAAAGCAAAAGGTTCAACAAGTTAAGTTATAACGTGAACTTATCGATATTTTTTTTTTAGTTCAGTCATTCGTTACGGTGTGATTTGTATATTAGTGACGATGCATTGTTATTTTTAAACTGTACACCGAGATACTATTAATAGGAAAACTAAGCATATTTGTTATTCTTTGTTTAATTAATAAATCATCGATTAAAAAATCTTATCACAAATAGCTTGTATATTTTTTATCATTTCTCCCAACTCCCTCAAGTTATAAATACATACATATATAAATGATAAGACTTTTATGACACCTTTAGCAAAACAAATATCTGATATCGTATTCGTATGATGAAATATAATATATTACATATATAAACCAAATATATTTCACACAACGTTCAATAAATAATAGGGGTATTCGCGATAGGTCTTTTACCGCACCTTTTTGCAGTTTTAATATTGCAAATTTTATACGAACTCCTGTTAACGACATAGTGAATTTCCTCAATAGTTTTTCTAATATTTGATTTTGTACGTTTAAAAAAATGCATCACTTCGACATGACAATGATTAAGGAAAGCAATGGCTAAAATTACAACAAACAATATTTAATGGAATACTACTAAATATGTAATTACGATTAACGATAAGAAAATTGCGGCAAAAACCACAACAAAAAAACATTCCTACATTGGTCAACGGAATGGTCAAGAGAGAGAAGAAAAAACAGAAGCAAATAGGAGAGCGAGAGAGAGAATTAAATTAGTGCCTTAAAAAAAAAAAAACTAAAAAGTCACACAAAAAGTGTTCATAGTTTTCATAATCATAACAACAGTTTAATCAGTTGTCAAAGAAATAATAATCGCACTGGTTCTAATATTGAACATTTCAAAATAAATTTTAGTTATACAATATCAACGGTTATGTCCACAACGCTCCAAGAACCATTAGTGCATAGTACACAAGTGTTAGATAAAATCCCAGAAGCAGAACAGCAACACCATTCGATAAGTTATCAAATGAATACGAAACGATGTAAAATCAAAAGATTATTGATTGTTCTATGTATTATGGTTGCAATAGGTTTTGTGGCTTGGCTATATGTAGATCATACTGTGCCGGAATTCAATCAATATCGTTTAGTGAAAAGCTATGAAAAAAAGAACACGGATAATGATGCGAATCAATTACGTTTTATTTTATTGTGGAATACATTTTTCGGCGATGAACGTTGGTCATTTCCAGACGATATAATGGATCCTTCGTATTTTAAAGAAATCAATTGTCCCGTCACACATTGTGTGCTGACAAATCAGAGAGACGTTTTACCACAAATTGACATGTATGATGCCATACTATTTCATACGGCCCAACCATTTCCGTTAATCAATTCCATTCCCTCTCGCCGATCATGGAAGCAACTGTACGTGTTTGCCTTAATGGAACCACCCGGTGAAACTAAACATGTCTTGGCCGATGAACAAAACTTCTATAATTTAACCATGACGTATCGTATGGATTCAGATATTTTATGGACTTATATGTGGTTTGTTGATAAAGAAACTGGTATACGTATGATACCATCCGATTATTCGCATTGGCGTTCAGTACCAAACGTTTTTAATGATACGGTAATATGGAATTTATGGCCGAACAAAACAAAAATGGCTGCATGGTTTGTTTCACATTGTAAAACTTTATCGAAGAGAGAAAATTTAGCAGCCGAATTGCAAAAGTATATGGAAGTTGATATTTTTGGAAAATGTGGACCAAAGAGGTAAATTATGTTGGTTGAATTTCAAGTAGAGGATTAGTGTCCTTAAATATTGCTAAAGCTGAAGATACGAGAAGCAGGGGAAATGAATAATTTTATTAAAAAGATTGTTTCAATATTGCAATAATGGAAACTCATCTCAGAGTTTCCAATTATAATTTAGAATTTTTCTGTATTATGAATACACAGTGCGACAGTCGTTCTTGGGGGGGTGAGGAATTCAGGGTGAACGTACTAGGCCACTATGGTAAAATCTCCAACGGGTTTTACGTTCTCAGTCCAAACTTTATAGCTAAGACCTAAAGAAATAATTTGTAATGAGTATTTTTATTCGAGCTTAAATATATGATTTTAAAATTATTTTTATAAATATATCTATACTGTAAAAAATTAAGTTTAAGAAATTTTTAATATTTCCCCCTCTTGTTTTTATCAATTTTCGCCAATAATTCGTCCATAAATTGAAATTTCTGGCAATAAGCGACTGACACAAGTAAGCCAAAGACAATGCAAAATATGCTTAAACTCTTAGCAATGAAAAAGAACGCCTTTACTCGAGTTCTACGAATTGTAATTATATAAATTATACGCCACATTTGTTTAGCTTGGTTAGCCACCTTTAAAATATTTCCTGGTCATCACATATTTCTTTCGTTTCTGTACTATATGCGATTAGAAACGAAGGTTTTCCATTTTCCGCTATAAACTTAACTTTTATACCTGTAAAACTAAGAAAACAAACATCAAGATAAGAAAACACAAATAAGAAAATTAGGTATAGAAAATAAGCATAAAAGAAATTTATGCGGCATTGTTGTTAATTTGTTTGCCTTCAAAATATGAAAAAGTTCATATCGGATGGTATATTTATACGGGGCCTAGGTCGAAAAATGGACCGATTCTGATCATATGTGCAAAAATATATACAAGCCAAATTTGAGAAAAATCTGTGTAATATTTTCGCTTTTGATAGATTTAAGTGCAAATCGGGAATCAGCTTAATATGGGGGCTAGGACTAAGAATTGCCCTGTAGGTTTTATTGTAGGACTACTGATAAATAGATGTAATAAACATACACAAATTCCATTTGACCGAGATTTATATGATAAATTGGATATTATGGCAATTTAAGTCGATCTCATAGGGACTATTCGTATGGGGACCAGCTCTGAACATAAAGCGATTTTCACCAGTTTCAACAGTGTTCATCCTACGGCTGATAGAAGCTTATATTCTAAATTTCATCAAAATATATTTGTATTTGCGATATGTAGTTTGTTTGACGGACAGACGGACGGACATACGGACATCGCTAAATCGACTCAGAGTCGATTGGTATAATAAAAGATGGGTCTAAGTCAAATATTTTTGGTAGTTACAAACATCAACGCAAGGTTATTATACCCTAACCAGATAGTGGTATACCACATAGTGGTATCTATAATATTAATAGGCTAGGCGATTTTTTGTTACCGATATTTTGTTCTGCCGTTTTATCCCGATTTTGACCAATCATATATTATTTGAAAGGTATTTCTTTTTAACTGCTCACCAGGTTTACAGATTTTAAAATTTCTTTTCTTTATTTTGAGTAAATTGCATTTAAAATTGTTACTAACACATAGATAAAATTATACATATCATCACCTTAAAGACCAAACAACCTATCAGCAGTTTTCAAAAGTTTACAGGAGAGAGAAAAACGTTATAAAATGGGAACTATTTGCAATATTGAAACGAAAATGATATATTTTTAATTTGGTAATAGCTTGGTTATTTGTAATATTAGGCGTTCAAAATTTTGCATACATATGCGTTATGATATAGGGAATTTTGAAATTTTGCTGATAGGTTGTTTGGTCTTTAAGGTGACGATATGCTATGTATGTGTTTATTAAATTTGGTAATGTATTTGTTAATGAGTTTGTTATCTTCATTCATAATAATAATAAACTAAAAAGGTGTTGGTTTGTGAATAGGCTAAGTTGCAAAATAAAGTTGCCTAGAAATTGCACTCGAATTTCGAGAGCTGGAATCTGCTAGTTGGGTATAAATATAATAGCCTAAGAAAGCCAAACCCGTTGGAGGTTTTACTCTACTGGGCCAGAATTTTCACCCCGACTTGGAATTTGTCACCCCCAAGACAATGACCCAGAAAATGTTTCACAGTGTTATAGTTATTGTCCCCATAAGTAAGTTACCATGCTAATGAACACGCTTATGGAAATAACTAGAATATGTGGTTACACGCACGCTTACGAGGATGTTAAAAATAAATGGTTGTTAACATGCTTACGAGATTATTAAAAATAAGTGGTTATCTGTTGCTTGCCGGTCAAGGATATACAATAATGTTTAAATAAAGTTGGCCAAACAGGCCGTGGAATATTCCATACAGCACGAAATTCAAACTTATTAAATAATTAACTATTTTTACCATTACCTACCAATAAGCAACTTTATATTCTTAAATATTAGAGAAGATAATAAATTATTTTATATTTTAAAATAATGCAGGCAGCAAGGATAGAACATTATAAATTAATGCAAATTATAATTATTAGCAGATTCCAGCGCTCGAAATTCGAGTGGAATTTCTAAGTAACCTTATTTCTCAACTTAGCCAATTCACAAACCAACACTTTTTTAGTTTATTATTATTGTGAATGAAGATAGCAAACTCATTAACAAACACATTAACAAATTTAATAAACACACATATAGCATATGTATAATTTTATATATGTGTTAGCAGCAATTATAAAAGGAATTTACTCTAAAAGCAGGAAACAATTTAAAAATCAGTAAATCTGGTGAATAGCTAAAAGGAAATACCTTTCAAATAAGATACGTTTGGTCAAAATCGGGAGGAAATGGTAAAACAAAACATAGGTCACAAGAAATCGTCTAGCCTATTAACATTATAGATATACTCGTATCACGACTGGGTTTTGGATTTCGTCAAAACAATTTCAGGAAACATCAAGAGCTTATATCAAATGTTGTTTTTTTATAATAAAAACCAAAACAAATTAGTAAGAAAATTATATATACCCTATCTCTTAGGTCAAACAATATGTATATAAAAAATTAGCATAAACCACATTTGAGTGGTTTTGTTGTTAATTTTATTACCTGCAGTGATGAAGAACTTCGTACCGAATACTATTTTTATATGAGGACTTGGACGAAAAATGAACCGATCCTGACCATATTTGGTAAAGTCACTAATTTTTTTTTTGGCAAAAATTTATACAAAACAAATTTTGTTCATTTTTTTGGACTACTGATTAATAGATGTAACAAACACAAATAAAACCAAAGTTGACCGAGATCTGAAATCTATATGGCAATTTAAGTCGATTTTACGGGCGTCGTGTGTATGGAGACTGGGTCCGAACAAACACCAATGTTCACCATTTTCAATTTCAAAGTTCACCGATGAAAGCTTATATATCAAATTTCATCAAATTATATTCATATTTGCGACTTGTGGTTTGATTAGGAGGCTCATTTGGACACAGACCGATAGCGGACATCGCTGTCCGTCGGAAAATAACTCTGAGTCGATCGGTATAATTAAAAATGGTTTTTGGCCAAGTATCAGCACTCATTTATTATATCCTGACCACATAGTGGTATTATTATTATTTTTATACCCTATACCACTATGTGGTTTGGGTATAATGACTTCGTGCTGCTGTTTGTAACTACCAAAAATATTTGACCTAGACCCATCACTAACTGATTCCAGTTAACGATGTCCGCCCGTTTATCCGTCCGTCCGTCCGTCCGTCCGTCCGTCCGTCTGTGTGTCCAAGTAAACCTTGTAATCAAACATGAAAATTGGTATATAAGCTTTTATCGGCCATATGATGAACGCTATTGAAACTGGTGAGAATCGGTCCATGTTCAGACTTAGCCCCTATACAAACGACTCTATGAAATCGACATAAATTGCCATAAGATCCAAATTGTCATATAGATCTTATTCAAATTGGGTTTATATGCGTTTATTACATCCATTAATCAGAAGTCGAAAAAGGATCCCTATTGGACAACTCTTAGTCATAGGCCCCATATAGAGCTGCTTCCCGATCTTCACTTAAATCTATCAAAAAACAAAAATATTGCACTACTTCTTCTCAAATTTTGTTTGTATATATTTTTGCAAAATACAAGAGATTTTAACAAACACAGTCAGGATCGGTCCATTTTTGGGCTTAGTTCCCATATAGATATAGCATCCGATATGAACTTTTTCATATCTACAGCCAAAAAAATTAATAAAAATCCCACTCACATTTGGTTTACGCTCATTTTCTATGTCCACTTAGTAGGGCCTATGAGATAAGGTCTCTAAACGCATGGTATAGGATATCATAGAATCGGTCTATACCGACTTTAATTTTTTTACTTGTTTAAAAGTGTTTTATGCTCTATCCCACTATGTGGTCAATAGGACGAACGCCATTGAAATTGGTAAAAATCGGTGCATGTTCAGACCTAGTCCCCATACAAATGACCACTATGAGACCAACTTAAGTTGCCATAAGATCTAGATTGTCGTATAGAGCACATTCAAATTGGGTTTGTATGTGTTTATTACATCAATTAAACAGCGGTTCAAACAACCGTATAGGATAATTCTTAGTCATAGCTGCTTCCCGGTCATCACTATCAAAAACAAAAATATTGTACAGATTTTTCTCACATATGGTTTTATATGTGTTTGCTAAAAATAAGTGACATCAACAAATATGGTCAGGATTGGTCCATTTTTCGACTAAATTCCCATATAAATATAGCATCCGATATGAAAGTTGCACTCAGATATATGCTTATTTTTTATATCCAATTGTTGGATCTAAGACCAATTATCGAAATGCATGGTATTAGCAACAGCCACATTTTTAGTCCAAAACTTCAAAAAGGGAACTTGCGGATATACGACATGGCAACTGAACATAAATACACATTAATTGGCAGGAGATTTTTTGGTTGATCGCAGATATACAGCTGTATCAGGTAAAGGATTAACCCATTTGCCGGCACTATTTTTTTTGCATAAAACTTTCAGCGTTTCCTTCTTTTAGTCCTATTAAGAACATTGTCAGAAATTTAGAATTTACTGAAAATAGGATATTCGAAAAATGGCTCAATGTAGGTCCAAAGTAGAAGAAAATATATAAAAAGTAATGATTTAAAAATACATAAATAACTAATTGCTCACGGTTATTGCATTTTTGATATATACATTTGACATTTATTTGATTTTTTCAAATATGTGTGTATCACAACTTCACCATATTTGGACATTTGATTTTCTAAAAAAATTAATTTCCATATTCCTTAAATTATTTTCTTATTTATGTCAACTTTTTTAAAAAGCCTCCAAAAAATAAGTCGTCTTAATAAATGAAAAGGGATTAATTTTTTTTTCGAAAATCGAGCAGTCGAAAGAAATGGGTTAAAGAAGAAAAAACTAATATGAATTATAAATGTTTTGTGGAACTGCTACAACAACAGCAACACTTCAAGCCAAAGTTAACTCTGGTTCTTTCTATTAAAATTATGATACCTCAAATAATGTCATTACCTTAGATTAACGAAAATTGACTTTATTTATTAGTACTTCAACATTTTAATACAAAAATTGTTGGGAAATTCCCGGGATTACGATAAAATTTCCAAGAAGGCCGGGATTTCCTCAAACCTTAACGTAATCGTCACATTACAATTACGTTTGGGTAATTCAGTTTCGACAAACCTCTTTCAGTGTGTTGGTTTCAATTTTTTGTTGGCTACAATTTTAATTACTATAGTGAGAACAAAATAAATTTCCGAAAAGTTATCTATAATATTAATAGGCTAGGCGATTTTTTGTGACCGATGTTTTCTTGTACCATTTTATCCCGATTTTGACCAAACGTATATTATTTGAAAGGTATTTCTTTTTAGCCGTTTTGCAGATTTAGAGATTTTTTAATTTTTCCTTTATTTTGATTAAATTGCATTTAAAGTTGCTACTAACACATACATAAAATTATACATATAGCACATAGCAAGTTTAGTAAATTTGTTAATGTGTTTGTTTTTTGTGTTGATTTGTGCATTGGCTATAATTGATTATCACACTTTTAGGGTCTTTATTTAATGAAAAATAAAACTTCTTAGAATTTGCGCTCGAATTTCGAGGGCTGGAATCTGCTAGTTGAAATTAAAGCGCTTAAATATTTATATAAATATAAATATAAATTCAATATTTCTCAGCTTAAGAAAATGTTTCATTTTTAAAATTATGTATAAAGAATGTAATTACTAATTGTACTATTTCCTTCCTCATTTTTTCTTTAATTTCAGTTGTCCGAGAGGTTCATCAGTATGTGACACAATGTTAGATGAGAATTACAAAT
This sequence comes from Cordilura impudica, assembly GCA_963682025.1. Taxonomy (NCBI): domain Eukaryota; kingdom Metazoa; phylum Arthropoda; class Insecta; order Diptera; family Scathophagidae; genus Cordilura; species Cordilura impudica. The sequence goes on from OY821520.1 coordinate 71,027,894, forward strand.
TTTATTTCTCCTTCGAAAATTCGCTTTGTATCGATTATGTAACGGAAAAATTATACAATATCATGCGGCGAAACATCATACCCGTGGTCTATGGTGGAGCTAATTATGAACGTTTCTTACCACCACACTCATACATCAATGTTGAAGATTTTAGCAGTCCGACAGATCTAGTGAATTATCTTATGTACCTGGCCGAAAATCCCCAGGAATATATGCGATATTTTTGGTGGCGTCGTTATTATGAATTAGAATTTTATTCACCATTCTGTGATTTATGCAAGAGGTTGCATCAACCTCAATATTATTTGAAAACACAAAGTTATCAAAATATTGAACAGTGGTGGTTAGCAGGTAGTTGTCGTACGCAGTCACGTTTAGAATTCTAGAATATGGTAGAAATATATAAATTATTTTTTAGTATTAGTAAAGTTTTTATGAATGTGTATTTTTTTTAGATTTTCTAATGTGCTTTAATCTCAAGTGTACTTATAACAAAAGAATTTAAGGTTAAGATTTGAAACAAAAAATGACAAAATAATAAAAAAAAAAATATCTCTAAAAACATGTTCCTGATCTGATGTTGTAAAACTTGAAGCAAAATATCACAAAATAATAAACAAATAAGAATGTTAAATTCGGCTATGCCGAATCTTTGATACATTAATATCTGGACTTATTGCACTATTTATCACAAATGTTAACAGACTTTTTAAAAAAGAAAATTTTAAAGAAATTGATAAACACGCTGAATTTTTTGCATTTTTTTGGAGTTGACTCTATACCGGGTGACTCAATTGAAGTGATGGTATTTAAAAATGCTGTAATTATTTTTGTATTGTTAAATTTTATTTTGATTGTTGCAAATGATAGTCTATAATACGTAGTTAATTTAAAAATTATTCAAATGGTATGTGACCGCCTTTTGCCTTCACCACCAGCCGCAATCGCTTCTGAAACGATATACACGATGCCCGCACGATGTCTTGACTTAAATGGTCCATTCACGCGTCAAATCTTTTTTCAAACTTTCCAAGTTTCTGTGTTTTGTTTTGCAAGCCTTCGCTTGTAACATTCCCCAAATTGAAAAACCCAACGGATTGAGATCTGGTGAATACGGAGGCCATTGTTGTGTCGAAATAAACTTCGGAACATTGATTTGTAACCATTCTTGAGTTTTTCGTGCTTTGTGTGAGGGTGCCGAGTCCTGTTGAAAGGTGAACGGGTTATTTTTTAAATGTTTCCTGGTCCATGGTATTAAAGCCTTATTTAAAATCTCCCTTTGATAAACGTCTGCATTGATTTTCGTGTTTGGTGGTAGAAAAACTAGCGGTGAACGACCATTTTCAGTGACAGCCGCCCAAACCATGACCTGTGCTGCACCTTGTTTTCGTGTGACTTTTAAATGATCCGAATTATCATCGGAACGTCTCTTTAACCAAACACGATCATTTCGTTTGTTGAGAAATTGTTCTATGCAGAAGGTTTTCTCTTCCGAAAATACCAAATTTGGAAACTCTCCACTGGCGAGCATACGAAGTAACTCTTTTGATCTTTCTAACCTAACTTTTTTTGATCAACAGTTAATTCTTGGCACTTTTGTTTTTTGAAAGGCTTTACTTTAAGCTTCTTTTTCAGGATTCGCTGAACACTTGCATTGCTTATTTTCAATTCATTAGCGATTTTTCTTGCACTTCGAACCGGATTACGATACAACCGATTACGCACTTTGTTAACGTTTTCTCGACTAGTTGCAGTACATTTTCTGCCACCGCCATAGCGTTTTTTTATGCTACCAGGCTCGTTGAATCGTTTAATGGTACGATAGACCAAGAGGCTACTCAAATTCATGTTATTTAACTCCCTCCGAATTCCGATGTTTGATTTTCCAATCAAATGAAGTGCAACAATTGCATTCTGTTTAACTTCCATTATAAAAAACAAAAGAACGGACAAGATGGCAGTGCATAATTATGTCAAATTACAGTATTGCCAGATGAGCGCTTTACTTTGGATAGTGATTTGAATATGACCATCACTTCAATTGGGTCACCCGGTATTATAGGTCATATCTCGGCACAATGATGCCCGATTTACTTCATTTTAAATACCAACCTGCTCGAAAAAATTATAAACAATCATGTCGATAACGCCAACAGTGATGCCAAACTGTCGATTTTATTTTATTTTCAAACGACAACGCCAATGGGGATAGGCTCGTTTTACTCAGTTAAATGGTTTACTTTTTCAATGAACGTTATTTCAAAAGACATAAGGACAAACGGACGGACGGACAGATGGATGGACGGACAGACGGACATCGCTATATCGACTAAAGTTGTTATAAGCATCGAGAATATGTATATAATTTTTTGATGTGCTACAAACGGAATGACAAACTGATATGTAATACAACATAGCAAAATAATATTCATATATGTATGTGACCTTCTCCGAGTAAAGGGTCGTGAAAATTAAGTTTTGAGAAAAAACGCGTTTAAAGTTTCTACACCCTTTTAGGTAACAGCATCCACCGTTTTTGACGAATACCTTCAGCACATTGGTGTGGAAGGTATAAAAAGCTAAAATAAATTTATTTAAACAATTTTTTTTGTGGATTTGATGTTTTATATTAAAGGCTGATTACAATATGCGACACATCCAGACTTTTTGCTCTGGCCACGCAAATCTATAATCGATTGAAAGTACTTGGTAAGTATGTAATTATGTGATATAACATTTGGTTCTCTAATTTTTTTTCGAGAAAAGTTTAATATTTGTTTCATGAAATTATTCGGTAAATATTTTTTTGAGAAAATTTTAACCCTCGAGCTTTTACCGTAGTGGATCTTCTAGGCCCTTATTTCCAAAATGTCAAAAATTATACCATAGCTATGTACATTAGGGTGTCAAAAAAAAAAAAATGTTCCCCAGCTTTTTTTGAAAGCTTATAGTGTGAAGTATTATTGTGATTCTTTTCAGATTTTTCGGAAGAGGTTTAGAGGTCGCTAAAGTCGAATTTTAACCAAAAATCGGGATTCCCGGACATTTTTTGAGTTTTACTTATTACTTGGGCCATAACCATGATTTTCTTTATTAAGAAGTCAATATTTTAAAAGACAAATATTCAAACTTTACTTTTCTGTGTAAAAATCATAAGTTTCGGCAATTTTTTTTTGCTCATTTGGGTACTCTTAATGACATTTTTTCGTAAATTTTGCATAAATTTTGAAAGTAGTGCCTTGTAACTTTTAAAATTTCTATCAAAGTTAAAAAAACTAATGACGCAGTTTAAAAGGTGGATAAGTTCTGAGTCATTTTGAATTTGCTCCTAGCGTTCCAAAGTAATACCCTTTTTACGCCTTGTTTCCATTTTGTGAAATTAAAAATATTCTAAGGTGTGTGCCAGTTATGCATCGGATTCGTTTTAATGTTAGTTTTTATTATTTCTTTTCAAATATTAAATATGGGTGGTTTTTGGTTCTGTTGCAATGAGAGTTAATATAGCTGATGTTGAAAATTTTGGAAACCCCCCCCAAAACTCTAGCCAGCTTACTTCTCATACCCAAAATAAATTAAAAAGATACTTTTTTTTGCTTTGCAATTATTTATTAGAGCTTTTACGATGTAGTTCTATAATTCTGAAAGTCTGTTTCAGAAATTGTTACATTATATAGGAATGAGCCAAGGCCACGCCGCGTTCTGCGACATCATTTACCACGTGCAATTGCTGAACTTCGTTCTTTGCTTCATTAAAAAATTTGTTATGCCATTTTTCCCGATTTGTTTGTAAAAAATCAACAGATATGTTGCAGGCTTCAGAAAAGGACAGGCTGGCTTCGGATATTAAATCTCGTTTTTTTTTTGTTTTTAAGCATGTTTTCGGATAATAATGCTTTTGCTAATTCTTTGCCGTTACTTGGTACTTGTAGATATCGTACCATTAAACGCAAAGTTGTGTTGTCGATACGTTCATCAAAAAACGCTAAGGCAGCCAACTTCGCGGATAGGTACCACTGGTGCCCAGAAAAGTGGCGCGTGCGATTGATTCGTTAAAGCTTTTATAGTTATCCAATTGCTTCAGTAAACTTAAATCATTGAGAGGAGCGTATCTTGGGCACTGGCGTAGGTACCAATTTTTGATGTATATTCTCAAAATAAATGCATTAAATTCAAGCAAGGCGTCGATTTTTGAAGCGTTTATGAACGGTTGCAGTTGGTTTTGAAAAATGCATATTTTAATGAGTGTATAATTTTCATCATGCAGCGTGCCCGAATAATCGCTCCAGGAAGTTTTATTGTGAGATGGGGCTCAGATCTATCACCCAAAAATATAAGGTCCAGTTGAAGCAGTTCTTTGTAATATTCAGTCGGAAAAATTGCTCTTGTCAATGAAATCCCAACTTTGCTGAAGAGTGGAAGTTCGGATGGAGAGGTACTACTCCCAGAAGCTTGGTGTCGAAATTTCCAGTTGCACTAATTGAAAGTCGATACATTTTTTTCTTATTTTTTTTTTTTTCTGTAAATTGGGCATTATCTTTCCATCCAAATACACTGTAATAAAATTGGACGCCTCAAACGATTTCTTAATAGACTCTGCGACAATGATTCGCTGTTTCTGACGTTCCCTCCAAATTCAAATTCCAGATTCAATATCCGAAGTCAGCCTAGCCTTTTTTGAAGCCTGCAACGTATCTGTCGATTTTTTACAAGCAGATCCTGAAAATTGGCGGCATAACAACAAATCTTTTAGTGAAAAAAAAAAAAAAAATAAGGTTCAGCAATTGCACGTGTTAAATGATGTCGCAGAACGTGGCGTGGTCTTGGCTCATTCTTATATTAATGTAACAACATCTGAAACAGACTTTCAGAATTTATTGCAGGGCATAGAACTACATCGTAAAGCTCTAATAAATAATTGCAAAGCAAAAAAAATAATTTTTTAATATATTTTGGGTATGAGAAGTAAGCTGCAACGAGTTTTGGGGGGTTTAAAAAAATTTCAACATCAATCATATAGACTCTCTTTGCAACAGAACGAAAAACCACCCATATTTAATATTTGAAAAAATAAAAACTAACATTACAACAAATCTGATACATAACAAAATGGGTACCAAGTGTAAAAAGGGTATAACTTTGGAACGGTAGGAGCAAATTCAAAATTTTTTCTAAATGTGACTCAGAATTTATCTACCTTTTAAACTGTATCATTAGGTTTTTTAACCCTGATAGCAATTTTAAAAGTTAAAAAGCATTACTTTCAAAATTTATGCAAAATTTACGAAAAAATGTTATTAAGGGTACCCAAATGTGAAAAAAAAAATGTTATTGAAGCTTATGATTTTTACACAGAGTGGTAAAGTTTGAATATTTGTCTTTTAAAATATTGACTTCGTAACAAAGAAAATCGTGGTTATGGCCCAAGTAAAAAGTAAAACTCAAAAAATGTACGGAAACCCCGATTTTTGGGTAAAATTCCACGTTAGCGAACTGTAACCTCTTCCGAAAAATCTGAAAAAAATCACAAAAATACTTCACACTATAAGCTTTCAAGAAATGCTGGGGGATCCATGAAAATCGAAAAACAAAATTTGTACATTTCTGGTATAAGATATTCAAGAAAAACGTAGACCAAACAATTTTAGTAGGAGGATTCAAAGACAAGAAAAAGATTCCACATGGGGTTTTTTCGCCAGACGCAAAAAAATTCCATACAAAATTTTCAATACAATAAATAATCTAACCCATAAAGCAATGTTTTTATTAAAACCCTTTCTTTCCTTATGCATGTGAGTCCTGAATCTCTCCGTGACTGCGTGACTTTGCGTGACTATTTTAAAATTAATCTGTGGTCACAGCAAGTCTATGGACCAAGTTTTAGGTTGATTGGATGAGGGGAAATGGGGTTTAGATCACTCCGTGACTGTGCGTGACTAAGCGTGACTGTGCGTAATTATGTCAAAGTTAATATTTATTCACAGCAAGTCTATCGACCAAGTTTCAGATTGATCGGATAAGTGGAAATGTGTTTTAAATCACTCCGTGACTGTGCGTGACTATGCGTGACTGTGCGCGACTATGTCAAAGTTAATCTTTTTTCACAGCAAGTCTATCGACCAAATTTCAGATCGATCAGATAAGGGGAAATGGGTTTTACTTCACTACGTGACTGCGCGTGACCATGCGTGACTGTGCATGACTAAGTCAAAGTTAATGTATGGACTAAGTTTCAGATTGATCGGATGAGGGGTAATGACATTTATATCACCCCGTGACTGCGCGTGACTATGCGGGACTGTGCGTGACTACCCCAAAAATAATCTTTAGTCACAACAAGACTATGGGCCAAGTTTCAGATCAATTGGATAAGGGGGAATGAGGTCCACCCACGACAGACAGACAGAGAGTATGAGTTAAAAGAATGAATTAAAAAAAAACAAGTAAGAGTGTTAAATTCGGCTGTGCCGAATATTTGATACCCTCCACCTCGGTTTGAGTCTTGATAATAAATGTGAATGAAAAAGTAAAAAATTTGTTATACTTAATACCAAATTATTTCAGCAAATTCTTTGGGTTGGTTTTCGTCTTTTCTATTATTTCGGATTTATTTCGGTGTTTGCTTTTTGGTCATCGTGGTTGCTGATCGGCATGCATTTAGGTTATATACCTATATGCATGCGTTTCCGGTTATATGACATAACTTCTCGTTTAATTTAGTTTTTGCTTATTAAATAGCTCGCCCTAACCTCCATTGCAAAGGTAGTGGTTGTGTAGGGTGGCTATATGCATTAAATCGTGCTAATGGGAGATGGCTGTATAGTTTCTTTTAACTGGCCAAATATTTCTTCATTGCGGTCATATAGGTCGGATGGAGTAACAAAAGAATAACCAAAAAAAAACTCTTTCAACTTTTTTATTAAAATATTGCCATATTTGGAAAACATAGAGAATAAATTTATAATAATAAATATTCAAATTAGGGATGCCAAACGCAAAAAACCAAATGTCCCAAACATTTTAAATAATATAATTTGTTCTCTCTATTTTCTGAAAAACTTCAAATTTTCATGCAAAAAAAATTGTGAAAATTTATATATAAAAAATAACATTCTCATCAAACTGCGTTTATTTATGTAACACTTTTTATGTTCGCAATTATTAAATATCATTTGACGTTTTCTAAAATTCATTGAATTTAAATTAATGTTTTCTGTAGTTTGATTCTGTAAATTTCAACGATCCGACAATCGCAAAATATATCGACAGCTATTGTTGTTTGCACTAAGGATTAAGTGATTCACTAAGTACATACATCTTAACGACAGTCAACAAATCTATTTTTCTATTTATTTAAATTTTAAACGAGTGGCATCTCTGTCAAAATAAGCGAAAAACACAAAGAAAAAAACAAATTACTTCGTGTTTGACAGGATGATTTTATGTTTATGTTTAATATCTCTATTTTTTTTACTAATATTTCTGTTTATTTATTTGAAAATGAAATAATGAATTGAATATGCTATTTAATTTTTTTATTTATATAAAAAAGTTTTTTAATAAAAGCAAAATATTTTCACTATTTTATGATTTTTATTTATGTATGACGACATTTCAACCTAAAAATTTAAGTTTTTATCGATTGAATAAACAACACAAAAATGGTTGTCGTTTAGCTGATTTTAACAATAGCGAATATCGTTTAAAAATTTTACTGATAATTTTGCTATTTTCTTTTTTTAACGATTCGACTATCGTTAAAAGAAGTTACTGGATCGTGGTACTGAAAACCTATTAATTTCTCCTGAATGTCAATATTTTTTTTAAATGTAAATATTGTTTAAATGTAAACATAGGTATTTGGTGTTTTTTTTTTTTTGGGAATTTCAATTTGTGTTTAACGAATAAAATTTATATATTAAAGATGCAATTGATGTCTTCTAAATTTTAAAATTATAATTTCCGACGTTTTGAAATTCAATTAATTGTAATTTATAATTGGAAATTTTTAATTCCAGTTTATAGAATTGATATTTTCTTAAATTTGAATGGAAAATTTAAAAGTGCAATTTTGGATTTATGTGAATAATAATGCTTTAGTAATTATAAACAATTTTTAAAAATTAGATGTAATCGCAATCAGATATTTTGTAGGTAAAGCAGAATAAAAATTCTATATAACTATGTAGAACTGTTTTGAAAGCAAAAAACTCATTGATGAACTTGGTAACTCTATTTTGTAAAGACAACAAAAAGTTAATATGCCAAACTTATGTTCATATTTGTAAAAGAATAATGAAAAAACATATGAAATAAAAGACCAGCCCGTGTATACTCTTAGCATTGTTCTGTATGATATCCAGTCGAAAATATTAACATTCATGTTAAAATAGAAATAACTATTGCAAAGCTAATTAGAGCAAACAGAAATTGTGGCGCCATCTACTGTGGCATAGTCACGCTGAGCAAAATGAAGTGACAGTCTGTTAGTGCAAAAGAAATGTATTTTCCCCACAACAAAATATTGCAGAATTTTATGTAAATAAAATAATATACCGATTTATTTCTAACATGCAGTTGTTATGGATATACATATATAATATATGTATATTATTTGTATTATTTAATATGTTTATGTATGTAAATATTACACACAAAAAATACAACATCAAACGTTATTTTTGTGTTTTTTTCTTTAAATAAATTTATACATAAAATTTTTTTTTGCTAAATTTACATTGTTTTTTTTTTTATTAACAACTAGGTATTTTAGCATTATTTGCTTTAGATGTTGGTGAATTTTTACCCCCTTTATATTAACTCGTAGTGTCTGCTTGTCGAAAAAATTTTAAATCGATTTTAACCAATTTCCCGTGACCCATTCGATCTGAAATTTTGCAGGCAGGCTCGTGGTAATAACAGAAATGATCTAACAATTTTTTTTTAGTGATGCCAAAACAATGGAAACTTTTAAATTTTTCTACCAGAGTTAATAAAAAAATGTACAAAAGTTAGTTTTTATTATATTATTACCACAACGACCACAAAAAGAACAAGTCCAGCTATGACAACAACACAACATTTAGAATAACAACAAGAACAATATAGAAACATCATATTTTTCATTTTTTTACTTTTTCAGAGATTTCCCTGTACCTGTTCCACCGATTTTAATGATTTTTGAAACAGAAATCTTCCCACGAATTTGGTGAATCATTCTCACTAAAAATCATCACTGTAACTGCACCATTGAGGGCGTGATCGTGACAAGAACAGCATAGAAAATTATATTTTTTTCAAGACTTTTTTTAGTTCTTCATTCAAATCTCGGGCCCTAATCGACTGATTTGGACAATTTTAAATAGCAAACTTTTCAGGATGTTAGTGAATCATTTTTTAGGTCAACGAGCACGCGAGCTGCCCGATTGATGCCGTCATCGTGATTTCCACACACGGACAGACGGACATCGCTATATCAACTCCGGTTGTTATAAGGATCACAAATATATATATTTTATGGGTTCCAAAATTTTTTTCTAATTATTACAAACGGAATGACAAACTTATATATACCCTCTGCACACTGGAGTGGAGGGTATAAAAATAATAATATACATAAATATATATATTGATAAAGTTGACAAAATAGCGATGAAACTGTCGCTTTTAACCAGTTTTCTATTATTGAACGCAATATTTTGTTTGTATGTTCAGCGTTTAATTCGGGAACTCTTTTACTTTCTTCTTGTTTACGATCTGTGCTTGTATCGTTGTATAACATCATTTACAGTGCTTTTTGGAAGTTTTAGTTGTTTGGCAATCATCAAACCTGACCATGTCGTATTTTGCAGAAATTTGTGCACATTTTTTTTCTATTTTGATTTTCCATTCTTTACCGCGCGTATAAACATACATATACCAACTAATTAAAAACTTTTCAAAAATAACGGTGCTTATGTTTAGAAAACAAAATTGGAAAAATATTTAAGTGTTGCCACTATGCTCTTTAAAAAATGGTTCTGCAGTGTGGCCATTTTATGTGAACAATGCTTTATACGAGTATTTAAAACTTTTAGCAGGTGTATTAGAAGCTGTAAATTATGAAAATTAAAAAAAAAAAAATACTATCCCATCGAAAAACAATTAATTACCGATTTTATACACTTGAATTTAAATATATATTTTGTTAACTCCAATTAAATAGTGCTAAACTTTCAAACATGAAATATATTTATCAAATCAAACCACCGCGGTTTGAAAATAAAAATTTTTTTTATTTGATTGAGTTAATAAATGGTTTTTTAACCTTAAATCGTTTTCGAAACGTTTAAAAAAATCGATTTTTCGAATAATGTTGCTTTTTCAAATACGATAGTGAATATTCAGAACACCCATAATGCTTATATTTGTGTTACCAAATTTGAGCTCCGCTGCTTAAGAATGTCCTTATTTAGCTTTGTTCTGGAGGATCCAGATTATGAAGAACGTTTTAAGCCTAAGTGAAATTATATTAATTTATTTGCCTGCAGATTTGAAAAAAATCATATTGGTTGCTATATGAGGACTACGTTGAAAATGGACGGATTCTGACCATATTTGATAAAGTTACTTCTTCTTTGCAAAAGCATTATAAACCAAATTTTTGAAAAATTTGTGCAACATTTTTGCTTTTGATAGGTTTAAGTGAATATCGGGATGCAGCTTCATATGGGAGCTATGCTCAAAAACCAGTCAAACAACAAATTATTGGCGCGATTCTCACCAGAGGCTTTAATCTGTCTCTTCAAAAAAAAAAAAAACTAGCCAAATCCGGCTTATCCTGGACCCAATATTAGAATCTGCAGACAAGCCACTCGGCTTCGCGGAACTAGGCTTAAAAAGAAAACTTCCTAGAAACGGTCGCTTGACTTCTTCCTGCACTAATCAAAGATTTCTCGACTTTGCTTCTCCGTCACATGGGGCAAAATTTTGTATATGTATTCACCTTTAAAAAACAGTAATCGCCCAATAACTCAATTTTAGATTTTTTGTTCATTGACTGATTTTTGAAATAAACGATTCAATTGTCATATTGGGTGATTCTGAGACGATCGGTATAATAAAGCATGGTTCTAGTTCAAATATGTTTGGTAATTACAAACATTAGCACTAAATTATTATACCCTCTACCACATAGGGTATACAAATTATTTTTCAACCTTATCCTATCTAATCCACTAATCGACAAAGTACATATCAATTTGTGTTATGTCTTTCACTGGATGTAAGCACCTTTTAATTATGTCCATGTCGGTCATTCTATTAAAGACCAACATTCAGTTTTTTTTTTTGTAAAATGTAGCATATTTCAATGTCTTTAGACTGATTAAATTGTATACTTAAATTTAAATAATTCATTGTATTCTTAACATTCGAGGATATACAACAACAACAGTGAAACATGTTGAAAATATTTGAATATACTTATAATTTGATTATTCAAACATAACGGGATATGTAATGGACATTTTTAGTTTTATAAAAACATATAATGGTTTTTTACTTTTACATTTCTCGTATTTCAACGCACAGAAAACACATGCGCATTACAAAACAAATCAAATGTCAAAAGTCGTTGATTTTTCTTTCTCACTTGCAACCCCAAAAAATGAGAAATGTCAGTAGAAATAAACAACAAACAACTTGTAACTGTCATTTACGTCAAAAAGGCCGTAAAGGTCAGCTATCAAAACCAGAAAAGCTTTTTGACACATAAAAAAATAGCTTTTTCTTCCCTTAAAAGAAGAAAACTTTTGCCATAAAATTTTCATCATTCAGTAAAGGATTTTCCGATAATTCGTACATGATACGTAATCTAGTGTGTATGAGATATAAAAAAAGTGAAAATTTATATATCAATTTTAATAAAACTTTAAAATATATATAATAAACATTAAAATTAAATACAAACAGAGACGTAAGTTTTGTTAGAAAAAAAAGAAACAACGATTTTCTTAAAATTTTAAAAGATATTTGGTGTTTTTTCAACAAAAAAAAATTCACAAATTTATTGGATGAACAATATCTTTTGTATGTATTTGATGTTTAGATGGAGAAGTTGTTTAAAACTTCAACAAAAGAAGAGTAATTATTGATATTTTAATGTTTAATATTTGATTTTGGTATTAAAGTATTAAAATTGAATTTATTTTTAAAGTAACTTTGATTGAATTTTCTTTTCAAGACAAAAAGTGTAAAAAATCGATTTTTCCCATTTCATGTAAAAGAATATAGATTTTCCTGTATCTGCTTTGGTGTATGAAAAAAGTGTGTGAGTGTGCTTTTTTTGGTCTTTACTGAGTGGTGTGTGAAAACTTCTGCGTACTTTTTATTGTACATATTTTTTTTTGTGCACAGCTTTTTGTTACGGTGTGAAGTATATAAATAGCGGTATTTTAAAAGTTAGTAGCTGTGTTTTTTTCTTTTTTTTTTTTGTAAATAATGGTGGTGGTTAGCGAAGTGATAACAATTCATAAATAAAGCATATGTTTACCATGAAAAATACACCATGCTATGGTGGAATAATAATTATAAGGTGAATTTCAGAAGAAATAATAATTATCGTTACACACATCAATTATTGGCAGTATTGCAAATATTGATTAACAAGGTACTTAATAAGTTAGTTTTCTTTATTAAAGGGTATTATATAGATATGGTGAGTTGTCTAAAATTAAACCCCCCATTGAATCCTTTGCTTAGTTAGTGGCATCCTTTTAATGTTCATTATCCTGCTTTGTTCACTTCCTTCTGCAATGTTTGCGTCATTCAAACTTACAAGGTTCTTTCATAGTCTTTGTATAAATAACCTTTCATCAATATCCTTTGTTTTGTTTGTTCCATTGATTTTTGTTTTACTGATTTGGAAAATAAACTTTTTACTTTATCCTTATTGCAGACCGTTTTTCGATGTCTTCTCCATTAGAGAATGCTTAAGTTACCAAAAGGCTTAAAGAAGAAAAAGAAGAAGTCGAAAAAAGATCAAGAACTTTTTACCGAAGAAGAGCTTGAAGAGTATAAACGCCAACAAAAGGCCAAGCAAGAAGCTGCTGCTGCTAAATCAGATGCCGGTGAATCCGATGCAGCATCAGATGTTGAAGGTTTAGCACCAACAGCTACAACATCAGCTGCTGCCTCGACCTCTGAGTTAGCTCAAGTCACACCATTATCATCCACGACCGGGACAGCGCATAACGAATCTGCTGACGCCAACGTCACACAAAAATCTAACGAAACCGAAGACGAATGGGCCAAATTTAAAGCTCTAACTTCAGGTGTTGACACCATATTACATAAGACTCAAGACGAATTAGATCGTATTAAAAAAGAATCGTTCTATCAGCGCCTTCCATCGGCTGCTGAAAAGAAAAAACAAGAAGAAGAGGAAGCAGCTCGCCAAGAAGCGGAACGTTTAGAAGAAGAAAAACGGCTAGCAGCTGAAAAAGAAGCTAATCGTGATAAACTTGCTGAAGCTGTAGTCGAACTTTCCGATTCGGAGGGTGAAGACGAGGCTGAGGTTGATGATCTATTTGAAACAGAGTATGTTGATGCTATAACTAGTGGTGAACTGCAATTAGTTGTACCAGACTCACCGGTGCTCGATTTTGACGACGGTCCTGATCCCTTCGATACAGCTTATGCTGAAAAAGTTATTGTCGGCGCCGATAAGGCCAAGGGCAATAAAAAACTCGTTAGTTTAGGCGCCGCAGTAGAAGTTCTTTCAGGACGTGTAGAACGTGAAAAAGCTCTTGAGTTTAATAAACCATCTAAACGTAAACTTCGTAAGGGCATCAAAAATCTATTACTGAGTGAAAGCGTCGATCAGGGCGATGATGATGACGAAGATCTTTTAGCTCCAGAACCACAGATAAATCTATTGGATGAGTTGGTAGATGATATACCTGATAACAATCCTATTGACTTAAGCGTTTCGTTACATTTGAGTTTTCTACAACCCAAGAAACCAGTTTCAGACGAAGAAGAAGAAGAAGAAGAGGGATCAGGTTTTCCTGATTTATCAGAATTTGATACTTTAAAAAGTCCAGAAGATGATGAATTTGCTGAATTAGCCGCGGAATCATTAAACAAAAAAGAAGAAGTCAAAATTTTAACTGAAATTCCGCTTCCTAAAGCGGAAGTATTATCTCAAATTGTAGAAGCCGATTGGGCTGAATTTGAAGAACAAACAGGTTTGTATGAAATCGTATTATAGAAAGAAACAATTTTATAACATATAGTTTATTTGTAGATAAACCTAAAGTACCACCACCTCGACCTACCAGTGGTCCTCATTTTGTGCCTGGTGCAATTTACGTAAGTGACGACGAAGACGAAGTAGACGACGATCCTTTCAATACATCATATGCAGAACAAGTAATTAAGAAAACAACTGCTCTCGAAGAAGACGACGACTTTGATCCTAGAGCTGAAGAAAAATCTGGACCACCTGGCCGACCTCCACCACCAGCTGCAGTAAAATTATTTCCTGAGCATATCGATATTGATTTAGAATCAGAGGATTTTGATCCATTTGATACTTCGGTAGCCGGTGCAGTAATTGTTTTATCAAAAACAACACTTAAACAATCATTAAGTGATCCCGACTTTGACCCCCGAGCCGAATCACCACCAAAGGTTTCTTCACCAGTAGTACCAGTTAAAATCGAAGAAGATTTTGATCCAGCTAGACGTAAATCTTCGTTGAGCTTAAGTTTACAAAACAAATCAGTGGGATTTCTAGTACCTAATCAGGATTTATTGGGAGCAGCCGAAGGCGGAAGTAATAAGAAACCTTTGACACCTTATTACGCTCCCACTGGATCATCAATTACTGAAAAAGAATCTGAGGACCCATTCGATACTTCATACGTACCCGTTAATAAACCTAGTGACGTCGAACTAAAACACTTGGAAAACGATCTTCTAGCTAATTCTATTCTAGAATCGGATCCAGACTTTAATCCGAGGGCACCACCCAGCCCGGTGCCAGCTGAGGATTTACTTTCAGTACAAGATAATATAAACGCCAAGGTTCTAACGCCAGCACAGGAAAGTAAAGATTTGCCAGACGATTTATCTGATCGAATAATCGATCCCTTTGATACTTCAATAGCAGCTAATATTCAACCAGGTCAGGCAGAACTTAAGCTTTTAGAAAGTGAATTATTGCCACAAAGAATATCAGACGTTCCCACGGGAGTATTAGATATACAAAGCGACGCTCAAGAACTAGGGTTGGGTGATAAGGTTTTAACGCCTCAATTACCACATAAACAAATCATAGTACCATTAGAAGTAGATCCATTTGATACTACAATTGCTGAAAATCTCCAACCCGGAGAAACTGAAATCAAACTCTTAGAGAGTGAACTTATTGATCATTAAAATTTCAAAGCTTACAAATAAATAAAAAAAATGGCGAATCCCTTTTTAATGGATGATGATGTTGATGGTATGGATGATGCTACCATCAATCCATTTCTTGTACAAACTGATACTGATAATGTTAGTGAGGAAAATCCTTTTGCTGCTGCAGTACCAGCTGTTAATCCTTTCGCGTTTGGTGATGAAACAGAGGATGATGCAGAGCATCAAGAGCATGATATTGATCCGGCTATGAGTTTTTTTGGTACTACTATAGAAGCAGAAGATGATACACTAAGTATTAAATCCACACAAGATGAAGAAGAAGATAACAAATCAAAGGGTCCACCTCCCAGACCATTACCGCCAAAAACTCAAGAACTAATCAATTCAGTGTCCAATCAGCTAGACGAAAATAGTTCTGAGTTATTGGGTCGTATTCCGGCTACACGTTCTCCTAGCCCAGTATCTATGAGGGATTTACAATCTCCCAGTCCTACACCAGACAGCGGCTTAGCTGATCTCTTAGATGTGTCTGATAGCGGTTCTTCAGGCAATACTCAAGGTTTTGATATTGAATTAATAGGTTCCGGCTTAAATAATGTATCAAATGACAATCCATTTGGTATTCCAACGGGTGCCCCTTCAATTCACGGAACAACACCTATGCAACCGCCGGCTAAGCATCAACCTCCCCGACCTCCACCACCAAGACCACCTGCTCCCCCTAGACCAGTACCACCAGCCATTATTGCTGCTCAACAGCCTCCTCCAAGACCTACTCCGCCACCTCCACCACCTCCAGCACCACAAAAGCAACAACAAAATACGGATACTGAAGTTAAATCCGACGATCTCTTCGACATGTTTGGTACGGTAAAACCAGCTATGCCTCCACCTCCGAAAAGTAAAGAGGATATTCTTAGTCTATTTGATAAACCCGCTCAACCTGATTCAAAACCCGATTTACTTAGTGATGACCTCGTTCTTGATCCTACTGTAGCAGAACCACAATCAACCGAGATAGCTGAATCGCAACCTGAAGATTCAGTTATATTTAATTCGGTCTTGATACGGCCAGATGAAAGTACTCACAATATCACCTCAGAGCCTCAGTCTGCTACTCATAATAGTAGCCAATTGAATAGAATTTCTGTTCAAGAGCCAACAAATAAACAACGAGCACCAACACCCGATATTGAAATAACAACTGTGGAAGATTTACCACGATCAGATGATGAAGATGAACCAGAGCCTGAACAAAAGAAAGAGATACCATCTGTAGTCATTGAAAGTGAACCCAGTCCACCTCCAGAAGAAGATGAAGCAGATGCCTCCATAATTCCGCAAGCCGAATCCGCCTGCGATCAAAGCTCTCCAACAGAATCAGCAACTACTACGCAAGCAATACCAGAATCAGCTCTGGCAGATATATTGGATGAAGCCAATATTGATGCAGATATTAAAATACAAGAAAATATAGTCGAAGAAATGGATACTGGGCTCGACTTTGCTCCACCAAGTGGTGCATGCTCGGCCAATCCATTTGCCAGCCCTGAAGAAGATGAAAAGACTTTTACTCCTGCTGAAATAGTAACAAATATTTTTAACTTGGTTGATGCGGAACCTACTGAAGTGATTGAAAATATATTCACCAGTTCAGCTGAAGTACCAGAAAATATATTTACCAGTTCAGCTGAAGTAGCAGAAAACATATTTACCAGTATAGCTGATACAACAGTTGTACCAGCTGCTGCTATAAATATATTTGCAGCGGACCCAGAACCTGTTACCGAGTCAGCTCAATCATATGTAACAAATATTTTTGCGGAACCAGATGAATTCGATGCATTTTCGGCTAAATTTGATTCCGTAAAGAAGGATAACATTAGCATTTTAGATGGCTTTGGTGGAGGAGGAGGTTCAGGTGCGGTTACACCCATAACGGGAGATGGTAAGTTCCATTATTTTAATAAACATAAACAGATGTAGAAAAAAGTATTTTCAATTTTAGCATGGGGTGATAGCGCCTTCGGTACTCCGATATCTTCTACAGATGTTTTTGGTGATTCTGCTGATGGATTTGGCAATGAAGATGATGCGTTTTATGCTATGCAAGCACCAGTACGGTCAGATTCAGTAGAATCTGTGGAAAAAGACTTCAATGTTGTTATACGACCAAAAACCGAAGGAGCCACAGCAATAGCGCCTCAATTAGCACCACCACCTCCAACACGCGTTGCTCCAACAGGCCAGTATGCTGGTGATGTTAGCCCTGCAGTTAATCCATTTGACGATACTGGTTTTCCAGCACCACCACAACAAGTTGAACCTTCTTTGACACGCACAGATTCACAAGAAACTCCGCAAACGCCACTCTTCGACGATGATGTTTCTCAACCTTTGGAAGAGTTCCCACGTCTCAATTACGTTGGCAGTGGATGGGAAATGCAGCTAAGACAACCGAATAAAAAAAAGATAACAGGTCAAAGATTTTGGAAAAAGATTTTTGTACGTTTGTCTATACAAAATGATATACCTGTTGTACAATTATTCAATCAAGCTTCCGATAAGCAAGCATTTCAGGAACTTCCTCTACAGCCTTCATATTCCGTATCTGATATAGGAGCTCAGCAATACGATCAATTTGGAAAAATTTTCACTATGAAATTGCAGTATATTTTCTACAAAGAACGTCCTGGAGTACGACCAGGACAGGTGACTAAAGCTGGTCGTATTACTAACAAACTCACTCAATTTGCACAATATGCTATAGCAGGAGACTATGAAGGCGTCAAGGAGTTTGGTAGTGATCTCAAGAAATTAGGTCTGCCAGTAGAACATGCACCACAATCATCACAACTATTCAAAATCGGTTCGATGAACTACGAAGATATGAAACAATTTTCAGTGTGTATTGAGGAAGCCTTATTTAAATTGCCAGCTTTACGCGAAAGAGCTCTAACGTATAAAATGGAAGAGGTACAAGTAACAGCTGTGGATGAAATACACGTGGAACAAGATATAGAAGGAAAAATCCTCAAACAAATTGCCAGAGTAAGAGTATTCTTTTTGGCTTTTCTAACGGGTAAGTAAAATAAAGAAGGAACTTTTTAATGTGTATTACCAAGTTTTATTTTCACAGGTATGCCCATTATTGAATTGGGTGTAAATGACATGTGGCGTCAAGGTAAGGAAGTTGTGGGACGTCATGATATTATACCTGTGGCGACTGAAGAATGGATTCGCTTAGAAGCTGTTGAATTTCATAGTGTGGTTGATCAGGAGGATTATGAGAAAACCAGAATTATTAAGTATGTGTTGAGATGAAATGAATTTTGAACCAAAACTATTTACTGCGTACTTTAAATATTTCCACAGATTCCAGCCGCCTGATGCCAATTATATTGAATTATTGCGCTTCCGTATACGACCGCCCAAAAATCGTGAACTTCCATTACAACTTAAAGCTCAATGGATAGTAACCGGTAATAAAGTCGAACTACGTGCGGATATTCTAGTACCAGGTTTCACCTCACGCAAATTGGGTCAGATACCCTGTGAAGATGTATCCGTTCGATTTCCAATACCTGAATGTTGGATTTATTTGTTCCGTGTTGAAAAACATTTCAGGTAAGTTATCAATTAGTATTCATAAAACGAATGCATTTCTGCTTTCAAAATGTCAGGACTATCCTTATATCCTTATAACATATCATAAAACAATCATAAAGAAGGGGTAGCAAGAGAGACGAAATTGAGTTTTCTGATTAGCTTAGGCCGGACTTGGAATTTTTGTAGTAACTACATTTTTTCTTCGCTCTCCTAAACCTTATAAGACTAGATCATGAGTTTATTTTTTCTACTATAAAGATTCCTTTCTGCTCTCCAAAACCTTAAAACTTAAACAAAAAGATAAGGGATAGTTACTGATTGGAAATATTGGAACTACATTTCAAGTAGAAAACCAAATTCTGGCAAGTGGAATGCTTTCTGATTCCGTTTCATACATATACAAACCCTTACGATCTTTTTGTTTCTTCTCTACCAGCTACACTAACAGGTAAATGATATTCATCGATTGAAATAGCTAGATGCCACCAACTCATGAACCTTAAACACAATCTGTTTTCTACTCTCTTCATGACTTGCGAACACTTAACTCTTATTAAATTTAAATTTTTTTCAGATATGGTTCCGTTAAATCCGCTCATAGACGTACAGGCAAAATAAAGGGCATCGAACGCATATTGGGAGCTGTAGATACTCTGCAAGAATCATTGATAGAAGTGACATCTGGTCAAGCTAAATATGAACATCATCATCGTGCCATTGTTTGGCGATGTCCACGTTTGCCAAAAGAAGGCCAAGGTATTATTTTCGATAACAAAATCTGGTTTATGAATTAAATCTATAATAAAATGTTACTTTTTTATTTCAGGAGCCTACACTACACATCAACTGGTATGCCGTATGGCTTTAACTTCGTATGATCAAATACCTAGCGAGTTGGCACCATTTGCTTTTGTTGAGTTTACAATGCCAGCTACACAGGTCTCACATACAACAATACGTTCTGTTAGCGTACAAGAATCCGATTCAGATGAACCACCAGAGAAATATGTGAGATATTTGGCAAGGCACGAATACAAGTAAGTTTTAAAGGAGAACGAATGTTAATTATGCTAATAGTTCAACATTTAGCTTTTTTCTTAGTAGCACGAAACCTCGGACTAGAGTTAATTTAAATAAAAAAAAATTAATTTTTTTCAGTCTCAGACTTTTCTAACACAACGATAGTTGATAGTTTGAAATCTAACAAGAATATATGTGGTGACAGTAGAACCAAATTTTTTAATTTTATATTTGCTCCATAGTAACTATAGCCAAATTTTCTTTATGAAATTTCTGAAGACCTCTTGAAATATATCAAACCTAAATTCATTGCCATACTAAATCAGCGATAGTACTTGTTGGACTTAACATGACCATATACATATGAAAGTAGTAATCATATATAGTAAAGCTGCGGTCTCAGTTCTCCATTTTTTAAACCTTTTCTTATTTTTAAAGGACTTTAAAGTTTTAGGGATATAGAAATTCCTAAAAATTAATTAAAATATTACCATCCTTATGGGTATCAAATTAAAGAGGATGATCTCTGGAAATAAAAACTGTTCCTTTTTTTGGATTTCTCAGGATGGAAGTTTTAATAAAGTGCTTAAAAAATTTAAATTCTTTCATATTCTATAGCCTTGATTGCTTTATCAATCAACATTTTTTTTTTTTAATATTAAACTAATAATATGATTTTTTGTTAAGGCTTAATTAAGAAAGCTATAGGAACAAAATTTAATTATGCGATAAAGTATACACAAGGTTTACACATATTTTTTGAGGAAAATATATTGGAAATTCTCAAGGATATGAAAGGATAAAATTTTCAAAGGACACTATTTAAAATTCTTCGTTCTGAAAAGTTAAAGAAAAAAACTGTTTTCATTTCTAAAGATTGTCCTTTTTCATTTGATAACCATATTGACATAAACTGATGGGTATAAATATTTAAATATATTTTTAGAAAATTTTATATCCTTAAAACGTTGAAGGAGAAAAGATCAGAAAATGAACTCAACTTTCATGTGTATATGGTTCTCTTTAAGTCCAATAAGGATAAAATTGAATTGTCGCACAGTGTGTACATGGTCATTAGAGTGCTCCTTAAAAATGAAAATGCGATTTTAGGAGGTGTCAGGGAGTGAAGTTTTGGAACAATCGGATCAAGAAAATTCGCGCCGGAAATCGATTGAAAATTTCACGTGTGTGTATATGGGGAAAATATGTCTTTTTTCATATTTTACAAAAATTTCGTTCTATAGTTTAGTTTTTTCGGCAAGTTGTTATATGAATCGATATCAGTACTAAATTATCTTTTTAAGAAAACTATATAACTTTAAAATCGAATAAAAACTCGCCAAGAAATAGCAAATACCCCAGACCACTTTTGTGTCAAAAACACTAGATCATGAAATTTTACGGAAATATTTTCAACTTTAGGAAATTGATGAAAGCCATAATTTTTTATTGGTCTCTATGTCTATAAGTACTCAGATATTAAGTACCGTTTTATTACCACATTGTTAACATATTGCGCAATGGGACCGAAGTTGGAAAATTTTTTGATAAAATTTTGAAAATTCGTTTTTAAAGTTTTAAATAAAAAATTTTCAAATTCATGTAAGATTCATGTTAGAGATTAACTGTTTGAATTTTTAAATAAGTTCCTCTGGCAGAATTTTTTTTACAAGGCTTTTTGTTCTGCAGATTTCGAGACAACCAAGATTTTTGTGAAATATTTAGTGTACTCTTTCTAAATACTTTGTATATAAAATTAATCACTTTTCTACTTTTTATTAATGTTATACTTTTTTTAATAGCATAGGGTTTCGGATAAAATAATATGACCCCATTAACCTTCTTGGACTTGGGGCCACATAAGACCCCAAGCTAATAAAAGACAATTTATTCAAAAAATTCAATTATTGCTCTTTAATTTTTAAAAGCAATACTTTAAATATTATAACTTAAAGTGTAGATCTTCCGTTCTTAAAATTTCGGATAAATCCGAGAACGTTAACCCATTATTTGACAAGGCCAGCTTTGGATTTTAAGATATTTTTAAATAAAGATTACCGAAAACGAGTTTTTCTATTTTCTATTTGGAATTTAGAAAATATAATTGCGTTCAGTTTTTTATTTAACCCTTCAGTGCTCCTAGGATAAAAATAATCCATTGCGATATATCTTTGGTGAAATTGCTGGCGACTATATATATTAAAACAACTTTTAACAAATTTTATTATAAAATTATTTTATTTTTCTATATAAAATAAGATTATTGTTGAATTATAACCCAACGTTGCTAAATTAACTTGACTTTGTACCGGAAGGATACTGTTCTTTGTATGATTCTACAATATGAAGTAAAAACTGCTTTTCTTCTTCATTATTTGTTAACACTTTATTACAATTTTTTACGAATTTAAGTCCCCTTTCGGCAGTATCGTATACTTCAAATAATTCCTTGCAGAAATTGTAATTCTTTTTAAAATCTTTATTAGATTCCCATGTCGATGGAGGAAATAATAAAAAATCTGCAGAAATACTAAAACAACTGAAAATTTTTGGGACACAAAACCGCTTAAATCATTATTTATCAAATTTTCTGGGTGAATGAATTTTCTATTTTCGATTAGTTTCAAAAATATAACAGAATTTTGTATCCCAACGAATAATAAGGGTTTCATCCAGTTTACTAGAACAATACATACTAGCAGATTCCAGCCTTCGAAACTCTAGTGCAAATTCTAGGAATTTTATTTTTTCAATAAATGGGTCGTTATTTATAATCAACTTATCACTAATCAACACTAAACAAGTAAGAAAATTATAGTCGGTCTAGACCGACTATACGATACCCTATACCATGCGTTTAGAAACCCTATCTCTTAGGCCCAACTAACTGGACATTGAAAATAAGCAAAAACCAAATTTGAGTAGGATTTTTATTAATTTTTTTTGGCTGCAGATATGAAAAAGTTCATATCGGATGCTATATCTATAAAGGGACTAGGTCCAAAAATGGACCGATCCTGATCATGTTTGGTAAAGTCTCTTGTATTTTGCAAAAATATGTACAAACAAAATTTGAGATGAATCAGTGCAATATTTTTGTTTTTTAATAGATTTAAATGAAGATCGGGAAGCAGCTCTATATGGGGTCAAAGGCATCAGTTTTGGACTACTCATTAGTGGATGTAATGAACGCATAAAAACCCAATTTGAGTAAGATCTATATGACAATTTGGATCTTATGGCAATTTATGTCGATTTCATATGGGTAATTTGTATGGGGGCTAGGTCTGTACATGGACCGATTCTCACCAATTTCAATAGCGTTCATCCCATGGCCGATAAAAGCTTATATACCAATTTTCATCAAAATATATTCATATTTGCGACCTGCAGTTTGATTACAAGCTTTACATGGACACACAGACGGATGGACGGACGGACGGACGGACGGACGGACATTGTTAAATCAACTCAAAAAGTGATTCTGATTCGATCGGTATAATTAAAGATGGGTCTAGGTCAAATATTTTTGGTTGTTACAAACAGCAGCACAAAGTCATTATACCCAAACCACATAGTGGTATAGGGTATAAAAAACAAATAAATTTTTATTACAAACACATTAACAAATTTAATGAACACACACATAGCATTGTATAATTATACCTATACCACTATGTGGTTTGGGTATAATGACTTTGTGCTGCTGTTTGTAACAACCAAAAATATTTGACCCAGACCCATTTTTAATTATACCGATCGAATCAGAATCACTTTTTGAGTTGATTTAACAATTTCCGTCCGTCCGTCCGTCTGTGTGTCCATGTAAACCTTGTAATCAAACTGCAGGTCGCAAATATGAATATATTTCGATGAAGTTTTTTATATGAGCTTTTATCGGCCATGGGATGAACGCTATTGAAATTGGTGAGAATCGGTCCATGTTCAGACCTAGCCCCCATACAAATTACCCTTATGAAATCGACTTAAATTGCCATAGGATCCAAATTGTCATATAGATCTTACTCAAATTGGGTTTGTATGCGTTCATTACATCCACTAATGAGTAGTCCAAAAATATTGCACTGATTCTTCTCAAATTTTGTTTGTATATGTTTTTGCAAAATACAAGAGACGTTACCAACCATGGTCAGGATCGGTCCATTTTTGGACCTAGTCCCCATATAGATATGGCATCCGATATGAACTTTTTCAAAATTTTTTCAAATTTGGTTTTTGCTTATTTTCTATGTCCAGTTAGTTGGGCCTAAGAGATAGGGTTTCTAAACGCATGGTATAGGGTATCGTATAGTCGGTCTAGACCGACTATAATTTTCTTACTTGTTTTATGTATGTGTTAGTAGCAACTTTAAATGGAATTTACTCAAAATAAAGGAAAACATTTTAAAATCTGTAAATCTGCAAAACGGCTGAAAAAAATACCTTTGAAATAATATACGCTTGGTCAAACTCGGTATAAAACGATAGAAAAAAAAAACATCGATCACAAGAAATCGCCTGTTAATATTATAGATATTTAGGTATTTACTTTTTTTAAATATTCTAAAATCGGGAAGGGATTGGTTAACGTTGTTCGATTTATTACAAATTTTTAGCACTTACAAAATATATGAAAATATTTTCTTTTATTAGCTTGGGGTCATATGTGACTCCAAGTCCAAGAGGGTTAATGGGGTCGTATTATTTTTTTTCCGAAACCCTAGACTAATTAGATATTAAAAGTTGAAAACTGATAAATTTTTAATGCAAAGTATTTAGAAAGAGCACACTGAATATTTCACGAAAATCTCATTTGTCTCGAAATCTACAAAAAAAATTCTCGTAAAAAAATTCTGGCAGGGGAATTTACTTAAAAATTCACACGGCTAATCTCTGATATGTGTTTAACAAAACTTTTGAGTGCCAGATCCAGTTTTTTAAATTTTGTTTAAGAAAATTTTTTAAAACTTTAAAAGAGAGTTTTCAAAATTTTATCAAAAAAGTTATTTTTTTCGATCTTTTTCCACAATAAGTTAACAACAGGGTAATAAAGCAATACTTCATACCTGGCGTGGTCCCGCCCACTTTTCTTTAAAACTTTCAAACAAAATTTGGCGTGAAAAGGTGCGTGAAAGGGGGAGTGGCGTAAGAAATGTTTATTTATACCTCGCCTGGAGTATAATTGTATACAATTTGAAGTAAATCTGTTAAAAATTATATGGGACCAATTAGATAATTTTAAAAAAGTGGGTGTAAAAGTGGGCGTGGTCGTAAAAAGTACCCTATTAATCATAAAGGGTCCCAGTTAAATGCTTTGAAAATTTCAGGAAGATCGGTACAGAGGTTTGGTCTCCTATAAGGTACAAACAAACAAATAAATAAACAAACACACGTTCCATTTTATATATATAGATCAAGGAGTTGTTCTAAATACTTGTAAAGTGAGAAAAATTTGGCTATACTAACTTAAAAGCAAAAGAAAATATGGCCTATTTTATAAACCATTTTGTCATTTCTATCACATATCCAAGTTTCAGACAATCCCGTTTGTATGACTTCCTTGTAAGAGTATCAAAAATGCAGAGTAGAAACTACTCAAAGAGGTAAAATTTTCCTTCGCAAAATTAACGTGATTCTAAAATAGTTTTCTTGAAACAATAATAATAACTAACTGATTCCAGCACTCGAAATTCGAGTGCAATTTCTAGGCAACTTTATTTTTCTACTTAGCCAATTCACAAACTAACACTATTTTGGTTTATTATTGTGAATGAAGAAAACAAAGTCATTAACACATACTTTGCAAAATTTAATAAACACACATAGCATATGTATAATTTTTTGTATGTGTTAGTAGCAATTTTAAAT
Organism: Cordilura impudica; assembly: GCA_963682025.1. Lineage (NCBI taxonomy): Eukaryota > Metazoa > Arthropoda > Insecta > Diptera > Scathophagidae > Cordilura > Cordilura impudica. The sequence continues at coordinate 71,053,796 of OY821520.1, forward strand.
GCAATTTACTCAAAACAAAGGAAAAACATTAAAAATCTGTAACTCTGGGGAACAGCGAAAAATAAATACCTTTCAAATAATATACGTTTGGTTAAAATCGGGATAAAACGGTGGAACAAAATATCGGTCACAAGAAATCGCCTAGCATATTAATATTATAGATACTCAACAAAGACACTGTGTGACTAAAAAATAAGAAAAAAATATATTAATATTTACGCCTGTCACTAATTCTCTGTCTAACTAAGTTATTCTATATATTATTTTTTGTCCTTCAAAAAATGCTTCAAGTTTTATTGTATACCATTTGTTATCAAAGCTATTATTCAACGGGCCCCTTAGGCGCCTTCCTAGTATTAAGATATTGAGTGATTTTATTTCTAGAACTATTCATAACAAAACAATTTTTTGCCTATTTTTAGAGTTGGCATAGAAACAACACATGGCGAATCCACGAATGCTTATTTGGCTGCAACTAGACCTATACGCGAAGAACCCGTTGAAAAATCAGCTGGATCGCCATTGCCGCCGCCTAGTGACTCAGATTCAGACTCTAACTAAGTAAATTAGATTTAAGACAAAACTCAAGTAATAAATATATACAAATAACACACATACAGTATTTTGTTGCTTACCAGAAAAACCAAAAAAATTAAAAAATTTAAAACAATCATGTACTCGTTCATTATACCAAAAAAAAAATTAAAAGTCAATAACAAATTCATTTAACAAAGCTAACCAATTTAGAAATTAAGCTTAATATTATTATTATTATTAAAACTAAAGTTCCAAGAATATATATATAATAAATTAATTGTTGAATGTTAAACCCATAATCCTTTTTAATTTTTCCTCCATCCTCCATCTATTCTTTAAACACAAATATACATAATAATAAATTCCAAAGAAAACTAATTAAAAAATAAAACATTTTCTAAATATTTAGCTGGAAATTTTGTTTCTTAAATTAAAAAATATATATATATACATAACTATTCGGCAAAAACTGTAAATCTCCATACATATATTAGTTGACAATAACATTATAAATGTCTGTATGTCTGAAGAAGAAAACCAAAGCTATATAATTTCTATGCATATTTAACTTGATTTACAAGTGTAACACACCTTAGAAAAACAATGTTAAACAAATGTTAAAACATAGAAAATTAAATGTAGTTGGAATTTTATTCTAAATTTACATACTAACTACATTCAAACAACACTGTTGAGTTCAATCTAGTCATCGTATTTAAATAATTAAGTATAATATTGCATTATTTAAAATAAAAACATCTTAACATATTATCAAAACACTATAATAAAAAAAAAATATCAACCCATTAAAACTAAATTGAGTAAACTAAATTCAAAAAAGCAATTCATAAGATGCAATATGAAAGTTAAGAGACCTAAATAATTAAAAAAAAATAAAAACATTTATATTATATTCAACAAATACTAGACATACATATATGACAAAATGAAGAAGTAGTGGAAATTAAATTTAAAAAAAAAATTGTATTTGTAACAATTTTCTCAATAGAAAATGTAATTTTAAATATGAAAAAAAAAATCTAACAGCTGCTAAATTTCTCTCTTTTAAAACTTTATTAATTAAAAATATAAATTGCGTTTTAATGGAAAATTAAAATAATGGCCAAAATTTACAATCTTAACTCTCAAATTATGTTGCACTGTAAAACATTTTCAAATTTCAATTATGTGTAATACAGAAGAAGAAATCATATTTCCTAAAAATAGTAACTGCTCTGGCATTAAGCTCTACATCCTTGATTACATTAAGCATTATAATCATTGTTTTAGAAAGTTTCCATATAAAATTCGGTCGTGAATTTAAACCAGTGTCTAATTGGGTCTTAAACACATTTACCTAAAGTTATTTATGTATTTTACATAAATTTCAAGGAAGGAAAAAAATTTTTGAAGGGATTACCAAAGCTTATGTATTTACACTTTCATTAATATGGTATAAACAATGGAATTATACAGACTTTAGATCAGTCAAATCAATAATATTAATAGGCTAAGCGATTTCTTGTTACCGATGTTTTATTCTACCGTTTTATCCCGATTTTGACCAAGCGTAAATTATTTGAAAGGTATTTCTTTTTAGATGTTTTCCATATTTACACATTTTTAAAATTTATCCTTGATTTTGAGTAAATTGCATTTAAAGCTGCTACTAACACATACATAAAGTTATACATATGCTATGTGTGTCTTATTAAATTTGTTAATGTTCATTCACAATAATAATAAACCAAAAAAGTGTTGGTTTGTAAATTGGCTAAGTTGAAAAATAAAGTTGCCTAGAAATTGAACTCGAATTTCGAGCGCTGGAATCTGCTAGTGTTCTTAAATTGGGTCACTTAAGATTAAATTTAAGTAAAATTATTATAGGGATTTTGAATAGGCTGATACCAGTAAGACGTTAAGAAAATTCATTTTTTAATGTACTTTTAATTAAACATTTAATTTTTCAAGAAAAGGTACTTTTTTTAAATGTGTGTTTTTTTTTAGAAAAATTACCTTTTTCAGGGAAAGGCATTTTTTAGATATGTTACTTTTGGAAAAAAATGTACGTTTGGAAGAAAAGTTTCTTTTTTATGAAAAAGAAAAGTACTTTTTAAAAATGGCACTTTTTGAAGAAAAGGTACTTTTTGAAGAAAATTTACTTTTTGAAGACAAGGTACTTTTTGGAAGAAAAGATAATTTTTGAAGAAATGGAAAGGTACTTTTGAGGAAGGGATATTTTTTTTAAAAAGGTACTTTTAAAATAGGTACGTTTTAAGAAAATTTTTTTAAGGAAAGGTACTTGCTTAGAAAAGATACTTTTTTACGCAATGGTACTTTCTAAGAAGTGGTACTTTTTTAAGAAAATGTACTTTTGTAAGAAAAGGTACTTTTTTAAGAAAAGGTACTTTTTTAAGAAAAGGTACTTTTTAAGTAAAGGTATCTTTTGAAGAAAGGTTAGTGTTTTGAGAAAAGGTGCTTTTTTCAGAAAATTAAGTTCTTTAGAAGATGATTTTTTTTAAGAAATGAAAATTTTATAAGAAAAGTTACTTTTTTAAGAAAAGTTACTTTTTTAATAAAAGGTACTTTTGTAAGAAAATGTACTTTTGAAGAAAATGTTATTTCTTAAGAAAGGGTAATTTTTTAAGAATATTTACTTTTTTAAGAAAGGGTACTATTTAAGAAAATCTACTTTTTAAGAAGTGATATCATAACGTTTTAAGAAAATAACTTTTTTAAGAATATTTAAAAATGTTCTTTAAACGAAAATTATTTTTTAAAAAAAAAAGTTATTTTTTAGGGTAAGTTATTTTTTAAGAAAGAAAATTTAGTTTTTTTCCAACAGTTTTTTTTTTTTTTTTTTAATAAAAGATAATTTTTAAGAACAGGATATAATTCCGTCAGAAAAGCTACTTTTTTAAAAAGAGATACTTTTTCTCGAAAGGTACTTCTTGAAGAAACAATACTCTTTTTGAAAAGGTACTTTGTTAAGCAAATGTACTTCTTTAAGAAAATGTGCTGTTTAAGGAAAAGGTGATTTTTTAAGACAAGATAATTTTTTAAAAGCGGTTATTCTTAAAAAGGTACGTAAATAAGAAAATATACTTTTTAAGGAAAAGTTAATTTTTTAAGAAAATTATTTTTTTATAAATGGTACCTTTTTAAGTATATTCTATTTTTTTTTTCTTAAGAAAACGTGCTTTTCTTAGAGCAGGTATTTTCAATAAAACGTACTTTTTAAAGAAAATTTAGTTTTAGAAGAAAATAAACTTTTTGAAGAGAAGCTACTTTTTGCAAAAAATTAAATTTTTTAAGATATGGTAATTTTTAAAGAAAGGACATTTTTTTTAAAGAAAAGATACTTGTCTAAGAAGATGTATTTTTTAAGAGATATCATACTTTTTCAAGAATAGTAAATGTTTTAAAGAAAATTAACTTTTCTAAGAAAAGGTATTTTTTTCTTAAGAAGAGCCTTCTCCAGAAAAAGCTATTTTTTTTTTAGAGAAAGGTAACCTTTTTAAATAAATTTATTTATGTTAATAGAAATTTTATTTCTTTTAAGAAAAGTTTTTTTTTTGTTAAGAAAGGGAAAACAAATTTTTTTAAAGAAAATCTTTTTGTTAAATAAATTTTTTTTTTTTGTAAAATTTTCTTTAAAAAAAGGTCTATAAAAGGTAATTTTTAAGAATAGGTCCTTCTTTTAGGAACATTAGTTTTTTAAGAAAATCTACTTTTTTAAAAAGAGGCACTAGCGATAAAATTTTTTTGAAAAGGTACTTTGTTACGAAAAAGTACTTTTTAAGAAAATATACTTGTTTACGAAAAGGTTGTTTTTTAAAAATGGCATTTTTAAAAAAGGTGCTTTATTGACTTAAGGTACTTTTAAGGGAAAATTTACTTTTTTAAAAAAGTGGCTTTTTTTAATTAATATTATATTAGAGCTTACAAAAATTATAACTTTTATAGTTCTTATGATTATTTATGAACTTATGTGCTTTTTTTCGGAAATCTTTCCGTTAGCGATTTTATAGCGATTTCTGTCACATTCAAAATCTTCCTCATTTTGGGACAACCATTTTGTGATCTTCAACTCTCTTTTCACAAGAGCCCAATAATATATCTCCACTGGTCTAAGCTTCGAACAGTTTGGAGGATTTACCTCTCTTGGTACAAAAAACCAAGTTATTGTACCACAAAGGAAGGAGTCTTATTTTGAAATAATCCTTAATATAAATTTCGATATTCATAGAGCCGGTTGTAACAAATAGCTTGCTTCCTTTGTCACAACAGCATCTTGCTTGGCATATCAGGACCTTATTTGGAAACTTCATCCGATTTTCGGTATTAAACATATCGTCAATATTTCCTCGATCATTAGCAAGATAAAAATTATTTCCCGGAAGTTGCCAAAAATCACCCGGTACATACGTTTGATCATCCATTATGCAGCAGGAATATTTTTATTTCAATTTTCCTCCATTTTTTTTACAGCTTTCTTGTCAGTAGCTGCTGTGACTTTGTGTGTTTTCAAATTTACATTGGATTTAATTTTTAATTTTTCGCACTTGGCTAACCTGGCTACCGGGTATGTTGGGAACTCCTTTTTAATTTCTTGGCCTTACAAACATTATATGAATCTTTTTAACTTTTCGAATCAGGTTTCCTATCAATAGTCAAATCCTGCTGATACTCTCAAATAATATTAAACACAGTTTGACTGCCGACCTTTGATTCTTTGGGCAACTCTTTGTAGGACCAAGTTGGATTTTTTGCAAATATTATATAAATTTAACACGTACTTCTATTTCATTACTCATTTAATCAAATTGACAAAATTAATAGGGTTATCATTAGACATAATAACTGACATATTTTTCAAATACAGTATGATCAAAAAATTATTGAAATAATGCTTGCAAAAAAAGTTAAGAGGAAAAACATGTGTTAAGATTTATTCGATCTCACTCCTTATATAAAATTTATGTGATACTAATTATTAGTTAATACTTATGAATATGGGTAATAATTTTATAAGTAAATATTTTATTTATTTTTTAATCATACGGCGTTCCATAATCAGTGAAACTTACTACTTCTGTACAAAAATATGTTATCGACATGAAAAAAGGTTCCACGTGGTATAAAAAGACACCTTTTTATATATATATATCATAGGAACTAGTTAACCTTATACATACGCCAATAAACTATAAAATCCTATATTTACTTTAAGGACACATAACATTCCACACAATTTATTCAATTTATACATGTGCCCATTAATTTCCTAACTCACTTGTTTGAAGTTACATTTTCTTTTGAAAAAAAAAAATTATATTAAAAAGAAATTAAAACAAATTAAACAATATTTTAAGTAATGAATGAATGATATTAACCAAAGAAACCTTAACTCATAAACAAGTTACCAGCAAAAAAAATACATTGTTTCTAATTGTTCAGATTTTTAAACTATTACTTAAACAACTTTGGAAATTAAAATGTAAGTATAATTGTAATTAACTAAATGTATTGTTTAAACATAAAAAAATAAATATTTCAAACCATTTGTTATAATTACTTTAAATAAAACAATTTATGCAAAATATTCATTAATATAATTTAAATGTTATTTACTGTTAAACGAATTTAACTAAATCGTTAATTATGATTTTAATTTAATATAAAAAAAACATAAATTCATATTAAACATCTTCAAAAAACACTGACATTCAAACTTCATACTGAAACATACAAAATGTATAATTAATAAAAGTTACAAAATATTTGTATAAAAACCTAAATAAATACCTAATGATTTCTGCATGTTTTGAGTTTATGGAAAAAATAAAAATAATTAAAAAAAATTACTTAATACAAAATGAATCATATGCTATACATAAATAATATTTATGATAAAATAAAAAAGTATTGGATAAATTTAATGAAATTAATAAAAATCTATATATAAAAGATATATACATACTATACATATTATAAAAATCATAAATTAAATAAACAAACATTATAAAAAATAGTTAATTGATGAAATAAATATTACATGAACATTAAATTTACGGTTTTTTGTTTTCATATTAACAGTTGATCATGAGCACATTAATATGGAATTACCTTTAGTTTTTCGTCAGAGAATCTGAAGTAGGCAAGTTTGTATTTACCACTGACAGGCAGGCAAGGATGTTCAAAACGTTTTATTTAATGTTAATTTCATTTAAAATTTTATTTTATCATCTCAGTAAAGATTCGAATTTTGAGCTTATGTTGCACAGTTCACTAATGAGTTATAAATAAATTACTTTGCGTACTGCGTATTTCATTTCACATCAAATTTAAATTTCGTAGTGGTTTCAAATGAAACAAATAAGAGAATTATATTCGGTCTAGATGGGCTCACTGTGGAACATATTTAGAAAAGGCTGCCAAAAATCATTTTTTTTTGTGGTCACCGATTTAAAAGTTATGTTATTAATTTGAAAGTAAATACCAGTGAACCTCGGGAGCAAAAAATTGCCACTCAATTTCAACTATATCGCAACGAACAGGGTCGCACATTGGGTTGAAAAGGGTCAAAAGTGAGAATTAATTCAAAAATTGAAATGAGTATTTTGCAATAAATTTTTATACCGGGTAACAGAGTATAAAATGGGTCATCACTAACTGTCAAAATTATTGTTCTTAGTTGTTTACTTTTCTTGCAATACTCTCTCAAAGTTCAACAATTTTTTTTAATTTTGCTCGAAGTGGTAAAAAGTAAAAAAAGTTTAATTTTTTTTCATTTTTTTTTTTAAATTCTAACTTTTTTTAAATGGATGCATCAACTTCAGGTATTTGGCTGTATTATAAAAAAAAAAAAATTTTGATAAATGTTTTAGAAATATTTTTTATAATTTTTTGAAAATTGTCCTAAAAAGAGGGTATTTTTTAAAAAGAGATTGAGTTTCAACGTAATTCTAGATGAGATCGGGTAAAATTATTTACATTGTAGTAAAATATGGGATTTCTACTTGTGTATTCCAAAAAAACATTTTGCCAATACTTGCCAACGAATGTAATATTCAAGTTTTTATTAAAAGTCCCCAGTATAAAATTAAAAAAAAATGCTTGAAACACAACAGAAAAAAACTTTTTTTTAGTTTTTGTATTGTGTTTATTTTCGTAGCTGTGATTGTTATTGTTGCTGTTGTAAATGTGTAACCTAGTATTACAATAAATAAATTTAATGATCATGCACATTATAGTGGAGCGAAAAATCGAAGCTCTGAAATTAAAAAATGTTCTCGGGTAAAAAGTTTTAGAACAACATAAAAAAATTGCAGGAAACTAAAAGTGTTAAGACAGATTGCAAATAAAGTTTTCAATTTAAAAAGATGTCCTTGTATAAACTCTGATACATAACATTTAAAAAATTAGCAAGATACGCCTTGTTGCCAATATGTCAACTATCTGAGGAAGCTCAAGAAGCTAGAAATAAAGATTTTAAAAATTACAGAGAACACTATTCTCGTAAATGCAGTCGGGAGAAGTCAAATGAAGATATATTCAATAGGTTACCTCTTAGTTCGGATCCTTTAATTACCACTAAAAGCAAAAATTATGCCAAAAAAATATATAATATACCACAGATGGCACTAGATTTATTAATTTTGCCCAAGATTTCTGATGAAGAAGAGATTAATGAAGATATTGATGATGATAATTATGAAGATGCTGATTATATTTATAAAGGTGATGATAATACGGAGGATCCTTGATTTTAATTGTATATATATATATATAAATATATATATATAAATAAAATAAAAAATAAACAATAACAATAAATGCATACAAAATTTTCAATTATAAATGTAGCAATATATTCAATATTAATTGAATTAATTTTTTTAAAATTTTTTTTTATTTTTCTGAAATGGTTGTTTGTTTTGTGCTTATAATTATTCATAAATGAAAACATAATATTATTTTATAATGTGAGTTTTTTTGAGTTAAATTTGTGGAATTGTGGAATTTGGAAAATAAAATCAGATTTTAAAATTCACTTGTTATAATATAAATACATATTAAATATTTATTCCTTTTTTATTTTTAAACAAAAATATATTTTTTCCAAAAGCACATTAACTAAGTTCTAACTTGTAATTTCATTTACTAATTTATCGCTTTTTATTCCAAAGTTACAGCGAAATTTGTAAGAAAAGATCATTTTTTCCAAAACACAAAAAAGCTCCTAACGGGTTAAAACAAATTTTTTTCCACTTTTTTTTTTAAATGGTGGGTTTTTATGCATTAATGAATATCCATTAAAAAAAATTAACAATATTTTGAAATTACGTCTTCCCTGAATTAATCCTCACTTTTCATGCTTTTCAACCCACTGTGGGTCTTCGAAAATGTACTTTCTCAGTATTTTGCTAAAATTAAAAATTTCTTTGTAAATTTTAATTTTTAAATGACTGTAACTTTTTTGTTTTAACAGATTTTAAAGTAAAATAAATTTTGTATAATTTTGCAACTTCTAAGTTATTAGTGATACAAATAAAGGGTCCGCCAAATAACTTTTTTTTTTTTGAAAATGCTATAAAAAAAAAACTACTGAATATTATCTCAAATTTCTTTTTTTATTTGAAAGTACAATCCTTCCGGTTAATAACGGAAAATAATTTCATTCAAATGGCTGCCTCGGTTGGCCTTGCAGTAGCCTACACGATCGGTCCAATTTTTAAACACATTATCGATTGTGTGCAGCTGTATTTCACCAATGGCTTCACGAATATTGTCCTTTAAAGCGTCAATTGTCTCTGGCTTGTTGGCGTAACACTTATCTTTGAGGGCACCCCACAAATAATAGTCCAACGGTGTCAAATCGCAGCTCCGAGGTGGCCATCAGCTCTGCGGCTGATAATGCGATCTTCAAAAACAGGGCGCAAAACATCGAGTATAGCTTCGGCTGTGTGGCACGTAGCGCCGTCCTGTTGAAACCAAATGTTGGCAATATCTTCCTCTTCAATTTTTGTGAACAAAAATTCGTTCAACATGGCCCGATAACGATCGACATTGACTGTAACGGCCACTCCTTGCTCATTTTCGAAGAAAAATGGCCCAATTATGCCTCTGGACCAAAATCCGCACCAAACAGTGACTAGTTTTGGGTGTATCGGCTTTTCTGTTCCCCAAATGCAACAATTTTGCTTGTTTACATACCCGCCAAGATCAAAATGAGCTTCATCTGAAAAGATGATTTTTTTTTTTTTGGCAAAATCGGCATCTTTTGTAAGTCGATCGCAAGCCCACTTAGCGAAGCTAAAACGCATTGGATGGTCAGTTGGCTTCAACTCCTGAACCAACTGGACTTTGTGTGGCGTCATACCAAGTCTTTCTGCACATTAATTTAAACGATAAAAGGGAAGTTGTATTAACACCTGAAAATATTGTGGATGAAATGTTAAATTCACTCTTGGAAGTGGTGTCACACATTTATTTGTCGCATCATAAAAGATAGATGTTACAGAACTCGGAACTGCTTATCAACTTGTAGGATGGGGACTAGTATAAATACAAATCTGATGATAAAACTGTTAGATAACCATCCGTCCTGATGAAATGCTAATAGGGTATAAGAAATGGTAATGAATACACAACTTCTAAGGCACATATATGTAATATTTGAACACAAATGTACTATAATTTAGGCGATTATAGTCAAGGATACATGATTTTGAAGATATTTTTTTTACCAAATCTTTTTTGTTTTCTGCAAATAAAGGCTTTATGAAAAACGTAAAAAATAATAATATTTAGTACCTAATGCATGTAGTAAATAATTTTTTGAATTATCGCAAACCGTTTAGAAAAGAAAAAACCGAAGTCGTCGTTTTGAAACGGGTTCAAATATGAAAATTTTTTCTTCTTTTTCTTCAAACTTTGATAATAAAACTATAACTTTTGACAAACTTTGATGTCATATGCTACAATAATGGTTGTTAGCGCATTTTTGAAAATTTTTGGATATACATCGCACGATCAGCATTTTTCGAAATAGGTCACGTTGATTTATTTATGTTCTGAAGTTTCGGCTTTTAAATTTCGTAAATTTTCTGGCGTATAACTTATTTTTATGGCAACCCTACAAGAAAAAGCCATGCAATATTTTAGGAAAAGTCTGAGTATTCTATAGAACTGTTTCGTCCAAGTCATGTTTTTGGAACAATTACATTGAGATAATCCGTCCCGTGGGAAATAGAATTCACCATTCTTGGAGTCGAGTCCAGTAATTGGAATATTTTTCAACCATTTTTTTAAAACTTCCTTATATACGCTAAGATTCCGAAAATAAAATTGATCCTCACATTTTCAAGAGAGTATAATCTGTTGATAAAAATTTATTTTGGTATTAGGCAAAGAAATTAGTCCTGCTTCAATGGGAGTTAGAGAAATGCATGTAAGTATTAAGAAATAATTAAACAACTATAGCTGTTATAGCATAACTCTGGAAGCGGTGATACAGGAAACAGATGTTAAAAATATTTCTGGGCATACTGCATATATTATGTTTCTTTGAACCGGAACTAGTTATAGAGCGGGTTAACAAAAATTCGATTTTAAATAAAATTAGATCGAATATATATTCGAATAAATCAATCTCAGGGTCTTTAAGTTGCAATTAATTGGTCTTAAACTGCAAAAAATATTTGGAAGCGTAAAGAAAATTAAGGAAGGAAATAAAATTATAATGTGATTTTTGGCGGAACATTTAGAGCAGGAACCAACACTTAGCCATCTAGATTAAGATGCCACTTAAACTGCTAAATCGCTAGTCTTAGATTTTATTAATATTTAATAGTGGATCTTTTATGAAATAAGTAGATCTTTTTAGAGAATCGCAATACTCAAAAGAAATGGATGCATAAGCTGGAAAAACTATTATTTTGACAAAAGCAATCTGAACAATCTGATGAGAAGAGCTGATACTATGTTATCGCCTAATTTCCCATATAAATAAATTCCAATTTATTTAAACAAAAAAAAAAAAAACAAGTAAGAAAATTATAGTCGGTCTTGACCGACCGACCGACTCTATACCATGCGTTTAGAGACCCTATCTCTCAGGCCCAACTTACTAGATATAGAAAATAAGCATAAACCAAATTTGAGTGGGATTTTTATTAATTTTTTTTGGCTGCAGATATGAAAAAGTTCATATCGGATGCTATATCTATATGGGGACTAGGCCCAAAAATGGACCGATCCTGACCATATCTGGTAAAGTCTCTTGTATTTTGCAAAAATATATACAAGCAAAATTTGAAAAGAATCCGTGTAATATTTTTCTTTTTTGATAGATTTAAATGAAGATCGGGAAGCAGCTCTATAAGGGGCCTATGACTAAGAGTTGTCCCATAGGGATCATTTTTGTACTACTGATTAATGGATGTAATAAACACATACAAACCCAATTTGAGTAAGATCTATACGATAATTTGGATCTTATGGCAATTTATGTTGATTTCATAGGGGTCATTTGTATGGGGGCTAGGCCTGAACATGGAGCGATTCTCAGCAATTTCAACAGCGTTCATCCCATGGCCGATAGAAGCTTATATACCAAATTATATCAAAATATATTCATATTTGCGACCTGCAGTTTGATTAAAAGCTTTACATGGACACACAGACGGACGGACGGACGGACGGACGGACGGACGGCCGGAAATCGTTAAATCGAATCAGATAGTGATTCTGATTCGATCGGTATTATAAAAGATGGTTCTAGGTCAAATATTTTTGGTAGTTACAAACAGCAGCACAAAGTCATTATACCCAAACCACATAGTGGTATAGGGTATAAATATTTTTAAAATGTAAATTTAAGGACATTTATTTAATTTGCTTATTAATAATAATTTCGTTTGTCTCAAAAATCAAAATTTGAGTGCGTTTTATCTTACATATATACATATATACATATATATATGTCTTATATATAAAAATGGAGTTTTGTATGTTTTTGTTTGTACGTTTTTTTGTTTGTGGTTTATAGGAGACTACACCACTGGACCGATCTTCTTGATATTTTTGCAGTAGGTAGCTGCCTATCCGGAAGGAATAATAGGCTATATATTTTTGGATTTTTTAAGTGGGCGTGACAACACCCATATAAAGTGAATTTTTAACATCTAATTTTAACATGTACATATTAAACTAATTTGAAGAGTTGTGAAAAAAAAAATGGGCGGGATCCGGCCACCATATAAAGTAAATATTTAATGGCATATATCTAGAATACTGTAATAGATAAAGTCTTGGGCCTTAGTGTGAGTTTATAAGTTATTAATGTGCTTAGTTGTCCAAAAAATGGGTGGGATCGGACCAATGGACGTGCCACCTACTTTACAAAAAATACGAAGTACTATGAAAATTATAGTCTTTAAACTTTTGACAAGTACATTAATTACCAAGTAGTCGTGGGCACTATGAGCAGAAACGCCAAAATCAAAAATTGCCAAAAACCGAAAATTTCGAATAACAAAAATTAGCCAGATTCAAAAATCGCAAAAAACAAAAATCGACAAAATCAAAAATCACAAAATAAGCAAAATCGTCAAAGTCAAAAATCGGCTAAACCAAAAGTCGCGAATAAGAAAAATCGCCAAAAGCGAAAATCGCGAATAACAAAAATCGCCAAAATCAAAAATCGCAAAAAATAAAAATCGCTAAAGCTAAAAATCGTCAAAACCGAACATCGTTAAAATCAAAAATCGCCAAAAACAAAAATCACAAAAAGAAAAACCGCCAAAGTCATAAATTACCAAAATGGAAAAACGTAAATAACAAAAATCGCCAGAATCAAAAATTGCCAAAACTGAAAACGCGAATTACAAAAATCAAAGAATAAGCAAAAAACACTAAAATCAAAAATCGTTAAAACCGAAAATCGCGTATAACAAAAATCGTTGAAATCAAAAAACGCCAAATTCAAAAATTGCAAAAAAAGTCAAAAATCGACAAAATCTAAAAACGCAAAAACAAAAATCGACAAAATCAAAAATCGCTTAATATGATATAAATAAAACAGTTTTCCACAAAATGTGTTCCCATTTTTTACTTCGATGTGTGTAGCGACGCGCATCGGGTTGCAGCTATATATACATATATATATATATATATATTATACATATTTATGGAATATCCTTATTTTGAAATTCTTAATTCTTATGATACTTCTTTAGCTGTTTTAAACTTATAATTTTTTTTTTATTACAATATAGTTTTCTTTATACTTATATGTATGTTCGTGTATTGTGTAGAAAGTTAAACACTTAAAATTCTCTTACATGATACTTATATAACATCCATACATATGAGCAATATGAAAGACCCGTACGCTACATTGTACTCTGACCCACACTCATATACTCGTATAGTCTACAACAAGTTAAAGAAAGTCAAGTTAAAAGGCCACAAATAGAATTGTTAAAACAAAACTGTATAAATATATATTGTTCACACACAGAAACATACCTACATACACAAGTACGTATGAAATGAAGTAATGCGAAGTGGTGGCATTACATATGAATCTGGGATAAAAATAAGCAATAAGAATACCATTTTTCATAAGGACTTTAAACAAAGGACTTTGTGTATTTCGTATTTAACAGAATGCTCGACTTACAAACGCTTGCAGTTTGTTATATTTTAAATCTTATATATGCAGTGTACTGTATATAGAAAAAAAATGACAACTTTAAAGCCTGGGATAGACAACAAGATGAGCTATAGTGAGTTGATTTACAAAATTATAGTAATAAAATATCAAAATGCATAGATTTTAGAATATGTAAGTGACCTCGTTCAATATGGTCATGATTTGAAAATTTTTGTAGCTTAAAAAATTGGCAAATAATTAATGATAATCTCAATTGAGTTATATACCTTTTATTATACCGATGGACTTAGAATCACTTTCGGAGTGGTGTATCGTGACGCAGTCCGAATACTTATAGCAACTGATCAAGCATTGAAACACGACGTGGGCGATTTTGTGATGAATGCAACTTTCAATCCGCCGATGAATATGAAACTGGTAAACAAATTCAAAATTCATTTAAAATCACAGAAATAACTGTTCACTGGGACAGTAAAATTTTGCCTTTGCTGATAGGTAAAGAACACGTCGATGGTCTGCCTGTAGTTATATCTGGAACTGAGCAGTTACCTGGGATTCCAGAAATTAGTGCAGGCACGAAATGGCTATGGTCTGGCCATCTGTAATAAGCTGGAAGGATGGGACCTCAAAGACCACTTTGCTGCGATATCACAGCATCCAACTTAAAATGAATAAATGGTGCATACGTACTTTTAGAGGAAACATTAGATAAAGATCTCATATATTTTCCGTATCGTCATCACATATATGAACTACTTTAACGGAGCGTGTATGATGAAAAAATGCAAAAGTCACACTGTTTCATAGATTTAGAGATGGCTGGATTAAATTAAATAAAAATAATATTAAATCTGGAGTTGAGGATCAGTACGAAAAAAATATACTTGGTAATACAACAGAGATAATTGAGTTTGCATTAATTTTTTTTTTAACGTTTATTAACACATATTCTTTATTAATTCTTAACTATAATAATCAATAGTGAACAATAATAATTTTTTTTTTTTTTAACGAGTTTGCATTAAATAAAATAAAAGAATAGCAACAACGGAACGATTACAAGGAACTTCTTCAATTGGCTATAGTTTTTCTTAGAGCGGCTATTCCAAAGTTTACTTTTTGAATGCCAGGAGCCTTTCATCATGACCGCTGGATGTCCAAGGCAGTGTCTAGTTTAAAAATATTTTTATTTTGGGAAGAGTTTATTTTGACTGACTCTGAGAAGAATAGGATTAGAGACATACTTATTTATACCATTTACCACTATGTGGTCAGGGTATAATGACTTTGTGCTGATGTTTGTAACTACCAAAAATATTTGACCTAGACACATCTTTTATTACACCGATCACTTTCATTACAGAATC
Source organism: Cordilura impudica (assembly GCA_963682025.1). NCBI lineage: Eukaryota > Metazoa > Arthropoda > Insecta > Diptera > Scathophagidae > Cordilura > Cordilura impudica. The sequence goes on from OY821520.1 coordinate 71,069,384, forward strand.
ACTTTCTGAGTCGATTTAGCGATGACCGTCCCCCCGCCTGTCCGTCCGTCTGTGCGTCCATGTAAACCTTGTAATCAAATTACAGGTCGCAAATATGAATATATTTTGTTGAAATTTAGTATATACGATTCTATCGTCCATGGAATGAACGCCATTTAGATTACTGGAAATCGGCTCATGTTCAGTCCTAGTCCTCATATAAGATCGACTTAAATTATCATAATATTAAAAATATCATAAATATCTCGGTCAAATTAAGTTTGCGTATGTTTATTACATCCATTTATTACTAGCACAAAAATAAACCCTATAGGTAATTCTTAGTCATAGCCCCCATATGAAGTTAATCTCGATCTTCACTTAAATCTATCAAAAAACAAAAATATTGCACAGATTTTCTTCAAAATTTGGTCAAATCGGTCCATTTTTCGACTTAGTCATCATATAAATATAGCATCCGATGTGAACTTTTTCATAACCGAAGGCAAGGAAATTAATAACAACTAGCAGATTCCAGCGCTCAAAATTCGAATGCAAATTCTAGGAAATTTTATTTTTTCATTTAATAAGTTATGCTCATAATTCAACTTATTTCAAATGAAGAAAACAAACTCAACACATTAACACAAACACATTAGCAAATTTAATAAACATACACATAACATTGTATAATTTTATGTATGTGTTAGTAGCAACTTTAAACGGTCATAACTCCAAAAAAATGTTCCAGACGATGCAAATTTGTAAATCTTGAAAACAGCTAAAAAGAATTACCTTTCAAATGATAAATTGTTTGTCAAAATCGGGGTAAAACTGTGAAACATACATCGTTCACAAGAAATCGCCTTGCCTATTAATATTATGGATGCCACTCAAATTTGGTTTCTGCTTATTTTATTTTAGGTGGACATAAGAGAAAGGGCCTCTAAACGCATGGTAGAGGGTCGGTCTAGACTGACTATAATTTTCTTGCTTGTTTTATATTCAAGATACATTTAAAAGTTTGGATAAATGCACCAGCTGCTGCCGAAGTTCCTTTTCAAATTTGACTTTATTAAAAACTTAAGTGATTATATATTAATTGATGATCATATAAGTCGAAAATTCTGTAATCATCCATGTAATTATTCAGGGCATATATCACCAGAATCTGCAGCGCTGGCTTTTTTCGATGATCAAATTTCTTATAAAACTAAAGCACTTATGGCAGCATTTTTAAATCAACCCAATGAAAGTGGGAATAAAATCATAATTCTTTCTCATCACAAAGCCAGTACATCGATAAAAATTTTATGATTCTATTTCGCAACAAACTTTAAAATTTTTCAAAAGATTTCCTATTCCAACGGATTTTCTAAAGAAAGAAGTATGACACTTTGTACAATATTAGTTTGGGCATAATAAGTATACCGAAAGTTATTAATAACTCTGCAGAACGGGCAGTCAAACTAATGGAAGGCTTTAATCAAATCTTGTCATGAGATGAAGAAGAGAAGCAACTATTAATACAAATTGTTGAAGATTGTAGAAAAAATATCTTAATACAACCAAATTAACTCCATTAAATTAATATTAAATCTTATATTAAATAGAGTACAGAAATCCAAATATGTATTATAGAGTGTACGTGGGGCTTTTTTGGTCAATTTTATTAAATGTAAAATAAAAATTCTATATTTCATTATTTTCCGACGTTTCGTTGAGTTTTTGTCAACATCTTCAGGGGCATTTTATTTTGAATATGAATTTTGAACTTATAACATTAATAAAAAATTATTGGTGTATTTTGACATCACAAATTGATTGATTTTAAAACACAGTATATATAAATAAACAAATAAGTAAACTATTGAAAAACTAAATACTAAAACATTTATATTACAGAATCTAACTCTAGTATCACAGTGCAAACGAATAAAAAAAAAATAATAATTGTGAAAATTTTATTTAAATATGAGCTATGTATTAAAAAAAAAAAAAAATACATTTAAATACAACTTCTGAACTTCAATATAATTAAAAAAGATAATAAATATAAGGTGGTCTTAAAAAGATATTTTTTAGAAAATAGTTTTTTTCTGAAACTTCAATAGTGTCCTATGAAATTGTTATGGGGAAGGTTTCACAGTAGTATAAAGTTTTAGTAATTGTAAAAAAATTGGGGAATATCCCAAAAAAAGTATAATCACTTAAAAAGTTTATATGTTATAATAATTTTGCTGAAAATATATTTGCTTGCTGCAAATACATAAAACAAAATTAACATTTGCATAGTTTTTTTTATAAATTTATCGTATTTCAACAATTTGAGTACGAATGAGCCATGCCTTGCCGTTGTCCGATCGCACTAATTTTTCGGACACTATATTATTTCACTAAGGAGAACATTTCTAGCAGGAGCTACGATCCTAAAAATTTTGGCCCATATAAGCAAAGCGCATCATAATGTTCATTATCAAATTATCCCTTTCATGTTAGACCCATTATAATTTTTGTTCTTCAATTAAAATAACTTCTAACTTCATTAACGCAGACCTAAGAAATGGTGACTTTTATTTTCCCATTTTAGGTTTTTGCACTGAATTTAGTCAAATTATGTACCAAAAATACTACTAATTTTTACTAAGACTTACAATACCAAATATATACTATATACATATGTTCACGATTATACCTATTTTTGTAACTTGACAAATTGGCAACAAATATATAACAATCTGAAATAGGGTTATCTACAATTAGGTTAGGTTAATGAATTTTCCCTTTCGCCCAAGACCCATTATAAAAATCTTACTACAAAAATTTGATTTATATTTGAGATTTTAGTTTTCTCACTGAGATCTGAAGGTGGTAACTCATAGAATTCGAATTTAACAGCAGAAAATTTCATTAGAAATTCCCCTTTTTTGATAAATTTTAAGAATATTATTGTAAGTTTAAGTAATTTTATAGTAAGAATTTATACAATTTATTATTTCGTTACCGTTCACCATTTACCATTTGACTTTACTAAACATGTGTATAATTGACTATGAACATTATTCTAAGTTGTTTCATGTTTAAACTCTATTTGTTGTAACAAAGACGGTACAAAGACTCCATTGAAAATATATTTTCACCTTTTATTGTTTATTGAGTTTTTGAGTTTTCATTTTGCACTTATTTACGAAAGCAAATGTTTTAACAAAAACAAATATTTCAGTGATATGTTAAATATTTCAGATATTCATTTAACTAGCTATCAAAACTATTTAATAAGGCACTTTAGTAATCTTATTAATCAATATTTTAAAGAATAATTTTTATTATTCAAGAAAATAAACATTTCTTTAAGGCAACAAAACACACTGTAGCTGTCGAAAATTAGTTTTTATATACGTTTTTGGTATTTTTTTAAGGCGACATCTGGCTGTCATAATAATAACTTCTTTTTAGTTATCGCATTGCCAGATCAATTGGTTTGTGACTTCGTTAAATTATAATATACATATCGCACCTGTACCGCTAAAGTGAGTCAACTCAAAATTTACAAATTTTCAGTAAACGGTTTTTTAATATTTACTATAAAATTTAAAAACAGTTGTTTCATTGTAAAGAATTGCGAATAATAAGTATACAACAATAGCGGTAGTAGCGATTTTTTCAGTGATCATCAAAAATAGCAGCTTTTTTGGGTGCAACTCAAAATATGTCTATGTGGACTATAAAGAAGCTACTCTTATAACACAAAGAGTGTTACAACTGTATTCTTTTTACGAAAGACTTGAAAAACCGATTTAAGATTTTTACAGTGGATAGATATGACCACTGTGTATCGTTTTCTTGCAAAAAGTGAAAATTGAAAAATTTTGAGTTAACTCAAAAATAGCAGCTTTTTTGGGTGCAACTCAAAATATGTCTATGTGGACTATAAAGAAGCTACTCTTATAACACAAAGAGTGTTACAACTGTATTCTTTTTACGAAAGACTTGAAAACCCGATTTAAGATTTTTACAGTGGATAGATTTGACCACTGTGTATCGTTTTCTTGCAAAAAGTGAAAATTGAAAAATTTTGAGTTAACTCACTTTAGAGGTGCAGGTGCGATATATGTTTTTAAATATTCTACTATTTATATGTTTATATTTGGCTGAATTTGGAAACAAATATAACCAATTAGAGAGTCGAAATATTTCTAATTATTACAAACGAAATAACAAACTTAACCCTTTCACGACTGATCCTAAAATGTTGGAAAATTTTTATTTTTTTTTGTGAATTCGTACTTAACGACCCAACAAAAGTAAACATAAGTGTCGTCCAAAATATTGTTTTTTAAAATACCTTCAAGGAAAAAAATCCATGGGACATAATTATCCCATTGGTCGTCAACGGTCAAAATTAGCAACAAATTTACTCCGTTCAAAGGAAGTTACAGATTTTTGTTTTTATTTTTTTACATAAATAACTGTAGCTTTGGTTTTGTATTTGTTGTAAATTTTTAAATATAGATCACAGAGAATCGATTACTACTTTTTTAGTTTGGAAAGGAAAATCGTTCCTTTTTGTTTCACAAAAAACTATAATTGCTTCGAAGATTACCATAATTGATTTTGTATTTTTGAGATATATAAGTCTTATCATTTATAGTTTAATCAATTGTTGATTTAATATTATGAATTTTTTTTAATTTAATAAAAATATAAAACTATAATACATATTTTTTACCATTGACGACCAATCGGACATATACATATGTCCCGTACTGAATTTTGCTGAAAAATAAACTGATTTCAAATATTTTGGTTGTATCAAAATTTTAATGTTTTCGGTTCAATAACGTCCGAATTAATGACATCCAAATATGATGTAAAAAAGAACACATTTCAGACTTTGGGGTCACCGTCTTAGGTCCTGAGAATACATGTGCCAACATCTTTGGTATAGTCTGAAAGCTAAAACTATCTTCTATCGACTCAACTCAGCTTTAAAAAAATCGGTTGGAAAATGTAGAAAATATAATGCCGTTTTCTTTTCTGACAAAAAATGTCGCCCTTTTTTTGCCCTCTTTTGGAAAAGTGTATTTTTTTATATATTCTGAATTAAGAGCAACCTTGTATTATATATCAATCGAAATGGGACATATATATCTTATTGGTCATGAAAGGGTTAAGGTGATGACATTTTAAATAGCTCTTTTACGAACGAACCTTAAGTTGTGCAACAATTTGTTATTTGTTAGTTAGTTTTTAATAGAAAAAGAGAGGTTATATTTTTAAAAAGTGTTAAAGTTAGATCAATTGTACTAACTAGCAGATTCCAGCGCTCGAAATTCGAGTGCAATTTCTAGGCAGCATAATTTTTCAACTTAGCCAATTCAAAACCCAACACTTTTATGGTTTATTATCATTGTGAATGAAGATAACAAACTCATTAACAAACACATTAACAAATTTAATAAAACACACATAGCATATGCATAATTTTATGCATGAATTAGTATCAACTTTAAAGGCAATTTACTCAAAATAAAGAAAAAAATAAAAATCTGTAAATCTGGTGAACAGCTAAGAAGAAATACTTTTCAGATAATATACGTTTGGTCAAAATCGGGATAAAACGGTAGAACAAAACATTGGTCACAAGGAATCGCCTAGCCTATTAATATTGTAGATAAAGCCGGCATATAAATAGCACAAGTGAAAATATTCTACATAATAATCTAACCCATAAAAACAAAGCTTTTATTGAAACTCTTTCTTTCCTTACGCATATGAGTCTCTCCGTGACTGTGCGTGACTTCGCGTGACGATTTTAAACATAATATTTGTTGACAACGAGTCTGTGGACCAAGTTTCATATTGATTGGATAAGGAGAAATGGGGCTTAAATCACTCCGTGACTGTGAGTGACTACCCCAAAATTAAACTGTGTGACAACAAGACTATGGGCAAAGTTTCAGATCATTTTCAAATTCTGAGTTTCGAAGATATGTCCTTGAATATCTGAAAGACAAGCTGCCGTACACCGAAATAGCACACAAAATGAATTGTTTTAGTGTACAGTACGAGAGGGTAAAATTTACCACCATCTCCATAGTTCAAGGTAAAAAAGGCGTAGAAAGACGACCGAGAAAACCGACCATGCTATTGTTCGAATGTGTAAGGCGGATCCCTTTTTGACTGCACCCAGAATTAAGGAACAAATCCAGGAAAAAATTTTACATTAATTTTTCTGGCGTATTGCCAGTAAAAACCCACGAGTGTCTAAAAAAAAACAGAGCGAAACTTTAAAATTTGCTTAGGATCATTAAAAAAAACTGAAATAAATCAAAGTTCAATCGCTTCGGATCAGATGGAAAAGGGAATGTGAGACGTAATCCAAGCACAGAATTTGATCCCATACACACAATAAAAACGGTAAAACATTAATCTGGGGAAGCTCTTCCTGATAAGGAGTGAGTCCATTTATATGTATAGAGGGCACTATGAATCAATTCGTATACATAGTCATTTTTGTAGACATTATGATGCCTTATGTAGAGGAAGAAATGTCTCTTAAATGGAAGATGGTACAAGATAATGATCCTAAACATAGCTCAAAGTCTGTACAAAAATGGTTCATTAGCAAAAATGGCTAGATCTTGTTCTCGGCCTATACCTGGATTTAAAACCGATCGATAACATGTGGAGCGTTAAAAATAAAAGTTATACAAAAAATTAACTAATTAACTGAGTTCCACTGTTTTTTTAAGGAAATAAATGGATTTTTATGTTTAATAATGTGTGCTGTTTCATTTGTCAATCAAATGGATAAGATTCTGAAAAAATTAATAAAAAAAAACAAGTAAGAGTGTTTCATTCGGCTGTGCCAAATCTTTGATACCCTCCACCTCGGTTTGAGTATTGATAATAAATGTAAACAAAATATTGGAAAAATATGCATGCGTTTTCTATATGCATGCGTTTCCGGTTATATGACATAACTTCTCGTTTAATTTAGTTTTTGCTAATTAAATATTTCGCCCTAACCTCCATTGCAAAGGTAATGGTTGTGTAGGATGGCTATATGCATTAAATGGCTGTATAGTTTCTTTTAATTGGCCAAATATTTCTTCATTGTGGCCATATAGGTCGGATGGAGTAACAAAATAATAACCAAAAAAAAAAGCTCTCTCAACTTCTTTATTAAAATATTGCCATATATTGAAAACATAGAGAATAAATTTATAATAATAATAAATAATCAAATTAGGGATGCCAAACGCAAAAAACCAAATGTCCCAAACATTTTAAATAAAATAATTTGTTATCTTTATGCAATTTTGTATTTATGTGAATAATAATGCTTTAGTAATTATAAACAATTTTTAAAAATTAGATGTAATCGCAATCAGATATTTTGTAGGTAAAGCAGAATATAAGTTCTATATAACTATGTAAAGCAAAAAACTCATTGATGAACTCGGTAACTCTATTTTATAAAGACAACAAAAAGTTAACATGCCAAACTTATGTTCATATTTGTAAAAGAATAATGGAAAAACCTATGAAATAAAAGACCAGCCCGTGTATACTCTTAACATTGTTCTGTATGATATCTAGTTGAAAATATTGACATTCATGTTAAAATAGAAATAACTATTGCAAAGCTTATTAGAACAAAATTGTGGCGCCATCTACTGTGGCATAGTCACGCTGAGCAAAATGAAGTGACAATCTGTTAATGCAAAAGAAATGTATTTTCCCCACAACAAAATATTGCAGAATTTTATGTAAATAAAATAATATACCGATTTATTTCTAAGATGCAGTTATTATGGATATACATACATAGAATATATGTATATTTTTTGTATTATTTAATATGTGTATGTATGTATGTATATGTAAATATTACACACAAAAAATACAACATCAAACGTTATTTTTGTGTTTCTCTCTTTAAATAAATTAATACATAAACATTTTTTTTTTTCCTAAATTTACATTGTTTTTTTTTATTAACAACTAGGTATTTTAGCATTATTTGCTTTAGATGTTGGTGAATTTTTACCCCTTTATATTAACTCGTAGTGTCTGCTTGTCGAAAAAATTTTGGATCGATTTTAACCCCTTTACCGTGACCCAATCGATCTCAAACTTTGCAGGCAGGCTCGTATCAATGACAGAAATGATCTAACAAATTTTTTTAGTGATGCCAAAACAATGGAAACTTTTAAATTTTTCTACCAGAGTTGATAAAAAAAATTTACAAAGGGTTTGTTTTTATTATATTATTACCACAACGACCACAAAAACAACAAGTCCAGCTATGACAACAATGCAACATTTAGAATAACAACAAGAACAATATAGAAACATCATGTTTTTTAATTTTTTTTTAATTTTTCAGAGATTTCCCTGGACCTGTTCCACCGATTTAATTGATTTTTGAAACAGAAATCTTTCCATGAATTTGGTGAATCATTCTCAATAAAAAAGACCACCCTAGCTGTCCTATTGAGGGCGTGATCGTGACAAGAACAACATAGAAAATTATATTTTTTCAAGACTTTTTTTAGTTCTTCATTCAAATCTCGGGCCGTAATCGACCGATTTAGACGATTTTAAATAGCAAACTTTTTAGGATGTTAATGAATCATTTTTTATGTCAACGAGCACCCTTGCTGCCAGATTGATGCCGTCATCGTGATTTCCACAGACGGTCAGGCGGACAGACGGACAGGCGGACAGACGGACATCGCTATATCAACTCCGGTTGTTATAAGGATCACAAATATATATTTTATGGGGTCAAAAAAATTTTTTTTCTAATTATTACAAACGGAATGACAAACTTATATATACCCTCTTTACACTGGAGTGGAGGGTAAAATAATGTGAGTCTGATCACAGGGGAGATGTGTAAACATCTATTAATTAAAGATTTTTTATGGCACTTTTTTTAAATTAAACAGAAAGCATCATCTATATATCACTTATAGCAAACTATTACAGGGGCTATGCTAATATAAAAAATATTTGCTACTATTTAATATTTCAACTGGTTAATTTTTATTGTTATCATGTTTCATTTTTCGTTTTCATTTTTCATTTTTTATTTTCATTTTTCGTTTTTAATTTTTCAGTTTTCATTTTTCAGTTTTCATTTTTAATTTTTAATTTTTAATTTTTAATTTTTGATTTTTGATTTTTCATTATTAATTTATCAATTTTGATTTTTCATTTATCAATTTTCATTTTTCAAAACGTGTTTATAATGCTATTCGCTTCCTCATTTTATATCCAGAAAGAAATTGTGCTTTCATTTTAACTCCTAAACTTTTCACCAATACAGTCATATCTCACGCCGTTTTTGTCTTACTTCTTACGTAAGATGTAAGAAATAGATTTTTACCCCCCTGCGCGTATAGATGTTTACACATCAAAACTCAAAGAAAATTTAAAAGCATTATGGTTTCAATTGATAAATTTTACAAAAATGTAAAAGGGTCTAGAATATAGTGAAAAGCAAAAACAAAACAGATTAAGTGTGTTCATGTTTCTATTTGTGAAATGTTCGTCAAATTTCTAAAATTATTGGTAATTTTTAAGGCGGAAAGAATATTTATGGACAGTGGAATTTATACAAAAACTTAAGATTTCATTCAATATTTTGGAAAATCGTTAATATTGTAAAATTTAATGGTATATTGTATAATTTTCAAATCAAAATGAACAACATTTTTTAGGTAATAGTTTGAAACTAATTGTGCAAAACTATAATAAATAAGTGTTCCAATTTGCCCATCTCTGCTTAAATCTGTATTTGTGGTTTTTATAAGTATATTTTTGTATATAATATGGTATTATGAGTATAATTTTCATATATATATACATATACATACATATGTATATGAAAAATAATTTTTTTGTTTCCATTATGCTGAAAAAGCTAAATAGCATTTACAAAAATTGAAATTTCTAAACGCATTTTAAACAACAACAAAAAAAAAAAGCTGTTCTATTGATAAATTGTTTAAAGTTTGGCGTAGACTTGTTATACAATCCTGCATACACATGTACCTTGACTACTTCTGAATACGATTCCACTGGTGTCCATTGAAATGAAATATTTGAGTTTAGCTCAAGTTTTATTATTTAGAATTTATTTGACTTTTTGTTAACGAAATATGACAAGATTCATTGTTTTATTTTTTATTGCTCTAAGTGAACCAGCCACCCACTCACTACCCTGTCACAATTCAACAAATGTATTTTCCATGTAGATGATCCACGTTTTGGTGTTCTTAAAATGCAACCGCTTGCTTTTTTTAAGTAGAGGGTTACCCATACTTATACTTAAATGGCTGTAGCGCATTGTATTGTAATAAAATGCAATACTTGCCCCACATACACTTTTCTATCACTGTATGACTTTTGAGTAAGGAAATAAACTAAAGGTTTAAAAAAGAACTCAGGGATTTTTTGAATGTGGTAATTTGAAGCACTTTTTTGTACTTTTTTTCCCCTGATAAAGTTAAACTTTTCGTAAGCTTGTCTGAAGTTGAAATGAATTAGGGTTTTGAAAAAAATTGTCAATCAAGTGGATTGTTTGCTAATATTAAAGCCGGTAAAATATTTCTTTAAAACGAATTAGTTGTATAAATAAAGTTCCTTTAAATATAAAGCTTATATTTATTTATTTATTAAAAACAGTTTGGATTTTCTATTCAAATTATACGGATCATATGTGTACATATGTGTGTATTGTATACATAGATTACACACGTAATTTGAATGTTAAAGGAATAATGTGCGTATAAGTATGTAGTGTAGGGATTTGAATGAGGATTTACCATTGGATTTGTTCATTTTGACTTTAAAATAAATGTATGTACATTATGTGAGGTTTTTCAGTCTGCATATTTGCAATAATGTTGCTGTATGTGAATGGGAGGAGGATTGCTAAAATACCAGTGGTTTTGAATGTAAATATAAATATTTACACATATGTATGTACATTTAAATAGATAGTCAGTTTATATGAAGTAATTCTTTTTATGCTTTGCCATTTGTTTTTAAGAGAAATTTAATTAAATTAAGTATATAATTTGTAACATTTCAAATAAAATGTGTGGAGACACGCCACACATAAGTAAATACATAGATATTTCGTAATTGCTTCTATTTATTGTGTAAAAAAAATACTTCATAAAATGAATGACGATGAATTTTATTTAGAAATTCTTTTTTTTATTATTATTTTTATTTATTACTCAAGTATTAATTATATTGCGAAAACTTGAGAAAATTTTTGAGTAAAAGTATTCAAGCTTTCACGTGCTTAAGTCATATTTAAAACACTGACTGCCATTTCGTATGTTTTTGAACGACACTATACGCTTTTGTAGGGCGCTACTTTGCATGAAAACGTACGATAGTTTCTCAAGATTTACCTAGACTTATTGAATTTAAAACATTTTATTTCATTTATTTAACATTTATTTTATTTCAATATTTGCTGATACACAATATTTTTGTTCTTTCGGTGCAAAAATTATCAGACTTACCGGTGTTTATACTCTGGAGCAAGCTACATATAGCTGTCCATGGATTTTCAAAATTAATTTCGGCAACACTTTACGATTGGCCTTGAATTTAGAATATTATTTGGCAATTTTTTATTGTATCGATTTTTGATTTTGGAGATTTTTGAATACGACCCATATTTTCCATGACTACTCAGATTGGTGATTAATATAAATTAATATAAATTAATTAAAATTTCAAAACTGTCGCTTTCATAGTACTTTGTATTTTTGGTATACTGGCCCACTAATCATATTCCGCCCATTTATTTTTTACTACTAGATCTCACTATTACAGTACTCCAGATATACGACATTTGCTATTTACTTTGTATGAAATCTGATACCGCCAATTTTTTCTGATGTCATGTATTATTAATGTGAGCAATAATACATGACCTCAGAAAATTTTTTTTCAAAGCTGTCTCGTCACAGTATTCGAGATATATGATACTGAATAATTATTTTGTAATTATTCCCTATTAAAAATTCAATTCGCTAAAATATCAAAAAAAAAAGTTGTAGGCACACGGTAAGACTCTCAGGAAGAATGGCTTATCCAGGGAAGCCGCAGTTTTTAAATATTATAATATTTCATTAATGAATAATAATAAACTAACAGATTCCAGCGATCGAAATTCGAGTACAATTTCTAGACAACTTTATTTTTCAACTTAGCCAACTCACAAGCCAACACTTTTTTGGTTTATTATTGTGAATGAAGATAACAAACTCGTTAACAAACGCATTAACAAATTTAATAAAAACACAGATAGCATATGTATAATTTTATGTACACTTGTGCTCACATAATTACGTCACTAGTATGCTACTCGGCATTATTGTCAAAAATATGTGAACCCTTTTTTATACCCTATACCACTATGTGGTTTGGGTATAATGACTTTGTGCTGCTGTTTGTAACAACCAAAAATATTTGACCTAGACCCATCTTTAATTATACCGATCGAATCAGAATCACTTTTTGAGTTGTTTTAACAATGTCCGTCCGTCCGTCCGTCCGTCCGTCTGTGTGTCGATGTAAACCTTGTAATCAAACTGCAGGTCGCAAATATGAATATATTTTGATGAAATTTGGTATATATGCTTTTATCGGGCATGGGATGAACGCTATTGAAATTGGTGAGAATCGGTCCATGTTCAGACCTAGCCCCCATACAAATTACCCCTATGAAATAAATTGCCATAAGATCCAAATTGTCATATAGATCTTACTCAAATTGGATTTGTATGCGTTCATTACATCCACTAATGAGTAGTCCAAAAATGATCCCTTCGGCCCCATATAGACTGCTTCCCGATCTTCACTTAAATCTATTTAAATATAAAACAAGTAAGAAAATTATAGTCGGTCTAGACCGACTATACGATACCCTATACCATGCGTTTAGAAACCCTATCTCTTAGGCCCAACTAACTGGACATTGAAAATAAGCAAAAACCAAATTTGAGTGGGATTTTTATTAATTTTTTTGGCTGCAGATATGAAAAAGTTCATATCGGATGCTATATCTATAAAGGGACTAGGTCCAAAAATGGACCGATCCTGATCATGTTTGGTAAAGTCTCTTGTATTTTGCAAAAATATGTAGAAACAAAATTTGAGAAGAATCAGTGCAATATTTTTGTTTTTTAATAGATTTAAGTGAAGATCGGGAAGCAGCTCCATATGGGGTCAAAGGGATCATTTTTGGACTACTCATTAGTGGATGTAATGAACGCATACAAACCCAATTTGAGTAAGATCTATATGACAATTTGGATCTTATGGCAATTTATGTCGATTTCATATGGGTAATTTGTATGGGGGCTAGGTCTGAACATGGACCGATTCTCACCAATTTCAATAGCGTTCATCCCATGGCCGATAAAAGCTTATGTGCCAAATTTCATCAAAATACATTCATATTTGCGACCTGCAGTTTGATTACAAGCTTTACATGGACACACAGACGGACGGACGGACGGACGGACGGACGGACATTGTTAAATCAACTCAGAGAGTGATTCTGATTCGATCGGTATAATTAAAGATGGGTCTAGGTCAAATATTTTTGGTTGTTACAAACAGCAGCACAAAGTCATTATACCCAAACCACATAGTGGTATAGGGTATAAATATTGCACTGATTCTTCTCAAATTTTGTTTGTATATATTTTTGCAAAATAAAAGAGACTTTACCAAACATGATCAGGATCGATCCATTTTTGGACCTAGTCCCCATATAGATATATCATCCGATATGAACTTTTTCATATCTGCAGCCAAAAAAATTAATAAAAATCCCACTCAATTTGGTTTTTGCTTATTTTCTATGTCCAGTTAGTTGGGCCTAAGAGATAGAGCTTCTAAACGCATGCTATAGGGTATCGTATAGTCGGTCTAGACCGACTATAATTTTCTTACTTGTTTTTTATTATTCTTATATGTTAGCAGTCAATTTACAGTGAAATTAAAAATTACAAAATTTTGGTTCATTCCAAAAAAATTAAAAAACTTGGAAATTAGCCACATAATTAAGTCATAATTAAGTCATCTGAAAAAATGGTTGAAATTGTAGAAATAAGTAAAAAATTTTGTCGAGAGTCCCATTTTTTCATTAGCTTACCTCAATATTGAGTAGGATAATCTTTTTGCTGCAATACTGTGGAGCATCGCTTTGGCATGCTAGCTACAAGAGAATCGCACTGGCCTGGAGTGATTTTGTGCCACTCCTCTTGGATAACTTTCCATAACATGTCCTTATTTGGCGGTTTTCGTGCTGCAATGACTCATTTTATTAAGACCCACAAGTTCTCGATAGGGTTTCAGTCGGGACTCTGCGGCGGCCATTCCAGAAGATTGATGGACTGTGTTGCCAACCACGACTTAACAACATTCGTACAATGCTTCGGGTAATTGTCGTGTTGGAAAATACACGCAAGCGACAAATTGTTAGCATATTCGGTGGCCAAATTTTCCTTTAGTATATTCTTATACATTTCCCCATTCATTATACCGTCAATCTTGACTATAGGACGCACATCAAATGCGGTAAAGCAACCCCACACCATGACTGGTGAGCCACTGTGTTTCACAGTTTTTTTGGTGTATTTTGGATCCAATTCCTTAAGTGGAGGACATCGCCATCATTTCCAAAAACATTAAACTTGGTTCCGTCGCTCCAAACAATTAAATTCCAAAAATTAAGGCCTTTAGCAAGATGGCCAGTCGCAAATCGGAGCCGCTTCTTAGTGTTCTTCAAGGAAACCAACGGTTTCTTCCTGGCCATTCGTCCATGCAAATTGTTTTCTTGCAAACGTTGTCTTATGTTCTGCAACGAAACATTTACGCCATAATCCGTTTCCATTTGAGTTCTGATTTGCGGCGAAGTTAAAAAGTTTTACTCAGGTTTCTAATGCGTCTGTCATCATTTAAATTCATTTTTCTCATTTTTTGGCGCGGAATACTTTCAAAAGTTTCATATTTTTTGTAATGCATAATGGCATTTGTAATTTTACCCCGAGAAAGGTTCAATATCTCATATTATTTTCTCTTCAGCCGAATTTGAAATTTTTTTGTTTACCCATAGCATTTCAGCTGATGTTATTTGTTTTTAATTTAGTTGTTTTTAATTTATTTATTATTTAAACCGCAAAAAAATCTTCAAAACACTAATTTGCTCACGATACGCACGGTGACTTAATTATGTGAGCACAGCGCATATGACTTTTTTGAGGTTTTCCATATTTTTCGGGGAATACCCAAATTTTTAGGTTTGAGATAAAAACTACAAAAACATTTCATTGCATACCCATGACTTAATTATGTGAGCATAAGTGTATGTGCTAGTAGCAACTTTAAATGCAATTTACTCAAAATAAAGGGAAAAAAATTTAAAATCTGTAAATCTGGTGAACAGCTAAAAGGAAATACCTTTCAGATAAGATATGTTTGGTCAAAATCGGGATAAAACAGTAAAAAAAAACATCGGTCACAAGAAATCGCCTAGTCTATCAATATTAAAGATATATAAGAACACATCATTATAGAAAAAGAATTCGATGATTACGGTTTTATGACAAGATCGATAGCTGAGACATTTTTTTACCAGAAAATAATAAGATCATCAACATATAGCAAGGCTTTTGCGTCGTTATTACACTTGTTCAAAAAACCATTTAAAGCTCGGAGAAAAAATGCAACAACAAGCGCAAACGTATCAGAACTAAAGCAGGGGTGAGTTCCAAAACGTAAAAAATACATTGCAGCGATGCCTTTTTACTACCGTTTCGAAACAAAGCAAACAAGTGTGTTGTTTACTTTGTAATAAAAACACTGCATCAACAAAATTAGTAATGCAAAGTTTGCTTTTTGTTACGCATCGATAACTTTTATTATACATTTAGGGATGTATGACATTGTCAACGTTTATACGGTTGCGTTTAAAAATGCATGACTTTGTTTAGTTGCATTGCAAATGACGTTTTGCAACTCAGCCCAGCTAAAAATTTGGATCAAAGTTTTGAAAATTTTTGGCGTTGCATGCTACTAAATACAAACTTTTTAACATTTAAGAAAAAATTATATATTTTTTTAATTTGATCAAAAATGATTTATTACTCCTCACAAACTATCATCGGAAATGTGTTGCGGCAATATGATGACAGGATTGTATTTTTTGAAAAGTTGTTCAATTAACCCAGCTATGGCCAAACTACGGCTCACATTTTGTAAGGCCCGCTGTGTATAATAA
Source organism: Cordilura impudica (assembly GCA_963682025.1). Lineage (NCBI taxonomy): Eukaryota > Metazoa > Arthropoda > Insecta > Diptera > Scathophagidae > Cordilura > Cordilura impudica. The sequence continues at coordinate 71,085,693 of OY821520.1, forward strand.
AAAGAAATAATTGTTTTTCCAAAACTTCGAGTACAATTTAGAGAAAAAATATTAAAACTCCTTAATATTAGCAATAATATCATTGAGAGGTACTGTTTTGAATTGCAACAATATTTTCAATAAAAACTTGGAATTAAAAGAAAAAAAAAATTTTTTTGAGCTAAATGAAATTAAAATTTCGGAAATTGGAGTAGAATTAGGCAAAGCGAATATTAACATTTGGAACCTAGAACAAAAAGAGTGTAAAAAGAAGAAACTAAAAGAAAATAACTAAAAAATTCACTAATTAAAAAGGGAAATATGTGCATAGGGCGAAGAAAGTAGTAAGGTAAAGTAACAGATTAACTTGTTGAATTGTTTTTTTTGTGACATTTAAAAATAAAATCTAAAAAAAAAAAATTAAATCAATGGATGGACGAAAAAAAAAAGTCGATAGTGAGTGTCGTGTATTCAATGAAGACTGGATATGTAAATATTTTTTCACGGTGTTTAGGAATAAACCAATATGCCGAATTTGTTGAGCAACGGTAGCAGTTATAAAAGAGTTCAATTTAAAAAGACATTTCCAAACTATTCTCCAAATCTCAGTAATGAAGGGCGTAAAGCCCATGCTAAGAATCTCTGTAATGTATTGACGAGCCAGCAAAATATTTTCACACGGTAAGAGAAACTGCACGAAGGAGCTGCAAAGACTAGCTTTTTTGTTTCTTACAGTATTGAGAAACACGGTAAATCATTTTCAGATAATGATTTTATAAAAAATTGTATGGTAGGTGTTTTTAAATTTCTGTGTCCAGAACTAAGTTCAAAATTTTAAAGTATTTCCCTGCCCAGCCAAACAGTTACTTATCCGAGGAATTGCGCAAATCGATGATAATTTAAATGAGCAACTATCAGAAAATTTAGAAGATACAAATATACCATACTCTTCTATAGCTTTAGATGAGAGTTGCGAAATAAAAGATATTGCACCACTACTGATTTTTGTTCGGTCAATTAATGAGGAATTTTAAAGTAATGAAATTCAGTGAAAAATAGAAGTACCGGTGCAGAACTTTTTAACGAAGTTGAAAAATGTCTTTTGATATATAATATTAAATGGGAAAATCTTCTTAATTTGACTACCGATGGATTCCCAAACTTAACGGGTTCAATTATAGGCCTGCTAAAAAGAATTCAAGGCAAGGTTCACACGATTGATACAAATAAACAGCGTATTTTGATTCACTGTATTATACATCAATACACATTATGTAAAAATATATTGAAAATAGAACACGTAACTAACGTTATAATTAACATGGTAAACTTTCTTCGATCAAAAGATTTAAGACACACACAATTTATATCTTTGCTTGAAGAGCTGGACGCTGAATACTCAGATGTATTATACCACAACCATGTTCGATGGTTAAGGTAAAGTTGTGCGACGGGTATGGGATCTGAAAGAAAAAATTATAACCTTTTTATATACACGAAAAAGAAGACTTTCCTTAGTCAATTGATTCATCATGGTTTTCTGATTTTCCTTTTCAGTCGATCTATTATGCAATTTTAATAAATTAAATATAGTTTTATAATAAATTCTTAGAAAAAAAATTAAGACTTTATTAAAAAAAATTTTTAATCATTTACCAATAGTTAAAATACTTTAGGATATCTCTCAAGAAAAAGTTAAGCTTTTTGCTGAAAATGTACGTGCTTTAACAAATAAATTTAATCGAAGATTTGATTGCTTTCGTATAATTGAAAATGATTTGTCAATTATTCGCAATCCATTTGCTACTAATGTCGAGAGTGATTAAAGTGATATTCAGCTATGCAAGATTTATTTAACCACCAAAAGGGCAACTTACCAAATATTTATCGTCTTCCAATTAAGGAGAAATACTTTAATATTCGAAATCTGGCAAAAAATTTTGGTTATATTTGGATCAACATACATTTGCCAACAAACATTCTCTATAATGAACCAAATAAAAATCCATTGCGATCTAGGATAAGTAATGAATATTTGTATTAAATTCTAAGAATTTAAACAAGTAATTTTTATCCAGATATTAAAAAAATTAGGAACAAATCCATTTGTCCCATTAAATAAAGATTTTATAATTAAATTTGACTATTTTATAACTAAAAATTTAAATTAACTATAGTTGTGCTTTTCAGGAAAAATTTTTTTGGCCACCGAGTAATTTTCTAATTTGATAATGGCCCGTAAGTCGAAAAGTCTGGCCGTGGCTGATTTAACCACTGTAAAGTTTATAGGTGGTGTGTTGTGAAATATTTCTTTAAGCCATATATTTTCCTCAAATTTAAATTGATGACAAATAGAATAAACAAATAGAATAGACAAAGGGATAGATGAAGTGTCGTTTTTAACTCTATAACTATCCGAAGTATTTTTAAAAGGTTTGTTTATAAAAAACCCAAATTTATATGTTAAATGCAAAAAAAAAAAAAATTAAAAGTTCAACTTTGAACTTGAATTCCTCAATAACTACTATACCGATTTTAATTAAAATGAAATTAAAGAAAAATTCAAGAAATTATCTGTCCCATAAAAAAACATAATAAAATTTCTGAATTGGATTTACGAATTTGCAGTTTTGTCAGATGAAAAACGATTCTGAGCCATTGTGCGACGTCAATTTCCAGCTTATATCCAACTATACAACAAAATTTTATCTTATGCAAAAATTTGAGAATTCGACGATTGCAAAAAAAAAAAAAAAAACAAACAAAATTCTCAAATATCAAAAAATACTGCAATTAAATCTTTTTTGGCAGAAAAATTTTCCATAATTTTGAAATGTAGTATTGCCAAGTTGTCTGGCAATATTGAATACGTTATATTTTTCAATAAAATAAACTAATGGGTAAAAACATATGAAATCAACCGAAAATATTAACATTTGTGACCTCATCACCTCCAAATTTGATAAGATTTTGTACACATGATCTATGGATCGGCACAATAATATTTGCCAACTTTCAGACATATAGCCTTCGAACTTTCAGAATTATGGCCATTCCAAGTTGGCAAAAATCAATAAAAATGCACTCAGATGCCTTAACACAATTTTTAATATCTCGAAAAGTATTCATTGCACGTTAATAATCAAGGGCTCATTTTACAGACTAAAACATGCGCCATTCCAAAAAAAAATTTTTTTTCAAATTTTCGATCAAGGATAATGTAAATAAAAAAGGACTAAAATTTCCAAAGGATATTTCTCGAAAATCAATATTTTTAAAAATTTCAAAAAAATATATGTTAATTCTTATTATGTTTTGTACAAGTCTGTCAAATTTCAATGTGGAGTCTTTATTACAACATGAGTTATTAAGAAAAAAGCTGGCGAAGGTTTATGTATTTCATGAAATGTACCAAAATACAAAAAGGTGACAAATTACAAAAAGAAGGACAAATCAAATGTAACGGAACTTTTTCGACTTTTCTTTGCTTAAACTCTTTTTCTCCATTGCTAAACCTTTAATAAAAAGTACAACATAATGTATTATCATTATTAAACACTTTATTACAGCATATTTATTTATTTCTGAAGGATTTCAATTAAAAAATCTGCATCTGCCGCGTATCGCTTGACTTTAATTTTTTTTTTTATCTACAGGTTCAATAGAATGAAGCTTTTGAGTTCCAGGAATAGTACGCAAATCTTTAAAACGAATTTGAAGGAACCGTGCTTCTTCTTCGTGCTTCTTGATAAAGTTCTTTTTATTTTTAAACTGGGCAGCACTACCGTCTGAAAAATACGTGATTTTCTTCGGGGTTGTTTTAAACTTTTTTCTCAAAAATACATTCAGGTGGCTATGGAACAGGTGAACAGCTACAGAATCGTGTACAAGACAATCAGATATTATTATGAAGTTTGTATGTTGTGTTTTTCCATCTGATTTAAAATAAATAGCAATTGGGTATAAAGTGGCCTGAGAGTTGTTCCAGTGAAATCCCTGGACTGCATCCTGAATAGTAAAAGAAGCATTTTCTGAAAAATCGCAAACTGCTATATACTCATTTTCTTCCAAATTTGATTTTCTTTCGCTCAGATATGCTGCCTGCTGTTTTGCAATAAATGAATGAGGTAATAGAATTTCAAGTTTTTCACATAGGGAATCCACAAAAACGTCGGCTTGGCCAATCATGGTCTCCAAATTATCCCTACCTACACTTACCCATTGTTTATATGTTATTTCATCAATATCGTTTTGCTCTAGTAATTGATTTAGTTTTGCTTTTAAATTTTCAATTCCTGGACACTTGTTACATTTACGTAGGTGACACTTTGAAGAAGATGGAATGCATGTCATTTGTTTCAAACAATCTTTGTAACATTCAAGCTGATAATTCGGAACACCAGCAGTTAATTTTTTTAAATTTATGGCATCAATCATCAGCTTCACATTTTGATGCTTTGTACAAACACACACGTTATGAGATCCACTCGCATTTGCTAGAATTATATTCCTCGGACGAAGTTGGCAAAACTTGGAAATACCTATTTTTATTCCATCATGTCGTTCCTTGAATAAGGCGTACATTTCTCTTAAGTTTCCAAGCAAAAGTCTTTTATTTTTCCTGACTTTTGTACCATTTTCAAAAAAAGACACGAAATCTTTCTGTCCGGGCATACACCTGCTGACGTCATCGGATTCATAACAGGATTTTACTAAATTGCTTGTCACTGGTGAAATTGGACTTCCCAGTTTTGGGTTAGGCGTACTCATCACACCCTTTGTTTCAACCAAATGCTTCACTTTTCGCGCGATATAGTTTGTAACCAGGAATTCTTCCTCAATTTTATGTATTGCCCAGCTTTTTGGTAAAATTGTTAGCAGTTGGATTTTCTCGCTATTTTTTGTTAATGTTTTAAACTTTTCTTTTAATTGTTCTATTATTTCGGATTGTGGGCACATATGCGAAGTTGATTGTGCTGAACCGTGGAAAATTTTGTCTTGAATCGAATCACTTATTTTCCTGAATTTTCCATCTCTGTACCGTTTTTGATGTAACTTCTTCTTTTTTATCGGAGATTGTTCCAGATACGGTAAAGATTGGTTTAATTTTGAAATAGCAACTTCTTCCGTGCCTGACGCAATGTCATCTTCTTCCGTGCCTGACGCAATGTCATCGAAAGTATCTACATTTTCGTTTATGTCTGAACCTTCTTCCAAATTAGATTTATTAGATTTCTTCAGATGCGAAAATTTTATTCTACATGTCCCACAAATTTTATTTGAGATCGTAATGTTTTTATCCTTAGTATACTGTAGCATCCATTCTTGGACTTGTCTTAAACTTTTATTGCACCCAGTGTGACCGGATTTTTTAAAAGGATTACAGCAAAATGTTGAATGGAATGGCATATTTTTTTTTTTAAATACCACAACCGAATGAATTGTGCACGACTTTTTTGTATTGACAATAATTATAATTTATTTAAATATTTAGTCTCTTTTTTTTGTTTTTTCAACGATCAAGTCACTTTAACACTATAACACTTTGACGTTTAGCACTTATGAAATCTAGTATTCAACTGAAGTTTGACTTACAGTCTCTGAACGATTTATACTGTTTTTTTGGTACAAAAAATAGATTACAGGTAAAAAAAATACACGCCTTGCTTTTCTTGAATTGGAAAATTTGCGTGAACTACGGGTCATAAAATGTTTTTTAAATAGGGACTGAATTTGCTACTGCCAATAAGCCGACCACAGGTCATAAAATATTTGTAAATTTTTTGTGTGAACAGGCAATAAATATTTCGTCTATGTTGTAAAGTCGAAAAAGTTCCGTTACATTTGATATGTCCTTCTTTTTGTAATTTGTCACCTTTTTGTATTTTGGTACATTTCATGAAATACATAAACCTTCGCCTGCTTTTTTCTTAATAACTCATGTTGTAATAAAGACTCCACATTGAAATTTGACAGACTTGTACAAAACATAATAAGAATTAACATATATTTTTTTGAAATTTTTAAAAATATTGATTTTCGAGAAATATCCTTTGGAAATTTTAGTCCTTTTTTATTTACATTATCCTTGATCGAAAATTTGAAAAAAATTTTTTTTTGGAATGGCGCATGTTTTAGTCTGTAAAATGAGCCCTTGATTATTAACGTACAATGAATACTTTTCGAGATATTAAAAATTGTGTTAAGGTATCTGAGTGCATTTTTATTGATTTTTGCCAACTTGGAATGGCCATAATTCTGAAAATACGAGAGCTACGACACTGAAAGTTGGCAAACGCTATTATTATGTTTAACTTTCCCTTCGTACCAAAATTCATCCAATTCGAAATCGGTGCGGTCAACTCATTGGTTGATTTCATATGTTTTTACCCTAATGTTTTATTTTCCAGAAGCTATCTTACTGCCTTATTCATGTCCATACATTATTTATTTCTCCAGGTATTTCAGCTTGGCAAATACTGATTCTTTTAAATTTTTAAGGTCATCAAAGTGAACTAAAACTAATAACAGCGGATAATTTTTTTTATTAGCCTGGCACTCTAAAGACGTGATTTATGCGTTTTTCTAAAAAAAAAAAAAAACACCACAGAAAAAATGATGCTTCATAAATATGTATTTTTCTTAAAATTTTTCGAGTCATTATAATTATTATTCCGCTTTAAGAGTTGCAAGTATCAAAAATGTTTATTTTGGTGAACTGCCCTAATGTGCACACTTTCGAGTATATGCTTACTGGAAAATGATATATTTCAATGTGGTTTTCGAATTGGTTTCAGTTCTCCACATAAAATAACCTTTTCAATTCGAATAAATACTGACATCAAATGAACAAAAAAATTATTTTATTTTAAAACAGCTTAACTTAGCGCATATTGATCAGAGTGTACTACAAACATTCGTACTGGAAACACGTAGTTCAAATTGTATACAAACAACTAATTGTTAGTGGAAAAACATTCATTCACTACTATCCAGCATGGAACAACAATTACAATCCAAAATAGCTGTGGTTACTGGTGCTAGTTCCGGTATTGGAGCTTGTATAGTAAAAGATTTATTAAAAGCTGAATTGATTGTTATCGGTTTGGCTCGTCGTATTGAACGTGTTGTGGAGCTAAAGCAACAATTGTCCACTGAACAGCAGCTACGCTTGCATGCGATCAAATGTGATGTAGCAAATGAAGAAGAAGTGAATAGAGTTTTTAAGGATATTATGCTAAATCATGGATCCGTTGATATATTGATAAACAATGCTGGTTGTCTACGTTTAGGACAATTGTGTAAAATGCCTTCGAAAGATATACAGGATATGTTGCAGACCAACATTATGGGTGTTGTTAATTGTACACGTTGCGCTTTTGCTTCAATAGTGGAGAAAGGAGGTGACCGAGCTGGTCATATTATTTTAATTAACAGTATATTAGGACATCAAGTGCCAGTGATACCGGGACATGTACCATCTGTGAATATTTATCCAGCTACGAAATATGCTTTAACAGCTATTAATGAGATTTATCGTCAAGAATTTCGAGAATTGGGAACAAAAGTTAAAGTTACGGTAATTTTTTAGGGCCAGCTGTCATAAGTTTTATTTTTTAATCTATACAGATTTCATTCTTATTTTTTAGAGCATTAGCCCTGGTCTGGTGGATACTGAACTTATTACCGAAGAACAAAAGAAAATATGTTGTGGCATTATATTGCAACCAGAAGATGTTTCCAGAGCTGTTATGTTTGCCCTAACATCCCCAAAACATGTCCATATTTATGAATTGATAATAAAACCAATGGGTGATATTATTTAAATAATTTATATTATTTTTAACGATTAAGGAAATATAAACAACCCAGAAAACTTGAAAGTCTGAAAAGACTTATTTAGTATTTTCAAACCTTTCATAATAATAACAATAAGAGGGTAATCCGTTATTATACGAGTTGGAAAATTAGAGCACGGCAACCAAGTCGTATAAATTCATAATCCGATCGATTTGATACAAAGATTATTTTGTTTAAATTAGTTAGAATTATATTTATTAATTATATATTACGTCAGTCCATGGCAATCCGGCCGATTTTCAATTAAAAGTCTGGTTATTTCGATTTTCGAAACCTTCTATTGAAAATATAAAAACCACTTCAGCACTCATTTAAAAATTAAACAAATTTCTTAATTTTATTCCCACATCTTTTCTTAAGAAACCTTGTAAAGTTAAGTGTGGAGAAATAATGAGAGAAATGATCTGTCTATGTGTGCTTATTAATAGTAACAAATATGCTATATTCAATTATTAAATAAAATCAAAAATAAAAATCAGTACATATTATTATGCTAAATGCATATAGTAAGTACACTTGTGTATTTTATTCCAGTCTAGACACAAACCTGCCTATCTGGCAGCATATAATATAGAAATAAAGAGTACATATAACAACCAGATGTCGCCTCGAATAGAAATGTCAAAATAGCAAAAATAAACAAAAACCAGTATGTCGGTGTTTTTGCCACGGATTGTTTCGGATCTTACAAAAATTGTTAAATAATTGAAAATAACACAGTGCAACATTTCTTAGTCGTCATTCTCGTGTGCGGTTTTTCGAGTACTTATCGAAACTAAAAAAAAATGTATATTAATTAATTCTTTCTAAAGAATTTTGCTTTTACTAGAGTAGAAAACCTATAAGTTCCCTAAGTACTTGTTAGAACACCATTGACATTCATTATCTAACGCGGCCGGCATTATAATGCCACCAGTTTGATCCATATAAGAATGTTTTGACAAAAATGTACATGATTCTTGGCTTAAAAGTTTCAGATATTAATATTAACAAAAAAAAAAATTTAATACATATTTATCTGAATTATCTAGTAATATGTTAATTTAAGGATACATTTAATACATTTAATTAATAAAAAATTAAAGTCGCTCTTTACAGGCAAAATATATGCCCGATAAAAGCTTATATACCAAAATTCATCTAAATGTATATTTCTATAAGTGCGACATTTAAGTTTTTCGTGCCATGTTTATGTGTGATTAAGAGTCGATCAGTATAAGAGGTGTGCCTGTGTAAGTATTATTGATAGTTACAAACATCACCACAAACTTATTTAATATTTTTTTGTCAAACATATTAAAAAAACACTAGGAGATTCCAGCGCTGGAAATTCGAGTGCAATTTCTAGGCAGCTTTATTTTTCAACTTAGCCAATTCACAAACCAAAATTTTTATGGTTTATTATTATTGTGAATAAAGATTACAAACTCATTAACAAACACATTAACAAATTTAATAAAACACACATAGCTTATGCATAATTGTCTGTATATGTTAGTAGCAACTTTAAATACAATTTACTCAAAACAAAGGCACAAATTTATAAATCTGTAAGTCTGGTAAACAGCTAAAAAGAAATACCTTTCAAAAAATATATGTTTTGTCAAAATTGGGACAAAACGGTGGAACAAAACATCGGTCACAAGAAATCGACTAGCCTATTAATATTATAGATATAAAAAACATAACATATAAAAAAAACATAAATTTGTAACAGAAATAAATACGAAAACAATTAAAGGAAAATAGTGATGTATATAAAATTGAAACAAACTGGCTGTTCGACTATTTTCAAAATAAAAATTTACAAAAGCTATCCAACGAATTTTTATTTGTATAAAAATTTAAAATGAGAGTGTATGAAAATAGTGTTGCCAATTTAAAAATGCCAAGTAAATACAAACGTTTTAATTTCGATTCATAAGTATAACTCGCAATTATATTATAAAAATAATCTATATATACATATCAAATTTCATTGTTATAATACATTTTGGGGATTTGTTTGGTATATAATTCTTACAGAAATTCTAAGCACATCAGAAGCTAGTGTCAACTATATCAAAATAGCAATAAGCTATTATTAAAACAAAGAAAACTACCCTACATTTTAACATTATTCGCTTTCAGGTATGATTAATAATACCTATATATCCGTTTTCCTAAATACAGTTTGAAGAACAAATCCTTATGTTAATGATGCAATTAAAACCGGATCATTTGTCTTTTAAACTAAGAGTTGATACATATTGTTAATTTTGCCAAAGTTAATACATTTGATTTAAAGAAACAGTATTCCCGTATGTTTAATTCTAAAAAACGCCTATTAGAGTTGGTCTAATTTTTTCAAATGAAATCTTCAAGAAATTGTCATATCTACCCCTTTTATACCCTCCACTCCAGTGTGCAGAGGGTATATGTAAGTTTGTCATTCCGTTTGTAATAATTAGAAAAAAAAATTTTGGACCCCATAAAATATATATATTTGTGATCCTTATAACAACCGGAGTTGATATAGCGATGTCCGTCTCTCCGTCTGTGGAAATCACGATGACGGCATCAGTCGGGCATCTAGGGCGCTCGTTGATATAAAAAGTGATTCACTGATATTCTGAGAAGTTTTTTGTTTAAAATCGTAAAATCGGTCGATTAGGGCCCGAGATTTGAATGAAGATCTAAAAAAGTCTTGAAAAAATTTAATTTTCTTTGTTGTTCTTGTTACGATCACGCCCTCAATAGGATACCTAAGGTGATCATTTTTAGTGAGAATGATTCACCAAATTCAAGGGAAGATTTCTGTTTCAAAAATCATTAAAATCGGTGGAACAGGTCCAGCCAGGGAAATCTCTGAAAAATTAAAAAAAAAAAAAATTAAAAATATGACGTTTCTATATTGTTCTTGTTGTAATTCTAAATGTTGTATTGTTGTCATAGCTGGACTTGTTGTTTTTGTGGTCTTTGTGGTAATAATATAATAAAAACTAACCCTTTGTAAATTTTTTTATCAACTCTGGTAGAAAAATTTAAAAGTTTCCATTGTTTTGGCATCACTAAAAAAATTTACTAGATCATTTCTGTCATTGCCACGAGCCTACCTGCAAAGTTTCAGATAGATTGGGTCACGGGAAAGGGGCTCAAATCTATCCAAAATTTTTTCGACAAGCAGACACTACGAGTTAATATAAAGGGAGTAAAAATTCACCAGCATCTAAAGCAAATAATGCTAAAATACCTAGTTGTTATAAAAAAAAACAATGTTAATTTAGCAAAAAAAATTTTAATGCATTAATTTATTTAAAGAGAAAAACACAAAAATAACGTTTGATGTATTTTTTGTGTGTAATATTTACATATACATACATACACATATTAAATAATACAAATAATATACATATATTCTATATATATATATTCTATATATGTATATCCATAACAACTGCATGTTAGAAATAAATCGGTATATTATTTTATTTACATAAAATTCTGCAATATTCTGTTGTGGGGAAAATACATTTCTTTTGCATTACCAGAGTGTCACTTAATTTTGCTCAGCGTGACTATGCCACAGTAGATGGCGCCACAATTTTTGTTCTAATTAGCTTTGCAATAGTTATTTCTATTTTAACATGAATGTCAATATTTTCAAATAGATATCATACAGAACAATGTTAAGAGTATACACGGGCTGGTCTTTTATTTCATTCTTTTTTTCATTATTCTTTTACAAATATGAACATAAGTTTGGCATATTAACTTCTTGTTGTTTTTACAAAATAGAGTTACCGAGTTCATCAATGAGTTTTTTGCTTTCAAAACAGTTCTACATAGTTATATCGAATTGTTATTCTGATTTACCTACAATATATCTGATTGCGATTACATCTAATTTTTAAAAAATTGTTTATACTTACTAAAGCAATATTTTCACATAAATACAAAATTGCACTTTTTAAATTTTCCATTCAAATTTTAGAAAATATCAATTCTAAAAACTGGAACTAAAATTTCCAATTGTAAATTAGAAAATATTAATTGAATTTCAGAAAATCATATCAAATTCCAAAAAAAAAAACACCAAATATGTTTCCAATTAAAAATGTTTACGTTTCTGTCTTTTAGAATTCTCTAATTAGGCTTGTAAGGTCATGTACTTTTCAATTTTAAATAAAAAACATTTATTTAATTTTCATCATCCAACGTTTCGCTGGTATTTTTCCAGCCTCTTCAGGGACTATATTTTATTAAATAAATAATTTTTCGTCAAATTTTGCAGTTAATTTTAAAAATAATAATTGTTTTACACAGTACATATAACACGACATAAAACACATATTTAATTTAAAAAACAATTGCAAATAAAAATTAAAAATATCACAGTTAAATTTATTCTAACACTACGTATCACAGTTTTGGCCTTCTACTAAGTAATTGCAAGTTTACATTAAAAAAAAAATATTGGCATTCAGGAGAAATAACTTCTTTTAACGATAATCGAATCGTTAAAAAAAGAAAAGCAAAATTATCAGTAAGATTTTTAAACGATATTCGCTATTGTTAAAATCAGCTAAACGACAACCATTTTTGTGTTGTTTATTCAATCGTCATACATAAATAAAAATCATAAAATAGTGAAAATATTTTGCTTCTATTAAAAAACTTTTTTATATAATTAAAAAAATTAAATAGCATATTCAATTCATTATTTCATTTTCAAATAAATAAACAGAAATATTAGTAAAAAAAAAAATAGAGATATTAAACATAAACATAAAATCATCCTCTCAAACACGAAATAGTTTGTTTTTTTCTATTCTTCTTTGTGTTTTTCGCTTATTTTGACAGAGATGCCACTCCTTTACAATTTAAATATATAGTGAATCACTTAATCCTTAGTGCAAACAACAATAGATGTCGATATATTCTGCGGTTGTCGGATCGTTGAAATTTACAGAATCGGACTACAGAAAACATTAATTTAAATTCAATGAAAACGTCAAATGATATTTAAGAATTGCGAATATAAAAATTGTTACATAAATAAACGCAATTTGATGAGAATGTTATTTATATATAAATTTTCACAATTTTTTTTGGATGAATATTTGAAGTTTTTCAGAAAATAAAGATAACAAATTATTTTATTTAAAATGTTTGGGAAATTTGGTTTTTTGCGTTTGTCATCCCTAATTTGATTATTTATTATTATAAATTTATTCTCTACGTTTTCCAAATATGGCAATATTTTAATAAAAAAGTTGAGAGAGCTTTTTTTTGGTTATTATTTTGTTACTCCATCCGACCTATATGGCCGCAATGACAAAATATTTCGCCAGTTAAAAGAAACTATACAGCCATCTCCAATTAGCACGATTTAATGCATATAGCCACCCTACCTAGGGCGAGCTATTTAATTAGCAAAAACTAAATTAAACGAGAAGTTATGTCATATAACCGGAAACGCATGCATATTTTTCCAATATTTTGTTTACATTTATTATCAATACTCAAACCGAGGTGGAGGGTATCAAAGATTCGGCACAGCCGAATTTAACATTCTTACTTGTTTTTAAATCAATTTTTTTTAATAATATAAAATATTTACGCCGCATAATTACTCGTATACGTATGAGTGATGTTTGTAATATGAAATAACACAGCATATTTGAGTATTCATAAAAGACCAAAGAAAAATTATTTTTTACCCGAAAAATTATCAAAATAATTAAAGGAAAATAGTGATCTACACAACAGCGTAACAAACCGAGTCATCGACTACTATCAAAATAAAATCAACCCAATGAAGGCGCAATCGAAATTTCCACGAACATACGGATATCGCTATATCTACTCTGCTTGCTATAAGGATCAAGAGTATATATTTTTTAGGGGTCCAATTTTTTTTCTAATTATAACTAACAGAATGACAAACTTACAGTGGCGACATTTTAAATAGTTCGTTTACTATCGAATATTAAATAATGCAACAATTTGTTATTTTGCTTTTATCATGTAATTCTATTTACAATTATTTTTCCTTTTAGGTGTTGTTGTTATTTTTATATAGTTTTAAATAGAAAAAAGGAGGTTCCATTTTAAAAAATGTTAAAGTCAGATCAATTCTACTTAAAAAGCGGACATTTAAAATATCACATGTGAAAATTCACTATATAAAAATAAAATAAATATATTTTGTGGTAAAAGTTTTTATTTAAAAACTATAAAACACTAAAAAACAAGTAAGAAAATTATTGTCGGTCTACACCGACTATACGATACCCTATACCATGCGTTTAGAGACCCTATCTCTTAGGCCAAACTAACTGGATATAGAAAATAAGATAATAATTAGAAAATAATAAGATAAACCAAATTTGAGTGGGATTTTTATTAATTTTTTTGGCTGCAGATATGAAAAAGTTCATATCGGATGCTATATATATATGGGCACTAGACCTAAAATTGGACCGATCCTGATCATGTTTGGTAAAGTCTCTTGTATTTTGCAAAAATATATACAAACAAAATTTGAAAAGAATCAGTGCAATATTTTTGGTTTTTGATAGATTTAAGTAGGTGAAGATCGGGAAGCAGCTCTATATGGGCCTATGACTAAGATTTGTCCCATAGGTATCATTTTTGGACTACTCATTAATGGATGTAATAAACACATACAAACCCAATTTCAGTAAGATCTATATGATAATTTGGATCTTATGGCAATTTATGTCAATTTCATAGGTGTTATTTGTATGGGGGCTAGGTCTGAACATGGACCGATTTTCACCAATTTCAATAGCGTTCATTCTATGGCCGATAAAAGCTTATATACCAAACTTCGTCAAAATATACTCATATTTGCGACCTGCAGTTTGATTACAAAATTTACATGGACACACAGACGGACGGACGGACGGACACATGGACATTGAAAGACGACCGAGTGAACTGACTGTGCAAGGCGGATCCCTTTTTGAGTGCACCCATAATAACGAACAAATTCAGGAAAAATTTTACTTTAATTTATTCACAAGGACAATTCAAAACGGACTGCGTGAAAATAAATTGTTTGGGAGCATTGCCAATAAACACCACACATTTTTAAAACAAGTAAGATAATTAAATTCGAACGTGTCCCCATGTTTTGAAAATAACTTTTTTCAAATGTACCCTCTTTTTAAATAAGTACATTTTTTAAAAAAAATACCCTTTTTAAAAACCTTTTTTTAAAAGTATCGTTTTTTTTAAATACCCTTTTTTCCAAAAGTAAACTTTTTCTAAAAGTACCATTTCTTAAATAAGTACCCTTATTTTAAAATCACCTTTTTGAAAATAATTATCCTTTTTTTAAAAAAGCACATTTTTTTTTTAAATTACTATTTGTTAAAATACTACCCTTTTTCGAAAAAGTAAAAAAAGTTGCCTTTATTAAAATCGTAGCCTTTTTTAAAAAAGTATACTTTTTTTAGGAAAGATTGTTTTTTTTTAAAGTACACTTCATTTAAAAAATAAAATTTTTTAAATAAGCACCTTTTTTCTAAAAGTACTCATTCTTATATACATACCCATATTTAAAAACTACACTCTTTTAAAGAAGTACCCTTTCTTTAGAATACCCTTTTTTTTAAAAGAAAGTACATTTTCTTTAAAACACCTTTTTCTATTACCCTTTTTTAAGTACCCTTTTTTTTAAAGGAAAGTACTCTTTTTTTTAAAATGTAACCTTTTAGTAAAAAAGTAAATTTTTTGTACAAAACCTTTTTAAAAAATTACCCCTTTCTTACCTACCCTTTTTAAGTACCCTTTTAAAAAAAAATTACTTATTTCAAAAAAAGTGCTCTTTCTTGAAAAATACTCTTTTTTTAAATTAAAATTTTTTTAAAGTTCCCTTTTTTAAAAAATGACCCTATCTTAAATATATATGCATCTCAGCATGTTAAGAATAACATTTTGAATCACTTTTTAGGCGATTTAACGACGTTCGCCCTGTTGTATGTCAGTACATGTAACCCTGGTAAGCAAACTTAAGGGTCGCACTTATACAAATATATATATAGAGAACAAATTTGTTATATAAGTTTTTGTAGGGAATATTTTTGCCTGTATATGGTGACTTTAATTTAGTACCTGTTTTTTTTTTTTGTATTAAATGTATTTTTAAATTATTATTATTACTAGTTAACTCAGATACAAATATTAAAAAAATTGTATTTTTTTAACTAATGTCTGAACATTTCCAGCGGGGAACCATTTAAAATTTTTTTGAATTATCGTATGACTTCTAAGGTCTCAAAGCATTCTTATAGGGATCCAACTTTGGGTATTATAACGTCGCACAGTGGACCATATTTTGAGAAGGCGGCCAAAAATCATTTTTTTTTGTTACCGATTTTAAAGTTATGTTATTCATTTGAAAGTAAACAATAGTAAGCCTCGGGAGCCAAAAAATTGCGAATCTATCTCAACTATATCACAGCGAACAGGGTCTTCGAAAATGGGCTTTCTCTGTATTTTGCTAAAATTAAAAATTTTTTTGTAATTTTTTATTTTTGAATGACTGTAACTTTTTTGATTTAAAAGATTTAGAAGTGAGATAAATTTTGTATAATTTTGTGGCTTACATACTATTAATGTTAAAAATGTAAAATCACTGAGTTATTCCGAAATTTAAAAAAAAAATTTTTTAAAAAAGGTCCAAATTTTCGAAAATCTCCTACTTAATAGAGCATAACTCATGCCAGTCAAAAGCAGTCAGAAAAAATCTTGCACTCTTCTATAGTCCGAACCCTCCCCTATATTTCTATACCCCATTATATACCCGCCAGTTTCCGCCCGTGTGCACCAGAACAAATTTTCTGACCCAAGGTTAGATATTTTCTGCAAAATTTATGAATACAAAAGTTGTCCACTATGTGGTTAGGATATATTAAATTTGAGGTGATGTTTGTAACTGCCAAAAATATTGGACCTTTATCCATCTTTTATTATACGGATCGACTCAAAAACACTTTCTGAGTCGATTAAACGATGTCCGTCCGTCCGTCTGAGTATTATGAATACAAAAGTTGGTCGTACCGGTCAGGAGTTGTTATATACTTATAAAAAAGGACGTGATGGATCCTCTGGTCAGAAACAATACAAGCAATTTAACGCCGAATATTCATCAGATGCTAATTTATTTATTGTATCTTTCGTTCCATTGCGCTTAACAAAAATGTATAGCGTCTTAGAGCCGTCAACTAGTAGAGCAGCAGAAACTGATATATGGAAAAATGAAATTCCTTCTTCAACAAAGTATTGCAGACCAATAAAATTTGCATTCAAAAAGGAAACCAAAGATGTCATAACTGAAGAAGTTCAAAAAATAAAAGATCAAATTAAGGAACTTCAACCAGTAATATTTAAATTTGATGACCAAGACATTGAAGTACATTTTAAAATGTGTCTCACATTGATTGATGGAAAAGTTGCACAAGCTTTAACTGGAACAAAGTCAACGTCAAGCTGCATTATATGCCAAAAGACATCACGTCAATTAAGCCAACCCCCACCAGAAGACGATAGTTTTAAGGAAGCCTACGAATTTGGAATGTCCCCTCTTTATGCTAGAATACGTGATTTGGAATTTGGTCCGTTAGGCGTAACAGTGAGAAAAAAACAAAGAAAATGACGAAAAGAGAAAGCAAAAAAAAAAAAAACAAATTCAACAAAATTATCTACAGCTAGGCCTCGTAATCGGTCAACCAAAACAAGGGGAAGGAAACACAAATGATAGAAATACTGCAAGGAGATTTTTTTACCGATCCGGAAACTGCACCATCTATCACAGGTGTAGATCATGAATTAATAAGACGATTCAAAATCATATTACAAGTTCTAGCATGCAGCAGAAAGATAAATGCAAAAAAATTTGGAGAGTACGCCAATAAAACAGCTACACTTTATAATGAAAAATATTCTTGGAGATATATGCCATCCACAGTTCATAAAATTTTGTACCATGGGGAACAAATAATTCAAAACAATATGCTACCAATAGGAGATCTATCTGAAGAAGCGCAAGAAAAAAGGAACAAAGACTACAGATTCTTTCACGAGCACAACACAAGGAAAATGTCCAGATGTTGTACTAATGAAGATCTTATCACTATTTTGTTGTGCACTTCAGATCCATATATGTACAACATTCGTCAAAAATGGAAAACTACCTCTATTGAATTAGACGAAGAAGCTAAACAACTTCTAGAAGATGAAAATCAAGTCTATTTAGAAGAAATTTTTACTAAAATTGGTTGATTTAAAGTACTTTTTCATTACACTAACAATAAGTTACACCTTTTTTTATATAGTTAAAAAATTTTCTTGATTTAAAAATTTATATATTTTGTAAATTTACAATAAAAATTGTTATATTTCATAAATTTACCATAAAAATTGATATAGAAATATTTAAAAAGACAAAAAAAAAATTAGGTAAAGCAAAAACATACGAGTTTTTCATTGAAACTTCTCTATCTTGAACCAATATAAGGTAACTTTTACGTTCGCTGCTTAATAAATTATATTTTAACTCGGGATCTTTCAAAAAAAAAAAAAAAAACAATCTTTGGCCCTTGTGCACATTAGGACTAAAAAGTTTAAGGGGGCCAAAGTTTGGCATTTTCTGAAAAAATTAACTTCAAAAGTTGTTAAAAAGTATTCTTTGTAAAATTAACTGAAAAAATAAGACATATTTAAAAAAAACCTTTTTTTACCTTTTAACACTTCACTTTTGTACTAAAATTCAACTACAAATGAAAATGTATTTGAAACCCTCCGTAACTTTTTTTTATTTTCGGTCGAGAATTACGTTTTATAGCAAAACTTAAAGGCTAAAGTCTCAGCTACCAAACAAAAAAAAAAAAAAAACCGCTTATCAAAATTCCAATCCAATCAAAAGTTATAGATTTTTGACCGCCTTCTCGTCAAATGGTCCACTGTGCGTCGGCTGCGTTTAAATATTGAATTTCATTTGTGTTCCATGAAGTACTTAAAACTCATAGGTTTTCTAGTCTAGTAAGAGAAAAATAATACATTTTTGCAGATAGTAATTATTCTTTCCATAGAAGACATGATCAATATTTTTATTTTTATTTTTATTTTTATAATTATGATTAGTCTATTACAGGCATGGCCAGAGATTTCTAATGAAAGTGCAAACACAGTACACTGAAAGAAAAAGAAAAATTTTTTTCTGAAATTAAATATCTTGAAATTCTTTTCAATATAATATTTTGTGTTAGTCTGAATTATTTGATAGCATAACAGTGAAAAAAAAAAACCCTTTCCCACTTCTCCTGAGAATATATGTCGCTCATTTAGTAAAGTGACTTGAATTTAAAACTTTCTTACTCTGATTTTTCCAAGTGCTTTTTAATTCACAGCTGTAAACTATTTTTTAAACTGAATCATACTTTAGACAACAACATAATCTACATTGAATATCTCGGTCGTTAATGTGTACCAACAATGGAAAGTGTTTACAAAAACAAAAGTGCATAAGTTCATAGGGCTTGGGTGCCTTTAATTATAATTATCAATTGTGATAAATATTTTAAAGCCATTTGAAAAAATAAATTCGAAAAATCACATTTTTTTATATTTCCTTTTTTATTTATGGATGTTTCTTAGTTAACATAAACATGGTTTTTTCATGCCGTTGAAAATGTTAACTTTGATAACCCCCTAAGAAGTAAGCATCGAGAAGGCATAGCACCTTGTTCAAACACTTATTTCTTTAACATATTCGATTATCTCAGATTTTTGCAACAAAAAAACTCAAATGATGGCACTGTGTGACGTTCCACCGAAACGAAAACGAACTTCCTTATACATAACGTGGTTGGAATAAAAATTAATAGCTCAAAATCCGATCTTAGGGCCTTCAGCTCATATATATGGATATGTTTCTTTCATATTACGCTTGTCCTGGGACAACTAAAAATACAACAAACGTTGGCCTGGGTTTTTGGTTTTCATTACAGAAATAATAATAAGAAAAACGTCACTTAAAAGGAGGTTTAAGGAGTTCAGAACTGCTTTGATAATGTTTTTCCATTCAGACAGATGATGTTTAATCCCGAAAATGCCAGAGTTATATATTTCACCTCTTTTAGTTTGCAGAAAAATTAAGATAAAACTAATTTTTTTAAAAACAATATGCAATTCATTGATTATGTATTCATTAATATTTTTATTATATTTTAATTGATTCTTCATCGCCTCTAATAGATTTGTCGTTGTCTACAATAAATTTTTCATTATCATCGATGGTAGTGTCGTTAGAGAGGTTACGCGCCGCATTGGTAGTGCCTCTGCAAGGTCCACTACTATTCATCCAAATTCCAGCACAATTATTTATGGACACACTATTTATGTCTGTAAAAAATAGCATTAAAATATATTTTTAGATCCACAAAATATCACACGTTTAACAATTAAACTTACTGATACTACACAAAGTTCTGAGAAGATTCCCGATACAAGAATTACGTGCTTTTATGCATGTATTAGATCCTCTCTGATAACACATCACTCGACGAGCACGTAAAAGGCACTGTCTTATGTTTACTCTGCATACCACCTGACTGTTAATGGGCTCGATAACCAACATTACAACGATAAAAAGAAAAGTAAGGGCGAATTTCATTTTATATTTTATATATTTTTTTTTTTTATTATAAATTTTAAATACTTTAAGCTAAAACGTTAAGAAGCAATTGATGTTTTCCTTAGCGGTTTCTGTATTTATACCCTATACCTCTATGTGGTATGGGTATAATTAATGACTTTGTGCTGCTGTTTGTAATTAACAAAAATATTTGACCTGGACCCATACTTTATCATACCGATCGACTCAGAATCAATTTCTGAGTCGATTAAGCGACGTCCGTCCGTCCGTTTGTCCGTCTGTCTGTCCGTCTGTGTGTCCATGTAAACCTTGTAATCAAACTACAGGTCGCAAATAAGAATATCGTTTGATGAAATTTAATCTATGAGCTTTTGTCGGTGAAAGGATGAACTCTGTGAAAATTGGTGAAATTCGGTCCATGTTCAGACCTAGTCCCCATACAAATGACCCTTATGAAATCGACATAAATTGCTAAAAGATCCAAATTATCTTATAGATCTCAGTTAAATTGGGTTTGTATGTGTTTATTATATTCGTTAATCAGTAGTCCAAAAATAATCTCTATAGGACAATTCATAGTCATAGGCCCCATATTGAGCTACTTCCCGATCTTCACTTAAATCTATAAACAAACAAAAATATTGCACAGATTTTTCTCAAATTTGGTTTGTATATATTTTTGCAAAATTTAAGTGACCTTACCAAATATGGTCAGGATCGGTCCTTTTTTAGCCTAGTCCCCATATAAATATAGCACCCGGTATATACTTTTTCATATCTGCAGCCAAAAAAATTAATAACAATGAAACTCAAATTTAGTTTATGCCTATTTTTTCTATCCAATTAGTTGGACCGACGAGATAGGGTCTCTAAACCATGGTATAGGGTATCCTATAGTCGGTCTAGACCGACTATAATTTTCTTACTTGGTTTTATATGAATTTTTGCAAATATACTTTATATTAAATATCTGTCTTAAGATTAGCAACAATTGTTTAAATATTTGTTATTAAAAAACACAAGCTTTGTTTTCTATTGATAATGAAATCATTTCAATGTCCCATCATTTTTTTTTTTTTTTTGTTTAAAACAGTTTTCAAGGTTTTAATCACCCGTGAATCACCCATGACTTAGTATACTATTTTATATTTCTGAAAGTTATGGTGTTTTTGCCTGGGGAAACAATGGATAGTTACCAGTCCCAATTCTAACAGTTTACATAGAAGGGACCAGCTAACGCTAAATATATAATTTGATCACAAATAGATATATCATAACGATACGCACTTACAAGCACAGCGAAATTTGTAACGTCACATATTTCTCACCACAAAATGTAAGACAAATGGGTAAAATTTTGAAAAAGTCGGTTACGAGTAAATATCAAATAATATTATTTTTTTCGTTGCATATTATTGATTAAAAGCTATTTTTTTCTATCTATTTATTTTATTTATTTAATTTACGTCATATCTACGAGAATTAGGGTGACAGCCATTTTTTTTGGAATTTCAATACGTGCGGATCGGATTATTGTGACAATGGGTCGAAAACTTAAGTGCGCAAAATTTCAGCCAAGTCGGACAATGCTTTCTGGACGCGCATTGAGTTCAAAGTTCAGATATGCATTTATGTGTAAAAATTATCAAAAAATAATAGTTTTTCGCAAAAATTTTGATATTAATAATTGGGGTTTAATTAAATTAATTAATAAACCATAATCTAGAGTAAATTATCTTTCT
Organism: Cordilura impudica; assembly: GCA_963682025.1. NCBI lineage: Eukaryota > Metazoa > Arthropoda > Insecta > Diptera > Scathophagidae > Cordilura > Cordilura impudica. Next base: position 71,107,941 of record OY821520.1, read on the forward strand.
AATAAGATACAAAATCTATTATCGGTTGAAAAACAGCCAAGTTATATCAAGTTCCCCAGGCAATAAATGCGCCGCAAACCACTTGAATAGGAAAATCCAGCTCATATTTCTAAAGATCTTGAAATTAATGATCATACGTGAAGTATTTTGCATCTTGCCTATTGTTATGCCATTCTAAATTTATGTCAATACGGTACGTATTTTGTAGCACTATTTCAAAATCTCCAATTTTATTTTTTCAAAAATTTTGTTCAAAAAATTTTTCGGAATCAACGATTGGACATTAAAGTCTTATTAACCAAATATATGTGATTAAAAATGCCAAATATTGTAGGTATCCTGTTCGCAATTTGGCGAGGGCAGCGTTTTTATTTCAGTGGATTTGAAGAAAAATGTGATATTTTCATATTTCAAATATCTTTTGTCAAAATATTATACTACTTGTCACTAGTTCTCAATTTTGTAAACAAAAGTTAAATTGAAACATTATAAAATGTCCCTCTTTAAGGTCAAAAGTCAAATTTAAGGAGATTTATATTTTTTTAAAACAAAATATCCAAATATTTTTTTTTCATACAAATAACCGCTGTCATCTTACTATCTATGTTTTGTTTTTGCAGTTAAAAGGTTATGTTAAATTAAATTGGCCTTAAATATTTTCTATTTCGCAGAAAAGTTTTCCGTTTGCTATTAGTTAATGTTTATATGTTTGAAATGATATCAATTGTTGTGTATGTTCTTACATCTTAGATATATGGCATGCTCTGACAATCAAAAAATTGTAATGGTGCGGCGGTGGTGGAAGTTCCGCTTCTTGTTTCCTGAGCCTTTGCTGGTCGCACGTGCTTACGAAGGGGCCTAGCTCGCCGGATGGGTGGGGTCTTGCTCAGGCCCAGGGAAACCGCACTACAGATTTTCACGTGCGATTTATAAAAAAAACTGTCCAAAAAAAACGGATACTAAAAGGATGGATGGATGGCATACTTACCTTCCGGTGGAGACTGGATGTTATGCCCCTTTTTGCCCTCCCTACCATGTTATCTGATATTCCATCTTACTTGGAGGTAACCCACTGCAATGAAAAGATTTGGTTTGGTTTGGTTTTCTACATTAGGTTAAAAAAAAGTTTATTTAACCTTCATTTTAAGGTTATAAATTTAAATTATAATTATCAAAATTTATTTTATTTTTTTTTTTTATATTATCGCAAAATTTTTCCTTTTAGAAAAAATTTTAATTTTAACAACATATTATTTTTTTTTTTTTTTAGCCAAATTTTAATCATTAGCAAAATTTTAAGTTTAGCAAAATTTTAATTTTTAGGGATATTTTAAATTTAGGAAAAATTTTTATAGCCCAATTTTAATTTTAGACAAATTTTAATTATAGCAGAAATTTTAAGTTTAGCAAAATTCGATTTTAGGGAAATTTTAAATTTAGGAAAATTTTTAAATTTTAGGAAAATTTTTAATAGTAGAAAAAAAATTTAATTTTAGCATTTTGGACTTTAGCACTATTTAATTTTGGCTTAATTTTAGCATTAGAAAAATTTTTGTTTAAACTTTATAATTAGACAATTTTACATTTAGGGAAATTCACATTTCGAAATATTTTATTTTAGTTTAATTTTACAATAAGAGAAAATTTTTATAATCGAAAATTTTATAGTTAGTAAAAATTTTATATTTTAGCCAAATTTTATGTATAGCAAAATTTATTTCTATTTAGCTTAAATTTATAAAAGTTCTTAACGTGGTAAAAATTTTAGTTTAATTAGAAAAATTTATTAATTTGGTAACATTTTAAATTTAATAAAAATTTTAAATTTAGAAAAATAATTATATTGTACAAAAATTTTTAAGTGGACAATTTAGGATTAATAAATAAAATTACCGCCTTGTGGTTGTACCGATGAAGCTGCTGCCGCCAGACGCCGTGGTTGTGTCTCGCAATATGCCATTAAAAAAATTGGCCATAGCTGCATTAATAACGATATTGTTGCTGATTTCCATACAAAATGTTTATAATTCCTTAATTTTGTTTTATCAATCAGGTACCCAATATTTTGTGGTTTTATTTATTTAAGTTAATTAATACACAGTCTTAGAGAAGAAACAATTCATTTTGAAGGAATTTTGTAGTATTGCTTATTTGGTTTATATCGATAATGTTTTTTTTTTTTTTTTAATTTTAATTATACTTTGAACTTTAATATTTTATATTTATAGCACTTTAGTTCTTAACTCATTTAAATTTTTAGTCTAGTTTTTTTTTTAATAATTATAAATTTTGTTTGTTTTATTTTCACCAATTTATTTTCACATTCAATACTCCACGAAATTTAATTTAAGAATTAAATGATAAATTTGCTATTTTAGTTTTGTCACTTATTAGTTAAAATTAAGTTTTTCTTTATTTTAAATTTATTTAGTTCTTAAGCATTAATAATTTCTGGCTTAAAATTTACTTTATTTTATTAACACTATGTCTTATTTTTAATTTTATCTTAATGTACATTTTAATTTTAAGAGGTTTTTCCTCAACCTTCTTTTTTTCTTAACACTACATTTTAATTTTTTAATTTAAGGTTTTTCCTGTTCATTTCACGATCCAAAATTCAGCTCTTAATTTTATATTTCTTTAATTAATTTTAATTTCTTAAGTCTTAAAATATTTCTCTTTTTTTTCATCTTATTTTTTTCTAAAAACTTTCACTTTACTTTCTCAAGCTTAAATTTTTTTTTAACTTAATTTTTTCTTAAACTTTAAACTTTTGGAGGTTTTTCCTCAACCTTATTCTTCAATGACTACATTTCGACTCCTCGATTTAAATTTAACTTTATTATATTAAACCTTCTCATCTTCATTCATACATGTCGAGATAAAAACCTGTTTATTAAAAAAAAAAAAAATCACCACGAATTCATTGAGAACATTCATATTCATTCATAATGTTCTCTAGTATTTATAACACGCCCACTCATATATGACTATGAGAGCAAGTGAGATCAATACAAGAAAATACGTGGTTTGGCCAGCATGATTGCATATGAATGAGTTCATGATTTAATACAACACAATGAAGAGAAAAAAAAACTCGCCATAATCAGTTTGCCAAAAAAATAGAGCCAAAAATTTTTTTCCATCAACATATTACCATATAAGGTGTTGTTTACATGTACATACTTGAACTTGAAAATAATTTCAAGATCAAGGTTATTATATTTTTTTCTTCTTTCTTATTTCTGCTTGTACCAGAAATTCTTTGGCTACAGTAAAGAGCAAAACAGATCACCGTCACAAAATATCCAATAAATATCCAAATATGCAAGAGGGTTATGGAAGTAATACGACGAACAGAACGTAATTGAACTAAGAAACTTCTTGATCAGAGGATTCTTCCGGAATATTATTTTCATGATCTTGAAGAAGAAGAACTCAAGCAGAACTCAAAAGATGGAACTCATAGTATTGAACAACATTTTAGACACCGTTGTAAAAACTCTTATTTAACAAAGTCCGCAAAGATGCATAATTTACCCTATTTTAAATACCAACCTGCTTGAAATAATCACAAACAATAATATTCAAAGTTTACCCAGATAACTGGCTCACTTTATGAGCAGGCATTATTTCAACAGACAGACAAACATCGCTACATTGACTCAAATTCTTTCAACATTCATGAATATGTGGTCGTTAATTCATGTGGCGAGGTGTTATAACAGGAGTGGTGTGGAGGGTATAAAAATAGAAAATTTGCTCAGGAACATGTTGCAAAAAATTATGACTGTGAAAGAATAAAAAAAAAACAAGTAAGAAAATTATACCATGGTTTAGAAACCCTATCACTTCGGTCCAATGAACTGGATATAGAAAATAAGCAAAAACCAAATTTGAGTGGTATTGTTCATATCGGGTGCTATATTTATATGTGGACTAGGTCGAAAAATGGTCCGATCCTGATCATATTTGTTAAAGTCACTTATATTTTGAAAAAATATACACAAACCAAAGTTGAGAAAAATCTGTACAATACTTTTGTTTTTTTTATAGATTTAAGTGAAGATCGGGAAGCAGCTGTACATGGGGCCTATGATTAAGAATTGTCCAATAGGGATTATTTTTGGACTACTGATTAATGGATACAATAAACACATAAAACCTAATTTTACTAAGATCTATATATATCTATATATACCACATGGTGGTATAGGGTATAAAAATAACCTAAACCACAAATGTGTGCACTTAAGGTTTAGTTGGGAACATATTTCGATATCTTCTTTATATATAGTTATGCTCATCACTGACTTGCTGACTCTTTAATGCCATATGATTAATACTCAATCTCACAGATCATAACATTACCATTCATATGTCAAAGAATCATTTCAGTAACTGGCATCATTTTACATGCCAATCTTTTACTAAAAAAGGAAATTTTCCTAAAAAGTGCCTTTTCCTAAAAAATGCTTTTTCTTAAAAAAAAAGTAAATTTCTCTTGAAATATACACTTCTTAAAAAAGTGACTTTACTTAACAAACGAAAGTTTCTTGAATAAGTACCTTTTCTTAAAGAAGTACCTTTTCTTAAATAAGAACATTTTCGTAAAATAAAAATTTTCTTTCAAAAGTAAATTTTCTTCCAAAAGTAAATTATCTTAAAAAAATACATTTTGTTCAAAAAGTACTTTCTCTAAAAAAACTACATTCTCATAAAAAAGTAAATTTTCTTCAAAAAGTACCTTTTCTTAAAAAAGTAATTTTTTCTTTTTAAATTACCGTTTTCTAAGAAAGAAAATTTTGTTAAGAAAGTAAATTCTCTTCAAAAGGAACTTAAAAAAAAAAAAAAATTTATTAAAAAAATTAATTTTCTTAAAAAGTACCCTTTCTTAAAAAGTGCACTTTCTTTAAAAAGTAAATTTTCTTCAAAAAGTACTTTCTCTTATAATGGTATATTTTCTTAGAAAGTACCTTTTCAGACGGACAGCAGGATTCGAGGTTCGCTCTCTCATTCTCGTTTCGCGCCCAAATCTTGATGAATCTGCATGATTCCCCATACAAAATTTTGAGAGCAAACCAAATTGGTTCATTTTGAATCTTGTTACGAACCACGAAAAATGTACTATCATCTCCAATTTTGATAAAAAAAATATAGCTAGTTTATCTGAACTAGCTGTCAAAAATATATAAACAAAGAAAAAAAAAACAAAAAATTTAAGTGTGCAATAAAATAAATAGAAACATTTAACAAATAAAAAGCATATATTTACACACATAATATATTAAAATAAAAATGGAAAAAATGAAATAGTGAAACGTAATGTGTAGAAGGATGTCTTCAGATATCTGCACAAAATATATAAACGTCAAAATGAAACAAGAACACTCGTCTGAACACTAAGGTTCACAATCCTGATTAAGAGAGTGAATTAAATGATTCATTTTACCATCTGAACATGCTATAAAAAGCACCTGATCTGTAACAAGTAAGAAAATTATGTACGATTTAGAATCACTATATGATACCCTATACCATGAGTTTAATGATGGGTCTTTAGTTTAAGTAATTTGATATAGAAAATAAGCATAAACCAAATTTTAGCGGCATAGTTATGCATTTTTTTCTGCCAATATGAAAAAGTTCTTATCTGATGTAATATTATTTGGAGACTAGGTCAAAAAATGGACCGACCAGGACCATACTTAATGGAATCACTTACCTTTCCCATAAACATATGTATGTATATAAACATAATTTTAAAAAAAAACCTTATTTTCGTTTTTTGAAGATGGGGAAACAGCTTTATATGGCAGCTATGATTAAGAGTGGTCCTCCTGGTTTTGTGTTTGGACTGCTGATTAGTGGATATAATACACACACATACACTAATTTTTATATCGATAAAGATGTGTATGTATGATAATCTGTATCTTGCGACAATTTTTGTCGGTCTGATAGGGGTTATTTGTTTGAACAGAATCAACAAAAGCTTATGTACCAAATTTCATCATAATATAGTCATATTTGACACCTATATTTTGATTACAAGGTTTACATGGACACAAAGATGGACAGAAAGACAGACGGATGGAAGGACGGAAATAGCTAAATCGATTCAGAAAAAATTCTGTTTCGATCGGTATAATAACAGATGTATCTAATATTTTTGGGTATTCAAAAGCCGCCAAATCAAGACCTAAAAGCAATAATTTGGCACCGCTATCAACGTCGAAGACCAAAGTCACGTTGGACTATTAACTACTGAACAATCAACATACGTATATAATTGTAAAAAAAGATCAATAACTATTGCATAATTAAAATTCATTAATTCAACTTTAATAAGTAAATTACAATTGATTCTCTGGAGCCAATTATTCAATACTGACAGTGTAGAAAAACCAACAAATAAATGAAGTATCAAAATATGACTTTACTAAATGCATATAGTAAGTACATTTATTAATTTTATACCAGTCTAGACACAAAACGGCTGATCACCCACACATAATATACACCTGAGTCTACATTTTTGACAACCAGATGTCGCCTCGAATACAAATGTCAAAATAATAATAAAACAAAAACCCATATGTCGGTGCTTTTGCCACGGTTTTTTTCTGATCTTCCAAAAATTTTTATATAATTATAAATAAAGTTTGTGTTTAGGAAATATGTTTAATAAGAAGATTGAAGTGTATAAAAGCAATATTCGATAAGTTATTGGTAAAAATAATAAATGAAGCGACCAAATATTAAAAACTGAATTCGCGTTGCAAAAAAAACAAAAAAAAAAATAAATAAAGCGAGGTAAATAAGTCTGAAGTGTTGATGTTGTTGTGGAAAAATATAACAAAAATCAAGTTAAATGAGAAAACAAGTGTTTTAAACATGAGTTAGCTTTAAATTAACTCAAATTCCTATAGGGAAGTGTAGTCCCTTGAATTGTGATGCGATTTTTTGTATCATCTTATATATAAAAATTGAGATTTGTATGTTAATACGTTTGTTTGAGGCTCATAGGAGGCTATTCCACTGGACCGATCATCTTGAACTTTTACAGTAGATAACTGCCTATCCGGAAGGAAAAAATAGGCTATACTTTTGTTTGAAATGCTTGAAAATGAAAATGACCGTCTTGAAACTTTTGACAAGTACATTAATTACCAATGTGAGTTAGTCGTGAAAAATATTGGTGCAATCGTCAAATTCAAAAATTGCCAAAACCGAAAATCGCGAATAACAAAAATCGCCAAAATCAAAAATTGGTAAAAACAAAAAACGCCAAAATCAAAAATCACCAAAATCAAAAATCGCTAAATTCAAAAATAGCTAAAATTAAAAATCGCAACAAACAAAAATTGCCAAAATCAAAAATAGCAAAAAAAAATTGCAAAAGTCAAAAGTCGCCTAAAACCGAATATCGCGAATAACAAAAATCAGTAAAATCAAAAATAAAACAAAAATCGCCTCAATTAAAAATCGCAAAAAACAATAATCGCCAAAGTTAAAAATCGCCAAAATCAAAAATCGTGAAAATCAAAAACATCTAAAAATAAATAAAATAGTTTTTTTTACAAAATGCAAGTCAAAAATCGCCTAAAACTGAATATCGCGAATAACAAAAATCACTAAAATCAAAAATAAAAAAAAAAAAAAATCGCCTAAATCAAAAATCGCACAAAACAATACTCGCCAAAGTTAAAAATTGCCAAAATCAAAAGTCGTGAAAATCAAAAACATCTAAAAAAAAAATAAAATAGCTTTTTAACAAATTGCATTGGGTTACGGCTAGTATTTATATTAGGGCGGGTCGATTTGCAGGGAAGCAAAAAAATCGTGATGTGATCATTTTTGGAGCCAACGCCCATTTTCGAAACCCTTGTATGTTTTATTGTAATGTTTCTTTTTATTATTTTGATCAATATATAAATACTAATAAATTTTAGTTAATACTAACCTGCGAAGCCATAATAAATTATGTAAAATAATGAAAAAAAGATTAAATTTAAATAACTTAAATGGTTGTAACCCCTTTTATTTTGCCAAATAATTACATTAATCATTTAAAAATAAAAATACAAGGCGTAGAAAGTCAAGCAATAATGAAGATACAAAAGCTTTTAACAACTTTAATACATATATATTTTAATTTAAAACTAAGAATTATCACTGACAATCAACTAACAGCTGCATTAATATACAAATTAGGGCGGGTCGATTTAAAAATCGCCCAAGAGACAAGGAAAATTGTATTCTATGGATCAAAATAAGAAACTTTACCCAAGGAACCATACCTCTAAAACGAATTCTGATGTCCCGACTTTTGACCTGACTGTCTGTCTGTCTCACTTTGACCCGTTTAGAGTGCCCCAATCGAGTCCAAATGTATGATCGACCCCCACTAACTTTGGAGAGCCAACCCACCCATGCCAGTGATTTTGATAGATTTAAGTGAAGATCGGGAAGCAGCTATACATGGGGCCTATGACTAAGAGTTGTACAATAGCGATCATTTTTGGACTACTGATTAATGGATGTAATATATACATACAAACCCAATTTGACGAAGATTTGTATGATAATTTGTATCTTATGGCAATATATGTTGATTTCATAGGGGTCATTTATATGGGGGCTAGGTTTGAACATGTACCGATTCTCACCAATTTCAACAGTGTTCATCCCATGGTAGACAAAAGATCAAATACCAAATTTCATCAAAATATATTCATATTTGCGACCTGCAGTTTGATTACAAGCTTTACATGGACACACAGATGGACGGACGGACGGACATCGTCAAATCGAATCTGATAGTGATTCTCATTCGATCGGTATAATTAAAGATGGGTGTAGGTCAAATATTTTTGGTTGTTACAAACAGCAGCACAAAGTCATTATACCCAAACCACATAGTGGTATAGGGTGTAAATAGATCGTGTGAAAGAAAATGTATGAATAATATCTTAACCATTATTTAAATATGTATAGATTCTGACGTTTTCTTTCAACTCTTTTTGAAACACAATTATAATTAAACAAAATAATTATAACAACAAGTAAGAAAATTATAGTCGGTCAAGACCGACTATACGATACCCTATACCATGCGTTTAGAGAACTTATCTCTTAGGACCAACTAATTGGATATAGAAAATAAGCATAAACCAAATTTGAGTGGCATATTTATTAATTTTTTTGGCTGCAGATATGAAAAAGTTCATATCGGATGTTATGTCTATATGGGGACTAGGTCCAAAAATACAATATTTACAAACAAAATTTGACATGAATCAGTGAAATATTTTTGGTTTTTGATAGATTTAAGTGAAGATCGGGAAGCAGCTCTATATGGGGCCTGTGACTAAGAGTTGTCCCATATGGATCGTTTTTGGACTACTCATTAATGAATGTAATAAACACATTCATATATATATATTTATGTCGATTTCGTAGGGGTCATTTGTATGGGGGCTAGGTCTGAACATGGACCGATTCTCACCAATTTCAATAGCGTTTATCCCATGGCCGATGAAAGCTTATATACAAAATTTCATCAAGATATGTTTATATTTGCGACCTGTAGAGTGATTACAAGGTTTACAGACGGACGGACGGACGGACATTGTTAAATCGACTCAAAAAGTGATTCTGATTCAATCGGTATAATAAAAGATGGGTATAGGTTAAATATTTTTGGTAGTTACAAACAGCAGCACAAAGTCATTATACCCAAACCACATAGTGGTATAGGGTATAATAAAGTTTCGTGAATCGTGAAAACCCAGTATATTGAATGATAGTACCATTTGTTACAAATATTCAATGAATAAGTCCATAATTTTAAATATTATCGAGAAATATCGTGAAAGAGTTAAGTTGACGACACAACATACAGGTTGGAGGAACCGTAAAATGAGTCAAAGACAGGAGCATTTAATAGCAAGATCATTTAAAAAAGTCAAGAAATGCTACCTAAAGAGGTCATTAACGATTTGAAACTAAAAATATATGTTCGAATTGTTTCCCGACGACCAATTGAGGCTTATCTTGGTTGTTATCCTCTTGTGAAGAAACCACTGATATCAGGGAAAAGTCGTCGGGCTAGCATAAATTTTTCTAAAGAACACACGAACTGGTTAAGATGGTGGCAATAATATGGTATTGGGTTGCTTTTCACACCAAGGAATAAGTCCAATTCATGTAAAAAAAAATATATATATACTAACTGTAATTGGATACAAGTATATTCGAAATGATTTAATGTATACCTAAGCGGAGGAAAATGTGCCCCCGGCCTGGAAGTTCCAACAAGACAGTGACCCAAAACACACCTTCAAAGTTGTATCCGGATAGCTACAATCTAATGCAATTAGTATTTTGGAATGGTCAGCCCAATCACCAGATCTCAATTCCTTAGAAAATCTATGGGGAATTATAGATAAAAAAATACGGACACAAAATTATACAAAAAGACAGATTTTATAGAGGCAGGTTTAAATGATATTCCCTATGGGGACTATGATTTAAAGTGGCTAATAGTTAGACTGATGGTTAATAGTAATTAAGCTATTTTGATGTCGTAATATCGGGGTTTTTGTGCCTTTGTTATTAATAGCGAATACAGGACATAATATAGTTAACATATATCGAGGTTTCTTAATTAACGAAATTCACTAATTGCAATACCGATAGTCTTTAATTCCAAGAAATTCCAAGAAAGCTCACTTTTTTTTATCAAAGTTCTAGTTAAAGTTGAATAAAACCTGTCGTCATAAATCCTTTATCATATTTTATTTCGTCACTTCTTTTTGTATATTGATAACAAATGTATTAACCAAATGCGTAAATGTTCACTCCTTTATTTTAATAATTTCGTCATTTCTACGTGCCAAATATATAATGTTGTATTTGAGAAGGATTCCGTTGATGTTGAAAATATTGCACTGATAAAGAACACATTTCGTTGCTAAAATTCTTGATACATTTTAGCGTATACGAACAAAAAATTTAGATAATATTAAAAAAAAAGAAAACTATTCGCTACAAGCACGTGATCAAAATATGTTGTCAAAATATTGTTCATATTACTATTTAATAAAGATATTTCGATAAACACGTTTTATAAACCCTGATTTTTTTATGATAAAAACATTTTTTTTTTTTTACAAATGCGGTGCGAAGAAATGTAAGAAACTTAAATTGCTGGCCCTTCTAACAATTGCTTTAAGTTAAACTAGTACTTGAACATTAAAAATTGTTAGCAAAAATAGAAATGATTTTTTTCATTGTCCTTAATTTTGTATCCTTGAACTTGTCCAAACAAGACTTTCTGTTTATTGTGAAATGTTTTTCATTTGCTTTATAACACACTAGAAAGTTTCTTACTTTTTGTTTATTTTTATGTTGAATGACTTTCTAGTTTTTATATTATAAAAGGAAAAAAAAACTTCATCATCTTTTCTCAGTCATGAATGTAAAGGTCACTGCAAAGATTTGAAATGCATTAAATGCAATACAAACGCTAACACTTACAGAAATTATAATTAAAAATAGAAAAAATTTCAAAAGTAAAAGGAAATGGTACTAGCCATAAGAGAAATGGAGAAGCAAGTTTACTGAATATCAGAACATATAAAAATGTGGAAAATAAAAGTTAAATTAATTAATTGATAAAACCCTTTATAATTTCCAACAAGAACAATCTTTTTGCAAGTGTACATCAGGGCATTTCACCAAAAGTTTTTTTTTAATTCATCCAATCTTTGGTAGAACCATTTAAAATCTGACACAAACTCACATTTTATATGTAGGATTGTCATTCCGTTTGTAATAATTACAAAAATAAAGAACTGGACCCCAAAGAAAATATATACTCTTAATCCTTATAACAAGCGGAGTTGATATAGCGATGTTCGCCTATCGATCTATGAAAATCATTTCTAACGATTCATTAACATCTCGAGCAGAATATCAATGGATACAAGATTTTAAAGAAAATTTAAAAGCTCTATTGAAAAAATATGTTGTTATGTTGTTCCAGTTATGGTAGGTATTCAGAATTTTGTAACTTGTTTGTGGTGGGGTCGTTCTGGTTGTAGCATTTTTTAACGTTTTAACGTTTCTATAAATAATAATAAAATAAAAAAAAAATAGTAATAAACAAGTAAGAAAATGATAGTCGGTCTAGACCGACTAAACGATACCCTATACCATGGTTTAGAGACCCTATCTCTTCGGTCCAATTAATTGGATATAGAAGATAAGCATAAACCACATTTGAGTGGTACTGTTATTAATTCTTTTCGCTGCAGATATGGAAAAGTTCATATCGGGTGCTATATTTATGTGAGGACTAGGTCGAAAAATGGACCGACCCTAACCATATTTGGTAAAGTCACTTATATTTTGAAAATATCTATACAAACCAAATTTAAGAAAAATCTGTGGAATATTTATTTTTTTTTTAGACAGATTTAAGTGAAGATCGGGAAGCAGCTCTATATGGGGCCTATGACTAAGAAATGTCCTATAGGGATTATTTTTGTGCTTCTGATTCACATACAAACCCAATTTGACTAAGATTTATATGATAATTTGGATCTTATGGGAATTTATATCGATTTCATATGGGTCATTTGAATGGGGACTAGGTCTGCATATGGCCCAAATTTATCCAGTTTCAGTAGCGTTTATCCTATGGCCGAGGAAAGCTTATATACCAAATTCGATTAAAATATATTCGTATTTGCGACCTGTAGTTTGATTAAAAAGTTTACATGGACACACAGACGGACGGACAGACATAGCTAAATCAGTTCAGAAAGTGAGTCGATCGGTATAATAAAAGATTGGTCTAGGTCAACCATTTTTTGTAGTTACAAACAGCAGCACAAAGTCATTATACCCAAACCACATAGTGGTACAGGGTATAAAAATAGGTTTTTTTTAAAGTACGTAGTAATTTATGAAAAATAAATAATAAATAATAAAAATAATAACTATCTGTGTTCACAAGCATTAACCGTCTAATCGAAAATCATGTTTCGAGAAAAATAACTTTTTATATAAATGTAATTGGGCTTCATTACGATTTAGGTCAGTATGTTTTTATACTTATACCACTATGTGGATATATAAAAACAATTTTTGCAAAAGTATTTTTTTTCTTTTTTGAAGAAGTACTTTTTTAAGAAAAAGGTACTTTGTTAAAAAATTTACTTTTTTAAGAAAAAATAAATTTTAACGAAATTTACCTTTCCACGAAGAGTCATTTTTTCAAAAGGTACTTTGTAAGAAGAAATACTTTTTTTTAAGAAAAGGACTTTTTAAGAAAATATATTTTTTTAAGAAAGGGTTCTTTTTAAAAAAAAATTACTTTTTTAAGAAGACATTTTTTAAGAAAAGTACTATTTTCAGTAAATTTATTTTAATAAAAAAATCTACTTTTTTAAGAAAAGGCACTGTTTTTAGAAAGCATACTTTAAGAAAAGGACACTTTTAAGAAAATGTAATATTTAAGGAAAGGTAAATTTAAAAAAAATCTACGTTTTTAAGAAAAGATGATTTTTAAAGAATTTTGAACTCTTTCTTTTAACTCAATCTCTCTGTCTTTCGTGGGGCAACCCCATTCCCCCATATCAAATTGATCTGAAACTTTGCCCATAGTCTTGCTGTGACTACAGATGAATTTTGGGGTTGTCACGCACAGTCATGCGTGGTCACGCACAGTCACGTAGTGATCTAAATGTCATTTACCCTCATCCGATCGATCTGACACTTGGTCCATACAATTGCGGTGAAAAAAGATTAACATTGACGTAGTCACGCCTTGTCACGCGCAGTCACGGCATGATCTAAGTGTCACTTCTCATCCGATCGATATGGAAATTGGTCCATACACTTGCTGTGAAAAAAAGATTAGCTTTGACTTGGTCACGCACAGTCACGCATGGTCACCCACAGTCACGGAGTGATCTAAATGTCATTTACCCTTATCCGATCGATATGACACTTGGTCGATATACTTGCTGTAAAGAAAGATCAATTTTGACCTAGTCACGCACAGTCACGCATAGTCACGCAGAGTCACGGAGTGATTTAAAACCCATTTCCCTTATTAGATCGATCTGAAACTTGGTCGATAGAATTGCTGTGAAAAAGATTAACTTTGGCATAGTCAAGCACAGTTACGTATAGTCACGCACAGTCACGGAGTGACTAAAACCCCACTTCTCCTCATCCGATGGATCTGAAACTTTGTTCATAGACTTGTTGTGGCCAAAGAGTAACTTTAAGATAGTCACACACAGTCACGCGCTGTCACGGAGATATTCAAAACTAAGATGCATAAGGAATGAAAGGGTTTTAATAAAATCTTTGTTTTTGCGGGTTAAGTTTCTTAAAAAAAAATTACATTTTTAAAAATGCATCATTATAGGAATAGTTACTCTTTTATTAAAAGGTATTTTTGTAAGAAAATTTAGTTTTTTTCAGAAAATGGTACTATGTTATAAAAATTGACTTTTTTAAGAGAGGTACTTTTTAAAGTTAAGTTACTTGAAAAAAAAAAAACTACTTTGTTAAAAAAAAGTAACTGCTTTTTAAGGGAAGGAAATGAATGTTGTTAAGACGAAGTACTTTTTATATCCTCCACTCCAGTGTGCAGAGGGTATATATAAGTTTGTCATTCCATTTGTAATAATTAGAAAAAAAATTTTGAACCCCATAAAATATATATATTTGTGATCCTTATAACAACCGGAGTTGATATAGCGATGTCCGTCTGTCCGTCTGTCCGTCTGTGGAAATCACGATGGCGGCATCAATCGGGCAGCTAGGGTGCTCGCTGACATAAAAAATGATTCACTAACATCCTGAAAAGTTTGCTATTTAAAATCGTCCAAATCGGTCGATTAGGGCCCGAGATTTGAATGAAGATCTAAAAAAAGTCTTGAAAAATGTAATTTTCTTTGTTGTTCTTTTCACGATCACGCCCTTAGTAGGATAGCTAAGGTGATCGTTGTTAGTGAGAATGATTCAGCAAATTCAAGGGAAGATTTCCATTTAAAAAATCATTAAAATCAGTGGAACAGGTCCAGGGAAATCTCTGAGAAAGTAAAAAAAAAATGAAAAATATGATGTTTCTATATTGTTCTTGTTGTTATTCTAAATGTTGTATTGTTGTCATAGATGGACTTGTTTTTGTGGTCGTTGTGGTAATAATATAATAAAAACTAACCCTTTGTACATTTTTTTTATCAACTCTGGTAGAAAAATTTAAAAATTTCCATTGTTTTGGCATCACTAAAAAAATTTACTAGATCATTTCTGTCATTGCCATGAGCCTGCTTGCAAAGTTTCAGATCGATTGGGTCACGGGAAAGGGATTAAAATCGATCCAAATTTTTTCGACAAGCAGACACTACGAGTTAATATAAAGGGAGTAAAAATTCACCAGCATCTAAAGCAAATAATGCTAAAATACGTAGTTGTTATTAAAAAAAAAACAATGTAAATTTAGCAAAACAAATTTAAATTATTAATTTATTTAAAGAGAAAAACACAAAAATAACGTTTGATGTTGTATTTTTTGTGTGTAATATTTACATATACATACATACACATATTAAATTATACAAATAATATACATATATTTTATATATATGTATATTATGAACATAAGTTTGGCATATTAACCTTTTGTTGTTTTTACAAAGTAGAGTTACCGAGTTCATCAATGAGTTTTTTCCTTTCAAAACAGTTCTACATAGTTATATAGAATTATTATTCTGCTTTACCTACAAAATATCTGATTGCGATTACATCTAATTTTTAAAAATTGTTTATAATTACTAAAGCATTATTATGCACATAAATACAAAATTGCACTTTTTAAATTTTCCATTCAAATTTTAGAAAATATCAATTCTAAAAACTGGAACTAAAATTTCCAATTGTAAGAAAATATTAATTGAATTTCAGAAAATCTTATCAAAACGTCGGAAATAATAATTTTAAATTTAGAAGACATCAATTGCATCAAATTCCAAAAAAAAACACCAAATATGTTTACAATTAAAAATGTTGACATTTAAAAAAAATATTGACATTCAGGGGAAATAACTTCTTTTAACGATAATCGAATCGTTAAAAAAAGAAAAGCAAAATTATCAGTAAAATTTTTAAACGATATTCGCTATTGTTTAAATCAGCTAAACGACAACCATTTTTGTGTTGTTTATTCAATCGATAAAAACTTAAATTTTTAGGTTAAAATGTCGTCATACTTAAATAAAAATCATAAATAGTGAAAATATTTTGCTTCTATTAAAAAACTTTTTTATATAAATAAAAAAATTAAATAGCATATTCAATTTATTATTTCATTTTCAAATAAATAAACAGAAATATTAGTAAAAAATAGAGATATTAAACATAAACATAAAATCATCCTGTCAAACACGAAGTAATTTGTTTAGCAAAAACTAAATTAAAGGAGAAGTTATGTCACATAACCGGAAACGCATGCATATAGGAAACGCATGCATATTTTTTCCAATATTTTGTTTACATTTATTATCAAGGTGGATGTTATCAAAGATTCGGCACAGCCGAATTTAACATTCTTACTTGTTTTTTATAAAAAGATGCTTTTTTAAGAAAAAAATGTGCAGTTTTTTTAACACGGGCACTTTTTTGACAAAATGTACTCTTCTAATGCCGTTTTCTTTTCTGACAAAAAATGTCGCACTTTATTTGCACTTTTTTCGAAAAGTGCATTTTTTATATATTCTGAAATAAGAGCAACCTTGCCTTATACATCAATCGAAAGGTCTCAAAGTCATGCTCTCGTAAATTGCAAAAAATTGCAGCCTTTAACTTCTTACAGGTCACAGTATGAGAATATTTCCCCATTGATCACTTTCTTTAATATTTTCACCCTATGACTTGAAAGAGTATAATAAACAAAATTTTTTACATTTTATGAACACAGCTCTTTAAGTCATTTCGACTGATGTATGAGATAAGGTTGCTCTTAATTTAGAATATATATAAAAAATACACTTTTCCAAAAAAGTGCAAATAAAGTGCGACATTTTTTGTCAGAAAACGGCATAAGTAAAGGGTTGCATGTACAATTTCTGCGATGCTAGTTATTATAGTGGTAATTTTATGCCCAATGAAATTAAGTTTGAAGAGTCAGTGAGCCAGTAAACAAGTGGCAACGCCATATGTAAAGAAGTGTAAAAACTAAAGCTCTATAAAAATAATAAAATAAAATAATAATTGGTCTTAAAAAAATAGACAGGACTATTAAAAACCATAAAAAATACTAATTATAATTAGTGGAAAATAAAGTTTTTATAAAAACAAACGTTTTTATAATAATAAACAATAAAAGCACTCAGTCATGGCTGAGTGCAGTAAATGCAAATCATCCATTCGTGGGGAAACGGGTATTCAATGTGAGGGGGTGTGTAAAAAAAACATATTACAGTTCTATGAAGTGTTCCGGTATCGATCAGTATTCCCAAAAAACTTTGCAAGAAAGTAATTTTTTACGTTTTGTATGTGTGGATTGTATCCAGTACATTCACAATGTCGATATGATCCTAAGAGATATACAAGAAGATGTACATAAAAACAAACAAAACCTGGTAGATTATAAACACGAATTTTCATCATCATTAAAACAAAACGAAAGGGAAATAAAACAATTGTTAGAGGCAATAGAAAAAAGATACGAAGAAAGGTTAAAAAAAATGGTTACTGTTCAAAAATCATGTGAAAAAATGTGGAAGAAGTTAAAAAATTATATATTAATGTAAATGATTTTGAAAACAACAATAAAGAAATGTGCAAGTCAATAGAAGAAAAAAACAAAAGTATGTGTAACGAAAAGAAACCAACAAAAAACAAACATATGCAGAGTCGGTTAAAAAAACAGTGCTACCAGATGCTAACAAACAGGTGCCTTTAATTGTAAAACCAAAGGAGAAACAAGGGGTAGAAAAAACAAGGGAAGCATTAAATGATAAAGTAGATCCAGTTAATTTAAAAATTACAGGCGTAGAAAATAGAAGAAATGGAACGGTTGTAATCCAAAGTGAGAATAGTGAAGAAAGAGAGAAAATAAAAAGTGCAATAGAAAACGAGTTAACAGAAGGATATGAAATTAAGGTGCCCAACCCAATTGAGCTAAGAGTTAAAATTACGGATATGACTTTTGTACATGAAGAGGAGGAAATAATTGAGAAACTAAAAAAGCAGAACCCAAGCATCTCTAATGCAGAACTTAAAATAATAGAAAAATATCAAATCAAAAGAAATAATAAAACAATATATAATGTAAAAATGGCAGTTGATAACGAAACATATACGAAAATGATAGAAGCAAGGAAAGTAAATATAGGATGGGAAAGATGTAGAGTATACGATGGAACAGATGTAACGCAGTGCCTTAAATGTAGAGGATATAACCATATCGCAAAATAATGCAAAAATCAGGAAATATGCTTGAGATGTCATGGACAACATAAAACAAAAGAATGCAAAAATACGGAGCAGATAATGAAATGTATAAATTGCATGAAAATGAACAATAAACTAAATATGGATTTAGATGAAAACCATTTTACAAACAGTAGAGAATGCCCCGTTTATCAGAATAAATTGAATTTAAAAATGAGAAAAATTGGCTTATCAGTTTAACAATCAAAGAATATACGTGCTCTATACACAAATGTACAAGGATTGGTAAATAATTATAATCAAGTGGAAGTCATTGCATCGAATGAAAACCCGGACTTATTTATACTTTCGGAGACCCACATTACAAAAGACAAAGAAGAAAATGAAATTATATTACAAGGATATGATCATATTTTATCGTTTTCTACTTCTACAAGAACTGGTGGAGTCATTATTTATTTTAAAAATATATGGAAACTAACTAAAATTATTGAAAAGATAGAAGGTGCTAAATACTGGATGTTAGTATGTAAAGCCACATGTGAAGACAATCAAATAATAATTGCTGCAATGTACAGATCGCCTAGTTATGGAGAGTCGGAGTTTTGTAAAAGTTTTGAAGAAGTTTTAGATGAAATAAGTGATTATAACTGTGATGTTTTAATAACAGGACATTTTAATATTGATTGGTCTAAAAATTCGACACATAAAAATCAACTTGAATGTATACTAAATGATAATGGTCTTAGGCAATTAGTTAGTGAATATACTAGAATAGCAAAAAATTCTAGAACAATAATTGACTTTGTTATAACAAATAATTGTAATATATCAGTAAACAACAGCAATACAAATAAAATAGCGGATCATGAAATGATAAATATTTTAATTAAAACTGAAAAAAATAATTATACCAACATAGACAACCAAGAACTAGAAATTTTTAAGTACAACAAAGAGACATTTAACACAGAGTTAAGTAAAAATATGGGATACAATGAAAATGAAAACATTAATGAAAGTGTAACTTTATTTGATAATTGCTTTAAAGAAACTATACAACAATTTACTAATAAGAGAATTATACGGGAAAAAAGAAATATAAATCTGTGGTTTAATAGTGAATTACGTTTAATGAAAAAGGACAAAATAATTAAATACCAAACAGCAAAATTGGAAAATACAAATCAGGCATGGACCAATTACAAAACAATAAGAAATTTATATAAAGTGAAAATCGAAAACGAAAAAAATAAATACATTAATAATAAAATTAACAATGCGGGTGATCAAAAACAAATGTGGAGAGAGATCAAAGATCTAGTAATTAAAAAAAACCATAATGTGATAAAAACTGTGATATTTAATCAAGTAGAATATAAGGATAATATAGAAATTGCTAGTCAATTCAATAATTATTTTGTAGATAGTATTAAATTAATAAGAGATTCCATAGAATATGAGCAATATGAAAACCAAATAACTGTGATAAACCAACAATTCAAATTCTGTGCAATAAACATTTTAGAACTTAAGAATATAATTATACATATGAAAAATAAAACTGACTGTGATAAAATATCTAATAAAATCATTCTTGATAACTGGAACGTAACAGGAGAATCAATATTAAAAATTATAAATAAATCGCTAGAGACAGGTGAATTCCCTGAAAATTGGAAAGTAACTATGATAACACCAATTGAAAAAGTGACAAAAACAAATAAATGCGAAGAATACCGGCCAATAAACACATTAAGAACCTGTGAAAAATTTTTGGAAAAAGTTGTCAAAGAACAATTAGAAAAATATATTGAAGAAAACTCTATATTGTCAAAGTACCAATCAGGATTCCGTAAAAAATACTCATGTGAAACGACTGTAAATTATGTAATAAGTAAATGGAAAAATATAGAAAAAACAAAAAAAGTGATGGCAATTTTTTTAGATTTTAAACGAGCCTTTGAAACAATCGACAGGCAAATTATAGTGAAAAAACTCTATATGTATGGAATACAAGGTACGGAATTAAATTGGTTCGAGTCGTATTTGAAAAATAGGAAGCAAATAACTAAAGTTAATAATGTTTTGTCAACTGAAATTGAAAATGATTTCGGTGTACCACAAGGCTCAATTTTGGGAGCTCTCTTATTTATTATATATATTAATGATATGCCAAAGGTATTAGATAGAAGTGAAATGGTCCTATACGCAAATGATACATTAATATACACGGAAGGAGATGATGATGAAAGTTGCAGAGCAAATATGTACCATGACATCAATAAAATTAATACCTGGTTAAAAATGAATGAACTAAAACTTAACGAAAATAAAACAAAAATAATTGAAATAAATATGAACACTGAAGCAATATTTAAAATTAACGATAAAATAATAGAAAAGGTTGAACACATAAAATATCTCGGATTTATAATAGATAAAGACTTAAAATTTAAAGAACACATAGACTATACTTGTAAAAAAATCGGGAAAAAAATCGAATTTTTTAAAAGAATACGAAATAAAATATCAAAAACAACTGCAATAAATATTTATAATACAATATTTAAACCAAATTTTGAATACGGATCGACAATAATATATACTTGCTGTAATGATAGTCAGGTATAAAGAATGCAAAAACTACAAAACAAAGCAATGAGGGTTATACTAAAATGCAATCGATATAAACACATCAAATATAAATCAAAGACTGAAATTCAACACTTTAATTTTTATTAAAAAAATGAAACAAGTTGATGCCCCAGAATATCTATGCGATCAAATTAAATATGTTGGAGAAGTACAACCGTATGCACTAAGAAATACTGAAGATTTTCGAATCCAAAGGGTCATGACAACACATATGCAAAGATCCCTTTTTTATAAAGGCTTCAAACTATTCAATGATTTACCAAACAATATGAAACTTGAAAGAAATTACAATGTATTTAGAAAAAAATGTATAAAAGGAAGTAAGATACAATTTATTTATATAGAACTTATAACTAATGTAATATGAATTTATGTAATGTTTTTGAATATTTAAAGTATTTTTAATACTAATAAATAAAATAAAAAAAAAAAAAAAAAGTAATGGGCGTAACAATATATAAAGAATATTTCGAAACATGTTTTCAACTAAATCTTATTTCAGTTTTTTAAACAGCACGATTTATATAATTATACCCTATACCACTATGTAGTCAGGGTATAATGACTTTGTGCTGATGTCTGTAACAACCAAAAATATTTGAATCTCTTTCTCAGAATCTCTTTCTGAGTCGATTTAGTGATGTCCGTCCGTCTGTCCGCCTGTCCGTCCGTCCGTCTGTGTGTTCATGTAAACTTTATAATCAAACTACAGTTCGCATATATCAATATATTTTAATTAAATTTCGTATATAAGCTTCCATCGGCCATAGGATCAACGCTATTGAAATTGGTGAAATTTTGTGAAAATTGGTGCATGTTCAGTCCCCATACAAATGACCACTATGAGAGCATTTATTATTTGTGTGTTTATTAAATCCATTACACAGTAGTCCAAAAATAAACGCTATAGGACAATTCTTAGCCATAGATTATATATGAAGCTGCATCCCGATCTTCGCTCAAGCCTATCAAAAACAAAACTATTGCACAGATTTTTCCAAAATTTTGTATGCATATGTGACTTTACCAAATATGGTCAGAATCGGTCCATTTTTCACCCTAGTCCTTATATAAATATAGTATCCGATATGAACTTTTTCATATCCGAAGGCAAAAAAATTAATAACAATACCACTCAAATTTGGTTATGCTTATTTTCTATATCGAATTAGTTGGACCTAAGAGATAGCGCCTCTAAAGGCATGGTATAGAGTGTCACTTAGTCTGTCTAGACCGAATACAATATTCTTGTTTTTTTTAATTCGCTAACTGTAGTAATATTTTTCAAATATATATGTAACTTAAATGTATAATATGTTTCTGAGCAAGTTTTCTGTTTGTAATTTTGGCTTACTAAAGTCACACACAACAAATTCTACAAAACAACTTGACCTTTAATCTACAAATCTCATATGAAGCGTTTTTAATTAATCCTATGCAATTTCAACGAAGCATTTCCGACTAACAAAGGAAGCTCAAAAATGCAAAGGCATATTATATTAAGAAATTAACACTTCTATTCGCAAACATTCCCTTTAAAGCAGTAAAAGTTTCATTTTCGACAATCTAAATACAATACATTCTAAATATTTCTTGTTCAAAAATTAAAAATTTACGTTTTTAATAATATTTAGTTTTTTTTTTCAATTATATATTCTTCCTTTATTTACATATTTTAACAAATTTGATGTTTTTATATGAGTTCTTATCTTTACATAAAGATATTCCAACAAATAATATATAAGATCTTAAGATATTAAATAGTTTTTATTTTATTTTTTAATGATTTTTAAAGGAAAATGGGAGGAAAAAACCCTTATATGATTTAATATATTTAAATAATATTAGAAAATATTTATATGCTTGTAGGAAGTTTATTAGAAATAATAGACCTCTATAAGCATATAATTTTCAATTTGGTGATTTCTTTTTTAATTTTACGTTATTTCTGTACATTCTCTTATCAGTGGGTAAGAGTAATTTTTAATTTTGGCAAAGTAATTGTTATTAAGCCTTGTTATGAAATCGATAATCTTTTCATAACCTGTTTCTTCATGAAGAAGATTTGTAGGATACCTCCAGGGCTTTTTATTTATCATTTTAAGACATTTGTTTTGTATAATTTGTAAGCGTTTTAGGTGACAGTTGGCAGCGTCACTTTAAATAGGACGCGCGTATGTTAATATCGGCCTTATAACACTTTTGAAGAGTAGATTTTTGTTTTTGTGGTTTAAAAATGGCCTTCTATTTAGTAGTGGCCATAATGCTTTAAATGATGTTATAGCTTTTTGACACGTAGCCATAATATGTTGTTTAAATGTAAGCTTTTTGTCCAAGACAACTCCGAGATATTTGACATCGTTACGAACATTTATGGTATTATTTCCAATAAGAAAATGACGTCTTGGCAGTCTTTTGGGAGATTTGTTGAATGGAAAAATTATTGCTTGGGTCTTGTTTGGATTAATTTTGATTTTCTATTTGTGGAAATATTTACTGCAATTTACAAGACCCTTCTCCATTTTCTTCAGGAGAGCACTTCTAAGTTTGTTTGAAGAAATTAACGCAGTAACATCTGCGTAATAAGCAATTTTCATATATTTTGGTACTTTAAAATCGGATGTATATATCGAGTAAATCAATGGTGACAAGACTAATCCTTGAGGTAACCCTGTGGTAATGGTTTTTGGAGATGATGTTTCATTATTAATCGCAACTTTAAAGCTTCTGCCGTGAATAAACTTTGAAATAAGTTTGCATAAGTATTTCGGTATATTTGCATCAAGAAGTTTAAATACTAGGCCATTATGCCAAATGGTGTCAAACGCTTTTTCAATATCCAATTATATTAGACCCGTTGAACGTTTATTGTCTTTAATAATATTTAGTTAAAACATGGCAGTTTTATGAAATTATGTGTGAACAAAGTTCTCAAAATAAAAGGAGATATTTTGTAGGATTTACCCAAATTTAATATAATTGACAGCAATGATTTTTCTTTTTAATTCCTAAAAAGTTTACTAATCTCTTAACGAAAGTATTTGAATTTTTACACAACTTTTGTTAAAAATTAAATTAATTTATTAAATTTTGTCCAAAAAAAAAAAAAATTCAGATGAACAATGAATATTCTGTAAAAGTATTTTCTTTTTGGCAGAATTTATGAAAAGGAAAACGGAATTATCAATTGGTCTTTTCGAGTATTAGAGAAAATTACCAAATCTATATGGGGGATTTCATGTCAAGTGCACCAACTTTTGAAACCGATGTCTTCCGATCGGGATGAAATTTGCACCAAGGTTAGTCCTATTGGATAGTATTTTAGACACAATTTTTCAACAAGATCGGTCCAGATTTCTCTGAGTTAGAGGGGATCAAAATTTGACATTTTGGCCAATCAGGTGTTTTTTCTCATCCATGTAACTTATTACCTATTGTTCTTAGAAAATTTTCTCCTAAAGAGTTTAGATAGCTATTACTTCAATATTTCGGAAAAAAATGTTTAAAAAAAAAAAAAAAAAATTTGTAGACTTTTTTTTTGCTAAATTAAAGCATTTTTTGCCTTTTTTTCAAAAAGGGCATTTTTTTTTTTTTCATAAGAAAGCTTAGGATTTTTCCTTTAAGAGCTTTTTGGTCGCTTAGTGGGATGGGAGTGGGATATCTATCAAAATAAATGTTTTGTAACTCAAGACAACGGTTTTTCAATTATTCACAAATGCACTATTTTGAATTTTTTCTTATTTGTGTGAAAAACCTTACAAATAAAACTTATACTGAGAAACTAGACAAACTAAACTTTCCGAAGGTATATAACATACCTAACTAAAATTTTATACCCTCGATACTATAATACCCAGAATATGTTAACCTCAGGAAAAAAATCGCTTTTTTTCTATAGAAATGTTGAAAAATTATTATTTTTTATTAATTTTTAATTAATTAATAATTATTAATGTATAATAATAATAATATTAAAAATAAAAAGATAAATAATTTATTAAAATTTAATCCTAATTGCATTAGATCCATTTATATCATAACTATTTTTATACTTAATTTAGTGTAGCTGATGAAGTATTTGAGTCTTGTACATTTTTAAATACCCAGTCTTTCTTCCAGCTTTTTTGTCGCCTCTATTTACTGCGTTTTTTTGTCAATCCTTTCTTGGCGTTACTAGGTTCATCTGCTGATTTCGCTGCTGGTTTATTTGTTGTCTTTGGAAAGAAATCGCATTGAATAGAGGCAGAAAACTTTTTCAACTTGAGTCTTCCATCGACAGGCGGTATAAAAGCATGGTATTGAGCGTTGCCATCGATTGTTACCGCAGCATCGAATCTGCTCTTCAGTGTTTTCAATGTTTCCTGATGATCCTCTTTGCTACTAAAAACTATTTTAGTTTCTTTACAATAACTCTTTGCCCAATGGAATAAAGCAGTCGCATCTAAGATGCGATCTTGATGAGAGCACTGAAGGCTATACTACGCTGCATTTCTTTTAAGGTTTGCTCCAATACCATCACATGCTCCTTTACCATGATCAGTAGGATGAAAATGCCACTCAGCTGGCATTCCAAAATCTTTTTCATGGGCCATAAGATTTGCCAAGCTACTTTTGTTTTTAAAATGTTGACGAGCTCCATCCGAAACGTAGTATACCTTCTTTACTGTAAATTTAGATTTTAGAAATTTTAGTATTCTCTTCTGGTACTCATAAACTGCAACGGTGTCATGTTTTAAATCGTCAGATATGATTGCCATACTTTTGTGTTCCAGTTTTTCATCTTTCATGTAGTAAATAACTACTGTGAATATAGTTGCTTAGTCGTTATTGAAGTGGAATGCTTGTATGGCATCCTGAAGAACATAATTATAGTTTTCTGCGAAATCATATGAAATAACGAATTCACCAGACTTCAAATGTATCTTCAAATCCTTGAAGAATGACCATTGCTCTTTGACTAAAAAGTCATGGTTTCTCAAGTTTAGCAATCCTGTACACATTTCTTCCACAAAATCATCCACATTTGAAATGATTGTTTTCAATGTGCATCTGTCAGTCTGAATCCAAGAATCAAATTTGACCTCCTCTATATATTCTCGATCTAAAGAGTTGATTAAATTTTCTTTGATGAATGTGGTTTTCGGGCTATTGGTACATTCACCTAAGTGGCAAGAAGTTGTTGTATTAGGACACATAGCCAATTTAAGGCAATCGCGGTAATCGTGTAAATCTTCTGTCGAATCATCTGTTAAATACTTTAAGTTGATTTCCTTCAACATCAGTTTAAATTTTCATGGTAAATGCAAACGCAGACTGTGTGAGTTCCGCTGCTTTCTGCCAAAACGCAATGTTTTGGCCTCATTTGGGTAAATTTCGTGAAGCCAATTTTAACATCCTCGTGTTCAGATTGAAATATTGCAAATAACTCTTTCAGGTTGCCGAAAACCATTCTCTTCTGTTATGTTATGAAGGTATGTTACATACATTCGGAAAGGTTAATTTGTCTAGTTTCTCAGTATAAGTTTTATTTGTAAGGTTTTACACACAAATAGGAAAAAATTAAAAATAGTGCATTTGTGAAAATTTGAAAAACCGTTGTCTTGAGTTACAAACCATTTATTTTGATAGATATCCCATTCCCATTCCACTAAGCGACCAAAAAGCCCTTAAAGGAAAAATCCTAAGCTTTCTTATGAAAAAAAAAATGCCCTTTTTGAAAAAAAGGCAAAAATGCTTTGATTTAGCAAAAAAAAAGTCTACAAAAACTTTTTTTTTTTAAGTATTTTTTTCCGAAATATTGAAGAAATAGCTATCTAAACTCTTTGGGCGAAAATTCTCTAGGAACAATAGGTAATAAGTTACGTTGATGAGAAAAAACACCTGTTTGGCCAAAATGTCAAAGTTTGATCCCCTCTAACTCAGAGAGATCTTGACCGATCTTGTTGAAAAATTGTGCCTAAACTGCTATCCAATAGAACTAACCTTGGTGCAAATTTCATCGGAAGACATCGGTTTCAAAAGTTGGTGCACTTGACATGAAACCCCCCATATATGTATATAAATGAATCGTGGTTTGTTCGTCCGCTTAAAACTTGAAAACTACAGGACCAAATGCAATACTTTCTTGTGCGAATTTGTTTGTGAATGCCTCGCGCAGGTTTGGGAAAAAATAAAAGTACAAAAAGTTTCAAAAGATGGCGCTGTACGCGGTTATTCAATTTTAACATTATATATACTGAGTAGTATGAGAGGAAGAGCTTTGTAAATTTGTGTGGGGCCATCTATTATTAATATGGATAGTCATACCGAAAATGGTCGGTATCGGATAAGTGGTCATGGTACCTCCCATACAAAATTAATTTTTAACATCATATATCTTGAGTACTGTTTTAGAGAGAGCTATGCAACTTTGTATGAGGTCATCTATTATTGCTGAGAGTTGCTGTGAGTATCCGTTGCAAACATTAGCGTTATCAGAACAGTGGGCGTGGCACCTACAAAAAAATTAATCACTCAATATCGGACTCAATATCATGTCAGGGAGAGCTTTGATACTTTATGAGACGTCATTTGTTATTAGTGTAAGTACACCCTACGAAAATAGGCTTTATCGGATATGTGGGCGGGATACATCCCTCACAAAGTACTGATTAAATATTATGTACATACAGCGAGTATAATAATAGGGAGAGCTTTGCAAGTTTGTGTGAGTTCATCTATTATTTCTGTGATTGGCCTTGGGGAAAATGGGCGGGATTGGACAAGTGGGCGTGTCACCTATTGTATAAAATAAATTTTCAAAATAATAAAAGTATCTTAATAATATAAAAGGGAAAGTGAATATAATTTGTGTGAGTTTATAGGTTATTAATGTGAGTTATTAGTGTGAGTGTGAAAATGGGCGGAATCGGATAAAAGTAATTATTGAATTTTAATAAATTGGATCGTTTTGAAGGAATATGTTTAAGAGAAATGGCAATTTCAGCAGCATAACAAAGATGAAGGAGAGTGAATTTTTCAAAAGACTTTTTAATTTACTTGATTTGCCAGGTCTTCCATCACATAATTTAATAGCTAAGTTGGATCTTAAAATAATATACTTAAATTTATGATTACATAAGGGCTTTAATTTCAAAAAATTGGTCTATTATTGAATAACTGTTTCTTTAAAAATATATATTCTTATTGACTTTCGTTTAATTTTATCATTTTTATTACGATATCAAGAAGAGTCCATAGTAACATTGGCCGGCGTTTTCAGGATGCAATGCACTGAAATGTCGCAACACCTCAACGGAAAAGGAACGTGCTACTGGAAGGGAATCAATTTGACCAGAATGGTTGGAAATCGTGTGCGACAGTCAGAAGAGATCAACGAAGCACATAATGAGCAACAATGATTGAGAAGAAGAGAAGGAGAACTTTGTGCTCGGCAAAGTGATGAAGCCAGATCACAATGTGTGATTTTTGAACGACAACGTAGGCTACAACAAATAATTCAGGTGAACATTGAGCAAGCACCCTTTTGATATGAGCCCAACATTCAACACAGTTCGTACACTTCGGTTTAATTTGGCCGGATGTCTGTCGTTTGTGAGCATTGCAATCCAGTTAAATTTGAGGAAGAACCACATGGATTGTATTGCGTGGGCGGAAAGGTGAAATTGACAAATTTCTTCCACCACCAGAGCCATTATGCAGGCTGCTTTACGGTGAATCTTCTAATTCGAATTAAAGTTGGATCTGTCATTCATATGCCCAGAAACTATGCAATGGAACGCGACTGATTGTGGCGATATTAATGAGTAATGTGATATGGTGCAAGTATTTTGAAAGGACGGTTCAAAGAAGATGCTTAATTCCGCGAATTCCCTTGACTTCAACTGATTTGACGTACCAGTTCAAAGGTGTTCAGTTCCCAGTAAAACTTGCGTTTGCAATTACAATAAACAAGTCACAAAGACAGTCTCTGGAAGTGTTCGGCATAAATCTGAAAATATTATTGCTTTCACACGGCCAGCTATATGTTGCGTGTTCCCGAGTTGAGAAACCATCCTTACTATTCATTTACGCTCCGGAGCAGAACACAAAATATGTTGTATAACGTGCAGCATTAAATTGTTTACAATCATTGTTCTATTCTTTTGCTAAGTAGTACTTGATTTTATTCTATTCTCGCCAAATGTTGAACGTATAATTATAAGATATTGAATTCAACTGAATTCGAAAAGTGTTGTATTCAAATTATATTATTGCGTCAACGGTCGATATTTTTCAATAAAAAAAAAAATTCTAGATTATTTCAATCAAAAAATTTCTTTTGGACAAAGCGAAGTTTGCCGGGTCAGCTAGTGTTATAGTAAATATAAAATTCCATAACATTTTTCACCTCAATTTTTCCTTGTTAACACATATCTTAAATTGGGCACAATGCCTGGGAGGCTTACTTTCATTGTAAACTAAAAAACAAAGATACATATACATAAATTAACGATGTTGCAATCGTTGTTGATTTCTAAATATGATGAAAGTTGCAATTATTCATGTTTTGATGGTGTGTAGAAAAATCATTGTAATCAGTTGGTCTCTGCTGACTTTCAAGTTTTTGTTCTTTTAATTTGTAAATGAAAAATTTTTAATTTCCGCTATCAATTTTTTAGATTGTTATTTTTTTTTTGTTTTTTGGCAAACAAAATGTTATTTGAAATTATGAACACAACTGTCTCTTTTAAGTTTATTTTCAGTTGCCCTTCTTATTTCCGTTTCACATAAATTTTTGTTATTTTCATTTGGTGGTGACATTTCCAAAACAACTATAAACTGGGATGGTGAAAATTTTAATTGTTATTATAACTAGATTATGACATCACATTTATGATCATAAATTTTATTTGTGTCTGACTAGTTTTACTATTGCCGTTCCTAGTGTGCTGGTCATTAAGGTATCCTTAATATCCTTATTTTATTATTTAACATGTTGTTATTGCTGCTGTTGTTGTCGTTGTTGGCCAGCATCAAACTATTTCCTATGGTATTTTTCAGATGGCAATAACATTCATTTTTGGTAAGGTTTACATATTTATATTTTATGTGGTACTTGTGCACTTTACTTTCATGAACATGTAGGCCGGCTTCTTCATTAATATCAAATATTTCTATGTCAGCCTGTTAAATTTTACTTATATGCATAAGGTTGATTGTCTGTGTCTGTCGGTGCCTGGGTAATTGCGGGTTTATATATAATATTAAGTTGTACTATAATAAAGTTTATACGGGACAATTTGCTAAAACATTTTTATGCTTTTAATATTAATTGATAGTAAACATTAACGTTTTTTTTGGTATGTGCTAAAGTATGGCTTATAATGATGGCATCATTTAGGAAATTTATCTCTTACAAGTCTCATATGCATACACTGTGGTGCAATATTATAGCCGCTTGATCATTTTAGCGATTTCTTACGTTTACACATAAATTATAAAAAAAGTGTATATGTCATCTGAATGAGTAATAAAAGCTAATAAGAGAAGCAACATATTTTTGATGTTTAAACATCTACACGGAGGGGAGTAAATTTCTGTTTCACAATGCAATCACAAAAATAGCGTAACACAAATCTGTGAGAGCTGTAATACAAATCGGTGTGTGACTTACGATTGTATTGGTGAAAAAATTATGATGTAAAATTGTTTTATATGCCACTTTTTTAAAAGCGTCATCTATGTATCACTTATATAGGTTTATATTGGGATATTTTTTAACGTTTTACAGCAAAGGGTTGTTGAATTAGCTGAAACAGTTTTTGCTATATATGACGCTTTCTATTCAATTTTAAAAAATGACATAAAAAAATCTTTAATTTCTAGATGTTTACACATCTCCCCTGTGATCGGACTGACATGATTTTTTTTGTTGTTTTTAAATCAGTGGTGTTCAAAAATTAAAATGTAATTGTATTGGTGAGAAAATGAGAAGTGCACTGTAAGAAATCTGCAATGGGTTAATAGCAGTATTAGTCCATGTATGAATTAATTTTTTATGAAACTGTTAATGTTTTGTGTAAAATTGTTTTAAAGAAATAAAAATTAAACAAAAATTAAATTTTTTAAAGGAAGGCTTTTTTTCATTCTATAAAAAATATTTATTCTTTGGCGTTAATTGCGTATTAGTAAAACATTTTTTTAATTTACAGAACTTAATGTGAAACGTTGTTTAGAACAAATAAATTTTAAATCTGAACAAAATCTTCACAATTTTTATTTGTTTCCAATTTGATCAACAATTCTTCTAATTTTTCAACAAAATTTTTTTTTTAATCAAACAGCTTATCTTTTTCATATAAATTATTTTCCATAAATGATTCCAAATACATTTATACCCATAAAATATTTTTCATATATTACTATTAATTTTTTTTCAGTATATTAAAAAAAATCAGTATACATCCACCACACGTCTTCATTCGTCGCTGTTTCAGTAACGAATAAATGCGAGAGCGTAAGAATGCATGTGAGTTGAGCAGGGACAATTTTTCTATGAAATGAACAGCACTGTTTTAAATCATTACAACAAATAATAAGTTTTTTTTTGGCTGGTGCGTAATTATAAACGAAGTATTAAAAAACATTTTACTCAGCTATTGTTTGAAAGATATCCCCAATAAAGATTTTAAAATTGTAATGGGAGATTTAAACTAAAAAGTTGGAGCGGTAAACGATGGTATGGAGGGAATAATGGGTAAACATGGTATTGGATCGATCAATAGTAATGGTGAACTCTTAGTAGAAATGTGTGGTCTAAATCAACTTAAAATTGGGGGTACACTTTTTCCCCACAAATTGAATCACAAGGCGACGTGGAAATCACCTGACGCTGAAACTCAAAATCAAATTGATCACATCTGCATAACAGCAATGTGAAGTAACTGTTTATGGGATGTTCGAAATAAGCGTGGAGCAGACATAGGATCTGACCACTTTATGCTCTTTGGTAAACTACATTTGAAACTGCCGAACAAATATAAAAGAACACACACCCCACGTACAAAATATAATGTAGAACGTCTGAAAATACCGCATTTCAAGACCATGTTTTGTGACTCTCTGAAAGAGGGGGTTAACAACCTACCGCCGGTAATGAATGTAAACCAGAAATGGTTAAAACTTAAAACTGCTATACAGGATACACGCCTAAACTCACTCGGTAAGGCCCGAAAACAATACGATGAATTTATCTCCGAAAGCACATGGAAATTGATTGATGAACGAGGAAAACTAAAAAACAATATAACCGCTACAACGAATAATGTTAAACGGAAAGAGACTCAAAAAAAATATAAACAGTTCGATAAAATGGTTAGACGGACAATCAGAAATGATAAAAGAGAGTTTATCCAACGCCTAGCTTTATCTGCTGACGAAGCAGCAAAAGCACACGACATGAAGAAGCTATATAATATCACTAGGAAGTCCAATGGCTGTAGCAACGAAAAATCTGTTCCAATTATAAATAAAAATAGCGAAATTAATACAAATATACGAGAGCAGCTCGTCAGATGGAAAGAACACTTTATGGAAACAATGAATATTAACCGCTCCCATACGAACAAATCCTCCTACTAAATCGGAAATTTACGAATCCATAAAAGCTCTGAAGCTAAACAAAGCTGCAGGTGCTGACAATATCCCAGCAGAAATGTTTAAAGCGGATCTCAATATGTTCAGTGAATTGCTGTACCCACTTTTTAATGAAATATGGAATAGAGAACAATACCGTATTGAAATGTTGAAAGGTATTATAATTAAATTACCAAAGAAAAGTGGTAGAACGAGATGTGACAACTGGCGAGGTATAACGGTTCTTCCAGCAGTGATGAAAGTAATAATGAAGATAATATTAGAGCGAATGATGGCCTACATAAACAACAAGCTAAGACCAGAGCAAGCCGGCTTTAGACCTGCAATGTCCTGTACAGACCAAATAAATACGTTGCGATTAATTATAGAATAATCTCCCGAAATGCAATCACCCCCTATATATGTTGTTTGTTGATTATGAAAAGGCGTTTGACTCAATAAATAGAGACTGTATATGGGCAGAACTGGCCAACTTCAGAGTGCCAGATAATATAACACGCATGATACGTCAGAGTTACGACACATTTAAATGCTCCGTGCTACATGATGGCGAAATCTCTGTACCATTTAAAACAACGTCTGGCGTTAGACAAGGTTGTTTATTATCGCCGCTTCTATTTCTGATTGTATTAGATGCGGTAGTTAAACACTCAACTACAATAGGCCGAAAGGAATAGTATGGGACCCCCTAAATCCGCAGATCCGTTTGGAATCATTCGACTATGCCGATGACAAATAGACGATCTTGCCAGAGAATCAGAGAAAGTGGGTTTGAAGATTAATATCAGCAAAACAAAGGAAATACGCATAAATACAGAGGCAACACAACCACTAACGATCGGCAACCACGTTATAGAAATATAATGATTTCCAATACTTGGGCAGTATGATTGATACAAATGGTGGTGCACTTCTTGATGTCACGATAAGAATACGAAAAGCAAGAGGTGCTTCTGCCCTTTTATCTAAAACATGGAGGTCGAACGAATACAGCAAAAAGACAAAATTGAACATATTTTCAGCCTGTGCACTGTCAGTTTTATTATATGGGTGCGAAACATGGCTAGTAACAGAAGAAATTAAGCGGAAAATGCAACTGTTTACTAACAGATGTCTCCGTATAATATTAAGAATATTTTGGCCCAATACAATAACTAATGATTAACTACTCGCTACAGCAAATATGAGTGATATAAACTGCGAAATCCGAAGACGAAAACTTGGCTGGATAGGACACACCCTTAGAAGAGAAGACGCGAACATATGCCAAAGAGCTTTAACTTACAATCCCCAAGGCGCAAGAAGACGAGGAAGGCCAAACAACTCTTGGCGTCGCTCAACTTTAAATGAGATTAATAGTCTGCCTGATTTTAATGATAGAAAGATTAATAACTTATTAGAATTACGAAGTATTGCAAATAGACGCTCCAGATGGAGATTTCTTATTGAGAGCCTATGCCCACAATGAGGTAGCTCTAAATTAATTTAGAGCAAGGCTTATTATTATTTATTATTATTGTTTATTACTTTTGTTTTTGTTTATTATGATTAAATACACTATGTAACAAAATGAAAATTATTTTATGTCGCCTGATACCGCTGTATATTTTTTTTAATGGGTTATAGTCCTCTAACAACAAAAACAGTCGAAATTTAAAATTTTAAAGTTAAGATCTTGTTGCAACTTTTTTTTAAGTCTAAGATTTTTGAAGAGGATGCTCCACCGATTTTATCATAACTTGAGAACAAATTGAACTATTTTGTTATAGAGAACATCAAAAAATATTTACTAAAATTACCCCTAATATTATTTTTTTACATGGTGCGTGGTAAAGAAGAAAAAAGCATATATTTCAAAAATTCATAACTGCACTGTATTCTTAATCGGACCGGTTTCTGGCATTTCAGCCTTCATCAGCGATTTATTGAACATTGTGATAATTGTTATGTTTTAATTGAATAGATTGTTTCAATATGAAAATTTTTTCTACTTAGGGCGTCCGTGAGGTTTTGAACCATGAACCTTCACATACACTCGTACTTGCACTTTTTGGTCAGCGCTTTAACACACTCACCTAAAGTCAGGCCTATGAGCAGTGTGGTTATATTCAGTTTTCGTACCATACAGCTTTACTTTGTATTAATTTCAGAAGATACAACTCTGTCCAAACAAACAATCGTTATTTTTTACATACTCAATTATTTCGGTGTTATTCAGAATGAAATTATGAAGCATATATTTTTATTTGCTCAAAATTGAAATATTTTTCTTTTTTAAAAATTCATAAAAAATCGTAACGAAAAATCGAAAAATCGGTGAAAAAATGTTGAATTTATCTATATATATAAAAATAAGTTGCATTGTGTTAGTAATTGGTGTTCTCGGGAATGCGTGAACCGATTTCGTTTCTGCAAAGTTTATATGAAAAGTGACGTCAATACCAAGGTTTTTATGTATAAACGGTCTCTGAATGTGTATTGGTTAATGAGTTATATCCATTTTAGTGAACACTGCAATCATTTCAAAACATGTAGTTTGAAGATATTTCAGTTAATATTTCGAACAACTGAAATACGTTTTTAAATTCACTACAATTCGATTTTAGTCAAACCATTAATTTAATACTAATAATTAATAATTAATTTATATACTTAGCTATTGTAAATCACATGGGATCTATGCAATAAATTACATACAAAACACATCGCTAAAAACTTAAATATTTAAATACATTACGCACAGCAATGAGCTTTCTTATATGTTAACTTAACGGATATTTCAAACATTAAATCAAACAGCTAATTTATAAATACATGTAATGCTGTAACGGACTTTTTCTCCAAGGTCGCTAGCTTTTGAGTGCATGCTATGACTGACATTTCATGATCAGCTGATCCATTTATATTCTTAATAATTGCATTATTCAACTAACATACGTGTCTCAATTTTTGAATTTCGCAAATAAATTAAATTTCAATTACTTCATATTTAATTGGGATAGCCACATTTTTTAATACAAAATGGTACGTCCGTGCAGTAATTTGGGGCGTCAATCACGGTATGCTAGAAATGTTGCGGCATATAGAGCATCTCAAAGTGACGAACATCGTGCAAATAATACTTTGGCTGCTCGAAATGCCATGACACGTGGTAGGGCTCTGCAAAATCCAGCTTCATGTCCGTATGTGCGACGTACTTTGGAGCGTGCTGCATTTAATTATGATGTAAACTTTGATTACGTTTCTCATAGCAAGGTTTTAATTGGACCAATGACTACTGTTTGCAGTCATTGCAAGGCATTTAAGTTTAAACATGAGGTATCTGGATAGTGTTGTTCAAACGGACAAGTTAAATTACCAGAATTGAATCCACCACCGGAGCCCTTGCATAATTTGATAACTGGTGGCACACAAATTTCAAAGCATTTTCTGGCGAACATACAAGCGTATAACTCCGGATTTCATATGACTTCATTCGGAGCGACAAATATTATTCGGGACAATTTGATGCCAACGTTCAAGTTATTTTTGTTTGTTTTAATGTTTATTTAGATGATCGTGAAACGTACTATTTTGAAAATTTCAATCTTCAATAGATTCAAGGCCAAGTTTACTATCGACTTATGAAATAATTACCTGTTGATCAAAATAGACCACACATATACTATAAGCAGTTGATTAAAGAAACCTTGCGGTTTAGACGTCGCAATAATTTTTCATTGTTGAAACTTCTATGAATTTGACTTTTCTGCTCAATGATGATCACTTATTGAATGAAGTAATTCAATTTTTAAAAGTTCTGATTCGTTTAATTTGCAAACCATTCCGTTATAGTTGATGTTTATAAATAAACTTAAAAAAGAATCTTAAAGCGGTTTCCGAGCTTATTTTTGAACCATTTTTTTCCAGTATCTTATGAAAAACTTCTAAATTAAAAAATCATGAAATTTTTAATTGAAATAAAAAATGAATTACTACCCATACAAATTTTTGGTGAGAAAGTTCATTTTCTTGGGGAATTTGTTCTTTGGGGACTAAGTACTCAGCGCCTGGTAAGAGTAGTGAACCATTTTTCAAGTCAAATACCTTTTTATCCCGGGCAAGACCGGGTAAAAACAGCTAGTTCTTACTAAAATGAATGTACTTGGTTTTGATAAATATTCAGTTTAGTTATTTTTATTAAATACTAGCGGGGCCCGGTCCGCGTTGTTGGCCCTAAGAAAACATCTGGTCGTTATATTGCATCTAAATTTTAACACACAGTATCGGACAAAAATAGTGCACGAACTCCCCCGGAAGTTTTAGCAGATAGCCACGCCCCTTCACCCACAGAAACAAAAATCAAATATCAGACTTCACGGAGTCACCCGCCAGGCAATTTTGAAGATTTCCTGAAAATTTTATCAAGATCGAACCATCCATTTTGGAGTCCATACGGAACATAAATTCAAACATACATCCTTTTTTATACCTTAAACCACTATGAGGTCAGGGTATAATGAGTTTGGGCTGATTTTTGTACCTACAAAAAAAATTTGACATAGACCCACCTTTTATTATACGATAGCCGTCCGTCCGTCTGTGTGTCCATGTACACATTTTAGTTAAACTGAAGGTGGAAATATGAATATATTTTGATAGAATTTAGTGTATAAGCTTCTATCGGCCATAGAATGAACGCTATTGGAATTGGTGAAAATCGGTGCATGCTTAGGCCTAGTCTCCATACAAATGAGATCGACTTAAATTGCCATATTATCCTAATTATCATATAGATCTCTGTCAGATTGGGTTTGTGTATGTTTATTACTTCCATTTATTAGCACTCCTATAATAAACCCAATAGGACAATTCTTAGTCATGGCCCCATATGAAGCTGATTCCCGATCCTCACTTAAATCTATAAAGAAACAAAAATATTGCACAGATTTTTAAGAAATTTGGTTTGTACATGTTTTCTAAAAAAATTAGTGACCTTACCATATATGGTGAGGAGCGATCCATTTTTCCACCTAGTCCCCATATAAACCGATATGAACTTTTTCATATCTGGAGGCAAAAAAAATAAAAACAATGCCACTCAAAATTGGTTTATGCTTATTTCTCTATATCTAATTAGAGATAGGGTCTCTAAATGCATGGTGTAGGGTATAGTGTAGTCGGTCTTGACCAACTATAATTGTCTTACTTGCTATATACATATATAGAGAAAGTTAAATGATTTGAGAATAATTTCGACTTTGTTTTGTCTAATGTGAAATTCAGGTTTTGATTCTCTTAAAAGGGACCAAAAAAAAAAAAAATCTCGCATGATATTTGCGTTCCATAATCTCCATGCTTGTCGCTGAACTCACCAAGGGTATTGATGGGTACTGACGGATTTTCATTGTCTTTGTGTAGTAAAACTGCTTTAAGACTTTCTTTGCTACTGTCGACAAATAATTTCTATTCACCTGTATCCTATGTTTGGCCAAGATTTTCAAGTAGGCCACTTATGTCGTAACAAAAGCATTTTCTTTGGTTGTATAAAAATGAATATGGATTATGCCGGTGACGGTAGCCCGTTGATTTAACGTTTCTATCTCTTGGCGAGATTCAAAACTGCTTTTTGTAGTTAAACATAAGTAGCAATCCGATCGATGACTCATTGCTTTTTTCCGCACCATAGGTTTTACAATTTTCTTGTATCTTCTGTATACCATGAAAATTTTCCAATGAAAATAAAAAAATTGATTTTTTTTAAAGCGATTACTGAAAGTTTGAATTTAATCTTCTTATCGCAAATTTAATTAGATTATTGGTTGATATTTCTCACGTTTTCTTTAAAACAATCTGAATATGACTTTTCTAGTGAAGTTGAGTAACAGTGCCGTTTTTTATACCCTATACCAATATGTGGTTTGGGTATAATGACTTTGTGCTGCTGTTTGTAACTACCAAAAATATTTGACCTACACCCATCTTTAATTATACCGATAGAATCAGAATCACTATCTGAAACGACCACATTTGGTATTTGATCTTTTATCGGCCATGGGATGAACGCTATTGTTCAGACCTAGCCCCCATACAAATGACCCTTATGAAATCAACATATATTGCCATAAGATCTAAATTATCATACAAATCTTAGTCAAATTGGGTTTGTATGTATATATTACATCCACTAATCAGTAGTCCAAAAATGATCCCTATTGGACAACTCTTAATCATAGGCCCCATATAGAGCTGCTTCCCGATCTGCACTTAAATATATCAAAAAACAAAAATATTGCACTGATTCTTCTCAAATTTTGTTTGTATATATTTTTGCAAAATGCAAGAGACTTTACGAAACATGGTCAGGATCGGTCCATTTTAGGGCCTAGTCCCCATATAGATATAGCATCCGATATGAACTTTTTCATATCTGCAGCCGAAAAAATTAATAAAAATCCCACTCAAATTTGGTTTATGCTTATTTTCTATATCCAGTTAGTTGGCCCTGAGAGATAGGGTCTCTAAACGCATGGTATAGGGTATATGGTCGGTATAGACCGACTATAATTTTCTTACTTGTTCTTTGGTGCCATATTTGCCTCACACATAACATAATAACTTTGGCTAATTTTTTAGATCTTTTATGAATTAAAAAAAAAAAAAATAAAAATATTTGATTAATTTCATAACATTCTGAATAACTCCAAAACCTCGAAAGCCATTGCAGCTAGTACTCTTTATCCCAAATTAATTATTGTAATTGTATTATTGAAATAAATAAATAAATAAATAAATAAGTAAATATATAAATAAATCACTCCAAAACTGTTAAGTGTACAAAAATATTGGCCAAGTTGTTCTCTAGTTATGATAAAATCAGTGGAGCATCCTCTTTAGAAACCAAAAATTTTTAATTTTTTTTTTAAATTTATCCAAAGAATTTAAAATTTTAAGATATTCAACCGATCTGATAAGGTAATCCAAAATATTTTAAAGTGGTTTTATAATTATGGACAAAATAAAAATAAATTAGAAAGTAAATCCAAATTTTCAGTACGAAGTAAATGTCACGTAAATAAGCCTCCGGGGCCAGATGCTATACAAGCAATAGTGCTGAAACAGTGCTCTTCGACGCTAGCTAGTCCATTGGACAACCTTTTCAGATCTTTGTACCGTGCGAGAGAGATCCCTTTTGCTGGAGAGTCGCCAATGTCCAAGCAATCCTTACAAAAGGTGACGCTAATAACCCTGAAAGTTGCCACCCAATTGCAATCTGCTCTGCCCTCATAAAGGTGATGGAGAGCATGATCAGTTACCATCTTCTCAACAACCTAGAGACCAACTCACTTCTTAAAGATCGACAGTATGGCTTCTACAGGAGACCCGTTACTTCTACTTTCTGAGCACTGGAGTCGATTCCATGTGCACAGTGCATTGATATCAAAGCTTATTGCATTTGGGGCCGGCATCGATTTCTCTTGAGTTATATCAAGTTTTCTCAGAAACCTCACAATAGGTGTTGTTATTGATGGGGTCTCACTCATTGAGTTTTAGTTTGTTCTCCTTCCCTTTTCCTTATCTTTCCGAATGACCTCCTCGGTCGAACATCCTCCTCGCTGATCACAGCAACATTTGTAATTCAATTTCCATCAATTATGTGTCAAGCCTTTTGGAGGATGGGGGCAGAAGGCCCCAGTAAAGACCTGTCAACAATCTCCGAGTGGTGTAGAGCGAATTCTGTTGATTTTAGTACGCAGAAAATTTAATGTTGTTTGTTGACACTTAGGGCCATGGATTCAGCAATGTCTTCTATATATATGGGTGGTGTAGCTATTGAGGAATCGGATACTCTTGATGTTCTGGGCATGAGAATTCAATGTTATGTTTGTTGGAACGAACATGTGCTTCAAGTGTCGAAGAAGCATTATGGTGTCTTGGTTTTCTAAAACGGTGCAGAAACTACTTCACTCCTTCTGATCTTTTTGAAATCAGCTACCATATATGGGCATGAGCTTCAAAGTCTATTTTGAAGCTACTTGGCCATGTGAAAAGCAGGGCATTGATACTCATTAATGACAGTAGGGTATCCAACTTTATTGACTCGTTCGAACATCATCGGAATGTTGGTTGTGTAGCACTTTTCTATAGATACTACCTCGGGAAATATTCTTCTGAGATTAGCGAACTCATTTAAAGTGCCCGAGTTTCAGTTCACTCCACATACTTCTATAGAAGATCAAATTCCCTTGTAGTCTATAGTTCAGTTCAAGGCACAACGCTTTACACAGAAAATGTGTTTATCAATCGAATGAACTCCTCACCCTAGTCTTTACGGTCAGTTACAATCAAATAAAATTTAAGGCAAATATCCACAAACACTACTCCCTCTTTCCTCCTGGCCATAACATCTTTTCCTGAAATAAATACAATGCAATGCATTTGTAGGGGAATCCCCTTAGTGTTGGTTAATAATAAAAAAAGCGTCAGGAATTTAATGGAAACTGCCAGCAAATAGCTCACGAACTTGCTCTGAGTGTCACCTGATTGACAGTAAATCGCATACTTCTCCGTCAAAAGATGACGAATGCGCCACGACTACTGGCTCGGCACAAAACTTTTTATGATTATGGACTGGTATAAGTTAAGTAAATTGTTTTAATCTGTGGTCAACATATTTTGAAAATATTATTTTTAAAGATAATACATTCCGATGAGCAAAAGTTTAACTTAGACGGTCCGGATAATTACAATTTAAACTGGATAAGTACTATGGAACCACGATATTTCTCAAAAAAAAAAAAAAAAAAATATGGTGGGTGTCCGATGTTTTGGGTGCATTCTGCGTCGATGGTATGATAGAGTTAGTTTTCCTGAGTTCCAAAATGAATAAGATAGAATAAACAACTCTCCTCTAGACTAATCTCAAACCCTTCGTAGAACAGAATCCTGAAAAAATTGATTTTTCAACAAGATAATGCAAATTTTTTCACCAGTAGCCAGACTCGAATATGGTTAGAGTCACACAATATACATTAACTTCAAAGACCAGCCTGTTCTCAAGACTATAAATCCATGGAAACCATCAGGGGACAGTAACCAATACGAAATGAATGAGAACCTCAAACCCATGATATGTGAAGCTCGGGGAACAATCACAAATGACGTCCATTAAAATCTTGTAAATAGTATGCCACAGAGAATCTTTGAGCTCATTTCCAACACTGGCGGGTCTACTCACTATTAGTTTAAAAATAGTTTTTGGTTTTAATTCATAATATATTTTATTTTAATTTTAAAGTTAATTTTTAGAATTGCGGCTGAAATATTGCACCATCAAAGAAATTAGTTTTTTTTTTTAAATTTTTATATAATCTCATTTTAAATAAAATCAATTTTAAATAAAATAAATTGTAGTTTTAATATTGCTTTAAATTTGTGATCATTCGACATTTTTTATAACTCTCAAAAGATAACAAGTGCTGAAAAATTGGGCGCGGCTATAATTTTGCACCAGAGTGTATTATTTATGTAACAAATATCTAGTCATCATAAATTATTATGATGGTGGGCTTAAGCAATGTTTATGTACCATATAAAGTAATTTTTAGCTAATAATTGTCCATGAATTTTGTTTTTCTAACAACAAAAAACTGGAAATTTTTCACTTACGATTTATGTTATGTGAATTTTAATTTGAAGCTATATTTGATTTTTTTTGGCTCTCAGACAAATTAACACATTTGTTATGTTCGGCTTTTATTAACT
Source organism: Cordilura impudica (assembly GCA_963682025.1). Taxonomy (NCBI): domain Eukaryota; kingdom Metazoa; phylum Arthropoda; class Insecta; order Diptera; family Scathophagidae; genus Cordilura; species Cordilura impudica. The sequence goes on from OY821520.1 coordinate 71,150,463, forward strand.
TGGTGAATTCGCAACTCTAAACTGCGGTGAGTTTACGTATAGCAGTTTATTTAAATTTCGCGATGGAATACACTTTAGCTCTATATTTAGCCTTTGAAGAATTCACTAGTGTTACCATAAGTATTAAAAATATATATGAAACTAGCATTAATATAAAAACGCAGTCTTTCTGAAACCATGCTTTTTTTATTTTTGTTGTATTAAAAAAAATGAAAAATCATGTGAGTCCGATCACAGGGAAGATGTGTAAACATCTAGTACTTAAAAATTTTTTTATGTCATTTTTTAAAATCAAACAGAAAGCGTCATCTATTTATCACTTATAGCAAAAACTGTTTCAGCTAATTCAACAACCCTTTGCTGTAAAACGTTAAAAATATCCCAATATAAACGTATATAAGTGATACATAGATGACGCTTTTAAAAAAGTGGCATAAAAAAACAATGTTATATCATAATTTTTTCATCAATACAATCATAAGTCACACAGCGTTATCTGCTTCAGCTCACACCGTTATGTGTTACGCTGTTTTTGTGATTGTATTGTGAAATATAAATTTACCCCCCTGCGCGTATAGATGTTTACACATCAAAAATATGCAAGGGGCAAATCGTCGCATTCAATATCGAATAAAATCAGTCGAAATTGCATATTTTGGTTTATTATTTAAAGAAGACGGACAATCGTCAGACCTCGTTCCACTTTTACTATTAACTATGGATAATAACTTGCTATCTGTGACAGAGTTAAATTACGCTTTGTATATTATTTGGGAAAATAAAAAAATAATTTCGATTGAAAAATTTCGATTATGAATGCGACGATTCGACCCCAGATATTTCTAAAGTGTGAAATTGGTTTCAAATCACGTGGTTTTACTAAAAACCTTTTTAAACTCTACTACCGGTTACATGTGTTTATTATTTTATTTATTTATTAAAAATAATATTAAATGCAGTGATAATTGTTAAATATATATATAATAAGTTGTAGTGTTACGAATAACTTTAAATGATTGAGAAAATTAATTATAAATTTTTATAAAAATAAATGTTTAATCAAATAGCAACATTCTATATGGAATACCGAAATTAGGCCCGTTTTAGAAAAAAACGTTTTTATAACGCTATTCGCTCCCTGATTTAATCTCCTTACACTTCATTTTGTCTCCAAACACTTCCAATAAAGTGTGCCTTCATTTTATCTCCAAACACTTACTTTTGCCTAGGCTATTAATATTATAGATTTATTGTATTATTTAAAAAAATTTTGTTTTATTATGAAAAATAGTAATAACTACTAAAAATGTTTATTAATGAAAGTTGTCAACATATAATTGTGTCAATATTACTATATTGAAAAAAGAAATAAACAGAAAAAACATTTCCAAATAGAGCAAAGACGCGGTTTTCTTTAGAACTCAAATAAAACTAAACAAAATACCGAAATATTTTGGTGCAATTCTGGAAATCATTGTGGTTTGTGAATAAAAACATCTATTCAAGCAGTAAGCGCTATCTACATGTGTATAGCAAGCAACTGCTATGTTTGTCATACTTGATGGTTGCAGTTGTATGCTATACATTCATGGCGCTTTCTGGTGGTTGATGAATCAGCTAAATAATTGTAGCTTCCATTTCCGTAAATAGTTCCGCTTCCGTAAGGGAAGTTTGTGATTTTTACCCCCCCGATCGCATAGATGTTTACACATCAAAAATTATTTAAAATATAAGTTTTTACGCTGGCGGATATTCTTTTGGCTCAACGGATTATATTCTGGAATCATTACATTTATCGACATGAAATTTCTTTAAATTAATGATCAATTCGTAGATGTCCACATATTTTGTTGTTGTTCAGAATCGCCCCATCACCAAAATTTTTAATTATTTTCATAATTATCAATATAAACCACGTGATTTTTATCAAATAATTTCCATTTAAAGTTGGTAGTACTATTTTTGTCATCTGTGCCAAATTTCTGGTCAATATATTCATTGCTTAAATAGTGAAGCTAGTTTCTGTAAACAACTAAAAGCGAATTTGTCAATTTTAATAATAGATGGCTTTGTTGAATAAAGAAGTTTCATATAACTTTGCCTGCGGATTGAAATTACTGCTGCAGAAACCTTAAGGATGACCTGGCTATATTGAAAAAGAAATGTTTACAAACAATTCCAAGAAGACAGGGAATGCGTTGATTACAAAGGGAAAAAAACAATAACTGATGAACAACATGTCAAGGAATTAAAAGATTTGGTGCTTAAAAAATGCCTGTCGGTAATATCGATAATGATATTTGGAAAAGATCAAGCAAAACCATTTTTTAAGATATGTTTGAATCAATGGTTTCTGACAATATTTGCTACCGGTAGTTTGATTACAAGGTCACACAAATGGACAGACGGACGGACGGACTAGCGGACATCGCTAAATTGACGCGGAAAGTAATTCTGAGTCGATTGGGATAATGAAAAATGGGTCCAGGTCAAATATATTTACTAGTTACAAACATCGACACAAATTCATTATACCCTGACCATGTTTACGAGCAATGGGGAATATTACTAAACTAGGTAAATGGATCCCACACGATTTGAATGAACGTAAAAAGAAAATCGCAAAGCACTTGAAAATTGAAATTCCACGAAACGAAATCATCTTGATCGACGGTAGACGAAAAATGGATTTATTTTGAAAACCCGAAGCGGAAAAAATCTCGACTTTCATCTGGCAAGGCCGGTCCTTCAACACCAAGTCCAAACCACTTCGGTAAGAAAACCATTAGCCTGTGCCTGGTGGGACCAGATCGGTATTGTGTATTATAAACTCTTGAAGCCCCCGGTAAAATTGTTAATACACAACGCTATCGTCAACAAATGATTAATTTAAACTACGAATTAATTGAGAGGACACCGGAGTGAGCCAGAAGACATGGTGAAGTGATTCATTTACACGATAATGCACCATCTCACACAGAAAATCAGTAAAAGATACCTGGAAAGCGCTATGATAAATTATCATTCCATACTTTTCGATACAATTCCGATCGATACAATTCCAATCATCTGACTATCACCTCTTCGCATCAATGGGATATGGGCTTGCAGAGTAGATACTCAGCAATTTGTAGGAAGTTGGCAAATGGATCGACAAATTTTTTCTGACAAAGTAACGGAACAATGGGCGAAATGTGTAAAAGTCAACAATATTAAAAAATATTAAAAAAAAAAAAAAAAATTAATCACTTTCGAAAATTAAGGGGTTTTATTCTACCAAAAAAAATTAAAAAAATATTATTTGGGGTTATTTGTTCATTCGATGGCCGTTAAAAGCATATATACAAAAAGTTATTTAAATATTTTTATATTTACGACCTATAGCTTAATTACATTGACACACAGGCAGACAGATGGACGGACATGGCAAAATCAACTCAAAAATAGATTCTGAGTCGGTCGGTGTAATAAATGATTCGACCTAAAATATTTTTGGTAGTTACAAAACATCAGCACAATCTCATTACCACAGAGTGGTGTAGTATAGGGTGCAAAAAAATCATATGTAAACATCTAGTAATTAAAGATTTTTTATGACACTTTTTTAAAATCAAACAGAAAGCGTCATCCTATGTATGACTTATAGCAAACAACTGCAGGGGCTCCGCTAACATAAAAATGTTTATTATTATTTTTTATTTCAACTGGTTCATTTTATTTTTCATTTTTCATTTTTAATTTTTAACTTTTGTTTTTTATTTTTTTTATTTTGCATTTTTCATTTTTCATTTTATATTTTTCATTTTCCGTTTTTAATTTTTTATTATAATTTTTTCATTTTTCATTTTTTATTTTTAAATTTTAATTTTTAATTTTTAATTTTTAATTTTTAATTTTTAATTTTTAATTTTTAATTTTTAATTTTTAATTTTTAATTTTTAATTTTTAATTTTTAATTTTTAATTTTTAATTTTTAATTTTTAATTTTTAATTTTTAATTTTTAATTTTTAATTTTTAATTTTTAATTTTTAATTTTTAATTTTTAATTTTTAATTTTTAATTTTTAATTTTTAATTTTTAATTTTTAATTTTTAATTTTTAATTTTTAATTTTTAATTTTTAATTTTTAATTTTTAATTTTTAATTTTTAATTTTTAATTTTTAATTTTTAATTTTTAATTTTTAATTTTTAATTTTTAATTTTTAATTTTTAATTTTTAATTTTTAATTTTTAATTTTTAATTTTTAATTTTTAATTTTTAATTTTTAATTTTTAATTTTTAATTTTTAATTTTTAATTTTTAATTTTTAATTTTTAATTTTTAATTTTTAATTTTTAATTTTTAATTTTTAATTTTTAATTTTTAATTTTTAATTTTTAATTTTTAATTTTTAATTTTTAATTTTTAATTTTTAATTTTTAATTTTTAATTTTTAATTTTTAATTTTTAATTTTTAATTTTTAATTTTTAATTTTTAATTTTTAATTTTTAATTTTTAATTTTTAATTTTTAATTTTTAATTTTTAATTTTTAATTTTTAATTTTTAATTTTTAATTTTTAATTTTTAATTTTTAATTTTTAATTTTTAATTTTTAATTTTTAATTTTTAATTTTTAATTTTTAATTTTTAATTTTTAATTTTTAATTTTTAATTTTTAATTTTTAATTTTTAATTTTTAATTTTTAATTTTTAATTTTTAATTTTTAATTTTTAATTTTTAATTTTTAATTTTTAATTTTTAATTTTTAATTTTTAATTTTTAATTTTTAATTTTTAATTTTTAATTTTTAATTTTTAATTTTTAATTTTTAATTTTTAATTTTTAATTTTTAATTTTTAATTTTTAATTTTTAATTTTTAATTTTTAATTTTTAATTTTTAATTTTTAATTTTTAATTTTTAATTTTTAATTTTTAATTTTTAATTTTTAATTTTTAATTTTTAATTTTTAATTTTTAATTTTTAATTTTTAATTTTTAATTTTTAATTTTTAATTTTTAATTTTTAATTTTTAATTTTTAATTTTTAATTTTTAATTTTTAATTTTTAATTTTTAATTTTTACTTTTTAATTTTTAATTTTTAATTTTTAATTTTTAATTTTTAATTTTTAATTTTTCATTTTTCATTTTTAATTTTTCATTTTTAATTTTTCATTTTTCATTTTTATACCCTCCACACCTCAGTGGTCGAGGGTATGTATAGGTTTGTCATTCCGTTTGTAACGCTTTGAAATAAATTCCTGAGACCCCAAAAAAAATATAATTTCTTGATCCTTATAACAAGGGAAGTTGATTTACCGATGACCGTTTGTCTGTCTGTCCGTCTGTCTGTGGAAATCAAGATTACGCCGTCAGCATCCAAGCTAGACCATTCGTTTTTGTATAAAATCGTTTATTAACATCCCAAAGGAGTTGCTATTTAAAATCGTCAAAAACGTTAAAGGGTTCACGAGCTATGAATGAAACTTTGAAAAAACTCTTGGAAAAATAAAATTTTTCAGTGTGTTTGCTGGTTTTCTTGAGATATGTTGTATATGTTGTAATTCTTCGTAGTGTTGAAGTCATTACAGTTGTGTGTATATTAATACTGCACGTGTCACATTGGCCTAAGCAAGTTTTACCACATATTTTTTATACCCTATACCACTATGTGGTTTGGGTATAATCACTTTGTGCTGCTGTTTGTAACTACCAAAAATATTTTACCTAGATCCATCTTTTATTATACCGATCGACTCAGAATCACTTTCTGAGTCGATTAAGCGATGTCCGTCCGTCCGTCCGTCCGTCCGTCTGTGTGTCCATCTAAAGCTTGTAATCAAACTACAGGTCGCAAATATGAATATATTGTAATGAAATTTGGTATATATGCTTTCAACGGCCATAGGATGAAAGTTATTGAAATTGGTGAAATTCAGTCCATGTTCAGACCTAGCCCCCATCCAAATGACCCCTATGAAACCGACATGAATTGCTATAAGATCCAAATTATAATATAAATCTCAGTCAAATTGGGTTCGTATGTGTTTATTATATCTATTAGTCATTAGTCCAAAAATAATCCCTATAGGACAATTCAATGGAAAATGAAAAATGAAAATTGAAAAATGGAAAATGAAAAATGGAAAATTAAAAACTTAAAATTAACAAGTAAGAAAATTATAGTCGGTCTAGACCAACAATATGATACCCTATACCATGGTTTGGAGACCCTATCTTTCGGTCCAACTAATTCGATATAGAAAATAAGCATAAACCAAATTTGAGTGGCATTGTAATTAATTTTTTTGGCTGCAGCTATGAAAAAGTTCATATCGGGTGCTATATTGATATGGGGACTAGGTCGAAAAATGGACCGATCATAACCATGTTTGGTAAAGTCTCTTGTATTTTGCAAAAGTATATACAAACAAAATTTGAGAAGAATCAGTGCAATATTTTTGTTTTTTGATAGATTTAAGTGAAGATCGGGAAGCAGCTCTATATGGGGCCTATGACTAAGAGTTGTCCAATAGGGATCATTTTTGGACTACTCATTAATGGATGTAATAAACGCATAGAAACCCAATTCGAGTAAGATCTATATGACAATTTGGATCTTATGGCAATTTATGTCGATTTCATAGGGGTCATTTGTATGGGGGCTAGGTCTGACCATGGACCAATTCTCACCAATTTCAATAGCGTTCACTCCATGGCAGACAAAAGATTAAATTCCAAATTTCATCGAAATATATTCATATTTGCGACCTGCAGTTTGATTACAAACTTTACATGGACACACAGACGGACGGACGGACATCGTTAAATCGAATCAGATAGTGATTCTGATTCGATCGATATAATTAAAGATGGGTGTAGGTCAAATATTTTTGGTTGTTACAAACAGCAGCTCAAAGTCATTATACGCAAACCACATAGTGGTAAAGGGTATAAAAATGGCAAATGGAAAATGAAAAATTAAAAATTAAAAATGAAAAATGGAAAATGGAAAGCGAAAAATGGAGAATGAAAAATGGAAAATGAAAAATGAAAAATGAAAAATGGAAAATGGAAAATGAAAAATTAAAACTGGAAAATGGAAAATGGAAAATGAAAAATGAAAAATTAAATATGAAATATGAAATATGAAATATGAAATATGAAATATGAAATATGAAATATGAAATATGAAATATGAAATATGAAATATGAAATATGAAATAGGAAATATGAAATATGAAATATGAAATATGAAATATGAAATATGAAATATGAAATAGGAAATATGAAATATGAAATATGAAATATGAAATATGAAATATGAAATATGAAATATGAAATATGAAATATGAAATATGAAATAGGAAATATGAAATATGAAATATGAAATATGAAATATGAAATATGAAATATGAAATATGAAATATGAAATATGAAATATGAAATATGAAATATGAAATATGAAATATGAAATATGAAATATGAAATATGAAATATGAAATATGAAATATGAAATATGAAATATGAAATATGAAATATGAAATATGAAATATGAAATATGAAATATGAAATATGAAATATGAAATATGAAATATGAAATATGAAATATGAAATATGAAATATGAAATATGAAATATGAAATATGAAATATGAAATATGAAATATGAAATATGAAATATGAAATATGAAATATGAAATATGAAATATGAAATATGAAATATGAAATATGAAATATGAAATATGAAATATGAAATATGAAATATGAAATATGAAATATGAAATATGAAATATGAAATATGAAATATGAAATATGAAATATGAAATATGAAATATGAAATATGAAATATGAAATATGAAATATGAAATATGAAATATGAAATATGAAATATGAAATATGAAATATGAAATATGAAATATGAAATATGAAATATGAAATATGAAATATGAAATATGAAATATGAAATATGAAATATGAAATATGAAATATGAAATATGAAATATGAAATATGAAATATGAAATATGAAATATGAAATATGAAATATGAAATATGAAATATGAAATATGAAATATGAAATATGAAATATGAAATATGAAATATGAAATATGAAATATGAGATATGAAATATGAAATATGAAATATGAAATATGAAATATGAAATATAAATTATGAAATATGAAATATGGAATTATAAATATGAAATATGAAAATTGAAAAATTAAAAATGGAAAATGAAAAATAAAAAATAAAAAATGGAAAATGGAAAATGAAAAGTGGAAAATATAAAATGAAAAATGGAAAATGAGTAATTTAAAATGATAAACTAAAAATTAAAAACGAAATGAAAATTGAAAAGTGAGAAATGGAAAATGGCAAATGATAAATTAAAAGTGAAAATTGAAAATGAAAAAGCTTTAGGGTATCAAAGATTCGGCATAGCCGAATTTAACACTCTTGTTTATTTTTCGTTTCTCATTTTTCATTTTTTATTTTTCATTTTTCATTTTTCATATTTCAAATTTCGTTTTTCATTTTTAATTTTTCTTTTTTAATTTTTTATTTTTAATGTTTCATTTTTCATTTTTTATTTTTCATTTTTCGTTTTTCGTTTTTCATTTTTTATTTTTCTTTTTTCATTTTTCGTTTTTCATTTTTAATTTTTCTTTTTTAATTTTTTATTTTTAATGTTTCATTTTACATTTTTTATTTTTCATTTTTCGTTTTTCATTTTTCATTTTTCGTTTTTCATTTTTAATTTTTCTTTTTTAATTTTTTATTTTTAATGTTTAATTTTTCATTTTTTATTTTTCATATTTCATTTTTCGTTTTTCATTTTTAATTTTTTACTTTTAATGTTTCATTTTTTATTTTTCATTTTTTGTTTTTCGTTTTTCATTTTTCGTTTTTCATTTTTCATTTTTCATTTTTCAATTCGCATTTTTCAATTTGCATTTTGCATTTTTCATTTTTCATTTTTCATTTTTCATTTTTAATTTTTTATTTTTCATTTCTCATTTTCCATTTTTTCAACAACGACAAAAAGGTTATTACATACCATAATTTTTTCACCAATACAATCATAAGTTACACCGATTTTGTCTTACGTCTTACATCTTACGCTGTTTTTGTGATTGTAATGTGAAATAGATTTTTACCCCCCCCACGCGTATAAATGTTTGCACATCAAAAACATTTTTCAGTGTTTCATTCATTGCTAATAGTCCGACTTATCCCCACTTCCCGATAGTTTTCATATCTTCCTTTCATTAGCACTGAGTTTCGTAAATTTGTTTTTTCTTAAAATAATAATTTCAGCAACAATTTTATAGCATTACTGGTCGTAATGCGGCGCAGTCTCTTACTTTTGCATGACAGTATTCATCATAATTACTTTCATTTAATATTTCGTTCACTAACCATTATCTCCAACAAAAACTTTATTATACTACTCCTATTCATCAAGTATCGTATCACCACAATTACAAGTCGTCAGTGCTATCACGAGTACTAACTGTATACAGGAAACAACAGAAATTACAGTTAGCGCCGGGTATTGTACTTTAGTTAACAACTTCCGTTAATGGAGCGTACCATGTGTAAACATGCACTACTACTAAGTACGAGTTTTTAATGTTGTACTTATGCATGTGTGTTTGTACTTATGCATGTCGCATTCACATAAGTATGTATAATTCTGTATAGCAACGTTTTCCAAATTAGGAACCTTGTAGTAAACTTCAGGGTTCCGCGAGTAAATTTAAATGTAGGAGAATATCAATTAGTTTCAATATTATAATAACGATCTCATACTTTTTTTATATAGAGTTTACAAATTTAGTTTACATATCGCACCTGTACCTCTAAAGTGAGTCAACTCAAAATTTACAAATTTTCGGTTTTTTTAATATTTACTATAAAATTTTAAAACGGTTGTTTCATTGTAAAGAATTGCGAATAATAAGTTGAAAAGAATTGTGAATAATAACAGTAGTTGTTTTTGTGATTTTTTCAATGATCATCAAAAATAACAAGTTTTATGGGTGCAACTCAAAATATGTCTTTGTAGTGGATTCTAAAGCAGCTACTCTTATAACACGAAGAGGGTTACAACTGTATTTTTTTGCGAAAGACTGGAAAAACCGATGTAATATTTTTACGGTGGATAGATATGGCCACCGTTTTCCGTGAAAATTGAAAAATTTTGAGTTGACTCACTTTAGAGGTACTGGTGCGATATATTTTTATTTAATGATTACTGTATTGTAAAATAAATATTTAAATGCTAGATTTAGTTATTGGTAGGAATTGATTACACTGTCCAACAAATTAAGACACTTTGATAGGGACAGAATAGCGACCAGATAATTCTGAAAGATCATTTTTGTAGAACAAACTTATAGTCCAGCAGGTCTGCGTTTTTTTTTACAGTGGGTCAATGAAAAAAAATGTTGTAAGTTAATGTCTGAGAGCATTCTTATTGTCAGAGTTATATTGTCGAATTTTATGAAGATTATTTTTGTGGAAGATCTTAACCCTCTAGCTCCGTTCATTAAGGGTCAATTTGACTCCTATTTTGAGAAAATCAAAAAAAGTCTTTTCAAAAAGGATATTTAAGGATTAAAATATTCTACGAAAAATTTTGCCAGAAAATTTCTTTACGCTTAATTAGAAAATTTACAAGCCAGCTTATGCGAAAAAATTACTATAGTGTATACATAATTTTATTTCAAAAAATAATGAATAAATATGGCGATTAATTGTAAACGAGGCATTGTGAAAAATAAGGTTGTAAGAAAGAATTTATATTATTTAATGTAAACTACATTTTCTAGGAAAGCCCGTTGGACGCAATTTAAGAAAATTAATACAAGATGAAGAATTTTATGTTCATCTGTCCGATATGTAAAAGACGGCATTTGACTTTATAGGGCTTGTTTTAACAGAATTCGTTGGAAACTCAAAAGCCCAAAACTATGCAGAAAATATCGAAAATATGCTATTAGCTTTTAACAACGTTGGCATTAAGATGTCGCTAAAGATGTATTTTCTGCACTCACATCTCAATTTTTCTAAAGAAAACCTTGGAGCATTTTCAGATAAATGCGGTGAAAGTTTCATTAGGATACAAAGTTTTGGAAGAGAGATTCAGAGGGAAGTCCCAAAGTGTTATGGTTGCTGAATACGTATGGGGCTTATACAGAAACCTCAATCCATCGGTCGTTTTTCACAATGCCTCGTTTACATTTAACCGCCATATTTATTGATTATTTTGTATAAGCTGGCATGTAATTTCTCTGATTAAGCGTAAAGAGCTTAATCGGAGCTTCGGTGTCTTTGGTGACCCCCACTGAAAAATTCCTTTAATGTCCTTTTTGAAAGGACTTTTTTGATTTTCTCAAAAAAGGGTCAAATTGACCCTTAAAGAGAGGAGCTAGAGGGTTAAGATCTCCCACAAAAATAATCTTCTTAAAATTCGACAATATAACTTTTAACAATACGAATTCTCTCAGACATTAACTTACAACATTTTTTTCATTTAGTATAATGCTACCTTTGACCAAAAAATTAAAATTTTGACCCTCTGTAAAAAAAACTCAGAGCAGCTGGACTATAAGTTTGTTCTTAAAGATTGATGGACTCAAAATGCCCTTTCAAAATTATAGGGTCGCCATTCTGTTTCAAAAATGCTGTTGGACAGTGTTATTTTTTTTTACTATAGGGAACACTGTACTCAAAATACTTCTTTAGAGTTGGTGTTTTAAAATTAATTTAATACCCAATCATATGTTTGTTGGTGTTTTCAATAGAAAGTGGTCGACCCAGCTTATTTTTTTTTTTATCAATATTTTAAGGGGCAAGGCTTTAAAAGTTAAAATAAAATCATATTTTCATAATTGTTTTCTGAAGATATGAATAATGCTGGATTATTTATTTCATATACACGTTATAGCATAATATTTGAAGAATCTTTGAAAAAATTTTCAATTAAAAATTTTAATCAATAAGTCCATCGCAGCGATTCTCCAAAGGCGTTGAAATAAAAAAAAACGAAATGCGTTTAAAAGGCGACATGTGTCCCGAGGTAATCAGGAATAGTTTTTTTAATTTTTAATTTTTTTTATTTTTGGTAGCAATTTGAAGTGAAAAACACGATTTTTGCTTTAAAATTTCAAGATTTATGTGTAGATATAGTGTGTAAATTTTCAAAAGAAACGGTCAATTTAAATTAAATCGATTTAAAGTTTGTATACCCAAACCACATAGTAGTATAGGTAGTCGGTCTAGACCGACTATGATTGCTTACTTGTTTAAAAACTGATTTATATACGATATACCGTATGAGGCTGGTCGCTGGAAACTCTATATCTTAAGTTTTGCTTCGATTTTGACACAACACTCTCGATATGATGTACATTCAGAAAAGGAAATGCAAAAAACATAACACCTCGAAAAAAGTATTTGTATTTCTATTTATTTATTAAATGCGATTTTCCATTACAACAAGACACAGTATCTTATAAATTACAGTAATGGATCAGAAAAGTTATTCATTATATATTTAATATCAGTAACTCTTAATCTAAATTTAAAATTTTATAAATTACAATTAAAAAACATTAAAAAAAAATCAAATAAAATCAATTAAAGTATTGGTATACAAATTTTCTAAACCCTATTGCTTTGCTTGTATTTTGCATGACATTTGGAAGCTGATTCCAGAGACGAATGGTTAGAATAAAAATTGACATTCAGAGGCATGGTCCCGGTATTTGAATTGAATTATTCGATTCCCTCTGGAAGATCTTGCGAACTTTAATCGTGCAAAAAGATATTTTGGAGCCTTTTTTATAATAATTTTATGTAGGAATATAATGTTCTTGAATTTAATATAGTTGTCAAATGACATGTGTAAAACATGACACGAGTATTGGGACACATGATCAAATTTTCTTAATCCAAAGATATAGCGAATAATGCTGTTGAAAGTTACAGTAAGTTTTCTGTTATCCCTAGAGTTGCAACCTGTGAAAACCTCAGATGCATATAGTAATGTTGGTAAAAGATATGTTTTAGCAAGTAGCAAAATTATTTTCAGTGGAGTAAAGTGCTGTGTTAACCATAAACTTCTAATCATACTATAAATTCTGCTACAGGATTGATTTATATGATCTGACCAAGTCAGAGTTCCATTAAACACAACTCCGAGATTTCGTACAGAGACCACGATGTCAATTTTAGAGCCCCCAAGGAAGACATTAATCTCATTCTCCAAATGCATCACTTTCTTCTTTATTATAATACACTTAGATTTATTTGGATTAAGTCGTAGACCATTTGCCGTTGCCCAATTTAGAATACGTTTGAGATCGTAATTTAGTTCTTGAGTTTTAGAAATAATTGAATCCTTGCTACTACTTAAATATAGCTGAATGTGGTCAGAGAGAATTAGAGAATTTAATTTGCTGCGGATGATCATTGGCATATATCGAATAAAGTAGTGGTCCAAAGATTGAACACTGTGGTACCCCTCTTATAACTTGCAGTGAGTTTGAGATGGAGCTACCATTAGCAACAGATTGGGATCTGTTTGTGAGATATGAAAACATGAAACTAACTGCTAATGTAGAAAAGTTAAAAAACCTCTTCAGTTTGAGGCATAAAATTGAGTGGTGCACCATATCAAATACCTTTGAGTGATCCAATAAAACCAAAAAAGATATTTTTCCATCATCCATGTTACTTCTTAACTCCTCAACTACATCAGATAAAGCTGTTATACAGCTATGTTGTGGCCTGAAACCAGATTGACACTCTGTAATTAAGTTGTTGTCGTTTAATTACCTAAAGATTTGTCTGTGTAAAAGGTGCTCGAAAACTTTTGAGAGATATGGAAGAATTGCAATCGGGCGGTATTCGTTACCTGTTTTTGGTATTGTATAATTTTGGCATGTTTCCGCTCCATTGGAAAGATGCTAGTAGTGATTATGGAGTGAAACAAGTATATTATGAAACGGACAATCCATGGTAAAATCATTTTTATAAATCTGGGGTGTATATTATTAAGGCCCACTGCATTCGATTTAATAGCATTGAAACTTTCAACTACCTCTGTTAGTGTTACACACTGAAAGTTAAATTTGGGAATGTTTAAATTATTACAGGGAAAATCATCATAAAATTCGTTATTTGTTATGCAGTGAGCTTCAAAACTCGTAACCTGTATATAATGTATGATTACCTGTATATAAAATTTCAAAAGGATCGGTCATGTAGATTTTGATGTGATGTTCACGGACTTCGAAAATTTTGTTTGCGAGAAAATCGATTTTCTCAAAATTTTCCAAAATTTGCTTTTTTCCATAAATTAATTCACAGTAAACATTTTTATCTACTGCAAAAATTTATTTCTCATAACTATCTTCTTTAACAGGAAAAATGCTGTTATATCTGAGGCAAAACTTGAGATAATATCACTAGTCAAATGAAAAAATTTCAGTCAGAGAGTCATAACTCAAAATTATATTTTATTTCCACAAAGACAATATAAATTAAAAAAAAGTATAGCAAAACTTTCCTCAAAATGGACATTTTTCATAATGAAACTACATTTTTTTAAATATTACAATAATTTTACATAAACAGTTTTTTGCCTGTCCTGAAAATTTGAAAATTTTGAGTTGTGACTGTTTTGTATTTAAGGTGCGATATGTACATGATATACCGTGTGAGGCCAGGTGGCTTGAAACGCCAGTTTTGCTCCAATTTTCTTGAGAAAACTCTCTCGACATGTTGTACATTCAGAAAAAAAAAATGCAAAAAAAAGTTTTAAAACCTCACCCCGCCCTTAACACAATCCCTCCTATACTTTCAATAATGGTCATCAGTTGTCTTCCTTGATTTTCACAATAACTATAACAAAATATCGAAATCGTCCTGACGCCGGCCCAGATATGAAAATACAATTATCATCTATTATGTCAAATATAAAAAATTGCACAAAAAAATTATGGATTCGTTAGACAAAAATTTAAGTGACTTCTCATGTGGAAATTTTACAAAGCAAACACACAATTCGATAAAAAAAAACTAAATTTTCAAGGTTCTTACGAAGCGGGTCCTATTAAAATTCACTTGGTCGGATTTTCTTTTTTTTTTTTACAAATTTTAGGGGTTTAATAAATTTTATTTTGAGCAAAATAAATTGGGAAACGCTGCTCTATGGTTATAATAGCATTAAAATGAGGTTTTTATGAATGTTTTGTCAACCTTTTCATTTAAAAGGTTTATTTTGAAATACTTGAAATAGTAAATGATGGAAATTTGAAAATAATTAGTTTTTTTTTTGTTTTTACAAAAGTATTAAAAATATTTCAAAATTTATGTCCTCAAAATACGTATGAAATGACATTGGCAACGTATGAGTTATTTTTTTGTGATTATGTATATACTGTATACGTAATCCCCTTATATAACAGTGTAGTACTATTGAAATTGAAACTGAGGATTCGAATTGTCCATAAGAAAATTTCGAAAAAAAAATTCATTAACCAAACAAAAATTCAAAAAAAAATTATGATTCGCAAGCTATAGGGTACAATTGATAATGACTTTTATACACTAGATTTTTCTCACATTTTCCAAACATATGACATTTGGCTTTTAATGGTGTTACTTTACTACCTGTTTACATGTTCATAAAAATTGTAACAGTTTTTTATAAGTATTTTATAAATCGGTTTTTTCTCCTCATAAAAATGTTTATTTATTTTTTAAATTCGTAACAATGTTTACTTAATAATTACTGCACATCACAATGGCTGTGGGTTGGTTTCATTTTTTTGTCGTTATTTTTTGTCATTATTGGTGTTTTTGTAATTGTTAAAATGTCAATGTTATGTGAAGGGTTTTAATACTGTTATTGTAATGTGGTTAACCTTATGGCGATGAAGTTGTAAAAACTTGCATGTTTCGCAGTATATTTTGCCACTAGTTTACAATTTAATAGCTTGTGAATTGTTGTATGCCAAAAACAATATTTAACCATAGTAGAACAGAAACAGTAACTTTGTTTTTTTTTTTTTTGTTAATAAATAACCGATAGCAGAAAGTGTTGTAGTAAAATTATACAAAACATTGTAATTGAACATATCAAACTAAAATTGCTGGTTGTAAAATATTTTGAAAACAACCCATAAATAAATTTATTTTTTAATCTCCATACACCACTGCGTATGAGAGTATATTTGAAATGGTCGTTCCGTTTGTTATTGATCACAATATTTATTGGGAAGATGAAGATATATTCTCTTAGAGGGGTTGCCACGTTCTGCTGAGTCATTAACTACAGAAACTTCTTTGGAAAATTCTAAATTTTCTTTATAACTTTCATTACTGGACCATAGTGATACTTCCACTTTAAGAAAACCATGTTGAATAGGTGTAATAATAGATGACAGCTGATGACACACAGAATTCGTTATGAGTTTTTCGAAAAGTTTATGAATTGAATTGAGCTTAGCGATTCCTCAGTAGTTTTTTTACATCTGATTTACTTCCGGATTTGAATAATGGAATGATGATCAATAATATGGACCGCGCTTTTCCTGAAATTGGGTTGATAGTTAGTAAACGCAATATGAATTAATTCCGTTAAATGCTCATTTGTGAGTTGTGAACGGTGATTTGATTTTATAAACTTCATTGTTGAAAAAAGTGACACACAACAATATGTTGTGCCGAATATGGACAGTAGTCTGCCAGCAGCTTTCCATAAATTAGGTTATTTTGATGGTGGTACTAGTTTCCAAAACTTATTTGCAGAATGTGTTGATTTGTGATGCATTTTAAGACTACGATCCTCTTGAAATTTTAATAATTCCATTTTTCCTGTGCCATTTTCATTCCAAATAAAAAGTAGGAATCGATAACCCATCGTTAACTACGTCAGTCCCGAATCATCAAATCATCAAATCGGAAGTGAAATTTTATTAACAATTCTCCTAATTTACGGTCATATTTACTCAGTTTTTTTTCCATCAATTTTAGAGAGTCTTGCCTTCAGACGAGGAAAGTGATTGAACATTTTTGCATTTTAATCGCATTTAAAAAAGCAGAATTTTTTTAATAAAACTTAGAACAGTTTGAAAAAGATCAGTAATAACTTTATCTTTGCCTTGTAATACTAGGCTAAGGGATTCCAGATGTTCCATTATATCAGTTAAGAACATACAGTAATTGTCTGCAGATTCTAATTTTGGGTCCGGATAGGCCGGATTTGGCTAGTTTTTGCAGCAACAGACCAAAGCCTCTGCTGGGAATCGAACTCTCAACCCCCATGAGAGGCGAGCACGCTACCTAGCAATGATTTAGCAATGTCAGTCCATTTATCTGCCTATCTGCCTGTCGTATCCATGTAATCCTTGTAATCAGACCAAATATGAATATATTTTGCTGAAATTTGGTAAATAAGCTTTTATCGAACATATAACGAACGTTATTGAAATTGGTGAAAATCAGTGCAAGACCTTGAACTTTTCATGTCTGTAGGACAATTATTTTCTTACATTTTTTAGTTTTATTTATTCTGGAATACTAGAAACCAGTTTTTATACCCTTTACCACTATGTGGTTTGGGTATAATGACTTTGTGCTGCTATTTGTAACTACCAAAAATATTTGACCTACACCCATCTTTTTACATACCGATCGAATCAGAATCACTTGCTGACTCGATTTAACGATGTCCGTCTGTCCGTCTGTGTGTCTGTGTGTCTTTGTAAACCTTGTAAAGTTATATGAATATATGAATATATATATGATGAAATTTGGTATATAAGCTTCTGTCGGCCATTGGATGAACGCTATTAAAATTGGTAAAATTCGGTCAATGTTCAGACCTAGTCCCCATACAAATGACCCCTATGAAATCGACATAAATTGCCATCAGATGCAAATTATCATATAGATCTCAGTCAAATTGGGTTTGTATGTGTTTATTATATCCATTAATCAGTAGTCCAAAAATAATCCCTATAGGACAATTCTTAGTCATAGGCCCCACATAGAGTCGCTTCCCGATCTTCACTTAAATCTATCAAAAACAAAAATATTGCACAGATTTTTCTCAAATTTACTTAATTTAAATTTATTTATTTTTTAAATAAAATACAGAAATTAGCAAATTTGGCATCTTTTAAGAAAATTTGTACGGGGACTAGGTTCAAACGTGGACCGATTGCAAAGATTTTATAGATCTCGCCACTGGCCTAATAAAACCTTATGATTCAAATTTTATCGCAAAAGAGTAACATTTGTTACATTCAGTGAAATTAAAACCAATTTTTAAGGAAAATTTCTACGGGGACTAGGTCCAAACATGGGCCGGTTCCAACAAATTTAAGTAGTGTTCGTCCTTGGGTAAAAAATACTTTAAGTTCCCAATTCCAGCACATTATCTTTATATTTGCAACATGTAATATTAGCACCAAAATAATATTGAATTTTGATAGGATATAGTGATACGATATATTAGACCTTCCACACTTCCCCAGCACTCATTTTAAAGGTAAAGAAGTCGTCTTTCCAAATCGTTTTTAATTTTTTAAACATCTTTATTGGTTTAAAACTTATGACTTTTGAAACGAAAAAAGTAAAAAGGCCCCACTGTGCGTCGGGAAGCAGCTTTATGTGGGGGATATGACTAAGAATTATGTAGGGTGTATTTTTGGACTACTGATAGTTGGATGTAAAAAACATACACAAACCCATTCTGACCTAGATGTGCCGATTTTCACCGGTTTCAATAGGGTCCTTCGTATGGCCGACAGAAGCTTATATGCTAAATTCCATCAAAATATGTTGATAATTACGACATGTAGTTTGATTACAAGGTTTACATGGATACACAGATAGACGGACGGATGGACATCGCTAAATCGACTCATAAAGTGATTCTGAGTCGATCGGTATAATAAACAAACATATAATGTCAAACATAGTGTCAAACATAGTGTAGTGTATCATAACGTTGGTCTCAAGTGAACGCCAGCTTTAAAAAAATAAGATTTTATCAACAATAATAATTTAAAAAAAAAAAAAAAACGGGAAAGTATCGCAAATATATCGGTAAGTTTATTTTAATACAAATTTGTGTTTATTAGAGCTACTCAACACCGAGTTCTTTGATTTTGGGACTCATCTGAAATTACAGTTCCCAAAAGAAATATCGTTAAGTTAAAGCAACTTTATAGAAACTAGTTTATCTTCTACTGAAATAAAATCGATGTAACAGACCTGAAGGTTATTGTATGATTGGTGGTATTTCCCTAAATGTCAATATACGATTACATTTCCTTGCTCTTATTTGCCGTACTTCGTGTTTTGCATTTCAAGCAAAAAGAAAAAAAAAAAAATTAAGTAGAAATATTCCGTAAGTTTTTGAAAAGCAAGCAAAATTCCCAATGTTTCAATTGGTATTTATATTTAAAATTTTTATCTTCAAGTTTACGGTTCTTTTTTCTGGCGAGTGTATACAACATAATTTTAAAATTTTTTGTATAGTAAAAAATTCAAAAATTTTTTTTAAATATTTTAATTTTTTATGATTTGATAACATAAGGGCCGACTCTATTTTAGGTTATTTGTATATAAAACAGTCCATAATATTTTTATTTTTATATGCATTTTTATACTAATCGAAATATTTATATATTTGCATTAAAGGACCCTGAAGACTATAATTAAGTTATAATAAAATTTCGTGATATCCAAAATGTGACTTTTTAGTAGCCATATCCTCTAAAGGGTTTACATAAATTAAGCGAATAGAAAGACTAAAAACTGTAAACAATTTAAAAAAGTTAAAAAAAAACATTAAAATTAAAATAAACACAAACAGTTTATTTAAGAACATATTACTTCTGTGGCATCCCTGTCACTGCAATATTACCGGAAATGAATATGCAGACCTAACCGCCAAATACGCAGCCACTGCGCCTATCTATGCAACGCATAATTTTGACCACAAAGACCTCAATAAATACATATACAATCACTTGACAGAGAGCGGATATTTAGCAGTACATCTGACTGGTACAAGACAATCAACACCGACCGTAGATC
Source organism: Cordilura impudica (assembly GCA_963682025.1). Taxonomy (NCBI): domain Eukaryota; kingdom Metazoa; phylum Arthropoda; class Insecta; order Diptera; family Scathophagidae; genus Cordilura; species Cordilura impudica. The sequence continues at coordinate 71,170,571 of OY821520.1, forward strand.
TATCCGTAATGTATTACCAGCAAATGTAAATAGATCCGACTCCATAAAATACAAAAGACTTAGACTAGGGCATACCAGGTTAACACATGGACAGTTAATAAAGATACAGGATCCACTTTACTGCAACTGCATTGTTAACGCAAATAATCCACTGCACATCCTGTCAGAATGTCCCAAATTCAATACAATTCATTTACACATATTTAAAAACGAACCTCCCAAATCATTTCTTTCAGATCCCTCCCCAAACAATATCATAACAATATCAAAATTCCTTAAAAAAGCCAACCTATACAATAGAATTTAATATCTTAGCACATATATTTATGAAATCAATAATCATAATTTTGTGAGCTGAAGGCCTACGCTGCCATAGCCTTTCTTAGTTAACATATAATTTGTAATTATATATTAATAAATAAATAAATAAATAAATAAAATTTATTTAATTTTCGAAATATCCAGATTATCATATATCGATATTATTTGGTGCATATCTATTTTATACCCACTAATCAATACTCCAAAGTAAATGATTTTTAATTTTATTATTTTCTATAAAAATAAAAATCATATACATATTCTATCTTTATCATTTCAATGATTGAAATTATCAAGGTAAAATGATTTTACTTTCAATAAAGCAAATACATTGGCATATTTGTTTCACATATTGATCTATATTCTGCATGGCAGGTTATACAGCTGTTTCGGGAAGAGTCACCAACCCTCATCAGTAGCCAAAAGCAGTAGATAGTTTATATTTTAAAAAGTTAAATTCATATATATTTGCTGAAAACAACCAAATGAGAATTCAAGCAAAGAGTTATACCATATAAGTTGTAGTGACCATATAGAGCTGAATCCCGATCTTCACTTTATTTTAAAACAAACAAAAATATTGCATAGAGGTTTTTAAGTTTTCGCTTTACTAAATACTGCCCTTGTCCCCTATTTAAAAATAAGATCACATATGGATTAATTAATAATAATACTACTAAAATTTGGTTTATGTTTATTTTCTATATTTTATTATTACCTCAGCAAAGTTGGATCAAGGACCCTGTCTTCAAGCTAATGATATAGGTTATCGTATTGATAGTCTAGGTCAGAGGTTCCCAAACTTTTTTGTGTCGTAGACCCCTTGTCATATTTTTCCATTTTGGCTGGACCCCCTATTTACCTGATATTGATTTTTTCTAAATTTCTTACCGTAGTGAAGTTTAGTGTTAAAAACTTAAGGTAAAAACACATGTTAAGTTTTATACATTTATTAATTGAATTTAAATTAAAACTACTCAAAATAAAATTTTGTATCTGTTATATAAAATATACATAACATAAAATATACATAAAACAAGTAAAACAATTATAGTCGGTCTAGACCGACTATATGTTACCCTATACCATGCGCTTAGAGACCCTATCTCATAGGCCCAATTAACTGGACATAGAAAATAAGCATAAACCAAATTTGAGTGGGATTTTTACTATTTTTTTTGGCTGCAGATATGAAAATGTTCATATGAAATGGTATATCTATATGGGGACTAGGCCCAAAAATGAACCGATCCTGACTATGTTTGGTAAAGTCTCTTGTATTTTGCAAAAAATATATACAAACAAAATTTGAGAAGAATCAGTGCAATATTTTTGTTTTTTGATAGATTTAAGTGAAGATCGGGAAGCAGCTCTATATGGGGCCTATGACTAAGAGTTGTCCCATATGTATCATTTTTGGACTACTCTTTAATGGATGTAATAAACACATATAAACCCAATTTGAGTAAGATCTATATGACAATTTGGATCTTATGGCAATTTATGTCGATTGCATAGGGGTCATTTGTATGGGGGCTAGGTCTGAACATGAACCGAATTTCACAAATTTCAATAGCATTCATCCTATGGCCAATAGAAGCTTATGTACCAAATTTTATCAAAATATATTCATATTTGCGACTTGCAGTTTGATTACAAAGTTTACATGGACACACAGACGGACGAACGGACGGACGGACATCGTTTAATCGAATCAGTTAGTGATTCTGATTCGATCGGTATAATAAAAGATGGGTTTAGGTCAAATATTTTTGGTAGTTACAAACAGCAGCACAAAGTCATTATACCCAAACCACATAGTGGTATAGGGTATAAAAACCAAGCAATAAGTTAATGTTTTTAGTGAGAAGGATGAACCCAATGGTTTAATAATAAATTATCGACATTTGACGTCAATTTTGTAAGGCTTTATCTTAAATCACCTCGGCTAATGATGGACAGTCTGTTTCTTTTTTTTAGTTAGGAGATTGGTAACAGCGCTGAACCCCCTTTCCACTAGGAATTATGATGGAAAGAAAATTAAAAATTTCCTCGCTATGTTCTATAATATGGAATAAGTATTGGGTATGTTGTTTAGGAGCCAGAATCGCTGATATCCGTTTTTAAACTGAACCTTAAGTTCTTCGGTTCAGTCAGTTCCTCTTTTATTATGACATTCGTTTCTTCTATGACACCATATGGGTTAATTATCCACGGAGGTATTACCACAGTCAAAACGTCCTCAAACATAGTTTCAAAATCTGAATAGAGGGCATTTAAATGTTGAACGTAGGTTGAAACGTTGTCTTCCTGGCAGTTTGTCTGTGACAAATTGGGGAACTGGGAAAATTCGCCCCGTCAAATATTTTGCGTCATTAGTTTAACTCAGGCAAGAAACGCTGATAGGATGGACTTTGTCTTAATCAAATTTAGACTGTCGCCTCGTAACTGCAATTTAATTTTGTAAACAAATCTTTTAAATAGGCGATGTCTGTATTCCACTTCATTAAATTGTCTTTTAAAATTTTATCTTTGGTATTCAGAAATTCTAAAATAGTCTCAAAAAGTGCAAAAAAACTTGTCAAACATAAGTCTTTCGACATCCAGCGTACTTCAGAGTGAAGGAGTAATTGATGAAAGTGTTCGCCATTTTCTTCACACAACTGCGCAAATAACCGCGTATTCAACGCGTTGCTTCGGATTCGGTTTACTGCATCAATGACTAATTGAAGAGATTCATGCAATCTCACACTCAAATTTTTAGCAACTAAATGGTGCCGATGGATGACGCAATGTATTACTAACACCCCTGACACATTTTGTATTATATAGCTTATAAATCCACGATAACGTCCAACCATGGCAGGTGCTCCATCTGTAGCTACAGATATTATATTTGATAAAGGGGTTGCTTCTTCAATGAGGTAATCCTTCAAAACATGAAATATTGATTCACCTTTAGTGTCGGTTATTAAAGTTCTTGCGAAGAGCAGTTCCTCATAGATTTCTTGATTCATAATTAAACGAATATATGCCAATAACAATGCTGAATTACCAGGTAAAGTTGACTCATCCAGTTGTATAGAGAAATGTGTCGTTTGCAAATAATTACACAAGAAGCTTTCAATATCAGAACTCATTTCATCAATACGTCTTTCAACAGTATTGTTGCTTAAGGGACTTCTTTTGATGATATCAGACACAGGTTTGTGTAAAACAGCTTTTAAAACCTCTTTAACGGCTGGCAAAATTAACTTCTCTCCGCTAGTATGTAGTTTTCCAGATTTTGTAATAAGACGCCCGCAAAACATCATCGTTTCTATGTGACGTCGAAGCAAACATTCTCTCCAGCGTGGGTCTCTTCTGAAGTTTATCTGTGATTGTTTGAATGTATTTCAATCTTTATCTGTTTTATCAGGCTGACATCTTCTCAGATAATCCTGCAGGTTGGATGGTTCTATAGCGTCATTGCCCATTGATAGAATGAAGCCAAGTTTCAAATAATCAACACTGTACTGTCTACATACCTTTTTGGATTCGGACATGGCTCTGAGACTGCGCGTATATTGGTAACAATATGATACTGGTATATCTTTATGTGCAGGTTTTTACAAGTTCACAATTTTGTAGACATATATAATAAATTTTTTACTTCATAGGTACTTTTATAAATAATGTATATGTCTTTATATAAGAAGCTATTATAATGTAAGTAAATAGGTCAGTGTATGTTGAGATCCACCATCGTGGACCCCCATTTTCATTTCATGGATCCCCAAATTTTTTTTCGCTGACGTAGACCCCTTGCAGGTTGTTACAGACCCCTAGGGGTCGATATAGACCACTTTGGGAGTCACTGGTCTAGACCGACTATAATTTTATTACTTGTTGAAATTTAATTATTGCGAACTAGCTCCATCTGGCTGCTTCTATTGGCATGGTTTTCTTTTAGCTCTTCTTAGCTTCCACATAATAAAATTTCTGATAGAGAATTTTGAAGAAATATACTTCCTTTTCTTCAAATCCTAGTTAGAATGGTCAAAGAGGTTGCCATGGATTGGTTTTCCGAATATTATCTTAATACTAATCAATATAGGTTATGCTCCGTTTATCCATTCATCGCTATTACCATGTTGGCCGCTGATCTAACCTCGGTCTTCTTCAGCACAGTTTCGACTATTCCTTACCGCTGGTATATTGCGATGGGTCCATGTTTTGTGCATGATTGAGAAAAGAAAAAAGTGCGGATTGTAAGCGAAAATTGTCGATAACTCCTTAAAAATTGTCACAAGATTTTGTTCAATTGTGAACAGACGCGCGTACCATCTTGTGAAAAGATTCTTCATCGTGCTGAATATTTTCATCTCTTTCTGTTGAATTTTGACCATCTCACGACGCAACTGCATCCGGCGGTTATTAAGAAAATTATTATAAATTTGTTTTAATTAGTTCACCTCAATGAGTCATCGTGAGTGATGTCCATCACTGATGACAGATCAACCGCTTTTTGCTCATTCTTCCAATTGTAAATATCTAACGCTGTCCCAAAATTTTTGCCCTTAATTTCGTTGAATGATTTACCTTTCATATGCAGCTATTTAATCACTGCATTAAACTCGTTACATTGCGTGTAAATTAAAAATATTGCTTGCTTCAATCGATTATAAAAAATGTGAACATGCGATCAATACGGCAGTAGTTCCACAGATTGTTTAGAAATTACAAGCGCCACCTCTTTTCGTATTTTGAAAGGAATTTACAGCCTGCCTTCGTACGATCTAAAAACATATGCAAACAAATTTTAAAAAAAAATGTCGGATTTGGGTATCAATTAAGTTATAAATTCTCAATTAAGTGAATATCAGACTATAAAACCTTAAATACCACTACTATTTGAAAAAAATAATGTTGCATCATACAATAATGCTGAAATGTAAATGCGAAGATTACTTTTATTAAATTTGTTTTTTCAACTTTATATATTTGCAGCTCTTAACAATGAATCAATTTTAGTCATGTTAAGAAATTTGTTTTATTTAAACTGTTACTTTTTCTATTTCAACAAAACATATGGTTTTTATTTCTATGCTGCTTAACTGTATGTTCGCATACGAATGTAAGTATTGTGTTACAGGAAATTTGCAACAAATTTGCATAGGAAATTGCAAATTTGACTTACAGCCAAAAGAAAATAAAATACATAAATAGAAAAGAATACCAAAAAAAAAAAACAGCTGTACACTTAAAATGTTATCCCTTTTTTTGCATACATTCGTACATACGTACATTCATAACGATATTACGAGTATTTGAAATGCATGGAAATTATAATATATGTACATATATTTCACTCCTAAATCATCAACACTGGTGCTAACACCCCCACAGCTACATTTTATATGAGAGGCAGGAATACACAAACAAAATATCAACACTAAACAATTTTCATACATTTAGTTTTTAGTTGAGCTGTTCGTTTGTCTAATTTATAAAAAAAAAATATGTTTCGCCCTTTATCCTTAGCAAAATGTGTTGTATGGATGTTTTCGTATGTGTGTGGGAGTATGTGTGTGAGTGTATTATTTAACTACAACTTATGCAAATAATATGCTCTTTTAACATTATACCTATGTAAATTTTAAACAAATACCAACATATGTTGACCAAATATTATATTAAGTATGCTCAAAAGAATTTAGGATCTTTTATTTAATTATATAAAAGCCATTTTACATCATGTACATAAACGAGTCTATTTATGATTGTGTGAGTATTAATGTATTTGGATACAACTTATTGCAAATATATGGAATGAATTAATTTAACGAAATTTGCAAGTTTTGTTTTAAAGGTCATTTCGAAGAAAATTTAGTAGGAATTTATAAATTTCTTTAACAATACATTAAGAAATGTAAATGTAAAGCAATCTAGACAAGCATGCATTTCGAGAGAAGATCTTGAAACTTTCGCTGAAGCAATAATTGGATATCGAAAATAGGCATAAACGAAATTTTAGTGGTATTGTTATTAATTTTTAGCGTGTAGATATGAAAAATTTCATATCTGATGTTAGTTTTATATGGGGACGGGGTAGAAAATGATCCGATAATCACCATAATCTCAAAAATATACATATGTAAACTAAATTTTAGAAAAATCTATGCAATATTTGTGTTTTTTTTTAGACAGATGTTAATCTAGATCTTTCGAAATTTACGTCAGTCAGATAATTGTTATTTGTAAGGTGGCTAGATCCTAGTATGGACGGATTTTTACCAATTTCAATAGAGTTTGGCCTAAGACCAAAGAGAACGTATTTTCTTTTTTTTTAAAAGAAAAATTACTTTTTTAAAGAAATTTTTTTTATATAATTATTTTTTATTTATTTTTAATAAAAAAAAAAGAAAAATTAAGGTTGAAATAAATGTTATTTAGTGAATATATAATACAACTTTTTTGTCATAAATGCGCTCTTTTGCTGATCACAAAATATTCTTTTGTCGGGAGAAAATATTACCTTACCCCCGACTCTTCTTGAGAGTTTTTGTATCCGATTTTCTGATCAGTTTCGACAAGTTTTTGAATATAAGCAAAAATCATTTTTAGTCTTTTTCTAATACCACATGTGATTAATCAGTTTTTAATCATCAAAAGTGCTCGAAGAAGACACAGTAAGGTGATTTTTGTTAAAACAATCTTCGAAATGATGACTGAGATATTGTAAATTTTTGTTTACACGCGTACATATCCATAGTGGCACCAGTAAGCAGAACTCTAATCGGCTTCTTATATCTGTACAGCCGTACGAAAACGAAAATACTCGCCAAAGAGTAAAAGTAAGCAACAATTTCATATAGTTTTATGAAAGCTTTTGAAATCTTAGATTGTTTTTAATAGGTACCAGTAATGCCAGGAGATTTTTTCAGAAATCTCTACGCTAATGAAAAAAATCTCTTTTTTTCCCTACACCCACTTTTTCTCCCCACATTTTTCCCTACACTACTTTTTTCAATTTGTCAAAAAATAAAATTTTATTTTTAATTTGTAAATTTTAAATTTCAATAATGCAAATTAACATAAAAACGAAGAAAAATAACATAAAAAATAAGTTAAGAATTACATAAAAACAACATAAAAAACCAACAGATATTATAAAAAAAATATTTTTACAATTCTGTATAATTCATCTTTTATATGGCTAGATGTGCATTTAAAATTTACACAATTAATTAAAATAGCTTGCAAATGGGATCTTATAACGCAAACAGAATTTTGGTTCTTGAGTTTAAAAAATATTTTTTTTAAGACATTGGTTATTAGCATGTATACTTAGATCGGATTTATCGCCATTTAATATTTTTTCACAAGCCTTGCATTTTAGGTCGTCATCTTTGACCTGTTCCATGCCATTAGCTTCTCGTCTCTCAACTAACTTGAATAAAACCTTTGTTTTCTGTATTTCTTTGATGTGTTTTCAGCATCATCGAAAAACGAATCGAACATTTTTCTAAAATTAATTATGTTTAAATTTGTAATATTTTAATGTTCTTTTTATTTACAAACTTACTTAATAAAATCGAAGAGATTTACAAAGATGTCGTAGTTATGTATAAAAAAGATGCACAAAACAAGTAAACTGCACAAAAAAGTGTTTTTTATTTGTCATTGTTATTAAAGAAGCCACATATTTACTTCCTCCATATTATAGAATTATTTCCAAACTTAAAAAAGGTATGTATTTTTAATTTTAAAGTTCAAAATTGAAAAATGTATAATATTAAGTTGTTAATAAAATATATGCAAAAAAAGTAAGAAATCTTTTGCATGAAACACATGGACGCAAATTCATTTCTCGATGCGTTACAAACGGAATGACAAACTGATGTAATAAGATCTGTAAAATAAAACTGATTAATGCTAGTGCTTTTAAAATATAAGACATGGACAAGTATTCCGAAAAAGATCCGAAATTAAAAAATATATTTTGTTTACTATCTTTTATTGACTTTAAATTCACGAGTTTGTTGTAATAATTTAGTTATAAGTTGATCAAATTGTTTACATATTCAAATATTTTATTTACATTTGTTACAAATAGTGCAAGAAAACCTAGGTGGAGAGTACCAAAGATTCAACATAGCCGAACTTAACACTCTTACTTGTTTAACAACAAATTCAACGAAAATCACGTTTTTCACTTCAAAATTCTGCCAAAAATAAAAAAAAAATTTAAAAAAAAGCTCTTTCTGAAACATATCACCTTTTAAAAGCATTACAATTTTTTTATTTCACATGATCCGGTAACGAGTTATGATGTTCACCACACGGCCTTATTTATTAAAATTTTCAATTAAAATTTTTTTCAAATGTTATACTCTTACGTGTTTATGAAATATATAATCCAACATTATTCACATCTTTAACAAAAATATGAAAATAGGACTTTTTTCGCCTTTAACCCTTTCACGGCCAATGGGATATATATGGCCCATGGATTTTTTCCTTGAAGGAATTAAAAAAATTTCCAGCAGTTTAGGTTTGGTCGTGAAAGGGTTAAAACCTTATTCCGGCTTAACTCTCTTATTGCAATTTGATGATAATACGATTTTAGGAAAAGAGAACACTTATTTAAGAGACGGTCTTTTTAAAGGTACTTCTTTGAAGAAAGGTGCTTTTTTAAAGAAACTTACTTTTTTAAGAAAATGTACTTCTTTAGGAAAATCCTCTTTTTTTAGGAAAAGGTAATTTTTTAATGAAAATATACTCTTTAGGAAAGGTGTTTTTTTGAGAAAATGTACTTGTTAAGAAAAGGTCTTTTTATGAAATAGTACTTCATCAAATATGTTCTTATTTTAAATATGATACTTTTTCAGAAAATTCGCTTTTTTAAGAAAAACTACCTTTGTAAGTATGCATATGAAATTTTTTAAGAACATTATTTTTAATTATTATTAATACTAAGCGTATGAGTGATAAATTAATGAAATTAAATTAATCATACATATAACGTTCCAGAGACGGTGAGTAAATGATTAGCATTATTATATATATTATTTTGGCAAAGTGATTCAGTTTATTAGTGAAATTTAATTTCAACCTCTTTTAAAACTATCATACTTATTTTCGAACTTTCAATTTTAAACCACAAAATAAAAATTTTAATTCATTCACTTTTGAAATTGAAAAACGATATTGGAAATACTGTATAAATGATGTATATATGTAAACCATGTTCTAATATTATCTCTTATAATTAAATAAACTTTTTTTAAATGTTCATTTTATGTCTCACATTAGTTTAATCATAAAACTTTAGTTCCCTTCAGAAATAGAGTAGTTTAATACCGTCATCCATTGAAACAAATAACAAAACTTAATGTAACTCTAATTTAGCTCAACGAAATTTGTTTTATTTAAGTTTCTCTTAAATCTCTGTAGATTATGAATGAATGAGTATGTATTTTTTTTTACTTATATAGTATATATTAGAATAAATATGTTCAAATGCTTTCGTTTTAAGCCTAATAAAGTGTTTACTTCCTTCATCTATTTGCCTAACAGCGTAACTAGAAATCACTTATACACAAACGTATGACTGCGGAAATTCAAAATAATCCAAGTAACATATTCCAACATAAAGAGTGTACAGGATGAAACTACATAAATGTGATAAATACTATTTCATAAAAAAATGCAATGTGCCTACTATGCAACACAGCATATGTCATTTAAATTGATTCCAAAAAATTAGTAAAATGGAGATTTTTTGAAAAGAATTTGAACACGTTGAACCTATTGGATTTATTACCAGCTTTACTCTGATTTTTTTAGTAAAAGGGAAATTGCAATTTGTGAATAAAAATATTTTCCACCATGTATGGATATTCAGCACTAAAATTAATTACGAATTTTTTAACGAAATACAAAACGATTTTTTCAAATTTCGATCAATATGCTTTCGCTATTCGGCTTTACTTTAATGTGTAAATGTATACTCTCCACGCCAGTATAAAGAGGATACATGTAAGTTTGTTATTCGCTTTTTAATATTCAGAAAAGAAATCTTGTGAGAAGGTCCTTGGGGAACTTTTTGATTTTCAAATTCTTACAACTCATAAATTTTGTACGGGTTGAATTCCCGAACCGACCTGCTGAATCGATCAATGCTGACTTTGCAGCGATACGAGCAACGTTTACCATTCATTGAGGTTTAATGACCTTAGTGAAAGGGGCCTTATGGACCTTGTACAATTACATAAGGGAACAAGGTTATAACAACCGGAGTTGATATAGCGATGTCCGTCTGTCCGTCTGTGGAAATCACGATGACGGCATCAATCGGGCAGCTAGGGTGCTTGTGGTTTGCTATTTAAAATCGTCAAAATCGGTCGATTAGGGCCCGATATTTGAATGAAGAACTAAAAAAAGTCTTGAAAAATATAATTTTCTATGTTGTTCTTGTCACGATCACGCCCTCAATAGGATAACTGGGACGCTCCAACATCATGAGAAGATTTCTGTTTCAAACATCATGAAAACCGGTTTAATAGGCCCCGAGAAATCACTGAAGAAGTACAAAAAAATTGAAAAAAAATATATGTTTCTGTATTTTTCTTGTTGTTATTCTAAATGCTGTATTGTTGTCATAGCTGGACTTGTTATTTTTGTGGTCGTTGATCACTTTTAGTGAGAATGATTCAACAAATTAATGGGAGGATTTCTATTTCAAAAATCATTAAAATCGGTGGAACAGGTCCAGGGAAATCTCTGAAAAATTAAAAAAAAAAAAAATGAAAAATATGATGTTTCTGTATTGTTCTTGTTGGTATTCTAAATGCTGTATTGTTGTCATAGCTGGACTTGTTATTTTTGTGGTCGCTGTGGTAATAACATAATAAAAACTAACCCTTTGTACATTTTTTTTTATCAACTCTGGTAGAAAAATTTAAAAGTTTCCATTGTTTTGGCATCACTAAAAAAATTTACTAGATCATTTCCGTCATTGCCGCGAGCATGCCTGCAAAGTTTCAGATCGATTCGGTTACGGAAAGGGGTTAAAATCGATCCAAAATTTTTTCGACAAGCAGACACTACGAGTTAATATAGAGTAAAAATTCACCAGCATCTAAAGCAAATAATGCTAAAATATGTACCTAGTTGTTAATAAAAAAAAAAAACAATGTAAATTTAGCAAAAAAAAATTTTATATATTAATTTATTTAAAGAGAAAAACACAAAAATAACGTTTGATGTTTATTTTTTGTGTGTAATATTTACATATACATACATACACATATTAAATAATACAAATAATATACAGATATTCATATATTCTATATATGTATATCCATAATAACTGCATGTTAGAAATAAATCGGTATATTATTTTATTTACATAAATTTCTGCAATATTTTGTTGTGGGGAAAATACATTTCTTTTGCATTAACAGAGGGTCACTTAATTTTGCTCAGCGTGACTATGCCGCAGTAGATGGCGCCACAATTTTTGTTCTAATAAGCTTTGCAATAGTTATTTCTATTTTAACATGAATGCCAATATTTTCAACTAGATATCATACAGAACAATGTTAAGAGTATACACGGGCTGGTCTTTTATTTCATACGTTTTTCCATTATTCTTTTACAAATATGAACATAAGTTTGGCATGTTAACTTTTTGTTGTCTTTACAAAATAGAGTTACCTAGTTCATCAATGAGTTTTTTGCTTTCAAAACAGTTCTACATAGTTATATAGAATTATTATTCTGCTTTACCTACACAATATCTGATTGCGATTACATCTAATTTTTAAAAATTGTTTATAATTACTAAAGCATTATTATTCACATAAATACAAAATTGCACTTTTTAAATTTTCCATTCAAATTTTAGAAAATATCAATTCTAAAAACTGGAATTAAAATTTCCAATTATAAATTATAAAATATTAATTGGTTTTCAGAAAATCATATCAAAACGACGGAAATAATAACTTTAAATTTAGAAGACATCAATTGTATCAAATTCCAAAAAAAAAAAAAAAACACCAAATATGTTTACATTTAAAAAAAGTTTACATTAAAAAAAATATTGGCATTCAGGAGAAATTAATAGCTTTTCAGTAACTTCTTTTAACGATAGTCGAATCGTTAAAAAAAGAAAAGCAAAATTATTAGTAAAATTTTTAAACGATATTCGCTATTGTTAAAGTCAGCTGTTGTTGTTATCTAAACAACAACCATTTTTGTGTTGTTTATTCAATCGATAAAAACTTAAATTTTTAGGTTGAAATGTCGTCATACATAAATAAAAATCATAAAATAGTGAAAATATTTTGCTTTTATTAAAAAATTTTTTTTTAATTAAATAAAAAAATTAAATAGCATATTCAATTCATTATTTCATTTTCAAATAAATAAACAGAAATATTAGTAAAAAAAAAATAAAGATATTAAACATAAACATAAAATCATCCTGTCAAACACGAAGTAATTTGTTTTTTTCTATTCTTTGTGTTTTTCGCTTATTTTGACAGAGATGCCACTCGTTTACAATTTAAATAAATAGAAAAATAGATTTGTCGACTGTTGATAAGATGTATGTACTTAGTGAATCACTTAATCCTTAGTGCAAACAACAATAGCTGTCGATATATTTTGCGATTGTCGGATCGTTGAAATTCAGTGAATTTTATAAAACCTCAAATGATATTTAAGAATTGCGAACATAAAAATTGTTACATAAATAAACGCAATTTGATGAGAATGTTATTTATATATAAATTTTCACAATTTTTTTTGGATGAATATTTGAAGTTTTTCAGAAAATAAAGATAACAAATTATTTTAATTAAAATGTTATTATAAATTTATTCTCTATGTTTTCAAAATATGGCAATATTTTAATAAAAAAGTTGAGAGAGCTGTTTTTGGTTATTATTTTGTTACTCCATCCGACCTACATGGCCGCAATGAAAAAATATTTCGCCAGTTAAAAGAAACTATACAGCCATCTCCAATTAGCACGATTTAATGCATATAGCCACCCTACACAACCATTACCTTTGCAATTGAGGTTAGGGCGAGCTATTTAATTAGCAAAAACTAAATTAAACGAGAAGTTATGTCATATAACCGGAAACGCATGCATATAGGAAACGCATGCATATTTTTCCAATATTTTGTTTACATTTATTATCAATACTCAAACCGAGGTGGAGGGCATCAAAAACAGAATTGATAAAAATCGCGATTTCCATACAAAAATAATATTTATACCCTTGGGTATGATGACTTTGTGCTGCTGTTTGTAACTACCAAAAATATTTGACCAGAACCCATTTTTTATTATACCGATCGACTCAGAATTACTTTCAGAATTACTTTCTGAGTCGATTTAGCGATGTCTGTCCGTCCGTCTGTGTGTCCTTGTAGTCAAACTACAGGTCGCAAATATTAATATATTTAAACAAAATTTGATATATAAGTTTCTATCGGCCATGAAATGAACGCTATTAAAATTGGTGAAATTCGGTCCATGTTCAGCCCTAGTGCCGATACAAGTGACACCAAATATAGATATTTTTTATACATAAAATAATTTTATAACAAAATTGGTAAAAAGTTGTTTTAATCTATATTCGCGAGCAATAAGCAGATAATTGTACCAAAGTTATATCACAATGGATTATTTTGATCCCAGGAGCATTTAAGGGTTAAATAAATAAAAATAGTGGTTTTATTGAGTTTAATAGAAAAACTCGTTTTCGGTCATTTCATTACAAAAGGATTAATGGGATCATATTATTTTTTCCCGAAACCCTAGACTATTAAGATAAAATATAACATTTAAAAGTAGAAAGGTGATGAATTTTGGATACAAAATATTTAGAAAGAGTACATTTACACAATATTTTACAAAATTCCAATTTTTCCGAAATCCTCAAAAATAAAACCCTTGCCGAAAAAATTCCGGCGCAGGAATTTACCTATAACTTCACACAGTTTGTCTCTAACATACATTTAATAAGACCTTGAAGAGAGAGATCAATTTTTTAAAATTTTGTTTAAGAAAATTTTTCAAAACTTGAAAAAGGAGTTTTCAATATTTTATCAAAAAAAAAATTTTCGTTTTCGGTCTCATTGCTTAATAGGTTAACAAGGTGGTAATAAAACAATATCTTATATCTGAGTACTTACAGGTATAGAAACTAAAAAAAAAAAATGTTGGCTTTAATTAATTTCGTAATGTTGAAAAAAATGCCATCAAATTTCATGATCTAGCTTTTTTTGGCACAAAAGTGGTCTGGGGCATTTGCTATTTCTTGGCGAGTTTTTATCGGTTTCGAAGTTTTATAGCTTTTAGGAAAGATAAATTAATACTGATCCCCAATTATATAACAATTTTCCCGAAAAATTAAGCTATAGAACGAAACTTTGTATTTCTCACTTTTTTTTGCTATTCGCATATTTATAGGGGGTGCGACCGAGAGTTTGGAAATTTTTTTTTATTAAGGGCCACTCTAACCTGGACACTCGAACTAGAAATTCAGCAAGAAACATCACAACAGTGATTTATTGCATTTTCTCATTTATTTTAATATTAAATAAAATGGGAATCGTCAAAAAAAAAAAAAAAACATTTGTGTCAATTTATTAGGGTCACATTTGCGCCAAAAATCATTTTGTTTCTTAAAAACCAAGTTTTGGAAACAAATTGCAGAAAAATATGAGCCGAAATCAAAAGTTCCAAAGAGGGATCGATGGGCAAATTCAAGACAAATATTTTTTAAAAAAAACCCCATCTCAAACAGTTGAACTATGTGAGGTGTAGAAATTACTCTACTGGAGTAGAGTAAAAAGTAACTTTTTTAAAAAGGAACTCTTTCTTAAAAGCTGCCTTTTTTCTTTTAAAAAATTGTTGTTTAAAGCGGGACTAAGGGAAGCGCTTGATAAAAGTGGGAAAATGCATGCTAAATTATGGGAAAATGCCTGTTAAGTCTATAGGAAATGCATGCTAAATGGTAAAAATGCATGTCAAAAATGGCAAAATGTTTGCTAACTTTGGGCAAATTTTTGGGAAAATGCATGCTCAAAATGGGAATTTTTCTGTTAAAAATGAGAAAAATTTGCACGCTAAATGAAGGGAAATTCCAACCTAAATGCATGCTGAATTAAGAAAAATGATTTTCAAAGCTGCCAATAAAAAAAATCTTTCGCAAAAACAAAAACATGCACATGACATGCATTTTTACAATTTAGCATGCATTTCCTATACACTTAACAGGCATTTTCCCATAATTTAGCATGCATTTTCCCACTTTTATCAAGCGCTTCCCTTAGTCCCAATTTAAACTACAATTTTTTAAAAGAAAAAAGGCAGCTTTTAAGAAAAGGTGCTCTTCGAAGAGTTCCTTTTTTAAAAAGTTACTAAAAAACATATTTTGTTTTTTAAAAAACTTAATTTTTATAGGGATTATATTTTGTTTTTTATTTTATTTATTATATCGGGATATCGATAAGAAAAACTTCGGCAATTTTTACTTAAGCTAATAATAACACATGTAGTGAAACCATACATACATCATCATGAAGCAAATGCAACAGCTAAAATGACTACAACAATAAGAACATTTACAACATATATTAAAAAAAACAACAATATACACATTGCTTATTAAATTTTTTTTTTTGACATTTTCATTCATAAATCGTGACAATTTAGACCGGTTTTGATGATCTTAAATAGAAGTCCAATCAGGATGCAAATAAACGACACTATGCAAAATTAAAAAGTTAAGCTTAGGTTTTGAGGGTGCGCTCGCGATTTCCGTAGACAGACGGACTGACGGACAGACGGTAAACGCTAAGCTTCATTTGTTATAAGAATCAAAATATATGGTTTATGGGGTCTCCGGAATTTATGCCGATGCATTACAAATGGAATAACATACTTATAAATACCCTCTGCACAATGTACTTTAATTAATTTATACTTTAATTAATTTTATAAGTATAAATATTATATCTAATTATAAATAAATAAACATAAAACAAGTAAGAAAATTATAATCGGTCTAGACCGACTATACGATACCCTATACCATGCGTTTAAAGATCCTAACTCTCAGGCCCAACTAACTGGATATAGAAAATAAGCATAAATCAAATTTGAGTGGGATTTTTATTAATTTTTTCGGCTGCAGATATGAAAAAGTTCATATCGGATGATATATCTATATGGGGACCAGGCCCAAAAATGGACCGATCCTGACCATGTTTGGTAAAGTCTCATGTATTTTGCAAAAATATATACAAACAAAACTTGAGAAGAATCAGTGCAATATTTTTGTTTTTTGATAGATTTAGGTGAAGATCGGGAAGCAGCTCTATATGGGGCCTATGACTAAGAGTTGTCTCATAGGGATCATTTTTCGACTACTGATTAATGGATGTAATAAACACATACAAACCCAATTTGACTAAGATTTGTATGATAATTTGGATCTTATGGCAATATATGTTGATTTCATAGGGGTCATTTGTATGGGGGCTAAGTCTGAACATGGACCGGTTCTCACCAATTTTAATAGCTTTCATCCTAAAAAAGCTTATATACGAAATTTCATCAAAATTAATTCATATTTGCGACTTGCAGTTTGATTACAAGCTTTATATTGACACACAGACGGACGGACGGACGGACATCGTTATATCGACTCTGATAGTGATTCTGATTCGATCGGTATAATAAAAGATGGGTCTAGGTCAAATATTTTTGGTAGTTACAAACAGCAGCACAAAGTCATTATACCCAAACCACATAGTGGTATAGGGTATAAAAATGTGTAAAAAAAAAAGAAAAAAGGAAAAGCAATTAATTTTTTTTTTAAACGCTAGAACACAAATTTTTCATGAGCCCCAAATGTTCGACTATAAAGCGAATATTACTGTCTACGAGTTTAGTATAAAAGTTGTAATGAAATAGCATATCTGTAATTTGCTTTTTTGCTTTTTTGTTACATACTATTCGCTGCAATAGGAAATTACCGTTTCGGAGAAGATGCTGGTTAAAAATTTTTTTCCTGTACAGCCTTTAAATAAAAATACTACTAAAGTAAGTAAATATGCAATCAGTGAATATATTTTAAAAAGAAAAAGTTATTTGTAAAGAAGACAAGTATGTATATTCGCAAATCTACTTAATTTTTTGAGAAAACGTGTGTAAATAACATGTAGTTATATATTTTTTATTAAGGGAGAAATTTATAAAACTTAATCATGAACATTAGGGTGGCAGTTGTTTTAAAAACAAGTCATTGAATAAATGTTACAAAATTTAGTTTAACACATTGCTGGTTGCAAGCAAAGGTCTAGTTTTACTATGTAGCTTAAAGGTTTTATCCGCAGATACAAATTTCTATAATATGCAAAGCAATTGTAAGAGGCTGTTGCTCCCACTAATCTTTGACACACAAATAACTGGCTGCTACTATTTTTACTGACAGGCTTACAGAGTGGGTAGAACCTATTCATAGGCTTAAAGTGAACAATTTTTTATAAAAAAAACGGTTTAAGATTATATTCATGTATGGATTCTTCTTTTTTTTTTTTTTTTTTGCATACTTTAACGATAATTCGACAAACGATTGATGTTACAAATTTTATTTGTTTTTTTGTAAAAATAAAAAAGTCTATTGTGAAAACATTTGATAAAACTTTTTTTCTTTTTCTTAAAAAAACGTCTACAAATTTTATTTATTTTTCTATGTAATTGTGCGTTGAACATTTCAGAAACTTACGCTGTTTGAGTTATTGCGAAAATAGATATTTACCATATAATATAATATATGTATGTGTGTGTGTGAGTGCGTTGAATGTTTGATTAACTGATTGTGAAGAAATTTGTTTGTTGTTTATTTTCAAAATAACAATTTATTTGTAGATGAAGATGTGTTCAAATAATGTCATCAAAAGGGTTTCACCTTGTGATTGAAATGAAAATACTTTTATAATTTTTCTTATTTTTTAGAAAACATCAAAGACAATTTAAATGAGTATGCAGAGAGTAAATATCAGTTTCTCAATCCATTTGTAACTCATGGAAATAAAGTTCCGGATGTAAACACTGAAAAATCCCATTATTACAAAAAAATGCTTGTAATTATTATTTCCAAATATGACATTTTTAATAAATAAAAATTAAATAAATAAAAACCCATATTTCACGCTAAAATTAAAAAAAAACAAGTAAGAAAATTATAGTCGGTCTAGGCCGACTATACGATACCCTATACCATGCGTTTACAGACCCTAGCCCTTAGGCCCAACTAATTGGATATAGAAAATAAGCTTAAACTAAATTTGGGTGGCGTTTTCATTAATTTTTTTGGCTGCATATATGAAAAGGTTCATATAGGATGCTATGTCTATATGGGGACTAGGTCCAAAAATGGACCGATTCTGACCATGGTTAGTAAAGTCTCTTGTATTTTGCGAAAATATATACAAACAAAATTTGAGATGAATCAGTGCAATATTTTTGTTTTTTGATAGATTTAAGTGAAAATCGGGAAGCAGCTCTATATGGGGCCTATGACTAAGAGTTATCCCATATGGATCGTTTTTGGACTATTCATTAATGGATGTAATAAATACATACAAACCTAATTTGAGTAAGATCTATATGGCAATTTATATCGATTTTATAGGGCTAGGTCTGAACATGGACCGATTCTCATCAATTTCAACAGCTTTCATCCCATGGCCGGTGAAAGCTTACGTACCAAATTTCATCTAAATATATTAATATTTGCGACCTGCAGTTTGATTACAAGCTTTACATGGACACACAGACGGACGGACAGACGGACGGACGGACGGACATCGTTAAATCGAATCAGCTAGTGATTCTGATTCGATCGGTATAATAAAAGATGGGTCTAGGTCAAATATTTTTTGTAGTTACAAACAGCAGCACAAAGTCATTATACCCAAACCACATAGTGGTATAGGGTATAATTAACACCTTAACTTTGACCTAGAATTCCTAAAAAAGTACTTAAGCAATTTTAATAAAATGACTCAAGTCCATTAGCAAAAAAAAAATTAAGAAGTGAGTTGGCCTTTAGGTAGTTCTTGCATAATAGCAGTAATTGTTCCCGTTGTTGTTGTCGTTGTGTATGTAACATTTACTTTATGAGGGCATATGTATTGATATACTGCGAATTAAGATAGAAAATGTATATAAACCAAAAACGCTGCTGATAAAAAAAAAAAATTAAAGTAAAATATTGTTTATTTCTGAGGTTTTTAGTGGCACAACCAAATTGAAATTGTCATAGAACAATATATTTATGAATGTCTTTAAATTAAAAACACTGATGATAAGAAAAAAAATAATAATAATACAATCTTGTTTTTTACCTGACGGTTTTAATGACTCAACCAAATTAAAATTGTCGTAGATCAATATGACCCTAAAATGTCGCTAAATTCCATCATTTTCTTTATATAAAAAATAAGGAATTTTAATATATACTGCGCACAAAATAAATACTACACAACAACAAATTATACAAACAAATTAACCCACGTGATTTTTTTAATGAATGTTTTAACAACTTGTACCACAAAAAGTAAACGGTTCAGTTTTACTGTTATTATCATAAGATCCAAATTATCATTTAAATCTCGGTGTAATTGGGCTTGTGTATGTTTATTACTCCTACTAATCAGCAGTCCAAAAATAAACCCTATAGGACAATTTTTAGTCATAGCTCCCATATAAAGCTGCTTGCCATATTGCACAGATTTTTCTCAAATTTGGTATTGTTATATTTTTGAAAAAATTAGTGACAAATATTGTCAAAATCGGTCCTTTTTTTGACCTAGTCCCCATATAAAACCGATATGACGTATTTCAAATCAAAGGCAAAAAAATTAATAACAATGCCACTCAAATTTGGTTTACGCTTATTTTCTTTATCCAATTAGTTAGGCGTAAGAGATAGGTTCTCTACACTTATGGTCTAGGGTAAGAAAGTACATTTTCTTAAAAAGATAAAAAGGTACATTTCATTAACAACTAACATTTTCTTAAAAAACAAATTTTTTTAAAAAAGGTGTTTAAAAGAGTACGTTTTCTAAAAAGCACTTTATTTTATCAAAAAGAATATTTCTTAACAAAGTTTATTTTCTTAAAAAGTACATTTTCTTAAAGAAATACATTTTCTTAAAAACTACATTTTGCTAAAAAAGTACATATGTATATTTGATAAATTATATATTCCTAAAGAAGTACTTTTTCTGAAAAAATTATCTCTTCTAAAAAGTACTTTTTCTGAAAAAGTACCTTTTCTGAAAAAAATATCTTTTATAAAAAAGTACCTTTTGTAAGATGTGTATATTCTTCAAAAAGTAAATTTTCTTCCAATATTACATTTTCTTAAGAAGTACATTTTCCTAAAAAAGTGGATATACTTCAAAGTGTACCAATTTAAGTGAAGATCGAGAATCAGCTTCATATGGGAGCTATAACTAAGAATTGTCCGGTAGGGTTTATTTTTAGACTACTGATAAATGGATGTAATAAACATACACAAAAAAATTATTTGACCGAGGTCTACATGATAATTTGGATATTATGGCAATTTAAGTCGATCTAATAGGGGCTATTTTTATGGGGACTCGGCCTGAACATGATCTGATTTTCACCAATTTCAATAGCGTTCATCCTATGTCCGATATAAGCCTATAAACTAAATTTCATCAAAATATAATCATATTTGCGACATGTAGTTTGATTACAAGGTTTACATGGACACATAGACGGACGGACGGACATCGCTAAATCGACTCAGGAAGTGATTCCGAGTTGACAGGTAGAATAATAGATGGATCTATGTCAAATATTTTTGGTAGTTACAAACACATAGTAGTATAGGGTATAAATACATTTTCTTAAAAACTACACTTTATTAAAAAGTACATTTACTTACTAAAGTAAATTAGCAGGTTCCAGCGCTCGAAATTCGAGTGCAATTTCTAGGCAGCTTTATTTTTCAACTTAGCCAATTCACAAACCAACACTTTTATGGTTCATTATTATTCTGAATGAAGATAACAAACTCATTAACAAATACATTAGCAAATTTAATAAAAAACACATAGCAAATGTATAGTTTTATGTATGGGCTAGTAGCAACTTTAAATGCAATTTACTCAAAATACTGGAAAAAATTAAAAAATATGTAAATCAGCAAATTGGCTAAAAAGAAATACCTTTCAAATAATTTACGTTCGGTCAAAATCGGGATAAAACGGTAGAACAAAACTTCGGTCACAAGAAATCGCCTAGCCTATTAATACTATAGATATTATTAAAAAAGTACCTTTTCTTAAAAAAGTATATTTTCCTAAAAAAGTAAATTTTCTTGAAAACTATAATTTTCTTCAAAACTAAGTATAATTTTCTTAAAAAGCAACCTTTCCTAAAAATTACATTTTCCTTATAATGATCTTTGCTCAAAAAGTACATTTTCTTAAAAAAGTACCTTTTCTAAAAAAGTGCCTATAAGTAAAAATTTTCCTTTTCTAAAAAAATAACATTTTCTTAAAACAAGTACATTTTCTTAAAATGATGAAAAGGTGCATTTCCTTAAAAACTAACATTTTTTAAAAAACACAGTTTCTTTAAAAAAAGTACCTTTTATAAATAAAAAAAATTTTCTTAGAAATTATTATTAGAAAAAATTTTATTTTATAAAAAAAACTTAAGGTAAATTTAAAATATAAACAAAAAAAATTCAAAAAATAAAGAAATATAAAATTCAAAAATAAAAAAAAAATCACAAACTTAATTAGAAATGTGAATAAAAAAATCAAAAAAGTACATTTTCTTAAAAAATATATATATTGTTAAAAAAAAGTAGCTGTTCTTAAAAAAATATATTTTATTAGAAAAGTACCTTTTGATAAGTAAGTACCTTTTCTTAAAGACTATGTTATATAGTACTTTTTCTGAATAAGTATGTTTTTTAAAAAAGTACGTTTTTAAAAAGGTGATTTTCTTAAAAATAGCTTTTCTTAAAAATATAATTTCTGAAAAAAATATTTTTTTAAAGAACCTTTTCTTAAAAAATTACCTTTGTTAAAAAAGTACATTTTCTTAGAATAGTACCTTTTCTTTAAAAAAGTTAAATTTCTTAAAAAATGTAGTTTACCACAAAATCACAAATTGGTTTTGGAAAGAAAAAAAAAAATAAATACAGCGCGATTATAGTGATAACACATTTTGTAGTCTTATTAATAAAATTTTTTAGTTTTCTTTTTTTTTCAATATTTAGCTCTTTAGGATAACCGTGCTATGATGGAAGGTACAAAAGCTCGCCGTTGCTGCTACGTTGCGAAATTCAACATATAAAAGGCCTTCTTCATGGCCAACAAATATAAAAATATAAAAAAGCCCTTTTCAGGGCTACAAAATATACATAGATTCAAAAAGAGATTTTTTTTGTTACTACCTCTTTTTTTTAATAAAACGAAGGCAATGATGTTGAATTAACTTAAAAGCAAAAAAGTTCCTAAATATAAAAAACTTTGTGTACTCATATAAAAAAGTTTATTTTTTTATTCCAAATTATAATATATAATATATTGCATTTTTTAAAAACAATTCCAGTTTTATATTGTCTCCTAAACATTTTTTCGATATTACGTTTTTAAACTCCTTTCAGTAAATATTTGTCAACCCTGAAAATGGCTGCTTATCGTTAAATTTGTATCGTAACTTCTTGTTCATAACAGTGATCCATGTTCAATGCATTGCCAAATGAATATTCTGAGATCTGTCATGTAAAATGAACATTCCGAGATCTGCCACTCTTGCATTATCAGTTTCATGATGACCAAATTGCAGCTTGCATATCCTTGTATATATATATGCTTCTTGTTTATACCTTTTCTACAGTTCTGTTTTGTTATTGGCCAATATAGCATAAATTTTAATTCAACAGTATTTAGTTAAGTCAGCATTTTCATGTTTAACTTTTAGTATAAATACCTCAACAAATCGTTAATAAAGCTCAGTAGTTAAAATAATTTAGTTTGTTTAAATTACCCAACAACTGCTCTTCAAGTTACAAGTGCTTGATGCGAATAATCGGTCTAGATCGAATATAATTTGTTTACTTTTTTTATATTTTAACTGTTGAATTAAACAAGGACGTTTGAGTTATTGTCAGCAGTTTGATATTAAAAACAAGTAAGAAAATTATAGTCGGTCTAGACCGACTATACGATACCCTATACCATGCGTTTAGAGACCCTATCTCTTAGACCCAACTAACTGGATATAGAAAATAAGTATAAACAAAATTTGAGGGGGACTTTTTTTAATTTTTTGGCTGCAGATATGAAAAAGTTCATATCGGATGCTATATCTATATGAGGACTAGGCCCAAAAATGGACCGATCCTGGCCATGTTTGGTAAAGTCTCTTGTATTTTGCAAAAATATATACAAACAAAATTTGAGAAGAATCAGTGCAATATTTTTATTTTTGATAGATTTAAGTGAGGATGGGAAGCAGCTCTATGTGGGATCTATGACTAAGAGTTGTCCCATAGGGATCATTTTTGTACTACTCATTAATGGCTGTAATAAACGCACATAAACCCAATTTGACTAAGATCTATATGACAATTTGGATCTTATGGCAATTTATGTCGATTTCATAGGGGTCATTTGTATGGGGGCTAGGTCTGAAAATAGATCGATTCTCACCAATTTCAATAGCGTTCATACTATGGCCGAAAAAGCTTAGAGACCAAATTTCATCAAAATATATTCATATTTGCGACATGCAGTTTGATTACAATCTTTACATGGACACACAGACGGACGGACGCACGGACGGGCATCGTTAAATCCAATCAGATAGTGATTCTGATTCGATCGGTATAATTAAATATGGGTCTAGGTCAAATATTTTTGGTAGTTACAAACAGCAGCACAAAGTCATTATACCCAAACCACATAGTGGGATAGGGTATAATTAGTGGAGTGGCTCTCTTCGATCATTAGTTAAGATATCTGTGATCACAAGCATTAACCGCCTAAGTCGAAAATCATGCTGTCGAGGAAATTTACTTTTTATAAAAATCTAATATGGCTTCATTACGACTAGGTCAGTATTAATTATTAATATCTTTTTAAAAAACATTATTAGAGAAATGGGGATTTCACGTAAATATGAAGTTTTGTTAGTAGAAGATCATAGCAAGCAACTCAAATCGTTTTTAAGTTGACTTGGGCTGTTATCGAGTATGACCACAGATATATAGAGAGGCTGATAAAAATGTTACAAACGAATCATTAATAATAAAATAAAACTCTAAAAGTGCATTAGGGTTTTATATGAAATTTAAAATTCTTTTACATTTTACTCATAGTGCCTGTTAGCTACTACAGTTTTTAATGGGTTAATTCGTTTTGCTATCGCACTCAGCAATGTATTTCTTTAGTTTAAATTAAACAAACTACTTACAACAAATAGAAAATTTTTAGAGCGATCAACATTCAGTTGACAAAGTGATTTCGAGCTAATATCGTCGTTGACATCTCTGGTTTTGTTAAAAACTAAAATATAATTTTCAAATAAACTAAAATGGAACGTTGGCAAAATCGCGTCGCTGTTGTAACTGGAGCCAGTTCAGGTATTGGTGCTGCCATAACTAAAGATTTGGTTAAAGGTGGCCTGATTGTGGTTGGTTTGGCGCGTCGCACACAACGTGTTGATGAAATTCGTGCCAGTTTAGATGAAAATTTGCAAAAACATTTGTACGTTGTTAAATGTGATGTCTCCGATTTACAGTCTGTCAATGAAGCCTTCATTTGGATTGAAAAGACATTAGGTGGCATTGATGTGCTGATAAATAACGCTGGTACCCATACCAGCGGACAGCTGCTAACCATGGATGTTGCGGCATTGCAACAAACATTGCAAACAAATGTCATGGGTATTGTGCGTTGTACACAACTAGCATTTCAATCAATGAAAAAGCGTAACGTGAATGATGGTTATGTTGTGTTGATTAATAGTGTTATGGGTCATATTGTTTCCAATCCACCCACTGGTGAGATGAATACATGGAATTTATATACAGCTTCTAAGTTTGTTGTAACATCATTAACGGAAATTTTTCGGTAAGAGTTTCGCGATTTTAAAACAAAAATTAAAATAACGGTCAAAGAGCATCAGTCCCGGTTTGGTGAATACGGAAATTGTACCGGATAGTTATAAGGAGCTGACTATGCTTAATCCCGAAGATATTTCGTCGGATGTATTGTATTGTCTTGCCACACAGCCTCATGTTCAAGTACATGAGCTGACTATTAAACCAGTTGGAGAACAATATTGATTCACATACGAAAATGTTGTTGATACTGACTAGTTTCGAGGGACACATGGATTTTAATTAATATTTTTTACAGATCAATCATTGTAAATATTAGAGTTGGATAGCTTCTTATTCAGTTCATTTCAATAAATTTAGCAAAACATTGTACTTCTTTTGATACTGACATATTTTTATATATGGCATATATACCATTTTAATATTTTAATATATAATTACTACATATATATTAGGGCGGGTCGATTTGTGGGTAGTGAAAAAAAAACGATCAAATACCTATGATTTCCGTGTTCTATGGGTTATTTCAAGAAAATTTGCCCGAGGAACCATACCTCTACCTTTAAAATCGGGTCTGCTAGTTTTTGCGGGTAGTTATTTTTGCGTTTTTCCTCATGATTTCGCCCAAAAAACATTACGTTTACAGCCATTTTTGGCTGAGATATTGCTAAAACAAATTTTTTTTTATTTCAACATTTTTTAAGAAAAAAAAAAAATAAAATAAAAAGACAAAAAAGTATAAAGAAGTATGTTCACTATTATAACAATATCTCCTGACAGTATCTAGGACAAAAGCTATTGAAATTGGTAAAAATCGGCGAGCGCCCAGATCTAGTGCCCTTATAAATGACCCGTATGAGATTGACTCAAATTGTCACAAGATCCAAAATATTTATGTATATCTTAGTCTAATTTGATTTGTGTGTGTTTATTACACCCATTAATCAGTAGGCCAAAAATAAAACCTATAGGATTCCTTAGCTGTAACCCAATATAAAGCTGCTTCCTAATCTCCACTGCAAACTATCAAAAACAAAAATATTGCACATTTTTTTTTACTAAATTTTGGTTTGTACATGTTTTTGCAAAAAAAAAAATGACGTAATCAATTGTGGTCAGTCCCTGTGTAAATATAGCATCCGATATGAACTTTTTCAAATCTGCAAGCAAAAAAATTAACAAAAATTCCTCTCAGATTTGGGTTATGCTTATTTTTTTTTACCCAATAAGTTGGCCCTAGGACCAGTTCTCTAAACGTATAGTATAGGATATTGCGTAGTCGGTCTAGAACGACTATAATATTCTAGCTTGTTTATTATTACTAGCAGAGCCCACCACTCGAAATTCGGGTGCAAATTTTTGGATATGTTATTTTTTCATTAATTTTTTTTCAAAGTTTTTATAATCTATATATATATATATATAAAAGAATTTTGAGTATATAATTTAAATCCATTCAATTGCGAATTTTTATACAAAATACATTAAATTTCATTATAAATATTTGTTGAATACATAGAAGTTATATAAATGGGTTTTTAATAAATAAATTTATAAGAGTCCACAATTCAACACAGGGCTTTTGATATCAAATTTTTGAAACAAAAAATCTAGATATTGATGGTCTGAATGGAAAAGTAATATTTTGCCTTTATGGTAATTGCTCTATATATGATGGTGCAGGTTTTACTCTAATTACGATTTGACAACATGTGTAATATTATATCGCCTTTTGAAAGTTTTCGCAGACGTGCTTGACAAAAGCAAGTAAAAGAGTATGAAATGTGTCAACGGATCTCAAATGCAATATTTAAACAGATCCAAACTATACTACGTGATGTCATAATCAATCATATAAAATAATAATAATAACTACTAAGAAAATTATAGTCAGTCTCTACCGACTATACGATACCCTATACCATGCATTTAGGGACCCTATCTCTTAGGTCAAACTAATAAGATATAGAATATATTCATAAACAAAATTTTGGTGGCATTGATATTTTTTTTTTTTTTTGCCTTCGGGTGTGAAAAACTTCATAACGGATAATATACTTATATGGGGACTAGGTCGAAAAATGACCAATCCTGGCTATATTTGCTAAGGTCACTCATTTTTTGCAGAAAACATAAACAAACCAAATTTGTGAAAGATCTGTGCAATAGTTTTGGTTTTTGATAGATTTAAGCGAAGATCGGGAATCAGCTTCATATGGGGGCTATGACTAAGAATTGTCATAAAAGGTTTACTTTTTGACTATTGACTGGTGGGTGTAATGAACATATACAAACCCAATTTGAAGGAGATCTACATGATAATTTGGATTTTATGGCAATTTATGTCTATTTCAAATGGATTATTTATATGGGGCTAGGTCTGAACGCCGATTTTCACCGGTTTCAACAGTCATTATGCTGTGGCCACTAAAAGCTTATACGCCAAATTTCATCAAAATATATTCATATTTCCGACCAGTAGTTTGATTGCAAGGTTTACATGGAACACAGACAGACGGACGGACGGGCAGACAAACATCAGCACAAGGTCATTATACCCTAACTATAAAGTGGTATAGGGTATAAAAATATGTTTTATAAATATGTTAAATTTGATATCTTATGTGGTTGTTATATAAATCATGGATTAGGAAAAACCATAATCTCTTACAGACCACTTTTTTTTAGAGAAGGCACCATTTTTTAATAAACTCTTAAAATTGAAAACTTTATATATGGTATCGCTGGCAATCGAATGAACTGTTAACTCTTCTTTAGTGTCCTGACTTTAGAGAATGCAATAACTATTGCTTTCTTAATTCTTTTCTAAAACTTTTCAGGGATACGTTTTATTCAGAACATATTAAAAAACAAGTAAGACTGTGCCGAACCTTTGATGCACTACACCTGTGTCATAAACTATTTAATATAGCTCTTAACATTCAAGAGCTACTAGTATTTATTATAATTGCGTATTTATTGCTTTTTTAATGATGGTTTTATATTCATAAAAATAATTTTTTTTTTCATTTTCATAAAAATTTCGAGACTTGTTCTTGATTTTAATGACTTTAAATAGCAGTCTGCTCATGACGTCAATAAATCGTTTTCACTAAAAAAGAGCAAGCCAGTTGACATATTGAGGGCGTGATTATGATTTACAGAGAGGGACAGACGGACAGCGTTACATCAGCTGCGCTTGTTGTAAGTATCAGGAATATATATGTTATGGTGTGCCTCTGCATGCTGATGTGGAGTATATAATAAACTTTTTGGTTTTAAAATTTTTAAAATAATAAGAATTTTTTTAAATTAAATGCTGTAAATTGCTGTCGATATTTTTGGCCCAACGAAGGCAGCACTATTTTTTCATTGTTCAAGAAAACATCAAAAACTGTAGTTTTTAATGTACCCGAATAGTTTCTGGCAAGATGGAGACATAAATTTGGATTTTTCCGTAGTTATATAAGTTTAAATAGAATTAGCAGAGCCCAGCACTCGAAATTCGGGTGCAAATTCTAGGAAATTTTTATTTTTCAAGAAATTTTTTTCTTTCAATACTTTTTTAATCTATATATATGTAAAAAATTTATGATTAATTAAATAAAATTCACTAAATTGTGATTTTTTAAAATAAAATTTATTAAATTTTATTATAAATATTTGTTGAACACACAGGAGATATATAAATGGGTTTCTTAATAAATAATTTTATAAGAGCCTGAAGGTACGCTAATCAATTTTAAGCAATTCACATTAACCCATTTAATAAACACATATACAGTGTTGTATAGTTTTATGTTTTTTTTGTATGTGTTAGTAGCAACTTTAAATTATTATTACTCCAAAAAATATAGCAGATGGTACACATCTATAAAAATGGTGCCCATCTGCAAAGAAATACCTTTCAAGTGGTAAATTTTTTGTCGAAATCGGTTGTTAACTAAAAGCGTAGAAGAGGTCACTTGAAACTGCCTTCCCTATTAATATTATAGTTTAAAATTATGAGAATGTTTATAAACATTTGATGTAGCAGTATATTGTAATATCCATCATTCCAATTCATATGTATACACGTATATAGCTTTAATTGAAATAAGATTGTACTTGTATTTTGTAGTTTAATGTGTACAGTAATTTGTTTGGAATAACTATTGAAATAGTAATAGTTCCCAAAACTACTAAGTTTTCATTATTACTGGTAACTATTTCCAGGTACATAAAAGTAAGAAAATACCATATACCATGACCCGAGACCCTATCATAAACCAAATTTTAGTGTGGCATTGTTATAATTTTTTTTTTCCTTTGAATATGAAAAAGTTCATTTCTGATGCTATATTTATATGGAGACTAGGTCGAAAAATTGACCAATATTGACCATATTTGATAAGGTCACTTCTTTTTTCAAAAACATATACAAACCCAAATTGAGAAAAATCTGTGCAATCCTTTTGATTTTTGATAGATTTTAGTGAAGATTGGGAATCAGCTTCATATGGGGGCTATAACTAAGAATTGTTCTAAAGTATTAATTTTTGGATAACTGATTAATAGTAGTAATAAACATTCACAAACCAAATTTGACCGAGATCTATATGATAATTTGGATATTATGACAATATAAGTCGATCTCCTAGGGGTCCTTTGTATGGGGGCTAGGTTTGAACATGAATCGATTTTCAGCAATTTCAAGAGCATTCATCCTATCCGATAGAAGCTTATGTATATAATACATATCGTCAAAATATATTCATATTTGCGATCTGTGGTTTGGTTACAAAGTTTACATGGACACACAGACGGACTTAAATCCATCAAACCCTGACTACGTAGTGGTATAGGGTAAAAAAAAAAAATGCAAAGGAGATTATTAATTAGATGAAATTGCGTTAGAAACGTCAAATGCGGATAAAGAATATTGTGTTAAAATGTGAGAAATGTTTTATGCTTGTTTTCTTAGTTTCATAAAGTCAATTTCCGGACCAAAAGCAGACAATGAATAGAATTTGACAATTGCAAATATAATAATATAACATATCTATATATTAATACGCGAAGCTAAATTTCTAGTTCCCTTTCTAAGCAATATGCGGGCACGGAGGGATGTCAAAATTGGCATAGTTATAGCTCATATGGAGGAGAAGCTGAGAATGATAAAATTTATGTCTAATCTGTTTTAAAAATATACACTGTCCAACAGCATTTTTGGAACAGAATAGCGACCCTATAATTCTGAAAGGGTATGTTGAGTAGATCATTTTTGTAGAACAAACTTATGGTCCAGCACGTCTGAGTATTTTTTTTACAGTGGGTCAAAGTTTTAATTTTTTGGTTGGAAGGAGCATTATACTTTATGAAAAAAATGCTGTAAGTTAATGTCTGAGAGAATTATTATGGTCAGAGTTGTATTTTGGAATTGTATGAGGATTATTTTTGTGGAAGATCTTAACCCTCTAACTGGTCTCTTTATGGGTCAATTTGACCCTTTTTCGAGAAAATCAAAAAATATCCTTTAAAAAAGGACATTTGAGGATTAAAATATTCTACGAAAATGTTTGCCGAAAAATTTCAGTGGGGGTCACCAAAGACACCATTGTTGTAAATAAAGCTCTTTACGATTAATTAGTAAAATTATACACCAACATATACAAAACAGGTAAAAACGGCGTCAAGTTCGGCCGGGCCAAACACTGAGTTCTCGCGTCTAGTCAGCTGTGACTTACAAATCGGGTGTGATATTTATTAAAATTAATAATAAAAAATAAAAGAAAAAATTCAAGCATAATTGAGCTACTAAGCAGTACATATCGGGTGTGATTTTTACTAAAATTAATATAAAACAAGTAAGAAAATTATAGTCGGTCTAGACCGACTATACGATACCCTATACCATGCGTTTAGAAACCCTATCTCTTAGGCCCAACTAACTGGACATTGAAAATAAGCAAAAACCAAATTTGAGTGGGATTTTTATTAATTTTTTTGGCTGCAGATATGAAAAAGTTCATATCGGATGCTATATCTATAAAGGGACTAGGTCCAAAAATGGACCGATCCTGATCATGTTTGGTAAAGTCTCTTGTATTTTGCAAAAATATGTACAAACAAAATTTGAGAAGAATCAGTGCAATATTTTTGTTTTTTAATAGATTTAAGTGAAGATCGGGAAGCAGCTCTATATGGGATCAAAGGGACCATTTTTGGACTACTCATTAGTGGATGTAATGAACGCATACAAACCCAATTTGAGTAAGATCTATATGACAATTTGGATCTTATGGCAATTTATGTCGATTTCATATGGGTAATTTGTATGGGGGCTAGGTCTGAACATGGACCGATTCTCACCAATTTCAATAGCGTTCATCCCATGGCCGATAAAAGCTTATATACCAAATTTCATCAAAATATATTCATAGTTGCGACCTGCAGTTTGATTACAAGCTTTACATGGACACACAGACGGACGGACGGACGGACGGACGGACGGACGGACGGACGGACGGACGGACATTGTTAAATCAACTCAGAAAGTGATTCTGATTCGATCGGTATAATTAAAGATGGGTCTATGTCAAATATTTTTGGTTGTTACAAACAGCAGCACAAAGTCATTATACCCAAACCACATAGTGGTATAGGGTATAAAAAGAAAAATTAGTAGAAGCCAAATTTGGTAGAAGCCAAAGGCACTACGCGACAATGTCATACGAAGCAACATATAATGTCATTTTACCAGAAGTGCGCTGTGAAGGTGTTCCGGTGCCTCAACCGCCTACACATACATTTTCGGCCAATATAACAGTCTCCAATACAGAAATAACAGCGGCGGTTGAAAACATATCAGATATAAGTTACTTGCCTCTTGATGGTTTAAACATATGTCCTAATTTGGTAGACCAAGCTTATTTTGAAGATCTTGTAAGAGATTTAGGACTAACAAAAGAGAAAGCTGAAATATTATGTTCCAGATTGAAAAACAGGAATTTGATAAAAGCCGATGTAAAAGTTACATTTCCAAGAAAAAGACACGCCGATCTGGAAAGTTATTTTAAAAAATCAGATTGTATACTGTTGCAGTATTGAAAAGGTTCTAAAATATCTAAAGCTTCCACTGGACTCTTCCGCTTGGCGACTATTTATAGATAGTTCAAAACACAGCTTAAAAGCAGTTTTACTGCAGAATGGAAATCAGCATCCATCAATACCGGTTGCGTATTCCACAAAAAAGGAAGAAACATACGCAAATATTTCAAATCTCTTAAATAAAATTGAATACTATAAATATAAATGGGAAGTATGCGCAGACTTCAAAATGATTGCAATATTGACTGGAATGCAAACAGGATACACAAAATATATGTGCTTTCTTTGTAAATGGGATTCACGTGCTACCAGCAGCCATTATCAGATTAAATATTTCGAAGGACGTAAAGAAAATATTATTGGTGACTTAAATGTAATCCATGAATCCCTTGTCCCAAAAGATAAGGTCATACTTCCACCGCTGCATATTAAGTTGGGCGTGGTGAAAAATTTTATTAAAAGCTTAAATACACAAGAATATGCTTTCAAACGCATTCAAATAATTTTCCCCAGATTATCTGCAGCAAAATTAAAAGAAGGTAATATACTGCTTTAAGAAATAATTTATTTCATTCAATGTAAATTACCTTTTCTAGGAATGCTCGTTGGACCCGATATAAGAAAATTATTACAAGACGAAGAATTTTATGGTCATCTGTCGGATATGCAAAAGACAGCATTTGACTTTATGCAGCTGGTTATATCAGAATTCCTTGGAAACTCAAAAGCACAAAACTATGCAGAAAATATTGAAAGCATGCTAATCGGTTTTAACAATATTGGCGTTAAGATGTCACTAAAGCTGCATTTTCTGCACTCTCATCTAAATTTTTTAAAGAAAACCTTGGAGCGGTTTCAGATGAACACGGTGAAAGGTTTCATCAGGATATAAAGGTATTGGAAGAAAGATTCAAAGGGAAATCCCAAAGTGTAATGCTTGCTGAATACGTATGGGGCTTGTACAGAAACCTTGACCCATCGGAACATTCACGTCAAGCTAAATACAGGAAAGCGTATTAAGTTTAATCTTTAATCCATTGTCATACTACTGCTATTTCCCAATTCCCTTTTACTCGAAAATTTGAAGCAAAAAAATAAATATGTACTTACTATAATAAACCAGTATTAAAACAAAATTATAATTTTTTTATAGAAGTTGGCGTGTAATTTTGCCAATTAATCGTAAAGAGCTTTATTTACAACAATGGTATCTTTGGTGACCCCCACTGAAATTTTTCGGCAAACATTTTCGTAGAATATTTTAATCCTTAAATGTCCTTTTTTAAAGGATATTTTTTGATTTTCTCAAAAAAAAGGGACAAATTGACCCATAAAGAGACCAGTTCCACAAAAATAATCCTCATACAATTCCACAATACCTCTCTGACCATAAGAATTCTCTCAGACATTAACTTACAGCATTTTTTTCATAAAGTATAATGCTCCCTTCGACCAAAAAATGAAAACTTTGACCCACTGTAAAAAAATACTCAGACGTGCTGGACCATAAGTTTGTTCTACAAAAATGATCTACGCAACATACCCTTTCAGAATTATGGGGTCGCTATTCTGTTCCATTCAAAAAGTCTTAATTTGTTGGACAGTGTATATTAAATTAAATAAAATAAAATATTTATAATAACTCGTTACATCCTGTTAATGCGAATGATTTAAACGTTATATCACACGCCTTGTGTTGAATTGTGAATTGCTAAAATTGTTTAGCATACCTTTAGGCTCATTTAGATATTCATAAATTTTATGTATATATACATATATGAGAGAATTGGTTTTGCTGTACAGAAATGGGAAAATGCATTCTAAATTATAGAAAAATACCTATAGGAAATGCATGCTTAATGGTAAAACTGCATATCATGGGCATGTTTTTGTTTTTCGAAAGATTTTTTTTATTTGCAGCTTCGAAAATCATTTTTCTTAATTCAGCATGCAATTTCCCTACATTTAGCATGCAAATTTTTCTCATTTTTAACAGAAAAATTCCCATATTTAGCCCCAATTTAGCAAACATTTTGCCATTTTTGACATGCAGTTTTACCATTTGGAATGCATTTCCTATAGACTTAACAGGCATTTTCCTATAATTTAGCATGCATTTTCCCACTTTTACCAAGCGCTTCCCTTAGTCCCTATACATATAGATTAAAAAACATTGAAAGAAAAAATTTAATGAAAAGATAATATTTCCTAGAATTTGCACTCGAATTTCGAGCGCTGGGCTATACTAATTATAATTTAAGGCACAAGATTTTTATCTGCAGTTTTTATTTAGAAATAAAATATTGCTGCTAATATATACAGCTACTTACAATATTTTAGGAAAGTTCTACGCTCAATATTATAATCTTATTTAAGGTAAATAATTAAAACAACATTCCAACAAAAAGGCTGGGTGATGATGATCATGCACAAACACAAAGTTATGCATACAAGCAGATATTGAAATTCCTTAGAGACGGTAGTCATACATGTCTATATTTAGTATAATGTTTGAAATATGATACGTTCACATTATTGGTAAACCAACTTTTCCAAAATTGAAGGAAATCTAACATATGCTAAGCAGCTCTTTGCATGTATGCATGTCATTAGTTATCCTTGTTTTTTTTTTTGTACGTTTCCGTCAGAAAAAAAACAACATGTCGTAGCGCGTATATTGCATTTAGTGTCAAATGTGATATTGACAGGCTCATGCTTTGTAGCTAAAAGGAAACATGTTTGTTTGTGTCTTCGCTTTATTGGCATAAAACATGGCGTTTTTTTCCCTCTCGCTTTAGTATAGCGCTGCTGATGTTTATGCAATTCATGTCTTTTGCATAAATGAATATGTCGGCTTCTACTGTAACGTTTTCGTAAGTGCGTTTCTAGTGGAATGTTGTAAAATATACGTTGTTTTTCGGAGCACGCTTA
The DNA here is from genome assembly GCA_963682025.1 of Cordilura impudica. Classification (NCBI taxonomy): domain Eukaryota; kingdom Metazoa; phylum Arthropoda; class Insecta; order Diptera; family Scathophagidae; genus Cordilura; species Cordilura impudica. Next base: position 71,206,108 of record OY821520.1, read on the forward strand.
TTTACTCCTAATAAATATTGTAAATTATATTATTTTTGCTTCTGCCTTTAGTTTCTATCATTTCAGTGACACGATAAAGCCATGTTTGCTTGTGTTGTATTCGTTTGCAATTTTTGTGTGTGTGTGTGTTAACTTTGTTCGAGCAGTTCCAGTTTGTCATACTTTGAATTTGAATTCTGTAAATGAAGTTGAGAAATAAAAGAAAAAAAGCATATTCTATTTGCATGTAATTTATATAAGCCTATAACAATTTCTATCGGAGCATATCAAATATAAAACTCTGAAACAGTAGCCAAGACTCGAAGGAACTTCAAATGGATATTAATAGGGAATTTATTTTTCAAACGAACCTCAATATGGGTATAAAATAAGTTCAAATTAGGATATCCCTGCGATTAACTGTGGAATTTTTAACCAATATTAAGAGGCCAAATTTCGAATAACCAAAAACTCCAATAAATTTAAATAAACTAATTGAATACAAAGTTAAAAAACTAAAGTCGGTTTAGACCAACTGTACGATACCCTATAGGCCCAACTAATAAAATATAAATAATCTAACCCATAAAAACAAAGTTTATATTTAAATTCTTTCTTTCCTTATGCATATGAGTTTTGAATCTCTCCGTGACAGTGCATGACTTTGCGTGACAACTTTAAAGTTAATCTTTGGTCACAGCAGGTCTATGGATCAAATATCAGATTGACTGATGAGTGAAAATGGGCTTTAAATCACTCCATGACTGTGTGTGACTATGCGTGACTGTGCATGAATACGTCAAAGTTAATCTTTTTTTACAGCAAGTCTATCGACAAAGTTTCAGGTCGATCGGATGAGGGGAATTGACATGTAGAACACTCCGTGACTGTGCGTGACTGTACGTGACCATGTCGAAGTTAATCTTTCTTTACAGCAAGTATATCGACCAAGTTTAAAATTGATTGGATGAGGGGAAATCCGTTTTAAATTATCCTTGACTGTGCTTGACCATGAGTGACTGTACGTGACTAAGTCACAGCAAGTGTACGAACCAAGTTTTGGATTGATCGGATGAGGAGATATGACATTTAGATCACTCCGTGACTGTGCGTGACCATGCGTGACTGTGCATGACTACCCCAATATTTATCTGTAGTCACAACAAGACTATGGGCAAAGTTTCAGATCAATTGGATAAGGGGGAATGGGGTTGAACCACGACAGACACACAAACAGACAGAGAGTATGAGTTAAAAGAAAGAGTTTAATAAGCATAAACCATGATATGAATAAGATCATATCCGATGCTATATTTTTTTTTTTTATTATTATTTTATTTTATTATTTATTTATTTAATTTTTGTAATTCTAACACAACAAGAATAAATTCTTATAAGTTTCAGTGTTAGACGATAGTAGGATATATGTTACATTTATTACAAATGGGTACAATTTCAATTTATTTTTAATAGTTTATAATTTGAATTTCCAAGAATAAAAGAAAGTACAAAAAAGGAAAACAAATTTAACAAGAAACATTGCAATATTAAACTTTAAAACTTAAACTTTAAATAAAATATACTACTTTAGGCACATAATTTTAATGATTCCTTTTTAAAACAATGTGTGTTGCTTATTGTTTGTGTTGTATTAGGTAGTTTGTTCCAAAGACCAATTGTATAGATAAAGAATTGTCTCTTTGAGACGTCATAATTAAAGAATTGATTGACAAGATTCTTTCCACAAGGTGATCTTGCAAAATTTATTAACTTAAATAAATAATCTGGTTCAGCCAAATGAATAATCTTATGCATCAGAGTAAGACATCGGTTTTTTAGTAGGTACTATATAGTACTATCAGTTCTTTTCTTTCTAAAAACTTATCGAGCTATATTATTGTATGCCACATTAAGCTTTCTGGTATCAAAACTATTACAGATTGCAAATATTTCACATCCATAAAGAAGGACAGGTATAAGATAAGTTTTTGCTAAAACCATTCTTATCTCAAATGGCGTTGACAATTGGACAGCCCAAAGATTCCTTAACATCGCATGTACCTTTCCAACAACAGAGTTTATGTGGTTTGTTCATGAAAGTTGAGTATTGAAAATTATTCCTAGATTTGTTGTGCTTTGAACGAAAACAATATCTGTAACGCCAACTTTTATATTCTCGTCAAATTCGAGTGTCACGTTATTTCTAGATATGACTTAGTTGGATTTAGACACAAACCATTAAACCTAGCCTAATTATGAATGTTCGTTAAGTCGTTGTGAATAGATCTTATACAGTTGTTGACATTCGTACATTTAGCACTAGCATATAGTTGAACATCGTCTGCGTACATATGTATATTGCAGTATTGAGGAACATTTGATATATCATTTATGTACAAGCAGAAAAGTAAGGGCCCAAGTACTGAACCTTGTGATACTCCTCTTTCAACATTTTGTGCTTCAGAGGTTTTTCCATTGAGAGATACAGATTGATATCTATTGGAGAGGTATGACCGAATAAGTCTACAGGGAGATATATAAAAATTGAAAAGTTTATCGAGCTTAGAAATAAGTATCGCATGGTCGACGGTATCGAATGCTTTGCTATGATCCAAAAGCACAAGAAAAAGATCATGTTACAATCAAGTTTGCTTCTCAGATGTTCAACCACGTCGACCAATGCAGTAATACAACTCCTACCCTATCTAAAACCCGACTGTCTTTCGGATAGGAGACCAAGACGGTTGATATAATCATCCATTTGCCTGTGCATGAGGTTTTCTAGAACTTTGGAAAGGAAAGAGAGAATTGCAATAGGACGAAATTCGTTATTTGCTTTAGGAATTGGTATTATTTTGGAATGTTTCCACATATCTGGGAAGGTAGATTTCATAAGAGCTGTATTGAATATGTGTGTGAAAATAGGTAATAATTTTGGAAGAACTATTTTTATAAACTTGGGGTTTACTTCGTCTACACCAACAGCATTTGAATTAATAGCCGGAAAACTTTTCACGACCTCATACTAATCAACACATCAAAAAGAGAAACTATTTTCGATGTACACAGTGGATATACTCTCATAGGGATTCTGGTTGGGTTTATCTACACAAATTTCAACAAAACTCCGGTTCAGGACTGGTTTGGAATTTAAACCAATTTCCCGTATTTTCTTCCATTTTTGTTTACATCCTACAGCCGAAGAGAACTTTTGTTTGTAATATGTTGATTTTGCGACGCTAATCAGATGTACTACTTTATTTCTTAAGTTTTTAAATAATTGATGTAGTTAAGAAGTTTTAGATTTTTTCCATCTTTTATATGCTGGTTCCCGCTTGTCAATAAGATTTTTTATAACGGAATTGAACCAAGGTTGTTTAGCTTTAATTGTTCTTGTTTTTTGTGGTACACATTCATTGAAGATTGAAGTAATATTGTTTTGCAAGAATGTAACTTGATCATTAATATTATCCATACTGTATATTAAATTCCATTGAACACTATCAAGACATTGGTTTAGAAACATTTCATTTAAGTTTCAAAAATCACGAAAGGTATAGTAGGTATCTTCATTGTTGACGTAAGTATCATATGTAAGATATATTAAGTCATGCTTTGAAAAAACAGGTGCAGATAGCTGATCATAAAGTAAAACTTTAGATTTTTGGCTCACAAAAAATACATCTATCAGGGAATTTGATGTTTTAGAATAGTGGGTTGGCATAATTGTATTGAAAGGTAGTAGACTAATTAATTCCATTCGTTCAGTGAGTACGGATTCAGTTTTAATGTTAATGTTGAAATCACCAGCGATTATTATATCATTATATAGAAATGATAAGTTTTCAAGGTTGTCCATTAGGTGATTAAAGTCGCAGTTATTGTTGGGCTTGTATAATTTTTTATTAGGTACATACACTGTTCCAATAAGAATTTTACCATTCCCAACCTCAGCCACCTCCAAGAACAAATATTCAATTTGACTGTCTTTTGTTGACTTACACTTTTGTATGCAGCTAATTTCTTTCCTTACATATATAGATACACCCCCAGCGTTACCCTCTCTATCTGCTCTAAAGATCTCTTATAAATATTGTCACTTATTTCAGGACTGAACCAAGATTCTGACACACACACAATATCAAATCCTGGTGACGCGAAGATGTATCTAAACTCGTCAATTTTATTATTCAAACTCTGAGCATTAATGTGGGCTATTTTGAGACCAGTTTTTTGTTTGGACAGAATTCAATTCATAGAGAAAACATTGTCTTTGGAACTAAAACAAATATCATTTGACATAAAAATATAAAGTTAAAGTGATAGCAACACACACATATAACTGTTTTTTGCTAAAAAGAATTTCAGATTTAAGATCAAAAGTAATAATTAATATTTTGAGCGTACAATTAACAGTAATATAATTATTAATAACAAAAAAAGGTTTAAGAAAGACTAAAGAATATTCAATTTGAGGCAAGAAAAGACTGATTTAATTGGTCAGGAAACTCAATCATATGGGGACTAGGTCGGAAAATGGGTGATCATAAATGGTAAGGTCACTTATTTTTCCGAAATTTGAGGAAAGTCTGTGCAACATTCTTGTTTTTTTTTATAATTTTAGGTGAAGATCGGGAATGAGCTTCATATGGGTGCTATGACTACGGATGGCCCTATAGGATTTATTTCTGAGCTACTGATAAATGCATGTAATAAACATACACAAACCCAATTGGACCGAGATCTATGTGAAAATTTGGATATTACGGAATTTAAGTCGATCTCACAGGGGCCTGAACAAGGTCTGAACATGAACCAATTTTCACCAATTTGAATATTGGTCATGCTATGGCCAAGAAAAGCTATATGCTAAATTTTATCAAAATCTATATTCATATTTGCGATCTGTAGTTTGATTGCAAGGTTGACATGGACAGACAAAGTCATTATACCCTGACCACATAGTGGCATAGGGTATAAAGTATTGAAACATAAAAACATTTTAAAGAATTTGGATCTTATTCTAATGTAATGAAAAAAAAGGTTATTTAATTTTAAAACCATATTCTTTGTAAAATTGAACTAATCGATCTCCACGATCCTTTCTTTCTCCTAAACCAAAATCAGTTGTGACATTTATTACTTTTACTTTGCCTACCTTGCCATTAAAACCACCCATTATTGTATTTATGTTTTGCGGTTTTGTCAATTTGAAAACTTCAGATATCTCAGTATGAAATGTTTCTATTTCACTTACGGCGCTTCGCATGTAATTTCATTAGCGGATGCTCTCGGAAATTGGTATAAAGTCCGTCACACTCCTCTTAATTGGTTGTCCAACTATGATACCGACATCACTTCTGTATAATGTTGTTTCGTTACTAAGGTTGTTATATACTGTTGTATCATCAGTTTTATACTGGCCAGAATTTGGCGGCAGGTTTCATTAGTACCGGTAATGTTGATTTTCCTAGTTCACATATGCTTCGTAAATTACATGAAGCTAATTTTCTTCAATGTTTGGTTTTACCTCCGGAAATTCTTAGCACCCACGTAATGTCGGGGACTGAGGGTCATTGATTATTAGTTTTCCACGTGTAATTTAAAAGGGAATTTTTTACTTCAGTAGTTTCTTGTTGCCTTCTGATTGATCAATACCAGCCACTCTTCACATAGAGGCAGACGCTATCCGTACAACATGGGACAGACGCTATACTGACTGATTGCAAAATCTTTATCTAAACTTAATGCTGGACGTCCTCGTTTACGAGAACATGCCTGTTTGTTTATTGGACAGAGCTAAAAGCCCATTCGCAACATCATTGCTAAAGCTCAATAAGTCCATATACTTGTTATTTTTATGTTGGTTTCGTGATGCTTTCTGTACTCTACCTACGAATTGAATATTGTTAAATCAATAAAATGGTCAAATATCTAAAGAGTCCACTTTCCATATCTTATTGAAATTCTATTAAAGAAGAAAACTCATTTTGTCCACACCTCCCATATTGGAATTGTACTCTACGTTTGGTTGTTTTATTTCAAGGCTTTTCTTAATATAAGCACAAAATCGAGACAAAAGCTGCACAACTCGTCCGTCAAGCCATCTCTGACGAAAAAAATTGTCCTCTCTTTCTACAACACAGCAGTCAAAACTTCCACGGCCTTCTTTTTTCAACTCCTTTTCAGATTTGAAATCAATTTTGCCAAATTTGTTTCCTCTAATAGTACCTGCAGCCCATATGCCTTTCTGACGTAAACACAGTACCAAATTGAGACTCGTGAAATAATTAATGAAATAGATTTTATGATTCTTTTCTTTAGGAATAGTTTTTCAAAGATGGAGTACAATACAGAGCATAAGCCTAATTTTGAGCCCGTTAAAATTCTTCCTTTTCCTTGATAGATTTCAAAATCAATAACTGTGCTATTTGAGCTTCGTAAACAAAATATTTTAATTCACCATTTGATAGGTTTCTTCGGCATATATTGCCTCAATGTGGTTTTTTGTTTTAAAGAAACCATCACTCATCGACACAAAGATTTTCATCTCTTGGGAGATCGTATGATTTTTGTGTAAACATATATATTAGTCGACGAATTTTGTGCAGTTTATTGTTTTGCGGTTCATTTGTTGTGAACTTTTAAATTATTTCTTATATTATGGAATGTGTGGAATGTCTCATATTTTCTGGGAACACTGGGATTACAGTACCTATTGTCCAATACATTTCCAAACGCAAATAGCCAATATTTATTTAATTATATACCTATCATAATCTCTAAAACTTAAATTTTAGAAGTTCTTCGGTGGCTAAGTTGATAGATTTCCCATTTTTAATCATTGATGATTGGTTTGTTGAACTGTTGAAGAAGGTCTTCCGTTAAGTACTCCAAAAAATATTCGACAGATAATTTCATGGTTTTGTTTGGATAAGTTTCAGTAAAAGGTGTCTCTGGAGTGAACCAAGAATTTTACTCCCAACAATTTTGGTTAATATTTTGGAGTCGATTTTCAGACAGAAATATCAACAGAAAAATTCTCTAATTGGAGTGCACTATCAACTCGAAATTTTTCTATATGAACTATACTATCACCTAAAGAATTATCTGCTATCTCAATATTCGCAGCAACCTCATCATTGTCAACATCTATATCCCGTCTCTTTATCTCATATGGACCTTCTCGAGAAAGCTCTTCTAATAAAAAGTTTTCATTGCTACTAAAATTATCAAAAATGTTGCTAATAAGCTCAGTTCCTTCTGATTCTTTTACGTCAGAAACTTTTGAATCATCGAAACTGGTTCAAATTTCAAATTTCAGAGTCCTTTATTTTTCTTGATATTTTTCTAAAAAACTCTATTTTTAAATGCTGTATTTTTTCAGTGTAAGAAAAAATTAAAAAAAAAAGTATTGAAAATAATTCCTAAGACCTTTAAATGCTATAACCAGTTGAAATCTGAATCGAATCCTACACGTGAAGACTGTGGCCTCCAAAGATGAATGTATCCATATGTATCCAATGTAGCGAAAGGATTAACATTAAAAAAAGGATTTGTATATTATTTCATAGTTAAAATATTAAATAATTTATTGTTGAAGTCTCCCTTATGAATAAGGTAAAAAAAACTTATTACTAGCGATGGCACAATTTTATAGTTTTGCTAAAGATATTTTTTAAAATTATTTTCAACCACCAAAACGGAGCTCCTCTAATTCGAATAATTGAAGTAAGGTAATAAGCAGCTTTCAAACTCTCGGTCGCACCTCCTAGAAATATTCGAATAGCAAAAAACTGAGATATGCAAAGTTTTGCGCTACTCACAAAACATTTAGAGGTGGCTCAACGCGATTGAAAATTTCAAGTGTGTTTATATGGGGAAAATATGACTTTTTCCACATTTTACGAAAAGTTCGTTCTATAGTTTAATTTTTATGACAAATTGTTATATAAGTCGGGATCAGTATTAAATTGGTTTTGCAGAAAGCTATAAAACTTCAAAATCGAAGAAAAACTCGCCAAGAATTAAGAAATGCCCCAGACCACTTTTGTGCCAAAAAAAAACTAGGTCATGGCATTTTTTTCAACTTTGAGAAATTGATAAAAGCCATAATTTGTTATTGGTCTTATACTTATAAGTACTCTGACATAAAGTATTGTTGTTTAGCTATTACGCATTGAGACCGAAAATGGGAAATTTTTCTGATAAAATTTTGAAAACTCATTTATATCTATCATTTATAAATATCTTAAAATCCAAAGCTGGCGTTGGAAAATAATGGGTTAGCGTTCTCGAATTTATCCCAAATTTTAGGAACGGAATTTCTACATATTTGGTTATTATATTTTAAGCGTTGCATCTTGAATATATTGCTTTTATTAGGTTGGGGTCATATGTGACCCCAATTCCCAAAGGGTCAATGGGATCCTATTATTTTTTTTCGAAACCCTAGGCTATTAGGATAAAATATAACATTTAAAAATAGAAAAGTGATGAATTTTTGATAGAAAATATTTAGAAAGAGTACATTTACAGAATATTTTACAAAAATTCCATTTTTCTCGAACTCGGCAAAAATAAAATCGTTGTCAAAAAAATTCTGGCCTAGCGATATACTTAAAAATTCACATAGTTAATCTGATATATGCATTTAAAAAAACATTAAAGTGGCAAATCGATTTTTTTAAATTTTGTTTAAGAAAATCTTTTAAAACTTGAAAAAGGAGTTTTCAAAATTTTATCAAAAAAAAAAATTCCCATTTTCGGTCTCAATACGCAATAGGTTAGCAACATGGTAATAAAACAATACTTCATAGCTGAGTACTTATAAGTATAGAGACGAAAAAAAATTATGGCTTTAATCAATTTCTCAAAGTTGAAAAAAATGCCATCAAATTTCATGATCTAGTTTTGTTTTTGGCACAAAAGTTGTCTGGGGCATTTGTGACTTCTCGGCGAGTTTTTGTTCGATTTTGAAGTTTTAGAGCTTTTTGGAAACATAATTTAAAAGTGATGTAGAATTATATAACAATGTGTTGGACTATAGAAACTATAGAACGAAATTTTCGTAAAATCTGAAAAAAAGTAATATTTTCCCCATATAAACACACTTGAAATTTTCAATCGCGCTAAGCCACCTCTGAATGTTTTTTGATTGGCCCAAAATTTTAGATTTCTCAGTTTTTTTGCTATTCGCATATTTCTATGGGGTGCGACCGAGAGTTTGAACACTTTTTTTTTATTAAGGGCCACCCTTATGTCCATATGAGTAATTAAATAATTCGATCAGAGTGAGCATAATTTGTGCGAAAATATTTTCCAATCAGGAATTGAGCATAAATTGGCAGTATAAATTACCATGCATCAAACTGAACAGAAGGGTTATATTAAACATTTTTATTCGACTTTTAAGAGTAACAACGAAAGTTTAAAAATCACACGTTAAGAAAGTAATAACGAAAAAATTGAGTTCCACAAAATCTTCTGAACTTAGATCTGTTAGACACACTCAAGTGTAATTGCGACCTAAGCGATATAGTTTCATATAACTTTCAGCAGAGTTTGAAATGCATAATTCGTTATTATTCGAGCAAACAACTAAATTCATGCGTAATTGTAGAAAAGAATAAAAATCATTTGCAAAGATTATAAGATCGTGAAGATACAGATACACATAAAGTCTACAGCCGATGAAAAAACAAATAATTTAATTAACGACAATTTAAAAGCTGACCGTAATGAACAAAAAATAAAAATAGTTTTTTTGTGTGATTGAGATAATAAGCAGTTTTCAATTGACAATTTAAATAATACAACAATTTATAAATATTAGGCACTTTACCAAATGAAAGAATGGAATATTGTTTGTCAAGGGCGGCCATTTATAACACTACACTGCCGTTTAGGGCACATAGTGTCTGAACGTGAGTGTTCTTTAACGTGTTTTTGTCATTATTGAGATTGAGTAAATTGATTTAGTTGAACAAACACGTGAAATTTGAGGCACTCCATATATTAAGTGCTGTAATAGGTGGATTTGAGCAACTGGTTAAGGTGTTCTGTGCACTGGTGGTTACTGAAGGCGCAAGGATTTAGAGACAGTTGAAGTTTATAATTGACTAGCTGTTTTTACCCGGTCTTGCCCGGGATAAAAAGGCCTTTGACTTGAAAAATGGTTCACTATGCTTACCAGGCGCTGAGTACTTAGTCCCCAATTAACAAATTTCCCAATAAAATGAACTTTCTCCCCAAAAAATTGTATGGGCAGTAAATTCATTTTTTATTTTATTTCAATTGAAAATTTTTTGATTTTTTAATTTAGAAGTTTTTTATAAGATGCTGCAGCAAAAAATAAGCTGCGAAACCGCTTTAAGTTTTTTTTTCAGATTATTTATAAACATCAAATATAACGGAATGGTTCGCAAATTAAAGGAATCAGAACTTTTAAAAATTGAATTACTTCATTCAATAAGTGATCATCATTGAGCAGAGACGTCAAATTCAAGTTTCAGAAATGAAAGACTAATGCGACGTTTAATATTGTGTCGCAAGGTTTCTTTAAGCAACTGCTTATAGTATATGTGTGGCCTATTTTGATCAACAGGTAATTATTTCACATACGCAGATAAAATTTATCATACGACATTTAACGAAGCTGTGTTCCGCGAGCGTGTCGCGTCCGCTTCCGCGCGTTTGGCAGCCACACCCGTGCTGCCGCGCAGTTGTTGTCAACTTATTTTAATCGCCAAAATATATATTTTCAGATCATTGCGATATTTTAGCTGAGCTGTGTTCCGCGAGCTCGTCGCGTCCGCATCCCTCGCGTCCGCGTTTGCGTCCTGGTCCATGCTCCGCGCGCCGCATCCTCGCAGCTAATACCCGTGCTGCCGTTTAGTTCTCGTTAACGTATTTTAATTCCCAAAACATATTTTTTAGAGCATTGCGATATTTTAGCTGAGCTGTGTTCCGAGAGCGCGTCGCGTCCGTGCCGCGCACGGGTATGGCTGCCTCATTTTAAATGCATTTGTTGTTGGACATATATTGAGAGCAGTATGCAAATGTTCACTAAAATAAATATTTAACAAAATTCATTAAATAAAAATATGTAGCAATTTAAGAATGAATTTGGGGAGTAAGTTCATTTTTTATTTCGATTAAAAAAGAAATGGGGAATTTGTTCAATTCTTTCTTTTGGGTTTTTAAGTTTGGGGAATTTGTTCACCGTGTAGTTATTTCCGTGTAAAACAAATTTCAGAGAAATCCGTTGAAAAGTACAAATTTGTATAGGGAAGAAATATACCACACAACAAAACATGAATTTTATACCAAAATTGGGCGTAACAGTAGGTGTGACCGGTACGAAAAATATGTCGACCTTCCCTGGATCAGAGAGATCGTGTGTACCAAATTTCAGAGAAATCGGTTGAAAAATAAAAATTTGTATAGCGAACAAACATACCAAAAAACAAAATGAATTGTATACAAAAAGTGGGCGTTAAAGTAGGCGTGGCCGGTACGAAGCATATGGCGACCTTTCCTGGAATATGTACTTAATTTCGGAGAAAGCCATTGAAAAACAAAAGTTTGTATAGCCATCAAATAAAGAAACAAATAAAAGGAAAAAATAAGTTTTGTATACATAGAAGTGGGCGCAAAGTAGGCGTGGCCTGTAAGAAGCATATGGTGACCTTCCCTGTAGTATAGAGATCGTGTGACCAAATTTTAGAGAAATCCGTTTAAAAAAAAATTGTGTAGCGAACAAATGTATCAAAAAACAGAATATGAATTGTATACAAAAAGTGGGCGTAACAGTAGGTGTGACCGGTACGAAAAATATGTCGACCTTCCCTGGATCAGAGAGATCGTGTGTACCAAATTTCAGAGAAATCGGTTGAAAAATAAAAATTTGTATAGCGAACAAACATACCAAAAAACAAAATGAATTGTATACAAAAAGTGGGCGTTAAAGTAGGCGTGGCCGGTACGAAGCATATGGCGACCTTTCCTGGTGTACAGAGATCGTGTGTACCAAATTTCAGAGAAATGCGTTGAAAAATAAAAATTTGTATAGCGAACAAATATACCAAAAAACAGAAAATGAATTGTATACAAAAATTGGGCGCAGAAGTAGGCGTGGCCGGTAAGAATCATATGGCCACCCTTCTTGGAGTGCGGAGATCGTGTGCACCAAAATTCAGAGAAATCCGTTGAAAAACAAAAATTTGTATAGCGAACAAATATACCAAAAAGCAGAAAATGAATTGTATATAAAAAGTGGGCGCAAAAGTAGGCGTGGTCGATAAAAAGTATATGTGGTGACCTTAGCTGTAGTACAGGGATCGTGTGTACCGAATTTCAGAGAAATCTGCTGACAAACAAAAATTTGTATAGTGAACAAATATGAATAAAACAAAAAATGAATTTTACATAAAAAGTGGGCGCAAAAGTAGGCGTAGCCGGTAAAAAGTATATGACGACCTTTCCTGGGGTATAGAGATCGCGTGTACGAAATTTCAGGAAAATCCGTTGAAAAATAAAAATTTGTATAGCGGTCAAACAAACAAACAAACAAACAAATAAACAAACAAACAAACAAACAGAAAATGAATTTTATATATATAGATTTCCGTACTTTCATTTAAAAAAGGGATACAAATTCTTATTCTTTTATATCAAGTACATAAGAGTTAGAAGTTTAATGAGATATTTCTTTGGAACTAACCCTTACCTTCAACTTTAATTTTTTTTATCTTAGCCATAACTATTTGATCCCAATGAATATTTAAGCCTCTTCCAGTATAACAAAGTAAAATAAAAAAGAACAATGCGTACTACAACTCTTTGCTTGGATTCTCATTTGATTATTTTCAGCAAATGTATATGAATTTAAAATTTTTATGAAACAAATTCTCTATTGCTTTTGGTTACTGATAAGGGTTGGTGACTCGAACTGAAACAGCTGTATAACCTGTCATGCAGAATATAGATCAATTTTTGAAACAAATGTTTTTTGTTTTATTTAAAGTAGAAACATGTGATCTTGAGCCTCTATCGTTATTTAAAATATTTCAAAAGGCTGCACTAAATTTTAATATGTATGTATTATAAATGATATTTATTATATTTTATGATAATAGTGCCTATAAATGTTTCTTAAATGTGGTAACTTCTTATGTAAAAACATTTTTTTTTTACTAGCGAATGGAAAAAAATACATATATTTTTTCTTTATTAATCCACTTACCTGAAATTTGCCGGCAATTCTTAATTTAAAAATTTTATTGCTTATTATTTGCTTGGCAATATATGCATTAATTGACTATTTAACTCTTTAAAACTTACAGATTTAATAAAACAACAAAAACTATGAATTTGATTCCATTCAAGGAAACTATTAACATAACTTTCGTAATTATTAAAATATTTTATATATTTTATTTTTATATGCTTTTAACACTAATTTCGAATTTTCTTATTCTCTTTTATTTTGATTCACTTAACATATTTCTTTTTTTATTATAGGCTTTTTATAGGTTTAACACTGATTTGGAATTTTCTTATTCTCTTTTATTTTTATAGGCTTTTAACACTGATTTGGAATTTCTTATTCTCTTTTATTTTGATTCACTTAACAAATTTCTATTTACATTAATTTCATTAAGACATTTAGTTTTACATTTTTGATTTACTAAAACAACAAAGATATTAAACTTGCTCTAACTCTCTCGTTCTCTTCAGAGAAAATCCAATTACACGATATTGCGATTTTTTTTGCATATATTTTAAACACAATTTTCACTTAATATTTTTAAATTTTCTATTAAAAAAACTACATACACTTGAAATATGGAATACAAGTTTTATATAATTAACAAATATTTTTTATTTTAATGCCGAAAAACCTTTTTAAAATTTATTTTAGTTTTTTGTATAGACCCACACTTGTTACACGTCTAAAATTAACACCGAACTGAAATAAAAGAAAGATAAATGTTAAAGGGCAACCAAAAACAGAGATGTCAAACGATTAATGAAGTTGAGGAGGTTAAATTATAAAGGGTATTAAAACCGGCTGTGACGAATCTTTTAACACACATCTATGCAATTTATAAAATATTTGCAGAAAAAAAATCGTTTAGTATATAATGACAAAAAATGTATTATTAATTAATAACTTCACGCGTAAATGGAAAGTAATTGAGGCAAATAATAAATTTATACTTATTAATACTTATTTATTATTTTAAGACAAAAAATTTTTCAGCTAAAATTCAAAGGCTTTTAATATACATTCCATATTTTATAGAAGCCATCGAAATTTTAGATGTGTTTAGAGGTCTATATGGTAAGTTATAAAAAGTTCGTGATGGATACGAGTGTTTAAAACTCGAGAACCGCTGGACCAATTGACAGAATACTTGGACAATATGCTGGATTAGTCTGGTAGAAAATTTTTCTTATGCTTAATACCGACAAGTGGCGCTGTAGTCGTGATACTTACATGTTTTGTATTTTAATAAAAATATGTTTGGTGATAAAATACTGACCTGCTATGTGGCAATGGAGTCAAGATATTTACGAAGAACTACATTTGTCATGTTTCAATTGCCCTATCTCGAGTATGCAAATATTATTAGCGCGAGCAATAAATTCAACTTAATCTCCACTTTAGTTTACTCCACTTATCATTTAAAATTTCAATGAAATTATTGGAAAAAATAATTATTTAAGCTTTAACTGTGGAGGTGGTGGTAAATTTTACCCTCTCATAGTTTTTTTTTTTTTTTTTGTAGAAAAGAAGTTTGGCTAAATAAAGTGCCTACTTTGTTGAAACTAATAAAAAAAATTAAATTGTTTTATTTTGTTTTTTAATTAAAAATGTAGTTTGTTTAAAAAGAAAACAAATAATTATGAAGAAATGTTTTTTATTAATATTTTTGGTAATATTAAAATGGCTAAAATTTACCACAGTGTCCCAAAATTTCACCTCCATAGTTAAAGGTTAAGGCAAAACCAATTAAAATCATATAAGAGTGTTAAACTCGGCTACGCCGAATCTTTGAAGGTCCACCTAGGTTTTATGCTTACATTGATATCTGGACTTCTTGCACTATTTGTAACAAATGTAAATAAAATATTTTAAAATGTCAACAGCTTGATAAACTTAATACTAAATTATTACAACAAATATTCTGAAACTTAAGCATTTTATAGAGGTGTCTATATATTTTAGGATATATATTGGCTGCAAGAAATTTCTTTTCGTAACAACAACTTATAAAATATTTATTTAAGTGCTGAAACTGTTTAGTTATCTGAAAATTTATCTCGGAAAATAAAGATGCATTTTGTTTTTTACAATCCTTTTTAATTTTCCAAAACTATTAGTATAGAGCACATTTATGAGTGCGTATAGTCCGCATAGATCAACTTTTACTTGTTGTTATTGTATCAAATCTATCATTGTGTCTTTAAATTAATTCGGACAAAAAATGTAATAAATTGCTTTTTTTTTTTCAAGTTAATATCTGAACATTTTACTGATATAAGACAAAGCAAAACTGCCAAAAATTTTAGTTAAAGACATTTTTAATGTGTTTGGTAAATATCGCGTAATTTTTGCAAAATATAATTCTTAACTTTGACTTTGGTATTCCAATACCGGCTGCCTTAAGAAAAGTATTTCTCTCTGGTCTCTTATGAAGGGATCTTAACAGTTTTTCTACTCCAATAATAGAAAAATAATGTAATTTTTCAGATAGAAGTTAATTCTTTATATGGTTGTTAAAAAAAAAAAACAATAAATAATTATAAAAAAAACTGCTAAAAAAGTAATTAAATTTAAATTCAAGTGGTATTAGAATTTAAAGGTTAAGTATCGCCAAATGTAATAATATGGTAACCGTACTCAATATTGGGTTTTAATATTCAATTTAACACACTAACTTGTTTTGCCTATGCTCGAAAAAATAAAAATCAAAAAATCGTTTCTGGTTAAAAAAAAAATCATAAAAGAAGGCAAAAAAATTAAGTGCACTTCAAGTAGACATTATTGTATGTTTTTCATACAAAATTGTTGATAGTCTACTTGAAGTACACTTTATTTTTTTTGCAAAATCGAGTAGTAGTTTCAGTCGGTTCGTTTAACAATTTTTATGTCAGTATAAGATAGTAAACAAAATATATTTTTTTAGTTTCGGATCTTTTTCGGAATACTTGTCAATGTGCTATATTTTTAAATCTGTATTTTTGTTTAATTAATTTTTTTATATTTTCCACTAGCGATAATAGGTTTTTTTTCAGTTCTTATTATATCAGTTTGTCACTCCGTTTGTAACACATCGAAAAGTGAATTTTTGATCGCTATAACAACTCATAAAGCGATGTCTGCCTGTCTGTTGAAATCACAAGCATTCACAAAATAAAATATTTACCTGGAAAAACTTAGCACAATATGATTTGCCATTATTCGGAGCAGATTATGGTTGAAAATGGGGTAAATCGTAGATCATTGTGGCAAGATATGGGCTAAAATATGGAAGCACCTGTAAAAAAAAATGCAAATAATTCAGTGTGTTTGCTGTAAAAATTTAGTAATGTGTTTATCAGATTGGTTACTTTTTAAATATTTTGTTTATTATGATAAATAGTACAATAAGTCCAGATATTACTGTAGACGCAAAACCCAGGTAGTGGGTATTAAAGATTCGGCATAGTCTAACTTATTGTATGAAACACATAGACGACTGCGGCTACACGACAACACAACTATAAATGCTGCCGACTGCAATTGTAGTCGTGTAATCAGCTGCTTAATTTTTTTGAAACGTCAGCAACATATAACAACAATATAAATAGCTGTTTTTATACAAATTTTGTTTTTTAATGGAATTATAGTATTTCATTTTGGAATTTTTTTTTTTTAACAAAAAATTTTTCATAGCACTAATTTCTTTTACATATTTTGTTATATTGTCAACCCGATTTTTTTTTTCTAGCAAACAAAAATAGAAATTATGCTTAGTTGACTACAGCGACAAAAGTTGTCGTGTAGCCGCTGTCGTTTTCATATAAACGTGTGCATTTTATTTTTGGTATCGTGTAGCCGCTGTCGTCTATGTGCTTCATGCATTTCACTCTTAGTTGTTTTTATGCTCAATCTCTCCTAAAATAAAAAAAAATAAAATTTTGCATATTCCATACTTTACTGGCTAAACGCTACTGAACAAAGTTTAATCTCATTATAAACATTAGTTCAAATGTAGCGATTCTTGGTCGAAATAGATGTACTTTTCTTCATCTATGACTTCATCTAGACCATTAGTTGTAGTTATTTTGCTACACTGTGTTAATCACATTTAGACAAATGCATTTCTTAATTATAATTTATTCCAAAATGAGTACTTATTTATGTTAAAGTATAATAGAACAATGATCAAATAGAGTATTGAAATCAGAAATCATTCTTAGTTTACCCATTGTAATATCAAATTCATCTCGTTGACAATCTACATTAAAAGAAAAACATTAGAACAGGTTTGTTTCTGAAATACATTTGAAAACTTCTGAAATACAATTGATAATTTCTGAACTAAATTTGATACATTCTGAAATTCTATTGATCATTTCTAAAAATCAATTAATGCTTTCTGAAATGCAATTGGAAAAAGTGTAGATCATTACTGGTGGTTATTTTTCTACATTGTTGTAATTACTTTTTGAGCTGAAAAATCTATTTTCGCTTTTAAGTAATCGTATATTCTTTACTATAATACCTGAATTTATAAATACAGCTCAGTAAAAATTGATAATTTTTTATGCTCAAGTATAATATAAAATTCATTCAATGAATAATTATCATAATGATGCAAATTTTCTAGAACAACCAATGTATCAATCAATTCATCTCGTAAATGTTGGTAATCTGCAGTTTAAAAACAATAAAAAAAAATTTATTTCCTTTCATATTGCCGAAATGTCTTTCCTATTCCTCCTTACCAATATTAAGAAATTTTGAATGTGTTATTTCTGTTTTAAATTCTTCATAAAACTGTGTCATAAGACGTAGTTTAGGATTTCGATTCATTAAATATAACTAAAAATATTCAAAAGAGTTTGAAAGTATATTAAAGAATTCCTTATCTACTGTAGTACGATCTGCTCTTTATATCTTTATATCCGTTACCAACTATTGTTAATTTAGTGAGATTTTAAAAACGATTTTGTCCAATTCATTTAAACAATTTCATGATCATAATTTTAAAATTTTACTGGTATATATCACCCCTTTATCCTCCTTCAACAGCCCAAAGTCACCATGATTTTCAACTGGCTGTACAGGAACGCATATTATAATTTTTATTAATATTTTAAATAAAATAGTTAAGCTTGAGGGCATTGTTATAATTCAATTATTTATTGAATCAATATTTCGCTATCAATTAGATCTTCAGGAATCTAAAATTTTAACATAATGTAACTCAAAGAACAATAATAACAAAACCTGTGAGTAACAATAATCATTTTAATATACGTCACAACGTTCATACATTCAATATTGATGAAAGCTTCAATCTATTTCGGTATGTTTATAAAGGCCTAGTTAGCCACACGTTGTTAAAATGTATTCATTCCGTAAATGTAACGTTGGCATTTAGTGCAATTATAGAACGTAAAAACCGAACCAGCTGTTGCTGTGTAAAATTAACCAAAATTTATCAGCTGTTCAAAAATGGCACGTACAAACGTAGCAAAAATCTATTTTCAACGGATTGTGACATTCCAGTTACGTGACAGTTGAGTTCGGTAACTAATCTAAATGCTTTTCATATAACAGAAAAAAACTGCTGACATGTTTGGTTACGGTTACGTATGGCTAAAATTTCAAGTGTGAATCGTTTGTTATCTTTATCCTCTCTTTGTAAAATCTCTACGTCATCCAAGTTTGGTAAATGTTCGTATTCTGCACAATGTGCCATGAGTGCCGTTTTTTGTGTCAATAATTTATTCCTGTTTCTTAGATCCGATCTGTGTCCTGATAGCCTTGTTTTTAATTTGTTTTTTGTTATCAAAACATATACATATATGCACATGTTGTTTATTTTATAAATTACGTTGGAATTTTCCATTATTTCGTGTTTACTTTTTGTATTCGAAAACAGTAGTCTTAATGTGTTGATGCCACTTCAAATTTTTCGGTGTTATATAATTATACCCTATACCACTATGTGGTTTGGGTATAATGACTTTGTGCTGCTGTTTGTAACAACCAAAAATATTTGACCTAGACCCATCTTTAATTATACCGATCGAATCAGAATCACTTTCTGAGTTGATTTAACAATGTCCGTCCGTCCGTCCGTCCGTCCGTCCGTCCGTCTGTGTGTCCATGTAAAGCTTGTAATCAAACTGCAAATATGAATATATTTTGATGAAATTTGGTATATAAGCTTTTATCGGCCATGGGATAAACGCTGTTGAAATTGGTGAGAATCGGTCCATGTTCAGACCTAGCCCCCATACAAATTACCCATATGAAATCGACATAAATTGCCATAAGATCCAAATTGTCATATAGATATTACTCAAATTGGGTTTGTATGCGTTCATTACATCCACTAATGAGTAGTCCAAAAATGATCCCTTTGACCCCATATAGAGCTGCTTCCCGATCTTCACTTAAATCTATTAAAAAACAAAAATATTGAACTGATTCTTCTCAAATTTTGTTTGTACATATTTTTGCAAAATACAAGAGACTTTACCAAACATGATCAGGATCGGTCCATTTTTGGACCTAGTCCCTTTATAGATATAGCATCCGATATGAATTTTTTCATATCTGCAGCCAAAAAAATTAATAAAAATCCCACTCAAATTTGGTTTTTGCTTATTTTCAATGTCCAGTTAGTTGGGCCTAAGAGATAGGGTTTCTAAACGCATGGTATAGGGTATCGTATAGTCGGTCTAGACCGACTATAATTTTCTTACTTGTTTTGATTTTGATATTCTTTCCGAAATTATTGGTACATATGTCATCGATTTGTATATTTTTGATGTTTCACCTCGTCTAATTGTCTGGTTTTTTGTCTGATTTTTAAAAAGGCTATTAATAATTTTTGTAGGAAAAGCATTTCTCTTTAGTATTTCCTTTAGTCTAAATATGTCCAAAATTAAGGCACTTGCTATATCTTGAAAACGGTTCACCATTTTTTTGTGATTTTCAAAAATGTTTTTTTAATTCTGAGAAACATAAAAAAGTCATGAACGTTTTTGTTTTTCAAAAGTAACAAGTATATATAAAAAAAAAAAAACAATTTTGAAAATCACCAAAAAATGGTTCCAATATACGTATGTAGTTGAAGTGGCTTAATTTTGGACATAACGGTATATCGCGAAAAGTCGAGCTGATAGAAAACCAAGTGCAGATTTGGATTAAGTGTCCCAAATAACCTTGAAAGCAACATTCAATTTTTAATCAACAAAAACTTATTACATAAATGGAACAGCAGCAAACGCACACATATTAAAATAATCGCGATTTTTAACAATTCAGTTTTCCCAGTAAATTGTGAACAAATTTAAAAGTTGTGCACTGATTACAATGAAGTACAGCTCATTTCATTCGAAATATGTTTATCTAAATGCTGTTAGACCAAAACATTTTTGTTTCAGTTTTATTTTTTATGAATTTTTAAAAAACCAAAAAAAATTATTTTTAATCGTTATTTTGTTTCAAAACTTCAACGATATCTCTGAAACTACCGGGAAAATTTAAAACCAATGTAAGCACGCCTTGAAGATAATATTGTTGGCGAATTTTAAATTTATTTACTAACTGAATATGGTGAACAGTTTTCAAGTTATTCCAATATATGTAGTGGGAGTGCCTTAATTTTGGACATAACGGTATATTACGAAAAGTCGAGTTGATAGAAAAAAAGGAAGTGCAGATTTGAAATCAGCGACCTGAAATTAGTAAAAAATTTATACAAACTTCCAATCAACACAAAAAAAAGTTAAATTTTGTTCCCTTGTGTTATTAGTGAACACATGTTGAAATGCACTACAACGGTTTAATTTTAATTGTTCGCGAATTTAACATATTGAAATATATTATTAAGAATTTTAAAGTGAATTATTAAATAATTACAGTGTATGAAATACATTAAAAAATCACTAAATTATATAAATTAAATTATAATTCTGACATATTTTTCTTAAAGGCTTCACAGTTTATGAGGTGCTTAATCTTTTTCAGATATTTTCAATGCCGACGTCTTATTACGGTCAGTACTTCTGAAAATTTTTATTGAAAAATATAATTGTAGCTTCGACTTTACCCATGTTCAATATTGAATTTCTTTTGTGGCCATACTACTATACGATACTCACAATTTAAGAGACCAATTAGACGAGTGAATAAGCTGATATCGAAACAAACTGTAGTGTCTGTTGTACGGAATATAAAGTTACAGAAGGCCTTTTTAAATATCAATACTTAATAGACAGCGATGTATGTATGTATGTATGTATGTACATATACGTGAATGTTCTCGTACCATGCATAATGAATGGACATGCATTTATCACAGAAGTAAAATATTAAAAAAGTAGGATTTTCTGTTGGCTGTTTGTAAACTGGAACATTTTAATAGGAGCCAAATGATAAGCACTTTATTTTTTACTTTTGAAGGTCATTTTAATTGATTCAGAACCAGTGAATTGCTTTGAGGCATACTCGCAGTATAAATAGTATGTGCCAAAAAAGAAAATATAAATAAAAAAAATAACTTAATAATAAAATTTTCTGATATTAATCGATATCTTAAATAACAATTTCAATTCGAAAAGCATTAACATTAAAAAAAAAATGGGTTTCTTTTTAAAATAAGTACCTATATAAATGTTTTGAGATTTAAGCTAGTGAACGAAGTATGGCCAAATTATTTTTTGTTTTATATAAATTTTAATCCAATACAGCTAAAAAAAAAATAGGTTCTGCATAATTTCTAATAAATTTTTATGAATAATATTTAACTTCTAGAAAAGTTAATTAATATATATTGAGCTATTTATAAAAAAAATAACAATCGAGTAAATATTTTAATTCCAAAAAATTTTAACAGCACCATGCTTATTCGATGATAATGTTAAATTTTTTATGAAAAGTAAATGTGTGAATGTGTCTTGGAGCCAGCGGCTCGCTAAATAGATGTGTATTTTAGTCGGCATGGCGTTTGTAAACTGCCCCAGTACCATCATAGGATACAACGAAACTAATACTAATACTACGATGACGACCTTTGGCACACGAAAACGGATAAGAATTGGATAATGGAAGGTAAGAACGCTAAGAGAAACATCAAGACTCGCAAAATTAGAGTCACAATTGGTTAAATTCAATGTTTCTGCCTTGGGTATATGTGAAATGCGGTGGTGTGGTAGTGGTGAAATAATATCTGTGATATACAGTGGGGAAGAAAATACAAGCGAAAGGGGAGTAGCTTTTATAATATCAAAGGATATACGAAAATCTCTAAATTCATGGAGCCCAACCTCCGATCGTATAATAATAGCCCGCTTCTTCAGCAACTAAAGATGAGTTCTATAATCAGCTAACTGCTACAATCTGCAAAATACCAAATCGTGATATTTTCTTGATAACAGGAGATTTTAATACAAAGATTGGTACTGACAACCATGACCTATCTCACATCATCGGAGATAAAAACAAAATTGGAGAAAGATTCATAGAATTCTGTTAATGATATGGTGATTGGTGGTTCAATCTTTCCTCACAAAGATATTCATAAATATACGTGGACATCCCCAAATGGTATACGCGGAATCAGATAGATCACACCTGTATTCGTCGAAAATGGAGAGGAACATTAGTAGATGTGCGCACCAAAAGAGGCGCAGGTATGGACAGCGACCACGAGCTAGTGGTAGCCACAATAAAAATTAAACTTAAAAGTATATAAAGGGTCCGCCATCTAACGTTTTTTTTTCAACTAGTGCTTATTTCGTGAATGGTAACACTTAGCTCATGTCTGATTTGACAGATAATTAGTTTTACCCTTCCGCTGAATATGGTTGTGTATACGCTTGAACAACGCTGGGAAATATTGCGACATTACTTTGAAAATCATGGTAATGTTGCAGAATGTGTGCGAAAATTGCGTAGGGATTTTGGAAGAAGAGAAGCACCGTCAGCTCCTTATGTTCGTTATCTTGTGAAAAAAGTGAAAGAAACTGGCATCCTCATCGATAAACCAAAGCGTGAAAAGCCAAAAACAGTGCGTACACCCGAGAATATTGCTTCTGGGGCAGAGAGTGTGCGTGAAGCGCCATCAACATCAATTCAGCGTCGTTCTCAAGAATTGAACATTTCGGAGGCATCATTGAGACGAATTTTGCATAAAGACCTTGGTATGACGCCATACAAAGTCCAATTGGTTCAGGAGTTGAAGCCAACTGACCATCCAATGCGTTTTCGCTTCGCTAAGTGGGCCTGCGATTGACTTACAGAAGATGCCGATTTTGCCAAAAAAATCATCTTTTCAGATGAAACTCATTTTGATCTTGGCGGGTATGTAAACAAGCAAAATTGTCGCATTTGGGGCACAGAAAACCCGCACGCATACATTGAAAAGCCGATACACCCAAAACGAGTCACAGTTTGGTGCGGATTTTGGTCCAGAGGCATAATTGGGCCATTTTTCTTCGAAAATGAGCAAGGAGTGGCGGTTACAGTCAATGGCGATCGTTATCCGGCCATGTTGAATGAATTTTTGTTCACAAAAATTGAAGAGGAGGATATTGGCAACATTCGGTTTCAACAGAACGGCGCTATGTGCCACACAGCCGAAGCTACACTCGATGTTTTGCGCCCTGTTTTTGAAGATCGCATTACCAGCCGCAGAGCTGATGTCGTTTGGCCACCTATGACCTGCGATTTGACACCATTGGACTATTATTTGTGGGCTGCCCTCAGAGATAAGTGTTACGCCAACAAGCCAGAGACAATTGACGCTTTAAAGGACAATATTCGTGAATTCATTGGTGAAATACAGCTGCACACATTCGATAATGTGCTTAAAAATTGGACCGATCTTGTAGGCTACTGCATGGCTAGCCGAGGCAGCCACTTGAATGAAATTATTTTCCATTATTAACCGGAAGGATTGTACTTTCAAACAAAACAAAAAAGAAATTTGAGATAATATTCAGTAGTTTTTTTTTTATAGCATTTTCAAAAAAAAAAGTTATTTGGCGGACCATTTACAAGAAAAATACACAGCAAAAACTAAATGATAGAGTTGGAGAAATGTTAAGAGATTGTTTACCATGAAATAATAGGACATGGGTAGAAACATGGAACCTGCTTAGGAAAGTGGCAAAACGCGAAATAGAATACAAATGTAAAGATGATAGAAAAATATGAATATCAAACATCACCTGGAATTTAATATAAGAAAGAAATCGCATAAAACAACAGCAATTGGAAGACCCAAATCTAAAGCCACATTACAACGCCGTAGCAAAGGCCATTAAGACATCAGCCCGAAAAGACAAAAGAAAATACTTCGAAAACTTAGCCATTAAAGCAGAAGCAGCTGCAGGAGTAAATAACATGAAAGAGGTCCATCAGCTAATAGGTTGGATTTCGTAACCATACCATAAAGGATACAAATGGTCAGCTACTTATCAACCTAGAAGATCTAACTCGTCGATGGAAGCAACATTGCGAAAGCATTAGTAACATCGTCGAAGACAACAACCTAGAAATCTCCTGATCTTCTTTCGCAGCAACTACAACTACTAATCACATAATAGCTGACAGTGATCCAAATTTCGATGAAATTAGAAGCGCTATTTTAAAACTTAAAAGAAACAAAGCACCTGGGGAAGATAGCATTCCACCAGAGCCCTTCAGACTAATACTGCGACAACAACAGAAATTTTACAACCGTATATTCGTGATGCTTGGATAAATAAACAATTTCCTACAACGTGGACAAAAGGAGCCATCAATAAGCTTCCAAAGAAAAACGATTTGACCAACTGCGATAACTGGAAGGGCATCACCCTGCTTAACATTATTTATAAAGTAATTGCTGTAATAATAAATAATAAACTGCAGTGCAGTACAGGCAGGTTTTCGGCCACATCGGAATCGTGTAGACCAGAAAAATACTCTTCGCGTCATAATAGAACAGTCTTTAGAGTGGCGTACACCGCTTTATTTAGTCTCTGTCGACTTTAGAAAGGCATTCGATTCTATAAGACGTGGCGCAATATGGGATGCATTAGGAGCTAAGGGCGTACCGTCTAAACTAACAAACCTCATCAAGGCTATGTACCAACTCCTCACTACAAGTTCGTCAGAATGGGATGACAAGTGAATCCTTCAGCACAAACGAAGAGGTGAAACAGGGTTGTCCTCTTTCTCCATTGCTTTTTTTTTGCCGTGGTACTTTGATGAGGTAATGTTAAAACTATGCGCGAAGAAAAGGGCATTATGTAGGGATTTGGCAAACAGCTGGAAGACTTGGATTTCATAGACGATATCTGCCTCATTTCGCACAAATTCAACGACATGCAAAGCAAAGTGGACGATTTAGTCAAGTTAGCAAGGGCTGTTGGTTTAGAAATAAACATTGATAAAACACATGTAATGCGAATTAACAATGTCACGATAACCAATTCAAAATACAAGAGTAGATGATTAAGTTTGTAAAGCAATTTTGTTATCTGGGTTGCATGATGTCAATTGATGGTGGTGTGGAGGAAGATGTGTCTAGCAGACTAAAAGAGTCGAGGTCAGAATTTGGGTGCCTAAATAAAACGTGGCGGGCCCCACAAATATTACTAAATACAAAGATCCGCATACTCAATGCTTGCGTAAAATCTACACTGCTTTATGGAAGCGAAACTTGGCTAATTACAAACACTATAGCACAGAGACTCCAAGTATTTATAAACAACTGTCTACGAATAATATGTCGAATATTTTGGCCAAATAATATCACAAACTCAGAGCTCTGGAGGCTGACAAAGGAAGAACCAATAGTTCGTCAAATAACAAGAAGAAAATGGAGATGGATAGGACATACTCTCCGTAGACATATTGGCAGCGTTACGAGAGCCGCCATAGAATAGAATCTCCAAGGAAGTCGGCTCTCCGGTCGTCCAAAAATACATAGCGCAGAAGAATTTTAAGTGAACTTAAGAAAGTAAAACAATCCTTTGATGAAATTAAATTAATTTGTAATGATAGAATGAATTGGAATTTTATTGTAGAAACCCTATGTTCCCAAGCGGAATAAATAAAAGTAAAAAAACTAGAAACTAAAAAAAAACATCACGATAAAGTCTATCTATATACATACATAAAAGAGAGAGTATAACCATTTTTTCGCTTCTTGTTTTGTAGCTTATAGAGGCTAAACTATTGGACCGCTCTTTCTTACTGTGTATCTGGAAGGAACTATAGGGCACCTTGCATAAAAGTGAATTTTTATATCACATGTATTGAGTACTATGACAGAGACAGCTTTTCCAATTTATCTGATGTCTTATATATTTAATGTGAGCAGTCCGACAAAAAATGGGCGTGATCGGACCAATGGGTGCGGCACCCCCCAAACAAAGTAAATATTAAATGTCATACATATGAAGTATTATAATAGTGGGACTTTACGTGAGCCCATAAGTATGCGTTTGATTAGTTGAACAAAAAATGGTCATGACCGGAGCAGTGGGCGTGGCACCGCTCACAGAAAGTACATATATAGTATCATATAACTGGAGTACTATAAAATGGAAAGCCTTGACACTTTGTACAAGTCCATTAGATATTAATGTATGTAGTCGTATAAATAGTGGGCATAATAGGATTAGTGGGCGTAGCATCTCTTACCTAAAAAATATGAAGTGCTATGAAAACGACAGTCTTGGGTCTGTTTCTAAGTATATTAATTACTAATGTGAGTAGTCGTGAAAATATGAGTGGAATCGCCAAATACCCTAAAACCTTAAAATCGCGAAAAGCCGAAATCGCATAAAACAAAAATCATTAAAATCAAAAATCGCTAAAATAACAATGAATGAATTCTTAATTTAAGGCCAATCATTAAGTGTTGCCGGATTTATTTTGGAAAATCCACATTATATCTCATGGGCACCTATATCTAGCTTGCACCATTGCAGGAACGCCGAATATTTATAAATTTTTTGCACCGAATAAAAATTTTATTGCAAAAAGTAAAATTTCATAGCTTATTCAGAAGAAAATATTTTAAAATTAGCTTTCTTTAAAATTAATATATGGAAATTTTTAGCCCTATACCACTATGTGGTTAGGGTATAATGACAAAAATATTTTACATAGACTCATCTTTTATCATACCGATCGACTTAGAATCACTTTTTGGATCGATTTAGCGATGTCCGTCCATTTGTCCGTTCGTCCGCATGTCTGTGTGTCCATGTAAACTTTATAATAAAACTACAGGTCGCAAATGTGAACATGTTTTGATGACATTTGCTATGTAAGCTTCTATCGGCCATAGCATGAACGTTATTGAAGTTGGTGAAGAACGGTTCATGTTCAGATCTAGTCGCCATACAAATGACCCCTATGAGATCGACTTAAATTTCCATAATATCAAATTGAGTTTGAGTATGTTTATTACATCCATTTATCAGTAGTCCAACAATAATCCCTACAGGACAATTCTTAGTCCTCACAGCGCCCATATGAAATTAATACCCGATCTTCACATAAACCTATAAAAAAACAAAAATATTGCACAGATTTTTTTCAAATAAGTGACCTTACCGAATATAGCCAGGATCGGTCCATTTTCGACATAGTCTCCATAAAAGTATAGCATCCAATATGAACTTTTTCATATCCGAAGGCAACAAATTAATAATAATAGCACTCAAAATTTGGTTTATGCTTATTTTCTATATCTTTATAAGTAGTTGTACCTAAAACAGAGGGTTGCTAAACGTGTGGTATAGGGTACCGTATAATCGGTGTAGACCGACTATAATTTTCTGACTTGTTTTAACATAATATAATTCAAAATTACTTTACCACTTACGGGTTTCTTCTTTCAGAAGTTGGCATCACTGGGGATATTGGTTTTTATTTTATGTTGCTGCAAAATTTAATAGTGGCAAAACCCTTTTAATGTGTAAAAAGCTTTAACTTCCATGTTTCACAAACATGGCAATATTTTAGCAAAAAAATTGAGAGAGCTTTATAGACCAACTGTTGCAACAAACAATAATCAGCTTATGAAACCAAAAACAAACAAAAGAACAAACAAAAAGAAATTAAGTGTTTGCTTATATAAACATTTTCAACAATATTAAAATTCTTAATAATATATTTCAATATGTTAAATTCGCGAACAATTAAAATTAAACCGTGTTTGTAGTGCATTTCAAGATGTCTTCACTAATAACACAAGGGAACAAAATTTAACTTTTTTTGTGTTAATTGGAAGTTTGTATCAAGTTTTTACTAATTTGAGGTCGCTGATTTCAAATCTGCACTTAGTTGTTTTCTATCAGCTCGACTTTTCGTGATATACCGTTATGTACAAAATTAAGGCACTCCCACTACATATATTGTAATAACTTGAAAACGGTTCACCATATTCAGTTCGCCAACAATATTATCTTCAAGGCATGCTTACGTTGGTTTTAAATTTTCCCGGTAGTTTCAGAGATATCGTTGAAGTTTTGAAAAAAATAACGATTAAAAAAAATTTGTTTTTTTTTTTTGTTTTTTAAAAATTCATAAAAAAATTAAACTGAGATAAAATTACAGTTTTGGTCTACAGCATTTAGATAAACATATTTCGAATGAAATGAGCTGTATTTCATTGTAATCGGTGCACAGCTTTTAATTTTGTACACAATTTACTGGGAAAACTGAATTGATAAAAATCGCGATTTCCATACAAAAATAGCATTTATTTAATATGTGTGTGCTGCTGTTCTATTTATGTAATAAGTTTTTGTTGATTAAAAATTGAATGTTGCTTTCAAGGTTATTTGGGACACTTAATCCAAATCTGCACTTGTTTTCTATCAGCTCGACTTTTCGCGATATACCGTTATGTCCAAAATTAAAGCACTTCAACTACATATATTGGAATAACTTGAAAACGGTTCACCATTTTTTGGTGATTTTCAAAATTGTTTTTTTTATAAGATGTACTTCTTACCTTTGGAAAACAAAAACGTTCATGACTTTTTTATGTTTCTCAGAATTAAAAAAACAATTTTGAAAATCACAAAAAAATGGTGAACCGTTTTCAAGATATAGCAAGTGCCTTAATTTTGGACATATTTAGACTAAAGGAAATACTAAAGAGAAATGCTTTTCCTACAAAAATTATTAATAGCTAGCCTTTTTAAAAATCAGACAAAAAACCGGACAATTAGACGAGGTGAAACATCAAAAATATACAAATCGATGACATATGTACCGTTAATTTCGGAAAGAATATCAAAATCAAAATTATATAACACCTAAAAATTTGAAGTGGCATCAACACATTAAGACAACTGTTTTCGAATACAAAAAGTATATGTATATGTTTTGATAACAAAAAACAAATTAAAAACAAGGCTATCAGGACACAGATCGGATCTAAGAAATAGGAATAAATTATTGACACAAAAAGCGGCACTCATGGCACATTGTGCAGAATACGAACATTTACCAAACTTAGATGAGGTAGAGATTTTACAAAGAGAGGATAAAGATAACAAACGATTCACACTTGAAATTTTAGCCATACGTAACCGTAACCAAACATGTCAGCTGTTTTTTTCTGTTATATGAAAAGCATTTAGATTAGTTACCGAACTCAACTGTCATGTAACTGGAATGTCACAATCCGTTGAAAATAGATTTTTGCTACGTTTGTACGTGCCATTTTTGAACAGCTGATAAATTTTGGTTAATTTTACACAGCAACAGCTGGTTCGGTTTTTACGTTCTATAATTGCACTAAATGCCAACGTTACATTTACGGAACGAATACATTTTAACAACTTGTGGCTAACTAGGCCTTTATAAACATACCGAAAGAGATTGAAGCTTTCGTCAATATTGAATGTATGAACGTTGTGACGTATATTAAAATGATTATTGTTACTCACAGGTTTTGTTATTATTGTTCTTTGAGTTACATTATGTTAAAAATTTTGATTCCTGAAGATCTAATTGAAAGCGAAATATTGATTCAATAAATAATTGAATTATAACAATGCCCTCACGCTTAACTATTTTATTTAAAATATTAATAAAAATTATAATATGCGTTCCTGTACAGCCAGTTGAAAATCATAGTGACTTTGGGCTGTTGAAGGAGGATAAAGAGGTGATATATACCAGTAAAGTTTTAGAATTATAATAATGAAATTATTTAAATAAATTGGACAAAATCATTTTCAAAATCTCACTAAATTAACAATAGTTGGTAACGGATATGGTAAAGAGCAGATCGTACTACAGTAGACAAGGAATTCTTTAGTATACTTTCAAACTCTTTTCAAGATTTTTAGTTATATTTAATGAATGGAAATCCTAAACTACGTCTTATGCTTTGTGTGCCTGCAATGACATATTTTTATGAAGAATTTAAAGCAGAAATAACACATCCAAAACTTCTTAATACTGGTAGGGAAGAATAGGAATGAAATTTCGGCAATATGAAAGAAAATAAATTTTTTATGTTTTATTGTTTTTAAACAGCAGATTTCCAATATTTACGAGATGAATTGATTGTTGTTCTAGAAAATTTGTATCATTATGATAATTATTCATTGAATGAATTTTATATTATACTTGAGTAACCGGAAAATAAAAGTTTCAGTTAACGGCCAGCTTTCTAAAACATTACCTCTAGATAATGGCATACCCCAAGGATCGCCATTATCTGTCGTATTATTCGTAATTGCTTTTAACCAATACAGTAAAATTATCTCCACACAAAAACACATCGAACATGCAATTTATGCTGATGATGCGATTATTTTTACAAAACTTCAAGATAACAACAAAGTCAGGGAGATTTTTTCTAACACCTTGAAAAGCATTAATAAATGGTGCTCATCTTCTGGAGCTAAGCTTTCTATTGAAAAGTGCAGTCTTTTACATATCTGCAAAAAACGCAACTGCTCTATTTCCGACGTAGAATACAACAATATTAAAATCAAGCGAGTGGATCATCTTCGCATACTGGGAGTTATTTTTGACAAAAGTTTTACCTTCAAACAACATTGTCAACAACTTAGGAAAAACTTAAATACAAGACTAAATATTGTAAAATATCTAACATCCAAAAGTGTTATTATTCACATTTCAACTATGATTAATATTACACGATCTATTTTACTCTCAAAAATAAACTATGCTCTCCCCATTTATGGTTGGTGTGCACCATCTCATATAAAACTAATACAGGACCCTTACCATGCAGCAATCCGTCGTAGCATTACAGCATTCCCTACCAGTCCCACCGCAAACATTTTAGCTGAAGCTGGAATGCCATCTATTAAGGAGCGAACTATATATCTAACGTACAAACTTATACAAAAAATTTTTATCTGCCGAAACAAAATTTTGTATCAAGAGGTCATCAAAACTATAAGCAGTAGACGTATACCTAAACTTGAATCTACAATTGTTCGATGTATAAATTTTTCTCGTAATATCAACTTAGATATTTGCCCTATATATATAAAACCACAACCACAACCATCATGGATGATTGAAAACTCATCTTTTTTATTATCAATGGTTGATTTTCCGAAGTCCACTACTCCATCTGATGTTTATAAGCAAACATTCTTAAACATTTCCGACCACTTAATCGGACAAAATTGGAACTTATTGTACACTGATTTATCTAAGTCCAATGGTTCCACCATTTTTGCTGCAGTAGAGCAAGATGGCGATCTCATTAATATTGGTTTCGTCAATGATTACTGCTCCAATTTTACAGCAGAAGCCTTAGCTATCCTCGTAGCCATAGAATTTGCCTCAGAAATCGATCAGAAATATATAATATGCACTGACAGCCTCTCTTCTATTCTTGCCACAAAAAATTCCCTGCACGATTCACCATTAATAAATAAAATCAGAAACAAATGTATTCAACAAAAAAATAAAATTAAAATAATGTGGGTGCCTTCACATGTAGGTATAGTCGGAAACGAATATGCTGACTCAGCGGCAGCAGAAGCCAAACGTCGACCACTTCTTAAATATCCCACCTGGGAGCCTCGGGACATACTAAACACCATCTCTACTTATTTGAATAATTCAAAATCACAAAAATGGTTAAGCTATCAACATTATTATAAGACTTTTAATTCACTGGGAATCAAAGCAATCTACCCGAAAAACTGTACTAGAAAAGAAACTAGCACTATTGTACGCCTTAGAATAGGTCACTGCAAATTTTCACACAAATATATTTATGAAAAATCAACTCCACCTATGTGTACCTCATGCAATACACAAATTAACGCTAAACATATTCTAGACGAATGCACCCCCTTTAATTCATCCAGTACCGGTATTTTCAGGTCTAACAAACCCACTGATATGCTAAAAAATATATGTGAAATTAATATTAAATTAATTTGTAAATTCATACTCGAAAATAGTTTACAAAACCTCATTTAAAATGAAAATGCTCAGAGTCGAAAGCCATTGCAGCTAGTACTCCTTATCCCAAATTAATTATTGTAATTGTATTATTGTAATAAATAAATAAATAAATATATATTATACATACTTGAGCATACAAAATTATCAATTTTTACTGATCTGTATTTATAAATTCATGAATTATAGTAAAGAATATATGATTACTTAAAAGCGAAAATAGATTTTTCAGCTCAATAAGTAATTACAACAATGTAGAAAAATAACCACAAGTAATGATCTACACTTTTTCCAATTGCATTTCAGAAAGCATCAATTGATTTTTAGAAATGATCAATAGGATTTCAGAATGTATCAAATTTAGTTCAGAAATTATCAAATGTATTTCAGAAGTTTTCAAATGTATTTCAGAAACAAACCTGTTCCAATGTTTTTCTTTTAATGTAGATTGTCAACGACATGAATTTGATATTACAATGGGTAAACTAAGAATGATTTCTGATTTCAATACTCTATTTGATCATTGTTCTATTATACTTTAACATAAATAAGTACTCATTTTGGAATAAATTATAATTAAGAAATGCATTTGTCTAAATGTGATTAACACAGTGTAGCAAAATAACTACAACTAATGGTCTAGATGAAGTCATAGATGAAGAAAAGTACATCTATTTCGACCAAGAATCGCTACATTTGAACTAATATTTATAATGAGATTAAACTTTGTTCAGTAGCGTTAAGCCGCTAAAGTATGGAATATGCAAAATTTTTTTATTTTTTTTTATTTTAGGAGAGATTGAGGGTAAAAACAATTAAGAGTGTAATGCATGAAGCACATAGACGACAGCGGCTACACGATACGAAAAATAAAATGCACGCGTTCATATGAAAACGACAGCAGCTACACGACAACTTTTGTCGCTGTAGTCAACTAAGGATAATTTATATTTTTGTTGGCTGGAAAACAAAAATAGGGTTGACAATATAACAAAATATGTAAAAGAAATTAGCGCTATGAAAAATTTTTTGTTAAAAAAAAAAATTCCAAAATGAAATACTATAATTCCATTAAAAATCGAAAGGGGTTAAATAAATTTATTTATTTGTTCTTGCTGCATTATAAATAAGTACCTAGTTGCATTTTAAGCCAAGTTTATATGGAATCATGCATTTTTTTCTATTTTAATAAAGTAAAAAAAATTTAATTAGCACTACTGAAATAAAAATGCATTTGTTGTTATATGTTGCTGACGTTTCAAAAAAATTAAGTAGCTGACTATACGACCACAATTGCAGTCAGCAGCATTTATAGTTGTGTTGTCGTGTAGCCGCAGTCGTCTATGTGTTTCAAACATTAAGTTAGACTATGCCGAATCTTTAATACCCACTACCTGTGTTTTGCGTTTACAATAATATCTGGACTTATTGTACTACTTATCATAAATGTAAACAAAATGTTTAAAAAGTAACCAATTTGGTAAACACATTACTAAATTTTTACTGCAAACACACTGAATTTTTTGCATTTTTTTTTACAGGTGGCTGAATATTTTAGGCCATATCTTGCCACAATGATCTCCGATTTACCCCATTTTCAACCGCAGTCTGCTCCGAATAATGGCAAACAATATTGTGCTAAGTTTCTCCAGGTAAATATTTTATTTTGTGAATGCGTGTGATTTCAACAGACAGGCACACATCGCTTTATAGAGTCGAGTTGTTATAGCGATCAAAAATGCACTTCTCGATGCGTTAAAAATGGAATGACAAACTGATATAATAAGAACTGAAAAAAAAACTTATTATCGCTAGTGGAAAATAAAAAAAAATGACAAACAAAAATAGAGATTTAAAAATATAACACATTGACAGGTATTCCGAAAAAGATCCGAAACTAAAAAAATATATTTTGTTTACTATCTTATACTGACTTATAAATTGTTAAACATACCGACTGAAACTACTCCTCGATTTGATATTGAATTTATGAAAAAGGGCTTTGTACTAGAGACACTGGGCCGTATGCAAAAAAAAAAAAATAAAGTGTACTTCAATAATGTATACTTTTTGCCTTGTTTTATGATTTTTTTTTAACCAGAAACGATTTTTTGATTTTTATTTATTCGGGCATAGGCAAAACAAGTAAGTGTGCTAAATTGAATATTAAAACCCAATATGGAGTACGGTTACCATTTTATTACATTTGGCGATACTTAAAATTTAAATTCTAATACCACTTGAATTTAAATTTAATTACTTTTTTTTAGCAGTTTTTTTATAATTATTTATTGTTTTTTTAACAATCATATAAAGAATGAACTTCTATCTGAAACATTTCATTATATTTTTATTATTGGAGTAGAAAAACTGTTAAGATCCCTTCATAAGAGACCAGAGAGAAATAACTTTTTTTAAGGCGGCCGGTATTGGAATACCAAAGTCAAAGTTAAGGATTATATTTTGCAAAAATTATGCAATATTTACCAAATACATTAAAAATATCTTAGACTAAAATTTTTGGCAGTTTTAGTTTTGCCTTATATCAGTAAAATGTTCAGATATTAGCTTAAAAAAAAAAAACTATTTGTTAAATTTTTTTATCCGAATTAATTTAAAGACACAAAGATAGATTTGATACAATAAAAACAAGTAAAGGTTGATCTATGCGGACTATACGCACTCATAAATGTGCTCTATACTAATTGTTTTGGAAAATTAAAAAGGATTGTAAAAACCAAAATGCATCTTTATATTCCGAGATGAATTTTCAGATACCTAAACAGTTTCAGCACTTAAATAAACATTTTATAAGTTGTTTTTACGAAAAAAAATTGTTGCAGAAATAAACAGAAATACTAATTAAAGGAAAATAGTGATGGATATACAATTAAATCAAATCCGGTGTTCGATTATTCTCAAGATCAAAAATTGAAGAAGCTGTCCAAAAATTTTGTACATCACTTTTATTCTTATTTCTAGGCTTTATAAGATTTATTAAACTGAAAAAAAAGTCTCAAAATAAACCATTTACTTGAGTAAATTTAGAGTAAATTTATTTGTAATTATCTAGATCAGGTTGGCATTTAAAATGGGATATATCATCGGCATCATTGTGCCAATATATAACCTAAAATATAAAGACACCTCTAAAAAATGCTGAAGTTTCAGAGTATTTGTTGTAATAATTTAGAACTGAGTTTATCAAACAGTTGACATTTTCAAATATTTTATTTAAATTTGTTACAAATAGTGCAAAGAGTCAAGATATTAATGTAAACATAAAACCTAGGTGGACCCTAAAAGATTCGGCATAGCCGAATTTAACACTTACTTGTTTTGAATTGGTTTTGCCTTAACCTTTAACTATGGAGGTGAAATTTTGCCACACTGTGGTAAATTTTAGCCATTTTAATATTACCAAAAAATATTGATAAAAAAACATTCCTTCATAATTATTTGTTTTCTTTTTAAATAAACTACATTTTTAATTAAAAAAAATAAACCAATTTAATTTTTTTTGTTAGTTTCAACAAAGTAGGCACTTTATTTAGCAAAACTTTTTTTCTACAAAAAAAAAAAAAAAAAAAAAAAACTATGAGAGGGTAAAATTTACTACCACCTCCACAGTTAAAGCTTAACTAATTATTTTTTCCAATAATTTCATTGAAATTTGAAATGACAAGTGGAGTAAACTAAACTGGAGTTTTAAGTTGAATTTGTTGTTCGCGCTAATAATATATGCATACTCGAGATAGGGCAATTGAAACATGACAAATGTAGTTCTTCGTAAATATCTTGACTCCATTGCCACATAGCAGTTCAGTATTTTATCACCAAACATATTTTTATTAAAATACAAAAAATGTAAGTATCACGACTACAGCGCCACTTGTCGGTATTAAGAATAAGAATAATTTTCTACCAAACTAATCCAGCATTTTGTCCAAGTATTCTGTCAATTGGTCCAGCGGTTCTCGAGTTTTAAACACTCGTATCCGACACGAACTTTTTATAACTTACGATATAGACCTCTAAACACATCTCAAATTTCGATGTCTTCTATAAAATATGAAAGTATATTAAAAGCCTTTGAATTCTAGCTGAAAAATTTTTTGTCTCAAAATAATAAATAAGTATTAAGAAGTATTAATTTATTATTTGCCTCCATTACTTTCCATTTACGCGTGAAATTATTAATTAATAATAGATTTTTTGTCATTATATTTTAAACGATTTTTTTTGCAAATATTTTATAAATTGCATCGAAGTGTGTTAAAAGATTCGTCATAGCCGGATTTAATACCCTTTATCATTTAACCTCCTCAACTTCATTAATCGTTTGACATCTCTGTTTTTAGTTGCCCTTTAACATTTATCTTTCTTTTATTTCAGTTCGGTGTTAATTTTAGACGTGTAACAAGTGTCGGTCTATACAAAAAACTAAAATAAAATTTAAAATGGTTTTTCGGCATTAAAATAAAAAATATTTATTAATTATATAAAATTTGTATTCCATATTTCAAGTGTATGTAGTTTTTTTAATAGAAAATTTAAAATTATTAAGTGAAAATTGTGTTTATAATATATGCAAAAAAAATCGCAATATCGTGTCATTGGATTTTCTCTGAAGAGAATGAGAGAGTAAGAGCAAGCTTAATATCTCTGTTGTTTTAGTAAATCAAAAATGTAAAACTAAATGTATTAATGAAATTAATGTAAATAGAAATATGTTAAGTGAATCAAAATAAAAGAGAATAAGAAAATTCCAAATCAGTATTAAAAGCCTATAAAAATAAAAGAGAATAAGAAAATTCCAAATCAGTGTTAAAAGCCTATAATAAAAATAGAAATATGTTAAGTGAATCAAAATAAAAGAGAATAAGAAAATTCCAAATTAGTGTTAAAAGCATATAAAAATAAAATATTTTAATAATTACGAAAGTTATGTTAATAGTTTTTTTGAATGAAATCTAATTCATAGTTTTTCTTGTTTTATTAAATCTGTAAGTTTTTGAGTTAAATAGTTAATTAATGCATATATTACCAAGCAAACAAAGTGATTAAATAAAATAAAATATAACAATCTAAAATTTTTAAATTAAGAATTTCCGGCAAATTTCACGTATGTGGATTAATAAAGAAAAAATAAATGTATTTTTCATTCCAATTATGCATAGATTACAAAAATTTACAAAATCCATTCGCTAGTAAAAAATAAAAAAAAAATTGTTTTTACATAAAAACTTACCACATTTAATATTACTACCGATTTTATTTCTTAATTTTTTTTTTAATATGTTTCCAATTAATAAAAATTCTTGACCTAGAGTCACCTTTTATTATACCGATCGACTCAGTACCAGTTTATTGATCAATGTTCGTCCGTCTGTCTATCTGTGTGTGCATGTAAACCTTGTAATCATATGACAGGTAGCAATTGTTGAAAACCGGAACAGATGTATTCCTACACAAGTGACTCTATGAAATCGACTTAAATTGTCGCGTGATCCAAATTATCTCATAAATATCGGTTTAATTTGGTTTATGTATGTTTTTTGAATTTCTTTATCAATAGTCCAAACTTTAGTATCATTTTCAGTCATAGTCCTCATAAAAATTGATTCACGGTCTTCACTTCAGTCTATAGAATAATATATATTGGTGTGTTAAATTATATTAGTAATTCGCTCTCTCAATAGTGCCGTTATCAGCCGTTATCTCTGTTATCACTTCATTGCAATTTGCAATAATTATATGTGCAAAATAAAAATTTTATTCTATTTCAATCCTAGTTAAAAAAATACATATAAAAAATCTTTATTTTTGTAAGTTAATATTTAGTTTGACCTCATCTGTTGATTTGCGCGCTAGTTATCCGTCGTGGCATTGAATCAATAAGGCGGCGCAGGATAGCTTTATTCATTTCAGCTCATTATTCTTCTGTGGCAGTTTTAAGTGATCTTAAATTTCAAATTGCCTTCCATTTTTGTAAACTGCATTGGACAATATGCCATACATTTTCTATCGGATTTAAATCCAATAAGATTTACTAAACTTACAAAAAAATTTACAAAAAACATTTACTTGTGTAAGCTTTGAATAATATTATTTGTGATTATCTAGATCAGCTTGGTATTAAAAAAGGCGATAAATCGTGGCATCATTGTGCCAATATATGACCTAAAATATATAGACACCTCTATAAAATGCTGAAGTTTCAGAGTATTTGTTGTAATAATTTAGTATTAAGCAAACTGTTTACATTTTCAATATTTTATTCACATTTGTTACAAATAGTCCAGATATTAATGTAAACGTAAAACCTAGGTGGACCTTCAAAGATTCGGCATAGCCAAATTTAACACTCTTATTTCTTTACTTACTTACTTGTTTAATTATGGAGGTGAATTTTGGGACATTGTGATTAATTTTACAAATTTTAATTTTACAAAAAAATATTAATAAAAAACATTTCTACATAATTATTTTTTTTTTTAAATAAACTACTACATTTTTAATAAAAAAAGAAAATAATAAAACAATTAAATATTTTTATTAGTTTCAACAAAGTAGGCATTTTATTTCGGAAACCTTTTTTTCTAAAAAAAAAAAAAAACAGTATGAGAGGGTAAAATTTACCACCACCTCCACAGTTAAAGCTTAAATAATTATATTTTTCAAAGCTGAAGTTGTTGTTCATGCTAATAATATTTGCATACTCGGGGTAGTGCAATTGAAAAAATGTAGTTTTTCGTAAATATCTTGACTCCATTGCCACTTAGCAGGTCAGTATTTTATCACCAAACATATTTTCACTAAAATACAAAAAATTTAGGTATCACGACTACAACACCACTTGTCGGTATTAAGCATAAGAAAAATTTTCCTCCAGACTAATCT
This sequence comes from Cordilura impudica, assembly GCA_963682025.1. Classification (NCBI taxonomy): domain Eukaryota; kingdom Metazoa; phylum Arthropoda; class Insecta; order Diptera; family Scathophagidae; genus Cordilura; species Cordilura impudica. The sequence goes on from OY821520.1 coordinate 71,245,703, forward strand.
AACATATTTTCCAAGAATTATGTCAATCGGTCCAGCGGCTCTCGAGTTTTAAACACTCGTATCCGACACGAACTTTTTTTAACTTACGAAATAGACCTCTAAACACATTCCAAATTTCGTTGTTTCTTATAGAATATGCAAAGTATATTAAAAGCCTTTGAATTTTTGCTGAAAAATTTTTTGTCTTCAAATAAAAAATAAGTATTAAATAACTATTTGCATCCATTACTTTCCATTTACGCGTGAAGTTATTAATTAATAATATATTTTTTGTCATTATATATTAAACGATTTTTTCTGCAAATATTTTACAAATTGCATCGAAGTGTGTTAAAAGATTCGTCACAGCCGGTTTTAATACCCTTTATCATTTATCCTCCTTGACTTTATTAATCGTTTGACATCTCTGTTTTTAGTTGCCCTTTAACATTTATATTTCTTTTGTTTCAGTTCGGTGTTAATTTTAGACGTGTAACAAGTGTCTTTACAAAAATTTAAAATAAATTTTAAAATGGTTTTTCGTCATTAGAATAAAAAATGTTTGTTAATTATATAAAATTTGTATTCCATATTTCAAGTGTATGTAGTGTTTTTAGTAGAAGATTTAAAAATATTAAGTGAAAATTGTGTTTATAATATATGCAAAAAAATCGCAATATCGTGTAATTGGATTTTCTCTAAAGAGAATGAGAGAGTTAGAGCAAGTTTAATTTCTTTGTTGTTTTAGTAAATCAAAAATGTAAAAGTAAATGTGATAATGAAATGAATGTAAATAGAAATTTGTTAAGTGTATCAAAATAAAAGAGAATAAGAAAATTCCAAATCAGCGTTAAAAGCCTATAATAAAAAGAGAATAAGAAAATTCCAAATCATTCCTATAAATTTCTATAAAAATAAAAGAGAATAAGAAAATTCCAAATCAGTGTTTAAAGCCTATAATAAAAATAGAAATATATTAAGTGAATCGAAATAAAAGACAATAAGAAAATTCCAAATTAGTGTTAAAAGCATATAAAAATAAAATATTTTAATAATAAAGTTATGTTAATATATAGTTTCTTTGAATGAAATCTAATTCATAGTTTTTCTTGTTTTATTAAATCTGTAAGTTTTTGAGTTAAATAGTTAATTAATGCATATATTGCCAAGCAAATAAAGTGATTAAATAAAATAAAATATAACAATGTAAAATTTTTAAATTAAGAATTTCCAGAAAATTTCAGGTAAGTGGATTAATAAAAAAAATATATATGTATTTTCCATTCCATTTATGCATACATAGATTAAAAAATTTACAAAATCCATTCGCTAGTAAAAAGAAAAAAAAAATTGTTTTTACATAAAAAGTTACCACATTTAATATTATTAACGATTTTATTTCTTATTATTATACCCTATACCACTATGTGGTTTGGGTATAATAACTTTGTGCTGCTGTTTGTAACTACCAAAAATATTTGACCTAGACCCATCTTTTATTATACCGATCGAATGAGAATCACTATCTGATTCGATTTAACGATGTCCGTCCGTTCGTCAGTCTGTGTGTCCATGTAAACCTAGTAATCAAACTGCAGGTCGCAAATAAGAATATATTTTGATCAAATTTGGTATTTAAGCTTTTATCTGCCATGGAATGAACGATGTTGAAATTGGTGCGAATCGGTCCATGTTCAGACCTACCCCCATACAAATGACCCCTACGAATCGACATAAATTGCCATAAGATCCAAATTGTCATATAGATCTTACTCAAATTGGGTTTGTATGCGTTTATTACATCCATTAATGAGTAGTCCAAAAAGGATCCCTATGGGACAACACTTATGCCGTTTTCTTTTCTGACAAAAAATATCGCTCTTTTTTTTCGAAAAGTGTATTTTTTTTATATATTCTGAATTAAGATTAACCTTATCTTATATATCAATCGAAAGATCTCAAAGTCGAGCCCTCATAAATCACAAAAAATTCGAGCCATTGACTTCTTTCAGGTCATAGTGGGATAATATTTCCCCATTGTTCCCCTTTTTTGAATATTTTCACCCTGACTTCCAAGAGGATAATAATCAAATTTTTTTTTTGCATTTATGAACACAGCACTTTGAGACCTTTCGATTGATATATAATACAAGGTTGCTCTTAATTGAGAATATATAAAAAAAACACTTTTCCAAAAAAGGGCAAAAAAGGGCGACATTTTTTGTCAGAAAAGAAAACGACATTAGTCATAGGCCCCATATAGAGCTGCTTCCCGATCTTCACTTAAATCTATTAAAAAAACAAAAATATTGCACTGATTCTTCTCAAATTTTGTTTGTATATATTTTTGCAATATACAAGAGACTTTACCAAACATGATCAGGATTGGTCGATTTTTGGACCTAGTCCCCATACAGTTATAGCATCCGATATAAACTTTTTCATAACTGCAGCCAACAAAATGAATAAAAATCCCACTCAAATTTAGTTTATGCTTATTTTCTATATCCAGTTAGTTGGGCCTAAGAGATAGTGTCTCTAAAAGCATTGTATAGGATATCGTATAGTCGGTCTAGACCGACTATTATTTTCTTCCTTGTTTTTTATATGTTTCCAATTAATCAAAATACTTGAACAAGTGTCACCTTTTATTATAATGATCGACTTAGTGTCAGTTTATTGATCAATGTTCGTCCGTCTGTCTATCTGTGTGTTCATGTAAACCTTGTAATCATATGACAGGTAGCAAATTTATAAGAAATTTAGTACATAAGCTTTTATCGGGCTAGGACGATCGTTAGTGCAATTGTTGAAAACCGGAACAGACGTAGTCCCATACATGTGACTCTTTGAAATCGACTTAAATTGCCGCATGATCCAAATTATCTCATAAATTTCAGTCTGATTTGGTTTATGAATGTTTTATGAACTCCTTTATCAATACTAGCAGAATCCAGCCCTCGAAGTTCGAGTGCAAGTTCTAGGAAATTTTCTTTTTTTTTTTTTATAAAGACCCTAAAGTTATGCAAATCAATTATAGCCAATTCACAAATCGACACAAAAAACAAACTCATTTTTATTACAAACACATCAACAAATTTAATAAACACACACATAGCACTGCATAATTTTATCAATTTACTTAAAATAAAGGAAAAAATTTAAAAATTTGTAAATCTGCAAAACGGCTAAAAAGATATACCTTGCAAATAATATACGTTTGGTCCAAATCGGGATAAAACGGTAGAACAAAACATCGGTCACAAGAAATCGCCTAGCCTATTAATATTATAGATTCCAAACTTTAGTATCATTTTGAGTCATAGTCCCCATAAAAAATTGATTCCCGATCTTCAGTTTAATCTATAAAAAAATATATCTTGTTGTGTTAAATTATATTAGTAATTCGCTCTCGCAATAGTGCCGTTATCAGCAGGTGTTCTTTGTTATCACTTCGTTGCCAATAGAAAAGCTGTATGGTACGAAAACTGAAAACTAACCACACTGCTCGTAGGCCTGACTTTAGGTGAGTGTGTTAAAGCGCTGACCAAAAAGTGCAAGTACGAGTATATGTGAGAAGGTTCATGGTTCGAAACCTCACGGCCGCCAAAAGTAGAAAAAATTTTCATATAGAAACAATCTATTCAATTAAAAACATAACAATTATCACAATGTTCAATAAATCGCTGATGAAGGCTTAAATGCCAGAAACCGGTCCGATTAAGAATACAGTGCAGTTATGAATTTTTGAAATATATGCTTTCTTTCTTCTTTACCACGCACCATTTAAAGAAATAATTATATTTTATAATTATATATTATATCAATCCTAGTTAACAAAATACATAAAAAAATCTTTATTTTTGTAAGCTAATATTTGGTGTGACCTCCTCTGTTAATTTGCACGCTAGTTATCCGTCGTGGTATTGAATCAATAAGGCGGCGCCGGATAGCTGCGTCCAGTTAAGCCCATTTTTCTTCGATGGCAATTTTAAGTGATCTTCAACTGTCAAACTGCCTTCCATTTTTGTAAACTGCATCGGACACTATGCCTCATCCGTATTTTCTATCGGATTTAAATCCGGACTGAAAAAAATTTTTTTTGTGTGTTTGGTGGTATTATAGGTGCATTGTCCTGCTTAAATACACACCTATCGCCATAAGTTTTACCTGTAAATTCAAATAACGTAGAGTTTAGAAGTTCTACATATTGTGCAGTATTAATTTTATTTGAAATAAAGCAAATTCCGCTCTTTCCACGACTCGCAAATGCGGCCCACAACATAAACGACCCTCCTTGAAAGTTGCGTGCACATCGTGTTTGGAAGGGAAGCCCTAGGAATTGCCAACTGATTTGGCAACCATCAGGGCCATCTAAATTAAATTGTTTCTCTTCTGAAAATAAACGGATTGCCACTTATCGTTCCAAAATTTGTGTGCTTCTGCGAATTCCATTCTAGCTACTTTGTGCTTCTTCGGTAGTTTTGGTTTGGGCAATCGCTTTCGATATAGAAGATTTTCACTGGTGCTTAATATTTGTTGAGCTCTTCTTTTGGTTATATTTAGATCCAATTGATGCTTTAGCTGTCCAGCACTCGTGCTTTTTGAAGCACCTAAGCGTCGAAATTCCTTTTTGCCTCTACCGTCAACAGTTTGGTTGCGACCATATCGTTTGGTACAACCATAATTCATGGGATTTTTCAGAAATTTTGTTATTGTATTTTTATGTAGGGGTGCGAAGTTAACGAAGAAAGTTAACTACGTTTTTGAAAATGTTAAATACTTAACAGAGACTGTTAAATTAACAGAATTTTTGTGAAGATAGCTACGAAAGTTAAATACGTTCTACAAAATGTTATGCTTTATATAGAGAATGTGGAAGTAACATGTTTATATGTTTTTGTGAAGATAACTACGAAAATTAAATACGTTTTACAACTAAATTAAGGGATTAGTAGATTAGGACTAGTATATTATAAAAAAAAATAAATATTGCATAATGGATACTGCCAGCCAAAAAATTGTAGCGTGTATTTTTAAAGCTTGCTGTGATTTAATACAACTAAATGGCTCACGATTTTCAAGCACTAATTCCCAAGAATGCTCCTTATGCAATATGAGGGAAATTGAAAGTATACAACATTTTATTTGTAGATGTACGATATTAAATTGCTTCAGAAAAATTTTAATTGTTTAACGATATCAGAAGAATATTTAGTTAAAATATTGGATAGAGATCGTTCATTTTTAATAAATGAATACAATCATTAATATTAAAATTATAAATGTTACTAAATAAAAAAATACGATTTTTCCGGCTAACGACGATTTTATAGCCGTATATAATATTCTTTAAGTTAATTTAAGTATACTATTTGTATTGAATTTTTGGAAACAAATAAAGAATAATTACTACTATTACTACTACTACTACTACTACTACTACTATTACTACTTCTACTACTATTACTACTACTACATACAATTTATACCTCTGAGTTTCACTCCCAATGGCGCCTAGTAAATATTTTTAAACAAAAAAATTTAAATTATCACATTTAAATTTGGTTACAGATTTTTTTTTTTTATATCAACATCTAAGTCAAGATCACATGTGATAGCCTATTAATTTATAACATTTGCTATGCTCTTTAGGAAGTACAGCTGTATTTTTAGCTGTATTTACTTGAGTCAAAACGATTTAAACTTCTCAAGTAAACTTTCTTTAAACTTCTTTGCCAATTAATTCTACTAGAAACTTTCGAAATTCGAAAGATATCTAATAGTTTTCGAATACTTTTGTAATATAATTTGATTTACATAATTTTTAAAAGAATTCCAGTTTGTATTTTTAAAAGTAATAAAAGTTGGAAATGTATTTAAAATAATCTAAAACAATATTATTGAATTCGTTTGCTGGCCTTAATTTTGATTTATTTTCGTGTTATTATTGACACAAAAAAAAATTAATTGTTTGTAATTTTTAAATAAAATCCTTTCCTTTAAAATATAAAAAATTCAAAATACAAAAAAGTCCCTCTTTTATATGTATGTATTGTTGTCATGTTCGTATTCAAGTATTCGTTCATATTTACAATGGCATTGATGATCAATAAGCAGGATGTAATGTTATTTTTTCGTGTTAATTTTGGCACTGGTTGTTCATGACGATGATGAAATAGGGTAAAAAAATGCAATCAACTTGCTTAAGCAAGCGTTAAATTGAATATCGATTATGAATAAAGCCAAAACCGTAGTCTCATAAATTTTTTCTTTCAGTTTAAAATATAACAACATCAGCATGTGCAAAAAAAAAATACAAAATAAAAGTTTATATAATAATAAAAATATATAAAAATTTTAAATTATGCTAAAGCATAATGGAAGCAAACTTAGCGATTTCGCTAAACAGTATTGAATATTATTATGTTCACCCTTTTAGCTGTACACTCCTCCTTCTGCTTCCGTTGTTTATCAACTGATTTTAGTATGTGTTTAAAGTATTTGGAAGGTTGTACAGCCGTATCTCAACAATGTCATTAAAATATGAATATACGTATGTTAAGGTAAAACTTTTACTATATGCAATTCAAAATTGAAAAATCTATCTAAAATTATATGAGTCTAATGTTGTCATAACTTTTAAGATAGCAGGATGCATTTAGTAAGCAAATGCACAACAATTGTTTCTGTTTTTTATGGAATTGAATTTGTACGCGGTATCATATTGAGTTGAGGGAAAAAAAATTTTAAGAAATTTTATTTTAATTGAGAATTAAATATTTAAGTTGTGAACTTAAAAATTTATTTTACTAAAGAAAAAAAGAAAATGTTGTTATATTTATTGTGGATCTATTCACTAACTTTTTGTCCATACTACTTAACCGATAATTTACTATATTTTATATCAGGGATGCGAAATGAGATTTTCAGTTTGGTATCGAAAAAAATTTTCAATAGTACTTTTTTTATTTAAATTTTCAATTTGTTTGTTCCATAACCTAGCTAAGAAAAAAGAAAACACAGAAAATTTACATCTATCTTCTATCTAAAGGGTGGTTAAATTTTAAGGGCCGATGTTCATTTTGAATAAAACACAAATTATTGTCATTTCTTTTCATTATGATAATATGGTATGGTTCAATTATGTATGGAACAAATTATCGGCCAAATGGCCGCCGCACAGTGGACCATATTTTGAGAAGGCGGCCAAAAATCATTTTTTTTGTTACCGATTTTAAAGTTATGTTATTCATTTGAAAGCAAATACTAGTAAACCTCGGGAGACAAAAAATTGCGACTCTATCTCAACTATATCACAGCGAACAGGGTCTTCGAAAATGGGCTTTCTCATTATTTTGCTAAAATTAAAAATTTCTTTGTAAATTTTTATATTTGAATGACTGTAACTTTTTTGATTTAAAAGATTTTGAAAATACATAAATTTTGTATACTTTTGTGGTTTCCATACTATTAATGTTAAAATAAATACTGAGTCATTCCGAAATTTAAAAAAAAAAAAATTTAAAAAAGGTCCAAATTTTCCGATAATCTCCTACTTAATAGAGCAAAACTCCTGCCACTCAAAAGCAGTCAGCAAAAATCTTGCACTTTTCTATAGTCCGAACCTTCCCCTATACTACTGTATCCCATTATACACCCGCCAGTTTCCGCCCGTGTGCACCAGAACAATTTTTCTGACCCAAGGTTAGATATTTTCTGCAAAATTTATGAATACAAAAGTTGTCCACTATGTGGTTAGGATATATTAAGTTTGAGGTGATGTTTGTAACTGCCAAAAATATTGGACCTTTATCCATCTTTTATTATACGGATCGACTCAAAAACACTTTCTGAGTCGATTAAACGATGTCCGTCCGTCCGTCTGAGTGTTATGAATACAAAAGTTGGTCGTACCGGTGCACCGCGGTGTATTTTTTTGCGTGTCGGTAGAGTTGTCAGGAGTTGTTATATACTTATAAAAAGGGTTGAGATATAATGCGCTTAATTGTTACAGGTACATTTACATAGGTATCTTTCAAAAACATTAATAGTCAGAATTAGAGTTATATAGTTTAAATACCTGACAAAATGGGAAACAATTTAAATAACAGGTAAATGGTAAAAAAAACTATTGCGACATAGCCCTTTAAGATATGAGCAGATATGCTTCACCTTTTAAAAGGGGTTAGGGTGTGGGTTTTTTATGCTTCTAAAAGTGGTAATAAAAGATATAAATTTTTATTTTACATAATTTCAAGAAATAGTATTTATAATAATGTTTCCACAATTATTAGAAGACGATAGTTTTAAGGAAGCCTACGAATTTGGAATGTCCCCTCTTCATGCTAGAATACGTTTCATGGAGCATATTCTTAAATTGGGTTATGATTTGGAATTTGGTCCGTTAGGCGAAACAATGAGAATAACGAAGAAACTGAAGAAAAAATAAAGCAAAAAAAAATTCAACAAAAATATCTAAAGCTAGGCCTCGTAATCGACCAACCAAAAAAAGGGGAAGGAAACACAAATGATGGAAATACTGCAAGGAGATTTTTTTTCCCATCCGGAAACTGCAGCATTTATCGCAGGTGTAGATCATGAATTAATAAGACGATTCAAAATCATATTACAAGTTCTGGCATGCAGCAGAAAGATCAATGCAAAAAAATTTGGAGAGTACGCCAATAAAACATCTATACTTTATATTGAAAAATACTCTTGGAGATATATGCCATCCACAGTTCATAAAATTTTATATCATGGGGAACAGCTAATTCAAAACAATATGCTACCAATAGGAGATCTATCTGAAGAAGCGCAAGAAAAAAGGAACAAGGACTACAGATTCTTTCGCAAGCGCAACACAAGAAAAATGTCCAGATGTTGCACAAATGAAGAACTGATCACTATTTTGTTGTGCACTTTAGATCCATATATGTCCAACAACGAAAATAATGGAAAACTACCTCTGTTGAATTAGGCAAAGAAGATAAACAACTTCTAGAAGATGAAAATCAAGGCTATTTAGAAGAAATTTTTACTAAAATTGCTTGATTTAAAGTACTTTTTCATTACACTAACAATAAGTTACACCTTTTTTTATATAGTTAAAAAATTTTATTGATATAAAAATTTATATATTTTGTAAATTTACAATAAAAATTGTTATATTTCATAAATTTACCATAAAAATTGATATAGAAATATTTAAAAAGACAATAAAAAAATTTAACTAAAGCAAAAACATACGAGTTTTTCATTGAAACTTCTCTATCTTGAACCAATATAAGGTAACTTTTACGTTCGCTGCTTAATAAATTATATTTTTACTCGGGATCTTTCAAAAAAAAAAAAACAACCTTTGGCCCTTGTGCACATTAGGACTAAAAAGTTTACGGGGGCCAAAGTTTGGCATTTTCTGAATAAATTAACTTAAAAAATTGTTAAAAAGTATTAGTTGTAAAATTAACTGAAAAAATAAGACATTATATTAAAAAAAACCTTATTTTTTTACCTTTTAATACTTCACTTTTGTACTAAAATTCAACTACAATTGAAAATGTAGCTTAAACCCTCCGTAATTTTTTTATTTTCGGTCGACAATTACCTTTTATAGCAAAACTTAAAGGCTAAAGTCTCACCTACCAAACAAAAAAAACCGCATATCAAAATTCCAATCCAGTAAAAAGTTATAGATTTTTGACCACCTTCTCGTCAAATAGTCCACTGTGCGCCGCTACTTCGTCGGCAAACCTCCATCCGATGGTCCAAATTTTAGATGACGCTGAAGCATAATTGAGGTTCTATGCTGTTAATGTGCCGAATTTTTTCATCCTTTAACTCGTGAATTATTGCTGGCTTTCAAATAACCCTGAAGAAAGAAGTCCAACGGTGTCAAATCACAGGATCTTGGCGGCCAATTGATATCGCCACCACGTGAGATAACACGGCCATTGAATGTGTCGCGCAAAAGAGCCATTGTTTCGTTAGCTGTTGGCAAGTGGCACCGCCCTGTTGAAACCACATATCGTGCACATCCATATCTACTAATTCGGGCCATAAAAAGTTCGTTATCATCTCACGATAGCGAAAACCATTCACAGTAACTGCCTGACTGGCCTCATTTTGGAAAAAATACGGCCCGATGATGCCGCCAACCCATAAACTGCACCAAACAGTCACTCTTTGTGGGTGCATTGGTTTTTCGATAATCACTCTTGGTTTATCAATCGCCCAAATGCGGTCATTCTGCTTATTGACGAATCCACTTATGTGAAAATCAGACAATGCATTCTGGAAGCGCCTTGGGTTCAAAGTTCAAATATGCATTTATATGTAAAAATTATTAAAAAAAATCATTTTTCACAACAATTGTAATCTATAATATTAATAGGCTAGGCGTTTTTTTGTTAACGACGTAAGTTTCACAGTTTTACCCCGATTTTGAAAAAAAAAATCATTTGAAAGGTATTTCTTTTTAGCTGTTACCCAGATTTACAGTTTTTCATCATCTGGAATATTTTTTGGAGTTGTGATAGCTTAAAGTTGCTACTAACACATACATAAAATTATACAATACTATGTGTGTGTTTATTAAATTTTTTGATGTGTTGAGTTTGTTTTCTTCACTTAAAAGGAGTTGAATTGTCAAGCATACCGGTCGTTATTAAATGAAAAAATAAAAATAAAATTTCCTAGAATTTCCACTTGAATTTCGAGTGCTGGAATCTGCTAGTATTAATAATTGCGTTTCAATTAAATTAATTAATGAGCCATAATATACAGTAAATTGTCGTTCTAATAAAACAACAAAATCTATCATCGGTTCAAAAACATCCAAGTTATATCAAGTTTCCCAGGCAATAAATGCGCCGCAGACCACTTGATTAAGAAAATCGAGCTCACATTTTTCAAAACATTGGAATAATTTACAAAAACAACATTTTTGCATTCTCCAGATCCCAAAATGATTTTATGTAAAGTATTTTGTATCTCGTCTATTGTTATGCGTATTTTTACACGCTATTTCAAAATCTCCAGTTTTACTTTTTTAAAAACTTTGTTCAAGAAATTTACTCAAGTCAATGATTGGACTTTAAGGTCTTATTGAAAAAATACATGTGCGTTTTTATTTCAGCGGATTTGAAGAAAAAGGTAATTTTTCATACTTTTCCAACTTTTAGGGCTACATCTTATTGGTGTTTTCATATCTTTTGCCTAGATATAATACTGCTTGGTATAAATTCTCAATCGTGTAAATTAAGGTTAAATTGAAACACTATAAACTGTCCCTCTTTAAGGTGAAATGTAAAATTTAAGGGGATTTACATTTTTTTTAAACAAAATATCGAAATGATATTTGTGGAAGGATTTCGATAAAACTTGTTGATAATATTTTAATAATTCTAAAAAAATAATATCCTGGTCTTATTTTCTGAAATTTACCCGTGGGGGTACTCAAAATGTGTCCTAGTTTTAATTTTTTTCTCAGAATTAATTATTATATTCATATAAAGGTATATCGAGGTTTTATATTCAAAAACTGCTATTTACATTTGACAGTAATATTAACTTTTTTATTTCAAACTGTTCTCTGATATAACTGTCAAATATAATATTAATTTTGATATCATACATGATAAGTACGCCTATTTTTTAATAATTGTAGCAAACCGATCGACAAATACTTTCAGATCTTATTAATAAATTGGTTTTACACGCTCTCTTTAAAATAATTATTGATGCAGATAGCACTTTTTAAATAAAAACCCTCGATAAATATATACCCTCGATAAATTTGTACTGTGGTAAATACAAAAATTATTTAATCCACATATGTTCATAAAATAACGAATAAATTTGAGGAATTTTGTGAATACATTAAATATGTTTTATTAAAAAAAAAAAAAAAATCCTGATGAAGAAAATATTTATAGATTTTCATAAAGAGTCAATTTGACATCAAGATTACCGTGTCGTTAATTTCAGAAAATAAGTCCAGAATTTAGAAGTGCTAAAATATTATCAACAAGTTTTATCGAAATTCTTCCACATATATATATTATTTCGATATTTAAAAAAAAAAATGTAAATATCCTTAAATTTGAATTTTGACCTTAAAGGGGGACAATTTATAGTATTTCAATTGAACCTTAATTTCCAGGATTGAGAACTTATATCAGGTAGTATAATATTTCGGCAAAAGATATTTGAAATATAAAAACACGAAAAAGATGTACCCTAAAAGTTGAAAAAGTATGAAAAATCACATTTTTCTTCAAATCCGCTGAAATAAAAACGCTGCCTTCGCCAAATTAAGAACAGGATACCTACAATATTTGGCACTTTTAATCACGCATGCTTTGTTTATAAGACCATATAGCTCAATCGTTGTGAATTTAACTTAACCTCGTGGACTGTATATTCTAATAAAATACCGGTTGCAATTTTTGTAATCAATTATTTATTTAGAAAGCAAAAATATGACTGCCTCGTTGAATTAAATAAATACAGTATTTATAGTTGTTCACAAAATTGAAGTTATGTGCAGTTATGATTATGACTCTCAATCGTCTGTTACATTAACAACAAATGTAATGAAACAAAGAAAGAAGTATGAAAGCAAATTGTAGAAATAAAACTGGTTTTTGAGAATAATTAAATTTAGATAATACATAACGGATAGTACCAATTAAGGGTATTCACATTATTATTCACGTTGATTTCGGTAAATTTCTTGAACAAAACTTTTGAAAAATAAAATTGGAGATTTTGAAATACGTACCGTTTTGACTTTAATTTGGAACGGCATAACATAAGACAATATGCAAAATACTTTACATATAATTATTTAAGGATCAGGAAAATGCAAAAATGTTGTTGTTGTAAATTATTTCAATGTTTTTAACAATGTGAGCTCGATTTTCTTTATCAAGTGGTCTGCGGCGCATTTATTATCTGGGGAACTTGATATAACTTGGCTGTTTTTCAACCGATAACAGATAATGTTGTTTTATTAGAAAGATAATTTACTCCGGATTATGGTTTATTAATTAATTAAATTGGACGCAATTATTAATATAAAAATTTTTGTGAAAAATTATTTTTTTTTTTGATAATTTTTACATATAAGTTCATATTTGAGCTTTGAGCTCACTGCGCGTCCAGAAAGCATTGTCCGATTTGGCTCAAATTTTGCGCACCATAGTTTTAGACGCAGTGTCACAATAATCCGACCAGCACATCTCAAAATGCGACCAAACGTTTTTTTTTCATACAACCGCTGTCACCCTAATATTCACTGCTGTGCAAAATAATAGACGCTGTTATAAAGAGAAAATATTTGTTCGATATATTTCTCTTAAACCATATATCTCTTAAGATCTTTTGATGCCGTTATTTTGGCTATTGTGTTCACTAATATTTGTTGTTGTTTTAAGAATTTTTCAATTTGCCTTTTAATTGGTTTCGTAAATAATAAATTAAAAGGTTTAATTCGAATTGTGCAATATAGTTAACTTATTTAGAATAACTTCAGTGGCCAAAAAACTACTCCAAATTTCTTTCTTTTTTTTAAATATTTAAATAAAAAAATTAAAGTGTACTTCAAGTAGGCTTTTTCAACAAATTTTGTATGAAAAACATACAATAAAGTCTACTTGAAGTACACTCTAACTTTTCTGCATACGGCCCTAGGTAACTGAAATATTATTTCTTCAAAAATATGAAATAATTTTAGTGTTTTTCCTTCAAACGATGGGTCGTAATATACATTGTACTAATAAGGAACGCTGAATTGTAAAAAATTTACATGACCAAGGAAAAACGCTTGATTTTATCGCTAAAGCCCTTGGAAGATCAGTTAAATTCGTTAGAATTGTTTTTAAATCGAAACCATCGAAAGAAATTCGTGGTAGACCGCGCAAAACGACATCAACAACAGATGTACGTATCACAATTTTGGTCCAACAGCAGCCGTTTTTATCATTGAAAGCTGTTTCTGCAGAAATCAACAATGTTATTAGTTCTTCAATAGATCGAAGAAGACTATTAGAAAAGAACTTTCTTCTGACAGTCGAAGAAATGTCCGACGACCAAAAGGTGAGGAGATTGATGATCGAATATATCGAATCACAGACATTATGAACAAGGAAATTTATCGAGATATTTTACAATAGGTATTGCTGCCTTATGCGGAAAACCATATGCCACCAGAATGGACTTTCGAACAGGACAACGATCCTAAACATTCATCAAAATTAGTGAAATCTTGTTTGAGTGAACATGAAATATCAGTACTAGAATGGCCTTCTCAGTCCCCCGATATCAGTCCCATTTAGAATTTGTGGATGGAACTATAGAAAAGCATGGATGGAAAGACATTTCACAATAAAAACCAACTTTGGGAGGAAATTAAGAGTAGTTGGGTGGATATGTCAAAAATATCAAAAGAGTTCGAGCCGTTTAAAAAATTAAGGTAGACTCTCAGGATATTAAAACAATCTCTTTATAATAGTGTTTAAGAAATTAAATATGATTATTATTTTTAAATTGGCAATTTTGAAAAACAAACTTTTTTTGACATAAATAAGTCTATTATTTTGAGTCAATAGAATTTGAATTTTTATATATTTTTTTTAACAAGGTCATTGAAATAAAATAAATTATTTTCTAATGTCGCATTTTTACTCTAGGGTTGGAATATATAATAAAAAAATTAAATTATTTCATCTAAGATAAAATTTTAAAAATAAAAATAAGTCTATTTTTTTGCACATCAGTGTATTTATATAAAAATGAAAATTTGTTTGTGGGTTTGTGGGTTTATGGTTTTGACATTAATAGGTGGCTACACTATAGGACCGATCTTTTTGAAATTTTCACAGTGTGTAAGTTTGTATCGGGAAAGTAAAATAGGCTATCTTTTTTAATATATGAAGAGGGCGTGGCACCTCCCATATATAAACAATTTTTAACATCATATATCTGCAGCTCTATGACAGCAAGAGTACTGAAACTTTCTAGGAGTACATTTGTTAAAAATGTGAGAAGCCGGTCTAAAAATGGGCACGATCAAACAATTCGGCATGGCACCTTCCATACATGGTAAATACTTATCATCATATATCTAGAGTACTATGATAGCCAGAGTCTTGAAACTTTGAGCAAGTCAATTGGTTGTTAATAATATAAACAGTCGTACCAAAAATGGGAGGAATTGGGTTAGTGGGCGTGGCACCTCCCATACAAAAAAATTATAGTGTACCCTGTCGTGCTTCGTTACGCTTTATGGTCGATATTAATTTGTTTCTAATAAATGTTTCCTATGTTAATTCCACGAAGTATAATACCAATAGGAAATAAAGCTTTTTTAGAATTTATTTTTTTTTAAATTTTTATTTCAATGTTTAAAGAAATACATTGTATTGATAAAATAAATGATTGATGTTTTTGCCTTTTCGATGGCGATCATGGACCTCAGCGTTCCATTCCTCCTTCTGTTATAGATCGCATCCCTATACATTCGTTATTTTTTAATTAACAGCAAAAATATTCACTAGAAATAAGTAATATGGCAAAACAGCGTTTGCCGGGTTTTTATAAGCACAACGAGTTAAAACATTCATTAGCACATAAAGTTTACATATATAAATAATATTTTTTCATGGAAAAAAAATCTGTCAATGTAGGATCAAGTACGTGTAGTTAACTTAAGTAATGTTTTAATTATATAAGTTAACGACCAAAACATTTAAATTAAATTCTTTCACACAAGCCACAACTTAATTCCTGGAATTCAGGAAATATATTCTAAGTCTTTTAGTTTTGGCAAAACATTTTCTCACACTGCAATAGTGCTGGTATTGATTATTCAAATTTATTTCCTCTTTATATCTGTTTCTTTGCTTTGTATTAAGTAGAACTTTTGTATATTGTAACTTTAAGAAAAACATATAGAAACCATAACAATCAATAAAATATATTCACTACATAAGTAAATCTTTAGGTAATAGCATTTTTTAATGGAACGCGAAATTTTTACTGAGATTAAAAGCAATTAAACACATAATTTTACAAAGTGTTTAATAATATCATAAATTATTAGAAAGATCTAAATCAAAGCATGAAGATTTTTATATATTAATAAGTCTTTGGTTTGTATAAGACCAGATACTGTTAGAACGTGAAGTCTGTTTCTTTTTTTTTTATTAGATTTTGATAGGAAAGAATTCGTTCTACATTCGCAAATGAGTGTGGTATGGACAAAATTCTGTCAGCTATTCTTGAAATGTCAGGAAACATGTATTCATTTAATTCTTTTTTAATTTTTGCCGCAGTTGACCAGAAACCCTTATACTAACTAAAGGTTTTAGTTCTCCCATATCAGATAATTCTTTATATTGGGTATTTTCATAATTTGATATCTAATTTGGAAACATTTTAATTCAAAGTGGCACAATGCTGTTGGTTTTCCTCAGAAGTTCGCAAAATTTAATATACATTTTTTTGAATTTTCTTTAAACTGTTTTGCGACAGTGGGTTCAATTTGATTTGTGCTTATATATAAATAAACTTCTGTACCACAAAAGATGTCATCCAATGGAATGCGGTTATTATTAAGTTTTAATTCTTAAAGACTACACTTGTCAAGAACATCTTTGGTAATGAAATTTTACGTTTAATTTGCCGAAATAATAATTTTATTCTAGGCAAAAATATATGCAAACGTGCACCCTCCGACTGCATATGTAAGTTGAAGGAACAAAAAGATAATTTTAAACAAGAAGGAAAACTATAGTCGGTAGAGAACGACTATACGATACCCTATACTATGCGTTAAGATATAGTAAATAAACATAAAACAAGTTTGAGTGGCAAGTTTTTTTGCCTTCGGATGTGAAAAGTTCATACCGGACGCTATGTTTATATGGGGACTAGGTCGAACAACGTACCGATCCTGACCATATTTGGTAAGGTCACTTATTTTTTGCAAAAACATATACAAACCAAATTTGAGAAAAATCGGTGCAATATTTTTGTTTTTTGATAGATTTAAATGAAGATCGGGATTAACTTCATACGGGGGCTATGATTAAGAATTGCCCTATAAGGTTTATTTTCGGACTACTGATTAATGGTAGTAATAAACATAGACAAACCCAATTTGATCGAGATCTATATGATAATATGAATATTATGGCAATTTAAATCGATCTCATAGGAGTCATTTGTATGGGGACTACGTCTCAACATGAACCGATATTCACCAATTTCAGTTTCAAAGTTAATCAAAATATATTTTTATTTGCGACCTGTAATTTGATTACAAGTTTTACAAGGACGCACAGACAGATGGACGGAAATCGCTAAATCGACTCAGAAAGTGATTCTAAGTCCATCGGTATAATAAAAGATGGGTCTAGGTCAAATATGTTTGGTAGTTAGAAATTTCAATACAAAGTCATTATTACCTGACCACGTAGTGATATAGGACATACAAATGTAAATTTCAAAATATTCAAGAATTTCATTTTATTTTAAAAGTTAAAAAAACAACATGAAATCAAACAAATGAATAATTTAACTTAAATTAATATAAATTTTGACTATATTTTATTACACGCTCCACACCACTGCGTAGAGGATATAAAAGTGTTTGCCAGTCCATTTGTAACAGTTTGAAAAATGAATTTGTGACCCCACGAATTATATATGTAGTTATATGAATAATAATAGGGAAAGTAATATGCAAGACATACATTTGATGCAAAATCATATAAAATGAAACTATTGCGGCAAGTTTACAGTTCTTTGAGAATTTACCGAAATTATAAAGTATTTATTATTTTATATAGAAAATATATATTTTTCATGTGATAAAAAATAAGAACACTTCTAGTTTTCGAACAAGATAAAAATAAAAAGAAACTACAAAACAAGGTGCATATGCGCTAGTTTCTATTTCAGCACGTTTATAGTTTGTCCAACACTTTGTTGAGTTTCCTTTAATGTTCATGCAGCTTAGTATCGTTTAGGCATTGAGATAGCGAAGATTTAACTGATTGATACCGGTACTGTATTTCACGATGCCATAATAATTTGCAAAAGCTCATCACTGTTGGTTGCATACTTTCCACTCTACAGTAGTAAGGTTAATGCCTTTGCCGTGTTTTGAATCATTTCCTTGTTGGAACACCCATTTAAGCGTCATATTATTTTCAACGTACGATTGCATATTATTTTCAAGAATTTCAACATAATTTGTTGTCTTAATAGTGCCCTCTATAAGATGCAGTGGTCCAACGTTTTTGCATGAAAATGCTTCCAATATCATGTTGTTTAATTGTAAACATGGGGGGGTTGTAAGTTGTGTTAAAATTACAAAATTGTAACAAAAATTAATTTTGGTTTCGTTAGACCAAAGAATATTATGCTATTTTTCTTTAGGCCAATTGATACGTTTTTCAAAAAATTTAATCTTTGTTGTATGTTATTCTTAGACAACATGGGTATTTTTCTAGGACTTAGAGCTTTAAAGCTTTCAGAAATGAGTTGCACATAGTTGTAGGAACCATAAAATTTAACTATTAATACGATTGATTATTTCTGGTGTTTAAATAATTTCGATATAAACTCGTTTCGTCAATAAAATTTAATGACCATAGGAAAAGTTAAATTGTACCACTTTACTTCGATGCTCGGTAGTAAAATTTTGCATGGTCAAACTTAAAAAGAAAAACTAAATAATAATAATAAACAAAAAACTTATTCAATTTTTACACGCAGGTGTGACTTTTGGCCCAACTTGTATAAAGGGAGTTAATATAAAACAATTTTTTTGGACTACTGGTTAATGGATACAATAAACACATACAAACCCAATTTGACTGAGATCTATGTGATAGTTTGGATCTTATGTCAATTTATGTTGATATCATAGAGGTCATTTGCATGGGGAGTAGGTCTGAACATATACCGATTTTCACCAGTTTCAACGGCGTTCATCCTATGACCGATAAAAGCTTATATACCAAATTTCATAAAAATATATGCATATTTGCGACCTACAGTTTTATTAAAATGTTTACATGGGCACACAGACGGACGGACGGACATCGCTAAATCGACTCAGAAAGTGATTCTGAGTCGATCGGCATATTAAAAGAAGGGTCTAGGTCAAATATTTTTGGTAATTGCAAACAGCAGCACAAAGTCATTATACCCAAACCACATAGTGGTATAGGGTATAAATAGTGAAAAATGTTTATACGTAACAGATTATGTTCCTACAGAAATGTATCAGCGATGCATACACACACATTTTTGTTTGCTTGTTGTTTCTGTTTCTGTTTTTTATAACCTCTATCACTTTGTGGTTTAGGTATAATACCTTTGTGCTGCTGTTTGTAACTACCAAAAATATTTGAACTAGACCTATCTTTTATTATACCGATCGACTCAGTCTCTGAGCCGATTTAGCGATGTCCGTCCATCTGTCCGTCTGTGTGTCCATGTAAACTTTGTAATCAAACTACAAGTCGCAAATATGAAATTTGGTATATAAGCTTTTATCGTCCATAGGATGAACACTATTGAAACTGGTGCAAATCGGTTCATGTTCAGACTTAGTCCTCATACATATGACCCCTATGAAATCGACATAAATTGCCATAAGATCCAAATAGTCATGTAGATCTTAGTAATATTGGGTTTGTATGTGTTTATTGTATCCATTAATCAGTAGTACAAAAATAATCCCTATTGGATAATTCTTAGTCATAGGCCCCAAATAGAGCTGCTTTCCGATCTTCATGTAAATCTATCAGAAAACATATATATTGCGCAGAATTTTCTCAAAGTTGGTTTGTATATATTGTTTCAAAATATAAGTGAGTTTACCAAATATGGTCAGGATCGGTCCATTTTTGCATCTTGTTCCCACACAAATATATCATCCGATATGAACTTTTTCGTATCTGCAGCCAAAGAAATAATAACAACGCCACTCAAATTTTATGCTTATCTTCTAAATCCAATTAGTTGAACCGAAGAGATAGGGTTTCTAAACCATGGTATAGGGTATCGTATGGTCGGTCTAGGCAGACTATAATTTTCTTACTTGTTTTATATTTTTATATGGTTTCAAAGAAAGCACTTCAAGATCTTTAAACTTTTCAGTATGGATTCAACAAATATACCATCTAAATTTTATAATTTAGATCATAAATGTAGTCACGAAGAAAATAGATCAAAAGTATGTGCTTCGTGCAGACAGAAAATTGTATTTGTAGTAATTCACTACGGAAACAGTTTTACCTAATCTCACCTAATAATACTTTGAAACTGTATATTTATTTCAGATATACCAATTTTTTGTGATAATATTAAAAAAAAATTTAAAAATGTTTCTAAAACATTTTTCTAAAAAAAATTATCAGGAATAAGTTTCCATTTAAAAAAAGTTTTGATTTTAAAACAAAAAGCCAACAAAATATACCCGTAATTCGTAGTTTATTACTTGTTACCATTTTGATCCTAATTAGCGAAAATTATTAACTTTGAGAGAGTATAACAAAAAAAAAAAAAAAAAGTAAATAAAATAATAATAACATTTTTTTGACAGCTTTTGATGGTGAATTTTATCTGTTTTACCCCGGTACCAAAATTTATTAAAACATATTAGCTTCAACTTTTGAATTAGTCTTCACTTTTGACACATTTCAACCCAATGTGCGACATATGCAATTTATGGAAAGTTTTTAATTTATAGCAGGTTCAATTGCTTTGCGTAATTTAGTTTATCAAGTCTTTATTTTGCTTAATTTTTATTAAAAATCTATTTATAAAATATAAGCTTTGACGAAAGCTGCAAATATTCTCTGTGTACCTATTAAAAAACAATGTAAGAATTTCAAAAGGCAATGCGACATAGAGATGCTTTGTTCAAAAGCTTTCTTAAGACTGAATGGAATTGTTGTTTACTTTTACTCTTTGGTGAGTATTTTTGTTTTCATTCAGCTGAATACATATAAGAAACCGATTAGTGTTCGGCTCCCTGGTGTCGATATGGCCGGCACTGGTTTACATTTATGCCGACTGACTGCATTCAATACTTACTTTCAATTAAAAAAAAAGAAAATACCTTAAACTTTTGGATTTCTCATATTAATTTTAAAATTTAATCATTTAATCATTGAAAGAAATGTAGCCATTATAATGTAAAACCTAGCCTTCTCTGTTTCTTACTGTTGACAAACTAGGTTATAAAACGGCTCATGTTTAGAACTCGGCTCGGCTGAATTTAATACTCTTTTTTATACCCTATACCACTATGTGGTTTGGGTATAATGACTTTGTGCTGCTGTTTGTAACACCCAAAAATATTTGACCTAGACCCATCTTTAATTATACCGATCGAATCAGAATCACTTTCTGAGTTGATTTAACAATGTCCGTCCGTCCGTCCGTCCGTCCGTCTGTGTGTCCATGTAAAGCTTGTAATCAAACTGCAGGTCGCAAATATGAATATATTTTGATGAAATTTGGTATATAAGCTTTTATCGGCCATGGGATGAACGCTATTGAAATTGGTGAGAATCGGTCCATGTTCAGACCTAGCCCCCATACAAATTACCCATATGAAATCGACATAAATTTCCATAAGATCCAAATTGTCATATAGATCTTACGCAAATTGGGTTTGTATGCGTTCATTACATCCACTAATGAGTAGTCCAAAAATGATCCCTTTGACCCCATATAGAGCTGCTTCCCGATCTTCAGTTAAATCTATTAAAAAACAAAAATATTGCACTGATTCTTCTCAAATTTTGTTTGTACATATTTTTGCAAAATACAAGAGACTTTACCAAACAGGATCAGGATCGGTCCATTTTTGGACCTAGCCCCTATATAGATATAGCATCCGATTTGAACTTTTTTATATCTGCAGCCAAAAAAATTAATAAAAATCCCACTCAAATTTGGTTTTTGCTTATTTTCTATGTCCAGTTAGTTGGGCCTAAGAGATAGGGTTTCTAAACGCATGGTATAGGGTATCGTATAGTCGGTCTAGACCGACTATAATTTTCTTACTTGTTGTTTTTATAAAAGTAGAAACTTTTAAATATTACACTAAAATTTTTTATTTATAAAATTTAAATATAACACAGTACAGCATATTTCAGCTCATTGATTTGGAACTCAATTCTGGGAATTGCAACTGAAAGTGGCCCGAAAAATAGGAACTTCTGCATCATTGGTTTTATCAAGTTGGCTGCCATTATGATTGAATGGCCATACTAATTTTTTTGTTCAATATGGATTTTTGTCACTTTTTATACCCTATACCACTATGTGGTTTGCGTATAATGACTTTGTGCTGCTGTTTGTAACAACCAAAAATATTTGACCTAGACCCATCTTTAATTATACCGATCGAATCAGAATCACTTTCTGAGTTGATTTAACAATGTCCGTCCGTCCGTCCGTCTGTGTGTCCATGTAAAGCTTGTAATCAAACTGCAGGTCGCAAATATGAATATATTTTTATGAAATTTGGTATATAAGCTTTTATCGGCCATGGGATGAACGTTATTGAAATTGGTGAGAATCGGTCCATGTTCAGACCTAGCCCCCATACAAATTACCCATATGAAATCGACATAAATTGCCATAAGATCCAAATTGTCATATAGATCTTACTCAAATTGGGTTTGTATGCGTTCATTACATCCATTAATGAGTAGTCCAAAAATGATCCCTTTGACCCCATACAGAGCTGCTTCCCGATCTTCACTTAAATCTATTAAAAAACAAAAATATTGCACTGATTCTTCTCAAATTTTGTTTGTATATATTTTTGCAAAATACAAGAGACTTTACCAAACATGATCAGGATCGGTCCATTTTTGGACCTAGTCCCTATATAGATATAGCATCCGATATGAACTTTTTCATATCTGCAGCCAAAAAAATTAATAAAAATGCCACTCAAATTCGGTTTTTGCTTATTTTCTATGTCCAGTTAGTTGGGCCTATGAGATAGGGTTTCTAAACGCATGGTATAGGGTATCATATAGTCGGTCTAGACCGACTATAATTTTCTTACTTGTTGTATATGTATTTTAACACGGTTATGAGTCGGCAACCGTACGGAATATCTATTTTGTGTCTGAAACAAAGTTGTAGATATTGAATAGGAGAATAGAAAAGAAAAGCGGGCTTTAAAAATCGCAAAAATGCCCATTTTCCCCCCATTTTGTTCCCCAATTTTCACCTTTTTTGCTAAATAACTGGATTACAAATCCACAAATATGCTTTTTTTTTATAAACTTTATTTTGCATGAAAATAAAAATTTCGATTCATAGTACAGCTATTCTTATACAGAAAATGTGAAATTTTTATTTGATATCTATGCATGGAAACAAAATTTTAGAACATTTTCAATTATTGTCAATATCCATCCTCGTTGAAATTGACGCTTGTGGTTTTGAGAATCTTGTTTTCTTCGTAGGTTGTTCATATTCATGGTCTGAGTCTGCATCGTCATCCGAGTTAGACATAATATTCAAGGGCATGTTTTCTTCCGTGTGTCCACCAATTTCAGTGTCATCTTCATCTTCGGTGCTTTCATTTTCAAATTGCATAATTTTAGAACTCCACCAACATACCTCCGCGACATTTGCATTTTAATCGCTTTTTCATTAGCATGGTCACCTGGTGGAACCACTCTCCTTGTTCGTCCGATTCCTGAGGTAATTTTGCCAAAAAGGTATCGAAGTGGAAATGCATGAAAGGTAATTTTAACGTCATGGATGCATTGATTTTTTTTAAAAATAATACAGCAACTTTTCCACTCGTGTCTGTATATCATCTCGCTGTACACGGTGAAAAAATGGGAGGAAAATGGGCATTTTTGGGATTTTTAAGGAACTAGATGCACTTTTTTCGGGTAGGCTTGTTCCGCTTTTTTTCTCCTATTCAATGTCTACAACTTTGTGTCAGACACAAAAGAGATATTTTTGCGATTTTTGAGGAACTGGATGCGCTTTTTCTGGCAGTTTTGTTCCGCTTATTTTTCTCCTATTCAATATCTACAACTTTGTTTCAGACACAAAAGAGATATTCCATACGGTTACCGAGTTATAACCGTGTTAAAATATACAAAAAATAATAAAAATTCACCTTGAGCAACTTGACAAAACGAATGATGCAGAAGTTCTTATTTTTAAGTTCTTTTCAGAATTGAGTCACAAAATCATGTGTTGTACTGTGTAATTAAAACAAGTAATAATAAAAACTGGAAATTAATTGAGGCCCTTTTTTCTAATTTGAATGCAATTCGTAAAAATAAGAATGAAAATAAAAAAAAAATATTTGATTGATCGGATTACTTATTTGACGACAATCATCAATTCTTAGTTGTTCCATCAAAAGTTCTTTTTCATTTCTTTCTTTTCATTTAATCGAATATTTCTAAAAAAAATTGCAACTTTAATAAAATTCCTAAAGCGAATTAAATTATTAATCTAATCACTAATACGCACATAAAACTGATTCATTGTGGCTACCGAATTTATTGCTAACCAAATTTCTTGTTAATTATGAATAAAATTCGTTTGTCGTAACAGTAACTATTTTATAACAATAGAAAGTTTGCAGCTTCACTTAATTTTTTGTTGATACAATTGTTAAGCTTTTAAACAATTCTGTTGATGAATTTATTAACTGTGTGTAGGTATGGTGTGAGTAGCACGTAATAAGTACCCAGTTGTTCAATTCATTTTAATTATTTTCGTTATTCTTCTTGTTTTTTGCTGTGGAATTAGTTTAACATTTATATCTACTTCTCTTCATAATTCCATATGGTGACTACTGAAATTGAGTTATAAAAAACTTCTTCGGAATCCATAACCTTTCAATTACCACACAAGTGGAGCTAAGCCATATACTAACAATGATTAGAAACATGTCTGTCTACGAACTAGTAGATTTGAAATTGTTTTAAATGGCACAGCACATTCCAACAAATTACAAATACTAGCAGCATGCTCATGCACCAACACAATTTACAAACATTTACATAGCAAAACCAACAGTTCGACAAATTAAAGGGAAATAATTATCTAATGATGTGGCAACAAACTACATTCATATGCAGGCCGAATCCTCCGTCTAACTTTATCGAAATGAAATTTCTTGGAATTAAATGGCACTGCTATTCCGTGCTTACGAGCATTAAAGAGATGGTATCTGAATGTAAAAATACATTGAATTGAAATTATAACAATTATTATATTCAAATCATTGTGTATGTTTCATAAACTTTTCTTTATTCAGATTTGTTTGAGTAAATGTATGCGAATATTAAAATGATTGCATAAAGTTCTTAGAAAATAATTTTACAAATGTATAAATATTGTTTACTTAATAGAATCTATTGAAATTGAATCCATTAGAATGCACTTGACAAGCAATTCAAATGTTTAATGAAAATGCTGACAAACTAAGATTTATGCTTGGTAAAATTTAGTAGTAATGCTATCAAATCAACTGATTGTTATGAGTGATAAGAAAATCAGTAGAACCGAGTAAGAAAATAGGATATATTTTATAACTGTAATGTAGAGACTTATGGGTCGTTTTTTGATTCTAGTTCCATTTATGGAGGACTTTTTTCTAAGGCCTTCACTGAACAAGCACAACCATTAAAATAATAAAGTTTTTGATATATTTTCTGATCTTGGTTTATTTCCATGAGTGTAAGAGTTTAAAAGCTTCAACTAATTCCAAAATATTATGCAAATTTTGCTTGCTGTAAATAAGGGCTATTACAGGACCTTAAGTAAACCATTATTATAGTTAAGCTGAAGAAGATGTTTCTGCAAATGAACATAATCTAGCAGTCTATGGATTTTGTGCTACTTCTGAGTAAGCGGCAACAGTCGATGTATTAACATAAGTGTGTGTGTAGTATGAAATATTAATGCACTATTAAGTTAAATAAATTTTATCAGTTAATTTACCTTTGGAAAATTTGGCTTTGCTTTATGCAAAAAAGTGAAATTATTTGAAAATTTAAAGCCATTGCTAAAATTGTGTTTTCAAATATATTTTGAGTAATATGCACTTTAAGTTTTTGGCAAAAACCTATTCAAAGTAATTTAATTATTTATACCCTCCAGAGCAGTGTGCAGAGATTGTATATTAATTTTCCATTTAGTCGGCAATAAATAGTCATAGCCGTATGTTCTAATGTTATTCATACTCATTAAAGAAAAATTGTAATACAAAATTGAAATTAAAATAAAGAAAAAATTAACTAACTAACTAATTAGAAAAAATATCTGGACCCCAAAAAATAAATATCATCTTGATCTTCATAACAGTATGTCAGCTGGGTTACTCACACTTAGTGAATATGATTTATTGAAAACTCGACCTATTGTGGACAGGAGAATTTTTTCAACAGACAGACAGACAGACAGAAAAACGGGCATGGCTAAATCAATTTATCCTTTTATAATGATCAAGAAGATATATAGTTTATGGAATATTCTGTTTGCACAGTGGTGTGGAGGGTATAATAATATTTTCTTTAACAAGTATCCCGTTTTCTATAAAAAATTAAATAACAATATATATTTTTCAATGAAAACAAAATCAAATCGGATGTAAGTAGTTTTTCTTTTAAGAACTCTAACTTTTGACTTATAGAACAGGGTCCATATTACATGTTTTTATTTTTTTTGTTATTAATTCATTCTTTATTTACAATCTAACGAAGGATAACTCCAATGAGATACATAACATAGCACAAAATAAATAAGATAATTTTTAGAATATTAAGTGATAATTTATTTTCGGAACGGCAGATCTAAGATATGGCTGCGCTTCGGTCTTTTAATTTTGTTGGTGTCGTCTAATAATGTGATAGCCACAGGATTATCGTTGTTACTTAGTCTTTGCACATATCTCTCGCTTACGGATCTAATTTCCTCTCGAACAGATGATACAGAGAGATCTCTTTTGATAATACTGTTCCTAACATACCATGATGCATCTAGGATTTGCCTCAGTGTTTTGGCTTGGTATCTCTCAAGAATATCAATATTGGAGTTGCTAGCGGTACCCCATAATTGGATTCCATATGTTCAGATTGGTTTAAGAATAACTTTATAAATTCGTAATTTATTATTTGAACATAACTGAGAATTTGGACCTAAGGGCCAGTAAAGTTTCGTTTTGATTTTGTTGTTGTTGTTTGCTTTTAATATGATCTCTCCAGGTAAGTCGTCTATCAAGAATCATTCCCAAATATTTGACATTTTCTCTTTTTGGGATTAAGTTACCATTTATGGTAACATTGGGACATTCACCACGTCTGAGTGCAAATGTTGTAGGTTTGATTTATCAGAATTTACTTTCACGTTCCATTTTTGTAGCCAGTGGTCAAGTTCATTAAGCTCGTTTTGTACAAGTGAAGAAGCTTCAACTGGAGAATCGCTTACGGCAATTCTTGCTGTATCGTCTGCGTATGTTGTGACCAATACGTCATCAAGTGTAGGTAAATGCTGTATAAAGTGTATACAAAATTGGACCCAATACGCTTCCCTGCGGTATACCAGCTTTAATTTCATAAAGTTCTGATCTTTCATCATTGACCTTCACGTAGAAGTATCTACTGGATAAATAGCTTTTAAAAAATTGATAATAGGGTGCAGGTAAGAAGTGTTTTATTTTATAAAGTAACCCTGGATGCCAGACTCTATCAAAGGCTTGCTCAATATCAAGAAAAATCGCAGAGCAGTGTTTTTTTTCTCAAGAGCATTTCTTATAACATTTACAATTCGCTGTATCTGTTCAAGATTACCGTGTTTGTGTCGAAACCCAAACTGACGTTCAGGAATTATATTTCTTTCATTTAAAATTGGTGATAATCTTTTAAAAAACATTTCTTCAAATATCTTAGAAAAAGTTGCGAGCAAACTTATTGGTCTAAATGAAAATGCTAAGTTGTTAGGTTTATTAGGTTTTTGTGTCTTTATGATTCCGCACATTTCCATTGATTTGGAAAGTGGTTAAGTCGTAATATTGAATTATAAACTACAGTTAGAAAAATAATACATTTACGAGTTAAGTGATTGGCAATATTTGCGTCTATAACGTCGTATCCAAGACATTTCTTTTTTTATTTATTTATTTATATTAATTACAATACAAAGTAAATTTGTTTTCAAATTTTGGGTCCAGGGATAAGCCGGCTGACAAAGACCATTTGGTTTGTTTTTGCAGCGACAGACCACAGCCTCTGGTGGGAATGGAACCCACGACCCCCGCAAGAGAGGCGAGCACGCTACCTACTCACCTACCGGGGCACTTCATTTCTTTTTATTTCGCTTTCTTAATTCATTTTTAACTTCATATGGATTAAAATATTATTATAAATATCCATTTGTAACGGACAAGATAAATAGTCCAATATTTCTTCTTGTTGTGTTGAAACAAAATGCCGTAAATATATTTTTTAAATGAAGAGCAAATTCTCTGAAGCTTCTTTATCTGTTTTACAGCACAAACCATCAGATTTTCTAAGAAGAATATTCTTTTTTGCTGGCCTTTTAATATGTTTGGTAGCTTTCCACAGCAAGTGCTCATCATATTTTGAGTTGTTTATTTCTTCAAGAAATTCTGATGTTTTGCATTCTTGTGTTCAAATAGTAAATGCTTGAGATCTTTAACTGCTTTATTAAATGAACGTTTATCATTTACGTTTCTACTTATTTGCCATCTTTCGCGAAGCCTTCTTTTTTCTGCTAAGAACTGACGTATTTCAAAGGATATTCCGAGATTTACCTGTTGCTATGATGTTTCTTGCATTGGAGTTGAAACTTGCGCTGCTTTGTGCATTTCGTTTGTAAAATTTTGAACTGCTTCGTCTAGCTCCGTTTCTGTTTTGAGACTTATTCTAAGATTAACATTGTCATCTGAGTATTGTTGAAATACCGAAATGTTAGTGTTTGATTACAAGTTTTTGCATATGAAAACATTATTAGTTTTCAATTTTATTTCTATAAAAATAAAAAAAAAATCTATTTTCGATCTTTATTATTTTAATGATTGAGTTTGAAATTATTCAAGCTCAAGATTAAATTGTTTTTTTTTTTTCAAATACAGCAAAAAACCTTTTCACATTTGATTCATTGATTTATGTTCTCCATGAGAGGTTATACAACTGTTGCGGGTCAAGTCATTAACCCTCATCAATAACGAAAAGCAGTAAATAGTTTGGTCGGTAAAAAGTTAAATTTATATCGAGGGCTTATATTCAAAAAATGCTATCTGCATCAATAATTATTTTAAAGATCTGAAAGTATTTGTCGATCGATTTGCTACAATATCTATTAAGAAATAGTCGTACTAATCATTATGATACATATAATATTAATAGGCTAGGCGATTCCTTGTGACCGATATTTTGTTCTACCGTTTTATCCCGATTTTGGCGAAACGTATACTATTTAAGAGGTATTTCTTTTTATCTGTTTTAAAGATTTACAGATTTTTGAAATGCGTCCTTTATTTTGAGTAAATTTTGAAAAATTGCATTTGAAGTTGCTACTAACACAGACATAAAATTATGCATATGCTTGTGTGTTTTATTAAATTTGTTAATGTGTTTGTTAATGAGTTTATTATCTTCATTCACAATAATAATAATAAACCATAAAAGTGTTGGCCTGGAAATTGCACTTGAATTTCGAGAGCTGGAATCTGCTAGTCAAAAGTAATATTATACTTGACAGTTATATCAGAGAACAGTTTGAAATCAAAAATTAATATTGCTGTCAAATGTAGATAGCACTTTTTGAATATAAGCCCTCGATACACAATTGCTAAAAACAAGCAAGTGGGAATCCAAGCAAAGAGTTATACTATTTAAACTTCTTCCAATATAACAAACAAAAATATAAAACAACTTTGAGACAAATATGTTTGTATATGAGTACACATTGCATACTACAATACACGTGTTTGGACAGGATCGGACCAATAGGCGTGGAACTTCCTATGAAATATATATATAAAAAGTTATATCTGGAGTACTGTAATAGTGAGAGCCTTGGGACTTTTCGTGAGCCCGTGAGTTATGCATGTGATTAGTCAAACTTAAAATGGGCGAAGAAGTGGGCGTGGCACCGTCCATACAAAGTAAATTATAATATCATATAACTGTTGTACATTAAAAGGGAAAGGCTTAACACTTTGTACGAGTCCATCAGACATTAGTGTGAGTAGTCCGATAAAAAAAATAGGCTGTATAGGATTAGTGGGCATGGCACACCCTATATAAAGTTCTATGAAAGCGACGAATATATTAATTAGTAATGTGAGTAGGCGTGGGAAATATGGGCGGAGTCGCCAAATTTTAAGGTCGCTAATATCAAAAATTAAAAACTCGCAGAACCGAAAATCTCGCGACAAGCAAACATCGCCAAAACTAAAAATCTTCAAAATCAACAATAGGTGAAATCAAAATTGGCTAAAATGAAAAATTAAGAAGTTATATTCTAAATTCAAGGCCTTTAGTGTTCCTGGATTTAATTTGGAAAATCCATGTTCTTCTCATTGGCAGCTGTATGTACACACAGAGAACGGATTTGTTGTGACAACCGTATTTGTTGCCAACCGAATTTTGATAGTCCCATGTACTATCACATTATTCTATTGTGATTACTGAATTATATTTTAAAAACTAACGTATTAAGTACTCAGGCAATTGAATTTTTAAATAAATTCGATTGATGAAATGGAATTTAGATTTTATTTATTGGTTGTAACAACCATTTATCAGGTAGCCTATTTTAATGCACATGCATTTTTAATGCTCTTATTTATTGTCATTAGTTTATTTCTAAATATGAAATTAAAATTAATAAAAAAACAAGATTATATTACATGATAAAAAAGATTTTAGTAACACATACGAATAGGGAATAAATAAGCGATATTACGTGTATTAGTTAATGCATTAATGTTCCCGTTTTCACTTAGGCTCTCATACTACTTTTTGCCGTTTGATAATTGTCTATAGCTGCATGTTGTATCCTCGCATTATATTCTTCTGATATCGAATGTTGTAAGTAAAATAGAACTTGTGCAATATAAAAATATAGTAAAAATAAGGCCGCATTCCATGTTCGGATCCAAGTAAGATGACCGTTTTACTGTAGACAAATACGGTTAGAATGTACGATCCTGTCCCCGTCACCGAAAGGCTTTTTATACCCTATACCACTATGTGGTTTGGGTATAATGACTTTGTGCTGCTGTTTGTAACAACCAAAAATATTTGACCTGGACCCATCTTTAATTATATCGATCGAATCAGAATCACTTTTTGAGTTGATTTAACAATGTCCGTCCGTCCGTCCGTCCGTCCGTCCTTCTGTGTGTCCATGTAAAGCTTGTAATCAAACTGCAGGTCGAAAATATGAATATATTTTGATGAAATTTGGTATGTAAGCTTTCTTCGGCCATGGGATGAACGCTGTTGAAATTGGTGAGAATCGGTCCATGTTCAGACCTAGCCCCCATACAAATTACCCCTATGAAATCGACATAAATTGCCATAAGATCCAAATTGTCATATAGATCTTACTCAAATTGGGTTTGTATGCGTTCATTACATCCATTAATGAGTAGTCCAAAAATGATCCCTTTGGCCCCATATAGAGCTGCTTCCCGATCTTCACTTAAATCTATTAAAAAACAAAAATATTGCACTAATTCTTCTCAAATTTTGTTTGTATATATATATTTGCAAAATACAAAAGACTTTACCAAACATATTCAGGATCGGTCCATTTTTGGACCTAGTACCCATATAGATATAGAATCCGATATGAACTTTTTCATATCTGCAGCCAAAAAAATTAATAAAAATCCAACTCAAATTTGGTTTTTGCTTATTTTCTATGTCCAGTTAGTTGGGCCTAAGAGATAGGGTTTCTAAACGCATGGTATAGGGTATCGTATAGTCGGTCTAGACCGACTATAATTTTCTTACTTGTTTTTCGTCTGTTTTATTTTGCTCGCAAATCGTTTGGAGTGTGTATGAAGGTAAACGCCATTATTCAGTTGAAGTAGTTGCAGAGATAGTTGTATACGTTTCCCATTAACTCTGATCAATTTGCCAATGCTAAACAATATGGCCAGACAGTTTGTTGTTTGATAATGGCTTTTAATTTATTTTCAAGGTTATTTAACATTTTGCTTTGTTGTCCCCCAAATACCAACTTAATGGCCAAAGATAGTTTCATAAAATTGGGTAAAAGCAATTTGTATTTGATGTTTTGATGTTAAAAAATAGCATTTTATCTATGCATTGTCGCAAATTTACCTAAAATAGTAAGATTTCCTATAGAATGAAAAAATTACGACCATTATTGTTGTGTTTTTACTTGCTTTTTTATAAAAACTATTCCTTGACGATCTTACTTCTAATAGAATGCAACAAAATTTGGAAAAGGTCATTTTGAATTTAAACTAACTTTGCATAAAATAATTTTTACAAAAAATAAAAACACAACAAAAAAAAAAAAAAAATAATGACCACTTACCAAATCGATTAATGTTCTTTATTATGCTACAATCCACTCTTATGTACATATGTATGTATGTATGTACATACGATTAAACATAATTTAAAATTAACAAAAATTTTATTTTATATTTTTGTTTAATTTAAATTTTTTTATCTGCTGTCTTATTTTTTCAAAAATGACATATTAATTCGAGAATTCGGTTAGGTTTAACATTTTTTTATATTTGATGATATTAATAACTGAATTTGATTTCCTTTCGGTTGTAAATACCAAATAGTTTAATATTTAGTTTCCCACTTTATTGTAACCGAAAAATTGTTATAAATACAAATTTGTTTCTATCATATTAACATAAAATTTGTAACAATGACTGTAAATTCATTTTTAGTTTAAAATATTTCATTATGATGGGATATTTTATTGTTATCACCAATATTTAGAGTTTATACATATTATACTGGCTTTAGTTCAGTTGCCCCAATTGAATTATTTTAACAACTTGCATAAAAACTTTCATTGGTGAAAGGAACTTATTTTGCTGTTGTATCTATTTTCATTTTATTAGAATTATGGTCAAGAGGTATTTCGTAAAGAAAATCTATTTTATTTTCAAATATATTTGAATTACAATAATATATCTGGATAAATAAATAATTATTTTTAATGGTAACCTATTTCCAAAAAATTCTTTTTCTGTGTGTAGCTTGCTTCGGAGTAGGAACGCCGAAAAATTTGATAATTGCTGCACCGAATGAAAAAGCATAAAATAAATAAAATAAATTATGTTAATTGTACAATACAAACTTCATAGGAAAAATTGATTATGAAATAAAACATGTCTCGGTACGTCGTAGAAAAGCGCTTCAGGGCATACTAGTATATTATAAAAGCTTTAGAAAAATAATTTTAATTTTTTTATAAACCTATAACTAGCTCTTTTTAGTGTCTTTAGTTTAATTCTAATTTAGCGCCTTTTTTCGCTTTTTGGTGTACTGTTTTGCGCTTTTTACTTAAATATATTTTTAATTTTATATACCTTAATAATTTATATATTTATGTTAAATACAAATATTGACGATATAGTTGGGAGTATTAAATAGATACAATTTTCTTAATATTCGAGAATATTCAATAACAATTTTCGAGTTTTATTTTCTAAATGGCAATCAACGGTTTTTTATTACCAACTTTAATTGCTAAATTAATCAATTAAATTTTGTTTTCTTTATAGCTTTCTCTTTATATTTGCGTATAAAGTTTCAATTTTCTTTAGTTAGGAAGCAATCGGTAAGTTGATTCCCATTGCTAGAAATTCGATTTATGGTGTTTTTATACGTTCAATTATCGCCAGAGGGTTAACGGATAAGTTTTTTTTGGAAGTTGACGCCACCTGTAATTATTCAATTTTTCTGCTTCAGTGAGGGAGCTAGGGCAAGTATTTTATTTTCCATTCTCATGAGTTGTTGATATTTATGGATGGTATTACAGTGCCATTCAATACTTCTGCAACTCGCGATAAGATTTTCCATTAGAGTCCATCGTTTCTGCTATTACTTCGAACTTTCATTCTTCATTATTATTCTTCATTAATTTTATTACTAGCAGATTCCACGGCTCGAAATTCGAGTGCAAATTCTAGGAAATTTTATTTTTTCATTTATTAAGGACCCTAAATGTATGCTTCACAATTCAACTCATTTTAAATGAAGAAAACATTAACACAACATTAGCACAAAGACTAACACAAGCACATTAACATATTTAATAAACACACACATAGCATTGTGTAATTTTATGTATGTGTTAGTAGCAAGTTTAAACAATGATAACTCCAAAAAAATACTCCAGACGATGAAAGTCTGTAAATCTGGGTAACAGCTAAAAATAAATACCTTTCAAATAATAAATTTTTTGTCAAAATCGGGGTAAAACTGTGAAATTTACATCGGTCACAAGAAATCGCCTTGTCTATTAATATTAATTTTATCCTTCTTCATTAAATTAAAGAATATTTTTGAACTAACATAACCTTACAACAGTGAAGGATTTAATTTAATGTTTTTGATGAATTTTCATAGAGCGACTAAAGGATCAGAAAATAATATGGTTTAATGCAAATTTATCAGAAACCAATGTGGTGTTATTTATTAATTCAAAATTGGATACTTGTCTTATATTTTTATGGAAAAATTGTATATGGCTAAAAATAAATTTTTCTTTAAAAGCTCTTTAACAATTTTCCATAATTTAGTGTCCACTAAAATAAGTTCTAATTCATCCCTGATTTTTGCATAATAAAAAAAAAAAAAAAACACTTTTAAACACACGTAGTGCATTCGACATGACTGCTTGAAAGATTAATTTCAAACAAATAAAAATTCAAATTAACTTATTATTAAGTCAATTTAACAAAGTGATATAAACTTATGATTTGAACTATAAAAAGTTATTCACCATGATAACCAAACAACTACCGCTGCTTGCTGTTCATTATGAACAAACTATATACCAGTGAGCCAGATATACGAGTAGAGTAAAACAAGCAATGACCCCATAGCTTATTCAAAACACGTAGATCTCACTTAAGCCTACGTGAGTACCACAATCAAAATAAAGTTGCTGTCATAAAATGACAAATGCGTTGCATTTTGAGAGCCAAAATATGCTAAAACTTTTTTAGAAATAAATTTTTTTTATTAAAAAAAAAAAAAAAAAAAAAAAAACTAACTAAACCACAAAGAAAAATTTATACATATTCATAAAAAAAAATCATGTTCTTTAAATGATAAAATTATGAAAAAGCAAGCATTTCCTTTTAATATACATAAATGTGTATATATGAATGTATGTGAATATTTTAGTAGTTTACAAAAAAAAAAAAAAAAAAAGAAAATCATACCTATTTACATTCATAGAGACATGAGGCACGTACATTAAACTGACATTTATTATCTGCTCTCTTTTCTGGTTTTTAGTTTTTTTTAACCTACAGATAATTCTGAACAATTGGCAACAAGTTGCTTTTTATGAAAAACGACCCGCTCTTGGGAGTTATTCTAAAGTCTAATATGGCTACAAATTTCTAGCATCTGGAATTTTTCATGAGATTTTTGGAAATTTTTCTACAAAAATCTAAACTTTTTCATAGTTGTGAGAAAATTTCAATAGAAAAATTAAAGTAGATTGTGAGTAATTTCATAGACTTTTAAGAATTACCTGAATAAAAATTTTCTCAAATGTTAAAAAGAGATTTTTGTATAGAAGTTGTTTAATAGAAAGAAAAAAAAAAATAAAAGTAAGAGAGTGCAAAAAATTTTGTATACACTTTTTTTTCTCAGATTGTGAGAAATTTTATATAGAAAAATTAAGAGTTTATTACACAAAAATTTTTACGAATTGTATCAAATTTTGCAACGGAACATTTTGGATAGAAAAATGTTCTCAGCTTTTCAAAAATCATTTATAGAAAAATTTTCTTTGACTTTAAGAAACCTTCTGTAAAAAAATTTCCACAAATTGTGTGATATTTTGTAAAGAAATATTTTCACAGATTGGGGAACTGTTGTACAGAAAATTTTTAAATATTTTATATAAAATATTTTTTGTATAAAAATTTAAAATTTTATACAGAAACTTTTGAAGTTTTGTATGAAAATTTTTTCACAAATTGTTTGAAATTTTGTATGAAAAAACTTTCACAGATTCTGAGAAATTTCTTATATAAGAATTCAAGTGAATACTAAAAAGTTTTCTCAGATTACGATAATATCCTATAGAAAAATTTTCGTCAGCTGCGGGAAAGTTTCTGGATAAAAATTTTCTCTATTCCATAGAAAAATTTTCTTAGATTTTAAAAAACTTTTTATATAATAAATATCTATAATTTTGAAAACTTTATCTAAGATTCTGAGATATTTTATATAGAACTTTTTTTAGATAACTTTCCACAGATTCAAATATAAAAATATACTTATTTTTAAACTTCACAGATTCAGGGAAATTTTTTCTAGAAAATATTTTAAAAATTTTGAGAAATTTTCTGATAAAAAAATTTTCTAAGACTGCTATAGAATATCATTTCTAGTTTGTGCGAAATTTTCTATAGAAGTCTTTTCATCTTATTCTGAAAAATATTTTTGGATTACTTTTCACAGATTTTGAGAATATTTTGTACAGAAAAACTTTCACAGATTGCGAACGTTTTCTTTTAGAAAAATTTTCTTAAATTGTGAGAAATTTTGTGAAGAAATATTTTTACAGATTGTGAGATATTTCGTGCAGAAGAACTTAAATTTTTTATATACAAATTTAGCAGTGTACATAGAACATTTTTAAATTTTGTACAAAGAATTTTTCGCGAATTGCGGGCAATTTCATGTAGAAAAACTTTCATAAATTGTGAAGAATTTTCGTGTAGAATTTAAAAAAAATATGAAATGCTGTCTCAGATTTTGATAGTCTACTAAAGAAAATATTTATCAGATGGCGTGATAATCCGTAAAGATTTTCCGAGTTGTAAAAAATTTTCTATAAAACATCTTTTTTTAATAAAGCGAATATTTTCGATTGTGATTATAGATTTTAGTTTATGAGAAATGTCTTTTAAATTAATTTGCACACGTTCGGAGAAATTTTCAGATACAAAAATTTTCTCATACATTAAGAAATCTCCTATAAAAAATATTCTTAGGTTGTGAGAAATTTTCCTTAGACTACATTTTTATACCCTCCACCCCAGTGTGCAGAGGGTATATATAAGTTTGTCATCCCATTTGTAATAATTAGAAAAAAAATTTTGGACCCCATAATATATATATATATTTGTGATCCTTATAACAAGAGGAGTTTATATAGCGATGTCTGTCTGTCCGTCTGTGGAAATCAAGTTGACAGCTTTAATCGGGCAGCTAGGGTACTCGTTGGTATAAAAAATGATTCACTAGCATCCTGAAAAGTTTGCTATTTAAAATCGCCCAAATCGGTTGATTAGGTCCCGAGAATTGAATGAGGAAGTTAAAAAAGTCTTGAAAAAATATGATTTGTCTATGTTGGTCTTGTACGATCATGACCTCAATAGGATAACTGGGGCACTCGTTTTTAGTGAGAACGATTGACTAACACCATGAGAAGGTTTCTGTTTGAAATATCATGAAACTCAGTTTAATAGGTCCCGAGAAATCACTGAAGAAGTAAAAAAAATTGATAAATATATGTTTCTGTATTGTATTCTAAATGTTGTATTGTTGTCATAGCTGGACTCGTTGTTTTTGTGGTCGGTGTAGTAATAATTTAATAAAAACTAACAATTTGTACATTTTTTATCAACTCTGGTAGAAAAATTTTCAATTTTCCTTTTTTTTGGCATCACTAAAAAAATTTGTTAGATAATTTTTGTCATCGTCACGAGCCAGTCTTCAAAGTTTCAGATCGATTGGGTCACGGGAAAGGGGTTAAAAATCAATCCAAAATTTTTTTGACAAGCAGACACTACGAGTTAATATAAAGGGAGTAAAAATTCACCAACATCTAAGGCAAATAATGCTTAACTACCTAGTTGTTAATAAAATAAAAAACAATGTAAACTTACCAAAAAAAAAATTATGTATTAATTTATAGCTTTTGATGTTGTATTTGGTGTGTGTAATATTTACATATACAAACATACATATGGGGGATTTCATGTCAAGTGCACCAACTTTTGAAACCGATGTCTTCCTATCGGGATGAAATTTGCACCAAGGTTAGTCCTATTAGATAGTAGTTCAGACACAATTTTTCAACAAGATCGGTCCAGATCTCTCTGAGTTAGAGGGGATCAAAATTTGACATTTTGGCCAAACAGGTGTTTCTTCTCATCCATGTAACTTATTACCTATTGTCCTTAGAAAATTTTCTCCCAAAGAGTTTAGATAGCTATTTCTTCAATATTTCGGAAAAAAAATACTTTAAAAAAAAAAAAAATTTTGTGGACTTTTTTTTGCTAAATTAAAGCATTTTTTTGCCTTTTTTTCAAAAAGGGCATTTTTTTTTTCATAAGAAAGCTTAGGATTTTTCCTTTAAGAGCTTTTTGGTCGCTTAGTGGGATGGGAGTGGGATATCTATCAAAATAAATATTTTGTAACTCAAGACAATGGTTTTTCAATTTTTCACAAATGCACTATTTTGAATTTTTTCCTATTTGTGTCTAAAACCTTGCAAATAAAACTTATACTGAGAAACTAGACAAACTAAACTTTCCGAAGGTATATAACATACCTTCATAACATAACAGAAGAGAATGGTTATCTGTAACCTGAAAGAGTTAATTGCAACATTTCAATCTGAACACGAGGATGTTAGAATTGGCTTCACGAAATTAACCCAAATGAGGCCAAAACATTGCATTTTGGCAGGAAGCAGCGGAACTCACACATTATGCGTTTGAATTTACCATGAAAATGTTAAACTGATGTTGAAGGAAATCAACTTAAAGTATTTAACAGATGATTCGGCAGAAGATTTACACGATTACCGCGATTGCCTTAAATTGACTATATGTCCTAATG
Source organism: Cordilura impudica (assembly GCA_963682025.1). Taxonomy (NCBI): domain Eukaryota; kingdom Metazoa; phylum Arthropoda; class Insecta; order Diptera; family Scathophagidae; genus Cordilura; species Cordilura impudica. The sequence continues at coordinate 71,284,840 of OY821520.1, forward strand.
CAACAACTTCTTGCCACTTAGGTGAATGTACCAATTGCCCGGAAACCACATTCATCAAAGAAAATTTAATCAACTCTTTAGATCGAGAATATATAGATGTGGTCAAATTTGATTCTTGGATTCAGACTGACAGATGCACATTGAAAACAATTATTTTAAATGTGGATGATTTTGTGGAAGAAATGTGTACAGGATTGCTAAACTTGAGAAACCATGACTTTTTAGTCAAAGAGCAATGGTCATTCTTCAGGGATTTCAAGATACATTTGAAGTCTGGTGAATTCGCTATATTGCATAATTTCGCAGAAATCTATAAATATGTTCTTCAGGATGCCATACAAGCATTCCACTTCAATAACGACCAAGCAACTATATTCACAGTAGTTATTTACTACATGAAAGATGAAAAGCTGGAACACAAAAGTATGGCAATCATATCCGACGATTTAAAACATGATACCGTTGCAGTTTATGAGTACCAGAAGAGAATGCTAAAATTTCTAAAATCTAAATTTACAGTAAAGAAGGTATACTACGTTTCGGTAACAATCGATGGCACCGCTCAATACCATGCTTTTATACCGCTTGTCGATGAAAGACTCAAGTTGAAAAAGTTTTCTGCCTCGATTCAATGCGATTTCTTTCCAAAGCCAACAAATAAACCAGCAGCGAAATCAACAGCTGAACCTAGTAACGCCAAGAAACGATTGACAAAAAAACGCAGTAAATAAAGGCGACAAAAAAGCTGGATGAAAGACTGGGTATTTAAAAATTTACAAGACTTAAATACTTCATCAGCTAAAATAAATTAAGTATAAAAATAGTTATGATATAAATGGATCTAATGCAATTAAGATTAAATTTTAATAAATTATTTATCTTTTTATTTTTAATGTTATTATTATTATACATTAATTTAATTATTACTAACAATAAATAAAATATAATAATTTTTCAACATTTCTAAAGAAAAAAAGCGATTTTTTTCCTGAGGTTAACATATTCTGGGTATTACAGTATCGAGGGTATACAATTTTAGTTAGGTATGTTATATACCTTCAGAAAGTTTACTTTGTCTAGTTTCTCAGTATAAGTTTTATTTGTAAGGTTTTAGACACAAATAGAAAAAAATTCAAAATAGTGCATTTGTGAAAAATTGAAAAACCGTTGTCTTGAGTTACAAAACATTTATTTTGATAGATATCCCACTCCCATCCCACTAAGCGACCAAAAAGCTCTTAAAGGAAAAATCCTAAGCTTTCTTATGAAAAAATAAAAAAAAAAAAGGAAAAAAGGCAAAAATGCTTTAATTTAGCAAAAAAAAAAGTCTACAAATTTTTTTTTTTTTTAAGTAGTTTTTTCCGAAATGTTAAAGAAATAGCTATCTAAACTCTTTGGGAGAAAATTTTCTAGGAACAATAGGTAATAAGTTACATGGATGAGAAAAAACACCTGTTTGGCCAAAATGTCAAATTTTGATCCCCTCTAACTCAGAGAGATCTGGACCGATCTTCTTGAAAAATTGTGTCTAAACTACTATCCAATAGGACTAACCTTGGAGCAAATTTCATCCCGATCGGAAGACATCGGTTTCAAAAGTTGGTGCACTTGACATGAAATCCCCCATATATTAAATAATAAAATAATATACATATATTCTATATATGTATATTCATAATAGCGGCATGTTAGACATAAATTGGTATATAATTTTATTAATATAAAATTCTCCAATATCTGTGTTTTTCCGCGTATGTCCATTTCTGTCAGTTTTGTGTAAACGATGCCAAATATATTATTTTTTAACGCTCTTTACATGTGTTAAATTAAAAAAAAAAAAAAAAATATTGACCGTTTCTGAGTTTTTTCTTTAAATAACGACGTAATTTAAATGTTAATTAAATTAATTTGCAGCACTAACTACGTATGTCAACCTCCGTTTGATCGCTGACAAATTATTTTCTCAGAAAACGACACTTAGCGACATACGTTGTTATTAATGAAAAAAATGCAAAATAAATTTGGATTATTTTTCAGTTTATAACCACTTATAAAAGCTTGTGTGTTTATTTCTGTTATTTTTTGTCACTATTATTCTTGATACGTTGTTATATTCTCATCCTAAGTCCCGTTAACTTTTTGTTTACGAACAAAAAATCCATTTTTCAAGCAACAACAACTTATGTCTACATGCGTGGTTGGATTGGTAGTTTTCTTTTTCAAAGAAAACGACGTTTGTTGACATAAGTTGTTTTATCTGCACACATTTTAAGTGTAATTTACATATTGTTTTTTTCGTCCTTCTCTAGGATCTATTCCTCTGAAGATTTTTGACTCAAAATTTTATATAAAGTAGTAATTGCCCATATCTATAGGACTGTTAAATAAAAAGCTCTAAAAACTTTATATCGAGCCCATAATTTCAATTATAACGTTTTTTTGGCTCCCTTGAACATTTAGATTTTATGACATACGCGGTTATTCTAGAAAACCACAGATATATATTTTGTTTACGGGAAAATTTATTTATTTTGTATTAACAAACAGAGTGTCACTTCATTTTTCTCAGTGTTGCTATGCCACAGTAGATGGCGCCACAATTTTTGTTCTTTGCAATAGTTTTTTCTATTTTAACATGAATATCAACATTTTCAATTAGCCATCAAACACAACAAAGTTAAGAGTATACACAGGGCTTGTCTTTTATTTCATACGTTTTTCCATTATCATTTTACAAATATGACCATAAATTTGGCATACATAAAAATATTATTCTGCTTTACCTAAAAAATATCTGATTGCGATTACATATAATTTTTAAAATTTGTTTATAATTACTAAAGCATTACTATTCACAATAAATACAAAATTGCAGTTTTTAGATTTTCCATTCAAATTTAAGAAAATATCAATTCTAAAAATTTGAATTCAGATTTCCAATTATAAATTAGAAAATATCAATTGAATTTCAGCAAATCATATTAATATTTAAAAACAAATTTTTTTTTAAAGGAACATATTTTCTTAAGCAAGTACATTTTCTTAAAATTTATCTTTTTTTAAAAAGAAAATTTTCTTAATAAATATTCTTTTTGAAGTACTCTTATTTTAAAAAATACCTTTTTAAAATGATAACTTTCTTTTTGTGTTTATTATTATTATTCTTTATTAATAGTATTTAAAATACTTTTAATATACAAAATGATGATAAATTATTATCTTTTACAAAGCATAATTTTATTAATTTTATTAAATTCATTTATATAATGTTCCGTTTTTATGTTCTTCTTAAAGTATATTTTCTTAGAAAGCTACCTTTTCTTAAACAAGGATCTTTTATATACAATAACTTTTTTTAAAATAAATTTTTTTATTAAAAATGAATTCTTTTAAAGTATTTTTTAAAAAAAGCACATTTTCCTAATATATGGCAAACCAAAAATTGCCACGATTTTTAGAAACTTTTATTTTGAAATACCGCATAATTTTGAAAAGTACTATTCCTTATTGTGACTATTGGTATTCTGTTATAACGCACTGAACAATGAATTGCGACCCCATAAAGTATTTGTATTCTTAATCCCTATAACAACTCGAGTCCATATAATGTCCGTACATGCTTCGGTCTATCTGTCTTTTGAAATTACGGTCATTCAACAAAATAAACCATTTACCTGGGTAAAGTTAAAATAATATTGTTTGTCATTACAAAGAGCTGGTTGGTATTTGAAATGGGTTAAATCGAGCATCACTGTGTCAAGATGTGGTCTAGAATATGGAGATACCTCCAAAAATGCTAACAAATCAGTATATTTGCTGAAATGATTTGGTAGTTAGTTTAACAAATTGTTTACTTTTTCAAATATTTTTTATATTTATTATCAGTACTGAAAGATTCGGTACAGCCGAATTTAACACTCTTACTTATTTTCATAATTGTTTATATACAAAAATTTTCACATAGTGTGAGAAATTTTGTTTTACAGACACTTTCACAAATTGTAAGAATTTTTGTGAACAAATATATATACAGATTGTGAGAAATTTTGTATAGAAAAATTTTAAACTTTTATTAGAAAATTTAAAAATTTTGTATAAAGGATTTTTGAAGAATTATTGGATATTTAGTATTTCACGGATTATGACAATTTTCGGGTAAAATTTAAACAAATTATTAAATGTTTTCTAAGATCCCGATAAATCTCCTATGGAAACATTTTATCAGTTAGCATAAAACTTTCGACAAAACAATTTGCTCAAGTTTGAGGCTCTTTCTACTGGAAAATGTTGTCAAATTATAAAGAATAAATTTCTATGATTACGAGAAATGTTCCTAAATCATGTTTTCCATTGTGAAAAGTTTTCTATAGAAAACTTTATCTAAAATTTGAGCTATTTTATATTGAAATTTTTAGAATTTGAAATTTTCTCAAATTGGCAGAAATTCTCTCGTTGTGAGAAATTCCTTATAAAAATATATTCGTAGATTATGAGTAATTTTCTATAGAAAACTTTTTCTCTGATTCTGAGATATTTGGTACAAAATCTTTTTTGAATAAATTACCACAGATTATGATTATATTTTGTACAGAAAATCTTACACAGATTGTGAGAAGTTAATTTTAGATAAACTTTTAGAAATTGTTAAACATTTTCTCAGATTGTGAGATATTTTCTGAAAGAAAAATTTTCTAAATCTGTGAGAATTCTCGTATCGAATATATTCTTGATTGTGCGAAATTAGCTATACAAGCTTCTCTGATAGTGAAACATTTTCCAGAGTACAATTGTGCAAGAAAAGTTTTCTTAGATTTAAGACAATTTCTATAGAAAATTTGTTCTTAGGTTGTAAGAAACTTTCTATAGAATATGTTTATCAGATCGTTAGACAATTTTTTTACAAAACGTAGTTAGATTATGACAATTTTTCTATAACGAAAATAGTATATAATTCGAGTGTTAGCTACTGGGAGATTTTGTTTTCTATCATTAAAGACATTTAATTTTGTACTGTGTTCCTTGGTTGGTGTTAAACATTATAAATTCATCAAAAAACATTTTTGGTTATTTAAGATTCATTTGAACTCCTCTTTTTGAAGCATTTATGAGGTCTATCTGTTTACACATGTTGTACCTTTTTGTGAAAAAAAATTAGCATGTTCATTTTTATTCCGCTATTTTAAAGGAAATAAAAACTTTTTTTTTAACTAAACTTCCTTTGTACTAAACATCTAAATTTTAATGTAGTATCTCTGAGATACAGACACAGAAAATTATTTGCAAGACGTGTGTGTGTGTGTGTGTGTGTGAATGTATGGCAGTTGATACAAATGTGGCTTATTAGTAATCTCAACACGTTTTTGGAAAATGTGAATTTTTCGCTAAATGTTTTGTAAATGTTTCCGACCAACTTGGTAATTAGTTGTTATAAAAAATATATATTAAAAAAATGGGCTAAAAATTTGTTACTCTATCGCAAAAATGTATGAACTAAATTAATAACGAGCCTCATTTTTTTTGTCCTGAGCTGGGATAATAAAACTTTATAATCGTTGTATGTCTGCTATATATTTTGTTTTTGTTTTTATTGTTGGAAAACGCATAATACTCTGTGGTATTTTTTAAAATAGCAGTAGATAAAGTTGTTTTGATGTTTTTCTGACCAGATTTTTTACATAGTTTTTTTTTCGGATTCTTTTATTGTATAAATACGTGTTTAAGTTAGTTTTAAAAAAAAATATATATAATAATGTTACATGATAGAGATTAAGCGTTTTGTGAATATAATTTTTAATTATTTTTTTTTTTTTTTACAGGAAAAGTTTCAACTAAAATGCAGGTAAGTGATATTCTTGTATTAGTTGGCAGCTTATTCTTTAATTAAAGAAAGGGGGTGGTAGTAAATTGTTCTTAGGTTAAACTTCGAAAGTTTCCTTTTAGAAGATGATTTTTTTCTTAACTTAAATAAAAACTAATAAAAACTGTGATATTTTTATTTTTATTAGTAACGTATGAGCGACGTTGATATTGAACCTTGAGATAATAATTATACGTATGTGTTTTATTTAGAGTTTGGAAATAACACAATGGAACAAATGCAGGTTAGCAAAAGTTAGGTCGATTCTGAGAGTGAGGGTGCAAATAGAGGCTAAATTAGAAGAATTCTTTTAATCGACCTTCGAACTTTGCAGACATATGTCGATTTTCAGCTTATTGTTTATATGGTGTTTTGGCTATAATTCGTCGACTAATTGATATTTTTCAATCTGTAAAAGCCAAATTATTGCTAGAGACCTGTGCAACAATTAAAATTTTTTACAAAATTGATTTAGAAAATTTTTGTGGTGCTTATGAAGCAAAATGTTGGAAAAATTATTTTTTTTTCATGCTTTTTGAAAATATTTTCCACAAAACTAAGTCTTTTTTGCTTTCTGTTGATCTATAATATGCTTCTCAGTTTCTTCAATAAATTTCATTTGAAAATAAAACAATCACAATACAAACTTGCGTTTTCCAGCTCAATATTAATTTACTTCTCATTTTTTATGTACCAATTTTGCTCAGTGTTGGTTTTGAAGAAACACTGAAAAAGAAATTATAAAAATATGGAAAAAAATATATTTTTGAAATTTACTTATGAAAAGTTTTAAGTAAAAAAATTGAATGATTTGGCCAGGTGCCGTTTAGCAGGCTGCTGTGGATCAACATCACTGCTCTCTCTAATATCTTGGTCATCGTCATCATCATCGGAAAGGTCGATAATTTCGTCCAACAGATATTCTGGAATTTCATCTTTGTCTTCCCCTTCTTCCTCTTTTTCCTCGTCTTCCTCTTCTTCAAAGGTGTTTTTATACCACCAACAAATTTCAGCGTGTATTGCATCTGGAGATTTCTTACCTCTGTACCTAAATCGAAAAAAGTTTTTAATAGTTAACATGTTTAAATTGTGCACTTTGACAAAGATATCAGAAAAATCTAGGAATTCAAAATATGCACACTCTATAGTTACCTTATTTCAAATGGAAGCGCAGTTTGGTGATAACGTTCGCCTTGCTCATCAGATTCAGTTGGCAACTGTTGAGCGTGTTGATCAAGATGCTGATGCAATATATGAATTTTGTACGACATACTAACCCCAATTTCATCGAAAGCCAACATGTTTGCAACAGATTGCCTGTAGTTGTCTTTGCGTTCTTTACCCAAAAGTCCTTTAATAACTGCTTTCAATGCGAGCCACGCATTTATTTCTCGGCCTGTCACAACTTGGTCAAAATCTTGATGACTCGTTAGTTTCCGTTTCCATTTCCTGAATTTTGGCGTTACTTAGTCTTGTGAAAATGTCTTTTAAGCGGTTGAATACTGCTGGTCTTTTTGTGATACATTTCAAAAAATTTTTAGCAATGCCAAGTTTAATGTGGAGCAACGGCAACAAAAATTTCATTTCTGGAACAAGACTTTCGTGTAGCCTATTGTCTTTAGGCCATTTCCGTCCAATGCGACTATTCCAGTTATGCTGTTTGTACTGGTTTCTTCCTTTAGTACCTTCTCCGTATCGTGAATCCCAATCGCACAAAAAACACGGATATTTTGGACGGCCAGATGCTGCCAAGCCTGTAATGGATGAAACTATTTTGAGGTCGCAGCAAATGCGCCACTGGTGTTCGTTATATCTGACTACTTCCAGAATTTGTTTCGTCACTAGTGTCAGTGCTATACGCAATCGGAACAGAAGGCATTCTATTTGTCTTGTGCAAAAGCACAAATTTTAAGCTGATTAGTGAGCTATCGATGAATAAACGCCAATCATCTTTTTTATAGGTTAAGTCTATCGTCTCCATAAAACTTCTCAGTATCGTTACTTTGCTGTTACTTTGGTACCTTTCGCCAGCAAATTATTTCCTTTCAAAAATGAAGCCAGTATTTCTGCTTTTTTTCTGAGTCAAACACAAATTTGCAACAATTCCATCCAATTGGTTTTGTGTGACTGGGATTCGGTCCTTTGATGTTTCATAGGACGTACCTTCACCAGGGTCGTATTCTGAGAAGAAATCCATGGATGTAGCAGCGGCGGTTTTAGTAGAGATATCTGTTTGAAGATCAATACTTTGGTATGTTTGTACTGGAACGAATGCTGAGTGCGATAATGGTAATTGGACACTTGGCACTGCTACATAAGTTTTATTCTTTGCTTTTTTTCTATTCAAAGTTTTATGGTAGTAGATACATCCATAGCAATTTTCTTCTTGATGCGGGCTGTTGTCTAACCACATCATTGGTATACCAAAAGGCGTAGCATTCTTCCTTTCACTTTTCCATTGCATAAGAGTTGAATAGCAATTAAATCAAACTTTTTTAGGGGCATAGTTTACGTCAGTGATAAACTCTTGTGAGAAATATTGTTTAAAGGCTTCAAAAAAAAAAAAATCACTCGCATTGCCACATTTTTCATCGCTTTCTATGAAACATCCACAAACATTAAAAAATGGTCCATTTAACATTTTAGTTCCGAAATTTTTAATACAATGTTTTTTTTGTTATTTTTATTTATTTTTATGAAACCGATGCACTTAACTTAAATCAATCACAAAATGAAATAAGTTCCAAAAAAATGAATAGCGAATTTTATCGCGACCGAGCGAAAATTAAAAGACATCAGCTTCGGCTGAGTTTCGAGTCTTAACTGAATCTTCATTTTTGAAATTAGTTCGCTTGTACGAAATAAAAAAAAATCGCTACCTTTGCGGTGGTTGAAAACAAAAAAGTTGTTTTACTAATTCCTAATTCTTGGAACTTACCTTTTTAATTTTTTGGGATTTTTAACGCAAATTATCGACTAAGACCATTTTCTTTTCAAATGAGATTTATTGAAGAAACTGAGAAGCATATTTCAAACACAAAGCAAAAAAGACTTAGTTTTGTGGAAAATATTTTCAAAAAGCATGAAAAATAATAATATTTTTGCTTCATAAGCACCACAAAAATTTTCTAAATCAATTTTTTTTAAAAAAATTTTAATTACTGCACAGGTCTCTATCAGTAATTTGGCTTTTACAGATTGAAAAAGTATCAATTAGTCGACGAGTTATAGCCAAAAAGCCATATAAACAATATACTGCCGAAGGTCGATTAAAAAAAAAAAATTCGAGCTAACATAAACAAACGCCGCGATACGGGTCTTCTAATTTAGCCTCTTCTTTCACCCCTCACTCTCAGAATCGACCTAAATTTTGCTAACCTGAATTTGTTCCACTATGAAATTAATATTATATCTGTGGTTTTCTATAATAACCGCGTATGTCATAAAATCAAAATGTTCAGTGGAGCCAAACAACGTTATAATTGAAATTATGGGCTCGATATAAAGTTTTTACAGCTTTTGTATTTAACAGTCCTGTATGGGTAATAAATACTTTATATAAAATTTTGAGTCAAAAATCTTCAGAGGAATAGATCCTAGAGAAGGACGAAAAAACAATAGGTAAATAACGCTTAAATTGTGTGCAGATAAAACAACTTATGTCGACAAACGTCATTTTCTTTGAAAAAAAGAACTACCAATGGATTTTTTTTCGTCAACAGAAAGTTAACGGGACTTAGGATGAGAATATAACAACGTATCACGAATAATAGTGACAACAAATAAATGAAATAAACACAACAGTTTTTATAAGTGGTTATAAACTGAAAAATAATCCAAAATTATTTTGCATTTTTTTTTCATCATTAACAACGTGTGTCGTTATATGTCGTTTTCTGAGAAAATAATTTTTTCAGCGATCAAATTTCATAAACATTTAAGTTACGTCGTTATTTAAAGAAAAAATTCAGAAATGGTCAATATTTCTTTTTTAAAAATTTAACACATGTAAAGAGCATTAAAAATTAATATATTTGGCATCGTTAACTGAAAACTGACAAAAATGGACATACGCGGTTATTCCAGAAAACCACAGATATGTAATATTATATATATATTCCCAAAGTTTTTTCACCGCGGCACCCTTTTTGATTTCAAATTTTTTGACGGAACCCTATTTACAAAAATCTTCGAATTTTAATATCGGGAATATTAATAGGAGCTATAGTATTAGAAAATTATGGTATAAAAAAAAATAACAATAATACAAAAAATAAAATAAATTTATGCATTGCTTTTTTCTCGCAAATCCTTGTTATATCTGGTTTTATTGTTGATAATTGATAATTCAGTCTATTACGATACTTCGTTTTCGTAGAAGTATAATCCAGTTTCGCACAAATATGTAGTAGAAAATGGTAAAAGCACCCGTATTGCACGCTAAGCCAAAACTTTATGTTCCAAAATTAGATTTCCCCAAAATGTTGCCAGATGGACAGTGTTGAAAATGTATTTTAATTGTTCGTCGGACTTTATTTCAATAAAGTTTTCATATCCCTAGATTGATAAACGATCAGGTTTTTCGTTAATGATAAAGGGAATTTTAACCCACATGAATTCATTAAATCCACGTAAATTTTGTACAATATCAAGACCTATATCTTTATCGAGAAGGCATTAATTTTCCATTAAAAAATCAGAAAGTGTTGAAAAGCAACTCATGTTATTAGTTTCAATACAATTAATCCAAAAGTCTAATTTTTGTGACAATGTCGATATTTTATGTTTAACGCTAAATATTGTTACACTTTTCCCTTGTAGAGAAAGGTTCACTTCATTTAGCTTTGAAAAAATATCAGTGATATATGTAAGTCGCATCAGCCAGCAAGAGTTTGTCAATACAGCAAACCGTTCACGCCTTTTTTATGAAGCTCTCGCCGTAGTTCAAGAACTGGGGATAAAACTTTGCCTCGCGACAACCAGCTTTCTTCTGTATGTAAAAGAAGAGCGGCGTGTTGACTTCCCATGTCTTCACAGTTTTCATGTCAATAGAAATTTTCTTACCAACAAGAATGTACCTATGAAGGACACAATGACTGCTGCTACAATTTGATTTTGCTCCATCATTACAAACATCAATACACTTATGCCAATTAATATCATGTTTTTTTTATAAAATTGTTAATGCTGTTGAAAATTTCATCGCCAGTTGTATTTGTTTCTAAAAACATGCATAAAAGTAAATCTTCTTCTATTTTCTTGCAAAAATTATAACGTACTAAAACAAGCAAAACGGCAAACCCTGCTACGTCAGTTGATTCATCGAGTTGTAACGAATAAGCGTCACACAAATGCAGACGAGAAATAAGCTCTTTTTCAATATCATCTGCAAGATCTTGAATACGTCAGGCAACTGTTTTGTTTGATAATGGCACCATATCAATCTTTTCTACAGATTTTTCATCTTCAAACATACACAATACAATATCCTTCACACAGGGCATAATAAGTGTTTCTGCTATGGTGTGTGGTTTACCAGCGAGAGCTATACGGTATCTTACTTTTTACAAAGCTTAATTTGCTTCTTCAGTGTTGGTTTGTTTCTACAATTTTCAGCATGGATAACTTTGTTTTTTCCAATTCCTCAAATTCTCGTTTAAAAGAAATTCTGTGAGTCCGATCACAGGGGATATGTGTAAACATCTAGTAATTAAAGTTTTTTTATGACACTTTTTGTGAATCAAACAGAAAGCGTATCTATGTGTATCACTTATTTCAGTCAACTACAGGAGCTCTGCTAATATGAAAATAATTATTATTATTTATTATTTCAACCGGTTAATTTTTAATTTTTCGTTTTTATACCCTATACCACTATGTGGTTTGGGTATAATGACTTTGTGCTGCTGTTTGTAACAACCAAAAAGATTTGACCTAGACCCATCTTTAATTATACCGATCGAATCAGAATTACTTTTTGAGTTGATTTAACAATGTCCGTCCGTCCGTCCGTCCGTCTATGTGTCCATGTAAACCTTGTAATCAAACTGCAGGTCGCAAATATGAATATATTTTAATGAAATTTGGCATATAAGCTTTTATCGGCCATGGGATGAACGCTATTGAAATTGGTGATAAGCGGTTCATGTTCAGACCTAGCCCCCATACAAATTACCCCTATGAAATCGACATAAATTGCCATAAGATCCAGATTGTCATATAGATCTTACTCAAATTGGGCTTCTATGCTTTCATTACATCCACTATTGAGTAGTCCAAAAATGATCCCTTTGGCCCCATACAGAGCTGCTTCCCGATCGTCACTTAAATCTATTAAAAAACAAAAATATTGCACTGATTCTTCTCAAATTTTGTTTGTATATATTTTTGCAAAATACAAGAGACTATACCAAACATGATCAGGATCGGTCAATTTTTGGACCTAGTCCCCATATAGATATAGCATCCGATATGAACCTTTTCATATCTGCAGCCAAAAAAATTAATAAAAATACCACTCAAATTTGGTTTTTGCTTATTTTCTATGTCCAGTTAGCTGGGCCTAAGAGATAGAGTTTCTAAACGCATGGTATTTGTTTATTTTATATTTTTAATTTTTCGACTTTTATTTTCCATTTTTTATTTTCCATTTGTCATTTTTAATTTTTAATTTTTTAATTTTTAATTTTTAATTTTTAATTTTTAATTTTTAATTTTTAATTTTTAATTTTTAATTTTTAATTTTTAATTTTTAATTTTTAATTTTTAATTTTTAATTTTTAATTTTTAATTTTTAATTTTTAATTTTTAATTTTTAATTTTTAATTTTTAATTTTTAATTTTTAATTTTTAATTTTTAATTTTTAATTTTTAATTTTTAATTTTTAATTTTTAATTTTTAATTTTTAATTTTTAATTTTTAATTTTTAATTTTTAATTTTTAATTTTTAATTTTTAATTTTTAATTTTTAATTTTTAATTTTTAATTTTTAATTTTTAATTTTTAATTTTTAATTTTTAATTTTTAATTTTTAATTTTTAATTTTTAATTTTTAATTTTTAATTTTTAATTTTTAATTTTTAATTTTTAATTTTTAATTTTTAATTTTTAATTTTTAATTTTTAATTTTTAATTTTTAATTTTTAATTTTTAATTTTTAATTTTTAATTTTTAATTTTTAATTTTTAATTTTTAATTTTTAATTTTTTATATTTCCTTGTCATTTTTTATTTTTCATTTTTAATTTTTAATTTTTAATTTTTAATTTTTAATTTTTAATTTTTAATTTTTAATTTTTAATTTTTAATTTTTAATTTTTAATTTTTAATTTTTAATTTTTAATTTTTAATTTTTAATTTTTAATTTTTAATTTTTAATTTTTAATTTTTAATTTTTAATTTTTAATTTTTAATTTTTAATTTTTAATTTTTAATTTTTAATTTTTAATTTTTAATTTTTAATTTTTAATTTTTAATTTTTAATTTTTAATTTTTAATTTTTAATTTTTAATTTTTAATTTTTAATTTTTAATTTTTAATTTTTAATTTTTAATTTTTAATTTTTAATTTTTAATTTTTAATTTTTAATTTTTAATTTTTAATTTTTAATTTTTAATTTTTAATTTTTAATTTTTAATTTTTAATTTTTAATTTTTATTTTTATTTTTTTATTTTTTATTTTTAATTTTTAATTTTTAATTTTTAATTTTTAATTTTTAATTTTTAATTTTTAATTTTTAATTTTTAATTTTTAATTTTTAATTTTTAATTTTTAATTTTTAATTTTTAATTTTTAATTTTTAATTTTTAATTTTTAATTTTTAATTTTTAATTTTTAATTTTTAATTTTTAATTTTTAATTTTTAATTTTTAATTTTTAATTTTTAATTTTTAATTTTTAATTTTTAATTTTTAATTTTTAATTTTAATTTTTAATTTTTAATTTTTAATTTTTAATTTTTAATTTTTAATTTTTAATTTTTAATTTTTAATTTTTAATTTTTAATTTTTAATTTTTAATTTTTAATTTTTAATTTTTTAATTTTTAATTTTTAATTTTTAATTTTTAATTTTTAATTTTTAATTTTTAATTTTTAATTTTTAATTTTTAATTTTTAATTTTTAATTTTCAATTTTTAATTTTAAATTTTAAATTTTAAATTTTGAATTTTGAATTTTTAAATTTTAATTTTTAATTTTTAATTTTTAAGATTTAATTTTTAATTATTAATTTTTAATTTTTCATTTTTTATTTTTCATTTTTATTTTTTATTTTTCATTTTTATTTCTCATTTTAATTTTTCTTTTTAATTTTTTATATTTCCTTGTCATTTTTTATTTTTCATTTTTAATTTCTTATTCTTCATTTTTTATTTTTCATTTTTTATTTTTCATTTTGCATTTTCAAACAGGTTATTACATATCATAATTTTTCACCAATGCATTCATAAGTCACACCGATTTTTTCTTATGCTCACATGATACGCTAATTTTTCCTTACGCTCACATGTTACGCTGTTTTTGTGATTGTATTGTGAAATAGAAATTTACTCCCCTGCTCGTATAGATGTTAACACATCAAAAATCTAATGGGTTATCTTTGTGGTCGGGATGATTCGTTACCAGATGTCTTTTAAGTTTAGTTGGTGCCAGATAATCGTTCGACAATATTTAATTGCAAATAACACACTGAGCTTCAGGTGTGTCTTTATTTCCTATACCTGTAAATCCATACGACAAACAACTGATGTCATATTTTCGTTTTTTTATACACCAGACTCATTTGTTGGTCTTTTTAATTGAGAATGATTACTTTAAGCAGTATTGTTGTCAGCAGTAGGTGCACTTATTGAAGTGTTGTTATTAAAGTCCCTTGTTTTAACCAACGTTCCATCATTACAAAAATTTGGGTTAACTATTCACAAAATTTAAATTTATCGACAATAAAAAAAAATACTCATACGATTATTTTCAAAAATTGAAAAAATAACTCACCTTTTTATCAAATATTATTAAAATTATTATTTAAATTCGTATTTTCAATGCGCATTTTAAAACAATATAATTAAAAAACTGTGGTTCCCTTTTTGGTTTTATTGACTTTAAAATCTATAACGGCAATAAAAATATTTTGTTCACGCCATGCAAATGTTGCCAGATCTAGTTTTGATATAGTGAGTGAAATGGAATTGGCACATATGAAATAGAATGGATATGTCCCATGGTTTCAGTTTATTTTTTAGTCCAAACTTTCCAGTCTTCGAACCGACATTTGAAATTATAGCAATTTAATATAATTCTCTACTAACTTAATTGCCAAATAATTCAAAGTTTTTCAAAGCGAGACGGATGTTCTTAACAAAATTCAGAAATTATTTTACGACGCTCTAAATGATTGGGTGACATTTTGAGTACTAATTGATCAGAATATACAATTTTTGTATGTAGATATTGCAGTTATACTTTCAAAATGAAATGGTGTTGCTAATAACTCGGTTTTTGTAGGGCTTTCACAATTTTCCATATTTTTTTTAAACAATAAGTTATGAATTACAGAATATGGCCGAAAGAAAAAACTAATTGTTGCTTCCTCAACAGTTACATTTTTTTTTAGACAGCCTTTATTGAAATTGAACTAAAAGCTTAGGTGTAGCACATGTTCTTTCACAGTCTGTTGAGGAAGGTCTTAGCGTTTCAATGTCTTTTTTGAGTAACGCTACGTAATTTGTCTCACATTAAAAATTTAATTCTGGTCGTAGCATTACAAAATCGCTGTTCTTGTTCTCCAAATAATTTTTTAAAAGCAATTTTATAAATTTCACTTAATATTAAAAAGAAATTGCGGTTTGCCAGCAATAAGATTAAAATTTTTATTTTACTTAAAATTGCACTGAATTTTAAAATAATAAAATGACTGGGAAAGACAAAAAGGATTAAAATTTTTTTCTTTCAAGTTCGGGAATATCACGTATTACGTGTTATCTAATTAGCATGACTTATAATGCGATAATGATTGGAATCTCTAGTTATAATGTTAGTGTTTAAATATATAGTTGTTTGTCAGCCAGTTCAATGGATTGCAGACGTTTTATTTTAAGGCATCTTGCTGTCTGTGAATGTAAGTTTTCTCATGTCTTTCATTACATTATTTATTTCCTAAAAAAAGCAACATTTCAGTTGTAAATTGAAATGTTTTGATGGGAGTTTAAATGAATACATTTGTTTATTTAAATAGACAAGTGTATATTTAATTCAAGCTAAACAAAAATATATAAACAATAAATTAAACTGACACACATCATTTGCAAAGAAAAAAAGTAAATAAATGACTGTCAATATATGAATTGAAGTTTTATAAATAAAAAATAATAAAATAAGCAGACAGACTGAAGAACCCAGCAAAAGAATTAAGTGAATTCTTTTTGCAAACAACATATTTTCTTCTCTATAAAAATATTAGCCAGAGCAAAAAAAAAGCACTTATGTGTCATCTTAATTTTGATAAATGTTCTTATCTTATCCCTGTTTTTGCTGGGCAAAAGTAAAGAAGTTCGCATATAAAGCAAAAGAAAGACAACATATGTTTAGTAAATGTGACAGGTAATCTTTATAAACTGTGAAATTCAATATAGTTTATAACACAAATATACAAGTACATATACATATATATCTATATATATTATATATAAACATGCATGCAAATACTAATAAACACAAAAACAGGTGCTAAAAAAGGGTAAATGATTGAAAATAACTTTGCTTTAAAAAAATAAGAAACTGTTATAAAAAATAATTCCAGTAATAAATTTAAATTTTCAGGTGCAATTTTCTATTTACATTTCACTACTATTGGATACCAACCTCGAATAGAAATATTTATTGGATACAAGGATTTTGATTTAAAAATAGTTCAAATTATGTATATTGAATTACGTCAGTACAACAACTACAAGTGTAATTGCTGAATCGGCTAAATATGAATTCCTTCTAGTTGGAGACACTTTCTTCAATGTTTCTCCAAATTTTTTACAGCTTCCAAATAATAGGATCTTTAAGGTGCTCAAATTAGAAATTTGTTTCGTCAGCGATGTCACCGTGCCATTTCTTTACGTTTGGAAATATATAATAGCCACCCGAGTATAAAGGCGAAGAATATTGCGGACGAACTAGCAAATCTTAAAGCCAATAAATTCAATTTTGCCATGGCAACTACACTCGTAGTCAAAAAGTACATGTTTTTGTTAAAAAGCACCTTTTCTTAAAAAGGAGGCTTTTTATAGAAATGTGCATTTCCTTAAAAAAGTTTCTTAAAATATTAGGTACATTTTCCAAAAACGTTCCTCTATTTAAAAGGTACCTTTTCTTAGAAAAGATTTTTTTTTGTTGAAAATTATAGATTTTATTTATTTATTTTTTTTGTTGACCTGTTGTGTTGTTGAAGGGTGAATATAGTTCGGCTTAAGGTCATCGGTTGTTAAAAGATTCTCTTTGTTATAAGAACATTTTTGTTAAAAATAAATAAAAACAATTTTTTTTTAATTTTTAAACAATATTTATAATAATATTTTTTTCCAATATATTTCTATCAACTTTGTTGATCATCATCAGGGATTATCTGGTAAATAACAACAAAAATAAAAACACAAATAATTTTGAATTTATCTATATATATAAAATTGAATGTGTGTTTGTTTATTTGTTTGTTTGTTTGTTTGTGTGTACTTAATAGGAGACCAAACCTCTGGACCGATCTTCCTGAAATTTTCACAGCATTTAACTGGGACCCTGGCATGATTAATAGGGTACTTTTTTTTTCGACCACGCCCACTTTTACGCCCACTTTTTTAAAATTATGTAATTGCTCCCATATAGTTTTTAACAGATTTACTTCAAATTGTATACACATTATACTCCAGGCGAGGTAGAAATAAACATTTCTTACGCCACGCCCCCTTTCACGCCCCTTTTCACGCCAAATTTTGTTTGTTTTAAACTTTTTGTTCTCTGTACAAATTTGTTCCTTCCAACGGATTTTTTTTTATGTGGTAGTATATTGCTCTTAGTACTGTTAACGTCGCCATATAACTATGAACCACGCCCACTTCACCGCCCCCTTTTTTTAAATTCAGATACTTACTTATACCACTAACAATGTTTGTTATACAAAATACCTTTTTTGTAATATGTATTTACCTAAAGTTCTATACACTTTTTATCTACAGATAAGGTAGCCATACATTTTTTTATTACCAAATCCCCCTTTTTCGCCCCATTTTACCTTAAATTATAATTAATCTGCTTTCAGTCTATATATATAAAAATGAATGTGTGTTTGTTTGTGCTTTATAGGAGGCCAAACCCCTCAACCGATCTTTCTGAAATATTCACAGCGTGTTACTGTGACTCTGGAAGGAATAATAGGCTATATAAATTTTTGATTGGACAAAGGGGCGGTGCCACGCCCATATAACCCAAAACTTTAAATCGTCACATCTCGGGAATTTTTTGACCTACAGCGGTCATATTTGGTACATATGGTATTGGCATGAATAGAAATACATACCAGAAGAAAAGTGGGCGGGATCACGCCCCTTTTTAGAAAAATAAAAAATCGTAATATCTTCTAAACTACTGGAAGGATCGTCATGAAATTTTCACAAAAGGATATTTTTGCGAAATACTAAGTCCTTAACTATATAAAGTTGTTAGTGGGAAAAGGGGCGTGATCCCGCCCATATAACCCAAAATTTAAAATCGTCATACCTCGGCCATTTTTAACCTACGGCGATGATATTTGGTATAAATCGTATTGAAATTAATAGAAATAGTACTACAAAAAAACTGGGCGGGACCACGCCCTTTTTAGAAAAATTAAAATCCATAATAACTTCTATTAAGCCCTTGACTATATAAAGTTGTTAGTGGACAAAGGGGCGAGGCCCCGCCCATATAACTCAATATTTGGCATGGATTGATTTTCTTAATAAGGTGTTTTCTTAAATTGGTATACATTCCATGCAAAAGTCGGCGGGCCACGTCCATTTGTTTCCGATTTGTAGGAATCCAGACCTGTACACCATTCTTCCTTAAACACTCACAGTGTGAAACTTTCACTCACTACACCCAATTTTTTATATTCGATTATTGATGTGCCAGGCTTTCCACCACATGTGCTACAACTCAAAATTGGAGTGCCCATTATTTTACTGCGCAATATCGATCCACCACGGCTTTGCTATGGCACTCGACTTGCAGTAAAAAAAATGCTAAATAGTTTAATAGAAACGACCATTATAACAGGAAAATATAAAGGAACAGATGTACTTTTGCCACGCATACCAATGATCCCAACTGATTTACCATTCGACTTCAAACGATTACAGTTTCCTGTTCGAGAAGCGTTTGCGATGACTGTTAACAAAGCTCAAGGTCAATCTCTTCAAGTTTGCGGCTTAAATTTAGCAAATCCATGTTTCTCGCATGGACAGCTTTATGTTGCATGCTCACGTGTAGGGAAACCCACCGACTTATATGTTTATGCTCCAGATGGACAAACTAAAAATATTGTACATCCTAAAACATTGCAATAATTAATTCTAAATTAAATAAATAATATTTTGTTAATGTATAAATATTTTTTTTTATTTTGTTTTATTTTATAACGATGAGGGGTAACGAAGTACACCGGGTTCAGCTAGTCATTAATAAAAAACTTTAAAAAACATTTAAAATTATATTTACTTTAAAAGAAATTTTAAATTTGTTTGAGTTACAACTTCTTTTCACACAGTGTAATTGTCAACTAACTTTTGTTTAAATAAGTTTTCCGTATCTCTCTTATAACTAAGAGTTTTGTCCTTGGGAACTTTCATAATATGAAGCATTTTCAGCCAAATCTTTTCCTATAATTATTTTCCTGTAAAATTTTCGTGGAATCAAAGTTTGGTTTATGGTTGTTGATCGAACAATGGGCAGCGAGTGCGGTTTTGTGTTCTATTGGTCTGTTAATGGCTTTTAAATCCGATCGATGTGAGGATAATCCAGTTTTTAGTTTGGTTTTTGTTGTACCAACATAAACTTTGTTGCATCGTTCATTTTCATTACCGTCACAACTAATTTCATATATAAGATTAACAACCGATGACCTTAAGCCAAACTATATTCACCCTTCGAAAGTACTTTTTAAAAAAAAGTTAATTTTCTTAAAGTACCTTTTCTGAAAAAGTTTTGTTTCTTAATAAGTACTTTTTCTTAAAAAAGTACATTTTCTGAAAAAAAAATTCATTTTCTTAATAGAGTACATTTTCTTAGAAAAAAAACTGCCTCTTAAAATATTAGATTTCCATAAGGAAGTATCTTTCTTAAAAACTAACGCTTTCTTAAAAATGTACCTTTTTTTAAAAAATTATCTATTCTTAAAAAATAAAATTTTCTTAAAAATGTACTTTCTTTTCGATAATTTAATAATTTCTGAAAAGAACACATTTTCTTAAAAAGTACCTTTTCCAAAAAGAGTAAATTTTTTGAAAAAAGTAAATTTTCTTAAAAAAATACACCTTTTTTTAACCTTTTTTTGAAAAAGTTCCTTTTCTTAAAAATGTAGCCTTTCTTATAAAAAATACATTTCCTTAAGAATATACCTTTCTTAAAAAAATACTTTACTTAGCAAGTACATTTTCTTAAGAAATATATTTTCTTAAAAATGTGTCATTTCTTAAAATAGTACTTTTCTGAAAAAAGTACAGTTTCTAAAAAATATGCCCTCTCACAAAAAAATTTGCATTTTAAAAGAAAATAACTTTCCGTAAAAAAGTAAATTTTCTTTAAAAAGTACCTCTCTAAACAAGTAGGCTTTCTTATATATTTTTTTTTAAAGTACCTTTTATTAAAAATGAACCATGTCGAAAAAAATACCATTTCTTTAAAAAATAAGTTTTCTAAGAAAGTACCTTTTTTCACAATTAATCCAAAAAGTTATTTTACTACAAAAGTACCTTTTCTTAAAGAGGTATATTTCCTTAAAAATATATGTAATCTTTAAAAAGTACCTTTTATTAAAAAATTACGTTTTATTAAAAAAGTGCGTTTTATTAAAAAAGTACCTTTTATTAAAAAGTACCTTTTATTAAAAAAATATTTTTTCTGAAAAAAGCACCTTTTATTATAAAAATATATTTTCTGAAAAGTACCTTTTTTTAATAATGTAGATTTTCTTTAAAAAGTAGCTATTAAAAGAGTACCTTTACTTAAATAAGTGCATTTCTTAAAGAGAAACTTTTTCATAGAAATTTAGCTTTTCTTAAAGAAGTACGTTTTCTTAAATATAAATTTTCTTAAAAAAGTTCGTTTCTATATAAGTACCATTTCTTAAAAAAACAAATTTTCTTTAAGAAGTACCTTTTACATAATTTAAAAATAACTTTTTTTAAAATTGTTCCTTTATAAAAAGTACTTTTTCTTAAAAAAGTATATTTTCTAATTAAGAAAAGGTAACTTTTATTAAAAAGGCTACATTTTAGCAAATTACGTTTTATCAAAAAGTAGCCTTTATTAGAAAAGTACCTTTACTTAAAAAAAGTACCATTTCTTAAAGAGATACATTTTCTTAAAAAAGTACCTTTTGTATCTTTCTAAAAAAGTAACTATTAAAAATATGGATTTCCTCAAAACTTTTTTAAAAAATAAAATACATTTCCTAAAAAAGTTCCTTTTTTAAAAAAATACATTTTCTAAGAAAATTAACTTTTTAAAAAGTACCTGTTCTGAAAAAATGTCTTTTCTATAAATACTTTGTCTTAAAAAAGTACATTTTCTTAAAAAAAAATACCTTTTCTTAATAAAGTACATTTTCTTAGAGAGGTACTGCCTCTTAAAATATTAGATTTCCTTAAAGAAGTATCTTTCTTAAAAATTAACCCTTTTTTAAAATTTTTCTTTTTTAAAAAATTATCTTTTCTAAAAAAATAAATTTTCTTAAAAAGGCACGTATAGCGATCAACCACTGCCCGAACTCGAAAGAGTATCTTGTACTATGGCTTAATATTCTGCCGAGCACGTGCAGTTAAAAAGGTTCTTTCGGATCTCAACATTAATAAGTCTCTGGGACCGGATGGTATACCAGCACTGGTGCTGAAACAGTGCTTTTCGACGCTAGTCAGTCCATTGGCCAACGTTTTCAGCCTTTCGTACCGTGCGGTAGTCTTTCCCTCTTGCTGGAAGGTTGCTACTATCCAACCAACCCCTAAAAAGGGTGCGGCTATGAAAATTACCGTCCAATTGCAATCTGATCTGTTGTGATGCTCTAAAAGGTGATGGAGAGCATGATCAATTTCCATCTTGTGAACTACGTAGAGGCCAACTCAATTCTTAATGATCGACAGTATGGCTTCCGTAGAATCTGTTACAAGGGAGACCTGATAGCTCTACTTTCTGGGCGCTGGAGTCGATCCATTCGCAATTGTGGCGAAAGTAAAGTGGTTGCTCTAGATATTTCCAAGGCATTCGAGCGTGTGTGGCACGGTGCATTGATATCAAAGCTTACTGCATTTGGTGTCGGTAATGACTTCTCTCCATATATATCGATTTTTCATAGAGACGGAACAATAAGTGTTGTTATTGATGGGGTCACATCTAATGAGTTTCAGCTTAATTCAGGGGTACCCTAAGGTTCCGTTCTTTCTCCTTCTCTTTTCCTTATATTTCTGGACGACCTTCTTGGTCAAAATTTTAATTCTATATACACTTTCGCAGATGACAGCAGCATTTGTCATTCATTTTCCTTTCATTGTATGCCAAGCGTCTTCATGGTTGGGCCCAAAAGGCAGACAATGAATGACACACTCAATCAAGTCCTGTTAACAATCCCAGAGTGGGGCAAAGCGAATAGAGTTAATTTTAATGCGCTAAAGACTCAATGTTGTATGTTGTCCGAGTTTCGGTTCGAGGTACCTGCTTCTCTAGTTATCACATCCGTTTATAGTCTATTGTGCAGTTGACCGCACAACGCATTACAGAGAGAATTTGTTTATTAGTCGAACTAGCCGTATGTGGAATAAACTCTTCGCGGAAGTCTCTTCTGACAGTTATAATCTAATAAAATTTAAGTCAGACATACACAAACGCTACTCTCTCGTTCGTACTTCCCAGAACCTATTTTCCTGAGATCAACGTAATGCACTGCATCTGTAGGGGCATCCCCTGAGTGTTGGTTAGTAAATAAAAATTTAAGTAAACTTTATGAAAAAGTACATTTTCTAAAAAAGAAAATTTTCTAATAAGAATACATTTTCTTAAAGAGCAGCTTTTCTTAAAGTAGCTTTTCTTAAAAATACACCTTTAAAAAAATAACTTTTCTTGAAAAACTAAAAAAAAAAAAAATAAACTAAACTAAAGTAAATTTTTTAAAAAAATTACGTTTTGATGGGGTTTACTTGGTTAGTCTTAAGGTCATCAATTGAAAAGCCTAACCAAGTAAATCCCATGACATATTAAAACAACAGGTCAACTATAAATTTTTAACAAAATTACCTTTTCTTAAAAATGTAGCTTTCCTTATAACAAATAAATTTTCTTAGCAATACACATTTTTTCCTTCTTATCTGAAAAAATTACGGTTTCTAAGAAAGATACCCTCTCTTTACCTTTTCTTAAAAACGTAAAATTTCTTTAAAATGTAGCTTTTGTTAAATAAGTACCTTTTTTTTAAAAAAGTACCTTTATTAAAAAATAGATTTTCTTTGAAAAATACCTGTATTTAATAATGTAAATTTTTTTAAACAAAGTACCCTTTCTTTAAAAAGTACCTTTAGTTAAAAAAGTACCTTTTCTTAAAAATTGTACGTTTTCTTAAAAATGTACCGTTTTTTAATAATGTACCTTTTCTTAAAAAAGTAACCTTTCTTGAAGAGATAACTTTTCTTAAATATATACATTTTCTTCAAAAAGTACCATTTGTTAAAAAGTATCTTTAATATGTACCTTTAATGTACCTTTTCTTAAAAAAGTAACCTTTCTTAAAGAGATAACTTTTCTTAAAAATATACCATTTCTTCAAAAAGTACCTTTTGTTAAAAAGTATTCTTTAATATCTTTTCCTTGATGTACCTTTTCTTAAAGATATACAATTTCTTAAACAAGTACCTTTTCTTAAAAAAGTTTATTTTCTTTGAAAAGTACCTGTTTTAAATAATATACCTTTTCTTAAAAAAAGTAGCATTTCTTAGAAAAGCGACTGCCCTTTTCTTAAAGAGATACATTTTTTAAAAAAACGTACCTTTTTTAAAAGTCTCTATTGTTTAAAAAATAACTTTTTATTAAAAAAGTAACTTCCTGTAAAGTAGCTTTTCTTAAAAATGGCGTTTTCTGTAATATCTTTCCTTAAAAGAACCTTTTCTTAAAAATGTACCTTTTCTTAAAAAAGTACCTTTTCTCAATAAAGTACCTTTTCTTAAAAAGTACTTTTTCATTTAAAGTGCATTTTCGTATAAACTGCATTTTATTAAAAAGCTTTCTTCTTCGAGAAATCGTACTTTAATCACACCAATAATTCGGCCTAACATTCTCGGACTAACATTTTCCCCTTTTGATGGTACTCATTATGCTTTAATCTGTGTACATTCCAAATAAGTTTCGCCGATAAACACATATTGGCCGTTCTCCTGAAGAAACTCACTTTTTAGTCACTTTAGTCTGCTCACTTTTTAGTCTGGTGTCTTGAAATAGATCAATTTTTCTTCCACCATTATAAAATAGCGCAAAAGCTCATCCTAAATGCGTTTAAACAACTCCAAGCAATCCTTTGAAGTTGTCACACATTTATGCTTATGGTAAAATGTAGGCAAACACGGTAATTTTGGTATTATGTAAAAAAAAAATACATATGTGACCTTCTCCGAGAAAAGAGATCTAGTGTGTCAAAAAACGGGTTATGTCAAAAACGGTGGATTCTAGTACCTAAAAGGGTGTAGAAACTTTAAATGCGTATTTTTCTCAAAACTTAATTTTCACACACTAGGTTCCTTTTCTCGGAGAAGGTCACAGATACTAATGTTTTTTTCTCTCTAGCAATTAAAATCCATTAATATTGAGCCAAACTTTATAATTTTTGTCCTTTGTTTCAACTTAGATTCATTGCTGATTGATCTCTGACCCTTCTAAAATTTTAATATGAGCCTTAACCGCATCCATAAGATATAAAATCCAATGTTCACAAATAAAAAAGTATTGTATATTATGTCAAAACTTCGATTGGTTGTTCAATGGTCAATGGTCCTGTAATTATAATACACAATTTGTGGCATGGCCACCTCAAGAGATCGACCACTTAGTTTTTAACGTTGACTGCACGTACGGCCGCCCTTAATTTATGGCAGGAATATTTTAAATTTACGAATGACATAAATTCCGTAAGGATTTTAAGTCAAATTTCTCTTATCGGGAGTTTGCTATACGGGTAACATAACAAAGTCTGTATTGATTTGCCCTCTTGCAAAAACCCCCTTCGTATTATCAAATATGACCGATGAAGAATCTGAAAATTTTAATGTTCTCATTGTAAATTTTTCGTACATGTCTAATTGGACACCTGTTATATACATTTTGTTTTTAATTTTCCCAAACTCAAAGAAATACTGACTTACAGACAACAACCAAATGAAAATATATCAACAATGGTTGGTATATTTTTTGTTTCATTTTGTGTAAATATGTGAGCATTGGTTTGGTTTATGTGGACATTTGAAGGCCAAATTTATGATGATTATGCTAATCACTGGACATTCCTGTGGTCGTTTTGTTTTTGCTGGTAAATGATACATACAATAACCACTTTTGTCAACACTGTGGTGGCTACAATTCGAATTCAACATTTGCTAATGCCGTTGTTTCGACGACAGCAACAACAACAACAACAACAGCATATACAGATAGTGTTTGGGGAAAAGGTGATGCGAATAAATTTAAACTAATTTAACTTTTTACATTCCTTCTCTGCCATTTGTGGCTCACGAACTTGTGTTTGGCATTGTTTTTCAGTGTCAATTTGTTGTTTACTGTGACACATTTTATTGACAGATTTTTGTTTTGCTGTTGGTGTTTTAATGTGGGTTATTTGGTTGTTTGCTTGTCATCTGTTGCTGAAGAATTTATTTTAATTAATTTTTTCTCACGCCGTTGGCATGATTCAATTGCCGCATATTTTTTTCATTTTAAATTATTAACATATTTTGCTAAATTAGCTGTTTTTTTTCTGCTTTTAAAGGTTGGCGAGTTATGGGCTTGGGACTTCATTCAATTTTAATTAAGCGATTTTTTTCTGTCGGCGCACTGTGGCTCAAATTTTGATTTCATTGGCCAAAAGTCAAATTTTTTTTTGTCATCGATTTTTAAAATTTTTACTCCTTTTTGTAGCTTATATATCCAGATTAAGGTAGCCAAAAAATTAGGTTAAACTATTGATAATTGTGGGCGTGGCATGCTGTCAAACTCAACTGTTTTTTTTAATTCAGCGAAAGGTGTTTTTTTTTTGTTTTTTATCAAAAATAAATGGTTACTACTCGCAAGCTATCATCGATATTGGCCTGCGGTCTTTTTTATAATGTTAGTAGGATTATATTCTTTAGTTTTTGTAAGTAGTCACAGTTCTAACGTTTGATATTAGGGGCGTTATGAAATATTTATGAAACCACTATATTTTTCTCAAATTTAAACTTTAGTGGAATAGAACTTCTAAAGGAAGTAAGGGAACAAGAAACGTATACCACCCGGAGAAAGGCGAATGTATCCTGTTTAACCCTATATATACTTTTGCACCCCCCACGAGCCCCCGGTAGAACACTTTTTTCATTTTAATGAAATTACTCTAAAAAAATTACTCTAAAAAAAATTTTGTTTTTTTACTTTAGACTACGTAAAAGTAAAATAATTAAATAAAATACCTGCGAAAGGGTTTATTGGCTTTGTTTTGATCAGCAAAAAAATAAGTCATAAAATGATCACAATAGGTTCTACAGTAAACAAATGATCTCTTTCTTAATTTACCTGTTGTCAAATTTAAGGGTCAACCAAAGTCATAAACAATTTTATAAGTTTGTCAATAATCGCGGCACTAAACCACTAAAGATAAAAAACCACCCCATATTGGCGAGAAACTAATTAGTTTTACCTGATATTGAAGTCTGGATAACAAGTGCAGTTTTGTTCAATTTAAGTACTACCTGCTATGAAATTAAAGATCAATGTGTGAATAACATGTACCTAAAAATGTATAAAATGACGGATTCTATAAGGGATTACTCAATAATAAGTTAATACTTCAAGTGTACGGACGTATATTCGCAAGTGATAAAAAGTGATAAAAAAGTGATAACAGACGCAAATAAAAATATTTAGAAAAATATGGAGAACTTTAGTTATAAAGAACTGGCCGAAGAGTATTTTCGAAACAAAAACCAGGAAGATGTTCTTAGTTACGTTAAAATAAAATTAAACTTAAATTCGTCTAGTACCGAAATACAAGAGCAATTATCTAATTTCGTCAAAGTACTAAAAAAACGATTGAAAGAAGTTAACTACTGTAAACAAAAGTTTTATAATAAAAGTGCAAACTGGTTAGAAGGCCAACTTAATGTTGGTGGAGAAACAGCAAAGCTAGATAAGGCTGGAAGACCACGCAAATCATTGGACAACTGCAGCGATAGATCTAAGAGGCGGAAACTTAAAAAATTTAACGAGGAAATTGGTTCTACAAATATAAAAGAATCTTTTCTACATCAATTACGAGCACAAAACCAATTAACAAAAGTGGATATCATTGAAAAAACTTGTAATGCTAGTCCAGTGAGAACAAAGCGAATTCTTAAAAGTATACCAACTCCGAGCGATGCAAAACAGTTCACAAATGAGGAGGCATTAGCATTATTTCTGGATTTGAAATTAACAAAACACCAATATATTCAGCTCAGATTGCGTGCGATTGAAAAAGGCTCAAATATGTATCCAGCATATCATCACATAACAGCTGCTAAAATAGACTGTTTGCCATCAAAGGACACTATTACAATCACACCAATTTCGGCAGAAGTACAACTACAATCTTTACTTGATCACACAGCCAAACGCTTGCTACAATCAATAACAGGAACTGAGTTAAAGAAATATGGAAACACAAAGTTAATTCTATTTTGTAAATGGGGATGTGATGGTTCTTCGGGACAAAAACAATACAAACAAGTTGTATGTGAAAATATTTCGGACTCAGATATGTTCATGGTATCATTTGTACCATTGCGATTGAAAAAGATTTTGGAAGATTCGGAGCCTTCGAGTAGTACAACGCAAACAATGGATATTTGGAAAAATGAGACACCATCTTCTACGAAATACTGCAGGCCAATCAAATTTGAATTCAAAAAAGAAAGTCATGATGCCATTAACAAAGAAGTTAGTGATATCAAGGCCCAAATAGCAACACTACAGCCATTACAATTACAGTTAGATGGGCAGCAAATTGAAGTAAGCTACCAATTAGTGCTGACAATGATAGATGGAAAAGTAGGTCAGGCTTTGACTAACACGAAGGCTGCATCCAGCTGCATTATATGCCAAGCAACATCAAGCCAATTAAACCAAGTCCCGACAAAATCATTCGATAATACCGATGCCTTCGAATTTGGATTATCACCACTACATGCAAGAATACGACTTATGGAACACATACTAAAAATCAGTTATGATTTGGATTTCGGGCCTTCAGGATCAATAAGAAACAACGAAACCAACAAAGAGTTAAGAAGTTCAAAAAAGAAACATGTTCAAGATGAATATCGCAAATTTGGATTGATTATAGATCAGCCAAAACAAGGGTCAGGCAATACAAATGATGGCAATACCGCAAGAAGATTCTTTTCAGATCCAGAAACAGCATCTGAAATAACAGGAGTGGATTTAAACCTTATTTTCAGATTTAAAATAATCCTAGAAGTACTTGCGTGCAATGAAGAAATTGACTCTAGAAAATTTGGAGATTATGCTAAGGAAACTGCAAAAATATATACAACCAACTACCCATGGAGAAATATGTCTGCAACAGTCCACAAAATCCTTTATCATGGAGAAGATGTCATTAAATATCATTTGGTGCCACTTGGAGATCTATCAGAGGAGGCTCAGGAAAAAAGGAACAAGGATTACAGATTTTATAGACAGCACAATACTAGAAAAATGTCACGAAATTCCACAAATGAAGATCTATTTAATATATTATTGGCAACGTCAGATCCGTTCATCTCCAGTATTCGAAATCAATGGAAAGTGGAACATCGGGATTTAGATGAAGAAGCCAAAAAACTACTAAAGAACAGAAATAGCACAGAACAAAATATGGAATATTTGCAATCAATATTTGAGTCTAATGAATAATAATTATAATTGCCTTTCATTGTTATTTAAGTACGAAAAACATAGTATTAGTAAAAAATAATAATAAACAGAACCTACCATTGTTACAAATGCTATTTAAATCTATTGCAGTTTTTATTCTTAAAAGGTTTCCCACATATGAATGCAATGTTTTAATAGATAAGAAAGATTCAAAAAATAAGAACCCATATTTTCATATCAAAATTAAAAAAAAAATTAGAATCATTGCGCTAATGTTTAGCAGATTTATTTAGCTAGTGTAACAAATTAGGCAGCAAACACTAATAAATTTTTCTGTAGTAATAATAATATTCCTTGAGTGTAAGCAAATTGCAAATTTGATAGCAAACATTTTTAATTTTTTAGTAATACTAGTTAAATTTCTAGTGAATTTTACTATTTTGTTGCGTGTAAAAATTTTTTTGAGTGTAAAAATTTTTTTGAGTGTAAGCATTAAAAAAATTTCATTATTACAAAAAATGTTTATAATAATTATTTAACTCCAAATATGACACTTTCTAATAAATAAAAATAAATAAAAAAAAACATATATCACGCTAAAAGTTAAAAAAAATCAAAAGTTAAACTTTGACCTAGAATTCCTTAAAAAGTACTCAATCAATTTAAATGAAATTCACACTGAGTCAAGATCAACTATCTATCTATCTATTAAAAAAAACAGTACTAAAATATTTTGATCGGTTCAAAAGTTACAGAATTTTGGCCAATGAAAAATGATTTTCAGCCACTGTGCGGCGGAAATTAAGATGGTGGTTTGTTATCATAATAAGAAGTTTGTTCTTTAAATAAGTAAAGTTGGGGTATGGGTTCCTGATTTGTTATACTTTTATGAGTTAAGCGTATTAATGTAGGAATATGTGGAAGCGATGGCACAAGATAATTAAAATTGTTAAAATTTTCGGCTTAACAATGTGGTGGTAATGTATTTATATACGCCAACATATTATTCAGTTTATGTTTTGTCAACCTTTTCTATAGCGCTTTTATGCGGAGTAACGAAATTAATGACAGAAGACAAATAATATTTAATTAAACCTTAAAATTAGCATAGACACAAACGAAAACTATATTTTATTTAGAATTGTCCAACCACCCAGCAAAAAATGGAAAGAAGTGAAGTTGAAGCTATCGATCTTGTGAAGAGCATTTTCAGTAGTGCTTAGGGGTTATGTATTTTTTAGAACTATTTTTTTGAGTTCGTGGAACTATTTCCTTTAATTTTTATATATCAAACAGTTTTCAAAAGATTTTTTCCGAAATGACTTGTATCCAGAGAGAAGGGTTTCAGCTTTTACATTATGTCACATACTTGGTCCAACGCAGTCTCAGAGGCCAATAGACTGAACCCAAACTCAAAATTATGTGTTTTCATAATTTTTGAGAAATATTTCCCGGACCCATCAAAATTGACGAGATACAACTTTTGATTTATTTTCTATCCAACAGAACCCTGATATAAAATGATTCATATAGATTTTAGTAGTATTAAATTAATTTTTTTTTAAATTTTTTTTTCATTGAATTTGTCACAAATAATAAAATTATTCGTTAAATTATTATTTTGCATAATAATTTTATTAATTAATAAAATTAACTTATAATTTTAAACTTTGTTGTAGTATTGTATTTTTTTCTTGGTTATTCTTTGGCTTTTTTCTTAAATATTTTCTGTATATTTTTAAATTAAATATGTATGTATATTAGACCTCGCCTCACTTATATGGAAACATTTTCTTTTCGAATTTTGCATTTGGGGATTGGTTAAATATGGGATTTGATGTAAAAATTCATGTGGTAAAATTTGAAGTCGATCAGAGTGTGCCAACCCGTGCCACAATGAGGTCAAAGTTCAAAATATATAGAAATCAATCGTTTTTTCATCGATGACAAGTTTTTTATTATAAAAAAAAACATGCAATTCATATAATGTTTTCTTAATTTGCAATTTTTTATATTCAAAAATTTCATTAAAAAAAAAAGAAGAGAATTAATATTATTAAATTATTATAAGGGCGACGATTTAGTATATGATGGGAATTCCTTTCGGTAGTTCTCAACAACATGAAGCAAATACTACTTGTCTTCTTCGCTATGTGTTAAGGACCGGTTAAAATCTGTAATAAGTTTGACTTTCCATCATTAACAACATTAATATTTTTCAGAATTTGAACGCCTTTAATGTACTCTGCTCTTTCGTGCCAATTTAAGGGATCAAAGTTTAAAAAATTGGTGTCTATTTCAAACGTGCAAAAAAAGTTTTAATTTTATGCGTTACAAAGCATCTCAAATCTTTAGATTGAAATTCTTTTAATTCTTCAATACTAGCGCAAACTTTTTAGGCAGTGAAATTACATTGTCTTCCTCAGTTTCGATCTCAGTTCCAAGTGCCGCAACCATTTTTCTTTTTACGTCAAAGTCCACGTTGCAATCAAAAAACGCAAGAGCAACTAACTCTTCCGATAAATACCATAGGTGGTTTCGGATTTTGGCTAATAATGGTATTGATATGTTTGGGTCAGTATAACTTGCAATCTTCATAACCAGCTGTAAAACGTTATTTGGTGCTTCGACAGCATAAGTGGTTCTGAATCAGTACGGAACATACAGGCGTACCAGAAATATACAAATATTTCGCAAACCATTTAACTGGCTGGAAGACATTTGAAACTGTTTTTGTAAAGCATATATTTTTAAAACATATATGGCTTTCGACATGAATCTTGCATGGGATGTTGCCTCAGGTGCACAAAATTCGAAATTTGGGATGCTGCCACCAAGAAAAATACACGTAAGTTGTAGCAACTCCTTATAATCATATCGAATATGGTCTTTTTCTAAATGTTTAATACAAAACTCTTTGCTGAAGTTACATTCTTCGACACTTACAGCACGTTGCACTTCTTCATCCATAATACTAACTTTGAAATCTTCCAACTTAAAAGTGTTCCATTCCCGTGAAAAACGTTCAAATATAACAACTTCTGGACCACTAAAGTTTCCAAAATATACCTCAAAAACAGCTCGCAGTAGGATTTCTGCAATATGATGCCTGCACGGTAACCACGTCAAACTCCGTTCTAATTTTTTCTCCAGCAACATTGCTGCCCCATTATGTTGACCAGTGTTGGTAGCAGTTGTGTCAAAGCACACCATTTCTAATGAATTTATCATGTTAATTTTCGTTAAATAATCATATATTGATTGTGCGATTGCTGCTCCAGATCCAACTTCAATAATTATAATGGCAATTAACTTTTCAATATTTTCTGCAGTTAAAACAATAGCTAGGCGGTCAACTTTTTCTTTTCCAGCCATTGTAGGAAGTAGTTTACCATCCCAATGTAGAACGAATGTGTCAGGAATCTGAAAAATGTTAATTCTGTGAAATATTCATAACAATTTTAAAATAAATTTGATTACCTTGAAATTCTCAATATTTTCTTTGCCATGACGTTGACGATATTCTTTGCGTTGTCTTCTCAAACTTGTAGAATTAAGAACCAAATCTTCAATATTGTGACCTAAAGCTTTCGCTGTCGCAGAAATAAAATGGATTGCGAGTGGAGTCAATATATTACCAGCATCCATGCATGCCAACATTCTGTCATCTATGAACTTTTCTTAACACGATTCTCTGTCGGGTTAATGTTTTTTGGTTCAATTTTCGGCGAATCTGCAGACTTTTTAGATTCACATTCACTTTCAGCACTTGCATCAAATTGTACAGTCAAGACTAAAGTAAAAATTATTGAACAAAATAAGTTGAAAGAAAAAAATTACTCATGCTGACTTTAAGATAACATTCAGAGCTTTCCATTCTTTGATGCTTTTTTTTGCGTCGATTTTCCTTTTCTTCTCTTTCCGCCTTACGCTTTTCTTAATTTGTTAGGTTTTGATCTATTGAAGTCATTATGCCAACACGACCTTGTAACCGTTGTTTAATTATGAAATCTCTATCCTCCTGAATAGAAATTATTTCTAAGGCATCAACATGTGCAATATTGAATAAATTTTTCAAATGTTCTTTGAAATCTTCTTCCATTTTTCTACGACTTGCAAATTTAGATTTAGAAACTTTTTGCACCTTTCTCCACTCATCATATAATTTGTTTAATTTTTCAACACATGTTCTTTTGTGTAACGTTGGAATACGAGCTCTTTCCCAGAAGGGAAATATTTCTTCTAACGCTAATACAGAACTCTCTTTAATTGTCTCTTTTTCACACCGCACATAATAAAAAAAAGCATTGTTGTACTTGTAGTTTTGAAGGTAATTTGCATCCAGCTATTTTTTTTTTCGCATTTTCCTATCAAATGCACGTATATGTCATCAGATAGATTTAGAGATTTATTTAGCGCCATAATAAAATATCTGTACTGATTGTACTATTTTTAATTCTATTAATAAACGACTTTGCACAACCGCACTCAATTTAGCAATGGAAAAATACTAAAATCAAAATATAAAAGCTGAACGAAATTGGTGGCAAAATGTCACAATGTACTATACCGTTAGTTTTCTTAGAATATAAGAACGTGGAATTTAACTTCGTTGTTGCTTTACTTTTTTACTATAACTTTTTAAGCAGATCATGCTTCACATCACTTATAATTTACAGTTAGTTTGTCTGATCGTTTATAATAAATAACTTGTCATTAATGAAGAAACGACCGTTTTCTATATATTTTGAACTTTGACCTTATTGTGGCACGGGTTGGCACACCCTGATCGACTTCAAATTTTACCACATGAATTTTTACATCAAATCGCATATTTAACCAATCCACAAATGCAAAATTCGAAAAAAAAAAATTTGAGGCGGGGTCTAATGTATATATATATATAATAATTTTGATATTATGACAATTTAAGTCGATTTCATAGGTGTCATTTGTCTTGGGACTAGGTCTGAACATGAACCGAAATGCAGCAATTTCAACAGCGTTCATCCTATGACTGATAGAAGTTAATAAACTAAATTTCGTTAAAATATATTCATATTTGCGACCTGTAGTTTGATTACAAGGTTTACATGAACACACAGACGGACGGACAGACATAGCTAAGTTGACTTAGAAAGTGATTCTGAGTCCATCGGTATAAGAAAATATTTTTGTTAGTTACAAACATCAGCACATAGTGGTATAGGGTATAAAAAGACACAATTTTAATTTTAATTTTTACTTAAAGATCAGATAGAAAATTGACAGCAAAACAGAAACCACTATTTCCAATTTTTTTTATATCGCGAAAATATATTTAAAATCTCACAGACAGGCTGGATGAAGCTGTTTGTAGTACAAAACCCGAAGATTGTGTTAAGGGTGAATTTCGATTCCTCCAGATCAAATTTTTCCAATTTCCGCTTTACTCAGCTAGTTTCTTTATTTATTCTTGAGTTTGTTATGTCTCTTTATATAAATAACAAAGCCTGATTTTTTTACATCTGGTCTCTCTCTCACACTTTAAGTTTAACATTATTTTATTATGCGTAATATTGTGCTGAGTTATCAATTATTACTTCCTTAAAAAAATTATACGAATTCAATCAAACCAAAAGAAAAAAACAACTTGAAATCATGAATTTTACAATAATATGCAAAATACTCCAAATTTTTTCGAGGAAAATGCCTTTGAATTTAAATGCGTTAATCAATTTGATATTATAAAATGCTTTTCTCTGGAAAAGTCAAATTCTGTAGGATATGATAATGTAAATCCGAAATTCATTAAAATACTTCTTGCACTTTTACTGCCTTACATAACTTTTTACTTCAACTACATTATTACTTCAAGCAGTTTCCCTAATAATACCTATCTC
Organism: Cordilura impudica; assembly: GCA_963682025.1. Lineage (NCBI taxonomy): Eukaryota > Metazoa > Arthropoda > Insecta > Diptera > Scathophagidae > Cordilura > Cordilura impudica. The sequence goes on from OY821520.1 coordinate 71,319,955, forward strand.
AAAATCAAATTTTGAGCAACGACCCATAGCCATTTTATGTTGTTTGTCAAAAGTTTTTGAAAAGATAATTTTTTCTCAAATGATTGAATATATAACTCAACACAACTTAAAGTCCCATAAGCAATTCGGCTTTCTAGCCAACCACAGCTGCGTGACAGCCTTAGCTGACGTTTGCGAAAACATAAGAAGTGACATAGACGACAGCAAAATAACCTTCCTTGTACTTCCAGATCATTCTAAGGCATTTGACACAGTTGATCATCAAACTCTGTGTATGAAGTTAAGACGTTTCTTTAATTTTTCCCTAACATCAACGTTTTTAATTTTCCCTTATCTCACAAATCGCACACAATCCGTATATGGGTTAAACCATCTGAACTCAACTTAAAATATGGCGGTTTTTTACATCGCTGTTTCCAAATTGGCTGAATTTTGGCAGGATTAAAGTATATCCAAGAAATAAGAAAAACCCTAAATTTAAGTTCACTGACGAATCTGGATCCGGAAATATGAGGTGTTGAATATCGGGAAAAACTATAAAAATGTACAAAGTTGTACTTACTTAATTATCATTTTCTTGATTAATGTTATAGTGACGCAACTTATCAAGGTCGCATTTGAAAGGTTAATTAATTACCTTTAATTTGATATACAACATGATTTTTTTTTTGGAAAGGTCAAAGGTCACATCTCTTGACCTATAATTCGGGAGCCTATAGCTGTAAAAACGACAATTTTAAAAATCTGAAAAAATATATGTTTAAGATTGGTTCCTTTCCTAAAGTTCCAAAAAATTTCAGACTGGGGGTATGCTTGGATCCAGAAATATTTATCATAGAGTAAAGGTAGATATTTAACAAGTGAATTATTATTATTATGAATGCTGTTGTTGTTGGCGTTGTTGGCGTTGTTGACATTATTATGATGAATGCTGTTGTTGTTGTTGTTGTTGTTGTTGTTGTTGACATTATTATGATGAATGCTGTTGTTGTTGTTGTTGTTGTTGTTGACATTATTATGATGAATGCTGTTGTTGTTGTTGTTGTTGACATTATTATGATGAATGCTGTTGTTGTTGTTTAGTTTTATTATAAATGTTTTCAATTACAAATTTGCTATCAGCGGAATAAATTTTAGCTTGTAATTGTGTTTTTGAAATTGGTATGAAGCTGTGCTGCTTTTGAGTTCCCGGAATTGTACGTAATCCTATAAATCTATCAGTTAGCAATTTCTCTTCTTCTTCATAATCTTTTTCCGTTAAATATGCAAAGTTGCAGTTCTGAAGAGTTTGTTGACACCAATTATACAAGTGGAGAGGAGTAGTTATCTGATCTTCGAATGGACGTTGCAAGCTGGCTCTTCGTGCTTCACTCTTTACCGTTCCCCCAAGACCATCACTAGGTCCTTTGCCGTGACTGGTAGCAAAGAAATGCCACTCAGCGGAACAATTAAAATCTTCGCTATGATGGCATAAATTGGCAAAGTTTTTTTTATTTTTAAATGGAGCGGAAGAACCGTCCGAAAAATAAAAAATTTTCTTTGGTATTTTCAAAAACTTGTTTTTTAAAAACTCATTTAGGTGGCGATGAAATGAATGAACTGCTATGGTATTATGTATTAGACAGTCTGATATTATTATAAAATTTGTAGTTTCTAATTTTCCATTTGATTTGTAATAAATTGCTATTGGGTATAGTGTGGCCTGGCTATTATTCCATAAAAAGCCTTGCACAGAATCCTGAACCACAAAAGTTGCATTTTCGGAGAAGTCGCAAATTACTAAATACTCATTTTCTTCCAACGCAGACTTTTTGTGAGCCATAAATGCACCCTGCTCTTTAGATGCGAATGAATGGGGTAGAAGAGTTTGCAGTTTTTCGCATAAAGAATCCAGAAAAGAATCAGTTTCTTTAATAATAGTTTCCAAAGAGTCTCTATCTACACTTATCCACTGTTTATATATGATTTCATCAATTTCATTTTCTAATAATAATTCACCAAGTTTCTCTTTAAAATTTTGTATATCTGGACACATGCTACATCTGCCAAGGTAGCAATTTGGTGATGGGGGATTGCATATAAGTCTTTTTAAACAATCTTTATAAGTTTCCAGCACAAAATCCTGCACATTTTCTGTCAATTTTTTCAGGTTTATTGCGTGGAGCATTAGTTTTGTATTTTGATGTATTTTACAAACACATACATTATGGCTTCCTGACGCATCTGCTAGAACCACATTTTTTGGCCGAACTTCACAAAATTTAGAAATTCCAATAGTTATCCCTTCAATAGTTATTCCAATAGTTATCCCTTCCTTTAAATAAAGCATAAACTTCTCGAAGATTTCCGAGTAAAAGTCTTTTATTTTTTTTTACTTTTACACCATTTTCTGTTATTGACACGTAGTCCTTACATCCTGGTAGACATCTGCTGACATCATCAGTTTCATAAAAGATTTTCACCACATCAACAATTTCTAATGGCAATCGTTTTCCAAGTTTTGGATTCGGTGTACTCAATACGCCTTCTGTCTCACCAAGTTTTTTACCTTTCGTGCCATGAAATTTGTTATTTGAAATTCCTCCTCCATTCTTTTCAATGTCCAGCTTTTAGGTAAAATAGTTAAAAGTTGAACTTTATCACTGTTTTTAGTTATTGATTTAAACTTTTCTTTTAGTTGTTCGATTATTTCCGATTCTGGGCATACGTGAGAGGTTGAAGGTGTTGAATTTGGGAAAATGTTGGTTTTAATTGATGTTGTTATTTTTTCTAACTTTCTAGTTGTATACCCTTTTAATGGAATTTTTCTCGAACATATTGGAGATTCTTGTGAATATGTTAAACTTTCGCTTAACTTAGAAATTCGAACATCTCCCGAAACTGATGCTTCACTTTCCGAGTCTGAAGTCTCGTTTTCTGGCTCGTTCATAGATTGAATATTATTGTTTACACTTCCTTTTAATTTATAAAGTTCTCTTCTGCATACATCACATATTTCATTTGATATTGAAATGTTATTACTAATTCCAGTCATCCATTGCTGAACTTTTCGAAGTCCTCTTGCATTCCGGACATGAGCAACTTTTTTAAATGGATTACAACAATATATTGGATTAAATGACATATTGTTTACAGAGGCAAACAACAATCACTTTGAACACTTTTGGTTTTATTTAAAAATATTGATTTTATAGCAACACATGTGGTTTTTTAATGCAACGTGCTTAGAATGGTTTTTTTTTCGTGGTGCTTCCTTTGACTTCTCGTTTTTCAATAATTTCTCTATATCCAAGTTATTTGACACTACGAACCACACCCGACAACATTTATACTGTTGTCTCGCTCTAACATAATTACCTGTCAAACCAACCCTAACACAGGTCTGTACTGAGTATAGTACAGAGCTAAAGAACCAGAAACAAATAGCGGCGTGCGTGCATAGCCCGCCGACGCTCACGAGCACAACCAACCACATTCATAAACAGTAACAGTAACAGCACCGACTTTTTAAATATCTACCTTTACTCTATGATAAATATTTCTGGATCCAAGCATACCCCCAGTCTGAAATTTTTTGGAACTTTAGGGAAGGAACCAATCTTAAACATATATTTTTTTCAGATTTTTAAAATTGTCGTTTTTACAGCTATAGCCTCCCGAATTATAGGTCAAGAGATGTGACCTTGGAACTTTCCAAAAAAAAAAATCATGTTGTATATCAAATTAAAGGTAATTAATTAACCTTTCAAATGCAACCTTGATGAGTTGCGTAACTATAATACTTTTCAAGAAAATGATAATTAAGTAAGTGCAACTTTGTAAATTTTGACCTTTTTTTACGATTTTCAAGACCACATATTTCCGGATACAGAAGTGCCAGTGCCCTCAAACTTTGCACTTATTTTAGTTCTGTAATAATCTGTCTTCCAACGAAAAATCATACAATTTGGAGAAGCTAGTGTACACCCATTGGTTGATTTGACATGTAAATTACAGATCCTAATACAATCCTAGCAAGTCAAAATGTTTGCTAAAGGTGCTATTACACGAAATGTTTTTTACATATGTACTGTCACTTTTTTTATCCACATGAAATTCCTCATGTCTGTCAAAATTGTCTTTTACATACGATTCATAATTTTTGCTATCACACGTGCGTATGCATTTCCGTATGACATAACCTCTAAATGTAAACAACAGCTGATTTAATTTGTGAATTTAAAAAAATTTATTGTTAAAAAAAAGGTTATATATTTTTATATTGTTAAATAATACTAAACAATTTATTTTTCTTTCAATATTAATCTTTAAAATTTACTCTGTTTTTCTTTCGCCACAAGAAGTGTTGTATTTTCATATATTTGTCATTCAAAAATAGAACCTGTTCTAATTGAAAAATGTACATGTGACTTTCCTCATGTATTGTACATAAACAATGTTTCATATGTATCACACGATGTGTACAACTTTTGTTGTGGGAAAATTTGACAGTACATATGTAAAAAACACGTCATGTAATAGCACCTTAATACGCAAACGAAATGCAAACCCAGAGTTTGGTAATGAAATAGTTATCAACGGCGAGAGAATTGACTTTGTTATGACTACAAAAAATCTTGGAGTAACTTTAAACAACACTCTAACTTGAAGCTCAGAACTCTATGACAAACTCAATTTTTCACCCCCTAAATATAAGAATACTTCTAGCCAAAACGTATTTTCTACGGGTGTGAACTTTTTGCAAGTTGTGATTTATTTAGTAAAGGCAAACTTAATGTTTTATATAACAGCATAATTACATATTTTTTAGTTTTTTTTTAGTTTATTTTTATTTTTTATTTGTTCTTCGCATACAACAAGATTCACATGATGACTTTGTGCTGCTGTTTGTAACAACCAAAAATATTTGACCTACACCCATCTTTAATTATACCGATCGAATCAGAATCACCATCTGATTCGATTTAACGATGTCCGTCCGTCCGTCCGTCCGTCTGTGTGTCCATGTAAAGCTTGTAATCAAACTGCAGTTGGCAAATATGCATATCTTTTGATGAAATTTGGTATTTGATCTTTTATCGGTCATGGGATGAACGCTACTGAAATTGGTGAGAATGGGTCCATGTTCAGACCTAGCCCCCAAACAAATGACCCGTATGAAATCAACATATATTGCCATAAGATCCAAATTATAATACAAATCTTATTCAAATTGGGTTTCTATGTATATATTACATCCATTAATCAGTAGTCCAAAAATGATCCCTATTGGACAGCTCTTAGTCATAGGCCCCATATAGAGCTGCTTCCCGATCTTCACTTAAATCAATTAAAAAACAAAAATATTGCACTGATTCTTCTCAAATTTTGTTTGTATATATTTTTGCAAAATACAAGAGACTTTACCAAACATGGTCAGGATCGGTCCATTTTTGGGCCTAGTCCCCATATAGATATAGCATCCGATATGAACTTTTTCATATCTGCAAAAGAAAAACTTAATAAAAATCCCACTCAAATTTGGTTTATGCATTTTTTCTATATCCGGTTAGTTGGGCCTGAGAGATAGGGTCTCTAAGCGCATGGTATAGGGTATCGTATAGTCGGTCTAGACCGACTATTATTTTCTTACCTGTTTATATTATAGTATGGGAATTTTTAAAGAAAAACAAGCTACAGTATACAAAAATATTTAAATAAATTGTACAATTATATAAAGTAAATAAAAAATAAGTAAAATAAAGAACTAAATAAAGGAATGAGTTTGACATAATTTAATATAAAAGAATCAAATGGTAAAATTTTGATTAAAAAAAAAAAGAGAAAAATGTTTGAAATAACATTGGTGTATTGAAAACAATAAGTGGGAAATAATTTAAATTTGCTTTCTCCCTCTATTGGATCTTGCAAAGGTTAAGCGGTTGAAAAGGTATGATGGTTCCTTCAGATATATAATTTTGTTTAATAGGACTAGCACCTTTAATTTTAAAATATTATCAAACGACATACCATATAGTCTTGTTGAAATCGAGGTAATACGATCAAGTCTGTTTAATCCATAAACATACCTTATAATACTATTGAAGGCCACATTTAGTTTTCTCTTACTAGTTGAGTCACATAAAGCAAAAATTTCACACCCGTATAATAAAACCGGCATTAGGTACGATTTTGCAAGTATTATTCTTATATTTAATGGAGTGCAAGATTGAGTTGCCCAAAGCATCCGAAGCATACCATACGTTCTCCCTACCACAACGTTTACATGATTGTTCCAACTAATCACAATTTCAATTCTCTGGTTGTTCAGAACAATATCAAAATCTAGATTATGACGTAGAGTTTTCTTGTGCATGATGAGACATTTGGACATTTCCCAGTTATAAATATTATTTTTAAATCATCATTAAGTTTTGCTACGTTTTCTCTGGAAGTTATTAGTGGACTGCAAAGATATACTTGGACGTCATCGGCGTACATGTGTACATTACAATACATTGAAAATAAAAGAGGGCCTAGAATTGAGCCTTGCGGAACACCTTTAGGTACATGTAGTGGTCTCGAAAATTGGTTATTAAGGAAGACTGACTGAACATGGTTTACCAGGTAGGATTCAATAAGTTTCTTTGAACACACGGAGAAATTAAAAAGCCGACTAAGTTTTGTTGAAAGTATTGAGTGATCAACTATGTCGAAGGCTTTAGAATGATCAAGAAGGACTAAAAAGCAAATATTTCCACCGTCAATGACATGACGAATATCATCTGCAACATCTATTAAAGTAGTTGTACAACTATGTTTTTGCCTAAAGCCTGATTGCTTTTGCGATAATAGCCCAAATCGTTTTAGGTATTCGTTTATCTGTTTATGCATTATCTTCTCAAGAGCGCTAGAAATGAATGGTAGTACTGATATATGCCTAAACTCAGAATTTGTCTTAGGCACAGGAATAACCTTTGCATGCTTCCATTGTGTTGGAAACACGCTGGTGGTAAGGATCATATTATATATGTAAGTAATGTATGGTAAAAGGATAGGAAGGATAATTTTGATAAATTTAGGGTGCATGTTGTCATATCCAATTGCACTTGATTTTATGGCTAAAAGACAGGTAAGTGCCTCATCATTGCTAACACATTAAAAATCAAATGGACTATCATTATCAGAAATCACTAGGTTATTGATTGTATTGTGTGCAGGAGGTTGAAATTGAACAGTGGGTAAATTAGTAAATGCTGAATTAAGTTTATCAGGAGTGAGTTCGCAAGTTTTCCTATTACTAGTTCGGCCAATTTCAATTTCCCGAATATTTTTCCATTTCCGTTTGGTGTTAATTGCATTTTCAAAACGGTGACCATAATATTCAGACTTTGATCTACGAATTTCACGAGTAACTTCTCTTCTAAGATTTCGATATTCTTCTTTAAGCTGAGGTAACTTAATTTTTTTTCAACGTGAAAACGCATTATCTCTTTCACCAATCAGTTGTTTAATATGTGCTGTAAACCACGATCTTGTATAGGTCCTAATGTTCTTCGTTATCTTAGGTACAGTAAGATCAAATAAGTATGAGATATTATTCTCCAAGAAGGACAACTGATGGTCAACAGAAGTCATATGATAAATGGACGTCCAATTTACTAAAGACATATGTTCTGCCAAAACATTGTAATTGACATTATTAAAGTCACGATATGTAACTGATAGTGTTTCATTATTTAAAATAAAGTCATATGTCGTGAAAATTAAGTCGTGTTTCGAGAAACATGAGGCCGATAGTTGGTCGTACAACAATACTTTGGTTAAATCGTTAACAAAAAAAAGGTCAAGTAAAATACTTGCTGTTGATGTATAGTGTGTAGGCATCGTCTAGTTTAATGATGTGAGACCAATGGTTTACATGTTTTCTGAGACATAAATGTCACACAGAAGATTACAATTAAAATCACCTGCAATTAACAAATCCATGTAAGTGACCGTCAACCTCTCTAATACTTCCATAAAAGAAGTGATCACAGTATCACGGTGTGGGCTGTATATACATCCTATAAGCATTTTGTTATTTTCAAAAATAACCTTTACAAACAAATATTCGATTTTATCAATTACCTCACCTTCATTAGATCTGCATTTAAAATTGCATTTAATACCTTCCTTGAGCTGTGCCTTACTTTCCTCCCTCACGAATAAGCTTTTCGGTGTATTATTTCAAAATCCGATGAACTCTAATTTTCATCACATTTTGTTTCTTCATAAAGTAATATACACCGCAAAGCCACTTTACCTGTAAAAACAAGTAAGAAAATTATAATCGGTCTAGACCGATACCATGGTTTAGAAACCCTATCTCTTCGGTCCAACTAACTGGATATAGAAAATAAGCAAAAACCAAATTTGAGTGACATTGTTATTAATTTTTTTGGCTGCAGATATGAAAAAGTTCATATCGGATGCTATATTCATATGTGGACTAGGGCAAAAAATGGACCGATCCTGAACATATTTGGTAAAGTCACTTATATTTTGAAAAAATATACACAAACCAAATTTGAGAAAAATCTGTGCAATATTTTTGTTTTTTTTGATAGATTTAAGTGAAAATCGGGAAGCAGCTCTATATGGGGCCTATGACTAAGAATTGTCCAATAGGTATTATTTTTGGACTACTGATTAATGGATAGAATAAACACATACAAACCCAATTTTACTAAGATCTATATGATAATTTGGATCTTATGGCAATTTATGTCGATTTCACAGGGGTCATTTGTATGGGGCTAGGTCAGAACATGGACCAATTTCAATAGCGTTCGTCCTATGGTCGATAAAAGCTTATATACCAAATTTCATTTCATCGACCTCTTGTTTGATTACAAGGTTTACATGGACACACAGACGGACGGACGGACGGACATCGCTAAAACAACTCAGAAAGTGATTCTGAGCCGATCGGTATAATAAAAGTTGGTTCTAGGTCAAATATTTTTGGTAGTTACAAACATCACCACAAAGTCATTATACCCAAACCACATAGTGGTGTAGGGTATAAAAATCTCCGGTTTCTGGTATCTGAATGGCATTCCTACGTCAGCGCTATACGTCTTTGGAATATGCTTACACAATATCAGCAATTTAACAGCAACGCTTCAAATTTTAAAAATTCCTGTTGGAATATTTTGCATAAAAATTTTATTATTAATTAACTAGAGGACCCCTGCTGCTCCGCAGCATTATATTATATTAATTTTTATAATATAATACCAAAATCTGCCAAGAGAAGTTAACGTACAGTAATGCCAAAATATGCCAAGAGAAGTTAACGTACAGTGAAAGTAAAGTTGATTGTCCACGCATAACTTTCCTCAAACCCAACGAATTTGCCAAGAGAAGTTAACGTGCAGTAATGCCAAAATATGCCAAGATAAGTTAACGTAGAGTAAAAGTAACGTTGATTCTCCACGCATAACTTTCCTCAAACCCAACGAATTTAAGCAGTTAATAGCTCAAAGGAAGGAGCTTGATCCACTGAGTGTTCCTAGATCTATGTCAATGGCCTACGTTAATTAGAGCTCTAGTTATAGAGGTTTGAGTGAAGAAAAATATTGAAAAAAATCTTGAATGCAAAGTTTATTCATAAATTCTTTTAATATATAAGATTAAATTTACTTATAATTTTTTTTCCTTTTGTGATCTTGTGTTGTTTTCTTTGTTATTCTTTAACATTTTATCTTTATTTTCCGTGTTTTGTAAAGTCAAATTATAACAATTGTCATACCTCAGCATAATTATTCCTGTACGGTAATTATAAGATTTATATATTATATTTATATATTATAACCCGATAAGCTAAGTTGCTCTTTAAATTTCTTTCTGTTACTACTCACTACTTACCTCTATTTATACGTCACAGTTGGGAGACTTTTAATTCAATTTAAACTTTTTGTGATGTAATTTTTTCACTCAATTGGTAAATTGTTTTTTTCAAGCGTTGTCTTCTCCATCTTTCAATCTATCCGAACATTGCTCTAACCCTTGCAACTCGCAACGTGCCGTACTTACTGTTCATTTATCTATTGCGTTGTATAATAGTTAGTAGTTATTTTAATACAAAACATCTGCGGTTTGTTGTAAAACAGTTGAATTTTAATTAAAACTTCAATTTATCTAAAAATCAAAACCTTTTGCTGTTTTTAACAGTAGATGTTAAACACGCCATACCAGCCCACAAATAGCACGCATATTACAAGTATTAACAAAAACAACACTGTGGGCTAAGTTGACTAAATATGGAAAACTGCATTTTGATGACAATTGGTTGTTATGTTAACCGTAGTTGTTTATTTCTAATTCATATAGCAGTACTTCTGTTGACACATCTGAATTTTTATTATTGCTACTAAATTTTTATTTTAAGTCGCATGTTTCGATTTACTAACCAAATGATTACAATCAAGTAATTTTTTAAACAGAAATATGGTACGGAACTCTGTCGATGGAATCAAATAATTCGACTGGTAACAAAGTTGGTTAAATTTAGTTCTACAGACGATGTTTGGATTTGGGTTTCCAAATATCCAAATATCTCTCCTTGATATTTTGTAGTTTTGACCATCTATATCTAAAAATAGCACTCGGTTGGTTTTGATAAACTTTCTTATTTAGAAGTCTGTTATAGCGGTTCCTATTTGTTTGGTTTTAGCTAGTAGTATCCTATTTATCTTCACTTCTGGAACTTATAATTTATTTTATTAGTTTATGTTTAATTCGCTTTACCCCACACCATTCTGTGAGTTGATAAATATATAACCTAGACCCAGTCTCGACTAGAGCGATGACTCAGGAAATTTTCTGAGTCGATTTACCGATCTATCTGCCCGTCTGTGTGGCTGCCTGTCTGTGTATATATATAAAACTTTTGACCCATTACAGGTCGGAAATATAATTATATTTTGATGAGATATGTTGTCACTTACAACAATTTATTAGTTTTAGGAACTAATTGGACTGAAAGATAATAAGATACAAGATCTAAATTTAGTCGAATTTTATACACTCAACACCAGTGTGCCGGGTATATATAAGTTTCTCATTCCGTTTGTAATAATAAGAAAGATAAATCTAGACCGCATAAAATATTTATTCTTACAACTAATAATAACCAGAGTTGATATAACGATATTCGCCTGTCCGTCTGTCCGTCTCTGGAAAACGCGATTAAGCTTCCAATAGATTATGTGGATTACTCTTTCTTAGTGAAAATGATTTATTGACATCCGGATCAGTTTTCGGTTCAAAATCATCAAATGCGGTTTAATAGGTCCAGAGGTTTCAATAAAAATGTAAAAAATTGTAAAAATCTGAAAATTGAAAAAATTTAATTTTCCTAAGTTATTTTTCTTATTGTAATTTTGTAATTTGTCTGTGGTAGCTGTAATTGTCGCTGTGTTGTGGTCGTTTTGTTTGTAGCATTTGCCTGATATGTATATACGCATGGTATAATACCATGTATATACTAGTCTATCTGGTATTGCGACATTGCAATATTTTCATAATTTTCTTTAAAACACTTTAACTCTTCCGTTTGTGAGAAGGTTCCTGGGAACCTTTTAGATTTTCAAACTCTCACAACTCCTTAATGTTATATGGGTGGACTTCCCGAGCCGTACATGCGTTTCAAGAAAAAAGTGTGCTGAACCGATTAAAGTATTGTCGAACACTTCATTTTCAACAGTTTTCTAATGTCAGGACCATTGAGTACTCCTGAAATAAATATAAAAAATTAAAAATAAAAATTACAACTATTTTAGCAATCATGTGGTACACCATATCATTTCTAAGTTTTTTTTTTTTGCTTATTCTTGGAAATATAAGTTTTAAACTTATACACACTTCATCTCTTTTGTGATACATTTTTTGACAACTCCATGAATATATGAAGTGGCGGCAGCAGAATTTTTTCTTTTAGTTCCAAGCGCTTCCGAATCATGTTTCAGTTTTTAAACGCACTATCTCCTCTGTTATTCCAATCATGACATAAATACTGCTCTCCAGCATATCTTATATCCCAGTCACATCCGTTTGATGTACTCACTTTGGAGACCGAAGAGAATAGCGACGACCTTAAGGTCACATCATATGCGCCACTTAAGTTTGTTAAAATTGTTTCTGATGCTTCATACGTTTCCTTTGTTTCAGTGCTATAAACAATTGGAACGGATGGCTTTGAATTAGTTTTATGAACCAACACAGCATTTTGAAATGGCAATGAAAATTCTACAGTCATCTGATCCATAGTTGATTTCCATATCATCCATTAATCTTTCAACATCAGTACAGTATGCTGAAGTCTTTTCTTCATTAACAACAGACATTGTTTGTACTGCTGCATCGCGGTTTCGATATCCTTTAACTTTAACACCAGATTCCAGTAGTTCAAAAATGACACCAGCTATTCAGATTTATGTTTTGATTGATCCAATTTTGCAACAATGAAATCCAGCTCGTTTTGGTTACTGAGAATAGGATTTAATTCAGGTAAATCTGGATCATAAGATGCATCTCTTATTTTAGTGTATGTGGGTGCACCGGTGGACTGAATATCCCACTCTTTTATATGTTTTGTACATTTAAAAAAAAAAAATAAATAAAAAAATAAATTTGCACAGTAAAGTGATAAAACAAAATTCACCATATTCACGATTTACCATTGTTGAGTGAATTTTTCGTCATCATAACCCATAGTGAAATTTTCAGCTGAACATATAAGACTAACATTTTAATCCTCTAAGCACCAGTTTTGGGGAGTTTTTTTTTAGTATATATGTAAAACTATGTCTTAAATGATCCATAAAACTAGCCAATATAGCCCTCTATTGTTCTAATGTTCTAAAAAAAAAAAAAAATCCCCATCAAATTTCATTGAAGACATACGAGCTCAGAATTAAGCTGAGAGGAACGCTTATACTGGTTTTTGCGTTTTATATTGTACAGTGGTGGCCAAAAAATTAAAATTTTAATGTCCATAAAACTTGACTGTACCCACACAGCCCCAAATCCTTTGGGGGTTTTACTATACTTATGTAGATCATTCGTCTGATCTAGGAATCATTGCCGCCCAAGATCATAACCCTCATTTTGTTCCATAGTGTAATTTACATTTTATTACGTTTAGTATGTAGATTAAGTTGGCCCTTCATTAAATGGAGGGGAAAAAAGTGTTCAAACACTCGGTCTCACCCCCTGGAAATATGCTAATAGCAAAAAACTGAGAAATACAAAGTTTTGGGCCAAACAAAAAACATTTAGTCGTGCCTCAACGCGATTAAAAATTTCAAGTGTGTTTATATGGGGAAAATATGACTTTTTTCCAGATTTTACGAAAATTTCGTTCTATAGTGTAATTTTTCCGACAAATTGTTATATAATTCAAGATCAGTATTAAATTGTCCTTTCAAAAGGTTAGAAAACTTTAAAATCGAATAAAACCTCGCCAAGAAATAGCAAATGCCCCAGACCACTTTTGTGCCAAAAAAAAACTAGGTCATGAAATTTGATGGTATTTTTTTTTTCAACTTTGAGAAATTGATTAAAGCCATATTTTCTTTTTGTTTCTATACTTGTAAGGACTCAGATATGAAGTATTGTTTTATGACCACGTTGCTAACCTATTGCGCATTGAGACCGAAAATGGGAAATATTTTTGATAAAATTTTGAAAACTCCTTTTTCAAGTTTTAAAAAATTTTCTTAAACAAAATTTAAAAAAATGGATCTTGTGCTTTAAGGTTTTTCATGTTGTTGATTAACTGTATGATTTTTTTAAGTAAATCCCTATGCCAAAATTTTTTGACAAGGAGTTCATTTTTGCGGATTTCGAGAAAAATGGAATTTTTGTAAAATATTCTATTTCTAATTACTTTGTATCAAAAGTTCATCACTTCTCTACTTTTAAATGTTATGTTTTATCTTAGGAGCCTAGGGTTTCGAAAAAAAAATTATGACCCCATTAAACCTTTTGGAATTGGGTTCACATATGACCCCAAGCTAAAAAAACAATTTATTGAAAAAATTCAAATATTTTGTAAGTGCTACTGAATTTTTAGATGCGACGCTTAAAATATAATAACTAAATGGGTAGAACTTCCGTTCCTAAAATTTGAGATAAATCAGAGAACTTTAACCCATTATTTGCCAAGGCCATCTTTGGATTTTAAGATATTTTTAAATAAAAAAATACGGAAAACGAGTTTTTGTAGCCATTAAACTCGATTAAACCACTACTTAGAATTTAAGAAAAATAATTCGGTTAATTTCTATTTATTTAACCCTTCAGTGCTCCTGCGATCAAAATAATCCATTGTGGTATATCTTTAGTGCAATTATCTGCTTATTGCGAGTGTAAATTAAAACAACTTTTAAGCAATTTTGTTATAAAATTATTTTATGTATAAAAACTATATTTTTCTATATTTTTCTAAATAAAATAAGAAGACCCACAAATGATCCAAAGCTAATAAAAAAATTAATATAGTTATATAAAATTAAAGAAAAGCAATCTTATTGCAAGTCGTAAGTGATTACAGAAAACAATTTGTATCGCACACTAGATCATCCTTAAATTCACCAAGATAAATAGAATTAATTTTATATTTCATATTCTTTTGAATAAATTGTCTTTTGTTAGCTTTGGGTCATTTGTGGATCTTCTTATTTTATATTATTTAAAAAACTAAATTTTTTCTATGAAATATAAAATAAACAATGAATACGATATGATAATTAGACCAATTCTAAAGAAAAATTCCGCATGAAATTTCTTCGCTTAGCGTTTTTATCAGCCATGTGGAGGAAGAAAAAAAAATTGGTGGGAATAAAGTAGTTTGGTTTTTTCCCAAAAAAATTCTCACGTGCAAATCCGATCAGAGTTTACATAAAAATGTAAAAGAAAATTTAAATACAAAATAAAAATAAATATTTTTTTGTTCTTGTAGGTCGAAGACCATAATTAAAGCCCAACTACAACCCTTGACCGTGGTTTCCATAGATTCATCCCGCAATTGTCTTCTAGCAATCCTTTGGCAATTCCGTTTTTGTTATTCTGCAAAACCAATTTCCCCATACAAGTGGTCCCATCATAGTTGTGCTGTTAATTATTATTTAATTTTAATAATAATTTTATTTACGTTTGCACATAAAAAGATAAGAAAATTAATCACCACCTATTGATTTTTCTGTTCATGCGAAATTTATGATTGGAAGGTTTTTCCTCGAGAAAAGTGTTTTCCGTGAGAAAGAAATGCCTTGAGAATATTCGTAATCTAGCTAAATATATATTGGCGAAAATAGAAAAAATTAATAAAATTAATGATATTAGAATTTAAGGTTTAATTATCGGCAACTGTATTAAAATGGTTATCGTATCCAATATTGGATATAATATTGACTTTAAGACCCAGGTGGAGGGTATCAATATATGTTTAAAATTGTATATGATCGCTAAATGAATATCTTACTGGAAAGTCATGCAATGTTATAGTGTATTCTTCCCTTTAAGAAATTTTGATTTTCAAATTCAGATCCTTCAATTTTAAATTCAATGCTTCGCTTGGATTTGCCTCTTTTGTTCGTATTTTTGGCCCACCGTGAACTTTGACAAATTGTAGCTACATCATTGTGTTCATACATTTTTGTACTTGTTTTTAAATCTGATGTAAATTGTATTTAAAAACAAAATTTATTTCTTTGTGCGAGTCTTACACTCGTACATTTATAAATCTAATTGGAAAATCACTTCAATGGATTTTTTTTGTCAGTTGAGTCAGTTGTTGCAAGAAACCGATTTATTTTTTCGTTTAACTTCTATGTAGAATTTCCATTTGATAAATATATTTTATATTTAGTTACAACGAAATATCATTTAAATCAGCTGGGTTTAGGAAGATATATTATTATTTTTTTTTTGTTTGCTAATATTTAATTTCTCTTGGCTAAAGCTGGAAAAAAATATTTCTTTTATTAACAATTTAGTTTTTAACTTAAGATTAAAAAGTTTTCTTCAAAAATCCCTTATAAATTATTCATAATATTAATGGGCAAGGCAATTTGTGCTCTTCTACACCTTCAGATAACAACCAATGTTGGCAAAAAATCTACCATTTGAAAGGTATTTCTTTGCAAATGTTCACGATATTTACAGATATGCACCATCTGGTATATTATTTTTTTCTTTTTTTATAAAATTCATTTGAAATTGCTAATAACCCACACATGAAACATATATTTAAGTTGCAAATAAAAAACTTTTCAATGCAGTGTATATGTGTTTACTAAATTTGTGTTGAATTGTGAATTGGCGAAAATTGATTAGCATACCTTTAGGATTTTATAGAATTATTTATGAATGAAAAAATAATTTTTCTAGAATTTGCACTCGAATTTCGAAGAAATCATTGCAGTAATTTTAAAGTAGATTTTTTTTATATAAATTTTGGGACTTATTCTATATTACGAAATGTAACGAAACATTAATAAATTGTGTGAAGAAATTTAACAAATTTTAAAATTTTTCATACAAATTGTTATCACTTCATTACGTTTCGTTATATGGACTGTTGTCTTTTGTGCAGAGGATATATAACAGTTTGTAAATCAATTTGGAACTTATCGAAATTAGTTTTGGATTCTCCATAAACTGTCTATGTTAGTGATCGCATTAAAAGGAGAAATCGATCTGGTGATGTCCATCTGTCTGTCGGTCCGTCTGATTGTTGAAAATATTTTCCTGTCTTAAAATATTTATTATAGACCGTAACAGCTTGGTATTGAATTTGAAACCTGTGGACCAATTAGGTGAGGAGTGAGAAACTAAAAATTATGAGAAATGAACAACACATGAGGTACAATACATTTGTGATTAATCTGTTAAGATTTCACATGCCATTACAGTTCCATCTAGAGGGCAATGTCAAAAACAAAGAACTGTTCACATTACAAAACTTAATCTGGCTAATGTAGAGAAAGCTATGAATTGGAAAAACTCAGCTTGTTCGTACAAACTCTCGTATATAAAAAAAAAACATTTCTCATATTCTTGTCTTTCAAATGTTGAGTTAAATAATTAATTAGGCATGAGTTGAAGTAATAAGCTGAAGATGAAGAAGTCGCTTTGTTTGAAAGTAGCTACTCCAACTAGCGCTGTCTTAAATTTTTTCCAATATTTCTCTTACATTACAAAAATTATTATCTTATCTGTCATTAGAAATTGTATACATGACCTCAAAACGAACAATAAATAATAAATAACTAATTATTATGAAAAATATATACGCGTAATGAACAAAAAAAAAAAAAAAAACAACAACAAGCAAAAAAATGCATCACTAGTGAAAAAGAACAAATAAATACTTAATTGTATGTGTGTATATTTATGCTTATTTATATTATTAATAGGTAGGCGATTTCTTGTGATCGATAATTTGTTCCACAATTTTCTCTCGATTTTGACCAAACGTATTTTATTTCAAAGGCATTTCTTTATAGCTGTCCACCAGATTTACAGATTTTTAAATTTTTTTTGGAGTAAATGAATTTAAATTTTCTACTAACACATAAAAAAAAATATGCAATGCCATGTTTGTATTTATAAAATTTTGTAACGAGGTTTTGTCGTAGGCTGGGGTAGCTTGTCCTATCCTGGGTCTACTCTAGAACCCTCAAAACCTTAAGCAATAAGAATACGGTTATTTTACCCTTTTGCGGGGTTGTTTACTAATTTCAACTTTACTATTCTATTTATAATTACATATATATATATATATATATATATATATATATATATATATATATATATATATATATATATATATATAACAGTCCCTGTATAACTAAATACGAATAGTCAGCAGAGACCGCTGTGTAAATACGAAAAGTCAATATAAGTCGCTGTGTAACTAAATACGAACAGTCAGCATAGGGCGCTGTGTAACTAAATACGAACAGTCCGAAGAGGCCGCTGTGTAAAATACGAACAGTCAACAAAAGTCGCTGTCTAACTAAATACCACGGGGATGACCGAGGTCGATCGCCCTTCAATTAATGCGTTAGGGTCTACTTATTGTTACTACCCAATTTGTCTTTACGCCCTTAAACTAATGTGTTAGGATTTGTTTTACTTAATAGTAAATTGTCCTCGTCAGTAACTTGACTTAGCTTAGAGTCTCGTCATTAACCAGACTTGACTTACTTTACCTGTACCAACCTTGTGTACTTATCTCAGTTAATTTACTAACTGAGTGAGAATCAATAGTTGTTCATAGTAATAGTATTCAATTTACTATGGCTGATATAGATAAAGTCGGTGTTTGTATTATTAGTGTTAGTGTTTTCAAATTATATTGGTTATGCACATTGTATTTAGCAACGTTACAATTTGTTAATCAGCCCAATTCTCAATAATAATTCCCTGGGAATTTTTTCAATATTCCCTGCACCCCTATTCCCAATAAAATCTTACCGGGAATTTTTTCTCTTTTCCCTTTACCCTTATTCTAAAAGAACTTCGAAAATGGGAATCTCTTCCCCGGGAAAAAAGTAGCTATTCTGAATGTCAATAAAAGGGAGAATAATTTGGGAATAATTCCGCCAAAAAATTGAGAGGGAGCGCTGCGAAAAATGTATGTAAGTATTTAATATTTTTATGAAAAATAGTAATATATATCATTTAAAATTTTGTATAATATTATTATGGCATTACTGTTGCTTTCAGGTCAAAAGCAACAAAAAAAAAAAAAATAAATTCATGTTTTTTTGAACACAATGCAAGCCAACCCTGATGTTGCATGCGGGATGTTCACAGGAAGCAAGGAGGAGCTAAGCCGGGTATGGCGCAACTTGGAGTGGAAATTAAACTCAGCAGGAAATTCAAGTGGGTTGCTGGCATCACGTAGCTTTCTTCTTGCCATGCTTTGCTCCGTCTTGTCCTGCTGCTGCTCTTCTGCTTCAACTACCATCAGAAACGCTACACTGAACATTTTTTGTATTTATTTTAATTTATTAAAGATTTTAAAAAAAGTTTTACTATAATTTTCCACAAAAATTTTTAAATTTGTAAACAAAACAAAACAAATTAAGCAAAACAGCTGTCTTCGAATAATCGAAATTTTCTCTCCCATATTATTCTTCTCCCCGCCTGTTTAGAATAGGAGGATTTATTCTCGGGAAAAATGAATTCCCCGGGAACTCATTTCCCTGGGAATATTTAGAATTGGGCTGAATATGTTTGTGGGTTTGTTTTCTTCATTCACAATAATAATTGTGTTGAATTGAAAAAATTATTTTGGACATAAAAAATTCATGATCGATATTTAAAAAGTGTGGAATTGTGAATTGGCATAAATTGGTTAGCATACCTTAAGGGTGTGAAGTTAGCGAAGAAAGTTAACTACGTTTTTGAAAAATATTAAATACTTAACAGAAACTGTTAAATTAACAGAATACATTCATTAGAAGAGGAGGTAAGGGAATTCGAATTGCTTGAGTGAATGTGTGCCATAAGAAATGTACAGGGAATAATACGTTTGAGTATAACTTGAGTAAGGTGGGAGTTCAGTTAAATTCAATAATTGATGACATATCTGTGTCTAAATACCTTTCATTATAAAAAATGAAGGAAATACGCCGCATAGAACAGCCAGACGGACTGACTTCAGTTTTCATAAATTTTTTTAATATATAAGATATGGGAAAACTAAATGACAAAATTTGACGAAATGGTCCGATTTTCGTATTTTTGATATTTTTGTAAACTACTAGTCCTAATCTACAACCTACCATATAGGGCTAAGCCCCTAATCGGACCATTTCATCAAATTTTGTCATTTAGTTTTCCCATATCTTATATATTAAAAAAATTTATGAAAACTGAAGTCAGTCCGTCTGGCTGTTCTATGCGGCGTATTTCCTTCATTTTTTATAATGAAAGGTATTTAGACACAGATATGTCATCAATTATTGAATTTAACTGAACTCCCACCTTACTCAAGTTATACTCAAACGTATTATTCCCTGTACATTTCTTATGGCACACATTCACTCAAGCAATTCGAATTCCCTTACCTCCTCTTCTAATGAATGTATCTTGATTGTTTCTCTCTCAGAACATTCAGTGGATCAAGCTCTTTCTTTTGAGCTATTAACTGTTTAAATTCGTTGAGTTTGAGGAAGGCTATGCGTGCACAATCAACTTTACATTATGCAACACGAAAGTTAACGTACAGATTTCATTACAATAATTGCATAACACACAGGGTATGTGTGAATTGTGAATTGCCAAAAATTTTAATACCTTTAGTTGGCATACAAGGTGGCCTTTATTTCTGTGTGTTCAGCAAATATTTAAAATGAAACAAACTTAATGAATTAACTGGATTAAAAAACATTGAAAGAAATAAATTGAGTGATAAAATAAAATTTCCTAGAATTTGCACTCGAATTTCGAGGGCTGGGCTCTGCTAGTAATAGTAATAGAAGAAAATTTGTTCTATTTGTTTAGACTTTAACCTTTTTGTAAAATTCAATTTATTTTTATTTTTTTATAATTTGCAAGTCCTAATCTACTAATTCCTCAATACGTTGTTATCTTCACAAAAATTCTGTTAATTTAACAGTCTCTGTTAAGTATTTAACATTTTTAAAAAACGTAGTTAACTTTCGTCGCTAAGTTCACACCCTTGCATATCTTTAGGGTCTTATAAAATATTTTATTAAATATAAAAATAAAAGTTGTTATACTTTGCACCCGAATTTCTTGCTTTCAGAAATACCTAAAATTTTGTTAATTATGTTAGTAGTTTTAAATGTCATTGTAAAAAATCTGGTCATTATAATTTTAAATGTAGCTTGTTTTCTCTGGCAGCCGTGTTTATAATATAAGAGGTTTAGATCCTGGGAGATGGGTACCAAAGATTTGGCATAACCGATTTTAACACGTTTACTTGTTTTCCATTATTTTTTGTCTTTGAAAAATTAACATAAAATATGAAAGAATTATATACTATTGATATCAAACACAAGACAATAATTCTTCTAAATGAAATGATTACACTTACATTGATTGTCATTAACAAACCACAATCAAATAACATTTTTGGTTATTGCATTTTAAAATAAGTACAAAAAACTTATTCACTGAAAGTTTATATTTTGCTATCTATCTAAAAACTTTCAATTATATATAATATTTCCTTCAGTCTTTGATGAAATATTATCATCATAGCGAAATTTTTTTACAGCTCAATGCCATAATTTCGAAAATTTTGTGAAACCAATAAAAATGTCTGTATTTAACAACTAACTCGTTTAATAAATCATACGAAAGTATTGCTTATACATCCATAACTTTCTTAAGCTATCAAAATCTATAATATGTATCTTCTACTTTTAGTTTTTGCCCCCCAAATATCAAAAGAAAATATTTGAAAAATAACAAAAACGTTATATTATAAAAATATGTTGACACTCTACAAAAGGTATTAAAAGAACGATAACTGAGGTACTGTATTTATAACAGATACTTTTGAAGTATCAAAAACAGAGTTCGTTTCATGATGTCATTCTGCAATTTTTAAGATTTCATTATTCATTTCATTATTATTTCTGATTAGTGGGTATAATTATTATACCCAGAAATGTGTGCTAACATAAATAAAGTTAGTAAGCCTGTGCCAAAAACTGAAATTTTATATTAATTTTACCAGCATTTATAATTAGTTATTTTAATTATATCGAAATTATGATGGAGAGTATCAAATTGTCGTGCTCAACTGAATATAATTTCCTTATTTGTTCTTTTTTTAACCCTATACCACTAGAGGCAGGGTATATCGTGTTTCTGCTGATCTTTGTAACTACAAAAAATATTTAACCTGGGCCCCAGATCTTGACTGAGAATAACTTCCTGAGTCGACTTAGTGCCTCGCTGTCCATGTAAACTACAGGTAGCAAATATATTTTATTAAAATTGCTGAAAATCGGTAACTGTTTACACCAAGCCCTCAAAGAAATAAACCCTATCAGACAAAGTAAAATTGTGGTAAGTTCCAGATTACGATATATATATATATATAAATCGATAAAATTTGTTGTATATATATCAATAAATCGCTGATGAAGTCTGAAATGCCAGAAACCGGTCCGATTAAGATTACAGTGTAGTTATGAATTTTTTAAATATATGCTTTCTTCTTCTCTACCACGCACCATTTAAGCAAAATTAAAATTTGCATATTAATTATAGTATTAATTGCAATATGTCTGAAAATTACTACAAATCTGTATCTATTATACCCTCTAATCAGTTTATTTTTTTATCCAGTTATTGTTTTAGTAAACTTGGATTTCTTGAACTGTATGATTTAAGGTGTTATATAGTCCATCTAGACCGACTACAATTTCCTTACTTGCTTTTCTTTTTTATTATTTTATACTTTGACTTTGAAGGATGTTTTTTTAGAGAATAAAAATTGAATTTTTTTACATTAAACTTAACCACCTGATGCTAGCGATAAATCTGATATATTGACAAATACACCCACAGAAATTCGGATGCGTGTGTGTGTACATGGTTCAGTTTGTTTTGTCTAGAAAATTTTATGTGAGTGTGAAAATAATGTTCGAAAGCACTCGTTAAATTTTCATTTTCATTTGGCAATATCCAATAAGGTTAAGTGAACTGTTGGTTTGTATGTAAGAATGCAATTTAAGATGAAGCTTAGCGAGAAATTTTATTATAGTAGAGTGACAGTACGTATGGTATTTATTCCTAAAATCTAATTTTTATATATTTTTATGGCTGAGGCATATAAGACCTTGTTAATGGAATTATAATGTATAAATTTAATACGTAGCTTATCGAAATTGGTATCTTAATATTTAAATTCAAATATAGTATAGAAACGTGCACTAACCGTTTGCAGCCATAGATGAAAATATATGCACGTGATACTAGAACTCACACATTCTTCAACTGCATACTCAATTTGTCATTAACAGCTCTTGTTTCTTATTTAAAAACACTGTGGAATATTTTAGAAGTCATTGTTTGTTTGTATATTCCAAGTTAGGGTGAAAGTACTAGGCCAGTATTGTAATACCTCCAATGATTGGCATTTTCATGTTTTTTTTTATCTTAATGTTCTTTTGCTTAGTTTTTCAGCTATAACTTAAAAACCATTGATGATTTCTGATTTTATTCTTCAGAAAAATTGTAGCTAAACACAGAAAACGGACTTGCTGTAACAACCGAATTTGTTGCCAATCGAATTTTTGTAGTCCTATGTATTATAATTATATTGTCCAAAGAATCATAGAATCGACGGTATGAGTTGTCAAATTTTGTTGATACTGTGCAATTTAAATGTTTTAATTGATTTTGACAACAACTTATTTGGGAAACCAATTTAAAAACTGCAGTAACTGCAAATACTAAATATGAGTATATATAAAATTTTTTAATTTTTCATAAGAAAACATATAAAATACATAATTTGCATTATAGAAACAAATTTATATGATTGTGTTAATTGTTGTTATTTTTACTTCGTTTATGAGCGTTGCCTTCCATACATTTTGTAATTTTATACAACACAACTTAATCCGTAGAAAGCGACGAAAAGTAAATTTACTTTTTGGATTCTCCGGTAGATTTTTGAGCGGTCTTACTGGGGTGCCAACTTGGATGCGGTTTTACCGGCTGCCAGAGTAGGTTTTTTTTAATAACCTTGACAACTTTTGTGGGTTTGACAATCATTTCACATTGACTCCTCAAAGTGCTGAGGAGCGACACTGTTTTGGCACTTGAAGAAGAGGATGATTTCGTGGGATCCAGTGAATAATATATCCTTCAATTTCTCTTAACATTATTAGAATACATTATCCACACAGAATAAATCCTAAAAGAGTAAACTTTACCAAATTGATATTAATTGAATTATAGTATATTTGCCAGTTGTTGCACCAATATTTTTTAACAATGTAACTTTTCTGGTACAACTTACAAAACGAAAACAAAGTTGTAAAAGCCATGTTCGTACAGAATTTAAAGAAACATTGCTTCAAATAGTTGTTACAAAAATATAACAATACTAACAAAAGAATGTCCATATGAGAATGAACTAACCCGGGCGTAGAGTCTGCTTCAGTGAACTTTATATATGAAAGTTAAAAAAATTTTTTTTCAGATACATATGTATGTATATTTGTTTTTTTTTTTAAACTAATTTCCCAAAATGACAAATAAATTAAAAATTCGGTTGCTTTATACATACCACTATCTGATTTGGTATTTACAACAGAATTTGATTTTCTGTTTCAGCCAAAACAGGCTAAAAGATTGTAGTTCGTATGCTAAAACAGAAAAATGATTCAAAATCCAATATTAATTTTATTCTATTAACCAACAATTTTTTTGCAAAATCTTATTTCATATATCCCAATATTGAGGAATGAAGCATTTTTTACTGATTTTAATATATTTGCGTCAATTGTATTAGTTTCTTTAATTTGTATAAAGAGATTAATGGGTAAACTGAACTGATTTTACTATCGAAGGTAATTTTATTTTAAAAGAAATACATTTCTAAGGTTGATAGTACAAAAAAACTTTTTTAAAACTTTTAGGAATTACAATTCAAAATTCTTATTGCGTGACTAAAATTATATTAAGTAAAACATATAGAATAAACAAGTAAGAAAATTATAGTCAGTCTAGACCGACTATACGATACCCTATTCCACAGCTTAGAGATACTTTCTCTTCTTTGAGTGGCATTGTTATTAATTTTGTTGGCTGCAGATATAAGATAAGATAAGATAAGTAAGGCTATACGCACTGCGACCATTTGATCTTTTGTGCAGCCCATGGTTGTCCTTAAGATTAAGGCTTCTTATGAAGCCAATTACCCTATTTGGCATTAGTTTCCATATGTCCCTGGGGGATACAATGTATCCTCCAAGTGCAAGCATTCTCTTACCACTTAGTCTTGGGCATTCACAGAGAATACGTTCTGCTGTTCCCACCTCCTGCTCGCAGAACCTACATGTGTCTCTAGAAGATTGTCCTTTCATTCGTAGATGATATCCAAGAATGCAGTAACCTGTAAAGAATCCCGTCTAGGTCCATAAATCCTTTTTATCAAGGGTAAGTAGTCTATGAATCTCTTAAGTCCTTTTTACCAAGGGTCAGTAGTTATGAATCTCTTGGCCTGCCGTTGACCTGGAGTTTTGTCCCAGTGTTCGGCAATTTGTGATTTTCTCCACTCCCTCATTTTTTCTTTTATAAAAGGATGACGGGCCCCTCGATTGGCTAGGCAATCGGCCCTTTCGTTCCCTACATGTGCTTCATGTCCCGGAATCCAGCATTGAGTTAATTTGTTGCATCTACCTAATTCGTTTAGCCTGCACTCCCATACCAGTTTGGACGTCACTTTGTAGACCAGTATTGCCTTTATTGCAGCCTGACTGTCGAATAGTATATAAATTCATTCAGTCACGCATTTAAAAATAGCGAAAACCTCCGCTTGGAAAATGGATGGGTAAGGCACGTTGAAAATTGGGACCAAATATGCCAGCGCCCGTGTCCCCATTTGTTTGTTTTGAGCCATCTGTGAACCACACATGAGAACCTTGCTCCGGTTCCCAGATCCCACTGGTCCATGTGCTCCGTTCCAATATCATGGTTTCAAATTCCCTGATGAATATATTTTTTGGTAACATTCTGTCCGTGACTCTCGCCACCGGGTCGTGGATGAAGAGCCTCGCGACTCTCATGTGACCCTTAAGGTCACCGTCCTTCATGCTACCAAAATCCTGAAGTCGTACGTCACTCATGCACGCATCTTCAATGATCGAATATGCAATGGTGTAATGTTAAGCATGATGCCGATAGCATCGGTTGGACACGTTCTGTTCGCCCCTGTGATACCAATACAGTCAATGCGGTACACCTTGTTCCGGATTGCTTTTGCTTTAGTTTGCTCAACCTTCGGCCACCATGCAAGGGCAGAGTTGGTAATCATTGGTTTCACAATAGTTTCAAACGACCAGTAGATCATGTGGGGCTTTAAACCCCATGTTATACCAAATAGTCTTTGACAGGCGTATAAAGCCATGGTGGCCTTTTTGGTAATTTGATCTAAGTGGCTGTTCCATGTGAGGGATTTATCCAGGGCGGCTGCAGATAGGAAAAAGTTCATATCGGATACTATATTTATATAGGGACTGGTTCGAAAAATAGACCGATCCTGACCATATTTGGAAAGTCACTTATATTTTAAAAAATATATACAAACCAAATTTAAGAAAAATCTGTGATATATTTTTGTTTGTTGATAGATTTAAGTGAAAATCGGGAAGCAGCTTTATATTTGTATGGGGACTAGGTCTGAACATGGACCGTATTTCATCAATTTTAATAGCGTTCATCTTATGGCCGATGAAGGCTTATAAACCAAATTTCATTAATATATATTCAAATTTGCGACCTGTAGTCAGAAAGCGATTCTAAGTCGATCGGTATAACAAAAGATGGGTCTAGGTCAAGTATGTTTGGTAGTTACAAACAGTAGCACAAAGTCATTATACCCAAATCACATAGAGTGGTATAGGGCAGAGGTAGCCAAAGTACGGCCCGCGGGCCATATCCGGCCCGTTATAGCAACCCATCCGGCCCCTGAGTTAAAATGCGAAAGTATTGCAAATATTTAAAAAAAAATTGTTGAAACATTACTAAATCCAAATTTAATTTTTTATAATATAATTATTAAATTTTCTAATATTAAAAATTTTTATACTTCCTTTTTTGTGAAAGTTTTTATTTTCAAATATAAAAAAATTTAAAAAATTAAAAATTTTAATTGTAAATCCTGTATATATAACAACACTAAAAACTCTTATTAACACTCATAATAATTGAAGTAGGCAATGAAGTTAATTACAATGTTTAGTTTTTTTTCGTACATGTTAATCTTTGTTAAATCGTAAATAGTGAACATTTGTTTTTGCGTGATAATAAAAATTTAAATATATTTGTACCAATGTCGTCATCCAAAACTGGACGATAAAATATTTTGTTGTACAATTTAAAGACAAAATTAAGTGTCTTATTTACAAAGAAACAATTGTTTTTTTTTTAAAGAATATACTGTGAATAGGTATTACACTACGAAGCATTCTGAGATGTAATTAAAATATGATGGTAAATTACGTAAAAAAGAAGTTGAAACTCTCAAAAAACACTTTCAAATTAGCAAAATATATTTAAACAAATGTCGAATCAAAATATATCTTCGGTGCGAGCAAGTTCTCATGTTGCTAAGTATATTGCTGACACAGGGCGGTCATTTGCAGATGGAGAATTTGTGAAGAAATGTATATTGAAAATAGCAGAAGAAGTGTGTCCAGAAAAATTGAGTGCATTTAAAAATGTAAGTTTATCTGCAAACACAATAATGAGAAGAATTGAAGATATTGATACCAGAGTTTTTTCGCGTTTACTTCAATTGCACTCGATGAAAGTACAGACGTGTGCGACACCGCTCAGCTTCTTAGTTTTATTCGAGTAATAAATGATGCTTCTCAGATAACTGAAGAATTAGCTACTCTCAATAGTCTTAAGGAAACAACCACTGGAGAGGATATTTTGCTTAAAGTTTCCGAAATAATGACAGAACTTCAATTAAGTTATAAACAGTTGATGTGTGTAACTACATATGGTGCAAAAAATATGATTGGAGCAAATATAGGTCTCATTGGACGGATTAATAAGGAGTGTGAAACACTGGGGATAAAAAAATCTATGCACCTACATTGTGTTATACATCAGGAAGCATTGTATGGAAAAATATTAAATGTAAAATCTATTATGTCAGTGGTTATTTCTTTATCATAGCGAAGTTCGCTGGTTGAATAGAGGGAAAGTACCAAAAAAAGGTTTTTGGTCTTCGTCAAAAAATTGACATTTTCATGAACGAAAAACAAAAGCCTATTGCTGAATTATCAGGTGATGTATGGTTATATAAATTAGCTTTTTTAACCGATATTACTGCACATATAAACGATCTGAATTATGAGCTCCAAGGTCAAGGAAAATTAGCATATTCATTATTTTTCGATGTAAAATCTTTTGAAGTTAAATTGGATTTGTTTAGAAACCAGCTCGTCAATAAAAATATAGTACATTTACAGTGCTGCTCAAAATTGTTGGAGATTCAGTAATATAAAAATGTTTTCCCTTATGCAGAATTCAAAAATCGATAGAATCACTGCAAAATGAATTAAAGTTAGATTTATTGACTTTAAAAAAGCGAAAAAAAAATTAATTTATTTCGAAATCCAATTGAAGTAGAGGTGAATACTCTTGAAGAAAATATGCAACTAGAACTGATCGAGTAACGACATTTTGAAAGATGTACATAAGTAAGGAAATTTGATTGAATTCGACCAAAATTTGATGATACTATATTTACAAATATTAAAAAATTTGCAATTGAGCACAAACATTTTCGCGTATGATATATATTAAAAGTCAATTTTGTAAGAGATTGACTGATTCCCATTTGGCGAAAATTCTGAGGATATCAGTTTCTCAAGAACATATAAATATTAATAATAATGTAAATGCAAGTAAATCTCAGTTGCATAATTCTCATTAATGCTTTTTATACCCTATACCACTATGTGGTTTGGGTATAATGACTTTGTGCTGCTGTTTGTAACAACCAAAAATATTTGACCTAGACCCATCTTTAATTATACCGATCGAATCAGAATCACTTTCTGAGTTGATTTAACAATGTCCGTCCGTCCGTCCGTCCGTCCGTCCGTCCGTCTGTGTGTCCATGTAAAGCTTGTAATCAAACTGCAGGTCGCAAATATGAATATATTTTGATGAAATTTGGTATATAAGCTTTTATCAGCCATAGGATGAACGCTGTTGAAATTGGTGAGAATCGGTCCATGTTCAGACCTAGCCCCCATACAAATTACCCATATGAAATCGACATAAATTGCCATAAGATCCAAATTGTCATATAGATCTTACTCAAATTGGGTTTGTATGCGTTTATTACATCCACTAATGGGTAGTCCAAAAATGATCCCTTTGACCCCATATAGAGCTGCTTCCCGATCTTCACTTAAATCTATTAAAAAACAAAAATATTGCACTGATTCTTCTCAAATTTTGTTTGTACATATTTTTGCAAAATACAAGAGACTTTACCAAACATGATCAGGATCGGTCCATTTTTGGACCTAGTCCCTTTATAGATATAGCATCCGATATGAACTTTTTCATATCTGCAGCCAAAAAAAAATTATAAAAATCCCACTCAAATTTGGTTTTTGCTTATTTTCAATGTCCAGTTAGTTGGGCCTAAGAGATAGGGTTTCTAAACGCATGGTATAGGGTATCGTATAGTCGGTCTAGACCGACTATAATTTTCTTACTTGTTTTTATATTAGTTTTTCAATAAAAATATAAAAAATATAAATTATTACTGTTATAAATTTATTTACAAAATCTTGCATACAAAAACTTTTTTTCCCTATTAGTGCTTTTTATTTTTGTCCCAGTTCATATTTTTTTAAACTCTATGTGGCCCTTCGTTCAAAAACTTTGGCGACCACTGGTATAGAGTATAAAATTACTGATGCATGTTTGATTTAATATTTAAAATGTCACTGATACGTATACTCTACTAATTATTGATAATCATACGCCCCGAATATATTATTTAATTCAAAAAATTTATAAGAATCAAAGTTAAATTCGGCTGTGCCCAATTGTTGATACCTTCCACACGTTTTTATTAATATATCGACTTACTGCACTATTTATAACAAATTTGAACAAAATATTTTAACCCTTTTATGCCCGAATTAATTGGGGCGTGGTTAAACATTTTTCAAGTTTATGTAGTTATTTGTTTAGACCTAAATATGAATTGATATCAATTTCAAAGGCCTATGTATCCTGGTTTAGCCGTTATCTGTTGAAAAATTACTGACCACCATCTAAAAGTTTTTTTTAATTTTATTTTCAAATTTTCTTACCTTTAAACAATATTTTTGAGCATTTAAATTTAAACTTTTAAATATCTTTATTATTTTTATACCCTTTACCACTATGTGGTTTGGGTATAATGACTTTGTGCTGCTGTTTGTAACTACCAAAAATACTGGACCTAGACCCATCTTTAATTATACCGATCGACTCAGAATCACTTTCTGAGTCGATTTAACGATGTCCGTCTGTCCGTCCGTTTGTGTGTCCATGTAAACCTTGTAATCAAATTTCAGGTCGCAAATATGAATATTTTTTGATGAAATTTTATATATGAACTTTCGTCTGCTATAGGATGAACGCTGTTGAAATCGGTCCATGTTCAGACCTAGTCCCCATACAAATGACCCCTATGAAATCGACATAAATTACCATAAAATCCAAATTATCTCATAGATCTTAGTCAAATTGGGTTTGTATGTGTTCATTGTATCCATTAATCAGTAGTCCAAAAATAATCCCTATATGACAATTCTTAGTCATAGGGCTGCTTCCCGATCTTCACTTAAATCTATCAAAAAACAAAAATATTGCACAGATTTTTCTCAAATTTGGTTTGTGTATAGTTTTTCTAAATATTTTTATTATTTATTAATAGATTTTCCAGTTGTATGTACATATTCATTAATTTACAATATTTTGTATCTATATTTGGCATAACTTAATGTTTTGAGCCAGATTGACACTATTCGAGTTATACTTATAATTTTTTATTATTTAATACATTTGAAATTATTTTAATGTATTATATAAAAAGGAAAAAAGATTTTTACAAACAGAAATGGGTATTTTTATAATATGGAGACTACTTATATATCAAATTCATTCATAAGTTGGATTTTACCAAATAGTCTTAATCTTAGATCTTTGTAAATTGGGCAAACACCTGAAAAGTGGTAGGTATTCTCCGATGCATTTAAATTACAGATTGTGCAGATACTATTTGTGTTGTTCCTGAAGGACCTGGCATTTAAGTCAAGTAGACCCCCTCTGACTTTTATTATCATACTAGTGATGCGAGATGAAAAATTCATAGCAAGTGAAGGTGTAACGTTGTAGTTTAATTGACAATAAAGATCATGGCTTAGTGAGTTCGTTGCGTTTAATACATTTTCTTCAAGTTCTTTTATTTCTAATAAACTTATTATCGAATTCCATTGTGTACATAGTGGCTGATTAGTATTATAAGGCGTAAAATTAAGGCTTTGACAAAGGTTTGACCACTCATTTGCCCAGTAGATGTTTTTATTTATAATTTCCTCAGCAAGAATACGTGGCAATCTGTGTTGATTCATATTTAATACGTTATTTATGTAGGAAAAATGCAGCTTTAAAGTAAAGAGATATAAAGAATTTAAACCAGTTTCTAGATAGATCATATAATTTGGAGTTGTAGTTGGTAAATACAGCATTTTTGATGTGTAAACATCTATACGCGCAGGGGGGTAAATTTCTATTTCACAATACAATCACAAAAACAGCGTAACTCATATCGGTGTGAGCTGAAGCAGATAGCACTGTGTGACTTATAATTGTATTGGTGAAAAAATTATGATATATTCTTTTCTAAACATTTTCCAATTGTCTTTCAAAAAACATCTATTGTATTTCAGAAACCATCAATATAATATCAGAAAACATCATTTGAATTTCAGAAAACATAAATAAAATTTCAGAAAACATAAACATAATTTCAGAAAACATCATTCGAGTTTCAGAAAACATCAATTGCATTTCAGAAAACATCAATTGAATTTCAGAAAACAGCATAATCGACTTAATTTTTATGCACTGGAAAATATGATGTTGATGTTTTCTTTAATTATTATATGTTTACACATCTCCCTTGTGATCGGACTCACATGATTTTTTTTAATAAAAAAACGAAACAGCTTTTCCACTTCATCAAATTTTTCGTAGCCCCAAACTTGTGCAGCATAACACATAATTGATCGGGAAGCAGCATGAAATATATTTAGTTTATTAGACTTTGATATTTGGGGGTGGTTAATATATTTCGACCACGTTGTGTTGATTGCCAATTTTGATGCAGCCAATTTGTTTTTTGTTTTACACCAAGGTATTTATAACCGTTTACGATCTCGATGTTTTTCTAAATGTAAGTGACTTTACCAAATGTAGTCAGAATCGGTCCTTCTTTTGACCTAGTACATATATCATCCGATATGAACTTTTTCATATCCGAAGGCAAAAAAAAAAAAAAAATAATAATAACAATGACACTTAAATTTGGTTTATGTTTATTTTTTATATCCAATTAGTTGGGCCTTGGAGATAGGGTATCTAAAGGCATGGTATAGGGAATCGTATAGCCAGTGTAGACCGACTATAATTTTCTTATTTGTTATTATTTTGAAAATGTTTATTCTATATGATTGTTTATGACCTTACCCAGTATTGTTTGGATCTGTTTAAATATTGCATTTGAGATTCGTTGACACATTTCTAACTCTTTTACTTCCTTTTGTCAAACATGTCTGCGAAAACTTTCAATAGACGGTATAATATTACACAGGTTTTGAAATCGTAATTAGAATTATATGGCAATTACCACAAAGGCAAAATAATACATTTCCATTCAGTCCATTAATGTCCAGTTTTCTAATATATTTTATTATGTATTGTTATATAGGTATTATGTGGTTATGGATGTCTTATTTTTGTGCACTAGAAATCGTCAATGTATTTTACTTAACAAAACGATATTCGAACATGGGTCTCCTGGTTGCAAAGCGTTTATTATATTCACCATAGTAAATTCTTTGGTATATCATCGCATCACCGCAATAACCTAATAATACATTATCTCCATTTAATTTTTTCTATATATTTTATATCCCACAGCAACTCAAGCACACATGGTAACCCTAATTTAGCAACTCTATAAAAATCTCATTGATATCCATATCCTTTATATTGTCGATATCCCACAGGCGTGATTTGAATATTTACTCACATTAATACGCTTGATATGTTTACGTATTTAGGAAATTCAAAGTATTTGTATTAGTGTGGGCCGCATTTGAAAAGTTTTCTTAAAAAGAGTTATCGATTTTTTGTTTTTAAATCATAATTTAATGGTTATATAAAAATAAACATTAGCCTTGAATTACAACAATATAAATATTAGTAAGAAAAAAAGATATATAAATAAATAAAAAACAATTAAGAAAATTATAGTCGGTCTTGACCGACTATACGATACCCTATACCATGGTTTAGAGGCCCCATCTCTTCGGTCCAACTGATTAGATATAGAAAATAAGCATAAACCAAATTTGACTGCTATTGTTATTAATTTTTTTGGCTGCATATATGAAAAAGTTAATATCGGATGCTATATTTATATAGGGACTAGGTCAAAAAATTTACCGATAATGACCATATTTGTCAAAGTCTCTTATATTTTGAAAAAAATATATACAAACCAAATTTGAGAAAAATCTGCGCAATATTTACACCCTATACCACTATGTGGTTTGGGTATAATGACTTTGTGCTGCTGTTTGTAACAACCAAAAATATTTGACCTAGACCCATCTTTAATTATACCGATCGAATCAGAATCACTTTCTGAGTTGATTTAACAATGTCCGTCCGTCCGTCCGTCCGTCCGTCCGTCCGTCTGTGTGTCCATGTAAAGCTTGTAATCAAACTGCAGGTCGCAAATATGAATATATTTTTTGGTATATAAGCTTTTATCGGCCATGGGATGAACGCTATTGAAATTGGTGAGAATCGGTCCATGTTCAGACCTAGCCCCCATACAAATTACCCATATGAAATCGACATAAACCGCCATAAGATTCAAATTGTCATATAGATCTTACTCAAATTGGGTTTGTATGCGTTCATTACATCCATTAATGAGTAGTCCAAAAATGATACCTTTGACCCCATACAGAGCTGCTTCCCGATCTTCACTTAAATCTATTAAAAAACAAAAATATTGCACTGATTCTTCTCAAATTTTGTTTGTATATATTTTTGCAAAATACAAGAGACTTTACCAAACATGATCAGGATCGGTCCATTTTTGGACCTAGTCCCTATATAGATATAGCATCCGATATGAACTTTTTCATATCTGCAGCCAAAAAAATTAATAAAAATGCCACTCAAATTCGGTTTTTGCTTATTTTCTATGTCCAGTTAGTTGTTTTGTTTTGGATAGATTTAAGTGAAGATCGGGAAGCAGCTCTATATGGAGCCTATGACTAAGAATTGTCCTATAGGGATTTTATTTGGACTATTGATTAATGGATATAAAAAACACATACAAACCCAATTTGACAGAGATCTATATGATAAATTGGATCTTATGGCAATTTAATTCGATTTCATAGAGGTCATTTGTATGGGTACTAGGTCTGAACATGGACCGAATATAACCAATTTCAATAGCGTTCATCCTATGACCGATAAAGGCTTACATACCGAATTTTATAAAAATATATTCATATTTGCAACCTGTAGTTTGATAACAAAATTTACATGGACACACAGACGGAAGGACGGACAGACGGACGGACATCGCTAAATCGATTTAGAAAGTGATTCTGATCGGTATAATAAAAGATGCGTCTAGGTCAAGTATTTTTGGTGGTTACAAACCACATAGTGGTGTAGGGTATAACTATGTGAGTCCTATGACAGAGGGGATGTGTAGACATCTATTTACACATCAATTCAAATCAATCAGTAAGCGCCATCTATGTATAGCAAGCAACTGCTATGGTTGTTATACATGATGGTTGCAGTTGTTTGCTATACATGGCGCTTTCTGTTGGTTGTTGAATCAGCTAAATAAATTTAAATCATAATATTTGCACCAATACACTTACATATACCTCTCGCCGATTTTCCCTTACGCTGTTTTTGTAATTGTTTTGTGACATAGATTTTTACCCCCTGAGCGCATAGACGTTTACACATCAAAAAAATTAATTAAAAAACTGCGCCCTAGCTCTATTTACAGTTTAGGAATTTCCTAATTCAATTAATTTTTTAGGTTTGTGTTTTTTTTTTAAACTTCAAATCTGTTTGTGATTCTTTTCAAATCTGTAAAGGAATATCCTATATTATCCTCATTTCTTAATTTATCAGTAAATAGAACGCATATCGAATTCTTACATTTGCCAATTTATCCAGTCCTAGACTGACTTCAATAATATAATAGTTTTCATTGGCTTTGAAATCTTTCAACATTATTATCATAAATTGTTATTTTTATACTTTATCAGTCTCAGATTTTTTATGTAATTTTTTAGCTTAGTCCTTGATCGACTTTATTTCCCTTTTTAAGTGATTAAAATTCTTTAAGTGATACTAAACTCCGTTAAGATTTCTTAGATTTCTTAAATTTTTATGCAAAATTCGTCTTACTCTAATGTTTATATTCATACTTGTATTCCGGCTGACTTATGTAGAAAATGTATTTTGAATGTGATTTCGTTAGACTCGTTTTTTATTGCAATCCTTTGTTTGAACGTTTTGAGTGTTGTTTGCGCTTTAAATTCCTAACATACATTAGATACATATCACTTCTTTTAGTTTTGTGTGGATATATATATATTTTTTTTTTTTTTGGATTCCTCTATTCGATTGCATTTATTTAGTTTCATGTTTTTCTATTGATTCGATTGTTTTTTTTTTTGTCCTTCTTATGTTGTTGTGTTGTATCTGTGTTGGTTATAGTTTCTTTTACTACGTTTTCGATCAAAATTAATGCCTTCACGTTTATAGTCAAGAGTTTAAGTAAGTGATGCGACGTGTATTGTTTACCCCCATAAAGTTTATTTATTTATTGGTTTGCTTGTTCGATGTTGTTTGTTGCGCTTGTTTTATTTTAGTTATTGATTTTATTTCCATTAGAGTGATTTTGGATGTTTTGATTGAATTCTTTATGGATTTATGTGGATTTATGATGTGTGCGTACTTCATACCAAATAATGAAGAGAATTTGAGCAAATGGTTTGGGTTATTGTAATTGAAAAATTGCATTTTAATATTTAGTTATATAAAATATGTTCTGTATTTGTTTATTATGTGAAGTGATGATTTACTGGACATATAGAAATATGTAAATTAACTTGACAGCCAACTAATAAATCTTCCGCAAATTAAGGTCACCAATGAATTCGCAAAGTCTATAAAATTAATAGGCTAGGTGATTTCTTGTGACTGATGTTTTGTTCTACCGTTTTATGCAGATTTTTACCAAATGTATCTTATTTGAAAGGCATTTCTTTTTAGCCATTTTGCAGATTTACAGATTTTTAAATTTTTTCCTTTGTTTTGAGTACATTGCATTTGAAGTTGCTACTAACACATACATAAAATTACACTATGCTATGTGTATGTTTATTAAATTTGTTAATGTGTTTGTAATAAAAATGAGTTTGGTTTTTGTGTTGATTTGTGAATTGGCTATAATTGCTTAGCATACTTTTAGGGTCTTTATTTAATGAAAAAAAAAAAAATTTCCTAGGATTTGCGCTCGAATTTCGACTAGTATTTATTATAGCCTCCCAACCAGTATGTAGGGGATATACATAAGCTTATCATTCCGTTTATAATAATTAGAAAAAATTTTGAACTCCAAAAAAATGTATATTTTTGATTCTTATAATAAGCGGAATAAATATAGTGCCTATCTGTAATTGCAAAACATGATCAGGCTTTTAAAATGTCAGCTGATTCACACACATCCTGAGTAGGTTGCTATTTAAAATCATAAAAATTGCTGCCCCAAATTTCAATAAAAATGTGAAAAATTTTTGAAAATAATATGACTTTCCTATGTTAATCTTGTTATAAATACTATTTCTTATATGTAATAGCTGTAATGGCTTTTGTATTTGTAGTCGTTGTCTTTTTAGCATTTGCTTCATTAGTGTATATGTTGAGTTATACTGCACGTATAATATTAGAA
The DNA here is from genome assembly GCA_963682025.1 of Cordilura impudica. NCBI lineage: Eukaryota > Metazoa > Arthropoda > Insecta > Diptera > Scathophagidae > Cordilura > Cordilura impudica. The sequence continues at coordinate 71,357,024 of OY821520.1, forward strand.
TTTTTTTAATGACTTTTTTTTTAACGTTATCTCGAAATAAATGAAAGCAATCACTAATATTACAGAATAATTATAACTAGCGGATTCCAGCGCTCGAAATTCGAGTGCAATTTCTAGGTAACTTTATTTTTCAACTTAGCCAATTCACAAACCAACACTTTTATGTTTATTATTATTGTGAATGAAGATAACAAACTCATTAATAAGCACATTAACAAATTTAATAAAACACACATGGCATATGAATAATTTTATGTATGTGTTGGAAGCAACTTTAAATGCAATTGGCTCAAAATAAAGGAAAAAATTTAAAAGACTGTAAATCTGCAAAACGGTTAAAAAGAAATACCTTTCAACTAATATACGCTTGGTCAAAATCGGGATAAAACGGTAGAATAAAACATCGGACACAAGAAATCGCCTAGCCTGTTAATATTATAATAAATAAACAAATTTTATTAAAAAATTAACTAGTAATTTATTAAAAAAACAAATAACTATTTATATATTTTTGTTAAAATTTTCTTATTTTTTAAACTCTTTATTTTAACTCATACTCTCTGTATGTCTGTCGTGGGTCAACCCCATTCCCCATTATCCAATTGATCTGACACTTGGCTAATGTCTTTTTGTGACTACAAATTAATTTTAGGGTAGTCACGCAGTCACGCATAGTCTAAATCTAAGTGTCATTCTCCTCATCCGATCAAACTGAAACTTGGTCCATACACATGTTATGAAAAGAGATTAACTTTGACTTAGTCACGCGTGGTCACGCACAGCCATGGAGAGATTTAAAGCGGATTTCTCCTCATCCAATCTCTCTGACACAGTCGATATATTTGCTGTAAAGAAAGATTAACTTCGACATAGTCATGCATAGTCGCGCATAGTCACGCACAGTCACGGAGTCATTTAAACCCAATTTCCCCTTGTCCAATCGATCTAAAACCTGGTCGATAGACTTGTTGTGGCCAAATATTAATTTTAAGATAGTTACACAGTCACGCATAGTCGCGCACAGTCACAGAGTCATTTAAAACCAATTTCCTCTTGTCCAATCGATCTGAAACCTGGTCGATAGACTTGCTGTGAAAAAAGATTATCGCACAGTCACGCATAGTTACGTACAGTCACAGAGAGATTAAAACCTCACCTCCCTTCATCCGATAGATCTGAAACTTTGTCCATAGACTTGTATTCAAAGACTAATTTTATAATAGTAACGCAAAATCACGCACGGTCACGGAGATATTCAAAACTTATATGCATAAGGAAAGAAAGAGTTTTAATAAAATCTTTGTTTTTATGGGTTAGATTATTAAACTCCTTCTTTTAACTCATACTCTCTGTTTGTCTGTCTGTCTGTCGTGGGTTAACCCCATTCTCGGTTATCCAATTGATCTGAAATATCGCCCATAGTCTTGTTGTGACTACATATAAATTTAGGGGTAGTCACACACAGTCACGCATAGTCGCACACAGTCACGGATTGATTTAAACCCCATTTCCGCTCATGAAATCGATCTGAAACTTTGTCCATAGACTTGTTGTGACCGAAGATTAATTTTAAAATAGTCGCGCAGTCACGCAAAGCCACGCTCAGTGACGGAGAGATTCAAAACTCATATGCGTAAGGAAATAAAGAGTTTTAATAATTACTTTGTTTTTATGGATTTGATTCTTTTAAGTTTTTTTTTCTAATAACTCCTTATTTTTACTTCTAGAAAAATATCTTAATTACAAGACATTTCATTGGAAAATATTAACAATTTAAAGAAGTGCTTCTCTAAAAAAAAGTAAATTTTCATAAAAAAGTACCTCCTCTTAAACAAAATACCTTTTCTTAAAAAAGTGTCTCCAAAAAGCAAAATTTTCTTTAAAGAATTGATTTTCTTGTAAAATAAATTTTCCTAAAAAAGTCCTTTTAATTAGAAAAGTTTATTTTAATATTTTTTCCAAAAATAAAAAATCTTATTTTCGATCTTTATAATTTTTAAAGGTTGAGTTACGAATTAATTAGGTTCAAGTTCACATGTTTTTACTATAGTTTGTAATATTGGAAGAGGCTTAAGTAATATAATTCTTTGCTTGGTTTCTCATTTGGTTGTTTTCAGCAAAGATATTTAAATTTAACATTTTTCCAAACAAACTATCCACTGCTTTTAGTTACTGATGATGGTGGGTGACTCTTCCCGAAACAGCTATATAACCTACCATGCAGAACATGGATCAATTTTTGAAACAAATGTGCCAATGTGTTTTGCTTTATTTAATATTAATTGATTAATTTCTAACTAAATTGTTAAAGACATTAAAAAAGTACTTTTTCTAAAAATAACTATTTTTAAAAAAGTAACTTTTCCTGAAAATGTATTTTCTCGAAAAAAGTACATATTCTTATATTTATACCCTATACCACTATGTGGTTTGGGTATAATGACTTTGTGCTGCTGTTTGTAACAACCAAAAATATTTGACATAGACCCATCTTTAATTATACCGATCGAATCAGAATCACTTTTTGAGTTGATTTAGCAATGTACGTCCGTCCGTCCGTCCGTCCGTCCGTCCGTCCGTACGTCCGTCTGTGTGTCCATGTAAACCTTGTAATCAAACTGCAGGTCGCAAATATGAATATATTTTGATGAAATTTGGTATATAAGCTTTCATCGGCCATGGGATGAACGCTATTGAAAGTGGTGAGAATCGGTTTATGTTCAGACCTAGCGCCCATACAAATTACCCCTATGAAATCGACATAAATTGCCATAAAATCCAAATTGTCATATAGATCTTACCCAAATCGGATTTATATGCGTTCATTACATCCATTAATGAGTAGTCCAAAAATGATCCCTTTGGCCCCATATAGACTGCTTCCCGATCTTCACTTAAATCTATTAAAAACAAAAATATTGCACTGATTCTTCTCAAATTTTGTTTGTATATATTTTTGCAAAATACAAGAGACTTTACCAAACATGATCAGGATTGGTCCATTTTTGGACCTAGTCCCCATATAGATATAGCATCCTATCAAATTTGGTTTTTGCTTATTTTCTATGTCCAGTTAGTTGGACCTAAGAGATAGGGTTTCTAAACGCATGGTATAGGGTATCGTATAGTCGGTCTCGACCGACTATAATTTTCTTACTTGTTTTATATAGAATCACCACAAATCTAACAAAGCTTAAGTTAATAAAAAAATATTTCCGGTAGATTTGACAAAAAAAGGAAATCACTATGTTTTTCAACCCCTTGCTTTTAAACGATATACACATATATTTTATGACCCTTATGTTATTTTTATTAACACATTCAATTATTTGACGGATAGTATGTGAATAACATTATATCAATTGAATATTATTTTTAATTTGAGAAAATGGCTTTAAATATAATGTAAATTTTCTCAAGAAATATATTAACTCTATACAGGCTAGAAATAACAATTAAATTGATATACAAGTTATCCATAATATTAATAGGCTAGTCGATTTCTTGTGACCGATGTTTTGTTCTACCGTTTTATCCGCATTTTGACCAAACGTATATTATTTGAAAGATATTTCTTTTCAACCGTTTTGCAGATTTATAGATTTTTGAATTTTTTCCTTTATTTTGAGTAAATTGCATTCTAACACATACATCAAATTATACAATGCTATGTGTGTGTTTATTAAATTTCTTAATGTGTTTGTAATAAAAATTATTTTGTTTAGTTGTGTTGATTTGTGAATTGGCTATAATTGATTATACCTATAGGGTCTTTATTTAATGAAAAAATAAAATTCACAGAATTTGCACCCGAATTTCGAGGGCTGGAATCCGCAAGTTTTTACTAACACATTCAATTATTCGACGTATAATATGTGAATAACATTTAGTCAATTGAACATTATTTTTAATTTTAGAAAATGGCTTTAAATATAATGTAAATTTTCTCAAGAAATATATTAACGATATTCAGCCTAGAAATAACAATAAAATTGATATACAAGATATTCTTATAAATAACCTAACCTATTTTAAAATTAAGCTTTGGTCACAACAAGTCTATGGACCAAGTTTCAGATTGACTGTATGAGGGAAAATGGGGTTTAAATCACTCTGTGACTGTGCGTGACAATGTCAAAGTTAATCTTCTTTGCAGTAAGTATATTGACCAAGTTTCAAATTGATTGGATAAGGAGAAATCCGTTTCAAATCTCTCCGGGACTGTGAGTGACTGTGCGTGACCATGCGTGACTGCGCCTGACTTATTCAAAGCTAATCTTTTTTTCACAGCCAGTGTATGGACCAAGTTTCAGATCAATCGTATGAGGGGAAATTACATTTAGATCACTCTACGGCTATGCGTGACCATACTTGACTGTACGTGACTACTCCAAAACTAATCTGTAGTTAAAACAAGGCTATGGGCCAAGATTCAGATCAATTGGATAAGGGGCAAGACAGAGAGTACGAGTCAAAAGAAAGAGTTTAAAAAGAGCCTTTTCTTAAAAAAGCGTATATTTTTTAGAAAAACATCTTTTTTTTTAAAAAAGTTTTTTTTCGAAAAATGGACATTTCCTTAAGAATCATATTTTTTAAAAAACTTATTTTTGAAAATTATCGTTGCTTTCTAGAGAATATTTTCTTAAGAAAGTGAATTGTTTTAAGAAAGTAAATTTCCTTATATGTACAGTTTCTTAAGAAGGCATCAAAAAGTACACATCATATGAAGTAAATTTTTTTAAAAAGGTACTTAAAAAGTACATTTTCTTAAAAAGTACATATTCCTAAAAAGTACCTTTTATAATGTTAACATAAAATATATTAGTTAGCTCAGAAATATTATTCTAGCTCGATTTTTAGAAAAAAAAACAAATTTTGTTGTTCGATTGACTCCAATTATTGGAATGAATCTTTATTTTGTGAAGTTCTTTCTTATATATTAATTTTACATATTATTCTAATTCTCTTAATTTCTATTTCCTACTCTTAACAGAATTTGTCTTATAACTAGCTTACAAACTATTCTCTCATGTTTGCTTGTGTGTGTGAGCGGTCATTTGTCAGTCCTTAGTTCAATTTGTTATTATAATCCCAGTGCCCCAAATCACTGGTGGTTCATTGGCATAAACAAAAATCAATTTCATAAATGTAACATAAAGCCTTTACATTTATTTCTACACCAGTGACACACTTCGATCAATATATTTTATTGTTAAATTTTGTGTTGTTTTAATTTACTTTGTTGTGCCCTCACACGCTGCAATGCATGAATGATATTGTGTATGCTCAAATATCATTTTTCAAAAAAGTACATTTCTTTAAAAAAGCAATTTTTCTTAAAACGTACTTTTTCTCAAAAAAGTATAATATCTCAAAAAATACATTTTCTTAAAGAAGTACTTATTTAAAAAAAAAATACCATTTCTTAACAAGTGCATTTTCTTAAGAAGCACATTTTTAAAAAAGTAAGCGTTCTTAAAATAATAAATTTTTATTAAGTACCTTTATTAAAAAAGTACTTTGTTTTGTAGAAGTACTTATTAAAAAAAACTTTTTCTTAAAAAGTAGATTTCTTAAGAAGTTCAATTTTTTAAAAAGTACGTTTTCTTAAACAGGTACATTTTCTTAACAAAGTACATTTTCTTAAAAAAGTACCTTTTCTTAAAAAATTATTTTTCTTAAAAAAGTACCTTCAAATAAAAAGTACATTTCCTTAAGGAGTATATATTCTTAAAAAACTTATTTTCATAAATTGTCGTGCCTTTGAAAAGAATATGTTCTTAGAAATGTACATTTTCTTAAAAAAGTAAATTCTTTTAAAAAAATACATTTTCTTAAAGAAGTACCTTTTCTTACAAAGTACATTTTCTTTAAAAAGTGCAGTTTCCAAAAAAGTTCCTTTTCTTATTAGTATAATTTGTTTAAAAGGTTATCCTCACAAAAAGTACATTTTCTTTAAGAAATAGCTTTTCTTTTAGAGAGTAATTTCATCATTTTTTTGCTGTTAACTGAGGCTCCTGACAACTTACTAGTAAGATCATAAAAACCACAAGAAGGTAGGAAGGAATCATTATAGACGAATTTAACAATTTTTCCTATTTTTACTATTTCTATGTGACTGATTGGCTGAAAGTAAAAATTCATTAGTTTTGGTGTGTTTTATCACATTGTTCAAGTTACAGCTCTGACAAGAAGGACCCCAAGTACTTACTAACGCTGTAGTTCACACATTGAAATACATTATAACAATAAGTAGCACCTTTTTAGCATCTCCTACCAAACACAAAATTTTCAAAATTTTCTTACCATTTTTATAAAAAAAGAACTTTAAAACAAGAAGGAATAAGCTAAGTAACAGAAAAAAAATAAAAGGTCTCTCCCACAATTAATAAATCTTAAATAATATAATTGGTTACATACAAATTTTTTTTCCATTTTAATTTTTCCAGCTCAAACTAACCGTAGAAATGCATCTACATAAAAAATAAGAAAAATTAAAGAAACAAATTTCCTAATTAAAATGCATAATATTCAATACACGTTGACTATAAATAATTTTCATAAAATATGCTTTACTTTATTTAGCTACTAAAAAAAGTTTTTGCATTTTTTCTTTCAGTTTTGCTGTATATTTTTTTATTTATTTCAAGCAGTAGAGTTTAAGTAGTTGTACAGTTGCAGCAGTAGGTGGAAGTATAAATAGAGATAGTAAATAGTGGCTGCAAGTGCTAGAGACCTAATGGCTGTATCATGGACAATAAGTTCAGCTTGTTCGAATGCAGTTGCTAAACAGCATTAAACATTATTACATTTTACCACTAATTGCATTATCCTTAGTCATGTTTGCTCAAGTTTATTTCATTAAACTACCAAGAGCATAATATAAGAAAAGAATTCCCAGTAGAGTTTTGAATAAATTTTCAAAATAAACTATAAAAGAAGATAAAGTACCAAACGTTTAGCCATTTAGTTTATGAAATACTTTCAGACATTTATATTGGTTGTTCGTTTTTGTTAAATTTTATTAATTTTTTATGTACTGTTTTAAATTGTGTTGAAAAAAAAAATATTATTATGGGGCAAAAAAGTCATTTAAGGATTTAAAATAATTTTCTCAGCTGAAAATAAAGACACACAAGAATTACATCCTCTATAATTTAAAATTTAGCACAGCTTTTTATACATGTATTTTAAATATTTTTGTAACAATACAAATTATTTAAAGAAAACCAAAACTAAAACGCATCAACTCATAAAACATTTAAACGTAGCCATTTCTGTTTCCAATATTTGCCTTCTTGAGTTGTTCCTTTTGGCCATTAGATTATTGTAAAATGAACAGTATTTATTGCATGATGTGTACGTGACCAATAACAAAATTCTAAAATAAAGAAAAATAATGGTAAAACAATTTAATGTTTACTCTTAGCATTTCAATAGGAATATAGCCAAGTTGTCTTTGGATTTCTGTAGTGGCCAGACAGTGTCTGTTTTATAAAATCTATACGGCTAAATAAGTTATTATACTTTCCACTGGCTTCTAATGGCGTGGCCATTGTAGCTGTTTAACAAAATGACCATTTCCATGTTGAACATATTGTTCAAATATTTACTAATGCATGAACAGAATCGTACATAGTAATACACAAATACAAATAGATGCAACTAAGTAACCAACCGACCATTGTCGGCTAAGTGGATATAATATGAGAATAATGATAACGCTGAATAAGTTTTAGTTGTTTTTTTTAATTTTTTGTTCACTGTGTTTTTATATTTATTTTTATTTTATTTGTTGCTTACGGTGCCATACAACAGCGCTTATTGTTTAAAATCCATGGGCAACTTAAAATTTTATTACCATCTAATTCTAAATTTAGTACTTTAAAATAGTAACAAAGCAGAGAGAAAACAATTCCTTACATTGGTTGGATATGCACTTTTTGGGGGTAAAAAGAAGTGTGCGAAGTTAGCCCCCACTTTTGGAAATAATATTTTTTGAAAATTGTTCTGAATTGTACTAGGATTGTTGTACAATGTTCCAAAACGATGAGTTTCGAAAATATGATTTGTACCAGTAAATCGAAAAAAAAAATTTTAAATTCTGGAAAAAAAAATTTGCGGTTATTCTAGTTGTTCTAGTTGTTTTAACCATTGTTCCAAAATAGATGTCGCAAACCGTAACGTACGCAAATGAGAACGAAAAATATTTCTTCCGCGATATCAACGATATCAATATTTTATGCAACTCGAAAGCTAATGTACAGATTCCAAAATTTCTTTCATACAAGGTATCCTGAATGGCACCCTCAGATCGATCTGAAACTTGGATATGTTATAGAGAGGATGTAAAATTAAGGGACTCATATATGTGGGGCTGACTAATAGAAGGGTTTCTGGAAAAGGTCCATAAGTTCATAAGCAATGAATATGATTATAAAAATTATATTTTTTGTACCCTCTAACATAATTTAAGTTAAATGAGAAAAAATAAAAACTTTCGGTTAAATGGTGTACTTATTATTACATTTTGTGTGTGTTACGATTTTTTTGATCTCAATCCTTCATTATGTTAATTTAAAAAGATATTACACGATATCAAACGCTATGATATGAAAAATAAGTTTTAGTAATTTAAACCTTTTGTCTTGTGGTGAGAATTAAACAATCTTTGAAAATATGGGGATATATTTCCAAATGTCGGCTAAGTATCCTCAAATACTTCAGAACTTAAATTTTTGTTTATCAATAAATTGTTAATTTATGAAACAAGTGGGCCGGGATTAATAAAAAAATGTTTTCTTATGAAAATTCGATTTTTAAGTTTTCAAGTGTGGTCTTATTGATGTGGTAAATGGGTCAGAAAATAATCTTTTCTCCTCGTTGCAACCCTGTTTTTATATAAATCTCTGAAAAGCTGGAATATATTTCATCTGTAAATTTTGACTGCTAATCCTCCTGTTTGAAATACAGGTTCACTGATAACACGTTCGTTTATGGCCAGCCATAATCAAGTCTTTTCTTGATGTTTGAGTGATAAATATATTAGAATTTTTTAGGTGCTTCCTGACAGGAATACTCAGGAAGGGTCTTCTGATATTAGCGAAGTCATTCTAAGTGCCCGAGTTTCAGTTCGATCAAACCCCGCTTCTCTAGTACATTACATCCATTTGTCGGATGTCGAACTAGTCGTATGTGAATCATACTGCCCCACAAGTCATTCCTGTCAGTTACAATCTAAAAAAATTTAAGTCAAATATCCACAAACACTACTCCCTCTTTCCTCTTTCCCATAACCTATTGTCCTGAAATCAACACAATGAACTGCATTTGTAGGGTTAACAAATTGTTGGTTAACAAAAAAAAAATCATGTGAGTCCGATCATAGGGGAGATGCGTAAACATCTAGTAACTATAGATTTTGTATAGCACTTTATTAAAATCAAACGGAAAACGTCATCTGTGTAAACGTCATCTATGTAAAAATATTTATTAATATTTATTATTTTAAGCGGTTAGTTTTTAATTTTACATTTTTCGTTTTTAGTTTTTCATTTTTTATTTTTAATTTTTTATTTTTCATTTTTCATTTAATTTTTAATTTTTTTTTTCACTTTTTATTTTTCATTTTTCGTTTTTCATATTTTATTTTTCATTTTTCATTTTTCATTTTATATTTTTCTTTTTTAATTTTTTATTTTTAAGTTTTCATTTTTCATTTTTCATTTTATATTTTTCATCTTTTATTTTTTATTTTTCACTTTTTTGTTTTCATTTTTTATTTTTTATTATTAGTTTTTTGTTTACGCTTTTTATTTTTCATTTTATATTTTTCTTTTTTAATTTTTTATTTTTTATTTTTCATTTTTCATTTAAATTTTTCATATTTTATTATTTATTTCTCACCATTTAGTTTAAATTTTTTATTTTTTATTATTCGTTTTTTGTTTTCGCTTTTTATTTTTCATTTTTAATTTTTAATTTTTTATTTTTCATTTTTAATTTTTTTATTTTTCATATTTCATTATTTGGTTTCATTTTTTATTTTTCATTTTTCATTTATAATTTTTTATTTTTCAATTTTTACCTTTCATTTTCATTTATAATTTTTTATTTTTCAATTTTTACCTTTCATTTTTCTTTTTTCGTTTTTTATTTTTCAGTTTCTATTTTTAATTTTTCATGCTTTATTTTTAATTTTTATTTTCAATTTTTTCTTTTTCATTTTTTTTTTTTTATTTTTTATTTTAAAATGTTTCCTTTTTCATTTCTTATTTGTATTTTTCGTTTTTAGTTTTTTATTTTATATTTTTAATTTTTTATTTTTCATTTTCTTTTTTCGTTTTTCATTTCATTTTTAATTTTTTTTTTCATATTTCATTTTTATTTTTTAATTTTTCATTTTATATTTATCTTTTTTAATTTTTTATTTTCAAGTTTTCATTTTTCGTTTTTCATTTTATGTTTTTCGTATTTTATTTTTTATTTTTCACTTTTAAGTTTTAATTTTTTATTTTTTATTATTCGTTTTTTGTTTTGGCTTTTTATTTTTCATTTTTAATTTTCAACTTTCTTATATTTCATTTTTCGTTTTTTGTTATCATTTTTTTTTTTATTTTTCATTTTCCATTTTATATTTTTCTTTTTTAATTTTTTATTTTTAAGTTTTAATTTTTCATTTTATATTTTTCATATTTTATTTTTTATTTTTCACTTTTTAGTTTTCATTTTTTATTTTTTATTATTCGTTTTTTGTTTTTCGCTTTTTTTTCATTTTTAATTTTTTATTTTTCATTTTTATTTTTAATTTTTTTATTTTTCATTTTTCATTTTTTGGTATCATTTTTTATTTTTCATTTTTCATTTTTCATTTTTCTTTTTTCATATTTTACTTTTCATTTTTCATTTTCCTTTTTTCGTTTTTTATTTTTCAGTTTTTATTTTTAATTTTTCATGTTTTATTTTTAACTTTTTATACCCTATAACACTATGTGGTTTGGGTATAATGACTTTGTGCTGCTGTTTGTAACAACCAAAAATATTTGACCTACACCCATCTTTAATTATGCCGATCGAATCAGAATCACTATCTGATTCGGTTTAACGATGTCCATCCGTCCGTCCGTCTGTGTGTCCATGTAAAGCTTGTAATCAAACTGCAGGTCGTAAATATGAATATATTTTGACGAAATTTGGTATTTCATCTTTTCTCGGCCATAGGATCAACGCTGTTGAAATTGGTGAGAATCGGTCTATGTGCAGACCTAGCCCCCATACAAATGACCCCTATGAAATCGATTTAAATTGCCATAAGATCCAAATTATCATATAAATGTTAGTCAAATTGGGTTTGTATGTATTTATTACATCCGTTAATCAGTAGTCTAAAAATTATACCTATGGGACAACTCTTAGTTATAGACCCCATATAGAGCTGCTGCCCGATCTTCACTAAAATCTATCAAAAAACAAAAGTATTGCACGGATTCTCTTCAAATTTTGTTTGTATATATTTTTGCAAAATACAAGAGACTTTACCAAACACGGTCAGGATCGGTCCATTTTGCCCCTAGTCCCCATATAGATATACCATCCAATATGAAGCTTTTCATAGCTGCAGGCAAAAAAATTAATAAAAATCTCACTCAAATTTGGTTTATGCTTAATTTCTATATCCAGTTAGTTAAGCCTGAGAGATAGGGTCTCTAATCGCATGGTATAGGGTATCGTATGGTCGGTCAAGACCGACTATAATTTTCTTACTTGTTTTTATTTTCAATTTTTTCTTTTTCATTTTTTATTGTTTATTTTCAATTTTTATTTTTATTTTTCCTTTTTCATTTCTTATTTTTATATTTCGTTTTTAGTTTTTCATTTAAATTTTTAATTTTTTATTTTTCATTTTCGTTTTTCTTTTTTCATTTCATTTTTAATTTTTTTTCATTTTTCATTTTTTATTTTTCATTTGTTATTTTTCATTTTATATTTTTCTGTTTTAATTTTTAATTTTTTATTTTTAATTTTTCATTTTTAATTTTTTATTTTTCATTTTTTACTTTTCATTTTTCATTTTTCTTTTTTCGTTTTTTATTTTCCAGTTTTTATTTTTAATTTGTCATGTTTTATTTTTCATTTTTTATTTTCAATTTTTTCTTTTTCATTCTTTATTTTTTATTTTCAAATTTTTCCTTTTTCATTTTTTATTTTTAATTTTCGCTTTTAGTTTTTTATTTTATATTTTTAATTTTTTGTTTTTCATTTTCATTTTCATTTTTCGTTTTTCATTTAATTTTTTATTTCTTTTTCATTTTTTATTTTTCATTTTCATATATTATTTTTTAATTTTTCATTTTATATTTTTCTTTTTTAAGTTTTCATTTTTCGTTTTTCATTTTATATTTTTCATATTTTATTTTTTATTTTTCACTTTTAAGTTTTAATTTTTTATTATTCGTTTTTTGTTTTCGCTTTCTATTTTTTGTTATCATCTTTTATTTTTCATTTTTAATTTTTTATTTTTTATTTTTAATTTTTTACTCTTCATTTTTTAATTTTTACTTTTTACTTTTCATTTTTTATTTTTCTTTTCATTTTTTAGTTTTCATGTTTTATTTTTTTATTTTTCAGTTTTGATTTTTAATTTTTTCTTTTTAATTTTTTATTTTCAATTTTTTCTTTTTCATTTTTTATTATTTATTTTTCATTTTTTATTTTTCATTTTCTATTTTTTATTTTCATTTTTCGTTTTTCATTTTTTATTTTAAATTTTTTATTTTCTTTTTTAATTTGTTTTTCATTTTTAATTTTTTATTTTTCATTTTTCAATTTTTATTTTTCATTTTCCATTTTTCACTTTTTATTTTTTGTTTTATTTATTATTTTTTATTTTTCAGTTTTTCATTTCTTGTTTTTGTTTTATATTTTTCATTTTAATTTTTAATTTTTTATTTTTCATTTTTTATTTTTTGTTTTAATTTTTTATTTTTCATTTTTTATTTTTCATTTCTCACTTTTCACTTTTCTTTTTTATATTTCAGTTTTTATTTTTAATTTTTCATGCTTTATTTTAAGGTTTTTATTTTTAATTTTTTATTTTTTATTTTGCAATTTTTATTTTTATTATACCTTTTTCATTTTTTATTTTTGTTTTTCGTTTTTCATTTTTAATTTTTAATATTTTTTTTTAATTTTTTATTTATCATTTAAAAATTTTTTTTTTTAATTTTAATTTTTTTTAATTTTTAATTTTTTATTTTTCATTTTTCATTTTTTAATTTTTATTTTTATTTTTAATTTTTCACTTTTAATTTTTTTTTTTTATTTATTATTTTTCATTTTTCATTTTTCATTTTCAAACAGGTAGGTTATCATAATGTTTTCACCAATACAATCATAAGTAACACCGATTTTGTCTTACGCCACACATGTTACGTTTTTTTTTTGTGATTGTATTGTAAAATAGAAATGTACTCCCCTGCGCGTATAGATGTTTACACATAAAAAAATAAAATAAAATTACGTCAATGTTTTGACTGCCTATCAGTGCCTTCAGTCATAAAATAAGACTCTTCAGTCATCACATATTTAAACTGAGAATAAGTCAAAAAGTTATTGTTACGCATTTTGCATATTATCTCTTTTTTCTGTCTCTTAGTTGCCCATTGATTACGGGGTTTTTTTTTTATCGTGGTTTCGTGGTCTTTGAGTTTTCTTTCTTAGTCACGATACAATTCTCCACTATGGCCCGTGCTTGCAGCCTTTAATTTGTTCCGAATTTTCGAGTCTTGTGACTAATATACGAGTATTCCACCTGAATCGGCTTTCCTTTATATTTTTCTACATTTCTCCACTAATTTAACGTATAACTGGCGAACACTTTAACTTTTAGTTTTTAACAATAATTCTTTACAAAATCTACAAATTATAATTTGTAAAATAATTATTTTACAATGTTCTAAATCATAGGGAGACATTTTGAATACTAATCGAGCAGAAAAATAGTGTGTTTTTATTAATACATTTTTATTTGCTCGGTTTGGTGTCTGTTGGAAAACAATACAAAATAGACGGGTGTAGCATCCGATATGAAAATTTTTAATATCTGCAGCCAAAAAAAATTAATAACAATGCCGCTCAAATTTGGTTTATGCTTATTTTCTATTTCCAATTAGTTGGACCTAAGGGATGGAGTCTCTAAACCATGGTATAGGGTATCGTATAGTCGGTCTAGACCGATTATAATTTTCCCACTTGTTGGTATTTACAAACATAAGTTCCGAACTCTTTATACACTCCCCTTCACAGTTGTATAACGAATAAAAAGCAAAATATAATTACTTAAGTAATATCGTAAAATACAATTTATTATACCACATTTTTTTAACGACCTAAAAAGAGAAAAATGGTTTATCTTAAAAGCTATTTATATATTTGTAGTATTGAACATGAAGGACTTACTATTGTCATGTATAATAATACAATAATACAAATAATTTTCTTTAATGACTTTATCCAGTATAGTAGAGATCTCAATATTTTTGATCTCTATCATTTAAATGATTGAGTCTTGCAGAATATGGATCAATTTTTAAAATAAATATTCTAATGTTTTTTGCTTTATTAAAGGTAATAAAGCTTGACTAATTTCTAACTCAATCATTAAAATCCAAAAGTTCGAAAATTAGATTTTTATGTTTGTATAAGTATTTGTAACAACAGAAACTAAAAAAAAAATTTTATTTCTATAATAATATGACGATGCTTATAACAATTTTTTTCTCTTATATAAAATACACACTTTTCGAACCACTGTGCCATATCAGCATAAATATATTCAGGATGTTACAATAATGTTTTTCAATCCAGCTATTACCATTATTATTGCACCAACATTTTTATAGTTGCTATTGTTTATTTTATAAAGTGTTCAACAGTCACTACGTCTATTGTCTTATTTGTTCTTGTTTTTTATTGTGCCCATACCCAACACACACATACACAATTACACTAAAAACTAATGTCTATTAATATTAAATTTTAACAATGTGTATTGGTTCTCAGAATGTTTAGTTATATTAAATGTCTTTGAGTCTACATTACATTTGACCGCGAGTGCCCTCAGTACTGCATGCAGTTATGCTTGTTTATATCGTTGGATGCACAGATTTCACCTGTCAGATTTAATGGCTGCATAAATGCTGGTTACCATAGAATGACCGTAAAATAATTTTATTATTATTATTATTATTATTGTTTTGTTATTGTTGTTGTTGTTAAAGCTTAAACACATGTATCTAGGTAGTTGGTGTAGGCAGTGAAGTGGAAAAATTGCTCAACTATTTCCACCAGGACAACTAATATGAAATTTATAATGAAAGTCAGAAACGGTGGATAGCCAAGCAGTCAAACCTAAAAATTTACATAAAATTTGAAACTTTGAAATATTTCTGAAATTTCTTCATTTAAATATTTAACGTTTCGTTACGCTTCGTTATATTATTGACGTAATTTTATTTTATTTTCGTTATATTATTGTTAACTTTTGTTACCTTCATTTTTAAACAACACTGTTCTAACTCGATTTCTATTGTAGTTAATACTGCGTCTCCATTATGACGCTATACAACAATTGGAGTATTAACATCATCATCATCATCGTCATCATATAACGACCACTGCAGTGGCTTTTTATAGTGTATCAAATTCATTCATTCCTAAGTCGTCGCTGTTTATGGTTTCTAAAAATATTGTTATTATTGGTTATTGGTAACTTTGTTGTCTCTTCTAAGTTTGCTTCTGCTCTATTGTGCATGTGTCTATAAATTTTTATGATTTCATATTAAATGGATTGGAAAATATTAAAAATAAATATATTGTAATAATAACTTTCACGGATAATTAACGACATTTTTATGATGAAAGAGTTTTTTTTTATGGAAAATATTAAAAACTCTTGTTTCTTGCGTAATGATTTTTCGTAAGTCTTTTAGATTTTGTTTAAAAATTTTACATAGTTCTGTGGTTTTCTAGAATAACCGTGTATGTCATAAAATCAAAATGTTCAGGGGAGTCAAAAAACGTTATATTTGAAATTATGGGCTCGATATAAAAATTTTAGAACCTTTTATTTAACAGTCCTGTAGCTAGATATGGACAATAAATAATTTATATAAAATTTTGAG
This sequence comes from Cordilura impudica, assembly GCA_963682025.1. Taxonomy (NCBI): domain Eukaryota; kingdom Metazoa; phylum Arthropoda; class Insecta; order Diptera; family Scathophagidae; genus Cordilura; species Cordilura impudica. The sequence continues at coordinate 71,373,205 of OY821520.1, forward strand.
TCAAAAATCTTCAGAGGAATAGAGAAGGACGGAAAAAACAATATGTTAATTACACTTACACAAACGTCGTTTTCTTTTAAAAAGAAAACTACCATTGCAACCACCCATGTAGACAAAAGTTGTTGTTGCTTGACTTGACTTAGGATGAGAGTATAACAACGTATCAAGAATAATGGTGACAAAAAATAACAGAAATAAACACACAAGTTTTTACAAGTGGTTATAAACTGAAAACTAATCCAAAATTATTTTCCATTTTTTTCATTAATAACAATGTATGTCGCTATGTGTCGTTTTCTGAGAAAATAATTTGTCAGCGATCAAACGTAGGTTGACATACGTTGTTAGTGCTGCTAACTAATTTAATAAACATTAAAGTTACGTCGTTATTTAAAGAAAAAACTCAGAAATGGTCAATATATTTTTTAAAAAAATTGATCACATGTAAAGAGCGTGCAAAATTAATACATTTAGCATCGTTAACTCAAAGCTGACAAAAATGGACATACGCGGTTATTCCAGAAAACCACAGAGTTTTTCAACAGCCTCATATTGTGTTTGGCTAAGCTTTTAAGTACCATTTTAGTTTGAACTAAATATTGGTGTAGCATCGCATTAAAGCGACTGCATTGCAGTAAAGCGTTTGACAGGTTAATCCATGATCATCTACTGTTTAAGCTAGATCATATGGGTTTCAGTACTACGCTTATAAAATGGATTAATTCCTATATAACGGGCCGAAAACAATGTGTTAAATTTCGTAATGATGAATCAAAATCCATTAGTGTTCTATCTGGTGTGCCGCAAGGAATTCATTTGGGCTGGCTTTAATTTACACAATTTATTAATGATCTTCATTCAGCTATTGAATTCTCAAAATGTCTGATGTAGGCTGATGATGTCAATTCATTTAACAATATCGACGAACAATCTCGTTTACAGTTAGATATAAATAATTTCACAACATGGTGTAAAATTAACTTAATGGTCCTTAATGTAAAAAAATGTAAATATATGGTGTTTTCAAGATCTTTTCCCATTAAAGGCTTGTACATGATGAACAAAGAACAATTAAAAATTATTCAAACACTTTGGATATCTGAAAACATATCTCAGTAACAACTAACAAGGCATCTGGTGTACTTGGATTTATCAAGCGTTGGTCGAAAGAGATTTCTGATCCATACACAACAAAACAACTTTTCACTGCACTAGTACGGCCTATTCTAAAATACGGATTTTTTTTATACTTCACATTCTATTTCAGTTGAATCCGTTCAAAAACAATTCTTAATATTTTGTCTTCGCGGATTTGGCTGGGATCCAGGCAATTACGCTTTTATAGAAGCCATCTTGCTGTTATTAGGCTTCCTACACTTAAAAGTCGAAGAAAAATGTTAAATATAACCTTGCTATTTAATCTGATTCATGGTAATTTACACTCCCAATTTCTCTTCTGCAGAATCAATATAAATACTTCACAGCGCACTTCGTGGTATTTCCAGTTCCTGATTGTAAAATATTTTCGCACAAATTATGCTAACTTTGATCTTTTTCGTCGAGTCTGTGTCGAATTTAACAAAATTTATATTATCATTTACTTTCAAAAATGTTTAACTCTATATACTCTTTCGCAGATGACAGCATCATTTGTCATTCATTTTCCTTTAATCGTAGACCAAGCCTCTTGGAGGTTGGGGTCAAAAGTCGGTCAATGAATGACACACTCAGTCAAGACCTGTGCACAATCTCCGAGTGAGGTAAAGCGAATGGGTTTGATTTTAATGGCAGAAGACTCAATGTTGTTGGATTAAACATTGTCATCTGTCTATATGGGTTGTAAAGGTATTGATTGATAGGATACTCTTGATGTTCTAGGCATAAGAACTCAATATGATGTTCGTTGTAGCGAGCATGTTTTTCAAGTGTCGAAAGAAGCAATCAAGTGTCTTGGTTTTCTAAAATGGTGCAAAAATTACTTCACTCCCTCTGATCTCCTTAAAATCTTTACCACTTACATCCGACCGAAAATGTAATACAACTCCCATATATGGGCAGGAGCTTCAATGTCTATTTTGGAGCTACTGGACCGTGTGCAAGGGATGGCGTTGATGCTCATCGATGACAGTAGGTTATCCAACTGTATGGACTCATTGGCACATCGTCGGAATGTGGGCTGTGTATCACCACTTTTCAATTTTTAAAAGTTCTGATTCCTTTAATTTGCAAACGATTCCGTTATATTTAATATTTATAAATAAACTTAAAAAAAAAACAAATGAGAAAATTATAGTCAGTCTAGACCGACTATACGATACCCTATACCATGGTTTAGAGACTCCATCCCTTAGGTCCAACTAACTGGAAATAGAAAATAAGCATAAACCAAATTTGAGCGGCATTGTTATTAATTTTTTTTGGCTGCAGATATTAAAAATTTTCATATCGGCTGCTACACCCGTCTATTTTGTATTGTTTTCCAGTGCTGAGCTATGTGAAAATTTTTAAGATGCCAGCTCATCGGGAAGTTAGTTTTAAATCGATTGCAAAATCTATACCGTACGGAAAAACCAACAGACACCAAACCGAGCAAATAAAAATATATTAATAAAAACACACTATTTTTCTGCTCGATTAGTATTCAAAATGTCTCCTTATGATTTAGAGCATTGTAAAATAATTATTTTACAAATTATAATTTGTAGATTTTGTAAAGAATTATTGTTAAAAACTAAAAGTTAAAGTGTTCGCCAGTTATAAGTTAAATTAGTGGAGAAATATAGAAAAATATAAAGGAAAGCTGATTCAGGTGGAATACTCGTACATTAGTCAGAAGACTCGAAAATTCGGAACAAATTAAAGGCTGCAAGCACGGGCCATAGTGGAGAATTGTATCGTGACTAAGAAAGAAAATTCAAAGACCACGAAACCACGATAAAAAATACCCCGTAATCAATGGGCAACTAAGAGACAGAAAAAAGAGATAATAAGCAAAATGCGTAACAATAACTTTTTGACTTATTCTCAGTTTAAATATATGATGACTGAAGAGTCTTATTTTATGACTGAAGGCACTGATAGGCAGTCAAAATATTGACGTAATTTTATTTTATTTTTTTATGTGTAAACATCTATACGCGCAGGGGAGTATTCTATTTTACAATACAATCACAAAAAAAAACGTAACATGTGTGGCGTAAGACAAAATCGGTGTTACTTATGACTGTATTGGTGAAAACATTATGATAACCTACCTGTTTGAAAATGAAAAATGAAAAATAATAAATAAAAAATAAAATAAAAAATTAAAAGTAAAAAAAAAAATTTTTTAAATGATAAATAAAAAATTAAAAAAAAAATATTAAAAATTAAAAATGAAAAACGAAAAACAAAAATAAAAAATTAAAAAGGTATAATAAAAATAAAAATTGCAAAATAAAAAATTAAATATTAAAAATAAAAACCTTAAAATAAAGCATGAAAAATTAAAAATAAAAACTGAAAAATAAAAAATAAAAAAGAAAAGTGAAAAGTGAGAAATGAAAAATAAAAAATGAAAAATAAAAAATTAAAACAAAAAATGAAAAATGAAAAGTAAAAAATTAAAAATTAAAATGAAAAATATAAAACAAAAACAAGAAATGAAAAATAAAAAATAAAAACTGAAAAATAAAAAATAATAAATAAAACAAAAAATAAAAAGTGAAAAATGAAAAATGGAAAATGAAAAATAAAAATTGAAAAATGAAAAATAAAGAATTAAAAATGAAAAACAAATTAAAAAAGAAAATAAAAAATTTAAAATAAAAAACGAAAAATGAAAATAAAAAATAGAAAATGAAAAATAAAAAATGAAAAATAAATAATAAAAAATGAAAAAAAAAAAAAATTGAAAATAAAAAATTAAAAAGAAAAAATTAAAAATCAAAACTGAAAAATAAAAAAATAAAAAATGAAAACTTAAAAATGAAAAGAAAAATAAAAAATGAAAAGTAAAAATTAAAAAATGAAAAGTAAAAAATTAAAAATAAAAAATAAAAAATGAAAAATTAAAAATAAAAGATGATAACAAAAAATAGAAAGCGAAAACAAAAAACGAATAATAAACAAGTAAGAAAATTATAGTCGGTCTAGACCGACTATACGATACCTATACCATGCGTTTAGAAACCCTATCTCTTAGGCCCAACTAACTGGACATAGAAAATAAGCAAAAACCAAACTTGAATGGGATTTTTATTAATTTTTTTGGCTGCAGATATGAAAAAGTTCATATCGAATGCTATATCTATATAGGGACTAGGTCCAAAAATGGACCGATCCTGATCATGTTTGGTAAAGTCTCTTGTATTTTGCAAAAATATATACAAACAAAATTTGAGAAGAATCAGTGCAATATTTTTGTTTTTTAATAGATTTAAGTGAAGATCGGGAAGCAGCTCTAATGGGGTCAAAGGGATCATTTTTGCACTACTCATTAATGGATGTAATGAATGCATACAAACCCAATTTGAGTAAGATCTATATGACAATTTGGATCCTATGGCAATTTATGTCGATTTCATATGGGTAATTTGTATGGGGGCTAGGTCTGAGCATGGACCGATTATCACTAATTTCAATAGCGATCATCCCATGGCCGGTAAAAGCTCATATACCAAATTTCATCAAAATATATTCATATTTGCGACCTGCAGTTTGATTACAAGGTTTACATGGACACACAGACGGACGGCCGGACATTGTTAAATCAACTCAGAAAGTGATTCTGATTCGATCGGTATAATTAAAGATGGTTCTAGGTCAAATATTTTTGGTTGTTACAAACAGCAGCACAAAGTCATTATACCCAAACCACATAGTGGTATAGGGTATAACAAGTAAGAAAATTATAGTTGGTCTAGACCGACTATACGATACCCTATACCATGCGTTTAGAGACCCTATCTCTCAGGACCAACTAACTGGATATAGAAAATAAGCACAAACCAAATTTGAGTGGGATTTTTATTAATTTTTTCGGCTGCAGATATGAAAAAGTTCATATCGGATGCTATATCTCTATGGGGACTAGGCCCAAAAATGGACCGATCCTGACCATGTTTGGTAAAGTCTCTTGTATTTTGCAAAAATATATACAAACAAAATTTGAGAAGTATCAGTGCAATATTTTTGTTTTTTCATAGATTTAAGTGAAGATCGGGAAGCAGCTCTATATGGGGCCTATGACTAAGAGTTATCCAATAGGGATTATTTTTAGACTACTTATTAGTGGATGCAATATATACATACAAACCCAATTTGACTAAGATTTGTATGATAATTTGGATCTTATGGCAATATATGTTGATTTCATAGGGGTCATTTGTATGGGGGCTAGGTCTGAACATGGACCGATTCTCACCAATTTCAACAGCGTTTATCCCATGGTCGATAAAAGATCAAATACCAAATTTCATCAAAATATATTCATATTTGCGACCTGCAGTTTGATTACAAGCTTTACATGGACACACAGACGGACGGTCGGACGGACGGACGGACGGACGAACATCGTTAAATCGAATCAGATAGTGATTCTGATTCGATCGGTATAATTAAAGATGGGTGTAGGTCAAATATTTTTGGTTGTTACAAACAGCAGCACAAAGTCATTATACCCAAACCACATAGTGGTATAGGGTATAAAAACTTAAAGCCGTTTCGCAGCTTATTTTTGAAGCATTTTTGCTGTAGCATCTTATAAAAAACTTCTAATTTACTGCCCATACAAATTTTTGGGGAGAAAGTTCATTTTATTGGAGAATTTGTTCATTGGGGACTAAGTACTCAGCGCCTGGTAAGCATAGTGAACCATTTTTCAAGTCAAATGCCTTTTTATCCCGGGCAAGACCGGGTAAAAACAGCTAGTAATCTAATAAAATTTAAGTCAAATATCCACAAGCACTACTCCCTCTTTCCTCCTTCCCATAACCTATTTTTCTGAGATCAACACAATGCACTGCATCTGTAGGGGGCATCCCCTGAGTGTTGGTCAAAAATTAAAAAAAAAGATTTGATCATAAGGGATATGATACTTTTTCTAAACAATGTAATAAATTTTTAATTTTGCTGTAGCCAATTTTAATTATTTTAATTTAATTTTAATTCTGTCTTTCTTTACAAATGTTATTAGTGTTAAATAGTCTGTAAGGATTATATTTCCATAGACTATTAAAATATATAAATAAATTGCATGGTTCTATCACTACCGGTTCTATAGAAAACAGTACGTCTCATAGTTTTAAGTTCTCGAAAGATTTGACATACTTAGAACTGGTATAGGAAACCACTTAAAAAGAGAACTTTGATGCACATGGTCCGTTAAATACGAAAATTAAATAGACGAATTAATACCTTTTTTTAAAATAATTTTTACTTTTGTAGTATTAAAGTGAACTTTTATAAGTCAACTCTATACAAAGTTATCATTTATTTTTCTTTGAAAATATTAAAATTTTAGTGAAATTTTAATTGACGCAAACTGCAAATTATTTTATTAACAGTTACAAGAGTTTGTGTAAACATAAAGCTAAATTTTCCACTCGCGTTGCAAGCACAATATAATCAAGGTTCACATCACAAGGAGACAAATAAAGCTACAATTCAATTACAACTATGTTTAGAATTAATCTGATAATTAAAAACATTTAATTCACCTTCGTTTTTTGTTAATTAAAAGCAATTATTAAATGTTTGTTTGTTTATTGGCGTTCACATGTACAAAAAAAAAAATCAACAAGCACACAACAGTTATGTTGAAACTGTTCTAAACTGATATAACAGGTGCAGTATAACTTATATTCATACTAATGAAGGAAATGCTACAAAAACAATGACTACAAAAATTACAACAATTATAACTAACTATGACACAAAATAAAAAATTGGATTACAACGATAACAAGAGAAAATATAAAAAAACTATATTTTTTCAGGTTTAATTAATATCTCGAGACTTCTTGAACCGATTTCAATAATTTTTAATAGCAACATTCCGAGGGTGGCAGTGAATCATTTTCCATATAAGTGATGAACCCTTTTGACATATTAAGGGCGTGGTCGTGGCTTGGGCAGACGGACAGATGGACATTGCTATACCAACTCCGCTTGTTATAACGGTCACAAAAATATATATATTATGGAGTCCAGATTTTTCTTTTTGACTATTACCAACAGAGTGACAAACTAATATACAACCTCTGCACTTTGGTGTGGAAATACCAAATTGTTCAAAGGATAAATTGGAAAATTTGGAGAAGAAGAGTTTTAAAAAATCAACTTTATTCTTCGCAAACTATACATAATTTAAATATACCTAATAGAAAACGTTGTGTCGTATAAAAGATCCGAATCGATTTGTGAAAAAGTTAGATTAGTGCATAAAAAATGGAAAAGGGTTCATTTACATCAGTTCATGTAACGCGTAGATTAGAATTTCGAAGATATCCCATGCCATGGTTAAATGGCTGACAAAATATAAAATTATTTCAAATAATTGATCACTCAACAAATAAGAAAACAAAGTTTATCGAATAACTAAAAAATTGTGATTCTCGACTTAAAAATAGTCCGATTAATATGTGTCGAGTCATCGAATAAATCGGACAATTTGAAAATGCTGTTAAAGGCAGAAATATTGTTCAGGAAAGTTATAAAATTATATGAAATCAAAAAATTTCTAAAAGGATTTTTGTGCTATTCTTAATGTATCACCTATCCCAATATCTTATAAGTCAAAGAGTTTTCTCTGAAAAATAGAAAACATATTTCACTCAAAAGTAAAATAGTTAAATAACCGATTATAAACAGATAATTTTACAATATCAAATAGATTGATTCAAAAAAAAAAAACTACACTACTTGTTACAACTAAAATCCGGTTCAAAGGATCAAATGTTACATCTAAATTGGCAATACTTCAATTTAGACACCGTCACCTTATATACGTTTATTAATAATTTAAACGACTTCCGTTGAATGCTTGTAAGACACTAACTTTATTTTCTAACTTTAAATCTTAACTACTATATACAAAAATCTTAAAACTAATCTAGGCTACCACATTTCACATTTCACATTTCACATTTTCATCCCCTTGACGAATATAACACACTGCTACATTATCAGTGTGTCTAGCATGTGTTTGCCAGATGTCTTTACTTAAACACTTATCTTTAATTTGGGAATTTTCTATAAGCAAGAAATATAGTGATTCTAGATTATATTACCTATACTTAATTGTGGGATTTTTCCACAAAAATACCCATAGATATATAAAGAATTATTTGTGATTATTGTAACTACTCGTACGAAGCACCATTCTAGTTACTAATCTAATCGTGTTCATATTTGAAAACTACTTTTTTTTTTAAATTTAAAGAATTACTTTTTACATGAAAGTAAAAACTATAAAATTCGATTTCAATATGATTTGATTTATATTTTAACGTTAATTATTTTAACCGTTTTTTATTAAAAAATGTACTTTATCTATTCATCGAGGATATTTTAAGGCTTGATAGCTTCATCAGCCAATAAAAATTAACTTGTTAATAATCAAGCCACCAAAGTTAAATCCCGAATTTATTTACAACTTTAGATGGGAAAGATTTGAAAACGCCATGTGCCCCTAAATTGAACGCAAATTAATATTATGATTTGGGGGAGTTTCGCGGTAATTAAAATTTGATTTCTGGGTTGCGTAGCATTAAAATTCATTAATCTATCTGATGATGTGTTTTTGGAGTACCAGTCAAAGATAATTTTGATTTAAACCACTTTAGTTTTGAGTCTAAATAAGCGATAATTTTATCGGTTTCAATTTCAATTGTAAATTTTTGGATGTTGTTTATTAAAAATTTTGAGGATCTCGTCTTTGTCATCAATATTGATGATTGACAAGATGTCGTCTACATACTTAACTATGTATTTAAAATGTATGTTCTTACGTTTTAATTCTGCGATCGCGTCATCTAGTAGGGAATCAAGGACTATATCCGCAATAGTGGGGAGAGTGGGTTACCTAAAAAAAAACATTTTTTTATCGTAGACAAAATTGTATCATTTTGGAGAATTTCGCACTGGGATTTTTTTGTAAAATTCCCTATGATGTTCCATTTTCCCATAATGTTCCTCCTTGTAGTGTGAACGTATGTTTTGGTAATAGTCTAATACAAATCTACATAGAACTGTTATAAACTGTGAAACATCGATTTGGTGCAAACATTTTTCAATGCGTTTTTAACGGTTTTTGCTGTATTTTCAGCTTGGCCATTTGAGGCAGGGTGACCAACTGGAGTTGTAATATGCTTAATGCCATTCATTTGCCATTCTTTGAACTCTTTTGACACAAATGAAGTTCCATTGTCTGAAATTATTTCATTTGGCAGTCCAAACCGAGCAAAAATTTCCTTTAGTGCTATAATTGTGTTTCGAGTTGTTGTGTTCGTACCCATATCGATGCACTCTATCAATTTATTGTAGCTATCAACAACTACAAGACACCATCGTTGCATAAATGGACCAAAAAATCGATATGAATGCGATACCACGATCGATTTGGACAATTCCATTTATTTAATTCGCTTTTTGGTGGATTGCTTCTATTCATTAAGCAAAGTTCGCAATCTTTTACAACGTTTTCTAAATCTTTACTTTGATTGGGCCACCGACAACAGTCCCTAGCCATAGATTTCATCTTATTAATTCCAATGTGTGTCTCATGCAAAAATTCACACGCTGCTAATCGCAGATTTTTAGGTATAATAATTCTATGACCCCAAAAAAGACAAGAATTCTCTTTATAAATTTCCAATTGGTGCGCAAAAAATGGTTTTAATTCTAAATCGTCACATTTTGCGGGAAATTTCGTATTGGCGAAAATTTTTACTTCTTGTAACATTGGATCCTTTAGAGTGCTTTCTCGAATTGTATCGGTATTAAATGGAAATTTATTTATGTCGTTAAAATGATTACAAGCTACTTCTATCGAGGAATCTTCAACTCCTACGTTATGATCGGATTACTCGAAAAAAAAATCAGCTGTATTTTGTTCTGGCTTTATGTGAACAATGTCAAAGTTATACCCTGACAATGCTATAGCTATGCGTTGTAACCTATTCGCTGCCATTACAGGAATTCCTTTTTTCGGACCAAAAATGTATTCCAATGGTTTATTGTCTGTTACTAAAGTGAATTTGCGACCATAAATGTAATGATGGAATTTCCTTACCCCAAATAGAATCGCTAAAGCTTCTTTGTCAAGCTGTGAATAACGCTATTCAACATCTGAAAGTTTACGCGAAGCAAATCGATTGGCACATCATGCCCCTCTTTATGACGGACTTGCGTCTACTGTCAGCTTTATTTTACATTTAAGATCAAAATAGGCTAAGCATGTATTTTCTTGAAGGCTTTTCTTTAACCTATCGACAGCCTGCTTATGCTCATCCCGAAAATTGAATTTTTCAGAAGACTTTAACATTTCATATAGCGGCGCACAGTGGCTGAAAATCATTTTTCATTGGCCAAAATTCTGTAACTTTTGAACCGATCAAAATATTTTAGTACTGTTTTTTTTAATAGATAGATAGATAGTTGATCTTGACTCAGTGTGAATTTTATTTAAATTGATTGAGTACTTTTTAAGGAATTCTAGGTCAAAGTTTAACTTTTGATTTTTTTTAACTTTTAGCGTGATATATGTTTTTTTTTATTTATTTTTATTTATTAGAAAGTGTCATATTTGGAGTTAAATAATTATTATAAACATTTTTTGTAATAATGAAATTTTTTTAATGCTTACACTCAAAAAAATTTCCTCGTTAAAATTTTTAAGTTTCCGCCTCTTAGATCTATCGCTGCAGTTGTCCAATGATTTGCGTGGTCTTCCAGCCTTATCTAGCTTTGCTGTTTCTCCACCAACATTAAGTTGGCCTTCTAACCAGTTTGCACTTTTATTATAAAACTTTTGTTTACAGTAGTTAACTTCTTTCAATCGTTTTTTTAGTACTTTGACGAAATTAGATAATTGCTCTTGTATTTCGGTACTAGACGAATTTAAGTTTAATTTTATTTTAACGTAACTAAGAACATCTTCCTGGTTTTTGTTTCGAAAATACTCTTCGGCCAGTTCTTTATAACTAAAGTTCTCCATATTTTTCTCAATATTTTTATTTGCGTCTGTTATCACTTTTTTATCACTTTTTATCACTTGCGAATATACGTCCGTACACTTGAAGTATTAACTTATTATTGAGTAATCCCTTATAGAATCCGTCATTTTATACATTTTTAGGTACATGTTATTCACACATTGATCTTTAATTTCATAGCAGGTAGTACTTAAATTGAACAAAACTGCACTTGTTATCCAGACTTCAATATCAGGTAAAACTAATTAGTTTCTCGCCAATATGGGGTGGTTTTTTATCTTTAGTGGTTTAGTGCCGCGATTATTGACAAACTTATAAAATTGTTTATGACTTTGGTTGACCCTTAAATTTGACAACAGGTAAATTAAGAAAGAGATCATTTGTTTACTGTAGAACCTATTGTGATCATTTTATGACTTATTTTTTTGCTGATCAAAACAAAGCCAATAAACCCTTTCGCAGGTATTTTATTTAATTATTTTACTTTTACGTAGTCTAAAGTAAAAAAACAAAATTTTTTTTAGAGTAATTTTTTTAGAGTAATTTCATTAAAATGAAAAAAGTGTTCTACCGGGGGCTCGTGGGGGGTGCAAAAGTATATATAGGGTTAAACAGGATACATTCGCCTCTCTCCGGGTGGTATACGTTTCTTGTTCCCTTACTTCCTTTAGAAGTTCTATTCCACTAAAGTTTAAATTTGAGAAAAATATAGTGGTTTCATAAATATTTCATAACGCCCCTAATATCAAACGTTAGAACTGTGACTACTTACAAAAACTAAAGACTATAATCCTACTAACATTATAAAAAAGACCGCAGGCCAATATCGATGATAGCTTGCGAGTAGTAACCATTTATTTTTGATAAAAAACAAAAAAAAAACACCTTTTGCTGAATTAAAAAAAACAGTTGAGTTTGACAGCATGCCACGCCCACAATTATCAATAGTTTAACCTAATTTTTTGGCTACCTTAATCTGGATATATAAGCTACAAAAAGGAGTAAAAATTTTAAAAATCGATGACAAAAAAAAATTTGACTTTTGGCCAATGAAATCAAAATTTGAGCCACAGTGCGGCGCGCCTATTGTTGTTACATCTGGTAAGAATCTTCTATATGCATTCACGACCCCCAATATGCTACGTAGCTCTTTTATATTCGTCGGATACGGTATCGCTTTAATATCGTTAACTCTACTTGGACAAGTATGCAAACCATTTTTATCAATTACATGTCCCAAGTAACTTAATGTCTCCGAGAAAAAAGTGCATTTTTCAGCAGCCACTTTTAGACCTGCCCTATTCAGTATGGTTAACTCCGTATTAAGTCGTTCGTTCTGCAGCTGACGATTTGGCGTTGTAATTAAAATATCGTCTAAGAACACTACTACCCCCTCTAAGCCGAGAAGTAGTTTATCCATCAGCTTTTGTAATATTGCTGGGGCTGATGCTACCCCATACACTAAACGATTGTACTGAAAAAGTCCTTTGGAAGTCGAAATGGTTGTAAATTCTTTAGACGCATCATCCAATTCAATTTGTTGGTACGCCATAGATAAATTTAGTTTAGAGAACTCAACTCCCCCGTTTAATTTTGCAAATATATCCACAATACAAGGAAGCGGGTATCTTTCGACTACTAAATTAGGATTTACAGTCACTTTATAATTTCCGCAAATTCGAACATCGCCATTCTTTTTCACTGCTGGTACAATTGGAGTGCCCCAATCGCTATATTCAACCGGTTTTAGAACGTTAATCTTTACCAAATTGTCAATTGCTTTTTCGATTTAGCTTGAAGCGCTATTGGTACCGGACGTGACTTACAGAATTTTGGTGTCGCATTGTCTTTTAATTGCAACTTCGCTTTACCTTTTATAAAACGTTCCAATTTGCCATCAAGTAGACTACCAAAATTTTGCAAAATATTTTCTTTGTCTTTATCAATATTATTTTGATAAATTTCGGCTAAACCTAATCTGAAAATTCTAGTAAAATTACGACCCAATAATGGTGGACCGCCACCTTCAACAATTAATACAGGCACACGATTACATTTGCTTTTATAAGTCACTTGCAAATCAAAAATTCCAGCTGGATGTATTTTCTCGCCAGTATATGACCTTAGCACAATATTTGTTTTATTATATTTTACCGATTTAAAATATTTTTTATATGTCCCAAGCGACACAACACTATAAGTGGACCCTGTATCTAATTCAAAATCAAGCGTAATATTTTCAACGCACACATTAATTACTATAGGCTTATCTTCTTCACTATGCAATGTATATAAGACAGCTTCACTAGCCTGTACATAATTAAGTTGTTTTTGTTGTTCCTGCGTTTGATTTTTACACATTTTTTGCAAATGCCCTACGATACCACATTTTTTACACTTATATTCCTTATACCTGCATACAGAACTCACATGATTGCTGTATCCACATACTGAACATCGCTGTTGTTGTTGTTCTTTCTGGTCGGCTCTATGCTTTTTTTGTTGACTTTGATGCTGTTGCTTTTGTTGTTGTTGCTTGCCAAACTTTTTTGTATTTTTGTTGTTTCTCATGTGCATTAACTCATCATTCGGCTCTTCCTTACCTGTTGTCTCGTGTTGCTTTTGTATGTATTCCGTTGTGTTAGCTAAGTCTAACGCCGTGCGAAAAGTACACGTGGATGCATCTTCCGAAAATACTTTGCCTCTTGCTGGACCTTTCTCCAACCCCATAATAAATTTGTCTTGCATCGCTACGTCTAGCTGATTACCGAAGCTACATGTCATCGCCAATGATCTTACACGCACTGCCCAGTCATTCGTTGATTCAGTTGCCTTTTTGTTCGCTGAATAAAATTTAAAGCGTTCAGAGAAAACTGACGTTGGTGCTTTAAAATGCTTGTCCAAGGCGTCCCGACAATTTTGATAATTTTGCTTGGCTCCTCGGCTGGTAGTGGATGAAGCAAATTTTGAAGTAGCATAGAATACTTTTCTGACATCGCCGTTAGCAAAATGGCTTTTTTCTTCGTGTCTTTAATGTCATTTACGACAAAAAATTGCTCAAGTTGCGCTCGAAAAATTTTCCAATTGTTTTGATCGCAATCAAAATGTGGAATAGTCCCAACTATTTGTGTGATAGACATTTCTTCGGCGCTAATCCTCGTCGCCAGTGTGATAACCGAGATGAGTTTTTAATTCGTTAATAATTCTTTATTAACTTCAATATTCTTAATTGACTAGGCTTATACAAAATACGTGCGTTTTTCTTACAACGTGATGAACGACTCAGAGAGAAATCCAAATGTCAACGAGCTGTCAACATGCAGAATCAGTGTTGCCAGCTTGTACAAATACTTATTTAGGTATTTTACATTGTTAAGTCTAGTACTCTACAGAAATAACATCAAAAGAGACTATTATTTCATTATCATCAAGACATGTGATTTAAAGTTGTTTTTCGGCTGCAAGGACTTTTTGATATTATAATTTTTCGACGTAATATTTTTTAAAATTTGTTCTACATATCTCGACAAACCATAACATGGTACCTGGACCGATGATACTATAGAGTGAAGGGGCGTTCCTGGCTTATAGATTTTTTGTAATCCGTAGATCCGTGGGTCTGTCGCAGCCGAGCAAATTAATTGACGTTTCGTCTACGCACCTATATATTCGTTTTTGTATAGATCAGCGACTATGTTGTTGTTTTACCTTTTGAGTTTATTAGTTGGGTCCCCCCGTAACGTTCTATAAATATTTTTATCTTCTAACAAACTCTCTATTTTATTTAATTTTTATTATTTTAATTTTTTTTAGTTATTCCTTTTATTTTCTATTTAGTTTCAAAAACTGAAATTCATAACTTTTCTTTATTTATGAATGAACTGTTAAGTAATAGAAGAAAGTAAATAAGTCCGTTGAAAGTTCTACCTGCTACAATAAAAGGAAGAACTTAATCAAGAAAAGCATAACTGATAATTCAGTAATTCTTTTTACATTGAGCAAAATCACTTAGCGGATTTGCTTCTAAAATATATGCCGACCAAATGGGTCAGTTTGAAACACAAGGATATAGAGAGGAACATAGGTATTGTATTATTTATAGTTATTCAACCTGTATGAGAAGCACACAATATTTCCAGGAAATAACTGAATCTTGTTTTAATTTCAAAAGATTTAAATATATATGTATATCAAATGTTAATCTTTTTATTAAGACATGTATTCCGTATGTGATTCTGAGTCTTTCGATACGAAACAAACAGTTTCTCTTTGTCATGAATAGGTCATGCAATTGCATGCAAAAACATGTTCTTCTTCCATACCTTATATTTGATGAAATATGGGGGGTGAGAAATTCCAAGTTATGGTGAAAGTATTAGGCCAGTATAGTTAAATCTCCAAAGGTTTCGGCTTTCCATTTTATGACTTTTTATATTTTTCCCTTATCCTGATGCTTTTTTGCAGAGCACTGAATTCGTATAAAAAAGTTCCAACCCCGACTCCGACTTCATCCGCTGACTCCGACTCCAACTCCAAATCTGACTCCGATGCTAAATGTATATAGACATATATATAAAAAGAGTGATATTATATTGTGGGTAATTTATGACAGTGAATTAATATAACATTCATATTTTGAAATATTTTATTTATTGTTATTAATTCTTTCAATATTAAACTAAATATTATAAGATCGGACATTTAAAATAACAAAATTTTAAAAGCTTCGAAAAATAACTCTACATTTGTCTTTAGAATTAGGATAGCCTCAATAATATCCTGCTTCATTGATGCTCTCAAATTGGATTTTATGAGTCTGAGTGCAGAAGATAATATAGTACTTCTGCGGAAACTTGTTTTCGTGGCAATGCAGTGGTGATCAGAGCAGCACCCTGGAGAATCTCAGGGTACTTCTGAATTGCATCTTTTTTTTGCTAAATATGGAGACTGGTCAAATTTAATGCCCGTTAAAAGTATATTTAAAATGTTGCTAAGACTGTTGGAGTCTCTGTGTCTCCGCTACTTTCTACTAAATTTAAGTCACGACATTTGGACTCCTCCTGCTAGCCAAAATTTTTTTTAAAAATCATCATGAGTATATAGTACTTTTTTTTAATTTTTATTAATTAAAAAAAAAATAAAATAAAATTGTATTAAATATTTAGAGTTAAAATTGATTATTTGTAAGCTAATAGCTACTTACGTGAAGCTTAAGCTCCACTTTGACTTTCAGTGTTCAATGTAATCCTTTTTTTTAATTAAAAAAATCAACTATAACACCAGATCTATAAAATATAATATGAACTTAAATTTTTTATAACAAAAATAAATTAATTTTAATTTTATGCTGAAGATTGTTAATATTTAATTAACCAAAAACCTTCAAAAACACAAACATCTATTTTTAACTTGATCGATGAGTATAAGTTCTGCTAATGCAACTTAAACTCATGCACGCACTAATAAATCAAATTTCAGAATAATTTAAATTATGAAACACTTTTATATTATTTAATTTAAGTACTTGAATGATCATACCATTCTTCAGCAAAATTGTAGCTTAGGCTTAAGTAAATAACTTGTATTAATATGTCAGTTGTAAAATTTTAATAAAAACATACTATGATTTAATATTTATATGTGATATTATACGCATACATCTCAATTCTCTAATAAATAATAATCATATGCCCTGAGATATGCAATTTTATTCAATGAATTGATACAAAAGGGGAAAAGATTTGAATTAGTTAGTCCAACTTGAATTGCTGAAGCTATTAGCTGAAGAATGAAATAAGAAATCGTCAGAGGGTTTTGAGTTATAGCTGAAGAACTTAGCTAGCAAACAAAGCTAATAGATTGTAACGACACGTTTTTCCGCACTATGCTGGAGCAACCTCAGCGTGCCCAAGGTCCGTTACACTAATTTAATTATTTACCGACGCACAGTGGACCATTTGACGAGAAGACGGTCAAAAATCTATAACTTTTGATTGGATTGGAATTTTGATATGAGTTTTTTTTGTTTGGTAGGTGAGACTTTAGGCTTTAAGTTTTGCTATAAAACGTAATTCTCGACCGAAAATAAAAAAAGTTTCGGAGGGTTTAAAATACATTTTCATTTGTAGTTGAATTTTAGTACAAAAGTGAAGTGTTAAAAGATAAAAAAAGGTTTTTTTTTTAATATAATGTCTTATTTTTTCACTTAATTTTACAACTAATACTTTTTAACAATTTTTTCAGAAAATGCCAAACTTTGGCCCCCGTAAACTTTTTAGGTCTAATGTGCACAAGGGCCAAAGGTTGTTTTTTTTTTTTTTGAAAGATCCCGAGTTAAAATATAATTTATTAAGCAGCGAACGTAAAAGTTACCTTATATTGGTTCAAGATAGAGAAGTTTCAATGAAAAACTCGTGTTTTTGCTTTAGTTAAATTTTTTTTATTGTCTTTTTAAATATTTCTATATCAATTTTTATGGTAAATTTATGAAATATAACAATTTTTATTGTAAATTTACAAAATATATAAATTTTTAAATCAAGAAAATTTTTTAACTATATAAAAAAAGTGTAACTTATTGTTAGTGTAATGAAAAAATACTTTAAATCAACAGTCACAAATGTTAATACGAACTGACAACATCGTATGAGCGGAGTTTTTGATATACTTAAACTAGTGATACGCATATAATACAATAATACTTAACGGTTAATACCACAAAAAAATATATATAAAAACAACTAAGCATAAAGACTTAAAAAGAAGAACAGTGAAGGGAAACTTAAAACAATGAAGCCACCTGATCCCCCTGAGGTTTCAAAAAAAAATTTTATTACACAACAGGCTTGGATTATGATTTTTCAAAAAAAAATAACTTTAAATTCAAATGGTCCTAAGTATCTTGTAATTACAAGGACAAAAAGCAAAAGTGCTCTCTAATGTCTCTCCGTTTCTAATAAAAAAAGTCATCGATTCGACTTGTAATGGTGAAGTAGCGGAATGCAAAAAACTTCGTAATGGAACTATTCTTGTTAAAACTAAAAACAGTATTCAAGCAAATAAACTTATTAAGCTTACAGCTATGAGTGACGACATCAAAATTGACGTCTCTGAGCATAAATTCCTAAATTTTTCTAGAGGTGTTATTTACTCATCTGACTTA
The DNA here is from genome assembly GCA_963682025.1 of Cordilura impudica. NCBI lineage: Eukaryota > Metazoa > Arthropoda > Insecta > Diptera > Scathophagidae > Cordilura > Cordilura impudica. Next base: position 71,391,562 of record OY821520.1, read on the forward strand.
TTTGGAGTCCCAGAGGAAGAAATTCTAATCAATATGTCTATTCAAAAAGTTGCAGAAGTAAAAAAAATTTTAAGGAAAGAAAATGAAAAATTAATTGAAACTGGACTATTAATACTTACATTCTCATCCTTTAATCTACCAGAATATGTATACATGGGATAAGAGAAGATCTACATACGTCCATATATACCGACACCAATGAGATGCAACAACTGCCTACACTACGGTCATGTACAAAAAACCTGTGAATATCAGAAGTTATGTTACAACTGTGGCAATCTCAATCATACCAATGTTGATATTAATGAGCAATGTACTAATGAAATGTGTTGCATTAATTGTAAGGAAAATAACTTAAATGATGTTAAACATTCCGCCAAGGATAAAAGTTGCCCAATCTTCATAAAAAACAAAGAAATTCAGGCAATCAGAGTCATTGAAAAAACAAGTCTCAAAACAGCTGAAAAAATCTACAACAAAAGACAACTAACAAAGCACGAGTCATTTTCATCCATTACTGCTTCAACACCATACCGAGCACAACTGATAAGCTATGATGATCCAATACTGAAAGATACATCCAATTCAACAACAAACAACACCGATAATAATTCAGCCGCTCTCAACTCAAACAAGGATAATGGCCAGAGTACTCACACGTGCAGCCAGCCTAAACCCAACATTATAGAACCTACAACATCCGGCTATACTTTGAGACCCCGTACTTCTACTCAAATATTTCCTAGAAATATATCCAGTCGTTTAAAATCACAGTTAAAAGCCAAAAGTAAGACCAGTAAGAAACTCAAAAACGATAATATTGATATTATCGTTGAAGAAGAGCTGATGCACCAATAGACTGCTTGCGTGATCCTATCTAGGCTGTCCCCCGGTGGTGCTGATGGATTCCCTTTACAAAATTTTTATAAATTTTGGGGAGGGGGTTCTCGGTGCAGTCGGGGGTATTGTTGGGTGGGATCTTTGTAAGTAGTTGTTATTCATAAGTAGTTCTCTTTTTTACACTATTTCAATTATTTATCTATTAGTTATTAATAACTTACTTAAATTATCTTATTTATTATGAGTATCAATATCATTCAATGGAATATTAGGGGATATACTAACAACTTTAATGAACTACAATTACTACTAAAAAAATACAACCCAAAAATAGTATCTCTTCAAGAGACACACTTTCACTCCCTTGTTGGTCTTCCTATTCCTTTAAATTACAAAATGCACTTCAAAAACTCGGCAACTCACTCTTACGGGGGAGTTGCACTCCTAATCCATAACTCTCTCCAATTTACAGTCCACACACTTCCCAACGATCTTGATACCGTTTGTGCAACTATACAAGCAAAAACTAAATTTTCAATTATAAACACATACATACCGCCTACTAAAACATTTAATCTTAACACATTAAAAAACATGTATGATCAATTTGATAATGATGTGCTAATAACAGGCGATTTTAACAGCTGGCACTCCCTATAGGGTTCTGCTAATAATAACCAAAGGGGTGACACTGTGGCTGATTATATTAATCAATCAAACTATATTATATTCAACGATGGTTCCCCAACCCACTATAGCTCTCACCATTCCCTAACACACATTGACTTATCTTTTGGATCTACCAGTTTACACCTTCAATCTAATTGGAAAACTGAAGATGATCTACATGGTAGTGATCATTTTCCTATCATTATAAATCTCTTCATTCCTCCTCACGAAATTTCATCTAAACCAAGACCAAAATTCATAATTAACAAAGCTGACTGGAAAAAATTTAATGAACTTACATTAAAATTTGACAATGCTCGCCCGATTAGTAACAATATTAATAAGGAAGCATCGAACATGCAAAAAATTATACTTCAAAGCGCTAGTTCCTCAATCCCACAAATAAATCCATCCATTAGAAAAACAGTACCATGGTGGAGTAATTACCTAAATGAGTTAAAAAGGATAAAAACAGATATTGGCACATTCTTAAGCGAAACATTAGCACTAACAACATAATAAACTATAAAAGATCAGCTGCCAAGTTCAGAAAGGAACTAAAGATTGCAAAATCCAAGTCAATTTCAACATATACAGCGAAAATTAACCCCGACACACCAACAAACAAAATTTGGTCCAATATAAGAACATTCTGCGGTCTCAGTTTACCACAAACTATATATACCATTCAATCCTTAGATAACACAAATCAATACTTAACTAACAAGCAATCTATAGCAGAAGAATTTGGAAAATACTGGTCCTCTGAATCACATGACCGAAATTTTTCAACCAATTTTAAGACAAATAAATATTTTACAATAAACAATCACACGGGAATTAACCCAACTCATAAGGCTATTGTAATTGAGGACAATATAACTCTAACAGAACTTAACTTCGCGCTCAGCAAAATGAAGGGAAATACTCCCGGCATCGACAGGATATCTTATCCGATGATAAAAAACCTGAATATTAAAACCAAACATAGACTGCTCAACATTTACAACCAAATAATGAACAACCACATTCCCCAATTTTACAAGATAAGCACCATCTCACCGATCGCGAAACCAAACATGGATAAGACCAAACTGAAATCATATAGACCCATTTCATTAAATTTATGCATACCTAAACTCTTAGACAAAATAGTTGCTAATCGCCTATGGTGGTTTGTTACTACAAATAAACTTCTTTGTTCCCACCAACTAGGTTTCAAGAAGGGCAAATTAGTAACGGATGTACACTTATATATAGATCACCTTATTACCGATTCTCTATCGCATAAAAACCACTCTTCAATAATTTCATTAGATTTTTCAAAAGCTTATGACAAGATAGGCATACACACTATAGTACAACAACTCATAGAATGGGGCTTAGGACCTAATATAATATGTTATGTTAAGAATTTTTTAACGAATAGACAAATAAGAGTAAAAATCAATAACCAATACTCCAAACTATACCCTCTATATAATGGGATTCCGCAAGGATCCCCTCTTTCCGTAATATTATTTCTAATATCGTATAACAAACTAAGTGAACATCTACTATCTCTTAGGGAATATAATTTTTGCGCTTATGCCGACGACTTCTATATAATCAAAAAACTTGGTAAGGAAAAGAATCAAACTATCAATATTGAACCAATGGTAAATTACATAAATAACTGGTGCAACTACTCAGGTGCCGAGCTCTCATTATCGAAATGCAAACATCTACACATTTGCAGAAAAAAATCTTGCATCCCCAACGTCTCTGCGGGCTCTATTACCATAGAAAATATCAATTCCCTTAAAATATTGGGAGTAATACTCAACAAAAGGTACAATTGGAACGACCATATCCAATACATCTTAACTGATTTAACAAGAAGATTAAACATAATCAAATGTTTATCAAACAAAAAGTTTAATTGTAATATATATTCAATAACCTCGGCAATCAAGGCACTACTTCTATCAAAAATATATTATGGTTTTTATTTATACGGATTTGCTGCTAAATACTCAATACAAAAGATCAAATCGATAATCAACTCAGCAATTAGAATTAACTTCAGTGCTTTTAGAACCACACCTATTTACAATATGCTACACGAAGCTGGAATTGAACCACTCGAAACCACAAAAAACATTATTACCTTCAAGTTACTAAGAAATGTTTTAAACAGTTCTGGCTCTCCTATATTCAAGATAACTAATAAGTTAGCTAACAAACCAAATTTAAATAAAATGCAATCGGTCTTAAGTCGTATTAGCAACTTTGCTAGAAATAATAATCTCCCATTTAGACCTATAAATAATAGTGTAGTATCTTCCTACCCTCCTTGGCACCTTCATCCGGATTGTTTAATCACTTCATTAAACGACTTTCCTAAATCATCCACGCCAGCTGTCGTTTATAAGAAATGTTTCCAACAAATCACGGAAACTTTTTACAACTATAGAATTATATACACGGATGGTTCCAAAGACAACAATGGTGTCACATATAGCTTAACAACCATAAACTCCGTAATTAAAACTTCTATTCTTCCTACATTTTCCACAGTTTTCTCAGCAGAAATAATAGCCATATTTGAAGGAATAAAATATATAAAAAATAACATGACAAGAACAATCATTTGCACTGATTCACTTTCTTCTATAGAATCAATAAAGAACCCCCACCACAACAATTATTACTCCACATACATCAGAAATTTTCTGATTAATAACTATCCTAAAGTCAGAATACTATGGGTCCCAGGTCATTGCCAAATTCCTGGGAACGAATTCGCGGACTCGACAGCAAAATTATCCCTAAAATCTCCACTTATTCAAACAGATAACCTAAATATTGACGATATTCTTAATCACATTAAAAACAAAATAAATTTAGAAACGGACAAATGGTCGAAAACATCCAACTGGTATCAAGAAATTAATCAGGACAAAACCAATATTAAAAGCTACTTAAACTTTAACTATGGCAAATTCATTAGCAACAAAAATCTAATTAAATTTATAAGATTAAGATTAGGACATACTAATCTTACCCACAAACACATTACAGATCCAAACACTTCTAACATATGCCAATTTTGTGGTACAGATCTCATCTCGATCAGACACATATTATACACCTGCACTAAATTTGTCGCACCTCGGAATCAAATCTTTAATAGAAACCCCATCGAATACCTCTCCCACCCTTCCCTTAATAACATCAAAATATTACTCCATTTCCTGATAAGAACTAATATATATAAGGATATTTAATAACCATGTACTCATATATGTATAGCGATTATCTTCAAAATCAAATGTAAATATTTATATTCATATTCTATATTTATGCACTAACTGAAGACCACTATTGCCATTGCCATATTTTATATATTAATCGTTAGCTGATTAGTAGTTTTCCATTTTTGACGAATGTTGGACATATATGGATCTGAAGTGCACAACAAAATAATGATAAGGTCTTCATTAGTACAACATCTGGACATTTTCCTTGTGTTGTGCTCGCGAAGGAATCTGTAGTCTTTGTTGCTTTTTTATTGCGCTTCTTCAGATAGATCTCCTATTGGTAGCATATTGTTTTGAATTATTTGTTCCCCATGGTACAAAATTTTATGAACTGTGGATGGCATATATCTCCAAGAGTATTTTTCATTATAAAGTATAGCTGTTTTATTGGCGTACTCTCCAAATTTTTTTGCATTTATCTTTCTGCTGTATGCTAGAACTTGTAATATGATTTTGAATCGTCTTATTAATTCATGATGTACACCTGTGATAGATGCTGCAGTTTCCAGATCGGAAAAAAATCTCCTTGCAGTATTTCCATCATTTGTGTTTCCTTCCCCTTGTTTTGGTTGGTCGATTACGAGGCCTAGCTGTAGATATTTTTGTTGAATTTGTTTTTTTTTTTTGCTTTCTTTTTTCTTCATTTTCTTTGTTTTTTCTCACTGTTTCCCTTAACGGACCAAATTCCAAATCATAACCCAATTTAAGAATATTCTCCATGAAACTAACCCCTTTTAAAAGGTGAAGCATACCTGCTCATATCTTAAAGGGCTATGTCGCAATAGTTTTTTTTTACCATTTACCTGTTATTTAAATTGTTTCCCATTTTGTCAGGTATTTGAACTATATAACTCTAATTCAGACTATTAATGTTTTTGAAAGATACCTATGTAAATGTACCTCTAACAATTAAGCGCATTATATCTCAACCCTTTTTTATAAGTATATAACAACTCCTGACAACTCTAGCGACACGCAAAAAAAATACACCGCGGTGCACCGGTACGACCAACTTTTGTATTCATAACACTCAGACGGACGGTCAGATATCGGTTAATCGACTTAGAAAGTGTTTTTGAGTCGATCCGTATAATAAAAGATGGATAAAGGTCCAATATTTTTGGCAGTTACAAACATCACCTCAAACTTAAAATATATCCTAACCACATAGTGGACAACTTCTGTATTCATAAATTTTGCAGAAAATATCTAACCTTGGGTCAGAAAAATTGTTCTGCTGCACACGGGCGGAAACCGGCGGGTATATAATGGGGTATAGGAGTATAGGGGAGGGTTCGGACTATAGAAGAGTGCAAAATTTTTTCTGGCTGCTTTTGACTGGCAGAAGTTATGCTCTATTAAGTAGGAGATTTTCGGAAAATTTGGACCTTTTTTAAATTTAAATTTCGGAATGACTCAGTGATCTTACATTTTTAGCATTAATAGTATGGAAGCCACAAAATTATACAAAATTTATTTCACTTCAAAATCTTTTAAATCGAAAAAGTTACAGTCATTCAAAAATAAAAATTTACAAAGAAATTTTTAATTTTAGCAAAATACTGAGAAAGCCCATTTTCGAGGACCCTATTCGCTGTGATATAGTTGAGTTAGAGTCGCAATTTTTTGGCTCCCGAGATTTACTAGTATTTACTTTCAAATGAATAACATAACTTTAAAATCGGTAACAAAAAAAAAAAAATGATTTTTGGCCGCCTTCTCAAAATTTGGTCCACTGTGCGAAGGGGAGAAAGAAAACAAGCACAACTTTTCATATAACGTTATAAACTATACATTATTTATACACAGGCCCTACAGCGGGACTATTATACTAGGTAACGTGCCAGCCGCGTCTATGCCGGTGTACGACCGTTCGCTCTCTTCGTCGAACTGATGGTGCCGTAACACTCTAACAAGGGGTAGAGACACAAATCTCAGTCTGGCTCTAACAATGGGTATAGGTCACCTGATTGATGATGATAGAATAAACTTTCAACCGACAGTGATGGTCCCAGTTGTTTACCAATAAGCCTGATCTATTATTGGGAGTCGGCTCGTCCTTTATTTGTACTCTAACAATGTGTATAGATCACCTGGTTGATGATGAGAGAACAAACTTTCATGACAGTGATGGTCCCAGTTGTTTACCAATAAGTTGGTTCTCATCGGAGATGGAGACCATATACAACCGATTGATCCAGCCGTTATTGGGAGTCGGATGTAGTCTAAGTCGTTATGCTGTGTATAGTTCACGGGATTGATGCTGATAAAACAATCTTTCAATCCAAGTGACTGTACCCAGGTCTTAAGGTAGTTGTATTCTACTGATGATGGAAACCCATATGTTAGTAGATTACGACCTTACCTTCTGGCCGTCCACTGGCTAATTAAAATTTTATGCTAACTGCATCGCCTTTTATACTGTCTGACCACACAAATAAAACTTTCACAAGAGGTGAAGTTGATTTGTCATTCACCATAGCTGACCGTGTGGTGTGATGTTGACATCGTTAAGCTCTTTATAACTTAACATTAAGGCCTAGTTAGCCACACGTAACCTTAACCAAACGTGTCAGCTGTTTTTTTCTGTTACATGAAAAAGCATTTAGAGCAGTTACCGAACTCAACTGTCACGTAACCTGAACGTCCCAATCTGTTGAAAATAGATTTTTGCTACGTTTGTATGTGACATTTGTGAACAGCTGATAAAGTTTGGTTAATTTTACACAGCAACATGCTGGTTGGTTTTTTACGTTCTATAATTGCACCAAATGCCAACGTTACATTTACGGTACAGATACATTTTAACAACGTGTGGATAACTAGGCATTTACTCAGACTCCATTAATTATCATTCTCTTACTCCAAATTAACATAACTGGGTACAAGATGGAAATTCTCTAAATATTGATACAAGTGTAATAGCTTTAAATTTCTAATTTTAAAATAAAATAACATCCTAATGCATAATACTGTACTTATTTTACCATAACGGTTTAAGTTCATATATATATGTACAGGGGATAGTTTTAGTAATTCATAAACAAATAAAAGGGAAATATAAAAATAAAATAATATTTCTTGTAATAAAAGGAAACATACCTATATAGTTGGGTAGATAGCATCTTCTGTGGATAAAAACAAGTCTACGCCTTTTATTCATCACAAGGTCATAAAGTTTGGCCAGAGTATGCCAAACACTTTGGAGGTTTTACTTCAGTCCCGAATATGGTTAACAAAGGTATTGTCTTTTAGAATAGATACCTTTAAAATCATCAGTGGTTCCTGAGCTAAAAATCTCAGCGAACTACCATCAAGATAAGAAAGAAATAAAATTAAAAAAAAAGTTGGCATGAAAACGCCAAATCCTTTGGAGGTTTTACTATAATGGCTTAGTACTTTCACACTGAATGATTAATTATTGAATTTGATTTTTATATAATTTTAATTTTTTTTTTGAAATTTAGTTTTTCCATTTAAAATTTTTAATTTTGTGTGAATTGACATCCGCTACATTTTCTAAGCACATCGGATCTTATCTCACCAGACACTGAGAGGTTTTTTTTCATTCAAATATAAATAATTTTATTATTTATACATATAATGCTATGGTTCTGACTTTTTTTTATTAAATTGTGCCCACTTAGTGCATATTTTCATTGCTTTGCAGCATATTAAAACACATGTTTTCTATTTTTTTTTAATGACTGGAATTCTTCGCCCCAGTCAAGTAGTTTTGCTAAACATCAGCATCACATAGTGGTGCAGTGTATGAAATTCCAAATGATTTGCAATAATTAAGTATACAACATTTTTGAAAACCATTTCAAATGTGGATTTGTATATTTTATCTCATCTAAATTTAGTTTTATTTATTGTTAGTAACAAGTTAATCAAAATATGTATAAATATTTTGATAACAGCTAATGCTCGTTTTAATGCATTTAAAAAATTTATATTTTAATTTATGTGTACAAAATTTATGATGCATTTTGTAGCGGAAAAACATCAACAACTAACCACAATAATAGCAGCAGCATGAATACATATAGGAGTACCTACATACATATGTACAAAATAATACGTACTTGTATATAAAATGAGTAAGTGTGCAAATATTTTTGTAATGATAACACATTTTCAACTTTATTAAAAAGTTAACGTCAAAAAATTTTTCATGCATACAAATATGATGCCGACGTACTTACGAGAAAATACATACTTACATACAGCCACATAATAGCATACATTTAGGCGAAGTGCTGCCAATTACGCTCTTTTTGGCAAGCTTGCGTTTAGTTCTTGTTACAAATATATTATGACCCGCTAGAAATTATGTTCTTCCATTCGATGTAGGCTACGATTAACCCTACGGTCCATAACCAGCTGGATGAACGGGAGTCCATAACCAGGGTACCCGGGTACCTAGTGCAGTTTTTTCGTTTATATTCAAATAAAATAATATATATCTGCAAAGATTATTAGAAACGCTTAGTTTTTACATCTCAAATGTACAATTTTTATGTTTGTAAGGTAAAACTGGTTTCTTAGGAATTTTGTACCTAACAGGCACACAAAAGTAAACAGAAACTGGTTTTATAAGGCTAGGTTTTTTGCTTGTTTTTGGTATCTGCTTGTGAATTGTTTGTGTTTTTAGGTAGCAAATGTTCAGCTACGCTAGAAAAAGAATAGATTTCAATTATTTCGTCATTATAAGTTGAACTGAAGTTGAAGAAAAATGAACCGCAAAATAGAATTTTTATCTGAAAGACAATATCTGCGTTTGAGTGAAGAAGCCAGAAACAGATATATTGAGTCTTTACTTGATGATATGACTGAGGATGACGATGCTTTAGTGCCAATTGAAGAAGAAGAAGAGGTATTTACTGGAGAAGTGCAAGACTCAGAGAGTGAAGACTGGGACAATGACAACGAAATTCTAGCCGCTATTGACACGCCAATGCAAATTGAGTAAGATGTATTTGAAGATGAAAGTGACAATGAAACTGATATGGTTGAAGAAAATGTATCAACACCAAGCACAATACAAAGTATGATCGCACGTGATGGTACTCAATGGCAACCAACACCACCTGTTTGTCAACAAATAAGGAGTCACAACATCATTAAAACTCGCAGTGGTCCATTACGAATGACGGAAAGTATGACTGGTATGAAATGCTTCAAGAGTTATTTTACAATAGAAATGGTCAATATAATCGTGCGTCATACCAACAAAAAAGCCAATTCAACTTATGATGACTACAATGCAGCAAACCCAACAAAGCGTCAATTGAAGTGGAGGGATACGACAATCGCAGAAATATACGCATTCATTGGAATGCTGATAATGGCAGGCGCAAATCATTCCAATGATGAAAATGCAAGGGACTTATGGACGCAATTGTCTCATCCTCTATACCGCGCAACAATGCAATTAAACCGCTTCTGGGATCTTATTCGCTTTATACGTTTTGATGACGCGAGAACAATAAACGAGATATTTGGATAATGTTGAACGCCAATCTCGCAAAATATTATGTGCCTAAAGAAAATTTAACAATCGACGAACAATTGTATCCGTACCGTGGCAGAAAGAAATTTACCCAGTATATTCCATCGAAACCTGCGAAATATGGTATCAAGTTATGGTGGATATGCGATGCTAAAAATTCGTATCCTCTTCATGGCCAAATATATACTGGCAAACAAGACAGTGGTCGCGAAATTGGTGTAGGCGAAAGAGTAGTCAGAGATTTGGTTGGTCCATACCACGGTAGCGGCCGTAATATCACCATGGACAATTTTTTTACGACGCTGCCACTGGCAAAGCAGCTGATATCTGTCAAACTTAGCATTGTCGGAACACTGCGGCGAAACAAAGCCTATATCCAACAGAAATGAAAGACGATAAGAGGTGAACCATTGGGAGAAGCAAATTTGGTTTACACGAGAAGGTGACTATGGCTACATACAAACAGAGGAAAACAAATTCCGAAATAATGTTGTCGACTTTGCATGATGATGCAACTGTCGAAGAAAACGGCAAACCAGAAATCTTCAATTTTTATAACAAAACGAAAGGTGGCGTGCTTGTTATGGACCAGATGCTTCGGGAGTATACCACACAGAGACATACAAAAAGGTGGCCTTTGTCGTTTTTCTACAATATGCTCGATGTTAGTGCTTTCGCGGCATACACTATATCTTATAAGAATAACACAACTGTTCCATATCACACAAAACGTAGAAAACGCTTTTTGCGTAAACTTGCTGAGGATTTGTGTGTGCGAATAATAGAAGAAAGAGTAACCAATCGCCAAGTAACGCGCCACTTTTCCACCAAAATATCAATTGAGAGCTTTTTGGGAAGACCAGTGGAGACGGTAACCTATACCGAGCAACCATATACTCCTACGGCCGCTTCTACTGATGGCACGAAGCCAATAACAGGAAGCTGTTATTTGTGCGCTTCTTTGCCAGATAAAAGGAGAAGAAAGACGAGAAAAGTCTGCAGCGTTTGCAAGAAACCAGTTTTCGATCAGCATACTAAAACAATATCAAAATGTTTTCCATGTTTCGACACTGACTCAACGTAAGACACCAAATATTAGAAATAAGTTAAAATTAACAAAATATAAATAATTCAACTAAGAAACAATTACATTTCATATAACGGGTGATTTTTTAAGAGCTTGATAACTTTTTTTTAAAAAAAAACGCATAAAATTTGCAAAATCTCATCGGTTCTTTATTTGAAACGTTAGATTGGTCCATGACATTTACTTTTTGAAGATAATTTCATTTAAATGTTGACCGCGGCTGCGTCTTAGGTGGTCCATTCGGAAAGTCCAATTTTGGGCAACTTTTTCGAGCATTTCGGCCGGAATAGCCCGAATTTCTTCGGAAATGTTGTCTTCCAAAGCTGGAATAGTTGCTGGCTTATTTCTGTAGACTTTAGACTTGACGTAGCCCCACAAAAAATAGTCTAAAGGCGTCAAATCGCATGATCTTGGTGGCCAACTTACCGGTCCATTTCTTGAGATGAATTGTTCTCCGAAGTTTTCCCTCAAAATGGCCATAGAATCGCGAGCTGTGTGGCATGTAGCGCCATCTTGTTGAAACCACATGTCAACCAAGTTCAGTTCTTCCATTTTTGGCAACAAAAAGTTTGTTAGCATCGAACGATAGCGATCGCCATTCACCGTAACGTTGCGTCCAACAGCATCTTTGAAAAAATACGGTCCAATGATTCCACCAGCGTACAAACCACACCAAACAGTGCATTTTTCGGGATGCATGGGCAGTTCTTGAACGGCTTCTGGTTGCTCTTCACTCCAAATACGGCAATTTTGCTTATTTACGAAGCCATTCAACCAGAAATGAGCCTCATCGCTGAACAAAATTTGTCGATAAAAAAGCGGATTTTCTGCCAACTTTTCTAGGGCCCATTCACTGAAAATTAGACGTTGTGGCAGATCGTTCGGCTTCAGTTCTTGCACGAGCTGTATTTTATACGGTTTTACACCAAGATCTTTGCGTAAAATCTTCCATGTGGTCGAATAACACAAACCCAATTGCTGCGAACGGCGACGAATCGACATTTCACGGTCTTCAGTAACACTCTCAGAAACAGACGCAATATTCTCTTCTGTACGCACTGTACGCATTCGTGTGGTTGGTTTAATGTCCAATAAAGTAAACTGAGTGCGAAACTTGGTCACAATCGCATTAATTGTTTGCTCACTTGGTCGATTATGTAGACCATAAATCGGACGTAAAGCGCGAAACACATTTCGAACCGAACACTGATTTTGGTAATAAAATTCAATGATTTGCAAGCGTTGCTCGTTAGTAAGTCTATTCATGATGAAATGTCAAAGCATACTGAGCATCTTTCTCTTTGACACCATGTCTGAAATCCCACGTGATCTGTCAAATACTAATGCATGAAAATCCTAACCTCAAAAAAATCACCCGTTATTACACATCAATAAACATTATGAAATAAAATAAAAATAAAACAAACGTTTTTTCTTTGAAATATAAGGTAATTTCACTAAGGTACCCGGTTACCCTGGTCATGGACCCCTGTATGCAAAAACATTAAACTCATTTTTTGGTTAATATATTTAACCAAATTTGATAAACTTTTTTCTAGTCTCTAAGTTTAGCCGAAATGTCTAATGATCCGCAGTTTCATGTTGATATCTTCAATATTATAGGAACAGCAGCACTTTAAAGTTCAAATAATCTAAACTTCAGGTAATCTCACTGATAAAGTGATAACTCGGAAGAGAAAATCTTCGACAGTAGAAGTGTTTCTTTTATTTAATTATTTATTTATTTATTAAATGCGGATATCACATACAACAAGATATGAATCGTTTTAGTTACAGTATGTGATTTTATAGTGATGCAATCAATTTGTAATAGTAGTTACAATACTGTTAAGAAACAAGAAATATATAAAAATAAAAAATAATTTAAATGATAAAAGTATATGAGAAAGAATAAAACATACTAGCAGATTCCAGCACTCGCAATTCGAGTGCAATTTCTAGGCAGCTTAATTTTTCAACTTAGCCAATTTACAAACCAACACTTTTATGGTTTATTATTATTGTGAATGAAGTTAACAAACTCGTGACGCAGGTATACTTTGGCCTAAAGCCTGATTGATATTTAGCTAAGAGATGGTGATTACTTAAATATTTACTCATTTGCTCATATACCACTTGCTCAAATACTTTAGATAAGTATGGTAGTATTGAAATTGGGTGAACTTCAGTTCCAGTTTTCTTGACAGAAATGATCTAAGCATGTTTCCAACAATTTCAACTAGTGGTGACTAGTGATAATAATGGTGTTAAAAATGTGGGTGATGTAAACTAATAAGTTAGGTGGAAAAAGTTTTTTAAATTTCGAGTGTACCTGGTCAAACCCGACTGAATTGGACTTCACAGATAAACAACTTGATAATACATCAATAGACAAGACACATATATATTTGGAAAACTTCAAAAACTATCCTGAAATGCGTTACAAACTACTCCGTTACATACTTAGAAGAATATCGACATATGCTGCGAAAAATGACAGTCCAATGAACAATATTGAGCTTTCTTATTATCAGATCTTAAGAAAATAGTCTATAGAAATGACGTTAGAGGAAGTAGTGTTTGTGGATAATTGATTTAAATATTATAATCGGATTGAACAAAATGAAACTCAGGCACGAGAAATAGGTGAACTTACCCCAGCAGAATATTGACAACATTGACAATATTATACAATTCACATTCCGACGATACTTTAATTTTCTATATGTTAAACCCCAATATACTTACTAAGCACCAACGCCATTCTTCGTCATGGTCCAGTAGCTCCAATGTAGTCTTTCAAGCTCCTGTCCATAAAAAGGCGTTTTCATCGATTGTAAATATAATCAGAAGTTCGCAAGTTATTTCTGCACTATTTAGAAAAATCAAGACAGTTATATATTTCTTTCACCCCTTGAAAACTGAACTCTCGCATTGGACACTCATGTCCAGAACATCAAGATTATCTTTTTTTTTCAGCTATACTAAATTAAATTAGCGAGTTCACAGCCTTATGGGCCAATAAATAACATTTGGTCTTGAGTGCATTTAAATCATCCATATTCACTTTATCTCACTCAGAGAGTTTTCAAAGGTGATTCGTAGTGTGCCTTTTACCCCAACCTCAAAGGCAATTAAATTAAAATGAATGACAAATGTTGCCGTCATGCCACGTTATCCGCGAAAAAGTATATATTTTTTTATACATCAACACTCAGGGGATGCCCCTTATTAATGCAGTGCACTGTGCTGATAACAAGAAAACATGTTATGGGTAAAAGAAAAGAGGGAGTAGTATTTGTGGATATTTGACTTAAATTTATCTATATTGTAAATAGCAGGAAAAACTTCTGCAGGAAGTTTATTCCACACATGGCTTGTGCTGCTAATGAACTTATTTTCGCAGTAATATGTCGTGCGAGCCACTGGACAATATACTGAAAATAGCTGTGATCTACTAGATGAGCCAGTGTCACGTAGAAAATCATGTGCGCTAGGGATGAGTTGACTAATCTTAGCAGAACACTTTCCACTATAATATCTATAATACAGAGAAACACAACCAACCAACATTCCGAGGATGTTCCAATGTGTCAATGTAGTTGTATAACCTATTGTCATTGATAAGCACCAACGCCTTCCTTTACACATAACCTGGAAGCTTCAAAATGGACTGTAAAGCACCTGCCCATATATGAGAGGTATATTTTATTTTTGATTGGATATAGGAGGTACAAATAGTAAGGAAATCAGATGGGGTGAAGTATTTTTTACACTGATTTAGGAAACCTATCCACTTGAAAGCTTCTTTGGATAATTGAAAAATTTATTTACTCCAACGGAAATTACACTGGATGTTTATGTTTAGAAAATTAAGAGCATCTGATTCCTCAATATGTTCATCACCAATGGAGACAGATGACACTGATGACACCATGGCCCGTGTATGGGTCAAGAAACAACATTGATTAGGAAGGTCATTAGGAAGGATAAAAAAAGAGAAGGAGAAAGAACAAATACTCGTTTTAATCCTGAATTAAGCGAGACCTCATCAAGAATAACACATATAGTGCAATACCTGAGAATACTTGCTACAAATCGAGAGAAGCCAATACTTACTTAGGTAGTGCTAAGAGATACCAATTTCTATTGCGCATTAACAATAAAGGGACCAGTTTTGAAAATAGGCAACGAAGAACTTTTGTGATAGATTTGTAGTTGAATTTTAATGATTCAAATACGAGAGAAATAAATTAATCTTATTGATTATAAGAAAATATTTTTTGCCATTGAATTGTGTACAGGATTTTTAACGCATCTAAGACTAAGTCAATAAATACAATAATCAGAGTTCCAAAAGAATTAGTCAACTTATAATTAATTAGCATAGACATTTTAATCAACTTGAAGCATTACTAAATTGGTACTTAGGTTAGGTTAGGTTAGGTTGGAAGTGGCTGCTGATCCAAGGACCAGCACACTTAGACTCTGGGGTCCGTTGTGATACCCGGGCCGAATGGGTGTTCCCCTCAGTCCCCACCGAAGAACCAGTTCGAGCTTCTGATGAAGCCCCTAAGATGTGAAATTTCCACTTTTGAGAGGTCAGAGAGATCGTGAAGAAACGGCGATCCAATGTCCGTAGTCTTGTTCTGGATAGCGCCGGGCAGTGGCAGAGGAAAGTGTTCTACGGTCTCTACCTCCTCCACATCCAAGCAGCTACGACAGATCATTTGACGAGACCTTAAGACGCTCAGCGTGTCTCCCTATAAGGCACTGCCCAGTTACAACAGCAACTACCGTTGAGATCTCCCCACGGGGGAGTGACAATAGCGCATTTGTACGCTTTCGATTCAGAGCAGGCCAGATTTGTCTTGTGATCCTACACGTTAATCCATTAGCCCATCTGTTATTCGTTATGCCAGCGGTGCGAAGCCGAAGTTCAAGCTTGCACGATTCCAGGGGTGTACCAACACATTCCAAATCCGCTGAAACCTGTAAGGTAGTACCCTGTCGAGCAGCTTATAATAAGGAGTCTTCAATCCGCAAACCCTGCCACCACAAACCCAGGGCTCTTGGATGAAGACTATGTCTACTCCGCCTGTCGTCAGGCGTACCAGCAATACAGCCGTCGGTGCTTTACAGTGGTGAAGATTTATCTGTAGAGCCGCATCATTTACAACTGCCTGCACATTCATCTTCATCACCGTGATTTCTGCTTCGTCCTCCGTGCTTTCAAGGAGGTCGTCGTAGAATAAGCCAGTAGCATCCCCTAACAGCTCAAAAGCGGATGTTAAGTATCCATCTTCCCCCATAGCTGTGTGGGAACCCACCTCGGCTTGAGCATTAAGAGAGGTCCCCTCCCCAGCAGACTTCTATACTGGCTTGATGATCTCTGGGATTGGTCCCTGATCGCTTTTATAGACCTTGATCATAATCTGCCCAAATCCGTAGGAAATGGTGCTGTTTGTCTCGGTTAAACGCGGAAGGGATTCGGCATTAAGTAACAGTGTTACCTGCCGACTTGCCCCCTCTGTATCACCAAATCTACCAATCTTCCAATTGTGCATTGGAAGATCAGGATTGCAGACCTTCAGCATCTTTAGCACAGATTCCGCATCCCCAGCAGTTGCCGGAAGCCAAGCATGCTCTCTACGTCGGGACGGGATGTCATGCTTGTGCACAGCATCCAATTTTGCTCCTGGCCAGAGCTCTCCTAGTTTGCTGACGGCAGCCCTGTAAAGGGATAATGAGCGTTGGTCAGCAAAAGCCACCAGCTTAGCACGGCCTTGGTGCCAGCCTGCGTCGCGGCAGGTTGGAGGTGGACCTGGCATATCCTCAAGGACAGTGAAGAATACTTCGGCTAATTTAGCCTCCACATAACTCCACTTGTCCTTGGGGATAGTGCCAGCTTCATGTCCCCTGTTAATGATAGCCATTACAAGGTTGTCTTTGACAACCTGACTAAACGAATTCGGCACAGCGTTGCCGGCCACTTTAGTACGTTTAGGTTATGGTTTCTCATCTGGCGGGCGCAGCCTTTTATCCGCCTTCTAGGTACTAGCAACCTGTTTATAAGGTACACTAGTCTTAGCTGAGAGGTTCTGTTCTTCAGTGACCATCTTAGCACATGTGAGCGACTCTCTCTGTCTATCAGACAGCTTCGCTTGGTCGAGTTTGCCTAGCCTATCGATAATCTTAAGGCATAGTCTCCTCTGATTATATTTAGCCTTTGACGGACGGACGTGATTGACCCCAGTCTTACCAGACTTGGACCCCTCCTTAGCTGCATTCCATTGGTACTTATAGCGTAGAAAATTCGTTAGTAAATTTAACTGCCAAAGTTTTTAAATTTTTAAAGGAAGAAAGATATATCATTTATTTGTACAGTGAATTTCTTGAAAGCAACTTTAGTACGAGGACTGCTCCAGAACAACCTGACCTGACAAAAAAAGTACAACAAATTTGGAAAATATTTTTCTATTTCTCAACATAATCTCCTTTTAGCTCGATGCACTTTTAACCAGCGATTTTAAATAGCTGCGACACTCTGCATATACTAAGAACTATCCGGCTTCTCAGAATTGCCATCAGTTGCAGAATCCACCTGTTCATTGTTGGCAAACTTGTTATCAGAAAAATAGAAAATAATCTGAGGGACCTAAATTTGGCAAATAAGGTGCGAGATGAAGCAATTACTACTTTAGTTATGGATTTTGGCGATCGAAATAGTGGATTTGTGAACCCGTGCATTGTCTTAATAAATCAACACTTGTTTTTCGCCAACTGGGGCCTTCTTTTTCTTAATTTCATCATCTAAGCGCTGCAATGAGTTAGAAAAACGCTCGCCTTTGATTGTTTTCCCTTTTTGAAGATTATCAAAAAAATTATTCCACGCGTATCCCAGAAAAACAGACTCCATAACCTTACCAGTAGATGGAACTTTCTTCACCTTCTTTGGACGAATTGCGGAAAATTTTCCGGAAACAATTTTCCGAAAACAATTTCCCGAAAAGAATTTCCCGAAAACAATTTCCCGAAATTAAAATTTCCCGAACACAATTTCCCGGAATGACAATTTCCCGAAATTACAATTTCCCGAAATTACAATTTCCCGAAATTACAATTTCCCGAACACAATTTCCCGAAATTACTATTTCTTCAAAGAGCTTGTTGATGACATATCCGAAACAATGCCATCAGAAATTCCGGCCGAAGCGCGAGCAATCAGTTCATGACCACTTGATGTAGTGAATTCGAGTGGCATAGTAACTGTGTATTACAACCCAAATAACTAAAAAACTTCGCTATGCAAGGTGGTAACAATTCCGTAGTAGCTACTGCATGGGAGGATGTTATGAAGAGAGTGAGCGTTATCCGTCTGAATACCGAAGTGTTCAAATTCACCATGAAAAAATAACCGTATAACACAATAAATAGGTCCGGATGATGAGGGAGGGTGGAGAAGGATGGGCGCGGTGCGGGGTGGGGTAATTGTTTTTTCGAGAAATCGTATGCAGCAAGTTATATTTTCGGGTAATTTTTATTTTTTTTATGGGGTAAATCAAGAATATATGGGAGGTTGCAAACTAAAAATAGGGAAGTTGTAATTTCGGGAAATTGTAATTTCGGGATATTGTATTCGGGGAATTGTTTTTTCGGGAATGTTTTTTCGGGCATTGTTTTCTGGAAATTGTATTTGGGAAATTGTTTTCGGGAAATTGTTTTTGGGAAATTTTCCGCAGAGGTCTTTGGACACATTTCTCCCATCTTAGTCCACTGCTTTGACTGTTCCTTTGTCTCAGGAGTAAAATGGTGCACAAGTGCCTCATCCATGGTTACGAATCGATGCAAAAACTCGACTTTATTGTGGTGAAACATCTTCACGATGCTGTTTTTGTTTTATTTTGTGAGCAAACGCGGCACCCTTGTTGCGGTCAGCTTTCTCATTCCAAATTTCGATCAATATGCGATGTGTAGCATTTTTTGAAATGTATATGATTTTAGCTATCTCACGAACCTTCAGTCAACAATCATCCAATACCAGTTTGTGGATTTCCTTAACAGTTTCTGGCGAACCCACCACTGTGTTTGTCTTGGCAGCTGATATGGCCTCTTTTAAACTCTGCCACCCAATATCTTATAGCCGTAAACGATGGAGCAGACTACCCCTGAGTAGAATCTAGCCCGGCTTTAATATTGGTTGGACTGATACCTTTCAGATGAAAGTAAGGACTTACATAACACTGATCAATTTTTTCCATGTATATAATTTCACTGATGGCTCCAAAACAATACTAAACAAAGTGGCACATTGAAATTTAAAACATAAGCATTTTTGATAAGGTACTAGTTTTTACCAAGGTATTTTTTTTTAGATTTGGTTGTTCTAGGACCGTCCTCGTGCATATCGCTACCTTGGAGGCAATGAAGAAGTTATTCTTCAAATATTCTTCTTCGATTTTCTTTTTGCGTGATACTAATCCCTGTTTAAGTAAAAAAAATGCTTATTTTAGTAACAAAAATGTTTACTAAATTTTTAAGAGAAATTATATTTTTTCATAAAGAATTGCTTCGCTTCAAATTCATAAAACTTAAAGTGCGCTATAGACCAAATGCGATGTTATTTAAATTTACCTTTCACTGAATATTAGTTTGCCAACAATTAATTTTTTTTCGGACGAATTGATATTGAATTTTAAGAAGTTGCTAGATATTTTTCTTTAATATCTAGCAATTTGGCCATTGACTGCTTTGAATTTTATGAATTTGAAACAATACACTTTTTAGGAAAATTTTATTTTATAATGAATATTATTCGAATTCAATCACTAAATCAAATCAATATTTTACTAAGGGCATCTCATATATCAAAAGAATTTATGAAAACTAAAGTCAGTCCGTCTGGCCGTTCTATCCGGACGATTTCCTTATTTTTTTTTAAATGAAAGGTATTTAGACACAGATATGTCATCAATCATTGAAATTTACTCAATTCCCACCTTACTCAAGTTATACTTTTTTCAATATTTTCCTTCACTCAAACCTCTATAACTAGAGTTCTAATTAATGTATGCTGTTGACATAAGTGTAAGAACACTCAGTGGATCAGTGGATCAAGCTCTTACTATACGTTAACTTCTCTTGCCAAATTTTGGTATTATATTATAAAAATTAATATAATATAATATAATGCTGCGGAGCAGCAGGGGTCCTCTAGTTTATATTATAAAAAAAAATAATCCATTCCTAATGTTAGCTATCGAGGTTATGTTATGAAGGCATAAAATATTCTTTGTGTTAATCAAACCTTGCAAAATTAATGCTAATATCACCCTTCAAAACAATTTGCCTCATTGTGAAGTAGTCGGAAAAGTGAAAATCGTTAGTTCGGTTTGTTTCAGGCCGGGTTTTCGTTAAGAGCTAACATAAGCTCTTGTAAACTTAAGTGGTCTTCCGATGGATGACGAAACTCTCATCTTTTTACAGCATTATAAATATATGTGTATGTATATATATGGGGGATTTAATGCCAAGTGCACCAACTTTTGAAACCGATGTCTTCCGATCGGAATGAAATTTGCACCAAGGTTAGTCCTATTAGATAGTAGTTTAGACACAATTTTTCAACAAGATCGGTCAAGAGCTCTCTGAGTTAGAGGGGATCAAAATTTGACATATTGGCCAAACAGGTTTTTCTCATCCATGTAACTTATTACCTATTGTTCTTAGAAAATTTCCTCCTAAATAGTTTAGATAGCTATTTGTTCAATATTTCGGAAAAAAATACTTAAAAAAAAAAAAAAAAAATTTTAGACTTTTTTTTTTACTAAGTTAAAGCATTTTTTGACTTTATTTTCAAAAAGGGCATTTTTTTTTTTTTCATAAGAAAGCTTAGGATTTTTCCTTTAAGAACTTTTTGGTCGCTTAGTGGGATGGGAGTGGGATATCTATCAAAATAAATGTTTTGTAACCCAAGGCAACGGTTTTTCAATTTTTCACAAATGCACTATTTTGAATTTTTTCCTATTTGTGTGAAAAACCTTACAAATAAAACTTATACTGAGAAACTAGACAAATTAACCTTTCCGAGGGTATGTAATATGCCTAACTAAAATTTCATACCCTCAATACTGTAATACCCACAATATGTTAACCTCAGGAAAAAAAATCGCTTTTTTTCTATAAAAATGTTGAACAATTATTTTTTTTATTTATTTGTAATAATAATTAAATTAATATATTTATAATAATTATAATAAAAATAAATAGATAAATTATTTAATAAAATTTAATCTTAAAACATTAGATCCATTCATATCATAACTAATTTATAGTTAATTTATTGTAGCTGATGAAGTATTTAAGTTTTGTCACTTTTTAAAAATCCAATCTTTCATCCAGCTTATTTGTCGAATTTATTTGCTGCTTTTTTAGCCAATCCTTTCTTGACGTTACTAGGTTCAGCTGTTGATTTCGCTGGTGTTTTTTTTTTCGACTTTTGAAAGAAATCGCATTGAGTAGAGGCAGAAAACTTTTTCAGCTCGAGTCTTCCATCGACAAGCGGTATAAAAGCATGGTATTGAGCGGTGCCATCGATTGTTATCGCAGCATCGAATCTGCTCTTTACTGTTTTCAATGTTTCCTTACAATAATTCTTTGTCCAATAGAATAAAGCAGTCGCATGAGAGCACTGGAGGCTATACTTCGCTGCATTTCTTTTAAGGTTTGCCCCAATACCATCACATGCTCCTTTACCATGAGCAGTAGGATGAAAATGCCACTCAGCTGGCATTCCAAAATCTTTTTCATGAGCCATAAGATTTGCGAAGCTACTTTTGTTTTTAAATGATGACAAGCTGCGTCCGAAACGTAGTATACCTTCTTTACTGTAAATTTAGATTTTAGAAATTTTAGTATTCTCTTCTGGTACTCATAAACTGCAACGCTATCATGTTCTAAATCGTCGGATATGATTGCCATACTTTTGTGTTCCAGTTTTTCATCTTTCATGTAGTAAATAACTACTGTGAATATAGTTGCTTGGTAGTTATTGAAGTGGAATTCTTGTATGGCATCCTGAAGAACATATTTATAGTTTTCTGCGAAATCATATGAAATAACGAATTCACCAGACTTCAAATGTATCTTAAAATCCTTGAAGAATGACCATTGCTCTTTGACTAAAAAGTCATGGGTTCTCAAGTTTAGCAATCCTGTACACATTTCTTCCACAAAATCATCCACATTTAAAATTATTGTTTTCAATGTGCATCTGTCAGTCTGAATCCAAGACTCAAATTTGACCTCCTCTATATATTCTCGATCTAAAGAGTTGATTAAATTTTCTTTGATGAATGTGGTTTTCGGGTAATTGGTACATTCACCTAAGTGGCAAGAAGTTGTTGCATTAGGACACATAGTCAATTTAAGGCAATCGCTGTAATCGTGTAAATCTTCTGCCGAATCATCTGTTAAATACTTTAATTTGATTTCCTTCAACATCAGTTTAACATTTTCATGGTAAATGCAAACGCATACTGTGTGAGTTCCGCTGCTTTCTGCTAAAACGCAATGTTTCGGCCTCATTTGGGTAAATTTTGTGAAGTCAGTTTTGACATCATCGTGTTCAGATTGAAATGTTGCAAATAACTCTTTCAGGTTACAGAGAACCATTCTCTTCTGTTATGTTAAGAAGGTATGTTATATACTTTCGGAAAGTTTAGTTTGTCTAGTTTCTCAGTATAAGTTTTATTTGTAAGGTTTTAGACACAAATAGGAAAAAATTCAATATAGTGCATTTGTGAAAAATTGAAACACCGTTGCCTTGAGTTACAAAATATTTATTTTAATGGATATCCCACTCCCATCCCACTAAGCGACCAAAAAGCTCTTAAAGGAAAAATCCTAAGCTTTTTTATGAAAAAAAAAAAAAAAATTCCCTTTTTGAAAATAAAGGCAAAAAATGCTTTAACTTAGTAAAACAAAGTCTAAAAATTTTTTTTTTAAGTATTTTTTTCCGAAATATTGAACAAATAGCTATCTAAACTATTTGGGAGGAAATTTTCTAAGAACAATAGGTAATAAGTTACATGGATGAGAAAAAACACCTGTTTGGCCAAAATGTCAAATTTTGATCCCCTCTAACTCAGAGAGCTCTTAACCGATCTTGTTGAAAAATTGTGTCTAAACTACTATCCAATAGGACTAATCTTGGTGCAAATTTCATCCCGATCGGAAGACATCGGTTTCAAAAGTTGGTGCACTTGACATGAAATCGCCCATATATATATATATATTTATATATTTATTTTACTCCTAAAATAATCTTATCTCAAAAGCCAAAAAAAAAAAATTGACAACACTGTAAAACCATATATGTACCTACAACAGAAAACCTTGCAACCTGACATATGAGTTTAAGTGGTAAAATGTATACAAAAATTTATGCAACACATTATAATTGAGTCTAAAAGATGAAGGGCAGAGTCTTCTTTTTTTTCATACATATTTTATATATTTATGCCAAATAGTTGTTGATGTTACTTGTAAAAAAAAAGTTGGAGCATCATCAAAAAGTAGGCTTATAATGTTGTTGGGGAAGTGAGTATAAAATTAGATACAACAAAATAATAACTAAGTACTCGTTGTATAGATGAAAGTGTTGAAATAATTTCAAGGTTTCGGCTTAACATTTATGAATTATATTTTTATGATGATATATAATAGATTTTGCTTTTCAAATTAAATATTTTTATAAAATACCAGAGGCTTGCTGACCTTTTTACAAAGAGTAACTATTAATTTGATCACTTTAGGCTAATAACGGGTGTTTGTTAAGGAATCTTAAAAAACTTTTGATTAAAAAAAATAATAAAATTTCTATATTCATTATATGGCCTAGTAGCTTCAATTGAAGAACAATATATATCGCACTTGTACCTCACTTTTTGTAAGAAAACGATACATATCATATCTGTCCACTGTAAAAAATCTTACATCGATTTTTCTAGTCTTTCGCAAAAAAAAAAAAAAAAAATACAGTTGTAACCCTCTTTGTGTTATAAGAGCAGCTTCTTTAGAATCCACTAAAAAGACATATTTTGAGCTCCACACAAAAAACTTGTTATTTTTTATAATCACTGAAAATCAAAACACGCAAAAAAAACTACTGTTGTATACTTATTATTCGCAATTCTTTACAATGAAATAACTGTTTTTAAATTTTATAGTAAATATTAAAAAAAAAACCGTTTTTTGCCTCTATTGAAAATTTGTAAATTTTGAGTTGACTCACTTTAGAGGTACAGGTGCGATATATATATACATATATATCGACATTATAGTGGTCCTTAAAAATTAAAATTCGATTTTGGGGAGAGGCGGGCTCCAGTTAGTTTCCTTTCTATACACAACTAATAAATGCGAATTTTGGGGACAATCGGATAAAGAAAAGTCGCGTCGAAAATCGATTGAAAATTTCGAGTGTGTTTATGTGGGGAAAATATGACTTTTTTTTCAGATTTTACGAAAATTTCCTTGTATAGTTTAATTTTTCCTACAAGTTGTTGTATGAATCGAGATCATTATTAAATTATCTTTCTTAATCGAATAAAACTTCAAAATCGAATAAAAACTCGCCAGGAAATGGCAAATGCCTCAGACTACTTTTGTGCCAAAAAAAAAAAAAAAAAAAAAAAATGAAATTTGATGACATTTTTTTCAACTTTGAGAAATTGATTAAAGCCATCATTTTTTTGATCTATATACTTATGAGTACTCAGATATGAAGTATTATTTTATTACCATGTTGTTATCCTATTGCGCATTGAAACCGAAAAAGGGAAATTTTTTTAAAACATCTGTACAATATTTTCGTCTTTCGATAGATTTAAGTGAATATGGGGAAGCAGCTCTATATGGGGCCTATGACTAAGAGTTGTCCCATAGGTATCGCTTTTGGACTACTCATTAATGGATGTAATAAATACATACAAACCCAATTTGACTAAGATCTATACGACAATTTGAATCTTATGGCAATTTATGTCGATTTCATAGGGGTCATTTGCATGGTTGCTAGGTCTGAACATGGACCGGATTTCACCAATTTCAATAGCATTCATACCATGGCCGATGAAAATTCATATACCAAATTTCATCAAAATATATTCATATATGCGACCTGCAGTTTGATTACAAGGTTTACATTTGAGCGCCCATGAAATACATAGAACAAGTAAGAAAATTATAGTCGGTCTAGACCGACTATACGATACCCTATACCATGCCTTTAGAAACCCTATCTCTTAGGCCCAACTAACTGGACATTGAAAATAAGAAAAAACCAAATTTGAGTGGGATTTTTATTAATTTTTTTGGCTGCAGATATGAAAAAGTTCATATCGAATGCTATATCTATAAAGAGACTAGGTCCAAAGATGGACCGATCCTGATCATGTTTGGTAAAGTCTCTTGTATTTTGCAAAAATATGTACAAACAAAATTTGAGAAGAATCAGTGCAATATTTTTGTTTTTAATAGATTTAAGTGAAGATCGGGAAGCAGCTCTATATGGGGTCAAAGGGATCATTTTGGTCTACTCATTAGTGGATGTAATGAACGCATACAAACCCAATTTGAGTAAGATCAATATGACAATTTGGATCTTATGGCAATTTATGTCGATTTCATATGGGTAATTTGTATGGGGGCTAGGTCTGAACATGGACCGATTCTCAACAATTTCAATAGCGTTCATCCCATGGCCGATAAAAGCTTATATACCAAATTTCATCAAAATATATTCATATTTGCGAACTACAGTTTGATTACAAGCTTTACATGGACACACAGACGGACGGACGGACGGACGGACGGACATTGTTAAATCAACTCAGAAAGTGATTCTGATTCGATCGGTATAATTAAAGATGGGTCTAGGTCAAATATTTTTGGTTGTTACAAACAGCAGCACAAAGTCATTATACCCAAACCACATAGTGGTATAGGGTATAAAAATGGAAAACTGTTATTTTTTCCGCTCCCCGCTCATTTTCTACTACAATGGGCATAAAAAATAATATCCGTGCAAAAATTTTTTCACTCGGATGCAAACCGGCCAGGCCGTCACGACTTTTAGCCCTAAAAATGGAGTAAAACTAGTTCCAAGCTTTGATCAGCTATAACTCGTAAGCCAGACAACTTTCGGAAATTCGCCTTAAGCATTTGTATTGCAAATGTATAGGCATACATTTTTCTCCTAAAAATTTTTGACGTAGCTATGACACTTCATGGTGTTTTAAGAGGTCAAAATTCAAATTTGAAGTCAAATTTTTTTCAAACGTTAATTAGTAAATTTATTTATAAATCTATTTAGGTTTGACTGTTGCCAAATTGATTGAAAATGATGACAAAACAGTTTTAAAGCATTTGGATAACACAAAACATACATTTCAGTGAAAAGACATGAACAATTTTAGAGCATATATCCAAACTTTTAATAAAAGAACTAAACTTGGGTATAAAAAGTTTTATCGAAATAAACGTAAAATGATTTAACCGCATTATCAGAGGGACCCTAAACAATTATAAATGGTTGAATGGTGAGTCCAATAGAATAATACTTGCTTGTACGTTCCGCAATTTCAGCTTCGTAATTGTTGAGTGATGTAAGACGAAGAAGAAAACTTTCCTGTGCGTCGATAATTGTTATTTTCTTTTTAAGTTTACCATCTTCAGCTTTAAAACGTGTTGATGACAGTAAAACTCCAGTAAGCAGTGATGCCAGTTTGTAGTCTTCAGCATCTAGAAGTCACAGTTGATATATGCATATGCTTTTATTTCGGATGATTTATTTAATGTACTATTTTTCATTATAATTACCTTTGTTTTCAGTAGATTTTGCAAGGGAAAGCTGTTGCTTGCAATAAATGTTGTGAATATTATTATCGAAGTATATTTTGATTTTTTGCTTATATGTGTCCCATTTTGTATATAACATATATTCCTTATCTGTGTACATAATATTGAAATCGATTTCAATCTGTTAAAAATAAAAATGTTAAAAAATTATTTTAGTAATTTTAATTTTACTTACAAGTTCAGGACCAAGCCTTTAAAAAGTCGGAATTGCTTAAACGGTTCAAGTCTTTTTGTCTCAAATAATATGTTTTCTTCCATTTTTCGCAGACTTCTTGCCAGTTAGAGCTATCTCTATTGAGAGATGTTTTTAATGCCAATGAAATGGAATCGTCTTTTGCGTCCCTTAATCATTTTTGCGTCACATTTGTATTCTGCGGCAGTTTGTTCTGGCTTTTTTTCACGTTTGCATCTAGCGTTAACATATTTTGGAAATAACTTGCCGCTTCGATTCTTTTTCCCCTGACGTCTAATGTAATAGTACTCCTTCTGAAAGAAATCCATTAAATAAATATATAGTATTTGCAAAGAAAATTTCTTTACCTTTGCAACTGTTTCTCTGGGAAAAATCTCGCAAACATCATTAACAATGCCGGGAAATTCATTTGGCTTAAGACATATTTTCTTATAAACAATTTCTTATCGGTAAGCTTTTCAAATTCTTTATATGTTTCCAAACACGATTGTCCTTTAGAAGTGCTTTGTAATAAATCTGCCAAATCCTTTGAAATTAAATGCAAAAAACTGTAAAATATAAAATATAAAATCACACAATACTACCTTATTAAAAACGCGTTTCATCTACGAATTTGGGGAAGATGGCGAAGGGACATTTAGGAAATCTTTGTTAAGCCAGTCTTGAACTTTGTGTGGATTCGATATTGTTTCGTCATCAATTCCAAACTACAACGAAATGAAAAATTTTGTGTTGCATTTCATGAAAAACGAAATCTGAAATTTAGTACTTCTTTTTTACACCACATAAATTATTTCTCCCTGAATTCCATACGAAGTCCCAGTTGAGGGATTACTTCGACAAGGTCATGTTTTTGAATATCTTTCAAGCATATGTATGCCACATTAGCAGCTATAAATAAATTACAAAGAATACAATATATGTAACTCTAAGCAAGCGGTGTCATCATAAATTACAATAAATAACTTAAAATCATTTAATAAAGATTTTAATTTTCCCAAGCCATCCTTTTCGGCAGAACAAGTTGGAGTACCCTCGTATTCTTCTAAATGGCCTTCCAGAAAGATTTGTTCAATTTCTTCTGAGTTGTTGAATGCACATATTGTGAATTCATTGTCACTAACTATTAATTCATCTATAAGCTCAAAGTTTTCCATTGAACTTACGTATATTACATTTATTTTTTTTTTTTTTCAAAACAAAACACTTTTAATTTTCAATAATAATATTTTAATAAACACTTTTTTTTAAACAATATTTTTCATTCTGGGCTGACTCGCGGCCTACAATCGTTTAATTATTTTGCTCTTTTCTTCGTGTAACGACAAGGTTACCACCTCGATTCATAAATGTTCCACTTTGTTTTGAAGTTGGACAATCTTAAAATACTGTCGCAAATTATTTTATTTGACCATCCATGGATCAACATTAATATAATGTTGTATCACCATGAAAATATATTTAACAATGCCCGTATTCATTTTGAAAATGCTGCCAATTTAAATTAAAAATGTTATTTATTAATAAGAACGCGTTTTTAATTTAATTTTTTTTTTGCATATTTGAATCAACATTGATGCATTTTTAATTCAAAGCTGACTTTGTTCAAATTAAGTGAACCCAGAAATCAAAGTTGTTTATGCTTAATTCAATGTTGAAGGTTTTCAAATTAAGAAAAACGTTTTTGTTTTTAAGATGAATTCAAATTTCTACGTTTTTTATACCCTATACCACTATGTGGTTTGGGTATAATGCAGTGCTGGGCACACACATATTATCACATATTGCATTTGTGTGCGAAGCAGAAAAAAGCGAAGTTGAACTTGACACTCTCCTGTTGTACACTGCAAAAATTGTTCGATTAACGAAAATAAAATAAATTTTTTGTAGCATTATATTTTAATTTCAATTGTTGTAATAATAATAATAAATAAAAAAAAAATAAATAAAAAAAATTTTAAAAAATATATTAAAAAAATAACAATAAATAAATAAAAATTAAAAATAATAAAATACAAGTAAGAAAATTATAGTCGGTCTACCCCGACTATACGATACCCTATACCATGGTTTAGAGACTGGATATAGAAAATAAGCATAAACCAAATTTGAGTGGCATTTTTTTAGCTGCAGATATGAAAAAGTTCATATCGGATGCTATATTTATATGGGGACTGGGTTTAAAAATGGACCGATCGTGACCATATTTGGTAAAGTCACTTATATTATGAAAAATTATATACTAACCAAATTTGAGAAAAATCTGTGCAATATTTTTGTTTTTTGATAGATTTAAGTGACGATCGGGAAGCAGCTCTATAGGGATAATTTTTGATTACTGATTAATGGATATAATAAACACATACAAACCTAATTTGACTGAGATCTATATGATAATTTGGATCTTATGGCAATTTATGTCGATTTCATAGGGGTCATTTGTATTGGGGCTAGGTCTGAACATGGACCGATTCTCACCAGTTTCAATAGCGTTCATCCTATGACTGATAGAGGCTTATATACCAAATTTCTGAAAATAAATTCATATTTGCGACCTGTAGTTTGATTACAAGGTTTACATGGACACACAGACGGACGGACGGACGGACGGACATTGCTAAATCGACTCAAAAAGTGATTCTGATGGGTCTAGGTCAAATATTTTTGGTAGTTAGAAACAGCAGCACAAAGTCATTATACCCAAACCACATAGTGGTATAGGGTATAAAAAGTTAACGTTCAGCTAACTCATCCAAATTGATTTCTCCTCTGTACTCCTTAATTTGTAATAGATCGGCTATGTGCTTGTCGGATATACTGTTACGTACCTTAGTCAAAATAATTTTAAGGCTGGAAAATGCCACCTCGCAGTTATATGTCGTGCCAAACATTGAGTACAGCTTGTACATTTCATTTTTGAAGTTTGGATATTTGTTATCATCGATGTACGTCCAAAACTTTTCTTCAGTTTCCAGAGGAATTTCAAAATCATCCCGTCATTTTTTAAGCTCTTCTTGTAGCATGACATCCTGTCCTTCTATTTTACAAATAAGGGGATAATCATGTAATTCTACAAGCTTTTCAATACATTTTAAATCTTGAAACCTACCTTCATAATTCTTCTTTAGAGACTCGACGATTTCGGCATAGTTTTCTATTTTAACAAAACTCTTAATATTCAATTCTTAAAAGATTGACGACGTTTTTTCGGTTGACAAAGTTATTACTTTGGAGTTGGTGGGTTAATAAAATCAATTTTCTATAAAAATGGTGTATTATGGTTGCTAATTGAAAAATTTTTATATTTTTTCCTTCAAGAGTTAAGTTAAGTTCTAATATTTTAATATTTCGGTGATATCGCATAAAAACGCCAAGTCTAATAGGAAGTCGGGGTCTTCCAGTGAACGAATAAGCTCTTCGGTGTCCTGTTTTGCTATTGTTTTTAAAAATATGACAGTTTCTTTTCTTAAATTAAAAAGTCGTTCTAAGCATTTGCCTCGACTAAGCCACCGAACTTCTGTATACAACAAAAGATCACCATACTCTGAATGTAGATTTTCTATAAAATCTTTAAATTTTCTATGAGTCAGTGAATTGTGTCCTCCTCTTATTTTGTTTATAATTTTAACAGCAATGTTCATTGTGCTAGTCAAACTTAATTCTTTAGAGAAAAGGGCTTGCTGATGTATTACACAATGTAAAGCTGGGCAATAGATTTGGTTTTTGTGCAAAAACCCCAAAAAACCCTTGTTTTTCCCTCTCATTACTTTAGCTCCATCCGTGCATATTGAACTTAGTTTTCTTTTGTCCACAATTGAAAAAACCTTGGAGTCTATTGCGTCATACAAAACTTGATCCGTAACATGACCATGAAGAGAAACTAAATCTAAAACTTCTTCAAAGCATATTAAATTTACATCTACCGTTTTAATGCAAATAATAAGCTGGCAAATATTAATATCTGTGCTCTCGTCCAGCGAAATCGAAAAATATTTAAAATTTTTTAGTCTATCTTTAGCTGCAGAATGGATAAATTGACTTATATATTCTGTCCTACGTGTGACTGTACGCCGAAATAATGGAATATTTTTACAAAGTGCCATAGCTTCTTGGCATTTTTCACCAAAACAATTTAGAACATCTAATGTAAGGTTCTGAAAAAAAAAATTCCATCATCAAATAGGCGGCATTGCTTTGCTAAAGCCAAAGCTACGGCATATGATGCCTTTTTTAAAGGCAAGTGACCAAGAGGACCATTACTTTTATCAACCATAGATTTTTTATTTATTTCATGATGAAGAATATTATTCTCATCAACCATGAATTAAAAAAAAAGGGCTTTCAACTCCAAAACTTTTAATGTTCGATCACCCCCCATTAAATTATTAAAATTGCTATGGTTACCTAAGAAATGTCTTTTCAAACAAAATAAGTCATTGCGACTTATAATGCGATAACAAATTATACATTGTGGGTCGCCATCGTTGTTTTCTAAAAAAAAGAAATCATTTTCCCATTTTTCATTATTTTTTTATGTGTATTTTTTTAAAGTTGCACAGCGCGGTCTTGCTTGTTCAAATGCTGATGAGCAACTAATTTGATTTGATTTTTAAAAATGAGTACAAAGCACAGCCGAAAGATGACGATCGAAAGCCACACGAAGAAGTTTATAGTATACATGTGTCGACGTCGCGCAAGCACCACGTGCACCACGCGTGGTGGAGAATTGAAAATGTGCCCAGCGCTGGTATAATGACTTTGTGCTGCTGTTTGTAACAACCAAAAATATTTGACCTAGACCCATCTTTAATTATACCGATCGAATCAGAATCACTTTTTGAGTTGATTTAACAATGTCCGTCCGTCCGTCCGTCCGTCTGTGTGTCCATGTAAAGCTTGTAATCAAACTGCAGTTCGCAAATATGAATATATTTTGATGAAATTTGGTATGTAAGCTTTCATCGGCCATGGGATGAACGGTATTGAAAGTGGTGAGAATCGGTCCATGTTCAGACCTAGCCCCCATACAAATTACCCCTATGAAATCGACATAAATTGCCATGAGATCCAAATTGTCATATAGATCTTACTCAAATTGGGTTTGTATGCGTTCATTACATCCACTAATGAGTAGTCCAAAAATGATCCCTTTGGCCCCATATAGAGCTGCTTCCCGATCTTCACTTAAATCTATTAAAAAACAAAAATATTGCACTAATTCTTCTCAAATTTTGTTTGTATATATATATTTGCAAAATACAAAAGACTTTACCAAACATATTCAGGATCGGTCCATTTTTAGACCTAGTACCCATATAGATATAGAATCCGATATGAACTTTTTCATATCTGCAGCCAAAAACATTAATAAAAATCCAACTCAAATTTGGTTTTTGCTTATTTTCTATGTCCAGTTTGTTGGGCCTAAGAGATAGGGTTTCTAAACGCATGGCATAGGGTATCGCATAGTCGGTCTAGACCGACTATAATTTTCTTACTTGTTTTACGTTGATTAAATGTGGTTTAACCTTATTTCAAAGTTGATACATCTTAGTTTAACGTTAATATGTTTAAAGTTGAAACATTTTTGATTCAACAGTGATCTGCTTCGATTTTATTTTTTTTTTCTCTTAGTGTACTCCATCTAGCGCTGTCTGCAATTTTTTCCATATTTCTCTTACATTGCATAAAGTATTATATTTTCAAGTCTTGGAAGAGGTATACATGCTCTCGCACCGAACTATGAGTAAGTAATTATTATTTAAACACAAGATCGTCCATACATAAAAACTAACATACAAAATATACGGTACAATGCAGTTGTGATTAATCTGTTAAGATTTCACATGCCATTATAGTTCCCATCTATGGGGCGGTTGGCAAAAACAAAAAAGTAAGAAAATATTTACAAAGTCATAATTCAACAAATTTAAGAGTTCAGGAATTTAATTGTCCTTTTCTACTAAGAAATTATGACCAAGAATATATGATTAATATTGATAAATATCACATTTTTATTTTAGGCAAAAAGTAGCAAAGACAAGTAGCTATTTAAAGAACGAACAAAAAATTATATTAGGATAAAACTTAAAACTATGTGTGAACTGTAAATTCGTTTAAATGTTCGTATTCAGACATTTGCAATTTGATGATGCCTTCAGCAAGTATCGCATGGCAGAGAATCGCAATGTCATTTGCAAATTTAGATGACGAGCAATCAGATCAGATGTAAATATGTTATACAAAATTAGTGACAGGCAAGGGCCTAGAGGGCAGCCCGCTAATATTGCAATTTTTTATGAAAAACTTTATACGATCTATTAGTCGAAAAGCTCTGATTTAGGTTAATGATTACTGGATGAAAATTAAAGTTTATCGTTTAGAAAATGAGTCCATCATGCCAAAAAGAGTCGAAGGCAGATTTACTATCCAGTACTGTGGAATTCCCGGCATTATACTTATTTTTGATTTTAAATTTACTCCTAACTAAAGAATGTGACGTATTGTGTGCAGTTTGAAATCCGAATCGTTGTTGTTGGATAATAAGCTAATTGACCTATAACATAATGGGCTTACATATTGAAATAGCTTTTGCTTCCTTCCAGCTATCTAGAAAATAACAAAATTGTATGCATTAATTGTTAGTGTTGAGTTTGGGAAGGGCATTTTATGTCTTGTTTTTTATTCCACCGATTCCAGGAGACTCTTTTGCTTTAAGGTATTAGATTATGTTAGCTATATTATCGGTTCGTATGTATTAGTCGCTATTTATTAGAGAGAATTGAATGATTTGGCCACAATAAAAATTATATTATGGCCACTTAAGTTTGCTGAATGCGTACGATTTGATTTGAATGACAGCTAGAAATTCACAAATCTATAGTCCAGTTGAGAAACGAATACCATTGCGGTTAAGTATTGGCATATTATTACAATTCTTTCCCACAACTTTTGATATATTCCAAAAGGGAAAAGGAATCTTTATTAAGAGATGCCAACACATTGCTCCAGGACTTATTCCTTTCAGTGATGAGTGCTTCCTTAATTGTTTTCTTAAGACAGTTCATCTCCATTTTATCTGCTATAAGCCTATTGAACATCCAACGACGTCGAAAAAATACCTATTCATGAACATGATTTTAGTATGCTCTTTTTGGGCAGTATAGTTTTTTAAAATTAAATTAAATTTTTTAATGTGCCTATCATAATATTGATATTATTTTTTATCCATACATTCCACACTGATGGTTGACGGTATATAATAAAATATATGCATTGATTTTATAAAAATAGGTTTTAATTTAAATAATAAAATATGCTATGAATTTTGATTAAAATTTTAAGTTTTTAAACAACGAGCCAAGAGCGCGGAAATAGCTTAAGTGTCTAA
The DNA here is from genome assembly GCA_963682025.1 of Cordilura impudica. Lineage (NCBI taxonomy): Eukaryota > Metazoa > Arthropoda > Insecta > Diptera > Scathophagidae > Cordilura > Cordilura impudica. Next base: position 71,426,479 of record OY821520.1, read on the forward strand.
TATTCGATTTTTGTTTTTTAATAAAAATCGAGCATCTATGGTCATTTGCATCATCTCAGCAAATTTTGTTGGTATATGAAGTACCGTTACGAATTTATAGCAAAATTAGTCCCTAATTAAGTGCTCATTCTTGGTGTGTTTACAGACTTCAGATAAAGAAAAGCTCATTAAGAAAAAACTTTCTCTTGTAAAATTTTAATTTAGTACTTAAGCTTTTTATGCGATAATGGCTTAATAAGTTTTTCTTTTATATTTTTTTTATATATATTTTTATTATAACACATTATTTGATAAAGCAATATTAAATTTTATTATTTGTAATAAAATTCCCCACTATTCTAGTGAGCGTATTCGTTTAATAGAATTTTGTCAGGATATTCTTTTTTTTTATTGAATTGTCAAACAACTTTTCTCTCACTTATCACTTCTTTAAGTCGCCCCCCAAATGATTGTTATAACATATTTCGGATATAAAAAAATAAAATATTTTGAAAACGTTCCAAAATAATGTCTTCACTTTAATGCAGCTTAACTGTTGCAGACAATTCTGTCCCCTTTTGCAATTTTATTATTTTAATTAAACGCTTCTGACACAGTGATTTCAATTTAAAAGTTGTTACTACAATTAACTTACAATCTCATGAAAGCAGACATACACACACATTCACAAAACTCGAGGTGTATAAAAATGCAATTTACGTTTATAAGATAAAAATTAATTTGCTGCAGGGAAAATTACGTCATAATATCAAGAGTGATGCTATATGCTCCAATTATTAACTATGTTTTCATATAGTACACAAACTTTTGTACTAAAAAAAATGTGTTGCATACATCAACTGGCGACAACAAACTCACACACGCACACACACCTATACTCACTCATACGCGCCCACATATGGTAAGATGACACATCTGAAATACCACTTACGACAACAGCAACAGCTACGGAACAAACTGTTCTGTTGCACTAAATTTACATTAACATTTTTGGTTTTTTTTTAGCGTTTTCTTTATTCTATCATCATCATAAACTCATTCTACATGTGGCAGTTGCTAAAGAATGAAACAAATTCAAGTTGACAAGGTTGTGTTTATATTCTCTAAACGTATAAAGTGTAAGCAAGTGTTTAACTATTAAAAGGAAAACATGAAGTAAATAGCTACACATCCAGGTAAAGTGCAAATGAAAGTAATAGAAAATAAGTAAGAAAGTTACAATAGGTCTAAGTTGACTATATGAAGCCTTTCGCCGGATATTTTAGTTTAGGATTTTTGTTTCAACAAATTCTCGGATTTAGACCATACTTCAGGCGGTTTTTAATGGTTTGAGAAAGCATACTTAAGTCGCGCTAAAGTTAAGTAGTGAGATAGACATTTTTATATGGGGACTAAAGTGTTTTTAACATTCCTTTTAATATTGTGTATAATATTGTGAAATAAGAATATTACATTTTTCTAAAATTAGTAAGAACTCAATTCGGATGGCATCTTTCAAAGAAGTGGCGAAATTTTAATAATTTTGATTGCTATTCAATGCGCACGAAAAAACTAGAATATTCATTTTCTCATTTATGAGTTTAAAAAATATTTTTAAATTTTTTTCTCACAAATGTCTTCTAAAATCCTTCGAAAATAATGCCCTAAAAGGATTTTTTAAAATTCGAATAATTTTTGGAGTTACAGAGCTATATATATATATTTGTACGATAGTATAGAAAATTCTTGTAATAAAACTTTAAATGCATTTTTCTCGAAATCATTTTTTTAAAGTTGGGGTGTCGCTTTTCTTGAAAACCAGATGTCGCATCGAAATTCGGCGCACGGCATTTTGTAGATCTGGCAGGTCTTGACCTAGGATAATTGGGCTAACTTAACTACCGGAGGAGGGTTGGGGCAAACACAGCTAATTTTTGCATTTTTTTTAAATCGCGGCATTTTGAAAATTTTTTATATTTTGGAAAAATCCTAGTTCAGGCCGGACGTAATTACCAACAAAATGCCATCCGCCGAATTTTGACACGACATCTGGTTCTCCAGAAAAACGACACCCTATTTTCCTTTTCATTTTTACGTACCCCTTTTTTATCGCTCCGGGAGGGGAGTATAAAAAAAAACAAACAAATACGGAAAAGGTTTGAAAATTACTTTTTACTTTTATGTAAAAAAACCCAAAGTTGTTAAACTGAAAAACGACTGAGCTACAGCACTTTAAAAAAGCATTATTTTAGTCTGATTGAAAGCTAAGACATACCTTAATTAAAATTAATCATATTAGCCTTGAAACATTTGTGTTTATAATAATTGTAATAGTTCATCATTCCATTTGAAATAATTAGAAAAAATATCTAGAGCCCATAAAATATATATACATACATACATATATTCTTGATCCCTATAACAAGCGGAGTTGATATAGCGATGTCAGCCTGTCTGTCGTGGAAATAATATGCGCACGCTCCACAGGCCAGATGGGTTGCTCAGTTTTGGTGAAAACGATTCATTGACATCATGAACTGAGCTATTAAGTCGAGCTACCCGAGCTACTCGAAGCTTGAGCTACGCGAGCAGTTGATGAGCTACTCGAGCTCAACGAGTAGCTCGAGTAGTAAAAAATTAGCATTTTTCATGTTTGAAAGCATATAAAAAGTTAAATATAGGTATTAAGTATAACAAATGTATACTTTTTAGAATCGTACAGATACCAGGAATATCATCGTTAAATTTCACTTGAATCGAAGTGTCCCACTGGCGTGGGTAAACTACTACTCGAAAAAGCTCGACGACTTTCCATACAAATGTATGAAAATATTAATTTCATAGATGTTTGACGTCATTTAAAAAAAAAAATTTCCAAAAAGACATGGTATGATTTTACGTATTTTGAAGTCAGTTATATTGGTAGAATAGTCTCCTGAAATATTAAAGCATTCTGATAAAATCTATGGAGTGGGCTAAGTACTACTCGAAAAATATCATCCACGTTCCACCCAAATGTATGGAAATAATGTTCTTCGTATATGTTTGATGCATATTTACAAAAAAATTTTCAAGAACAGTTGGAAAAAACTTTCAGTATTTTAATCTGAATATATGTAGAGGATACGTTTTCAAAGTTTCAAAGCATTTGGACAAAAATGTTGGCGTGTGGGACAACTACTTGAAAAAGATCGGAAATTTTGCAAAAAGTGTTAAAAAAATAAAAAAAATTTTTTTTTAATTTTTTCACTGTCTGTAATTGACTATATTCAGAGATTACTCATAAACAATTTTAAGCCATTCCGACCAAAATTGTGGCGTCGATATAGCACTACTCGACTGATATTGGCCACTTTCTATACAAATGTGTGAAAATATGCTCTTATTTGAAGTTAATGATATTTTCCAGAAAATTTTCCACAACGACGTAATAAAAAATTGTATTGGTTAGAGCTGTATATACAAAGAGAACACTTCCTCCAAGTTTCAAAGCATTCCGCCAAATATTGAAGGTTGGAGGAACTACTTCTCGACGAAAACCAAAAAATAAAAAATAAATTTTTCCAAAAAAAAAAAAAAAAAATAATGTGTTGATATAATGGACTACAATTTGTATTAATTTTTACCATATACTTTTGAAAATTTTTTTGTAAATCGAGGTCAAACTTCCATGAAGTGAATGTTTTCATACATTTGTATGGAAAGTGGTCGAGCTTTTTCGAGTAGTAGTTTGTCCACCCCACAATTTTTGTCGGAAAGGTTTGAAATTTAAAAGAAATACTCTACTTACAATTCTAAATCTAAAAAATATAACTTTTGGCTATGTCATTATAAAAAATTTTCAGTAAAATTATCTCAAACATGAAATAAGAGCAAATTTTCACACTTTTGTATGGGAAGAGTCTGATCTTTGTCGAGTAGTAGTTCGTCCGAGCTACAATTTTGGCCGGATTACTTTGAAATTTCGTGTACGAAATGCAGTCGTATTTTTAACTTTAAAAAGCATAAATTTGTACCATGTGTGCCTTAAATATTTTATGTAAATCGATGTCAAACTTGCATGAAGTGAATTTTTTCATATATTTGTATGGAAAGTGGTCGAGCTTTTTCGAGTAGTAGTTCGTCAACAGCACAATTATTGTCGGAATACTTTGAAATTTTAGGAAGATTATCTTGATATATTTGCAACTACAAGCAGTAAAAAACTTTACCAAGTCGTGATGGAAATTTTTTTTTAAAGTTACATCAAACTTGAAGTAAGAGCAAATTTGCACACATTTGTATAGAAAGTGGTTGATCTTTTTCGAATAGTTGTTCGCCCAGAGCTCAATTTTAATCGGAATGACTAAATTTTTTAAATGAGTCATCTGTGAATAAGGTCAATTACGGTCAGTAAAAAGAAAAAAAGTTTTTTTTTTGGAAAAATTTATTTTTTATTTTTTGGTTTTCGTCGAGTAGTAGATTCTCCAAGCTTCAATTTTTGGCGGAATGCTTTGAAGCTTGGAGGAAGTGTTCTCTTTGTATATACAGCTCTAAGGTATACAATTTTTTATTACGTCGTTGTGGAAAATTTTCTGGAAAATATCATCAAACTTCAAATAGGAGCATATTATCACACATTTGTACAGAAAGTGGCCAGTATCAGTCGAGTAGTGCTATATCGACGCCACAATTTTGGTCGGAATGGCTTAAAATTTTTTGTGAGTAATCTCTGAATATAGTCAATTACAGACAGTGAAAAAATTAAAAAAAAAATTTTTTTTATTTTTTTTACACTTTTTGCAAAATTTCCGATCTTTTTCGAGTAATTGTTCCCACACGCCAACATTTTTGTCCAAATGCTTTGAAATTTTGAAAATGTCCTCTACATATATTCAAATTAAAATACTGAAAGTTTTTTCCAACTGTTCTTGAAAAATTTTTTGTAAATATGCATCGAACATATACGAAGAACATTATTTCCATACATTTGGATGAAACGTGGATGATCTTTTTCGATTAGTACTTAGCCCACTCCATAGATTTTATCAGAATGCTTCAATATTTCAGGAGACTATTCTACCAATATAACTGACTTCAAAATACGTAAAATCATACCATATCTTTTTGGAAATTTTTTTTAAATGACGTCAAACATCTATGAAATTAATATTTTCATACATTTGTATGGAAAGTCGTCGAGCTTTTTCGAGTAGTAGTTTACCGACGCCAGTGGGACACTTCGATTCAAGTGAAATTTAACGATGATATTTCTGGTATCTGTACGATTCTAAAAAAAATACATTTGTTATACTAAATACCTATACTTAAATTTTAACATGCTTTCAAAAATGAAAAATGCTAATTTTTACTACTCGAGCAGCTCGAGTAGCCCGAGTAGCTCGAAGCTCGAGTAATGGAGAGCACTGGTTTTTACTACGTTGTTACTCTAAATTCTATAATTTGTTTTTATGATAATTTTAGTTGTAGCATTTATTAATTTTTTAACGTTCTCCCAAAACATGTTAATATACGAAATCATCACTATGAAAGAATACTAATAAACGTGTAAAAATCATAGTCGGTCTAGACCCTATGCCATGGGTTTAAAACTTGGTTTTACATCCAACTAATTGGGTATACAAAATATACTTAACGCAAATCTGAATGAAATTTGTATTAATTCTTCTACCTGCAGATATGATAAAATTCATATAGATTGCTATATTTATATGTGGACTAGGTCGAAAAATCGACCGATCCTGAACTTATTTGCTAAAGCCACTTATTTTTCCAAAAGTACTTACAAACCAAATTTAAGTAGAATTTTGCAACATTGTTTTTGATCGATTTAAATGAAATAGCTTTATGCTGGGCTATGACTAAGAATTGTTCTATAATATTCTTTTTTTGGACTAGTTATTAATGGGTGTGATAATCCAATCCAATTTGACCGAAATTTTTATGCTAATTTGGATTTTATGGAAATTTAAGTTGATCTTATAGGGGTCATTTGTATAGGTGCTGCATGTTGATAGAAGCTTACATATCCGACACACACGGACAACAGACGGATGAAAGACATCGTTAAATCGACTCAGAATTACTTTCGTAGTCTGTATAATAAGAGATGGGTCTATGTAAAATATTTGTTGTTACAAACACAAGCACAAACAAGTTATACAGTGACCAAATAGTGGCTAGGATCTAATTACTCATAAAATTTTCCGTTTTTCTAAAAATAATCAGAGGAGACAAAATTTCAGCTACACATTTTCCAATTGTATTTCAGATAGCATCCATTGATTTTCAGAAAGTAGCAATTGTAATTCAGAAAATATTAATCGATTTTCAGAATTAAAAAGTAGTTTACCTTACAATACTGAAAAGTTATTATTGTTACTATTAGAGATTTGGAGTTCAAGAAAATGCTTTCCAATATTTGGACCTACTTTTTGTGCACTGGTAAGAAGAATAGCACTTAATTTTAAATGAGCTATAATATAAAAGTTTTGGTTGCATCATGGCGCCAGACTTAGAAGTCATCATTTTGAAAACTACGTTTATAGTTTACAGAAATGTTACAAATCCAGTGTAGTATTTAAAAATATGTTTTTGTTGAACGTTGTAACTATTTTTCTGTAATTTAATTCATATTTTCTGATATACATTTGATAATTTCAGAAATACAATTGATACTTTACTGAAATAAATTTAATGCTATCTGAAACACAATTGATATTTTCTGAAATACAATTGATACTTTCTGAAAGTCAGTTGATATTTTCTGATGTACAATCCATACTTTCTGAAAATCAATTGATATTTTCTGAAACCCAATAGGAAAAGGTGCAGTTTTCTTGCTCTACAATGATTAGTCTTTGAGATAATGTTGCCTCACAAGAAACCTGCAACACACATCTTGCATTTTTGTTATTAGCTTCTGTCGGCCGTAGGACGATCGCTATTGAAATTGGTTTAAACTTGTGCATATTCAGTTATAGCCCTCACACAAATAATGCTTACTAATCGATAGATTTTTCTCAAATTAAATTTATATATGTGACTTTTGTAAATGTTATCATGAGTGGTCTATTTTTGGACATAATCCCCACAAAAAATAGCATGCGATGTGAAGTTTTCCATATCTGCAGGCAAAAAATGAATAGCAATGCCAGTCAGATATAATTTATGTTTATTTTCTTTATCCAATTATGACCTCACAAATGTTTGATCTGAAACCCTTTTTCAAAACCAATGTTATAGATTATTGTATAGGCGATCTCAGTCGACCATTATTTCATTACTTTTTCAATAAATAGAAGCACATATTCTTGTAATATTTTTTTCTACGTTATGTCTTTAACTTTTTATTATATTCAAACTACTCGAGCGTTCTTTGTCGAGTGTTTCAGCGACAAAAACAGTTTAACTTAGCATCATGTACATATGAATACATGTTTGTGTGTTTATTTAGTTCATTGTATTGTTTATGGAATGTACATTGCAAATTAGAAAATTCCCCTAAGTATCCTATTATGAAAATTAACAGACGTCTTGTATGACATCAAAACTACGTTTACTTTGACAACTTTACTTTTCTTCTTTGTAATTCAAAATTGTTAAAAGTTAACTTAAAATTTTTGGTTGTCCTTCGCTCACCGCATTATCTACACACAATTTATACAACACAAGGCAATATAGGAAAATTTATGTAACTATGGAAAAAAAAAATTACCCCTTAAATTTTTCTAGGGGTGCAGATATTTAAGAACAGTTTAAAAAAAAAATTACAGAAATAAAAATAATAACGTTTGGAAAAGGAAAAAAAGGAAACCAGTTAGTTGGCGCCTTTTAAGAACAAAATCTTTTGTTGTTGCTGATTATATTGTAGTGGCTGCATCAGTCTTAGAAAACAAAATATATAACCAAAGCTGTTTAACATTAACAATTAACTAAAAATAAAATACGAGTACTAAAACCAACAAAAACTAATTAATTTAATGCACGTTACAATGACTTCACTTGCAACAGACAATTAAAAACAAATAAAAAATTGTTGGTCTAGACGGACCATACGTTAGAATATAAAGTCAGTTTCGAGAACGGGTCACATATCCAACTATATTAAAATCATCATCATTGGTGATAGATAATCATTATTGATAATTCGATCGAGAACATACACAACTTTCCGACACTTCTTGTCCAGCCCATCAACAGCAGCATTCAACAATTTTTGTCTACACAATCCTTCTCCCTGCTATGTACCTGCCATGCCTATGGCTTCACATACGAGATAACATCTATAGCCCTCCGAATTCAGATTCAACTCATGTTCCTCTTATCCAAACAATGCTCGTGTATCCAACACATCCACGATGTAATCTTGTCTGAGATATGCTTACTTAACTCATTCTTACTGATCGTCTCTATCAGAGGGCGGTGGTGATATCAACAACGTTCCGAACTCGTGGTTCTACCAGTCTGGCTGATACAGACATTCCTGGAATCCTCTTAAACTCACCCAGCAACCACCAAACAGTGTTGTCTACTTGACTATTCACAGCTACCTCCCATGAACATCAGTTTCGATACCATCTAGAATATGGTTCAACTCATGTTCCACACTCTTGTTTACTACACTATTCACAGCAATCTACATGGAACGATGTCCTTATCAATTAAGTATCTCGAATAGGGTTCGACTCATGTAGCTGCAATCCATCAAGCAGCGGGTATCACAAATTAAAGTGATGTGAGCTGTGACCATGTTTAGAACGAACAATTATTTTGATATTTAAAAATTTTAAAGTAAACGTTGGATGACAGCTTCATGAAAACTCAGACTTCAGTGATGATGTTTAGATTGCAGATTTATGGAAGCCAAATTTTGTTTAAGATTCAGATGATAATCTGGATTGGAGTGTGATTTTAAGTGAACTCATAATGAGTCGTTTGCATTGGTGCTACACAAAGAAGAATCATTGTTTACAACACGGTTACCATTAGAAAAATTTGATTTGGTAAGTAGAATGTTTTTGCCATTCTTCAATATCTAAAAGTGTTGTAGAGTTTCACCATTAACAACCTTCTAAATATAATTCTTTTAAAATGGACGTAGTCCAGCTACCAATCAATGTCCTTGTGCAAATTATTAAAATAATTCAATTTAGGCAACAAAATTAAAAGCAGCATAATTTGCTTCAATCTAGAAGAAGATGAAAACCAAGGCTATCTAGAAGAAATATTTACTAACATTGTTTGATTTGAAGTAGTTATTCAGTACACTAACAATAGTTATACTCTTTTTTATATAGTAAACATTTTTTATTAATTTAAAATTTATATATTTTATAAATTGACAATAAAAATTGATATTTAAAAAGACAATAAAAAAATTTTTAACTAAAGTAAAAACATCTAACATTTTCATTGAAACTTCTCTATCTTGAACCAATACCAGGTTACTTTTACATTCGCTGCTTAATAGATTACATTTTAACTCCGGCTCTTTCAAAAAGACCAATCTTTGACCCTTGTGAACATTAGGACTACAAAGTTTACGGGGGCCACAGTATGGTATTTTCTGATAAAATTTAACTTAACAAAATTTTTAAAAAGTATTAGTTGTAAAATTATGAATTATGAAGTCCCGCCTACCAAAAAAAAAAAAAAAAAAAAATAACCGCATGTCAAAATACCAATCGAATCAAAAGTTATGGATTTTTGACCGCCTTCTCGTGAAATGGTCCACTGTGCTTAGTTTTAGACATGTTCTTCGCTAAAATTATTACGTAGACGTATGAGTGATAACTATATGAATAAATCAAAACAAAATATTTTGTAGCAATGGTAGATACATAAATTTGACCATAAAGTTTATATAAAATTAAATGAAATTCAATATTATACAAATTTCTTGAAATTATATTTTGTATTACAAATAATTTAAATGTCGAATATATATATCTCTTATATAATTTAAATATATAACTGAAATTATCAATTTCATTTTAAGAAATTAAAAATATTATTCGTAAACCAGTAAATGCCTTTAATTTCTATTAGAAACTTTCTTTTTCAGTGTAATTTCAAAAACTATCGACTGTATTTGACAGTTACATTTTGAAAAGTTTCAACACAATTTAAAAAAAATACTTTAAATTTTTGAAATACAATTCATAAACATATGAAAGTAGATATCATATATAGTAAAACTGCATTCTCAGTTTTTCATACCGGTTAATTTGAGTTTTTAAAAAATTTTGTTACAATACGTGCAAACGTTTTTGATATGTAAACATCTATGCACACAGGGGCGCTGAAATCCAATTTCACAATTCAATCACAAAAACAGCGTAAGGGATAATCGGTGTGAGGTATATGTAAGTGTATTGGTGTATTTAGCAAAATAACAATCCTTTTTCGTTAATTTTAAATATTCAAGTGTATATTTGCTATTGATCGCTAGGTGTGCTGTGAGTTTAACATGTTCACAAACTTACATAGTTTTTTTTTTTTTTAATATTCAAGTATGTATTTGATATTGACAGAACTCGTTTAAGAACATTTACATTTTTATTAACAAACCAAAAGCTTAACTTAACGCTCAATGGATATTTTCTGAAATATATTTGATAGTTTCTGAAATACATTTAATGTTTCCTGAAATATATAAGATACTTTCTGGAATACGTTTTCTGAAATACATTTGATACTTTCTAAAATAGCCTTTCAGATAAGTAACTTTGCTGCGGTATATTAACATTATATCATTACATTCAAAAAATTCTTGGTGTACGATTTAATAGTTGTTAGGGCTCGTATTATTAAAATACGTATTACTTAAAGCTATACAAAAAAAAAAAAAAAAAAAAACAAAAACAAATAAAAAACACTTTAAAAGTTGAAAACAGGAAAGATTCAAAAACCTTTTCTAACAGAAGGATGTCAGATATCCTCAATTGTTTAGCTGTGAGTTTAACATGTTCACAAACTTACAGAGTTGTTTTTTTTTTTTAATATTCAAGTATGTATTTGCTATTGACAGAACTAGTTTAAGAACATTTACATTTTTATTAACAAACCAAAAAGCTTAACTTAACGCTCAATTGAGTAAAAATTTATTTCGCAATACAATCAGAAAAACAGAGTAAGACAAAAAAGGTGTGAGGTGTGAGTGTATTGGTACAACGATTATGATATTTTCTTCATTTCTAACTTGTGTTCCACTCTATTATCTGCACTGAAAATTTGGAAAAACTTCTTAATTTCATATTTTCTTTATAATTTCATTAGAAGCGCTTAAATTTCTTGAAGAAAAAAGAAATATAAACCTTTCTCGTCAACTTTTCCTCTTTCTACGTATTTTTTACTTTTCTATTTGGCTACTTCCATAGATTTATTGTCGTCTTCATTTTACTTGACTTTTAACACAAATAGAGTCGAGATTCCATTATCTATTCCGAATAGCTGCCTGATACATTAAAAAGCTAAATACTTTGAAGAAGTCAATATATTTTTGTGTTTCAGAAAACACCAGTTGATTTTCAGAAAGTATCAATTTAATTTCAGAAATAATCAATTGCATTTCAAAAAGCATCAATTGCGTTTCAGAAGTTATCAAATGTATTTCAAAAAATACCAAACGTATTTCAGAAATTACCAAATGTATTTCAGAAACCATCAAATGTATTTCAGAAAATCTTAAAAGTATTTCAGAAAACATCAAATGTATTTCAGAAATTATCTAATGTATTTCAAAAACCATAAAATGTATTTCAGAAAATTTTAAATGTATTCCAGAAAACATGAAATGCATTTCAGCAATATTCTAATGTATTTCAGAAAACATCAAATGAATTTCAGAAAACATAAAATGTGTTTTTGAAATTATTAAATGCATTCCAGAAAATATCAAATGTATTTCAGAAAACATCAAATGTATTTCAGAAATGATTAAATTTACTTCAGAAAATATGAATTGAATTTCAGAAAATATCAATTGAGTCTCAAAATAATAGTCAGAACGCTATATAAAAACATATTTTTTTAAGTATTACACTGGGTTTGTAATATTTCTTGAAAACTGCATATCGTCACCTAAAATGTAAAAGGCCGTAACTAATATTTTTATTTTATTAAAGGAGAAGCAAAAAACATCATAAAATAACAAGTAAGAAAATTATAGTCGGTCTAGACAGACTATACGATACCCTATACCGTGGTTTGGAGACGACCCTATCACTCCGGTCCAACTAATTGGATATAGAAAATAAGCATAAACCACATTTGAGGGGAATTGTTTTTAATATTTTTGGCCGCAGATATGAAAACGCTTATATCGGGTGCTATATTTATATGGGGACTACGTCGAAAAATAACCCGATCCTGACCATAACTTATATTTTGAAAAAATATATACAAACCAAATTTGAGAAAAATCTGTGCAATATTTTTGTTTTTTTATTTGATTTAAGTTAAGATCGGGAAGCAACTCTAAATTGTCCTAAGTGGAATATTTTTGGACTACTGATTAATGGATATAATAAACACATATAAACCCAATTTGACTGAGATCTATATGATAATTTGGATCTTATGGTAATTTATGTCGATTTCATAGGGGTCATTTGTATGAGGGCTAGGTCTGAATATGGACCGATTCTCACCAGTTTCAATAGCGTTCATCCCATGGCGATGGAAGCTTATATACCAAATTTCATCAAAATATATACATATTTGCGACCTGTAGTTTGATTACAAGCTCTACATGGACACACAGACGGACGGACGGACGGACGGACGGACGGACATTGTTAAATCAACTCAGAAAGTGATTCTGATTCGATCAGTATAATTAAAGATGGATCTAGGTCAAATATTTTTGGTTGTTACAAACAGCAGCACAAAGTCATTATACCCAAACCACATAGTGGTATAGGGTATAAAAAGTACATTCTCTTAGAAGCACATAGAAGTACATATTTTGAAAAAGATAACTTTTCTTTAAAAGTATTTTTCCTTAAAAAAAGTACATTTTCATAAAAAATAAATTTTCTTAGATATTTACTTTTTTGAAAGGTTCATTTCATTAAAATACAATAGTACCTTTCCACAAAAGTACCTTTTCTTTTAAAAGTACTTTTCTTTAAAAAGTACATTTCCTTGAAAAAACACCATTTCGTAAAAAAGTAAATTTTCTTAATAATGTACGTTTTGCTGATAAGTACCTTATTTTGAAAAACTGCTATTTTTTAAGAGGCAACTAATCATAATAGGTACATTTTCTTAAGAAAGACAATTTTCTTTAAAAGAATACCCTTTTTTTAATACTACTTTTTTTTTTAAAAGTATCGTTTCTTAAAATAGTACCTTTTCTTAAAAAGGTACCTTTTCTTAAAAAAAAATACCTTTTCTTAAAAAAGTACCTTTTAAACGGTTCCTTCTCTTAAAAAAGTACATTTTCTTAAAAAAGTACCTTTTCTTGAAAAAGTACTATTTTTTAAAGTAACCTTAAAAAGTGCAATTTGTAAAAAGATACCTTTTTTTCAAAAAGTACCCTTTAAATAGTACCCTTTCTTAAAAAAGTACATTTTCATATAAGATTTATTTTCCTCAAAAAGAAAACTTTTCTAAAAAAAAAAAACCCTTCCTCTTGTCTTAAAAGCACTTTTTCTTAAAAAAGTAGCTTTTCTTCAAAAAGTACATTGCCTTAAAAATTACCTTTTCTTAAAATTAAATTAAATTAAATTAAATTAAATTAAATTCTCTTACAAATTTATTTTCTCAGTACATTTTTGATATGGGTAATTTGTATGGGGACTAGGTCTAAACATGGACCGAATTTCACCAATTCTAATAGCGTTCATGCTGTGGCCGATAAAATCTTATGTACCAAATTTCATTAAAATATATTCATATTTGCGACCTGTAGTTTGATTAAAAGGTTTACATGGACACACAGACGAACGAATGGACATCGCTAAATCGACTCAGAAAATGATTCTGAGTCGATCGGTATAATAAGAGATGGGTATATGTCAAATATTTTTGGTGGTTACAAACAGCAGCACCAAGTCATTATACCCACACCACATAGTGGTATTGGGTATAAAAACTACTTTAAACTTAATACCCAAATTTTAGAATCAAGCTGAAAAAGATGGATTTTTATTTATGAAAACAAATTATGGTAAAATAGTAGTTTTTGGCAAAAGGCCGTAACTACAATACAAAAAGTCAGTTTTGAACTTCTTGTTAGTTACGGCCTTTTGCATTTTAGGTGACGATATAAACGTGTTTTTTTAAAATGATGACTTCAAAATCGGTCAAAATTCTATCCTGGTGTTTATATTGTAGCTGATTAACAAACGAAGTCCTCATCTTCTTTCGGTTAAAGGCCGCCCTTGATAGTTTATTTTCCAGTGTATAACAAATAAGTCCAAATATTGCTAAACATTTTCTGCTACTCCAAATCACTAATAGAAACAATAATAGCTTTTCGGTATTTCAATAGATATTTTCTGAAATTCAGTTGATATTTTCTGAAATATATTTGATAATTTCTGAAATACATTTAATGTTTTCTGAAATATATAAGATACTTTCTGAAATACGTTTTCTGAAATACATTTGATACTTTCTAAACTAGCCTTCCAGAAAAGTAACTTTGCTGCGGTATATTAACATTATATCATTACATTCAAAAAATTCTTGGTGTACGAATTAATAGTAGTTAGGGCTCGTATTATTTAATTACGTATTACTTAAAGCTATACAAAAAAAATAATAACGTATAAACATAATGTTGCGTATTTTTAGTCTCCCTGGTGATCACCATTTCACTTTAAACAATTATCTAACACTATTTTCTTAAGCAAGTCTTGATTTATTTATTTTTTTAAAGTAAAATAATTTGGTTTTGTATGAAGTAAATCATTAATAAAATATGAAAATTAGCCGTGTCCCAATATGAAGTTGCATCCCGATCTACACTTTAGCCTATTATAAACAAAGGCATTGCACAGATTTTTCTAAAATTTGGTTTCTATATATTTTTGCAAAAAATAAGTGACTTAACCAAATATGGTCCGAATCAGTCCTCTTTTTGACCTGGTCCCCTTAGAGATATTGGAACCGATATGAACTTTATCAAAATTCTACTCAGATTTGGTTAAGTTTTATATTCTTTATCCAACTAGTTGGGACTTAAAACCAATTCTCTAAACGCATGGTATAGGGTATTGTATAGTCGGCCTAGACTGATTATAGTTTTCTTACTAGATACCAGATCCCTTAATAGTCTTTAGTTATTATTTTTTTTTAACTAAAGCCCATTATCGTTCAACAGGGCGGAGCTCTGGGCAGTTTCAAGGCTTTGTCTCTTTTTGTAAAATCATTGTTATAACAGTAGCATAAGGCCAGGTCGGTCTAGAAAGAAAAGGACGCTTCCCGTTTTCACCACAAGAACAAATAGCTTTTCAGACCAAACACTTCATTGAGAATTTTGAGCTGCTTTCCACGCGACATTCTTCTGCAGTATAACCTCTTCTATCTGCGACATAAACCACCTGAACTGCTAGCTATAAAAGTCAGTTATCATATAGAATTCCGTTTAGAATCCATTTGGGAAATGTTAGCCTTTTGCACCTTGTAAATCTTTATACGAGCCTGCTTTTTAACTTCTTCTATGTAAACTAGCAGATTCCAGCCCTCGAAATTCGAGAGCAAATTCTAGGAAATTTAATTTTTTCATTTAATAAATTATTTTATAAGACAATTCGCAATATAAACACTTTTTTAATTGGTTTATGGCCAACGTTATTTTTCAATTCAACACAATTATTGTTGTGAATGAAAAAAAGAAACTAATTTTTTTACATACAATATAACAAATTTAATAAACACACACTCATTGTATAATTTATTGTATATGTTAATAGCAACTTTGAATGTATTTTACTCTAAAAAAATGTTCCAGACGGTGCAAATCTGTAAATCTGGTGGGCAGCTAAAAAGAAATATCTTGCCAATAAGATATGTTAGGTAAAAATCGGGAGAAAATTGTTTAACAAATCATCGGTAACAAGAAATCGCCTTACCTATTAATATTATACTAATATTATACAGAGCTCGAAATTCGAGTGCAATTTCTAGACAGTTTTATTTCTCAACTAAGCCAATTCACAAACCAACACTTTTATGGTTTATTATTATTGTGAATGAAGACAACAAATTCATTGACAAATACATTAACAAATATAGTAAAACACACATGCATGTGTTAGTAGCAACTTTAAATAAAGGAAAAAATTTAAAAATCTGTAAATCTAGTGGGCAGCTAAAAAGAAATACCTTTCAAATAATATACATGTGATTAAAATCGGCATAAAACGGTAGAACAATACATTGGTCACAAGATATCGCCTATCCTATTAATAGATATCCAAATAAGTTGGCAAATGGGCCACTTTTCTTTCTGAAATATTCGGATTCTTGGAAAAAAATAATTTGTTTTTTAGCTTTTTACGGTCCGATAAAATAAAATTTTTCTATCACAGCCATATCAGTTGTTCATTATATTTTGATCTTTATCTTGCTATCAGTTCTATTACGTTGAATTTTAAATTTGGAATTATACAATACAAAATTAATAAATTTATAAAAGAGTGTATCATAATAAGCATGTGCTGACATAATATCCCACAATATAATTTATATTAATATTTGGCACATTTCGGTCTTTTCTTTTCATTTACATACAACATTTGAATGGAAAAATACCAAGATACTGGAGTCTGAAGAAGTACAAAATTACGATAACAATTTTAATTATGGAAAGTTAAAGAGAAGTAAATTATGTTCCCCAAAAAAGTATTGCAGTTGTTGTTTTGTTTTATAACTACTTTCATTTGATTTTTAATTTTTTGTTGTACCACATTGCTAAAGTAGCACATTAACAGCACTGTCTTCTCCTCTACATTTACACATACACACACACACTTTTACAATAGTTCAAATTACTTACTTACAAATATAAATATTATGGAAGAATCAGAGACGTTTAAATTAAAAATGTTTGCAAACTACCGCAGTTTTGGGTTTGGTACAATGGTTTTATGGCGCTTACGTACTTAGACAAGTAGAAGAAAGAAAAGTAGATTTTTTTTGCGTTTCTCTTTGTTGGTTTTTTGTGTGAATGAAGGGTTTTTCTTTAAATTAAGCTGAAATGTTTTTTCCATTCCCTCTCACTGACTATTGTGTGTTTTGGTGTTGTTGTTTTTTTTTTTCGTTTATGGGTTAATTAATAAAATGACCTTAACAGCTTTTTTCCTTTTCATTAGTATACCCTACATCACTATGTGGTTAGGGTATAATGAGTTTGTGGTGATGTATGTACGTCAGATATATTTAATTTTGACCATTAAGATTTGAGTGGTAATATGATGTTATTAACATCGAATATTTAGATAACATTTAAGAAAAGAATGAACGCTGAAGAAGTTGATTAAAATCCATGCATTATTAGATTTCACCTTCATATAAATATTTTCTTGTTCCCATAGAAACAGATAATATCCATATATATGAAAATTAATCTATAATATTAATAGGCTAGGCGATTTCTTGTTACCGATGTTTTGTTTTACCGTTTTATCCTGATTTTGACAAAATGTATATTTTTTGAAAGGCATTTCTTTTTAGCTGTTCACCAGATTTACAGATTTTGTAATTATTTCCCTTAATTTTGAGTATTTAAATTGCATTTAAAGTTGCTACTAACACATGCATACAATTATACATATACTATGTGTGTGTTTATTAAATTTTTTAATCTGTTTGTTAATAAGTTTGTTATCTTCATTCATAATAATAATAAACCAAAAAATTGTTAGTTTGTGAATTGGCTAAGTTGAGAAAAAAAGTTGCCTAGAAATTGCACTCGAATTTCGAGCGCTGGAATCTGCTAGTATAATAAAAATTTTCGAAGGGCTATTTTTACGTAGAGTGCAGCCAATATCAGATAAACAAAATATTATACATGATCATCAATTTGGACTTCGATAAAAACATGGAACTGTTGAATATAGCATAGAGTAGTTCAAGTAGTAAGAAATATGCTGGAAAATAAACAGTATTGCTTTGCGATATTTTTGGACGTTAAGCAAGCTTTCGCCAGAGTTTGGCATCCAGGTCTTCTCCTTAAACTTAAAAAATATCTTGCTGCACCATCCTTGAATCGTATTTACAAAATCGATGTTTTAATGTTAAAATAAATAGCGAAATATCAAATATCTGTAAAATGATGCAGGATTACCACAGGCTAGCGTACTGGGTCCTGTGTTCTACACTATTTTCACCTCGGATTTGCCGGGTATTGGAGCTCTCTTTTAACAAATGACCAAAATCTCTTACTGCCCGAGGTACAGAACGAATTTCAGCATGAAGAAGCTGTTCGTAAAGAAAATTTTCGCATCTTAGTAATTTGGCGCATTCAGTTCTCGCCTGTTTCGTAGCAGGTCAGTAACGGAATTTTTATTTTTACGCCAATACCCGAATGCTTTCTCTCTGGATCTGACTGCATTTCTGCAAGTCTGTTTAAATGCAGATTTGAGATTAGATTTAGTCGAAATGTGTTTTAATGGAATGAATAGTCACATGTAGTCCATCTATTTGTACATTTACTTATTTATGCTTTTTTATTTTTTATTTATTAACCCCCTATGCCTATGCCCCTACAGATGCAGTGCATTGTGTTGATCTCAGGTAAATAGTTTATGGGAAGGAGGAAAGAGGGAGTAGTGTTTGTGGATATTTGACTTAAATTTTATTAGATTATAACTGTCAGGAAAGACCTCTGTGGGGAGTTTATTCCGCATACGGCTAGTTCGACTGATAATCGAATTCTCTCTGTTATGCGTCGTGCGGTCTACTGGACAATATATTACAAACGGATGTGATCTACTAGAGAAGCGGGTAGAGCGAACCGAAACTCGTGCACTTGGAATAAGTTCGCTAATCTCAGAAGATCATTTCCCATGGTAATATCTATAGAACAGTGCTACACAACCCACATTCCGACGATTTTCCAATGAGTCAATAGAGTTGGATATCCTACTGTCATTGATGAGCATCAATGCCCTCCTTTGCACACGGTCCAGTAGCTCCAAAATAGGCTTTGAAGCTCCTGCCCATATATCCATTTTCTGTCGGATATAAGTGGTATAGATTTTAAGGAGAACAAAGGGAGTGAAGTAATTTTTGCACAGTTTTAGAAAACCAAGACACTTGAGAGCTTCTTTCGACACTTGAAAAACATGCTCGTTCCAACGAACGTCACATTGAATTCTCATGCCTAGAACATCAAGTGTATCCGATTCTTCAGTACCTATACCACCTATATATACAGATGACATTGTTGAATCCGTGGCCCTATGGGTCAACAAACAGCATTGAGTCTTCAGCGCATTAAAATCAACCCAATTCGCCTTACCCAACTCGGAGATTGTGAACATGTCTTGATTGAGTTTGTCATTCATTGTCCACCTCCAAGAGGCTTGGCCTTCAATTAAAGGAAAATGAATGACAAATGCTGCTGTCATCTGCGAAAGAATATATCGAGTTAAAAGGTTGACAAGGACGTCGTTCAGAAACACAAGGAAAAGATATGGAAAAAGAACGGAACCTTGGAGTATCCTGAAGTAAGCTGAATCTCATTAAATGAAACCCCATCAATATAAATAGAGAGAAGTCATTACCGACCCCAAATGCAATAGGCTTTGATATCAGTGCACCGTGCCACACACGATCGAATGCCTTGGAAATATCTAAAGCAACCACTTTACTTTTGCCAAAATTGCGAATGGATCGACCCCAGCGCTCAGAAAGCAGAGCTAGCAGGTCTCCCGTGGAACGGTTTCTACCGAAGCCATAATGACGATCATTAAGAAGTGAGTTGGCCTCTACGTAGTTCACAAGATGGAAATTGATCTCGCTCTCCATCACTTTTGAAAGTTCAGAGCAGATTGCAATTAGACGGTATTTTTAAGGGTTATTAGCCGCACCCTTTTTCGGGATTGGTTAGATATTAGCAAACTCGCAGGAAGAGGGAAAGAGTCCCGCACGGTACGAAAGGCTGAAAAGGTTGGCCTGTGGACTGGCTAGCGTCGACGAGCACTGTTTCAGCACCAGTGCTGGTATACCATCCTGCCCGCAGAATAATTAATGTTGAGATCCGAAAGAACTTTAAATTTATACACTACATTTTTATTACAAATTTAAATATTTTTCAAGTTAAGTATGTTTTGATTTTTGTTGATTTTCATTTTTCTCTTTTGTAGAAAATATTTTCATTCAGTATTCAATTTTCATTCGTTCAACTATATTGTATATTTTCAAGTTTTCTGTTCTGTTCAAAGTTTTATAAATAAATAATTAAATTAGATAATTGTGTGTGATTCAATATAAACAGGAATAGTTATCCTTTCGTCAACCTAAAATTGGCGATACTGCCATTAAAAGGACTGTCTTTTAAATAAAAAGAAAAACCCCTGTGATTATTAATAAGGACAATAATTAGAATCCTACACAAAAAAAAATTAAAAGGACTACCTTTAAACAAAAATATAAATCCTACAAATAGTCAAAAGGACTTCCGTTAAGTAAAAACAAAACTTCCTGTAAAAATTAATAAGGACAATAACTTAAATCCTACAAAAATTAAAAGGATTAACTTTAAAGAACAACAGTTACAAATACATTTAACATCTTGTGGTTATAAAAGTGTTGAAGACCAACTTCATCTTGCTGGTAAAATCTATGAAGTAACAAACAAAAATCAAAATTCAATAAATCGCTGATGAAGGCTGAAATGCCGGAAACCGGTCCGATTAAGAATACAGTGTAGTTATGAATTTTTGAAATATATGCCTTCTTCTTCTATACCACTCACCATTGAAACAAAATTAACATTTAAGAAAATTATAGTCGGTCTAGAGCGACTATACGATACCCTATACCATGGGTTACAGACCTTATCTCTTCGGTCCAACTAATTCGATATAGAAAATAAGCACAAACCAAATATGTGGCGATAGCCAGTACTTTTTAAAAAAATGCGCAGAAGTATTTTTTGAATTATTTCAAACCATTTAGTGAGCACAAAATCTTAAAATTGACTTTTTGAATCAGGTTCTAAAAATTCCAAATTTTTGCCAAAAAATACCCTTCATTCTTTCACTTTTTTCTCACAACCTTGGTAAAACATGTATATATTTTTCTACATATTTTAAAAGAATATGCTTCAAGAATGGTTGTAAGCGAAATTTTTAATATTTTTGGATATGCACCCTACGTCCAGCATTGGACGAAATTGGGCAATTTAAAAAAAAAAAAACTAAGTTTTAAAAGTTAATACAAAAATATCCGCTCGATTTCTTCAAATATTTCACCGCAATATTAAAGCTCGAAATATTTTTATTTATTTGCCGCAATAAAATTCACCGCCATTACATAAACTTTGTCAGGAGGGCTTAAATGGTGAAAAAAGTCAAATTTTCATATGAATTTTTTTTGTTAACATAAAAAACATATTAGGAATTGTTATTTTTATATTTTGTTTATTGATTCAGAACGGTATTTAAATTTACTAAAACACTTCAAAAAATCGTTTTAATAACGTTAATAGTTTTTGAGATATTTATATTCAAATTTCAGAAAAAAATATAGAAAAACTATGGTTTTTCGTTTTTTTTTGGTTTTTTTGGTAAAGTGTTCCCAAAATTTTTGAATTTTACTTATTATTATATATAGTGTTAAAGAAGGCACATTTATCTATTCAACGATATATAACATGTCTATCAAATATATTGCAACATGCTGAAATAATGACCCCAAACCACACTCCACAGGCAAAAATTTAGCTATTTCTCTATTTGTTCATATAAATGGTCATTTCAATAGTGAATGACATATTTTTTTTACTGTTTTTTGGTAAAGGGTTGCATACTTTTTTATTACTTCAAATAATTTTATATATCTTTTCAAATAAGGTATAATTATAAGTTAATGGTGTATGAAATATTTACCTAATGAGTTTCAACTGATCATAAAATTGCCCGAAACTCTGATGCTGATTTTATACAAAAAAAAAAAACAGGTAAAAAGCCTATGCCTAAGATATTTTCATTATTAAATAACAAATATAACTAAATTTTTTTTAATGAGTATTTTTTTATTTGTTTTATAATAGGCTTAAAATTACATAACTATTGTCTGCTTTTTTACTAGTTATTTTCTACAAAACAATCAGAAATATCAAAAGATAAAAGATGTTTTATATCCATAGCTTCGGAATCATCATTTTCTATTTCAAGACTTATTTTTGGTAACCATTTTGTTCTTATGGAGTATATTACTGGATCTGATAATATCAATAAATATTCCATTAAATCGGAATTTTGAGCTTCTTTGCAACATTTTCTTGTATTAAAAAGTCTAAAGTGTTTGACATCTCTGTTTCTAGCTTCTTGTGCTTCTTCAGTCAGTTCTCCCAAGGGCAGGATGCTATTTTGTATTATTTCTTTCCCATGAGCTAATACTTTGTGTACAGTTGGTGTCATTGCCCTCTAAGGATATAAGTTCATTATTAATTCCTTAGTTCCTCTAGCATATATTTTCAATTTCTCCGCATTAATTTGTTGTTTACTATTAATGACAGCTAATATTACTTTGAAACGTGCGATTAAAGCCGTGTCAATGCCAGTAATCAAATAAGTAGTTTCGGGATCTTCAAAGAAACGTCTTGCTGTATTACCATCATTTGAACTTCCATAGCCACAAAGAGGCTTATCGACATTTAGACCAAGTTGCATTTTAAATTCATCCTGAATTCTTTTCTTCTCAGTTTTTCGTATGGCGTGTAGATCAGTATTATTTTTAACCGGTATATTTTCTTGTCCTGGAATTTGCCGGTATTTTAGATCATATGCGAGATGCAAGCAATATTCCATAAATCGTATTCTTGCATGAAGTGGTGATATTCCAAATTTTAAAGGATTTTCATTAATAGGAATTTCATCACAACTGTTATGAAATTCTGAACTTTTCTTTCCACATATATTACATTTCCAAGTAGATGTTATATCTGTAACGGCATTGGCTACTTTCCCATCAATCATTGTAAAAAGTGGTTGAAATAACACTTTAATGACACTTCCAGATATTTCCACAAAAACTGGAGACAATCTCGAAATTTCCTGATTTATTGAACTCACTAAGCTTTGTGTTGTAATTTTGTCTTCCTTTGTGTACTCAAATCGGATTGGCCGACATAGAAACTTAGATCCGAGTGTTAAATTGCTCCATATGTCCTGATATTCTCTCTCACTAGAAGAAGAACTTGTCTCATTATATAGCCTCATTTTTAATGGTACTAATGATGTCATAAAAATTGTTGAAAAATCTATTTCTGAATTGCTTCCACTTGGTTGTCTATACTCAGAAAATCCAGATGTTCCCTCGCATTCCCATTTACATATTAACGTAACTTCTGAATTGTTGCATATTTCTATTTCTTCTTTGCTAAATGTGGATATTATTCTAGATGCAGTGTTTTCAAGCAGTTCCGCTAATCCAATATTTACACTTTCAGTATTGGACTTCATATTAGGTGGTAAAATTTTATTTTTTGTTTCCTTTATGGCTCTGCTGGTAGGAAAAATATCAAATCCTTTTTCTTTGAGAGCTTTTCTCAAAATACCATATTTATTTCTTGTCAATCCCAAATTTAAAATAGGAGCTAACGCATCCTCTTCTGTAAATGATGTTGACGATTTTGGCGTTGAAATACTTTGCACCATACGCTTCAAACGCTTAGGAGATGCAGTTGGTAACACATCTACAATTTTAGCAGCTTCCTTTGGTTGCGTGCGTGTCAAGGCTGATTTAAAATAATCCTTAATTTCATTACTAATGATTTCTTCTTGTTTCTTCTTTTTTGTCCTTGATTGAACATTTTCGTAGTCCTTTTTAGGTCGACCAAATGCCTTTTTCTCAATTTGTACTGTGAGGCCCGTTTTCAACCATTCTTCATTTTTAGTCATAAACTTTGATTTTGATAAACCCGATTGGCTAAATCTTCTTTCGTAAGCTTTGTAAAAATTTTCAACATCTTCAGATCTCACATTTCAACCGTAAGTGTTGTTAATTGTATAAAATAATTTCGAGACTTTTTCCGAACGTGATGAATGAATAGTAGAATCGGAAGGATTTTCCCAAATAACTTTGCAAAGTGAATAATACTTTAATGTAACCTCCGTGATAGATTATACGTAAGTGATCTTAATAAACAAGAAACTCATGGTTATATACTGAAAATACTTTTCGAAAGGTAATATATCGGCAGGTACTTCAACCAATACTTACATTTTGTTTTAGTGAATCTAAGGATTTGGCTTTTACCTGTTTTTTTTTTGCATAAAAAGGTATTGTGAATTACAGATATTTTGCAATAGGTATCAGAGTTTCGGGCAATTTTATGATCAGTTGAAACTCATTAGGTAAATATTTCATACACCATTAACTTATAACTATACCTTCTTTGAAAAGATATATAAAATTATTTGAAGTAATAAAAACGTATGCAACCCTTTACCAAAAAACAATAAAAAAAAATATGTCATTCACTATTGAAATGACCATTTATATGAACAAATAGAGAAATAGCTAAATTTTTGCCTGTGGAGTGTGGTTTGGGGTCATTATTTCAGCATGTTGCAATATATTTGATAGACATGTTATATATCGTTGAATAGATAAATATGTCTTCTTTAACAATATATATAATAATAAGTAAAATTCAAATCTCGGGAACACTTTACCAAAAAAACCAAAAAAAAACGAAAAACCATAGTTTTTCTATATTTTTTTCTGAAATTTGAATATAAATATCTCAAAAACTATTAACGTTATCAAAATGATTTTTTGAAGTATTTTAGATAATTTAAATATCGTTCTGAATCAATAAACAAAATATAAAAATAACTAATCTTAACATGTTTTTTATGTTAACAAAAAAAATTCGTATGAAAATTTGACTTTTTTCACCATTTAAGCCCTCCTGACAACGTTTATGTAATGGCGGTGAATTTTATTGCGGCAAATAAATAAAAATAGTTGGGGCTTTAATATTGCGGTGAAATATTTGAAGAAATCGAGCGGATGTTTTTGTATTAACTTTTAAAACTTAGTTTTTTTTTTTTTTAAATTGCCCAATTTCGTCCAATTCTGGACGTAGGGTGCATGTCCAAAAATATTAAAAGTTTCACTTACAGCCATTCTTGAAGCATGTTCTTTTAAAATATGTAGAAAAATATATACATGTGTTACCAAGGTTGTGAGAAAAAGGGAAAGAATGAAGGGTATTTTTTGGCAAAAATTTGCAATTTTTAGAACCTGATTCAAAAAGTCAATTTTAAGATTTTGTGCTCACTAAACGGTTTGAAATAATTCAAAAAATACTTCAGCGTATTTTTTTAAAAAGTACTGGCTATCGCCACATATTTTTAGATTTTTTTAATCTATTTTAATAAAAATATTATTTGCGAAAACCTAAGAAAGAATTTGGTGAAAAGTTCAAATGTTGATTTTTAAAATCAAATATTTTTTAAACCATAAGTGATAACTAGGTAGTATATGCATGTTTTCTGTTAATAATTTATTGGTTATTGGAAAAATTTAAAAAACGTAAAAATCACTTCATATTTATAAAAGTAACAAGCTTTGAAAGCATTTTCCACCTCGAGGTGGTCGACTTTGGCACCCTGTAGCTCACCCTGTGTTACAACAGGGTATCTCAAAAATAAATATTTTGAAAGCCTGTATCCTTGGCTACAATCGCCTGGAATATACTATATCAATCCAACCAACGGTTTAGAAGTTCCAGACTTATTACCACTTTTTTTTGGTTTTGAACCACTGTGTACTGATTGGATATAATAAACACATACGAACCCAATCTGACTGAGATCTATATGATAATTTGGATCTTATGGCAATTTATGTCGATTTCATAGAGGTCATTTGTATGGGGACTAAGTCTGAACATGGACTAAATTTCACCAATTTGAATAGCGTTCATCATATGGCCGATAAAAGTTTATATACAAAATTTCATCAATATATGTTCATATTTTCGATGTAGTTTGATTACAAGGTTTACATGGAGACACAGACGGATGGACGGACGGATGGACATCGCCAAATCGAGTCAGAAAGTAATTCTGAGTCGATCGGTATAATAAAAGATGGGTCTAGGTCAAATATTTTTAGTAGTTACAAACATCAGCACTACGTCATTATACCCAAATCACATAGTGGTATAGGGTATAAAAACTTGCACATTAATTACAGAATTAATTGCAATATGTCTGAAAAATTACGTCAAATCGAACAAACCATTAAAAAAATTTCGCTTCAGAGCATCATCTAAAATATATGTAAAAAGTGCAATATGTAGTATACAACACATATGGCAACTCTTACGAAACTGAGATAGTGGAAATTAGAAGTATAAATGCAAAAATATTTAAAAAAATTAAAAATAACGATTGTTTGTTTGGACAGAGTTGTATCTTGTGAAATTAATACGAAGTAAAAGTTGTATAGAATGAAAACTGATTCTTAACCACACTGCTCATATAGACCTGATTTTGGGTGAGTGTATTACGAGTGTTTGTGAGATAGACGCAGGTTCAAACCTCACGGCTGCCCTAAGTAGAAAAATTTCATATAGAAACAATTTATACAATTATAACATAACAATTATCACAATGTTCAGTAAATCGCTTATGAAGGCTGAAATTGCAGATACCGGTCCAATTAAGAATACAGCGAAGTTATGAATTTTTTAAATATATGCTTTCTTCTTCTTCCGCAATTTCCAGCATCAATCAAAATCGTATGGAACAGTGTTTGCATAATTTGACACAAATAACTGCAACACTGCCAAAATTTAAGTAAACTTTCATTATGATGGAGAGAGATGATGGTAATAAAATCAAACCTGCTCCCAGCCTTTTCATTTTTGATAAGTCAAATATTTTGAGTTTTCTCATAGGTACTGCTGCATTAGCCTCCATTGTACCATCTTCAAATTTTAAACACTTCAAAAGAATTTTGGACATTAATTTAACTGCCAATGGTTCATCCATAGAAACTTTTGATTAAAATATTCTCCAAATTAATTTAGGTTTAAGTCGCGATTTTGAATTTCTTTTCTTTTAGCAAATTATCGGTGCAAACTTTTTAGAAAAATTTGGCATCATAGTAGATATATCAAAAAGAAATTAATTACTGATCTCACAACCAAAATAAAAACAAGTGAGAAAATTATAGTCGGTCTGGACCGACTATACGATACCCTATACCATGTTGTAGAGACCCTATCCCTTCCGTCCAACTAATTGGAAATAGAAAATAAGCATAAACCAAATTTGAGTGGCATTGTTATTAATTTTTTTGGCTGCCGATACGAAAAAGTTCATATCGGATGTTATTTTTATTTGGGGACTAGATCGAAATATGGACCTATGCTGACCATATTTGGTAAAGTCACTTATATTTTGAAAAAATAAATACAAACCAAATATGAGAAAAATCTATGCAAGCAGCTCTATATTGGGCCTATGACTGTCCATAGGGATTATTTTTGGACTACTGATTAATTGATATAATATGATAATCTATGTGATAATTTGGATCTTATGGAAATTTATGTCGATTTCATAGGGGTCATTTGTATGGGGACTAGGTCTCAACATGGACCGAATTTCACTAATTTCAATAGCGTTCATCTTACGGCCGGTAAAAGCTTATAATCAAATTTTATCAAAATATGTTCATATTTGCGACCTGCAGTTTGATAACAAAGTTTACATGGACACACAGACTGACGGGCGGACGGACGGACAAACGGACATCGCTAAATCGACTCAGAAAGTGATTCCGAGTCGATCGGTACAATAAAAGTTGGGTCTAGGTCAAATATTTTTGGTAGTTACAACAGCAGCACAAAGTCATTATACCCAAACCACATGGTGGTATAGGGTATAATTAAAGGAACTTCTGGTTTTTGCGATATTTGTATTTGTATTTGTGTTTATATATACTAGCAGATTCCAGCACTCGAAATTCGGGTGTAAATTCTAGAAAATTATATCTTTTCATTTAATAAAGACCCTAAAGGTATGCTTCACAATTCAACTCATTTTAAATGAGGAAAACAATCTCAACACATTAACACAAACACATTAACAAATTTAGTAAACACCCATATAGCATTGTATAATTTTTTTATGTATGTGTTAGTAGCAAATTTAAACGATCATAGCTCCAAAAAAATATTACAGACGACGAAAATCTGTAAATCTGGGTTACAGCTAAAAAGAAATACCTTTCAAATGATAAATTTTTTTGTCAAAATCGGGGTTAAACTGTGCAACTTACATCGGTCACAAGAAATAGCCTTGCCAATTAATATTATAGATTTGTTTTCCAAAACAACAACACTAGAAATCTAATAATTATAGTTAAGGATTTCTATATTGCTGGTTATTTTAATTGCTTTAATATAATGATTTAATTCATAATAAAAAAAATTACAAAATATGAAAATTACTAAAATCATACACAACATCGAACTTATAAAAAAGTTAAGGAAAAATTGACCAACAAAGCAGAGAGGCAGAAAAAAAATAAATAAATTTATGCATAGAATTGAAAAATTGGTTTCTTAAACTGTTGGGCGTTGCTTATAGATTTAAGATTTGATGGTAGCGAGTTCACATAGAAGTGAAATTTTGAAACTTTTTTATTCACTCAAATTTCCTATTCCAGAAAACAAATACACAAAACTTCTTAGAAAATCTAATTCACTAATATCTGAGCCTGGATTTCACAAAACCAGTTCATTGAATATAAATTAAGGGCATTTTACTATTTACAAAACCACGTCGTCTTGATCCAATTTAATTAAAAATTGCAAAAACGGAATTTGAGTATTTCGCTAAAATTAGTATTTGTAGACCTTCTAATTCTCCTGTCGCATTTACATTTAGTTCCCAAAAAGGAAGTAAATAACTGGCGTCCATGTGGCGATTATAGGAAGTTAAACTGCATTACCATACCTGTTCGTTACCCACATCCACACATTCAAGATTTAAATATTGAATATTGAATACTCAAAATTATATCTAGTTCTTGCATACCACCAGATTCCTATGGCTGGAGAAAACATACACAAAACCGCAATCACTACACCGTTCGGAATGTTTGAATTTCTACGCATGCCTTTTGGCAGAGTTCAGCAAAAAAACATACACTGAATAAAAAACTTTTACATATATGTAAACAAACATGTCTCAGACCAACGCACACAAATTTTTATTTTCATATGAATTATGTGTGTTTCTAAATTTTGTACGGTGCCGAATACAGTCATGACTGTATTTCGTTTTGATATTTCGTTATCTACACAAACGCTACCACGTGTTTCTTGTTTCGAACACACGTAAACCAAGCAGATTTCGTCTTCTTGCATGTGTACTGCCAAAAAAAAACAGAACATATTCTTGAACGCGTGCATCTAAAAATTAAGAAATTATCCACTCGACTACACTACACTCCACTAACGACAAAAATTGTTTCAACCAAATTTATTAAAAAAAAACTAAAATAATTCATTAGCAGTTATAAAAAAAAATAAAAATAAAGAGATAATAATAAAAAAAAAAAAAAAAAAATATAAATAAAAAGATAGTAATAAAATAGAAAGCTGAGAAATTTTATATGTTGTTTATGACTTAATTTCGTTTTTCTTCCGATCATGAGTGGATGTTTTAATTTTTAGATATACGCGTTCAAGAACATGCTCTGTTTATTTATTTGTTCGAAACAAAAAAATACGTGATAGAAAAATGTTCGTGAAGATAACGAAATATTAAAACGAAACATACTGATGATTGGGTTCGGCAACATACAATATTTAGAAACATACATAATTAATACAAAAAATTAATCTCACCCATAAAAACAAAGTTATTATTAAAACTCTTTCTTTCCTTATGCATATGAGTTCTGAATCTCTCCGTGACTGTGCGTGATTTTCCGTGAATATTATAAAATTAATCTGTGGTCACAGCAAGTATATGTACCAAGTTTCAGATCGATGGGATGAGGGGAAATGACATTTAGATCACTCCATGACTGTGCGTGATTATGCGTGACTACCCAAAATTAATCTGTAGTCACAGCAAGACTGTTGGCCAAGTTTCAGATCAATTGGTTAAGGGGGAATGGGGTTGACCCACGACAGATATACAGACAGACAGAGAGTATGAGTTAAAAAACAGAGTTTAAAAAATATGTTGGCTGCTTTAGAACAGAACACGGTGTGTTTGATGAGTGTATTTTCTGAACTTTGCCTTTTGGTCTTATAAATAGTGCTCAAACATTTCAACGTTTCATCAATGAAGTATTCTTTGGTTTCGATTTTGTTTTTGCATACGAAGGTGACATTTTAAATATCAGTAATATTGAAAAATATCATAACGAACTCAATATTAAACCCACTAAATGCAATTTCTATGCACCTTCATTAGATTTTCTCAGTTATGAGATATCCTCAAAAGGAATTCAAGCATTTAAAGATAGAGTTGTAATTATTAATAATTTCGAAAAACCTATTTCTATTAAAAAAACTTTAAAAGTTTTTAGGCATGGTTTATTAATATAACCGATACATTCTCATGTTAGCAACAGAACTTAGTTTACTACACGAAATTCTAAGGACTTAAATTGGACAAATGAATCGATCACTGCATTTGAGAATATCCGTTTACTTTTTGCCAAAAATTCACTTCCCACATATTTTGATAAAAATCTTCAACTATCACTGGCAGTCGATGAATCAAATGTTGCTATTGGAGCTGTTCTACAGCAATCAACAAAGGACCATTGGGAACCTCTAGCATAAAATCAGTCCTACAGAAATAAAATATTCAACTTTCGATAGAGAATTATTAGCAATATATCGAGTACTTAAACATTTCACTATATTCACTGATCACAAATCCTTAGCTTTTATTATAAATTCCAAAACCGACAGATCACCAAGACAAACACGACACTTAGAATACATGGCACAATTTAAAAAGGACATGCAATAGATAACTGAAAAACAAAATATTTTTACTGACATACTTTCACGCCTTCCAGAAATTGATGCAATTTTGCCACAAGATATTAATTTTTCAACACTATTCAAAGTCGATACAGAATGCGGCGGTTAGCCTGATATTGAACTTAACCCAAAGTGGAATAATTTCTGCATCATTACAGCTGAGATGTTGCTGGTACTGGCATACGACATTGACGCGAATTTTATGCCATCAAAGCGTTAATCCATTGAAATAATTTTTTTTATCGATATCGGTTTTGTGTGTTTTGGAATATTTATAAATTTAACCTCACATATTTTCGTCATCATATTATTTTTAAGGCTAGTTTCCTTTTTGAGTTTCATGTTACATTCCACATTAACTTGAACATATTTTCATTCAACAAGCACGAGTTTAAGAAAATCTCATTAATATCACTAGTCAACAGTCAAAATGTACTCGAGATGCGATAATTTTTTCTGTGTATATAACCTTGACATGAGCTCGAAAAACGCAATAAAAATTTTTTTTTTCGTTTGGTTTTTTTTTTTTTTTTTTTTTTTTAAATTTTAAAATTTTTTTTTTGGTTAATTTGTTTCGTCCGGCATAACTCGGGAACCACTAGCCCGATTTAATTGAATTAAATTGTAAAAAATTTAAAATTACAATTCCCTTAATCTGTTTATATATTGTTTTCCTATACAAGCAACAGTTTCCAAGTTAAAAATGAATATATAAAGGAAAAAACTTATTTTTGCCTAAAAATTTAAATTTTTTTTTTTTTAAAAATCCATAAAAAATCCCAAATGAAAAAAAATTTCAAATCTTATTACTTTTACGTAAAGATACATAACCTATGAGCAAAATAAGAGAAAGATCATGAAAATCGATGCACGCGTTTCGCTTTTATTCGCAATTGAGTAAAGGTATGAATTTAAAAAATTTGCTCGACATATGCACAACTTTGTCTATGGTAAGGTTTTTTCTTTTTTTTTATGATTCTCAGAATTAACAAAACGGAATAAACAAAGGGTTATTTAATTTTTATGATTGCGTAAGCAAAGTAATAAACGGTAATAAATGTGCGTGAACAATTAAAAGGAAAAAAGGAAAGGGGACTTTTTTACTTATTTGGGTTTTCCGGTGACTACCTGTATGATTTTTTTACATAAATGCAACCCACATTTATTCGGAAAATTTAAGACTCACACATGGTGAAACAGGTATGTAGCCACCGTAAAAAAATATACACCCATTTATAAGTACCTGTCAGTAAAATACTAAACAATACACAGTACAAATAGGTCTTCATTGATCGATTTTACTCATTCAACAAGTGTCGACGAACGCGATAGTTAAAATGAGCAAACGTTCGCGAGTATTTGAATGCAATACCAATCCAAGTAATTTTTGTTACATGTGCGGAGAATACGTTTGTGGAAAAAACAAGCGTTATTTTTCACCTAAATTGAGAGATTCATTTGAAGAGAGCTTCAATTTAAAGGTCTCAAACATAGATGAGCGGTGGACACCAAGTGCTCTATGTCCAAGGTGCTACGTACAGCTAAGTGACTCAAGGTAAGTGTAGATTACGAAATTCAAGAACATATATATAACTTATTATTGCAATTCTTTCAGACGACAGCCGAGAATCATCATGCCAATGCTTTGGAGAGCTCCGCTTTGCCATGCAACAGATTGCTACTTCTGTCTTAGCAAATAAACAGGCGTGGGAAAAAATATACGATGGACTTACGCTGCTGTTTCAACAGTGAATTTTCCAGTGCCATTTTCCGCAACCGCCCGTTTCAAGATGGGCATCTAATAATGAGGCGATACATCCATCATCAGATCCGGAGACAGTAGGAACCACATCAGAATGCGAGTCAACATATACATTGCATGGAGGTCAACGCTTATGTTCCCAAGCAGAACTGAACGATTGGGTTAGAGAATTGAAACTCTCCAAGGAAGATGCAGAGTTGCATGCATCGCGCATGAAACAGTTCGGTTTCTTGGCTCCTGGTGTGGTGACAACAATCTACAGGAAGCGTCATGAACCATACGCAAGGTACTACACAAAAAAAGACAACATCTGTTTTTGTAAGGACATTCCCGGATTATTTGGTGAACTCGGGTACTCTTACGATCCAGGAGAGTGGCGTCTTTTCATCGACAGCAACAAGCAGAGCCTTAAAGCAATTTTACTGCACAACGGCAACAAGAAACCTTCGATTCCAATTGCTCATGCCGTTGACACCAAGGAAACATACGAAGTCATGGACAATCTACTAAAGTGCCTTAACTATGAGAAACACGATTGGAAAGTTTGTGCCGACCTTAAGGTTATCGGTATCCTTTGTGGATTACAAGGTGGATTCACAAAGTACTGTTGTTTTCTCTGCCTTTGGGACAGCCGCGATCGTCAACATCATTACACCAGGAGGAGTTGGACAGAAAGAGTTAACTTCATCCCCGGCAGCGACAACGTGAAATATACACCACTCATAAAAAAGGAAAATGTTTTTCTCCCACCTCTTCACATAAAGCTCGGACTCATAAAAAACTTCGTGAAAGCTATCAACAAAGATGGCGAAGCGTTCGCCTATTTAAAAACCATTTTTCCTCACCTTTCATCGGCAAAGATTAAGGAAGGCGTTTTCGACGGTCCGCAAATTAAAAAGTTGTTGCAAGACCAACAGTTTGAACACATTTTATCACCAAATGAAGCTGCAGCTTGGAACTCATTTCGGCAAATTGTTTCCGGATTTCTTGGAAACAACAAAAGCTCAAATTACAGAGAGATCGTCGAACAACTACTCCAAAATTATAAAAAAATTGGAGCAAATATGTCGCTTAAGATACATTTTCTACACTCGCACTTGGACTTCTTTCCGGACAACCTGGGCGATGTGAGTGACGAGCATGGTGAGCGTTTTCATCAGCAAATGAAAGAAATTGAGCACCGATACCAAGGATTTTGGAACGAAGCTATGATGGGGGACTATATCTGGTTCCTAATAAGAGAAACAGACCCACAACAATATAAAAGAAAGACAAAAGCACATAATTATTTTTAATTTGAAGGTTTTTATTTTTGTGTTTAGATATTTTTTTTTAAAACTTTTTTATAATTAATTAATGTTGATATCCTTAGGATAATTTCTTGTACATATATCGAATTGTTTTTTAATTTAAAGTCATATATTTTTGTCACCCAACAAATTTTAATTTTTTTTGTAATAAAAAAGAAAAAACCTTACCATAGACAAAGTTGTGCATATGTCGAGCAAATTTTTTAAATTCATACCTTTACTCAATTGCGAATAAAAGCGAAACGCGTGCATCGATTTTCATGATCTTTCTCTTATTTTGCTCATAGGTTATGTATCTTTACGTAAAAGTAATAAGATTGGACATTTTTTTTCATTTGGGATTTTTTATGGATTTAAAAAAAAAAAAAAATTTAAATCTTTAGGCAAAAATAAGTTTTTTCCTTTATATATTCATTTTTAACTTGGAAACTGTTGCTTGTATAGGAAAACAATATATAAACAGATTAAGGAAATTGTAATTTTAAATTTTTTACAATTTAATTCAATTAAATCGGGCTAGTGGTTCCCGAGTTATGCTGGACGAAACAAATTAACCAAAAAAAAATTTTTAAAATTTAAAAAAAAAAAAAAAAAAAAAAAACCAAACGAAAAAAAAATTTTTTATTGCGTTTTTCGAGCTCATGTCAAGGTTATCTACACAGAAAAAATTATCGCATCCGGAGTACATGAAATTTTTTTCATTTTGTTGAGTAGTGTATTTGGTTTTTGCTTATTTTATTTTACCTTACCCAATATGGCCTGAACGGCCATATAAAGTATCGTATAGTCGCCTATACCGACCATAACATTTCCACTTATTTTTTTTAATGTTCTGTTGCTCTTTGGTGTAGTCCTTTTCCCTATTTAGTATTTGTGTTTTTCTTTTTTTCTTTTAATAAGCCTTCTGTGGCGGTAAAGTACGGTGGAGAAAGCAAAACTTATTAATGTAATTAAATGTTTAATATTGGTGTGATGAGAAATATAATTATGCTACAGCTTGTCTTCTAATACGCACTGTTTTAAAAATCCGCTTGTGAATTAAGCGTTCTAAACAAAATGCCAAGTTTTGAATTAGTACTGCTACCTTTACGTGCACGTTTTTCGAAAACCTGAAAAATATGTTAAAAATTTAAGTTTTTTACAATAAAATTAACTTTCATGATATGAGTACAAAACAGGACTAAACAAGTATCGCTTCGTAGTAACGACATTGTATAAATTGTAAAAACCTTTTCAGTTTTTGTATGAAAGTTTTTTATTTTTTTAACTTTACCAGCAAGCATATAAAACGCTTTTATCTTTTTTTAAAAATGTAAAAGAAAAAAAAAAAAATTGTTCCATCCCAAAGTAAACACTTAATATATCCGCTATCCTTTGTGGTGGCGTAGAGTACTACACAAAGTTTCTAACATGTTTCTTCATTTGCATTTCAATGAATAAATCGAGTCCGTTTTTTTTAGTTTTAATTCATTTAAGTCATGTTTTGCCTTTTTAGGTGTGACATTGACAAATACGTGGGTACTTTGCGCTGTCTGCACTTTAGGTTTGACTTTATGTAAACAAAATAAAAACACCTAAAAAGAAAATGATTTAAAGTTAAAAGTGTTAAGAAATTAAAAATTATTTCAAAATGGCAAAAACGGTTGCAGACAAGACCAGAAAAAATACTAAACTCGTGGCTCAAGAGTTAATTGTATCACATTCAATGTAATTTCTATGACACACTTATTTAACATCAATTGAAAACTCACCAAAGTGTGTAATTCATTAATTTCTTTAATTTTTGGGGTTAATTTGTTAACAGGTATAATGAGGCCTATGAGTTAGTGTTGTGTTTTTCTTTTTACTGAATATAAATATGAAATTGTCACTCATACGTCGTGTGGATTTTTTTTTTTTTTTTGTAATTGTTTAAAATTTAAGAAAATCCATAGTTGTGGAAAACTAATTTTGCAAATATTTAATTTTTAAAGATTCTTTTTGGCAACTTCGAGTTTTTTTAAAAAGAAAAACACAAAAACATATACAATTTATAATACTCAGTTAGTTGCAAGGTGCCAAAAGCGCCCGTTTATTCTGATGTATTCATTTGAAACACAAAATATTATTTCATATTATACCAGTAATCCAATTTACACTCTCATCATAACTCAAAGTTATGTTTAGACAACAAAAGGTATTTTTTGTGAAAGGGTATTATTTTTCGGTAAAGGTATTTGGTAGCATATCGCATCCGTTCAACAATACTGTATTAACTCAAAATTTTTTTATTTTATCTTTTTGGCAAAAAACTATACATAACACTTATGTCCACCTATGGTTAAAAATTCCCATAGCTCTGACTTCTCTTTCTTAAAAAATTGCATGTTGTGACCTTTTTCCTGCTGAAATGGGTTATGTCTGTAAATAAAGAAAACAAAATTATTTTGAGTTATTTGAAGTGATTGGCCTTAACAAATAATTGTTTTTTCGTATAAAGAGTAGTATTTTGAGTTAAGTTGTTTATAATAATAAAAGTTTATTTTAGTGAGGTAGTATTTTGAGTTGCAACTGTTTAATTGATTCAGGCTAAGTAAATGTTTTATTTTAATTCGAAATATGATTGTTTTCATGAAATAATGCTTAACTTTTTCTTTGAGTTGTTACTGTTTTCGTGAAATAATTCTGTTTTTTGTTGAGTTATTACTGCTTTGATGAAATAATTTTAATGACACTTTGTAATATTGTCGCTTTATTATTTTTCATTTGAGCAATATAGCATTGCATTTTTAAACAGCTAGAAATTTTATTATTAAGTTTATTAAACATAATAGTAAATACTTGAAATCGAAAGGTCTAATAAGTTCACCTAATAAAATGAGTTGTCCAAATGAAGAGCACTATTCATTATTACGCAATGCAATAAATATAGGTAATGAAAGTTGTCATTCTTCTGGCAGCAGCTCAGTAACAATTCGGAAAATGATTTTGATCCACGTACAGTGAATGATAGCAGTTCTTTGGAGTTTGATTTACATGAGAAAGTGCTAAGAAAAAGGAAATGCGAAAAAAGTGAACATCATAATAAACGACAAAAACGGCAAAAATTTCGAAACTCAAGGTATTCGTATTCATCGATTTATAATTCTTCAAAGACAATAAAAGAAAGGCGTTTGCGAGAAGCTTGTGGAGAAAAGTGTCGCCTTCAATGTAGTAAAAAAATAACATAATCATCGCGCTATGAAATATTTCAAAAATATTGGGATATGATTCGCTTGCAGAGACAAAGAGAATTTATAGCCAAAAATATGAAACTAATTAAGCCAAAGTACAGATACTCCTGCACTCAGGATTTACGCAGATTGAACAATGCATTTTTCTTCGAAATTAACTCAGAACAAGTAAGAGTGTGTAAGTATTTTTTAAAGGAACACTTGGCATAAACGATACAGTCATAGCAACAGTTATTAAAAAGAAGGACGAAGATGGCTTTGTAGATATAGCCTATCGTGGAAAGCATAGTAAACATTTAACCGTGAACTCTGAAGTTAAAAGTAGCATAAGATAATTTATTAACAATATTCCAAGGGTCGACAGTCACTACTTACGTGCTCAAACAAATCGAGAATACATTGAGAGTGGCAAAAGCCTAACAGACCTATACAGGAATTACAAGGACTTTCGAGAATCTGCAAATTTTCCACCTGGTAATAAAAGTATGTTCTACAGAATTTACAAGAACGAATTTAATATTTCACTTTTTAAACCAAAAAAGGATCAATGCGATCTTTGCGAATCATTCTTGAATTAAAATGAGAATGAAAAGAAAGACTTAAACGTGGTTTACAACATACACCAAGAAGAAAAGTACTAATGCAGAAAGGAAAAAGATTTTGTTAAAAAAAAATTACAAAGGAGTTGTTCACAACCTGCAAGCAGTTCTCTCACTTCCAAAAGGGAAGCAAAATAAATTGCTATAATTTCACTGTCAGTGACCTCAAAGCAAAACATGTCGAATGCATTTTCTGGACGGAAGTAGAATGAAAACATGGAGTAAATGAAATAGGAAGTTGCGTACTTCAATATATAAAAAATTTGGTGTCAAAATTAAATAACGCTCAGGACTTGGATTTAATTTTTTATTCTGAATATTGCTGTGGACAGCAAAAAAACAAGTACTTACTCTCCATGTATTTTTATGCATACAAAAGTATAACTTAAGAAGTATAACACATAAATATCTAATCCAAGGCCATACTCAAAACGAAGGTGATAATGTACACAGTGTAAGAAACAGGTAAAAATGCATCTAGCCAGCAGACCAATATATACACCAGTCTAAAAAGACTGGAATGCCATATAAAGTTCACGAATTGTCTCATGAAGATTTTTATGATCTAAAGGCTTTACAGGAACTGTGGAGCGCCAAAAAATAAATTGGCATAGTATTAAAACTCTACGTGTAGAAAAGGACAACATCGAATCATTTTTTTACAAAACTTCATACAAGGACAAAGACTATTTAAGAGTTTTTGTACATAAAGATAATTTGAAGTCCACAGCTTATTGGAAAAACCTGCAGTAAGGTCTTATCCCATTTTCCAATTCTAATACCAAACTTACTTGTTTGTAATTATTTCAGGTTATCTTGTGTTTATTTGGGAAAGCTGCCACTGTCGGAAAATAAAAGAAGGGGTATTATAGACCTAGTCAAGAAAAACGTAATCCCTAAAAAGTATTACGAATCATACTACAAAAATGTAATAGGGAATTAATTTAATAAAATATATATTTTAAACTTTTTAGCAGTTCTTAGCATTTATTTAGCTTTAAAAAACTTTGTTTACTTTAGTCTTTTTTCATTTCATGTTTATCACTTTTATTAAAAAATGTATGAAATACAGCAATAAATTTCATGTAAAAAAACACAACTCAAAATAATTACTTCTTATAAACAAAAATAATTCAAGAAAATGATAGTAACTAAAAAAATCGTTTTTCTATCTGCAGACAATAAACAAATAAAAAAATTATGTGGTGCAATACAATAATTGACGGGTTTTCTAAATATTGCATAACTTTTGTTAATGAAAACTTCCTTAAGCATTAAGAAAACAGTTTTTTGTCCCTCCTGAAAACTTTGAAGTTTTTGAGTTAATACAGTATTGTTGAATGAGTGCGATATGGTTATTTCAAAGAAAAGGTGCTTT
Source organism: Cordilura impudica (assembly GCA_963682025.1). Taxonomy (NCBI): domain Eukaryota; kingdom Metazoa; phylum Arthropoda; class Insecta; order Diptera; family Scathophagidae; genus Cordilura; species Cordilura impudica. The sequence goes on from OY821520.1 coordinate 71,465,941, forward strand.
TTTAAGAAAATATACATTTTTAGGAAAATCTACCCTTTTTTTTAAACAAAAAGTATTTTTTAGGTAAAGGTACTTTTCTAGAAATAGGTTCTTTTTAGAACAAGGTACTTTTAAAGAAAAATCATTTAAAAAAAAATAAAATTTCAAAGAAAAACTTTTTATTAAGAAATGCCACTATTTTAAAAAATTTCCATTTTATGAAAATATACTTTTTAAAAAATTAGTTCTTAAGAAAATTTACTTTTTTTTTAACAAGAGGTACTTTTAAAGAAAAATTAAAAAAAATATACTTTTTTTAAGATATACTTTTTTAAGAAAAATTACCTTTTTCAGAAAATTTATTTTTTTCAGAAAAAGCAATTTTTTATGAAAAGGTACTTTTTTAAAAAAGGTACTTTTAAAAGAAAAATAATTTTTTACGAAAAGTTATTATTTTTTTATGAAAAGTAATTTAAAAAAATCACACTTTTTTATGAAAATATAATTTTTTAATAAAAAGTAGTTTTTAAAGAAAAGAAATATAAAAAAAAATTACTTTTTTAAGAGGACAACTTTTTGAAGAAAGGGTACTTTTTAAAGAAAAGGCACCTTTTAAAGAAAATTAACTTTTTAACCCTTATCCTATGTAAGTGGGTCAAAAGCAAAAAACTTACTTTTATTTGGTTTTATCTTTAAAAGTTATTAATATATTTTCCTGAAACTTCGTGACTTTTAATCATTCGAGAAAAAAGTTGCATATAAGGTGTAAGGGGGCCAAAATTGCCCAATACAAATTTCATGATAATTTTTACGTTTATATGTATTTCTGCTTGTAAATTCATTTATTTAATTTCAAATTATATGGTATTTTAATTTTTATATTCAATGAAAATAAACTTTGCAGTTTCGAATTTTTGAATAAAACTAGTTCAAATTTTTTGCCAACAAAAATTTTTTTTCATAAAAACTACTGTTATTTTAAAAATAAAAATTCAATTTAAAGAAATAATTTTTTACATATATTATTGAGAAATAGTATAGTATGAATACTACTTGAGGCTGAATACAATTTCAAAGCGTGCGGTTGTTGTAACAAAATTAACAAATTAATGATTTGTTATGTGAATCGGAAGATGATGAAATAGCTAACGATCTGTCACCAGATGAAGATGATGGTGTGCTATCAGATATTGATTCCGTATATAATCAAAATTTATCAGATTTGAGTGAGAGTGATAGTTATGAAACCAATGATAACGAGAGAACACAGAGAACTTTATTTTTAAAGATGGAAAATACTTTTGGACTGACCAGGCGCCAAATTACCGCATTATCTATCGAAATTTTACGGTTAATATAATTTTTTTATTTTCCCAAATAAACCACTAAGAACAATTTTACTCTGTCACAGCGAAATATGGTCCTTAGTTAGGAGTAAAAGTGAAACGAGGGCTGATGTTTGTCCGTCTTCTCTAAATAATAAATCAAAACATGGAATTTTGATTGCTTTTACTCGATATCGAATGCTGGAAGACGTGCAGCTGAAAATATTATGGATACTAAGCCTGGACCAAGTCTTTATGAAATGACGAGAATGACTTCTATAGAATCAACTTTCAATTTGCTTATGCCCAGGGAGATCGTTAAATTTATCATAGATATGACTAATTTAGAAGGTAAATTATAAATTAACATTGGAGTGTATTTTTTACAATTTAGGCGCTTTATATTTATTTTTGTAATTTAGGAGTTTCTGCATACGCCAGTTGACGAGATATCAATGAAGGCGTATTTTGGTTTTTTTTCTTGGCTGGTGTATTTCGTTCGTATGGTAAAGCTTTGAAAAATTTACTATGCCTACTTTGTAGATTTGAGAACATAACAAGAGTTGTCCGTTTTTACAAAAAACCGATAGAATTGAAAGATGCGCTCATGACAAACTTGCTCCAATAAGAAACATTTAGGATCGATGGGAAAGTGTATAATCCTGGTCCATCCCTAACATTTGATGAGCAATTAGTTACATTTCGAGGAAGATGTCTCTTCAAACAATTTATACCGTCAAAACTCGGCAAATATGGGTTAAAAATTTGGGTTCTTTGCGATTCGGACAGAAGACAGAAATTGGCAACCAGATAAAAATCAAGGTAAAGGATTTAAAAGGTACAAATGTTCATGCGAAAATTTCTTTAGTTCCCATGAACTTGGAATTGAGCTGTTAAAAAGAAAACTAACAATCGTTGGTACCTTTCGAAAAACAAAACCTTCCTTCCACCACAACCTTAGTTACTCTCAATTCATTTTTGATGAAACCAACAATACCTCAATTGTGTCATATATGCCAAAAAAGAATCGTTCTGTCATTTTAGTGAGTACATTACATCATAGCGCTGAAATTGTTTCTGATACCAAGAAAACCGAAATGATCCATTTTTACAAAGGAACGAAGTTCAGCGTAGATGCACTTGATCAATTAGTTCGCAACTATACATGCAAGCGTCGATCAAATAGGTGGCCACAATCCTTATTTTATAACATGTTGGACATTTCCGCATATAATGGTATTGTTATCTATACTGCCACTGCCGTTGAATGGAACAAACAAAAACACGACGTCGTTTTTTTTTTTTTTTTTTGGAAGAATTAGGTAATGACCTTGTCCATGATGAAATATCACGTTGTTCCATAATACCGCGAAGCAGTTTTCCAAGTCGACTGTACGAAGTTTGCAGAAGGAGGATAATATGGTTGAGATGATGTACTAGCTGCAATACTTTTGTTTACAAAAGCCATTCAGATGTAATATTTTCACATGAAAACTGTAAAAACGATACATAATTTAATGTTTTTATAATAAACTAGCTGTTTTTACCCAGTCTTGTGCGGGATCCAAAGGCCTTTGACATGAAAAATGGTTCACTATGCTTACCAGGCGCTGAGTACTTAGCGCCCAATGCACAAATTCCTCAAAAAACTTAACTTTCTCCCTAAAAATTTGTATGCGATTGGCGAATTTGTTCATGATGAAAAAAATCCCCAATGTTTACGTTTTTTGGGGATTAAATTCTTTTTTTATTTCAATTTAAAATTTTTTGATTTTTTAATTTTGAAGTTTCTTTTTAAGGCGCTACTGCAAAAATACATCAAAAATAAGCTGCGAAATTGGCAGACGTTTCTTTTTTTAAAGTTTATTTATTTTTTAAACATCAAATATAATGGAATCGTTTGCAAATAAAAGCAATCAGAAGTTTTAAAAATTGAATTACTCCATTCAACAAATGGTCACCATTGAGCAGAGACGTCAAATTTATAGACGTTTCAAAAATGGAAAATGAATGCGACGTTTAAAATTGTGCCGCAAGGTTGCTTTAAGCAACTGATTATAGTATAAGTTTGACCTATTTTGATCTACAAGAAATTTGTCATAAGACTTTTCACTCAGCTGTGTTCCGCGAGCGAGTCGCGACCGCGTCCGCCCGTTTGTCGGCCACACCCATGCTGCCGCGCAGTTATTTTAATTGGAAAATTATATTTTTCAGACCATTCCGATATTTTAGCTAAGCTCTGTTCCGTGAGCGCATCGCGTCGCGTCGCGTCCGCGTCCCGATTCCGCGCACCGAAATGATGCTATTGAAAAGAAGACAGATATTAAATAAATTTGTTGTAGGACAGATATTGAGAGCAGCATGGAGAAGTAGTTCATTTCTTTCAGGGACATTTTTTAAATTTAGGGAATTTGTTCATCGTGAAGTTATTCCCCAATTTTTTGGGAATAAGTTCATTTTTTTTGGAAATTTATTCTTTTGGGACTAAGTGCTCGGCGCCTGCTTACCATTACAACTAACTATGTTTATGCATGCAGTATTTTGGGTGTATGATGTAGTTATTCTAGAGCTTTGTGATATACATTTCTGGTTTTTCCTTCTGGTGCATATACGAAAATATTATACTCTGGAGCAGGCGACATAAAATTGTCTATGAGAAAAACAGTCGTTTAAGGAGTTTCAGATTCCCTGGATTCAGCTTGTCTTTGCCGCTGGATTTCTAGACGCAGTTGAGAAGATTCAGGCATTTCCGCTTCCCTTAATAAAGCTTGCTGAGCTTCGTTCCGCGAGTGCGTCGAAATGATGCTATTGAAAAGAATACAGATTTTAAATACGTGTATTGCAGGACAGATATTGAGATCAGTATGCAGATTTTCACTTAAATAAATATATAACAAAATTCATTAAATAAAAATATGTAAAAATTTAAGAACGAATTTGGGGAGTAAGTTAATTTTTTTATTTAGTTTAAAACGAAAATGGGGAATTTATTAATTTCTTTTGGGGATCATTTTTTAAATTTGGGGAATTTGTTCATCGTGAAGTTATTCTCGTGTGTACCAAATTTCAGAGAAATCCGTTGAAAAATACAAATTTGTATAGCGAACAAATGTACCAAAAACAGAAAATGAGTTTTATAAAAAGTGTGTGTAAAGGTAGGCGTGGCCAGTAAGATATATAGTTCGACCTTCGCTGGAGTACAGAGATCACGTATATCAAATTTCAGAGAAAGCCGTTGAAAAATGAAAGTTTGTATAGCAGTCAAACAAAGAAACAAATAAAAGAAAAAAAAAAATTTATATACATAGAAGTATGCGCGAAATTAGGCGTGGCTAGTAAGAAGTATATGGTGACCTTGCCTTTGAAAAATAAAATTTTTTATAGCAAACAAACCTTGATGCCCTGAATAATTTTTTTCATGCTAATGATAATCTATACTATGAAAATAACGAAGTCTTACCTAATAATGTTTCTACGTAACCTGTTACCTCTGTATGCCAATTTTTTAACTTTTATTGTAATTCCTTCTTACATTTTTATTAATTTTTATAATTTTAATTTTCTCAAATTTAAATTAATTTATATATTTTTTAGTTATTCTATCAACAACTTTATTTATATTAAAATATGTTGCGTTGCGTTTAGGATTGGTTTTTATTGTGACTCTAATTTTATATTTTATTTGAATGAATAATCGAAACAATTTAAGAGCGAATTCCAATGACGTAACAATTAACATGGTGAATATACTTGCCAAACAGAAAAAAGGTGTCCAAATTTGTCACTTAAATGCTCAGAGCTTAAAGCCTAAAATTGATGAATTCAGATGGACCTTTGAGAACTCGAATGTTGATATTGTATGCGTCTCGGAGACATGGTTAGATAAGTCAACCCCGGATGGGCTTATAACTTTACAGGGCTATAAAATATTTAGATCCGATAGATTGACTGGAGGTAGAGGTGGTGGTGGAATATATGTAAGAAGTAATATAACATGTAATTATTGCTCTAAAAATGCAGCAACGGACAAAATTGAGTATATTTTTCTTGAAATTTCATCTTTAGGAAGAAAGATGTTGGTTGGTTGTGTATATAGGCCAAACAACACTATTGATTATAATAGTTTCATCATAAAAATTGAAACTTTAATCATGCCATACAACGACGTGGTAATAGCAGGAGACTTTAATTCTAATCTTCTAACTGAATCCTCATTCAGGGACCATATGGAATCGATAGGTCTTACACCGACTAACACTACATTACCTACTCACTTCACGAAATATATTAGCACGCTACTGGACCTTTTGTTCGTGGGTGATACATCTAAAATATTACTTTATGATCAAAGTTCTGCATCATGCTTCTCCAAACATGATCTGGTTTTTGCATCATATGACTTCTTACTCGATCAAAGAGATCAAACTTATTCTTATCGCGATTTTAAAAACATAAATTATACCCTTCTTAATGAGAACTATCTTCGAGTTAATTGGAATAGCATCTACGACTTGATTTCTGTTGATGACCAACTATAGTTCCTAGAGTATAATATTCTGAAGCTTTATGATGAAGCAGTCCCTTTGAGGACAAAAACAATTTCGGCAAAAAAAAAACCGTGGTTCAATTTTTCTATTCTAAATTCAATACAACGAAGGTATTTAGCATACTCTAGATGGAAGCGTTTTAAAACACCAGAACTAAAAGCAGAATTTCGTTCTGCCCGGAGGGATGCTAATAATCGAATTAGAATGGCCAAAACTGAGTATTACTCTAAGCGATTCGGTACCGCCCTTGAATCCAAACACACCTGGAAAACTAATAGTGACATTGGTATTGGAAATATGGATAAAAGCATGAACTGCTCCATTAATGTTGATGAACTCAACAATATATTTACCAATACTTCGCTTCTTGTAGCGACGGACAATATGGCACAAAGCGAAAATTCTCTTTATAATGACAATGATACGCTTGACCAGGACAATTTTGAATTTTCATATGTCAGTCAATTTGATGTTTTCTCTAGTTGTTCTCAAATAAAATCCAATGCAATAGGATATGATAATCTTGATCCTAAGTTCATCAGAATAATTCTGCCATCTATATTGCCGTATATTACTCATTTATTTAATACCATCATCACAACTAGCTGTTTTCCTTCGAAATGGAAGCATGCGAAGTTCATTCCAGTCCCTAAATCAAACAGTGAGTACCGGCCAATATCTATCTTAAGTTTTCTTTCAAAAGCTTTAGAAAAAATTTTACACCACCAGATAAGTGTTCACGTTTATGAAAATCACCTAATGTCTGACCGACAGTCAGGTTTCGGACCTAATCACAGCTGTGTAACTGCTTTAATTGACGTATCGGAGAGTATAAAGCGTGAACTAGATGATGGTAAGATTAACTTCTTGGTGCTACTCGATCACTCCAAACCTTTTGACACAGTTAACCATCAAATATTATGTACTAAGCTAAGGTCACATTTTAAATTTTCATCAATATCATCACAACTCTTATCATCTTACCTCACTGACCGCATTCAGTCGGTATGTTAAAACGGCATTGAGTCCAATCCCCTTACACTAACAAGAGGCGTACCTCAGGGATCTGTTCTGGGGCCACTACTTTTTTCTATTTATGTTAATGATTTGCCACAACATTTATCTCACTGCAAGATTCACATGTATGCAGACGATGTACAATTGTATTTAAGTAGTTCAGTTCAATCTATCAGAGAAAACGTTAATAAACTCAATCATGATTTACACAACATATCTTGTTGGGCATCAGCAAACGGCCTGTGTTTAAATCCAAGAAAATCCAAATGTATCGTAATTCACAAAAAAACGTGAAATCCAATCATTCAAGATGACATCATTATAAACAACGAGAAAATTGATATTGTACGAACGGCAAAAAATTTGGGAATAGTGTTTAACAATAACTTAACTTGGTCAAATCATATCAATGCTCTGGTTGTGCAAATATATGTCAAATTAAGAACGTTGTGGTCTGTGCAGTACTTTACGCCGTTAAAAGTAAGAATGCTACTCGCGAAAGCATATTTGATTCCTAGTCTTACTTACGGTTGTGAATTGTTTTCTTATTGTGACTCCATAAGTAAGAAAAAAACTTGAATTTTTATATAATAATATTATACGATATGTTTACGGACTTAAAAAGCGAGATCAGGTATCGTCCTATTCGAAGACTCTCTATGGAGTTTCGTTTGAAAACTTGTTAAAGATTAGAACTTTAATATTTTTTCGAAAAATTATATACTCTCAAAAACTGAAGTACCTATTTCAAAATATACGCTTTGCTAGATCGTCAAGAGGCAAAAATGTCATGATTCCCAAATTCCGATGTCTCGTTTCTGAATGACAGTTCTTCGTAAATGCTACTCGTCTTTGGAATGCTCTTCAACATACATAGCCAATAAATAAACAGCAACGCAATGAGTTTTAAAAAAAGTATTTTTAATTATTTTAGTTAAATACTCTTGGTAGTTTTTCTTTTATAGTTATATATATCATAATTATTTTTTTATGTCCTAATTTTTAATAGCTTTTATTTATATAATTTTTTATATCATTATTTATTCCTACTCCTGGTAAAATTGCATTTCTCTTTTTTTTGGTAATTTTTAATTATTTTCAATTTAAAACTTTTTTTTTCTTTTTTTTAAATATTCTATGTTATATTTTATTAATGTCACAATTTTATTAATTCTTATGTTATAATATTATTCATATTAACTTTTATATATTGGTTACAATTTTATTCAATTTAATTTGGCTAAACATGTTTGTACACTACTAAAATCCTGTACTGTAATTATAAGACTTAGTCTTGTTGTGCAGGAAATCATTAAAACAAATAAATAAATAAATAAATAAATAAATAAATAAAATATACCAAAAAAGAGAAAATGAATTTTGTATAAAAAGTGGGCGTAAAAGGAGCCGTTGCCGCAAGAATGACATGGTGACCTTGCCTGGAGTATAGAAATCGTGTGTACCAAATTTCAGAGAAATCCGTTGAAAAATAAAAATTTGTATAGCGGTCAAACAAACAAACAAACAGAAAATGAATTTTATATATATCGATAAATATATCTAATACGTATATATGGAAACTGTTTGTATTTCATCAAAGTTATCATGTATATTCATATGTATATTTAAAATTTTATTCTATTTTGTATTTTCATAATCCCATGCTGCTTTGAAGTGTGGCTGTCATATTCCCATTTAATTAATTTTTAACTGCCTACCCAACACTTCCAACTAAAAAGGACACAAAAATCGTTTCAGACCCAGAGATATTTTTGGTTAATTACATTTTTATTATTTAGGTTATTTGTGCTACAACGGAATGGCTAAAATTTAATTACGGAAAACTTTTGGCATGCACCCTACAGTGTACAGAGCTCGAATGCTATGAAATTTTTTAAACATATTTTAGATTTTTTTTATTTATTTATTTTTATTTTATTTTTTATAAATCCTGAAACACACATATTTAGGGACTGCAAAAGACAGAGGTTCTAGTTTTAAAATATTTCTAGGCTGAATGCATAAAACTTATATTAAGCTCTTCACATTCTTTTTAGTTTTCTTTATAGTGAATTGATTTATCTTACCAGAAAACAAATACCAATGATCCCAAATAATTAAATAATGGGAGCAGTGTTTTTTTTTCAGTTTGACTTATTTTTGGTGAAAATATTAATTTAGTTAAAACTAAATTTTTAAATTCAATTTACCAAAATCCAATACAGTGTCAAATTTAAAGCTCTTGCGTACAGCAATTTTACGAATTTTTTCATTATGTATTTATGCAAGTAATATGGAAATAGTTAGTCATAGACATGTGACTAATATTAATACATAAGAATTTTAATATATATAGATAAATAATGATTGATGGAAATTGTTTCACGGCAATTGATAAATTGATATTAATTGAAATTATGGTAGTGAAATTAATATTGTCGAAAGTACTAAAACGATTGTATAATTCTGACACATTAACCATAATTATATCCACAGATATTTGTAATTCCTATCATTATGTACATATCACTTACTTGTTTATAGACAATTGATAAATTGATATTAATTGAAATTATAATAGTCAAATTAATATTGTCGGAAGTACTAAAACGTTTGTATAATTCTGACACATTAATCATAAATAAGTGAGCTATCATTATATCCACTAACAGATACTTGTAATTCCTATCATTATATACATATCAGTTACTTGTTTATAGATTTCTAAACATATACATATTTTATCAAAGTGTTTCTATGCCATAACGTATGGTTACTTGAACAAAATTTAGAGCAACATTTAATTATTTGTTAGCAACATGTTGCAAAGCAACACCCTTTACAGATTCAGCTGTAAGAAAACTAAAAAAAAGAGACACAAGTGCTCTCTCGGTATTCGTATTTACCACTCATTTACTAGGCCGGTTTGTATAACAACACAACTCATTTTGTAGCAATCGGTTTTCGTTGCTTTGCCTTTGTTTTTAGCATTGACTGAGGACACAAAGTTCAAGGCAGTTTAGATGTGAACATCATATAGACCTTTAGCAAGCAAGGACGGCTGTTTATATATTGAAAATTGTATTTTAGTATAATATATATTTTTCTATAATAAAAAATTATGTGAAAAAAAGTATTCTCAGACTAAACAACTAAATCCGTAATAAATAATAATATTAAAAAATTCATATCAAAACAACGTAGCGAGGCAATCCCATAAAATAAATTTTGTCTGTTGTTGAATAAAGCCATTTTTGTTTTGTGAACAATTCTAAGTACAGACAGACAGACATTTTAATTGAAATATTATTTCAGATGCTGTTGATTTGTTTTCATACTTTAAGGCCAAATGAATCGTACAAAAGGTAAAGCTCAATAAAATCAGTAAAAAAAAAGAATGGTTATGACAGACGTTGTACCAGCATCTTTTTTTTTGTACATTTTTCGTTTATAGATATTTAACGAAAAATTGCAAATGAACATTAGAAGGGTCAAATTGTATATGTATAAATGAGAACGAATTTTCTGTGGTAACACATACATATATAAATATATTTATATAGAATGCTGGATGCTAAAATGTGTTTTTGAACGTTGGATGCTGAAATGTGTTTTGTAGCATTGACCATTAGAAAAACAATTCTAATATATGTATCTCGATATTCAAACTTATTAAAATTATAAAAATTTTGTGGGTTTTGAGGTATGGTACACTACATATCATAAAAATGCGTCATTTCTGTTAAAATTCATTTTAAAATTAGGGAAGTCTTTCACTGGTTCATATCCGGTTCGGAGGACCATGAAAACAATTGGTGCGAGTAGTACCAATTGCCTTTTTACGCACTGTTGTTTATGAAGGTTCTATTTAATTGGAGATGGAATTTGCTCCTTGATATATATGGAAAAGAAATTGGGATTTTTTTGGGTTTTTCTTTTAAAGGATTTAGTGTAATTTGTCACGGGTTGACAAATTACATGAATCTCAAGTAAGTTTTGGGGTTTAGGAATAAAAAGAATTAAAAAATAAAAGAGGTAGTTGTAAGTTTTAGTTCCAGTGCATTTATTGCGATGCTCACCCTTGCTATTCAGAAATCCAAGTGAAGTTTTACTTTATGTTTTCAACAGTAACTATATACATAGCATCAGGTTGCAATCGTTACCATTTTTGTATACTGAATTTCTCAAGTCCTACTTAATTGTACAAAAAAAGTATTAACTTCGAACAAAGTTATCGATACTGTATTCAAGAAAAAAAAAGAACCTATAATATTAATAGGCGATTTCTTGTGACCGATGTTTTGTTCTACCGTTTTATCCCGATTTTGACCAAGCGTATGTTATTTGAAAAGTATTTCTTTTTAGCCATTTTGCAGATTTACTGATTTTTAAATTTTTTCCTTTGTTTTGAGTAAATTGCAATGAAGTTGCTACTAACACATACATAAGATTGTACATATGCTGTGTGTTTAATTAAATTTGTTAATGTGTTACTGATTTTGTTATCTTCATTCACAATAATAATAAACCATAAAAGTGTTAGTTTTTGAATTGGCTAAGTTGATAAATATAGCTGTCTGGAAATTGCACTCGAATTTCGGGTACTGGAATCTGCTAGTTATTTTCTATTGTCTAAAATAGTGATTTTAGACAACTGAAACAGTTCGTAATCTTCATGGATTATATCAAATAGATGAAAAAATTCTATATGGGCTGACACAAGTTCATCTTTAACGTTCCAGCAACCACTAATTATTTTTAAAATGTATGAATTAATAAACTAGTCATTTTTTATAAAATCAATTGACTGAAAATTTATGTAAAAACCTTTCAGATTAATTTATCAAGTGAAACTAATTTCCTTAAATTTTGTTAAACTATTAGTATCAGCAAAGGTTTTTAAGAAATAGTTAATAATAGTTACAAGCAAGGACTATGGAGCCACCTTTATATATCATTGCAGCTTGGATATGTTATTTTGGATTCGCAATCTAATATTTCCTGGAAAATCACTACAAACCTTTTGTGAATTTTTTTAAATCTCTGAACTATATTTGGACTACTAGCTAGTTGTAAGGCTCTTAAGTCGCCCATATCAAATTTATGAAAATGTTTTTTTTTTTTTAGCAAAATGTACGTTTTTAAAAAGAGATCTCTTTTTAAGAAAATGTATTTCTTCTAGTTACTTTTTAAACAACTCACTTTTTTAAGTAAAGTTATGCCGTTTTCTTTTCTGACAAAAAATTTTGCATTTTTTTTTTGCAATTTTTTCGAAAAAAGTACTTTTTATAGTTTCGAAATCAAGAGCAACATTACCTTCATCATTCAAAAGGTCTCAAAGTTCTGTATTCAAAAAATTTAAAAAAATTGATTTTTATCTTTTTTGAAGTCGTGCGGTGAAAACATTCAAAAAAGGAGAATAATGGGCATATATTCTCACACTGTGACCTGAAGGAAGTCAATGGCTACAATTTTTTGTTATTCACGAGGGTTTGACTTTGAGAACTTTCGATTGTTGTATAAGACAAGGTTGGTCTTAATTCAAAATATATAAAGAAAAGAAAACGGCATCATAAGAAAAGCTATATTTAAAAAAAGGTACTTTTTTAAGAAAAGATTATTTTTTAGGAAAAGGTGCTTTTTAAGAAAAGGTAGTTTTTTTTATAAATAAGGTACTTTTCTAAGCAAAATGTAGTTTTTGGAAGAAAAGAAATTTTTTAAGAAACTGTGTTTTTTAAGAAAAGCTACTTCTCTAGGAAAAGATAATTTTTTTTGGGAAAATGTCTTTTTAAAGGAATAGTACTTTTTTTTTAATAAACTCATATATCATATAATGACACTATTATAGCTGGTGATTTCAATAGTAATTTGTTAACTGAAAACAATCTTTCAAGTTCAATGCAAATACTAGGTCTCTTACCGGTCAACTCAACGATTCCAACCCATTATCCCAATGCCACTAAGAGCTTATTGGATGTTATCTTTGTTAGTCAAAAATATAATGTTTTACATTATGACCAAATCTTTGCACCCCTTTTTTCTAAACATGACCTATTATTTCTCGTTTATGAAACATCTTTGAACACTGAAGTTATATATTACACCTTTCGTGAGTTCAGGAATATAAATTACTCGTTATTAAATCAACGGCTTGATTCTGTATTATGTCAATGACCAGGTATTATTTATACAAAATGAAATTAATAAGATATTTTATGACTGCGTGCCTGAAAAAACTAAACTTATCAACGCTAATCAGCCACCATGGTTCAATACCATAATTAAGCAACTAATTGCTGAACGTGATGCTGCCTACAAGAGATGGAAAAAGTATAAAACGCCATATTTACAATCGATATTTAAATCTCTAAGAATGAAAGTTGTGGACAATATAAAAATATCAAAATCAATATTTTATACTCGTAAGTTCTCTTCCTCGATTGGAAGTAGAAGTAAATGGAAAGAGATTCTATTAACTCTGATATTGATTTAGCATATTTAAATAATTGTTTTGTTGACATTAAAATTCCAAAACCTCTTATAAATATATATGAAGAAATATCTACTGCTCCTGTCGAGAATACATTCCGCTTTCGTTGTATTGATCAGCATGAAGTTTTTATAATTTCTAACTCAATAAAATCAAACGCTACTGGTATGGATGGAATAAACACTAAGTTTTTAAAAATGATTTTCGTCAAACTACTGCCATTTCTCACATACATATTTAACACGGTGCTTACAAAATCGATATATCCTGCTGAGTAGAAGAAAGCTAAAATATTTCCAATACCTAAAACCAACAATGAATACCGTCCAATCGCTATTCTACCGTTTTTGTCAAAAATTCTTGAAAAACTTATGTCTTTACAAATGGATGAATATCTTACTAGATATTGTCTATTACCTGAAGAACAATTAGGTTTTAGACAGGGCAGAGGATGCGTTACAGCATTGATAGACGTTGTTGAGTATCTAAGAGCCAAATTAGATGAAAACATGGTATGCTTTCTAGTACTTCTAGATCACAGTAAAGCCTTTGATACTGTTGATCATAAGATACTCATCTCTAAACTAAAAAATCTGTTTAATTTTTCAGACTCTGCGTGCAAATTAATACTTTCTTATCTTAGTGAGAGATATCAAACTGTTACATTAAATGGTAAAACATCAGATGCCCTGTTAGTCGATCGTGGAGTGCCGCAAGGTCCATTACTATTCGCATATACATAAACGATTTGCCAAATGTTCCAACAACCTGTTCAATCAGTATGTATGCAGATGATGTCCAATTGTGTGCTAGCACTAATGGTAATGAAGTTCTTAACTGCACAAACTACATAAACACGAATCTAGAAAATATACACAATTGGGCAAGCATGAATGGCTTATGCCTCAATCCTTCAAAAACCAAATGTATTTTCATATCAAGAAACAATCTTAAAATTAATGCCAACCTAATGATCAATAGTACACCTATTGAGTTTGTTAAGTATGCCAAAAACCTTGGAATTATTTTCAATACTGACCTCTCGTGGAAAACCCATATAAATACAACCGTTGGAAAGGTCCACGCAATGCTTAGGAATCTTTGGGCTGTTCAAACGTCAACACCTCTTGAAATAAGAATGCTACTGGCAAAAACATATTTAATTCCTGTTCTGCTATACGGCTGTGAAATATTCGCTAACTGTGATAATGATGATTTTTATAAACTTAAAGTTGCATACAATCATATTGCTCAGTACATATTTATCAAAAAACGTCGAGACCACATTTCTGATTATACATATCGGATAAACAATATGTGTTTTAAAGATTTGCTCAATTATAGATGCCTTTTAATGATGCACAAGATTATATTCACTAAAGAGCCAGATTACCGTAATTTAACTTCTGCAAGATCTAATCGTGGGAAAAAACTTATCCAAAAAATATTTAAACATCTAATGTCAGAGAGACAATTCTTTGTTCACACAACACGTCTTTGGAACAATCTACCTTTTAATATTCAAATAATATGCAGCACACATTGCTTCAAAAATCAAATAAAAAGATATATTAATTATAATTAAAATTTTAATTTCTGTCTTAAAAATATATTTTTTCTTTTCTTTGTTTATTTTATATTATTATAATGATTGTTATTTCTTAATCATTTCTTTTTAATGTTTTTTATATTTAACTAGCTGGACCCGGCCCTCAATGAATTTTTATTTTAGTTAGAATCTGTATATACCTATATAAAATGTGTGACGAAGATCTCCAGATAATAAAATGAGAGCTTCACCAAAAAATCTTTCATTGCCTTTCAAATCTTTTATCAAATCAAATCACAATGTTTGTGAGCCATGGTACATTCATCCCAAATAAAAATACTGCATTTTTGCAGAACTTTTGCCATACCGGAATGTTTTTTGATATTACAGACGGCATTCTCATTTTTTTGTATGTTTAACGGTGATTTGAGTGCTGAATGAGCTGTGCGGCCACCATGCAATAATGTAGCGGCTTTTTCCTTCTTTTTCGTTAGAATATTTATATATAAAAACGTTTGTGAGTTTATTTATTAAAATTTATATAAATTTGACAACTCAATTATTTTTCGAACGACAGCGCCATCTACCGGGTCCAATAAAAAAATGTTTCTAACATACATATATGTACATTCTTAGTTTCATTAAAATCACACCATAAATAAGAATATTCGAAATAACTTTACCCAGCGCCACCTATCGGGTCCATTTATACATACAAAAATTTCTTATGACGAAACATACGTTCATTCTGAATTGCAGTCAAATCGCGCTGAAAGTAAAAATTTTTGTTTTTAACTTGACCCCAACGCCAGCTAGAGGGTTAAAGCTAAAAAAAAAAACACAGAAGAGCTCGAACCGAACCTATGCTGGAAATCCTACCTCGACAGCTCTTATGGTTCCGGAGATCATTCGTTACAATCAAATGCATCAACGTTTTTATATATACGCCACGCCCCTTTGCCCACTAACAACTTTATATAGCTAAGGTCTTATTATTTCGCAAAAATATCCTTTTGTGAAAATTTCATGACAATCCTTCCAGTAGTTTAGAAGATATTACGATTTTTTATTTTTCTAAAAAGGGGCGTGGTCCCGCCCACTTTTCTTCTTGTATGTATTTCTATTCATGCTAATACCATATGTACCAAATATGACTGCTGTAGGTAAAAAAATTCCCGTGATATGACTTTTTCAAATTTTGGGTTATATGGGCGTGGCACCGCCCCTTTGTCCAATCAAAAATTTATATAGCATATTATTCCTTCCAGAGTCACAGTAACACGCTCTGAAAATTTCAGGAAGATCGGTTCTTTGGTTTGGCCTCCTATAAAGCACAAACAAACACACATTCATTTTTATATATATAGATAGATTGAAAGCAGATTAATTATGATTTAAGGTAAAATGGGGCGAAAAAGGGGGACTTGGTAATAAAAAAATGTATGGCTACCTTACCTGTAGATAAAAAGTGTATAAAACTTTAGATAAATACATGTTACAAAAAAATTATTTTGTATAGCAAACATTGTTAGTGGTATAAGTAAAAAAAAAGAGGGCGGTGAAATGGGCGTGGTTCATAGTTATATGGCGACGTTAACAGTATTAAGAGCAATATACTACCAAATAAAAAAATCCGTTGGAAGGAACAAATTTGTACAGAGAAAAAAAAGTTTAAAACTTTCAAACAAAATTTGGCGTGAAAAGGGGCGTGAAAGGGGGCGTGGCGTAAGAAATGTTTATTTCTACCTCGCCTGGAGTATAATGTGTATACAATTTGAAGTAAATCTGTTAAAAACTATATGGGAGCAATTACATAATTTTAAAAAAGTGGGCGTAAAAGTGGGCGTGGTCAAAAAAAAAGTACCCTATTAATCATGCCAGAGTCCCAGTTAAATGCTGTAAAAATTTCAGGAAGATCGGTCCAGAGGTTTGGTCTCCTATAAGGTACACACAAACAAACAAATAAACAAACACACATTCAATTTTATATATATAGATGTACTCAAAATAGTTATACATAATATTAATATTTGTATTTGTTAATCTTCAGTACTATTGTCAACTATCCTCTAGCACTATAATATATAAGACTTATGTCTTGTTGTGCTAGAATTACAATAATAAATGATAAATAATAAAATAAAATAAATAAACTGTACTTTTTTTTGAAAATTACTTTTTTACGAATAGGTGTTTTTGGAGAAAATAAAGTTTTTAAAGAAAAGGGAGTTTTTAAAGACATGGTTGCTTTTGAAAGAAAATGTAGTTTTTAAAGAAAATGTACTAAGAAAATACATTTTTAAGAGAATTTAATTTAATTTAATTTTAAGAAAAGGTAATTTTTTAAGGCAATGTACTTTTTTAAGAAAAGCTAATTTTTTAAGAAAAAGTGCTTTTAAGACAAGAGGAAGGGGTTTTTTTTTTTAGAAAAGTTTTCTTTTTGAGGAAAATAAATCTTATATGAAAATGTACTTTTTTAAGAAAGGGTGCTATTTAAAGGGTACTTTTTGAAAAAAAGGTACCTTTTAACAAATTGCACTTTTTTAAGGTTACTTTAAAAAATAGTACTTTTTAAAGAAAATGTACTTTTTTAAGAAAATGTAGTTTTTTAAGAGAAGGAACCGTTTAAAAGGTACTTTTTTAAGAAAAGGTATTTTTTTTTTAAGAAAAGGTACCTTTTTAAGAAAAGGTACTCTTTTAAGAAAAGGTACTCTTTTAAGAAAAGATACTTTTAAAAAAAAAAGTAATATTAAAAAAGGGTATTCTTTTAAAGAAAATTGTCTTTCTTAAGAAAATGTACCTATTATGATTAGTTGCCTCTTAAAAAATAGCAGTTTTTCAAAATAAGGTACTTATCAGCAAAACGTACATTATTAAGAAAATTTACTTTTTTACGAAATGGTGTTTTTTCAAGGAAAGTTACTTTTTAAAGAAAAGTACTTTTAAAAGAAAAGGTACTTTTGTGGAAAGGTACTATAGTATTTTAATGAAATTAACATTTCAAGGAAAGTATATATATCTAAGAAAATTTATTTTTTATGAAAATGTACTTTTTTAAGGAAAAATACTTTTAAAGAAAAGTTATCTTTTTCAAAATATGTACTTTTTTAAGAAAAGCTATTTTTTTAAAGAAAATATGCTTCTAAGAGAATGTACTTTTTTAAGATAAGGTACTTTTTAAGAAAGGAAATTTTTCGAGACCATGTACTTTTTAACAAAAGGTGGTCCTTGAAAAATGTACCTTTTTAAGAAAACACACTTAAGAGAAGTTACTTTTTTAAGAATAGATACTACTTTAAGAAAAGATATTTTTTTAACACCGATATTTTTGTAAGAAAAGGTTCTTCCTTAAGAAAAGGCAGCTTTGTAAGAAAATTTACCTTTTTAAGATAAGGTATTTTTTTTTTAGAAAAGGCAATTTTCGAGAAAAAGGTAATTTTTTAAGAAAAGATACTTTTAAAATAGCATGCTTTTTTAAGAATTTTTTTTTAAATAAAAGTTTGTTTTTTTAATTCGACCTTTTCTTTATAGAATCTCAAATGAATAAATACTCAAGCTCGAGGTCATGGTAGTGAAAACTACATAGCTAATAAGGAAAATAAATTTTTTGTGTGATTTTTATAAAATTTAGTAAGTTCGTATTGTTATTGTTATTACTGTTTTAAAAAATTTTTGTGAACTTTGTTTTTTGTATTGATGTTTTTAACTCATTTTGTTGTTTGTTTTTCTTATTTATATTTTTGTGAAACATTAGACTGTCCCTGATGAAGATATTCAAAGAATATCGAAATATTGGAAACATTTAAATAAATAAAAAACATTTAAAACTTATGACCTCGAGCTTGAGTATTTATTCATTTGAGATTTTTTTTTTAAGAAGTCATTCTTTAAAGAAAATTTACTAATTAGAAAAGGTGCTTTTTTTAAGAAAAAATAATTTTTTTAGTGTTAATGTCTAGACCGACTATACAATACCCTATACCATGCGTTTAGAGACCCTATCTGTTATGTCCAACTAATCACACAAGGAAAATAAGCATAAACCAAATTTGGGTGGCATGGTTATTAATTATTTTTTTTTCTAATTTCATATCGGATGCTATGTTTATATGGAGACTAGGTCGAAAAATGGACTGATCCTAATAAAATTTGGTAAGATCACTTATTTTGTCAAAAATACACATAAATCAAATTTGAGAAAATCTGTTCAATTTTTTTGTTTTTTGATAGATTTAAGTGAAGATCGGGAATTAGCTGTATATGGGGGCTATGACTAAGAATTGGTCTATAGAGTTTATTTGTAGACTACTGAGAGATGGATGTAATAAACATACGTACACAAAACCAATTTGATCGAGATCTACATAATAATTTTAATATAATGGAAATTTAAGTTGATCTCAAAGGGTCATTTGTATGGCACTATGTCTGAGCATGAACCAATTTAAATAGCGTTCATCCTAGGTGAATTGAAGCTTATAAACTTAATTTCATCAAAATATATTCATACTTGCGACGTGTAGTTTGCTTAGATACACATCGACCCAAAAAATGATTCGATCGGTATAATAAAAGATGGTTCTAGGTCAAATAATTTTAGTAGTTACAAACATCAGCAAAAAGTCCTTATACCCTGACCACATAGTTGTAAGGGGTATAAAAAGCTAAGAAAAAAGCTGATTTTTAGGAAAAGGTAATTTTTCAGAAAGAATTTTATTTAAAAAAAATACATTTTAAGATACTTTTTAAGAAAATGTGTGCTTGTAAAATCTAAGTGGTGTGATCTTATTAATATTAAAAGTTAGAAGTATGACTGATAATTTTATGAATCAGACCTGCAGGTTCAGTGAGTTAGTGATGAGCGTTAACTATATATATTAAGACAATACATAATTTAAATCAAAATTTTGTATAATAAAAGTTTATTAAATGTAATTTTACATATTTATAATGAATAAATATATGGTTTACCATAAATTAGATGAGCTTTTTAGATCTAAGTTTGAAAAAGGTCAATGAAATCAAAAGTGGTATCTATATATTATTTGATGATGGCAGTAGATGTGTGTAAAAAAAAATTTATTTTTGATAACTTCTACTTCCAATTTGACAAAAAAATTTAATTTTTTAACCCGAATTTTTTTTTTTTTTTGTTTTGTTAGGAAGATAATATTTTGCAGAACGCTTTGAAACACATTTCTAATTGTCCTTTGATTTCAGCCTCGAAATTCGGTAGTCCAAATGATTTTAAATATAATATAAGGTATTTTTGGAAAATTTTACAGGCATGTTCTCCATGAAGTCGTTAAAATATTTTAATTTTTCATTACGAGAAAATTTTTGTATTTTCACCTTTAACTCAGGGGGGTAGAGTATATTATTCTACAGAATTATATACTGTTATTTATAATACCGACTTATATACTTTTTGCACACACAACATACTTCTTTTTAAATTTTTGACAGAGAATAAAATTAATTTGTGCTGGTACTTTAGCGGAGGGGGGTGGTGAAGAAATGTTAGACGGTTTCATATGAAATTGGATTTATAAGCGAAAGTTACTGTTGCTTAGTCTAACACTAAGCTTAAATAAATATTCACACTACGGCAAATAAACTTGTTAAGCGTCTAAATATTTTCTTTCAACAAGAAGTCCCCAAAAGATCGTTTAGAATATAATTACTCTTAGAAAAAAAATATAATCTTAGAATGTTTGTATGTCTGCTTGTATATCTACGGATTTCACATAAATAATAAAAGACGGTTGGAATTTGTATTTGCACGTGTGTGTTGAAGTAATTAAATTTACACAAAACGTGACATATTTCGCATTTTTGGCATATTTTTTTTTTTATAATAAATAATTTTAAATAATTTATAACGTCTGTTTCCAAGTTTCCATCATCCAAGCCTTTAACGTATAACGTTTGTGAAGTAAGTGTGTGTGTATGCGAAATACAAAATTTTATTTTATTTTCATTCTTTTGAATCATAAGTCAGCCTAAACCAAAATGACAGCATGTCGTCTGTATGAAGTTTTGTGATCATTTTAAAATTTACGTAATTTCTTTTTTTCTTTTATGATTGCTTGTCGTAAATATTTAAATAAGAATAATAAATTGTAAAAAGAACGGCAACCATATAAAGAACATTATATTTATGTGTGTGTCTTAATGTTTATTTGTATCATTTAGCTGTTAAGGAAATTAAACAATTAAAATCGGAAAATACAAAATTGCGTTTTCAAAGTCTAAGTTAGAAGGCATCGTTGTCTCAACTTGTTGATATTTAAATTATAAAAGAAAAATGAAACAGAATTTTTTTTTTTTGTTTTTGAAAAAAAAAGATAAATATAATAAATGGTTTCACTAACATCAATATTACTGGGCCATTTTAGCTTAAATAAAGTAAATAAAGTGATGAAAATATTTTTTGTTTCTTTCGCATTAATTTCTTAAAACTATAGGAAATAGTTAGTGTCGGTCAGATTAAAGTATTCACAGGACATTTTTGATTATTCTAGGATCCTCATACAAATATATATTTATACAAAAAAAAAAATAAATAAAATATAAAACAATATAATATAAAAATATAAAAATCTACATCATACATGAATTATGATCAATTAACTATTATTAATTGAGGATTGTTCGTCCTGTTGGGCTGGATAAAAAATAAATAGAT
The DNA here is from genome assembly GCA_963682025.1 of Cordilura impudica. NCBI lineage: Eukaryota > Metazoa > Arthropoda > Insecta > Diptera > Scathophagidae > Cordilura > Cordilura impudica. The sequence goes on from OY821520.1 coordinate 71,487,536, forward strand.
TGCAGAACACGTATAATTTGTAGAAAAGATATCTTATTAGTAATATTTTCATTAAGACAAAATGTCCCTCTCTGAACACAATTTTCAATTGTCGTCCTGTTTGGCTGGATACCAAATTTAATAAATAAATAAATAAGTAAAAAATAACTATAATTTGTCGAAAAGACCAAATTTCGTTAAGACATAATTTCCCTTTCTGAACCCCATTTTCAATTGTCCATCGAACACAGCCTCGGAGATTAGTAGTTGAAAAATTTTATATTTTATTACGCGAAAAACCAATCAAAACCTAAATTATTTGCAGAGAAGAGCATGTAGATTCAGGTTTCCCAAAAAAAAAAAAAAAAAAAAAATAAAAAAAAAATGGGTGCCCAAGCATTTTTTGAAAGCTTTTAGGGTAAGGTATTTTTGAGATTTTTTTCAGATTTTTCGGAAGAGGTTTAGAGGTCGCTAAAGTCGAACTTTACGCAAAAATCGGGATTCCTGGACATTTTCTGAGTTTTACTTATTACATGGCCCATAGCCACGATTTTCTTTGTTACAAAGCCAATATTTTAAAAGAAGAATGTTTAAGCTTTACTTTTCTGTGTAGCAGTCGTAAGTTCCGGTAATTTTTTTGCTCATTTGGGTCCCGTTAATGAGATTTTTTCGTAAATTTTGCATAAATTTTGTAGGTAATGCTTTGTAATTTTTAAATCTCTATCAAAGTTAAAAAAAACTAAAGACGCAGTTTAAAATGTGGATAAAGGCTGAGTCATTTAAAAGAAAAGTTATTGAATTTGCTCTTACCGTTCCAAAGTTATACCCTTTTTACGCTTTGTATCCATTTTGTGAAATTAAAACAAGTAAGAAAATTATAGTCGGTCTAGACCGACTATACGTTTAGAGACCCTATCTCTTAGGCCCAACTAACTGGACATAGAAAATAAGCAAAGACCAAATTTCAGTGGGATTTTTATTAATTTTTTTGGCTGCAGATATGAAAAAGTTCATATCGGATGCTATATCTATATAGGGACTAGGTCCAAAAATGGACCGATCCTGATCATGTTTGGTAAAGTCTCTTGTATTTTGCAAAAATATATACAAACAAAATTTGAGAAGAATCAGTGCAATATTTTTGTTTTTTAATAGATTTAAGTGAAGATCGGGAAGCAGCTCTATATGGGGTCAAAGGGATCATTTTTGAACTACTCATTAATGGATGTAATGAATGCATACAAACCCAATTTGAGTAAGATCTATATGACAATTTGGATCTTAAGGCAATTTATGTCGATTTCATATGGGTAATTTGTATGGGGGCAAGGTCTGAACATGGACCGATTCTCACCAATTTCAACAGCGTTTATCCCATGGCCGATAGAAGTTTACATACCTAATTTCATCAAAATATATTCATAATTGCGACCTGCAGTTTGATTGCAAGCTTTACATGGACACACAGACGGGCGGACGGACGGACGGACGGACGGACGGACGGACGGACGGACGGACGGACATTGTTAAATCAACTCAGAAAGTGATTCTGATTCGACCGGTATAATTAAAGATGGGTCTAGGTCAAATATTTTTGGTTGTTGCAAACAGCAGCACAAAGTCATTATACCCAAACCACATAGTGGTATAGGGTATAAATATTCTAAGGTGTGTTTGTCAGTTATGCATCGGATTTGTTTTAATGTTAGTTTTTATTTTTTCTTTTCAACTATTAAGTATGGGTGGTTCTGTTGCAATGAGAGTCAATATGGTTGATTTTGAAATTTTTTGCAACTCCCCCCAAACTCTAGGCAGCTTACTTCTCATATCCAAAGTAAATTAAAAAATTATATTTTTTTTGCTTTGAAATTATTTATTAGAGCTTTTGCGATGTAGTCCTATGCCCTGCAATAAATTCTGAAAGTCTGTCTGTTTCAGAAGTTGTTACATTTGTATAAGAATGAGCCTCAAATAAGCAACAGCTTTGTGCAGGTCTGGACCGAACTGGAATTAGTTGCCGCAAAGCCGCACTTGTAGTGAATTCCTGCTCAGACCCTGGACACAGCAGACCAAAAGCTGCATGCTCAAAGAGTTCAATTTGAAGTGAACGTCAGAAACAGCGAATGATTGCCGCAGAGTCTATTAAGAAATCGCTTGAGGCGTCCAATTTCATTACAGTGCATTGGGATGGAAAGATAATGCCCGATTTAAAAAAAAAAAAGAAAAAAATTGAACGGCTTTCAATTAGTGCAACCAGAAATTTCGACTCCAAGCTTCTGGGAGTAGTACCACTTCCATCCGGAAGGGGAGAACATCAAGCCGAGGCAGTATTTCAAATGCTGCAAACCTGGAACTTAACTGCGAGTATTAAATTTATGTGTGCGGACACAACAAGTTCCAATACAGGATGTCGAATTGGGGAGTATGTTTTACTTTGCCAAAAATTAAAAAAAAACGTCATATTTTTAGCATGCCGTCATCATATGTTGGAGCTTGTTGCAGGATCAGCGTTTAAGGCACTTGATATTGAAGAACAGACAACATCACCACAAATCAAAGTCTTCGCCACTTTTCAGCAAAGTTGGGAGTCCATTGACAAAGGCAATTTTTCCCACTGCATCAGCCACAAAATTGTTGAAAAATAATGCCGAAATATATACGCGAAGATGTAAAAACTTTTATAAAAGCGCAGCTTGAGGAAATGCAACGCAAGAGAAATGCAATGCAAGAGAAAATTACAAAGAACTGCTTCAACAGAGCCTTATATTTTTGGGTGATAGATCTGAGCCCCATCCGACAATAAAACCTCATGGAGCCATTAATCGGGCACGCTCATTAAAAATATGCATTTTACGAAACCAGCTGCAATCGTTCATAAACGCTTCAAAAATTGACGCCTTGCTTGAATTTCCTGCATTTATTTTGAGAATATAAAGGGTCCGCCAAATAACTTTTTCTTTGAAAATGCTATAAAAAAAAACTACTGAATATTATCTCAAATTTCTTTTTTTATTCGAAAGTACAATCCTTCCGGTTAATAATGGAAAATAATTTCATTCAAATGGCTGCCTCGGCTGGCCATGCAGTAGCCTACACGATCGGTCCAATTTTTAAGCATATTATCGATTGTGTGCAGCTGTATTTCACCAATGGCTTCACGAATATTGTCCTTTAAAGCGTCAATTGTCTCTGGCTTGTTGGCGTAACACTTATCTTTGAGGGCACCCCACAAATAATAGTCCAACGGTGTCAAATCGCAGCTCCGAGGTGGCCAAACGACATCAGCTCTGCGGCTGATAATGCGATTTTCAAAAACAGGGCGCAAAACATCGAGTGTAGCTTCGGCTGTGTGGCACGTAGTGCCGTCCTGTTGAAACCAAATGTTGCCAATATCCTCCTCTTCAATTTTTGTGAACAAAAATTCGTTCAACATTGCCCGATAACGATCGCCATTGACTGTAACGGCCACTCCTTGCTCATTTTCGAAGAAAAATGGCCCAATTATGCCTCTGGACCAAAATCCGCACCAAACAGTGACTCGTTTTGGGTGTATCGGCTTTTCAATATATGCGTGCGGGTTTTCTGTGCCCCAAATGCGACAATTTTGCTTGTTTATATACCCGCCATGATCAAAATGAGCTTCATCTGAAAAAATTATTTTTTTTTGGCAAAATCGGCATCTTCTGTAAGTCGATCGCAGTTGGCTTCAACTCCTGAACCAACTGGACTTTGTATGGCGTCATACGAAGGTCTTTTTGCAAAAATCATCTCAATGATGCCTCCGAAATGTTCAATTCTTGAGAACGACGGTGAATTGAAGTTGATGGCGCTTCAAGCACACTTTCTGCCACAGCAGCAATATTCTCGGGTGTACGGACTATTTTTGCCTTTTCATGCTTTGGTTTATCGATGTGGATGCCAGTTTCTTTCAATTTTTTCACAAGATAACGAACATACGGAGCTGACGGTGTTTCTCTTCTTCCAAAATCCATACGCAATTTTCGCACACATTCTGCAACATTACCATGATTTTCAAAGTAATGTCGCAATATTTCCCAGCGTTGTTCAAGCGTATACACAACCATATTCGTTCAGCGGAAGGATAAAACTAATTATCTGTCAAATCAGACATGAGCTAAGTGTTACCATTCATGGTATAAGCACTAGTTGAAAAAAAAAAAAACGTTAGATGGCGGACCCTATACATCAAAAATTGGTACATATGCCATTGCCCTAGATACGCTCCTCTCAATGATTTAAGTTTATTGAAGCAATTGGATAACTAAAAAAGCTTTAACGAATAAATCGCACGCGCCACGTTGAAAACTTTTCTGCAGCACCAGCGGTACCTATCCACAAATATGGCTGCTTTAGTGTTTTTTGATGAACGTATCGACACCAAACGTTGCGCTTAATGGTCCGAAATCTACGCGTACCGAGTAACGGCAAATAATTAGTAAAAGCAGTATTATCCGAAAATATGCTTAAAAATAAGCAAATTCAAGTATTAATATCCGAAGCCAGCCTAGCCTTTTTTCAAGCCTGCAACATATCTGTTGATTTTTCACAAACAAATCGGGAAAAATGGCATAACAACAAATCTTTTAATGAAACAAAGAATATATTTTAGCAATTGCACGTGGTAAATGATGTCGCAGAACGCCGCGTGGACATGGCTCATTCTTATATAAATGTAACAACTTCTGAAACAGACTTCCAGAATTTATTGCATGGCATAGGACTACATCGCAAAAGCTCTAATAAATAATTGAAAAACCAAAAAAAATATAATTTTTTAATTTATGAGAAGTAAGCTGCCTAGAGTTTGGGGGGAGTTGCAAAAAATTTCAAAATCAACCATATTGATTCTCATTGCAACAGAACCACCCATATTTAATATCTGAAAAGAAAAAATAAAAACTAACCTTAAAACAAATCCGATGCATAACTGGCAAAAACAACTTAGAATATTTTGAATTTCACAAAATGGGTACAAAGCATAAAAAGGGTATAATTTTGGAATGGTAAGATCAAATTCAATAACTTTTCTTTTAAATGATTCAGCCTTTATCCACATTTTAAACTGCGTCATTAGTTTTTTTAACTGTGATAGAAATTTTAAAAGTTACAAAATTTATGCAAAATTTACGAAAAAATGTCATTAAGGGGACCCAAATGAGCAAAAAAAAATTACCGGAACTTACGATTTCTACACAGAAAAGTCAAGGTTGAACATTCTTCTTTTAAAATGTTGACTTTGTAACAAAGAAAATCGTGGTTATGGGCCAAGTAATAAGTAAAACTCAAAAAAAGTCTGGGAATCGCGATTTTTGTGTAAAATTTGACTTTAGCGGCCTCTAGACCTCTTCAGAAAAATCTGAAAAAAATCACAAAAATACGTTACTCTATAAGCTTTCAAAAAATGCTTGGGCACCCATGAAAACCGAAAATAAATTTTTTTTGGGACGCCCTAATGTAGATATGTTAGACCGTTTCACGCAAAATTGAACGAACAAGCGAAATTTACTGTTGACATTATTGTTAACATTAAGGTTAAATAAATATCTATACTACGATAAATAAATTTGTTAAACGTTCAAAGATTTTCATGTAATAAGAAGCCCCCAAAAGATCATATAAAATACAAGTAAGAAAATTATAGTCGGTCTAGACCGACTATACGATACCCTATACCATGCGTTTGGAAACCCTATCTCTTAGGCCCAACTAACTGGACATAGAAAATAAGCAAAAACCAAATTTGAGTGGGATTTTTATTAATTTTTTTTGGCTGCAGATATGAAAAAGTTCATATCGGATGCTATATCTATATGGGGACTAGGTCCAAAAATTGACCGATCCTGACCATGGTTGGTAACGTCTCATGTATTTTGCATAAACATATACAAACAAAATTTGAGAAGAATCCGTGCAATATTTTTGATTTTTAATAGATTTAAGTGAATATCGGGAAGCAGCTCTGTATGGGGCCAAAGGGATCATTTTTGGGCTACTCATTAATGGATGTAATGAACGCATACAAACCCAATTTGAGTAAGATCTATATGACAATTTGGATCTTATGGCAATTTATGTCGATTTCATATGGGTAATTTGTATGGGGGCTAGGTCTGAACATGGACCGAATTTCACCAATTTCAATAGCATTCATCCCACGGCCGATGAAAGCTTATATACCAAATTGCATCAAAATATATTCATATTTGCGACCTGCAGTTTGATTACAAGGTTTACATGGACACACAGACGGACGGACGGACGGACGGACGGACGGACGGACGGACATTGTTAAATCAACTCAAAAAATGATTCCGATTCGATCGGTATAATTAAAGAAGGGTCTGGGTCAAATATTTTTGGTTGTTACAAACAGCAGCACAAAGTCATTATACCCAAACCACGTAGTGGTATAGGGTATAATAAAAACTCTTAAGTAAAAAGTAGAATCTTAGAATGTTTGTATGTCTGCTTGTATATGTACGGATTTTGCATAAATCATAAAAGACAGTTGGTATTTGTATTTGCACGTGTGTGTTGGAGTAATTAGATGTACACAAAACGTGACATATTTCTCATTTTGGCATATTTCTTTTCATAATAAATAATTTTAAATAATTTACAACGTCTATTTCCAAGTTTCCATCATCCAAGCCTTAAACGTATGTAAAGAAAGTAAATTTCATTTATTTATATAGGTATATCATTAAATATAAATTTTATTTTATTTTCATTCTTTAGAATCATAAGTGCGAGGCAGCCTAAACCAAAATGACAGCATAATGTTTCCATGACGTTTAGTGATCATTTTCCAATTGGCGTAATTTCTTTTTTCTTTATGATTGCTTGTCATAAATATTTAAATAACAATTACAAATTGTAAAATGAACAAAAACAACAAAAATTAAATCGTAACATTATATTTATGTGTGTTTCTTAATGTTTATATGTATCATTTAGCTGTTAAGGAAATTAAACAATTAAAATCGGAACATAAAAAAATTGCGTTTTCAAAAATGTGTAATAATTATATGGGTACAGTCTAAGTAAGATACTGTAGTCTAAACTTGTTGATATTTAAATTATAAAAGAAAAATTAAGCAGAATTATTTTTCTAAATGTCTTCATTTGTTGAAGAAAAAAAAGATTAATATAATAAATGGTTTTATGATTGAGTTTGAAATTGTTCAGGCTCAAGATCAAATGTTTTTACTTTAAATAAAGCAAAAGCATTAGCACATTTGTTTCAAAAATTGATCTATAACAATTTCAAACTCAATCATTAAATTGATAAAGATCGAAAATTAAATTTTTTATTTTTATAGAAAATAATAAAATTAAAAATACGGAGGGCACGCCGTTAACGCTAAATGTAAGTTTAGCAAAAACAAATAGTTTTTCTTGTTTTTTCAAGACAAAAACAAACATGTAAGTATATTGTAGAACGCAATGTGTACTCATATACAAATATATTTGTTTCAAAGTTGTTTTATGTTTTAGTTTGTTATATTGGAGGAGGCTTAAATTCTCATTTAGTTATCAGCAAATGTATATGAATTTAACTTTTTACCAAACAAACTATCTACTGCTTTTGGTTACTGATGAGGGTTGGTGACTCTTCCCGAAACAGCCGTATAATCTGTCACGCAGAATATAGATCAATTTTTGAAACAAATGTGCTAATGCTTTTACTTTATTTAAAGTAAAAACATTTTATCTTGAGCCTGAACAATTTCAAACTCAATCATTAAATTGATAATGTTACAAAAGACTGCGCTTTTATTATTAAAATTTTATATAATTTTATTCTTTAAATAAATTGGTTCCCGAGAGGTATTTATGGTATTTTTTTTCTTTTGATTTTATAAAATTATATAACATCAGCTACCGGGCCACAGAATGTGCTGGTGAAATGATGATGATTTTTGTTTAGATCAGTTTTTGGTGCGATCACTGCTGCGATGACAGAATCGGGCCACAGAATGTGCTGGTGAAATGATGATGATTTTTGTTTAGATCAGTTTTTGGTGCGATCACTGCTGCGATGACAGAATCGGGCCACAGAATGTGCTGGTGAAATGATGATGATTTTTGTTTAGATCAGTTTTTGGTGCGATCACTGCTGCGATGACAGAATCTATGGAAGAAGCGTAAAAAAATTATTAGTAATTGTGCGGTGATGATTACTATGTCGACTTCTCTTATTAAAAGCCCAAACTTCACTGTTTTAATTTGGATTTTAAGGTGTCCCTCATCGCTGAATTTTGAACTTGTCTTCTCCTTGAAATCTAGTTATTAATTTATCTTATTTACAGATAAATTACCGAAATAATATTCAAGCACTTTTTTTTATTTGTTCGTATAAACTCTGTATTGTTTTATATCTCCTCATCTCTTTTCTTTTTCTTTCGCCAAAAACCAGTTCGATACTCGTTTGTTTAAGTTAAAGTAAACACATCGAATCGTGAAAGAGATGTAACACAGGGATGTTATAAAACGGTTATCGTTGCCGGTTTTGTTATCCATTTATAAAATCGTAACATTATTTGTGAAATCGTAACAATAAGATCGAAAATAAAATTTTTTATTTTTATAGAAAATAATAAGAAAAAAAAAAAAAAATATGGTTTTATTTACATCAATTATACTGGTCTATTTTAGCTTAAATAAGGTAAATTAACTGACAAAAATATTTTGTGTCATCTTAGTAGTGTAATATCATAATATAATGCAGTTTATAATATTTTTTTGAAACTTTAGGAATTAATTGTTTTCGCTCAGATTAAAGTACTCACAGAATAGTTTTGATTAGGCTAGGATCTTCATCTAAATAGATATGTACACAAAAAAAAATATATCTAATTAATTACCAACCGAATTGTTCTGAATTTTCGATTATATCAATAGAAATTTTATGACAACTAACCATTTTCTATTGTGATAAAATATTTACTGTTAAGACAACAGAATTGTAACTGCAGCATCTCAAGATTCTGTATTAGCTTCATCGCAATTCAGATGGCGACAAAGTTCACAGTCAGAGCGAATCAGCTTTGTGTGTGTATTTGTTGCCATTAGCTTTAGATCAGTTTAAGTAAAATATCTTTACAACTCAACAAATTTTCAATAAAATTATATCGATTTCTGAGTGCATAATTTGCATATATTGTTATAAATGAATATTTTTTTTTCCATATTTTGCTATAAATGCATATTTTTCATATTATGCTATAAATGCGTATTTAGCTAATAATTTGAAAATTAATAAAACGCAACTTATTCTTGACATTCTTCGATTAAGAATGGTTTTGTTTGTAGTTTTTTACGCGATGTCACGCATTTGAAATTCACTGAAGTTAAAAAAATGGTTCTTTTTTAAGAAAATTTGCTTTTTTGACCATAAGAACTTTTTAACAAATGATGCTCCTTAAGAAAACAGACCTTTTCAAGAAAAGGCACTTAAAAAAGATACAATTTTGAGATAAGGTACTTTATTTTGAGATAAGGTACTTTATTAAGAAAAGGTGCTTTTAAAAAAATATACTTTTTTTTTAGGAAAACGTACTTTTCAAGAATAGATTACTTTTTAAGAAAAGATTTTTTAAGAAACGGTACTCTTTAAATTCTTTCTTTTAACTCATACTCTCTGTCTGTCTGTCTGTCGTGGGGCAACCCCATTCCCCCTTGTCCAATTAATCTGAAACTTGGCCCATAGCCTTATTGTGACTGCAGATTAATTTTGGGGTAGTCACGCACAGGTACGGAGTGATATAAATGTCATTTCCCCTCATCCGATCGATCTAAAACTTAGTCCATACACTTGCTGTGAAAAAAGATTAACTATGACTTAGTCACGCACAGTCACGCATAGTCACGCACAGTCACGGAGTGGTTTAAACCCCATTTCCCCTCATCAAACCAATCTGACTTGTTGTGACCAAAGATTAATTTTAAAATAGTTACGCAAAGTCACGCACAGTCACGGAGAGATTCAAAACTCATATGCAGAAGGAAAATAAGATTTTTAATAAAAAATTTGTTTTTATGGGTTAGATTATTTAAAAAAAAAAAAATATAGTTGTTTGAAAAGAGTTTCTTCTCTTAAGAATTAATGAATACATATTTGGTGTACCATAAAATATATGAGTTTTTAGATCTCAGTTTGAAACAGATCAGTGAAGTCATACATGATTAATAGTCCCTATATTTTCATTAAAATTGCTGAAGAATTTTATTTTTTAATTTCAATTTCTATTTCCAATTTGACTTTTTTGACTACAATTTGTAATTCTTTGAGCCCCATTCCGATCTTATGACATACTGCTAGAAACTTCCAATAAACCCAAAAAATGTATTAATTTCAAACACATTAATAACGTATACTTGGAGGAAGCATGTTGCCAAATAGACTGGGTCCTCGTTTACCTTTATTTTCAGCTATCCCTCTTGGAAATTCTTATCTCTGTTTTATATAATGCAATACTCTCAATCAAAGTCAGCACAAAATGTAAGCAACAATTACCTTGGTTCACACCAGGCATTGGAAAACATATAGATTAACGTGATAAAGCTTTTTCGAAGGAAGCATTTTAAATTAAATGAACTACACGAATTATGTGTGACCTTCTCCGAGAAAACGGACCTAGTGTGTCAAAAAACGGGTTGTGTGAAAAACGGTGGATTCTGGTACCTAAAAGGGTGTAGAAACTTTAAATGCGTTCTTTTTTCTCAAAACTTAATTTTCACACACTAGGTCCCTTTTCTCGGAGAAGGTCTCATATATGACAACAAAGAAAACCGTCAAAGTTTTCTGCACAAATTGATACAAAAACAAGTAAGAAATTATAGTCGGTCTAGACCGACTATACGATACCCTATACCATGGTTTAGATACCCTATCCCTTCGGTCCAACTAATTCGATATAGAAAATAAGCATAACCCAAAATTGAATGGCATTGTTATTAATTTTTTGGGCTGTAGATATGAAAAAGTTCATATCGCGTGCTATATTTATATGGAGACTAGGTCGAAAAATTGACGAATCCTGAGAAGATTTGGTAAGGTCACTTATTTTTTGCAAAAACTTATACAAACCAAATTTTAGAAAAATCTGTGCAATACTTTAGTTTTTTGATAGATTTAAGTGAAGATCGGGAAGCAGCTCCATATGGGACCAATGAAGAAGAATTGTCCTATTTTGTCCCCCATTTGTGTGGGGACTAGGTCTGAACATGGACCGATTTCACCAATTTCAACTGCGTTCATCCTATGGCCGATAAAAGCTTATATACCAAATTTCATCAAAATGTATTCGTATTTGCGACCTGTAGTTTGATTACAAGGTTTACATGGACACGCAGACGGACGGACGGACGGACGGACGGACGGACATTGTTAAATCGACTCAGAAAGTGATTGTGAGTGATTCTGAGTCGATCGGTATAATAAAAATGGGTCTATGTAAAATAAGTTTGGTAGTTACAAACAGCAGCACAAAGTCATTATACCCAAACCACATAGTGGTATAGGGTATAAAGAAAAATCTGGAAAACCATTAGAAAAATTAGAGTCGGCAAAAATAAAAGATCAGCAGATGTCTCATCATCGTATCCTAATGAAATTAGGATCACACATACTATAACAATTATACCGAAAACTGTCCACCCTAAACACTTTTCTCGTTTAAATGCGTTCGTTAATTGGATGTTCTTAAGAGTTGTCAATCGATAAAGTCAAATGAAATTGTTATTGATGGCAGCCACCCTACTTTTTAAGAAATGCTTCTCCCCTTAATTTAGCTGTATATCACACACATTTTTCAAAATAATTACAACGAGAACTTTCCCCAACGATGGAGACAAGCAAAAATTCTGCCTCTACAAAAGTCAGGCACCGAATATCGTCCTATAGCTATGTTGGCTTATTTGTCAAAGGCATTTGAAGAACTCCTTCAATGACCGTCAATCCGGTTTTCGTGCCAAACACAGCTGTGTTACTGCTCTAGCCGATGTATCTGAAGATATCAGAAAATAAATTTATGATGGATGCATGGTAATATTACTGCTGCTGGATTACTAAAAAGTGTTTGATACAGTGGATCACACAGTCCTCCTGCAAAATCTTAAGAAAATTATTCACTCTGCTTAGAAATAAATAATACGGCATCAGCGTTTCTTCCTTTTTCAATAGGTATTCCACAGACTTCTATTCTCGGTGTCTGCCTTTCCTCAATTTGTACTGCACATCTCTCTAAACAGTAAATCTACTGACTGTACGGTGGAATTCCGATGATATACAACTATACATTAGCAACAAAAAAGGGAAACTTGATGATTGCACTAGAAAACCGAATGACGACTTAAAACGAAACTCAAATTGAGTGATTAACCCATTAAAAACCAAGCGCGTTCTGGTGCTAGATTACCAGTAAATCAAAACATTTATTTAAATTACCAACAACTCGATACTGTTGAATGAGCCACAAATCTGGGTGTTATTTTTAACAAAACTCTTACCTGGGCTGATCATATTGCAGTGGCGTGTGGTAAAACATATTTGATATTCCAAGCTCTCTGGCCTACTCAGCATAGCACCCCCGGTTCATATACGTTTACCACTAGCTAAGCCCTACCTAATACCAATATTACTGTATGCATGCGAAATCTTGCAATACTAGGGGTAAATCCAGGTTGAACATCACGTTTTATTTTTTTTATTTTTATTTTTTATATCACTTTTCTTATTTGTATGTATGTTTATATGTTTAGTTTTTCAAATTTTTCAGTTTTTTATTTCATTAGAATTTTTATACCCTATACCACTCTATGTGGTTTGGGTATAATGACTTTGTGCTGCTGTTTGTACCTACCAAAAATATTTGACCTAAACCAATATTTTATTATACCGATCGATTCAGAATCACTTTCTAAATCGATTTAGCGACGTCCGTCCGTCCGTCTGTGTGTCCATGTAAAACTTGTAATCAAACTACAGGTTTTGGTGAAATTTGGTATATCAGCTTTTATCGGCCATAGGATGAACGCTATTGAAATTGGTTAAATTCGGTCCATGTTCAGACCTAGTCCCCATACAAATGACCCCTATGAAATCAACATAAATTGTCATAAGATCGAAATTATCATAAAGATCTCAGTCAAATTGGGTTTTTGTTTGTTTATTATATCGATTAATGAGCAGTCCAAAAATGAACCCTATAGGACAATTCTTAGTCATAGCCCCCATATAAAGCTACTTCCCGATCTTCACTTAAATCTATCAAAAAACAAAAATATTGCACAGATTTTTCTCAAATTTGCTTTTTTTTTTCAAAATATAAGTAACTTTACCAAATATGGTCAGGATTGGTCCATTTTTGGAGCTAGTCCCCATATATATATAGCACCCGATATGAACTTTTTCATATCTGCAGCCAAAAAAATTACTAAAATTGCCACTCGAAATTGGTTTATGCTTAGTTTCTATATTCAATTAATGGGACCGAAAAGAAAGGTCTTTAAATCATGGGATAGGGTATCGTATAGTCGGGCTAGACCGACTATAATTTTCTTACTTGTTTTTATTAAATTTAGATATTGATATAATGGCTTAAGTACCATCATACAGCATAAGTCAATTAACACATATTAATCGAAAATTGTATGTCTTGCTGAGATGGATATGTATCCAGTAAAGAAGTTTATGGCAGAACGAGTATAATTTGTCGAAAGGATAACTTATTAGTATAATTTTCATTAGGACAAAATTTCCCTTTCTCATTGTCAATTGTCAATCGATTTTAGGCTCGAAATTTGGTAGTCGAAAGATTTTCTTTTTTAATTACGCGAAAACCCAAAAGAAACTCGGGATTAAGATTTTAAATATATAATTTATTTTCACGGCACTTATTATTATTATTTAAAATATATATCAAAATTCTTTTTAAATTGTTTACAGAGAATAAAATTAATTTGTTCTGGATACTTTAGGGTAGGGGCTGTAGATATGTTAGACCGTTTCACACGAAATTGGATGAATAAGCGAAATTTACTATTGCTTAGGCTAGCATTAAGGTTAAATAGATAGCATACTAAGGTTAATAAACTCGTTAAGCACTTAAAGATTTTCTTTTGATAAGAAGCCCCCAAAACATCATTTAAAATATAATAACTCTTAAAAGAAATAGAATCTCAAGATGTTTGTATGTCTGCTTGTATATCCACGGTTTTTACATAAATAATAAAAGACGGTTGGTATTTGTAGTTGCACGTGTGTGTTGGAGTAATTAAATTTACACAAAACGTGACATATTTCGCATTTTTGGCATATTTCGTTTTATAATAAATAATTTTAAATAATTTACAACGTCTGTTTCCAAGTTTCCATCATCCAAGCATTTAACGAATAACGTATGTAAAGTAAGTGTGTGTGTGTTTTTGAAGTAAGTAAATAAGAATTAAATTTCACTAATTTATATGTCTCATTAAATATAAATTTAATTTTATTTTCATTCTTTAGAATCATAAATTCGAGTTTTCCTAAACCATTGACAGCATATCCGTTGTATGAAGTTTTGTTATAATTTTACAATTTTCGTATTTTCTTTTTTCTTTATGATTGCTTGCCGTAGATATTTAAATAACAATCAAAATTTTAAAAGGAACAACAGCAACAAAAAATAAATCGCAACATTATATATATTGCACCTGTACCTCTAAAGTGAGTCAACTCAAAATTTAAAAAATTTTCAGTAGAGGCAAAAAACTATAAAATTTAAAAACAGTTGTTTCATTGTAAATAATTGCGAATAATAAGTATACAACAGTAGTTGTTTTTGCGATTTTTTCAGTGATCAGCAAAAATAACAATTCTTTTGGGTGGAGCTCAAAACATGCCTTTTTAGTGAATTCTAAAGAAGCTACTTTTATAACTGTATTTTTTTTTTTTGCGAAAGACTAGAAAAATCGATGTAAAATTTTTACAGTGGATAGATATGACCACTGTGTATCGTTTTCTTGCAAAAAGTGAAAAATGAAAAATTTTGAGTTGACTCTCTTTAGAGTGCGATATGTGCGTTTGTTAATGTTTATATGTATAATTTAGCTGTTAAGGAAATTAAACAATTACTGTCGGAAAATACAAAATTGCATTTTGAAAAATGTGTAATAATTATATGAGTGCAGTCTAAGTTAGTAAGTGTTAGCTAAACTTGTTGATACTCAAATTATAAAAGAAAACTGACACAGAATTCTTTTTTGATTTGTTGAAAAAAAAAGATAAATGTAATAAATGTTTTACTAACATCAAATATACTGGGCCATTTTAGCTTAAATAAAGTTAATAAACTGATGAAAATATTTTCTGTTTCGTTTACAATAATTTTTTAAAACTTTAGGAATTATTAAGTCTTGCTCAGATTAACATCTTCAGAGAAGAGTTTTGATTAGGCTAGGATCTTCATTAAAAAAAAAATATATATATATAAATTATTGCCAAACAAATTATTTTGGGTGTTCGATTATATCAATAGAAATTTTATGACAACTAACCATTTTCTATTGTGATAAAATATTTACCGTTAAGACAACAGAATTGTAATTGCCATCATCTCAAAATTCTATTTTAGCTTCTTCTTGAGATTGCAATAAATTTTGTAGCCACAACGAATCACTTTTCCGTGTGTATCTTATGTCAGTAGCTTTAGATCAATTTATTATTAAAATTAAAATAAAACATCATTCCAAATCAACAAATTTTCAATAAAATTTAAGCAATTTCTGAGTGTATTTATTTGCGTATTTTGCTAAAAATATATTTTTTTTTTTGCATATTTTACTATAAATGCATATTTTTGTGCATATTATAGATGCGTATTTAGCTAACAATTTGCAATTTAATAAAACATAAATATTTTTTGTCATTCTTTAATTAAAACGAGTTTTATTTGTAGTTTTTTGCTCGATGTCATGCAAGTAGAATTTCTTGAAGATGTCGTGAGCAAAATGTATGCTAAAAGCTTTCTAAAAAACATTAACGATTTTTTAGAATTAAATACATTTTCAGTATTTTTCCTTTCTATTTTAACCAAGAACAGAGAGAAATTCAAATTAATATTCCACAATATTTGACGAATGAAAAAGTAAAAAAAAGAAATCTTGAAAAAATATGATTTTTATACGTGGTTCTAGTTATTTTTCTTATCTATAATATTTATAGGCTAGGCGATTTCTTGTGACCGATGTTCTGTTCTATCGTTTTATCCCGATTTTGGCCAAACTTATATTATTTGAAAGTTATTTCTTTTAAGCAGTTTTGCAGATTTACCGATTTTTACTTTTTTTCCTTTGTTTTGAGTAAAGCATTTAAAGTTGCTACTAACACCTACATAAAATTATTCATATGCTATGTGTGTTTTATTAAATTTGTTGATTTGTTTGTTAATGAGTTTGTTATCTTCATTCATAATAATAAACCATAAATCTGTTGGTTTTTGAATTGGCTAAGTTGAAAAGTAAAATTGCCTAGAAATTGCACTCGAATTTCGACCGCTGGAATCTGCTAGTACTAATATGATTATTGTACGTTGCTATTGTTATTGTTGTTGTTTTAAATTTTGTAATGTGTCATAGCTCTTGTGTTTTGTTTGTAGCATTTGCTTAATGAGTGTGTATGTATCGCAATACTCTACGTGTCAGTATGGCTTACGCAACCTCTTGTTGATCCGGCTTTCAAGCTGTGATAACTCAGCTATACCAGTGTCCTTGCACTAAATTTATATATAAAAATATACCGCTTCACTTCACTTCTTTTGTATGTATTTATTTGTTAATATTATGTTGCAATTATATAATGTTGTTGTAACTGACGTTTTGATGTCAGTACCCACGACACCACAGGACCGTAGATAAGTGTTCCTTGATGCTGATGGGATGGTTTGCTAAATCCGAGAGTATTGTTTTCCCTATCTGAACAACTCTATGCTGCTATTTAGGTTCGGTGAAATCCAACAATATTTTATCTTAGTGTAATTCTACATCTGACCTGGAGAATCACCTGTCTCATGTGCTTTGAGTGGATGCAATCCTATCCACGGACAATTGTAATTTGCACCTAGTCTGAGCCGGATGTAACTCAGCTCCTGTCTCTACCTTACCTGATCCTGTGATCCAACAAATTGAACGGATTTAATCCGCCCGTACTCTGTTGAATTAGTGTTGACACGAATTTTCTCTCTTTGTAAATTAATTGCAAACTTATACTTTACCGGTTGTTGCTCAGAGTTTATCCGATCACCTCTTCGTAAGTTGCATTTGAAATATCTTCGAACTGTCGTATGATTTCTAAAGTTTCAAGTTATTTTTACAGGGATCAATCTTGGGGTATTGTAACGTCGGTTGTATTAAATATCGAATTTGTGTGGTTTTCTATGAGGTACTTGGGGAACTTATACATTTTTAAAAAAAGGGTGCTTCTTTAAAAAAGGGTACTTTTTTAATGAAAGTTTTTTTTTTTAAAAGGATACTTTTTCAAACAAGGGTATATTTAAAAAAAGGGTACATATAAAAAAGGATACTTTTATAAATAAAGTGTTTAAAAAGAAGTGTATTTTTTTTAAATAAATTTAAAAAAGCTCAATTTCAAAAATGGGTACTTTTTTAAAAAATTTAAATTAAAAAAAAAATGACACTTCTTAAAAATGGGTTCTTCTTTTTAAAAAGGATTCTTTTCCAAAATAGGTGCTTGATTTAGATAGGGTAATTTTTATAAAAAGAGTACTTTAGAAAAATGTACTCCTGGAGATAAGGTACTTTTTAAGGAAAGGCACGTTCTTAATGTGCTTTTTTAGGGATTATATTTTTTCTGTCATATTGGCGATTTTCTTTATTTTTTCATTATAGTCAAATCGCTTTATTTGGTTCTAGAAAGAACTGAATTTTATTTGAATTGTACTGTTTTCGTTTTAACAAAAAAATATGTGTCTGTTAGAGATCATAATTAATGGAATTTTCATAACTATATAGAGAAGTTAGATATTTCGATAAAGATCAGTATTCCCACATCCATTACACCCTTTTTCAGATTTAGTTCCAACTTTACGTGATCTGGAAACGACGAACTTTCCGACCGCATTTCTCTAGGAGATGATAGGAGATGATTCCGTGCAAAGACATTGTTGAGCTGTAGTATTATCTGTACATTGAGTGCCTAGAATTCTTTTTACCATTCTTATGTTTCTTGTATATGCTTGTCGCCCTCCAAAAATATTAATTTCACTTCCATTTCACTCAGAAACTTCATAAGTTGTTTTGTCAAAATTCGAAGTGAGTTTGTTGGGGAAATTTACATTTTTCAATAACACCTTGTCACCTACTTGAATATTAGAGACTTTTGCATTTCTCTTTGAATCAACCTTTTCTTTTCCCTTTTGTTTGTTTATTAAATCATTATCTCTAGCTGACGAATCAATCGCATCTTCTGCTATATCCTCAATGCCTGGAATCTTACCACGAATACGCCTGTTAAACATTAGCTCACTCGGCGCTGAGCCCGTTGTGCCATGTGGCGTCACATTGTGCATAAACATGAACCTTTGAATTTCCTCCCTGTAAACACGCTTTTTGCTGCAGCTATTTTTAGTCGTTTTATTAAGGACCACCATTTGTCTATGGCCAATAAGAAGGTGTTCTGATTATGGATATGTTATTTTCCTCACAAAAACATTTGAATTCATTACTGACATATTGCCTACCATTGTCGGTTATCATTGTTTTAGGTAAGCCAGGCTTAGAGAAAATTTCCTTCATAGCCTTTATATTAACATCAGAAGAAAGGCTTTTCAAGAAAACTACTTATTGGTATCGACAATAGTAATCAATGATCACTAAAACATATTCACAATTAGGCAGCGGTCCTAGTAGACCAGTTGCTAAAAATTGCCAAGTATGGTTGAGTTAATGTAATACGTGTACAAAGCAAATATCACAAAGATTTGCATCATACACATATTTTCATATTTTCAATTATATGCCGTGACCCCTTGGACCGATTTTAACGATAACGATATTATTTTAACGGTATTAAGCAGCAACTCACTTGGGAATGCCGTTGTGATTTCCACAGATAGAGGACAGGTGGATGGACGGTCATCGCTAAATTAACTTTCCTTGTTATAACGATCAGGAAAGTTTGGGGGGTCCCCGAAATATATTTCGATGCGTTACAAACGGAATGGCAAACCTATTATACCTTCTGCAAAGTGGTGTATAGAGTATACAAATTGAGGTGCCAAAAACGTCTTCCACACATTAAAAAGCGGGAGATATCAACAAACGGGCGCTGAGTACTTAGGCCCCAATGAGCAAATCCAAAAAAATGAACAAATCCCCAAAAATAATTGGGGCGTAAGCTCACGATGAACGAGTACCTCAAATTTCAAAAAAAAGATAAACAAATAAATAAAATAAAATATGAACTTACCCAAAATACATTCTGAAATTTTTTGCCTATTTTTATTTAATGAATTTCTGTAAAATATATATATATGTAAAAATTTTCATACTGCTCTCAATATTTTTCCTGCAATAAACGGATTTAAATCTGTATTCTTTTCCA
This sequence comes from Cordilura impudica, assembly GCA_963682025.1. Classification (NCBI taxonomy): domain Eukaryota; kingdom Metazoa; phylum Arthropoda; class Insecta; order Diptera; family Scathophagidae; genus Cordilura; species Cordilura impudica. The sequence goes on from OY821520.1 coordinate 71,507,142, forward strand.
ATAGCATCATTTCGGTGCTTTATCTCACAACCATAACATACTTTTCAATGTTTGCGCACGGCAAAAAAAGAGAACGCACGATTCCATTAATAGCACTTTAAGATTTCTTATCCATCAAAATTAAAAATATTAGAATGATCTGAGAAAAATATATTTTTGGGCAATTAAAATTAGTTGACGACAACTTAGAGGCAATACGGGTGTGGCTGCCAAACGCGTGCAAGCGGAAGGCCTTACGATAAATTTTTTATCTACGTAAGTGCAATAATTGTCTGCTGATCCAAATAGGCTACGCATATACTAAAGCAACCTGGCGGCACAATTTTAAACGTCGGACTCATTAAATACACTCGCGTACAGCAGGTTAAAAATTTTCCATTTTTGATACTTCTATAAATTTGACGTCAATGATTAATAATAATGCAGTAATAAGTAAAAGTTAAAATTCCGTTCCTTTTTATGCTTACAAAATAAATAAACTACAAAAAAAAAAAACGTAAGTCGGTTTCTTAGCTGATTTTTGAAGCATATGTGCTGTTGCGTATTGTAAAAAAATGGATTTAGTCCCCAAACTTTCAAATTAAAAACTAACAAATTTCCCAAAATATATCAAATTGGGATAAAGAATGAACTCTTCTCCAAAAAAACATAAAAATTGGGGCATTTGTTCATCATGAACAAATCCATACAAATTTTTGGGATGTAAGAACATTCTTTTGGGGGATTTGTTCATTGTGGTCTAAGTACTCAGCGTCCAATAAACGTACGATTAATATTAATACAACAAAATTATCACTTATACGTCTTCGTCCAAAAAATATAAAATCGTTTATATTTCGCTTAGCGTCATAGATCAGTTGCCAGTTTAAACAAGGTATATGTCGAATCTTTGATATCCTCCACCTAGTTTATAGTTTATGTTAATATGTGGACTTATAGCACTATTTATTTACCTCATTTTAAATACCAACCTGCTCGAAGTAATGACAAAAAATACTATCAGATAAACGGATGGACGGACGGACAGACGGATGGACGGACAAACGGACATTGCTATATCGAATAGCAAATTAATTTTTTGATGCACTATTTACGGAATATATCGGAATATACTGGTATATATCGTACTAATAGTGGTATGGAGGGCATAAAATCATTTTTGCGGGGGAAATAAAATTATTTATATCTCGAATATTAAGAGCTGTAGAGCAAAACAGGTGAGAAATTGCTTTTTCTTAGAAAATACTCTTGTTGAAAAAAAAAACATTTTCACCGCATTATGTGCGATACAGCTGAGTAGTTGATGATGTGTTAGGAAAGCTAGAATTTCAAGAAAGGAACATAATAAAATAGTTAGCATTGTATAGAAACAACCAAAATTATTAAATCTTCTTCCACGTTTTTGAAACCATAACATCATCCATATGAACTTTTTGGTCTTCAGAGACAACTAGAGAAATTGAAGGCTGAATTTATTAACTCAATAAATCAGCAAGCAACATAACGTTTAAAACAAAATAATTTTATTGTATTTTTGACATATATATATATATACAAACTTTTACAATTTGTCAGTGACATATTCAATCGGCACCGTTGCCAGATCTCCACATCCCTCTAATATTTTATAACTTCAGCATCAACTTCGGGTTGGGGACCTCCTGTTGAATATGTAAATCCACCGGCTCTGCTAAAGAATACAATTTTTCAGAATCATCGCGAGGTTCTGATGTTGTTGGAAATTTCTTGAAATGACTGATGTTACGCCTGTACATTTTATAATCCGCGCGGACAGTGACATCGTTTCCTTTCCGCTCGATTACCGCAAACTCTTCTGCCCCATATGTCGGTGTGAGCTTATTAGGGAAAATAACATTCTGCGATTATACTTTGCCTCCATCCTTTATATTGTTGTCTTTTGGTTTCAATTTTCGTCTGCATTCTTTCTCCCTTTTTCTTTATTAACGGCATCCATGTCTCTAGCCTACGTATCTAAAACATTCCCGCTAATATCAAGGATGGTTGGTATTTTGTCTCAAATTTCGTGGTTGAATAACAGTTCCGTTGGAGCTTTCCCAGTTGTTCCATGGGGAGTGACATTGTACATCAGTGGGAATTTTAGAATTTATTTTCTGTAGTCCGTTCCAGTACTATATGCTATTCGTAGCCGCTTTACGATCGACCGATTCAATATGGCGGTGACGTAATAATTTCAATGTTTTTGTCCCCACAATATCTTTTGAATTCATCACTAACAAACTGGCGCCCATTATCCGTAGTAATTGACTGTGGGTAGCTAAGTCTTTAGAATACTTCGTCTAAAAATTATAGCACTCGATGTAATATTCTTCAAGAACTTCAATTCTTGATATCTCGAATAATAACACAGTGCAACACGATGTTCTGGGCACTCAAATCTCGATCACCGATTGAAATTACTTGGTAAGTATGTAAATATATGATATAAAATTTGGGGCTCCGATGCAGAAATTTCGCGAAATCGCGGCTTGAAAATATTTTTTTTCGAGAAAAGTTTAGTTTATAAAAATTTAAGTAAATTAAAAACGAGTTCTCTGATTAAAATTCCACATTGACATTTGTTCCATAAAATTAGGCGGTGAATATTTTTCTTTTTGAACATTTTAACCCCCCAGCTCCCACGGAAGTGGGCCTTTTAGGGCCTTATTTCCAAAATGTCAAAAATTATACGATAACTACATACATTTTTTATATAATATATTCAAGAAAAATGTAGAGCGAACAATTTCAGTAGGGGTCTTCATAGACACGAACAAAATTCTATCAGACGTAACTTTTATCCCACTTTTTATCTTTTATTATATTCATATGAAATTGCTTTTATAGGCATTTGAACAGTCTGAATTAAGTTTTCTTTGCATATTTTTTTACAAACATATTGTCCAGAAACATAACAGAACTTATTTAAATCGCACTTCATCATTCAAGCACTTAATTTCAAACGCGATTAACAATTGAATAAATTTTTGAACATAAAACAAAATCAAGGATCGATTAAAATATTGATTTTGGATCAAAGTCAACTTATTTATTTGTTTAATGATTGCAAGGTTTTTTGCTTCTATTTAAGCTATGTATTGTTGAAGGATCACCAGTCATTTTAGTAGAAGGGAACTTAGGAATAACAATTTCTATATTGGAGAGTATTCAATCAATCATATTTTTAATGATATCTGTGAAAATGAAAATTAAATTGCTTTGCATTATTTATATTGCATAGTTTGATTGTACTTCCCATTTATATCATATCAAAATTTCTTATTTATTTTTTTTTTTTTTGTATTGAAAATTTTGTCCCACATGGAATTTTTTTCGCTCTACATATTTCTTGAATATGTTATATCAAAAATGTACGTAGTTACGTTATAATTTTTGATATTTTGAAAATAAGGGCCTAATAGGCCCACTTCTTTTGGAGCTGGAGGGTTAAAATATTAAAAAAAAAAATTATTCACCGCCCAATTTTATGGAACAAATGTCAATGTAGAATTTTAATCACAGAAGTCGTTAGTCATTTATTTTAATTTTTATGAACCATACTTTTCTCGAAAAATAAAACTTCAAACCGCTATTTCGCCAAATTTCTGCCTCGGAGCCCCAATTGTTATATCACATATATATATGCTTACCAAGTGCTTTTAATCGGTGATAGAGATTTGCGTGCCCAAAGCAAAGTCAAAATTTGTCGCATAGTGTAATCGATGACTACAAGTATAAAATCATGGTTGGATAACGGTCCCAGCAAATCCATTGCCAGGCATAGCCATGGCGGTTTTGACAACAATAAATAATCACGACAGTTTCTTACATATTTTTCGACATCTCGATCAACTAAAGGCCACCATACCTTTCAACGTAAACGCCGCTTCATCACCGTCTCGCCTGGATGGCCTTCATGTGCTTTAGCTAACACTGTTGTCCATAATGAAAGGGATACAGCGATTTTAGTTCCTCGTAGCAGAATATTGTCCAAAGTACATAATTCGAGTCGAAACGGACAAAACTTATTCGATGTAGTCAAACTCCATGAATTGTTTTTAACACTCTCCACCGCGTCCATCAGTTCAGGATCGGACTGGTTGTTTTCTACGATTTCAAGAATCGAGCGCGTCCGCGATATAGTTTCTTCAATGATTGAACATATAATGTGTTCAATTCACTGAGTTGTGAAATTATAAAATCGTTTTCAATATCAGCACATAAACTGAATTAAATGTAGTTTTTTTTTTGGTAAAACAATCGGCACTTAAACCGTGTCTTTCCGTTTAAATTAAACTCTACGCTTTGGGTTGCAAAACAAGAATCTTCTTTTTATTTAAAAATTTCATACTTATATACTAATTTTACTAAAATTGCCATTGTCTTTAATTCAACATTAATACTACATAAGCAAAAAAATTGTTTGTTTAAATCGATGACGCTATTGGTGCAATGGCGCTATTGCTGCAATAGTTTATTTTGGTCATTGGACTAATGAACTTATTAATGCTGTGTTAACATAAAAAATAAAATAAAATTGTTTTCACCTAAAAAACAAAACAGAGGAACAAACTTATTAATGCCATGTTAACATAAAATTAAATAAAATTGTTTTACATAACCAAAAAATGAGCAATAGCAAAGTAACGCATTTCTTTTTGATATAAAAAATAAAAATTGAATATAAGAATATGTATAAACATAATGCTTTCAGATTGTTGATCGAACGACATAAAATTTTCAATTTTACGCAGCCTATACAAGGAATCGCCGATGTTATATTTACCAGCCTGGTAGATGATCTTAAATTTGAACGATTAAAGATGTAGAACCCATCGCTCGATATGAGTTGGCGGCTTTGGCGTGCACTTGAAATTCTCCTCTAAAGGTTTTTGATCCGTGACTAGTTCCAATTCAATGCCTGCCAAATAAAAGTAAAACCGTTCTACGCTACAAATTAAAGCCAGGCTTTCCTTCTCCGTTTGCGAATATCTTCTTTCGGTCTCAGATAGGCTTTTACATGCAACCAATATCACTTGGGGAACATTGTTATCAAATTGCAACAGAACAGCTCATAGAGCTACCGGACTTGTGCCAGCTATTAATCGGGTGCGACGCTCCGGATTAAAATAGAATAACATTGGCATCTTGGTTAGCTGCTTCTTAGCTGCTTCTTAAGCTTTTGGAATGCAACTTTTGATCTTTTTTTGTCAAATATCTGAGGGGTTCTGTCAAATCAGCCAAATCAGGTATGAATTTTCCAAGGTATGCCACCAAACCCAGTACTCTTAACTCTTCCTTGTTTCTGGGAGGGCGAAATTTCATGATAGTGTCGACTTTTTCCGCATCAGGATTTATTCCCACGTTAGACAAGTTATGTCTCAAGAAACGAAGTTTTCGCGTTTTCCAAATACATTTTTCCTCATTCAACAAAATATTCGCTTCTTTAAAGACTGTCAGCACATCTTTGAAGTTGTTATCATGTTCGCTCTCTCTGCTACCAAACACAGTTACGTCATACAAATAGTTTAAAACACTACTACACAGGGCCAAACTGCTTTCCATCGTTCTTTGAAAAATTTCCGGTGCTGAGTTTAGTCCGAACAGTAGCCTCTTTTATCTGAATAGTATTCTAGATGTAATGAAAGTAGTAATTTCACGTCTTTCTTCATTCAATTCTAGTTGTTGGTATGCGTTTTTGAGGTCCAATCTCGAAAAATATTTGGCTCCGTGTAGTTTGATCATAAAAGTATCAAATGTCGGTAGGGGATAGCTTTCTCTCAATATTGCGGCATTGGCACGTCTCATATCGATGCATATCGGATACCCCCGTTTCCTTTAAATACGACTACCACCGGAGATATCCAAGGGCTAGGTCCTACCACTGGCTCTATTATATCTTGTTTTACCGTTTCGCTCGACTTGTTCCTCTAAGGCTGATGGTATTTTACGCAATGGCTGTTGAACAGGCTTAACAGATTTATCAAGTGACAGTAAAATTTTGACGCCCTTAATTTTTGGAAACATTTTGTGATCTGCGATTTGATTGACCCCACGGCCTAATTTCAGTGCATTTAATTTGATGGCAGTATCTCGACTCAGTAGAGATTGAACCCCATTATTAATAACATAGAAAGAGGAAAGCATGTTTGAACTTAAATCTAGGCCTATCAAGGTTCGAAAACAGCCTTAGTCTTGAGCAGATCATTTCCAGCATCATTTCAGCTCGAATATTCCACACAATGGCATGTTTCTCGCAGAGATAATCCCAATCTTTCTCACTCAGCAAATTATGTTGTGAACCCGAATCAATCAACATCGAAACTTTCCGACCTCCTATGTAGCATCCTATAATTTCATTCGTATGTTCGCTTGACACATCCGTTACTTGAAAACAATTGTGCTCACTCCATTTACTGTGCATGGATCCAATTTCCGGCTTACTATCATCCGAAATAAATTATATGTTTGAGTAGAACCCTCTTTGCCTTTTAACATCTGAATTTCCGAAACGAGTCTGCTTGCGTTTATTATCTTTTGTTCTGCACTTGCGAGCAGAATGACCAATGAGCCCACATTTGTTGCATTTCGAATGTGAAGCCGGGCAGCCAGCACTGGTGATATGCGCTAATTATAGATAAAATAAAATACACAAAGAAAATTGTGATATATCTATCTTTATTTAAATGAATCTTAAGACTGAGGATTAAAAATATTTAAAATACAATTAGGGCTAAGCAACGCAGACAAAAATGCCTACGTTGCTGTCTGGCAAAGTGTGGGAATAAAACAGAAATATAATACAAAAAATGTTGCGATACAAAAATGCAATAAGATTCTAAATGGTCACTACACTTTGCCAGCCGTTACAATTAGTTGTGGAGGGGATACGTAACTCGCTCGTTGGCCGCCTCTGCCACATTCGATATTCTGATTCTTGCTCTCAATTCTATTTATATTTAGAGATGCATTCGGTGACTTCATCGTCTTGGATTGATTGTTTATTTCTTCATAAACGTGGCACATTTCAGTGGCTTGTTCGAGCGTGTACTCTTTTTCCAGGAGTCGATTTTTTAGGTCGTTTGGAGCCCAGGCATCGATAAATTTATCCATTAAGTTAATTCCTCATATTTCTTCTTTTGTTTCTCCGAATTGACATTTGGCCGCTTGGCTCCGTAATATTAGAATAAATTTATTCAAACACTCGCCCTGTTCGGGTTTCAATGAATGAAATGAATGTCTGTCGAAGGTGGAGATCCTTTCGGGCGAAAAATATTTATTGTGCTTCTCAACATGAACCTTGTATGCATCCGCTCCCCTTCCTGATTCCACAAGTGCTCCGGGAATACTATACACAACTTCCTGCAGTTGCATACCACCCAAATACAGCAATTTGTTTTTTCTTTTCTTTGCGTCTGTAATTTCTTTCATTTCAAAATATATGGAAAATACGCGAAGCCATTTCTAATGCTCTCATGCCCTCCCTGCTGCATTATTATAATTTCTTAAGCTCTTTATGTCAGTATGATATTTCAAATAAATGTTATTTAAGCGCTTTTAAATTATATTATTAGAATTTTGTCAAAATCTTTTAGATTCCATTGAGGTGGGCTACGCTAAATGGCTTAACTAATTGAGCTTTGATTTGCTGTTATATTTGAAGTACATAAGTTAGCAAAATTTGGTCAAGATATTTATTATTTGTTGAGGTATTAATGGAGTCATATCTTTTTACTATATTAGTACCTGCGACCAACGAAACTTTTATGCCAAGTACTCACAACCAAAAGTTCAATTAAAACATATATATAAGCAAACGGATGGCTCACAAAGAGTTACTGAGTCGCTTACCCAATTTAAATACCCATATTCTATAACAAAAAAATTTTTTCGCTTAGTAAAATTTATATGAAAAAAACTGAATATTTCCACCATAGCAATCCAAAAGTTCCATTAGCTACACATTCGTTTGTCTTAACAAATTTTACTTTTCATAGCCAGTAGGCTTTAAAACAAAATTAAGCTATTTCACAAATTTTCATTGCTTCAGCATTGTGAAACTGACGTTAATAACAAAACAGAAAAATATTAAACTTTAACATGAAATTTATATTTACACTTTAATAAATAAAATCTTATCTATACAATTTCTGCTTCAGTTAATTTACACATTCCATTATAAGGGGTCATTTTAATAGAACGCACACATTGGCACTACCATGAACTCAGACATAAAACATACACATACACACACACATATATAATTGTTCGTATCTACAGCCAACAATCTGGTTAGTGTCATAAATAAACATGAAAAAAATGGAACCATTTCGGTAGAAAGAAAATGTCACAACATTAGCGACGTTACCTGTTCAGAGGGGCAAATCAAATGAAATTATGGCACGGAAAATTAGGGCAAAGCTTACACAAAACTCTAGAGATTTCCTCAAAAATTAACGCCTTTTTTATACAGACGTCTTATTGTAAGTAGCAAAACAAAAACCAAAAAAAAAAAAATAAAAAAAAATATATACTATTATGCCAACAAACTTTAGGGAGAGATTTTTTTTTTATTTTTTTTGGTAAAGGCCATTGTCTTTATATAATTTAAGGGCGTGATAACTGTTAAACAAATAACAGGCAATGTAAACAATTTATACTTGCTTACTTCTAGGATGGTGTGTGAGTGTAGGCAGAGGAAAATCCAAATTTTTATACTAACAAGGAAGGTTACAAATACAAATACATAAATAACAAAATTAAGATGTTGACCCAGAAACGACGTAAAAATGAGATTAAATGTGATTAAAAAACAAAATGTTAACTATTTATTATGAGTACTACATTTTGGTGTAAATTATTTTCGGAATTTTTTTGCATGATTGGCTTCATTTCTTTAGCATTTCTTTGTTTATTTGTTGGTGCAAATAAAGCACGACTTCTTATATTTATAGAAATTTCTGTACTACTTAATTTCATTGCGTAGTTTATACAAGGACAGTTAGAAAATAACAAATGCTTTCGGTGTTAAAATTTTTTTTGTATGTGTGTGTGTGTGTGTGTGTGTGTGCTAATTTTGGCTTTAAGCTAGAAAAAAACATCGCAGGTAAGTAAGCAGAAAATATGTTTTCGTTTATAATTTATTTTTCTACATTTTTTAGGACAGAAAAGTGAAGTACTTGAAAAGAAAATGGTTTTTTCGTTGCTAAAAAAAAAGGAAAGTAGCAAAAAGTATTTATAAATATTATTCTGAAGCTTGCTACTCAAAAAAAGTTTTTATTATTTTTTTGTTTATGAAATCTTGACCTTCACAGGATCTGGTAAAAATAACTTGTGTTTTTCTACAACAGTTAAAACAAATAAAATAAGATTACTTAATAATATTTATACAGCTTTAAACTCAGATTTGTATACTATATTTGAATACTATTGAAAGAGGCTTTAGAATTTCAAGACTCCACAGGATGAGTTACAGTTAGCAAAATTTAAGCATTTTCGGAAGTTGTAGCTTTTTTAAATACCAGTGATTTTTCAAATCTTTTACTTTTTTCAATCTAAATAAAGATTGAAAATACTGTCACAAATTTTCGTATTAATTATAGCATTAACAAATTTCACAAAAGCTGCTATAAAAGTTTGTCTTATGGCAACATCTTTAATATACGTTAGAGAAATAATTATAGGCAGTAAGAAACTTCCTGTTGATCCGGAATTGAAGCTTGGATAACTTAGCCCTCCAAGGGTCCTTACCCTAAATTTATATTAAAAAATGAACACTTAACTTTTTATATCTTTATTTATTTAATATACACCATGAAAAATGTTGAAGATATATTAATGTTGTTATTGCTGGTGTCACTGATGTAGCTAAAAACTAATAAAAGTGAACGAATTCAATTCACTCCTACTGTTTTGGCTGAACATAATTCAGCCCATGCACCTATGAAAAACATGTGTCCTATTCTGGGCTGGATCTAATCAAGCAACAGACGAATGTGATTCGCCCCTAATCTGAACTGGCACTACCCTTATTGGGCGTAATACGCCTCTACACTGTTAAAAATTGGAAACATGTAAATAAGAGTTCACCTGCTGCCCAATGCCGTCTTTGTCATAAGGGCACACGGGTCCCGTGCCCAGGGCCCCGACCTCATGGGTGCCCCGAAAGGCCGATATATTCGATTACACGAAAGCAAGAAGTTAAATACTTTGTATTTTTCTGGTGATTTTCAGCAATTTTTTTTGTTAATTTCAAAAATAAAAAGAAATAGAAAAAAAATTTAACCGAAACTTAAATATTAAGATAACTAAAAAAAATTATTTGGGCGATTTTTAAACTGTAAAAAAACTTGCAACCCTGACTGGTGCAGAAAGTAATAGTTGACATTGTATATATTTAGGGGATTTCCCGTATGAATGTCAAAGCTTAACGCAGTCAATAAGTGTAAGGTCAACTCAGTGAAGGCGTGTAAGTGTTTAATGTGAGTTATTGAACTTAGTTAAAAGAAGTTTTTTTTACCAGTTTCACGTCTTAGTTGTAAACAACTTGTCTATATTGTTTTATAATTAATTTAGTTATGTCGAAAAGAACATATTTAAGTGGTTCACAAAAAAGAAAAAAAGTTCGAGCTAAAAAGAAATAGCCGAAAAACTTCCAAAACTCACTTCATTTTTTCCGTTGGAAGATACAAACAGGATGCCTGATTCTTCGCCTTCATCATCTCAAGATTCGGTTACTTTCGAATATCAACGGGAAAAAGAACTTACGTCTGACAGAAATGATAATATTATGCAAGTTCCCGATGTAGAGACAGTAACAGGTACATTAGATGCTGAATCCTCCAATGCAAGCTTCTGTGACTTATTATTTATGAGCATAGAAAGTACTATGGTAAAATTTTAACAGATGAAGTACGCGATATTTGGACTCAAAAAAGGCCAGAAGTTTTTGAAAAAAAAGGAGTGAGACTTCTCCGAAACTTCTAAAATTTTTCCAGTTTCAAGCGGTAAATCAAAAACTAGATTCTTGAGTAAAAATATATTCACCCGTATATGGACGAATGGTGAGTCTTTAGCAAGAAAATGACTCCTATTTTCACCGTCGACGAACTCTGTATACTGTTATTGCTGCCGTCTATTTAATAGTACTACTGGTACTGGTCATAATTTGAGTTCTCCAAATGGATATAAAGACTGGAAACATATAAGTAATTTATTAATAGAGCATGAGAACAGTTTACAACACAAGGAATCAATGATGAAATATGTCGTAAGTAGCAAAACTATTGGGCGAATTGACAGCGAGTTTTTGTCCCAATATAATACACAAGTCAGTTATTGGAAGAATGTACTTAAAAGAATTGTTGCAGTAGTGAAATTTTTGGCTTCCAGAGGTCTTGCTTTTCGTGGTGATAATGAAATATTAGGGTCTCAAAATAACGGAAATTATTTGGGATGCTTAGAACTAATTAGTGAATTTGATCCTTTTCTTGCTGATCACATGCGAAACTGCGGAAATAGTGGAAAAGGAAATACATCATATTTTTCTGCAAATATTTGTAATAAATTTATTAATATAATGGAACAGCAAGTGCTAAAAGCGATTGTTAATGAACTATAAGCTGCAAAATACTAATCTATTAGTGTGGATTCTACTCCAGATCTTTCATATGTTCACCAACTCACCTTTGTCGTTAGATACGTCAAAGACGGAGATCCTATTGAGAGACTTTTGCAATTTTTGCCTATGAATGAACATGCTCAATATATAGCAGGTGCCATTTTAAACTTTACTGAAAGTCTTGATATTCCTATAAAAGTTTGCCGAGGGCAGAGTTACGATAATGCATCAAATATGGCAGGAAAGTATTCTGGTGTTCAGGCAAGAATAAAAGAAAAATGTGAATTTCCCATTTTTGTTCCATGTGCGCACATTCATTAAATTAGGTAGGTGTTGAAGCTGTTCAATGTGTTTCAGATGCAGCATTCTACTTCCAATTCGTCCAAAAATTTTTTAATTTTTTCTCGGCTTCGACCAAATGATGGAAAATTATGACAGCGAATTTGGGAACAAATAAAGTTTTGAAGTCTCTCCCGGATACTAGATGGTCTGCACGTGCTAATGCTGTTAATGCTTTGCAAAATGGTTATTTTCATATATCTGAAGCTTCAACATCAATTGCAAATGACATCAATCAACCAGGAGAAGCAAGACACGAAGCTCAAAGCCTAGCCAAAAAAATGGGAAAATTTGAGACTATGCTTCTAAAGGAGATTTGGAGTGATAGTTTAGGAGTTATAAACAAAACAAGCATAAGTTTACAAAAAAAATACTTTGACACTGGACGTTACAACAAAACTTTACGCATCTTTAATCGATTATGTCAGTAACGCACGTGATAATTTCGATCAGTACGAATCGGCCGCTAAAGAAAAAAAACCCAATGGTAACTATAAAGATATGTTTGAAAGAAAAAAAATCGCAGCACACGTCTTACTTTTTTTGACGGATCAGCGGAGACTGTACAGTTGAATGGCAAACAAAAATTCCGCGTAGAAACGTTTATTCCCATAATTGACACATTACATGTTCATTTAAAAAAGCGTTCTGCTGCATACCAAGAAATTGATGAAATTTTTCTTTCTCAATTCATAACAATTGATTCTGACCACTTGTCAAAAAAATGCAAAGAATTTGCCGAATTCTACCACAAAGATATTACTGCTAAAGAGTTCATATCAGAATGTTTTCATTTAAGGCAGTACCGCAAGAACATAGCAAAGGAATCATCGGATTTGAGTATCTCAGCTTTACATGACCTAATAAAGTCCGATAAGTAAGAGGTAACTTTTCCATATGTGTTGCTTTTCCATATGAAGTTGCTACAAGAATATTTCTTTGTTTAATGATCACTAATTGTAGTGGAGAGCGGTCATTTTCTCGGCTAAAGAGAATAAAAAATGAATTACGAACGTCTATGTTACAAGAACGTCTAACTAACTTGTCAATTATGTGCATTGAAAGTGATGTCCTCCATAAAATTGGTTTTGAGGATATAATATAAGATTTTGCAGTACAGAAATCCCGAAAAAAAACCTTTAGCTTAGCCAATTTAAATCAGAACATAAATACCTAGGTTATATTTCTTATAACATTAAATAACATGTATTAAATTTGTATCAAACATAATAAATTTAAAATCATAACAAAAAATTCTTGCCATTCGTTTTTTTTTACTTTCCAGTGGGCCCCAAATTATTTTGTGTCCAGGGGCCCCGACATGCCTTAAGACGGTCCTGCTGCTGCCTGTCAACCTCAGAGATCCTGCGATCTGCATTCTTTTCCTGTTGTCGAATTTGTAGCTACCACAAACCCTCAATGTGTGTAACTTCATATGCTCCTTGTCGTGCAGTGCTTACGCATCAAACATTAAACCGCTTTGACACAACAGCAGTAAATAGAAATGATAATATAAAGGTTACGCTATGTGCATATTTTCCCATTATATAACGCAAGGGTTACCAAGTCTGTCTCATATTTTAAGATAAAAATTTGTTGCGAAAAATTTATGTTTTATGCGATTCCTGTAAAAATGTAAACATGAAGTGCACAGTGGGCAAATGGAAGCAAAGTAACAGTAAAAAAACAAGTCTAGGGAACCACCTAAGAGAAGTTGGGCTAAGCAAGCCACAAAATCGTTAAAAGCGATAAAATCGTGTGATTAAAATTAAATGGAGCGGAATGTAGAATGTATTTTAGAATAGAGTTACTAAACGCCAAAATTGCTCAAAATATCAATAGACGAAAGAGGGAAGTAAATAAAATAACATTTAATTTGTAACTAATTAATTAATTTATTTATTAATTTCCTGTACAACAAGACAAGTCTTATAATTAAAGCACAGAATCTTCGTCGTTTAGTAACCTTGATCTAAAGTACAGAGCAATGGCCTTTAAAAATTTGTTCAAATACTGTTACACCATTTTTATATAGCGAATATATAATAAATAAATTAACAAATTTATAAAAATAAAATGTTGTGCTAATAAATAATTTCCCACTGTGTATGTGTATTATGGTGGCCCGTCATTATATGGAGGGAAAAAAAAAGTGTTCAAACTTTCTTTCGCAACCCCTAGAAATATGCGAATGGCAAAAAAGTGAGAACTACAAAGTTTTGGGCCAAGCAAAAAACATTTAGAGGTAGCTCAACGCATTTGAATATTTCAAGTGTGTTTTATATGGGTAAAATATGACTTTTTTTTCAGATTTTACCAAAATTTCGTTTTATAGTTTAATTTCTCCGACAAACTGTTATATAATTCGGGATCAGTATTAAATTATCTTTCCAAAAAGCTGTAAAACTTCAAAATCGAATAAAAACTCGCCAAGAAATAGCAAATGCCCCAGACCATTTTTTTGTGCCAAAAAAAAAATAGGTCATGAAATTTTATGGCATTTTTTTCAACTTTAAGAAATTATTTAAAGCAAAAATTTTGTTTTAGTCTCTATACCTGTAAGTGCTCAGATATGAAGTATTTTTTTATTACCGCCTTGTTAACCTAGTAAGTATTGAGACCGAAAATGGGAAACTTTTTTGAAAAAATTTTGAAAACTCCTTTTTCAAGTTTTGAAAAATTTTCTTTAACAAAATTTAAAAGAATTGATCCGGCACTTTGAGTTCTTGTTAAATGCATATTAGACATTAACTGTTTGAATTTTTAGGGAAATCCCTATGTCAGAATTTTTTTGACAAGGGTTTTATTTTTGTGGATTTCGGGAAAAATGGGATTTTTGTAAAATATTCTGTAAATGTACTATTTCTAAATACTTTACATCAAAAATTCATCACTTTTCTACTTTTAAATGTTGTATTTTATCTTAATAGCCCAAGGTTTCGGAAAAAAATAATATAACCCCATTAACCCTTTTGGAATAGGGGTCACATATGACCCCAAGCTAATAAAACACAATTTATTCAAAAAATTCAAATATTTTGTAAGTGCTGTTGAATTTTTAGATGCGACGCTTATAATATAATAAACAAATGTGTAGAACTTCCAGTCCTAAAATTTGGTATAAATCCGAGAACGTTAACCCATTATTAGCCAAGGCCAGCTTTGGATTTTTAGATATTTTTAAATAAAAATTACGGAAAATGAGTTTTTCTATTAAATTCGATGAAACCACTATTATAATTTAAGAAAAGTAATAAGGTTAATTTTTATTTATTTAACCCTTCAGTGCTCCTGTGATCAAAATAATGCATTGTGTTATATCTTTGGTAGAATCATCTGCTTATTGCTCGTGGATATAAATTACTCGTAAAACAACTTTTAATTAATTTTGTTATAAAATTATTTTATGTATAAAAACTATCTATATTTTCCTGATACTGAAACTTATAAAAAGTGGTAAGCGATATAGCAGAACTCGGTGTTTCATTGATTGACAGGTATAATAACATATTAACAAGGAACGAACAAGGAAATCAATACTTATTGCAAGTCGTAAGTGATTACAAGAAACAATTTGAATCGCACACTAAATCATCCTTAAATACACCAAAATAAATAGAATTAATTTTATATTTATTATTCTTTTGAATAAATTGTCTTTTATTAGCTTTGGGTCATTTGTGGGTCTTCTTATTTTATTTAGAAAAATATACATAATTTATATTCGCGAACAATAAGCAGATAATTGCACCAAAGATATATCACAATGGATTATTTTGATCCCAGGAGCACTGAAGGGTTAAATAAATAAAAATTAACCGAATTATTTTTCTTCAATTCCAAATAGTGGTTTCATCGAGTTTAATAGGAAAACTCGTTTTCGGTAATTTTTATTCAAAAATATCTTAAGATCCAAAGTTATTGTTCTGGGATTTAACTCAAATTTTAGGAACGGAAGTTCTACACATTTAGTTCTCATATTTTAAGCATTGCATCTAAAAATTCAACAGCACTTACAAAATATTTAAATTTTTTGAATGAATTGTCTTTTATTAGCTTGGGGTCATATATGACTGACGTTTCCATATAAATGTATCATTTCCATATAAATGTATCACTCGATATGAACTCTTACAGAACTGCAGGCAAAAAATAACAAAAATTTCATTCAGATTTTATTTATACTTATTTTGTATACCCAATAAGTTCGACCTAATGCCACTACTCTAAACACATGGTATGGGGTATTGCATAGTCAGTTAAGACCGATTATAATTTTCTTAATTGTTTTTCTTGTTATTGTTTTTAGTTTTTCGAGCATATATTTATAGTTTATAGTGTCGCTAGAATTTTTCTCGATGAGTTACAAATGGATTGACAAACTTATAAAGGGTCCGCCAAATAACTTTTTTTTTTGAAAATGCTATAAAAAAAAACTACTGAACATTATCTCAAATTTCTTTTTTTATTTGAAAGCACAATCCTTCCGGTTAATAATGGAGAAAAAATTTCATTCAAATGGCTGCCTTGGCTGGCCATGCTGTAGCCTACACGATCGGTCCAATTTTTAAGCACATTATCGATTGTGTGCAGCTTTATTTCACCAATGGCTTCACGAATATTGTCCTTTAAAGCGTCAATTGTCTCTGTCTTGTTGGCGTAACACTTATCTTTGAGGGCACCTCACAAATAATAGTCCAACGGTGTCAAATCGCAGCTCCGAGGTGGCCAAACGACATCAGCTTTGCGGCTGATAATGCGATCTTCAAAAACAGGGCGCAAAACCTCGAGTGTAGCTTCGGCTGTGTGGCATGTAGTGCCGTCCTGTTGAAACCAAATGTTGCCAATATCCTCCTCCTCAATTTTTGTGAACAAAAATTCGTTCAACATGGACCGATAACGATCTCGCCATTGACTGTAACGGCCACTCCTCGCTCATTTTCGAAGAAAAATGGCCCAATTATGCCTCTGGACCAAAATCCGCACCAAACAGTGACTCGTTTTGGGTGTATCAGCTTTTCAATGTATGCGTGCGGTTTTTCTGTGCCCCAAATGCGACAATTTTGCTTGTTTACATATCCGCCAAGATCAAAATGAGCTCCATCTGAAAAGATGATTTTTTTTGGCAAAATCGGCATCTTCTGTAAGTCGATCGCAGGCCCACTTAGCGAACCGAAAACGCATTGGATGGTCAGTTGGCTTCAACTCCTGAACCAATTGGACTTTGTATGGCGTCATACCAAGGTCTTTATGCAAAATTCGTCTCAATGATGCCTCCGAAATGTTAAATTCTTGAGAACGACGGTGAATTGATGTTGATGGCGCTTCACACACGCTTTCTGCCATAGCAGCAATATTCTCGGGTGTACGCACTGTTTTTGGCTTTTCGCGCTTTGGTTTATCAATGAGGATGACAGTTTCTTTCACTTTTTCCACAAGATAACGAACATACGGAGCTGACGGTGCTTCTCTTCTTCCAAAATCGGTACGCAATTTTCGCACACATTCTGCAACATTACCATGATTTTCAAAGTAATGTCGCAATATTTCCCAGCGTTGTTCAAGCCTGTACACAACCATATTCGTTCAGCGGAAGGATAAAACTAATTATCTGTCAAATCAGACATGGACTAAGTGTTACCAATCACGAAATAAGAACTAGTTGAAAAAAAACGTTAGATGGCGGACCCTTTATATACCCTCTACTGGGTGGTGTGAAGGGCTTGAAAAATAATTGTAATATAATATTCGTTTTATATAAATATTCAAATAACAGTCCTCTTTAATACCTCAACTTGATGGCAGAACAATCAATAAACTTTTGTCTGACTAACACTTGCAATGGAATTGTTTCATGTACCTTTTTTGTATGTTTGGAATTATTTTGCTATTTAATCTTCTTCATTGTTTTGCCTAAATGGTTTGACTTCTTTGATTGTCTAATATAAATTATTTGCCAACAGATTATTGTTTGTATGGGTATTGTAAACGTACTCGTATATGTGTCATTTATATGTGAAGCTATTTTATTTACATGTCATTAACATAATTACCTTGCATAATTTTGCAAAATTATATTCTATTCATTTACAAAACAAATAACAAATAATACATGTTTCTAATTTAAAATCGACAGGTAGGAAATAAAAACAAAAGAACTACACGTACATTGCAAAGAGCAGTACATGTTTTTGTGTGTAGTTAACACATGTTTAAAAATGATTACAATACGAATAAAAAAAACACACACAAATACAATCGTAAATAAGAAAACAAATTATATTATTTACTTATAGAAATCTTACACAACAGATTGTCTGACAAAAAAATATAAAAACGTACACACGCACACATAGGAATGACACAAGTAATACAGAAAAAAAAACGTACTTCGAATACACTTTATGATGTTTTGAAGTGAGTATGTGTCACGTTTTTGTACCCTACATACACGATTGTCACCTTCTTTGCTACACTCTATAAACTTTGGTATTTTGATATTGATTCTCTTAATGATTTTGTTTCGTAAATGAATTCAATCATTGGTAGCAGTTCAGGGAATTTTGCTGGACGCAATGTTGAGTTTTTTCACACAATATTATGATGGTCAATAAGACTAGAGCCATATTTGCTTTTGTTAACCGATGGGCCAAGATATTTGCCGATCCCCATATCACTAAACAGTTATATACAGCCCTCGTAAGACCTATACTTGAATATGGCTCAATGATCTGAGATCCTTTATACAATATCCACTTAGATCATATTGAATCCATACAGAAACAACTTCTTCTATTCTGTTTGCGACGTTTTCCTTGGAATCCGGCAACGA
This sequence comes from Cordilura impudica, assembly GCA_963682025.1. Lineage (NCBI taxonomy): Eukaryota > Metazoa > Arthropoda > Insecta > Diptera > Scathophagidae > Cordilura > Cordilura impudica. The sequence goes on from OY821520.1 coordinate 71,525,951, forward strand.
ATTTACCATCTGATGTCAGTAGATTACTTACTTAAATGACGTAGAACCACGCTGAATAAGTCGTTTTTGGTAAGTCTGACTTATGATGATGTATTCTCAATATCGCTTTCGCAATATTTCATATAATGTTCCTCATCGACCTGCACGTAACTTTCATACACTTTCAATTCCAGTTTTCCGTCCCAACTATGCCAACGCCGCACAATGGCGCATTTCCCCAAATAGCGCGGCAAAAATAAAAAATTTTATAGAAACTTCAGTGGAATCAATAAATGTATAGGATAGAGGAGTTCTCACTGATTAAGAATCAATAAACGGCTTTAAATTTGAATTTGCTCCGCAAAATTTGAATTCTTTAGCTTTTAGAAAAATGCGCACAATTTTTTGAAATATATCCTCTTTCAAATCAAATTGTAGGCAAACTAGTTAACCGATTATAATACATTTGGTGTCGTTTGAAAGGTATATTTATTTTCTATAAAACAAAATAAGAACGATATTAGTGGGTCGTCACTTTTTTTACAGTCTCAGTTTTTCAAATATACAGTATTTTGGTAGTTTCTTCTAATTTGATATCTAAAATTTGTATTTATTATTATTCTGATATTTATTATAATTAAAATTACAATAAATCTTAAAAACTAGAAAATAGTTCAAACTAGGGAAAGTGAGCCGAGGGGTGCATATACTTGCCAGTCTTCGCGCATCAATCATAATTTTTTCAAAACATCTTGACATACACTGGATAGATGGGTAGACGGGATTTGCCATAACTCAGTGAAAAATTAATCAATTTTAAATTTATATGGCTTATTTTAAAGGGTATAGAATACCAAATATTATCTAATTTTTCCAGATTTTTATTTTTATTTTTCACGATTTTTTTTTTGGTGCTTGAAAACAGAAACTTTAAACTTTTTCATGCTTTGTTTTGATTTTGATAGGATGGCGAAGTGTGTTTAACCCTTTCGCTACATTGTGTCCAATGAATCGATTTGGATATCGATGTATAATTCTTTTTTAAGGTTTTGTGAATAATTTTCATAAAATTTTTTTTGAAAAAAAGAGATAAATATCGCGATTTTAAGAAAACCTTTTTTTTTTTTTGTAAAAAAAGGTTTTTTCTATTTTACAAATTACAGATATACAGGACCATATTTTTTTTTCCAAAACTGGTCAATCATAAAGAAAAATGTTCATTTTAATATTTTGCATTTATAATTTTTTGTTTTATAACGAAAAAAGGCTATGGATACAAACGTAAGTTGTGGGTGTAAACATTATACACACAATACAAATAAAATCGTTTTGCTTTTGATGCTGCTTTGATGCAGACGTTCTTTTTTTAGCTCTGATACCATTTAAATTTATTTCGAAAAATGGCAAGAAAAAAGGACTCTGAAATTGAAAAAATTTTAACCAGTTTTGCTGATTCCGATATTTCTGACTTGGAAGAGTCGGAAGAATCTGAAGTTATAAACAACTTATATGCTGCTTTTGATAATAATAACAGCTTTTAATTTAAATAGCTTTCTAGAGAAGGTCCATATGAGATCAACATTCAAGTTATTAATGTTGATAATAATAATGATATAGTTGATAGGGTTATTGAGATCGAAGAAAGTCTTGCAGTTGATGAAACCATTCAAGAGAGTCCCAAAATTTTCCAATTTCCACAAGTCTCACTTAAAAAGGCTGACCAATTTCGTTGGAAAAAAGCTTCTTGGACTAATCCAGAGACTTCATTTTCAGAAACGTACCCAATAAAAAATATTAAATTGCCTGTCGAGTATTTTTTGGAGTACTTTACAGAAGACTTTCTTTAACAACTGGTATCTTCAACAAACCAGGCATTAATGACTAAATATTGGAAATCTCTCAGTTTAACTAAAGAAGAACTTTTAAAATTTCTAGCTCTAGAAATATTGATTGGTACCATTGGCTATCCGCGTTTGGAAATGTATTGGACAATGGACACCGTAATACCATCATTCCCAGAAAATATGACCAGGAATAGATTCCATTCTTTGCGAAATAATTTAAAGTTAACAATAGACCAATCAGGAAGCGATAAGCTTTACAAAATTCGCCCCATAATAAATATGTTTACAAAAAATCGTACGCTATTCCAAAAGATGAAAATCTTTGTGTGGATGAGATGATGGTTCATTTTAAAGGAAGAACCTCTCTGAGACAGTACATGCCTAAAAAACCCATCAAATGGGGAATGAAGATATTTTGTCTTTGTAGCTCCAAAGTCATAGTTTATGATTTTGAGATATATCATGGAAAAGGAACAATATTAACTGGCTCAAAGCTATGCTTTTGCTCTGCTATTGTTATTCATCTTGTAAAAACTGTTCCTGAGAAAAAAAAAATATATTTTGATAATTATTTTACAACTCTAACTTTGGTATTATATTTACGCCAAAAAGGAATTTGGGCTACAGGTACTACAAGAGGGGATAGATTCGGCAAAATTGATTTTAAGTCTGAAAAGAATATGAAAAAAGAAGGCCGTGGAACTTCTGACTTCCGCATAGAAGGAGCAGACAATATTTTTTTTCTTAGATGGCTTGATGGGGGAATTGTCCAACTCGTGTCATCAATTCATGCCATAGCCCGTCAACGAAGTGGCACGATTTAGTGCTGAAAAAAGAAAAGGAGTAGATAAAATGGATTTTCTCCTTTCTTTATATTAGATCTGGAAAGTGGACTATTAAGATTGATTTAGTTGTATGCAACTCGTGGTTAGAGTTTAGAATGGATCACGAAAACAATAATTTGAAAAATAAGTATATAAACTTACTAAGCTTTCGTAACGATATTGTGCATGGTCTTTTAGCTCGGTCTAATCAACGGGCATGTTCTCGTAAGCATGGACGCCCAACATTATGCCAAAATGAGGAAATTCCAATCAGTCCAACGAACTCCGATAAGAAACGCAAAGCTACACCTTCAATTTCTGTTCGATTTGATGGAAATCAGCATTGGCCAGAACACTCGACGGATAAAGGTAGATGCAAAGTCAAAGGATGTAAAGGACAAACTAGATACAAGTGTGCAAAGTGCAATGTTTTTATGTACATTCGCAATGGATCGAGAAATTGCTTCAAAGACTTCCATTATATATCAAATGAATAAATTGTTGATAAGATATTTTATTTTTCCGATTATGTATTTTATGTATTAAATATAGATTTATGTGTTATTTTTGTCTAAATTTATTGTAATTATATGAATTTTAGATTTATAATTTTTAGTTTGTGCATGTAAGTATATACAATGTTTACTTTTATTGAAGAAAAATTTAATTTTATGTGTTAAAACTACTAAAATAAATAAAACCTCAATTATAAAAAAACCTAATATACTACCATTTTTCTTTACCATACACGAAATTTCTATCCATATGGATACATTCCAAAAAACACATTTAGGATAAATAATTTTAACAATAGAGTATTGATTGTTGTTCTCAGGGCCAATAATAGTAAAAATCCAAAAAATTTGATTTTTTAAGCAACCCAGGAAAAACTTTTAATTTCTATGTATTGGCAATAATAAAAACTACACACTCTAGAAGGCAATGATCATCAAAATTATGTTAATGAATTCAGCACAATAAAAAATCCACTTGCGCTACTTGAATTATTTTTTAAGCGGCCCATAATTTTCAGTTTTCAAATTCTGTTAATAAATTCAATATAATAAGAAATTTACACTCAAAAATAAAATAAAAAAAATTTGTTCGCGCTACCTCGATTATTTTTTTAGGTCGAAAATTTACAACGTAAATTATTAACTTCTGAACTGATGCCAGATCAAAAAATTAAGTTTACAATAAAAAATTTGCATTTAAAAATTTAAAACAACGAAAAATCGCAGGCCCTACCTGCACAATTTTTTAGCGGTTGCTGAATTCAGCATAATTGGCAGTGATCCTAAGTGTTATAAACTCCAGAGAAATGGTAAATGGACCAAAGTTTGATGATTATGCATCAAAAACTGCCCAACTTTTGGCTCGAATGTACCCTGAGAAGAAACTTACTCCTACGGTGCATAATATTTTGGCTCATGGTAAAAATTTAATTGAATATCAATGCTTTCCAGTTGGAGAGTTGCCAGTCACACATAAGACAGAATGAGGCCTTTCAATATGTTGGCGGCCTCTTCAGACCCACTAATTTCATCATGAAGGGATTTGGAAAAACAAACTTATAGCTCCAATATGTTAAGTCTATTAGATATCGCTCCCAATGTAAATCTTCTTATATATTAAAAGAATTTACGAAAACTAAAGTCAGTCCATCTGGCCGTACTATCCGGCCGATTTCATTCTTTTTTTTTTAAATGAAAGGTATTTAGACATAGATATGTTATCAAGCATTGGAATTTGCTCAACTCTCACCTTACTTAAGTTGTACTTTTTTCAATATTTTTTCAATATTTTCCTTCATTCAAACCTTTATAATTAGAGTTCTAATTAACGTAGGCTGTTGACATAAGTCTAAGAACACTCAAGCTCTTAGATCAAGCTCTTTCTTTTGAGCTATTAACTCCTTAAATTCGTTGGGTTTGAGGAGAGTTATGTGCGGACAACCAAATTTACTTTTACTGTACCTTAACTTCTCTTGGCAAATTTTGGTATTACTGTTCGTTAACTTATCATCGCAAATTCGGATATTGTTTTACTGTCCTCCCGCATATTTTGGTAATACTGTTCTTTATCTCGAGGAAGAACATTCAGAAACTTAAAGGTAGAAATTAAACCTAAGGGCCGACGCATAGCTAATATTGTTTGGAAGGAAGTACTGTAAAATGATATTATGTTATAATTACACCCTCTCATACATAGTCTATGCTAATGCTGCGGAGCAGCACGGGTCCTCGAGGAGTTTTTCATAATAAAGTGCAAGAGGATGGACAAAGTGCGGAAGGACGGACAAATAAATTGCAAATTTAAAAAACCCCTGCTCAAAAAAGGGTGAAAAAAGCGATTCGCAAAAAACTAAAAGATTTTTTCACAAAAAAGCATAAAATAAATTAAAGGCCCAGCAAGTTTTAAAACGCCAGCAAAAAAATAAAAATTATTAAAAACTATATCGAGGGCTTATATTCAAAAAGTGCTATCTACATTTGACAGTAATATTAATTTTTGATTTCAAACAGTTCTCTGATATAACTGTCAAATATAATATTAATTTTGATATCATTCATGATTAGTACGACTAATTTCTTAATAGATATTGTGGCAAATCAATCGACAAATACTTTCAGATCTTATTAACAAATAAGTTTTACACGCTATCTTTAAAATAATTATTAATGCAGATAGCACTTTTTGAATATAAGCCCTCGATATAGTATATCAAATATATACATATAAAATAAGAAAAAATATATAAAATAAAAACATATTAAAAAAATAAAAAAAAATTAAAAAAAATAAAAAAAAAATTTGTAATTAAAAAAAATTTAATATAATATAATGCAGCGCAGCAGCACGGGTCCTCTAGTGACTATTTTAAAGACAACTAACTAATAAATAAAATTACACAAATTTTAAAACATATATACCAAATAACTTTAATATCTATAGGATTAATACACTAATATTAAAAATATATCAAGAATGTGCATCTGTAATATTTATAAAAAAAAGTAAGAAAATTATAGTCGGTCTAGACCGACTATGCGATACCCTATACCATGGTTTAGAGACCCTATCTCTTCGGTCCAATTAATTGGATATAGAAAGTAAGCACAAACCAAATTTGAGTGGCACTATTATTAATTTTTTTGGCTGCAGATATGAAAAAGTTCATATCGGGTGACATATATATATGGCGACTAGGTCGAAAAATGAATCGATCCTGGCCATATTTGGCAAAGTCACTTATATTTTGAGAAAATATATACAATATTTTTGTTTTTTGTTTTTTTAGTGAAGATCGGGAAGCAGCTCTGTATGGGACCTATGAATAAGAATTGTCCTCTAGGGATTATTTTTGGACTACTGATTAATGTATATAATAAACATATAAAAACCCAATTTGACTGAGATCTATATGACGATTGGGATCTTATGGCAATTTATGTCGATTTCATAGGGGTCATTTGTCTGGGGACTAGGTCTGAACATAAACCGAATTTCACCAGTTTCAATAGCGTTAATCCTATGGCCGATAAAAGTTAGGTACCAAATTTCATTAAAATATATTCATATTTGCGACCTGTAGTTTGATTACAAAATTTAACCCATTTGGACCCAAATATAAACTAGAAGAAAAATTTTGAAAATATCTTTATTTCAGAAGCTAGTTAAACATTTTACAGAAAAAAATAAATAAGTCTTCGTTCTGGAAAAAATGGCTGTCCTCAAATGGGGCCAATGGGCTTATGTGTGAAAGTTTTCAAAACATCCTTTTTCGATGCAGAGTGTTTTGATGCATTTTTTACGTTGCCAACGGGCTTAACTGTGGCATACGGTGCATCGTAGTTGGCTTGCCAGTTTTTGAGGAAGTGCCCAACATTATCTAGATTCATACCTGACACCCTTGATGAAGGCTTGCGCCGCCTACCATTAGCTTTTTCACTGTCTAAACATCTCAAATAATTTTTGGCTATACTTCGGCGAAACTGGAGCTGGTCCATATTATCTCCGGCAGTCAACAGATGAAGACGCCAAGCATTAGCTACAGACAAATCTAGCATATATGTAAATATAACCCACCACCATTTTTTGCCTCGTACAGCTGATCTGTATACTGCAACTGATTGGTCAGCTTGATCGACATGCCTTTTGTTGTAGTTCTGGAAGACAAAAGGGATGTTCACGTCTACCTTTCCTTTTTCTGAAGTGCTCCATCTTTTCACCTTGCCCAGAAGATAAACAAAATCGTGATTTGTACCCATGGTACATACGCTATTGTCAAGCCATCGCACGAACAAAATTTGATTGCCTGTATCAAATCGGTAGTCAAATTCTGCACGATCTTTCTTTTTCATATTCTTGATGAAGTGGGCATTTCTTCTTTCTGTTTTCCCTCACGCTACCGGTAGCACGATAACCAGCTTCACGTTCAACATTTCCTTTATTCAACAAGTTCTTGACCACTTTCGATCCTAACAGCTCATTACTTGTTTCTCCTGCTGATTTCCCACAATATACGTCGAAAGCATAACAATAACCATCTGCACTTGCAATCATCCAATTTTTGTATCGAAACCGTACAGGCTTGCCTCTTATGAATTGCTTTGCTGAATGACGTCCAAAATATTTTATCATTGATTCGTCTATTGAGAGATTTTCGTGAAATACGCCCCACCTCTGGAATTTTTTGATTAGCAAATCAGCAAGAGGTCGTATTTTAAACATCTTATCGACGGATCCGGAAGCAGCCTCATAGTCGCAGAAATGCAAAAATTTTTTTATTTCCATAAATCTTTTTCTAGACATTGCTTTTGAAATAATTGCAATACCGCAGTCTTCATCTAGACTCCAGTATAATCGCTCTCGTGGAAGTGAATGATATCCACTCAAGAGTAGAATACCAAAAAATATTTTGAGCTCATTCACACTGATTTGGAAGTTATGATTATTGTGTTGTGAAGCATACAACTTTGTGTTCAGGATGATCATGTCAAAAACTTCTTCATCAAAAGGTTTCTCAAAAATCTTGACTGGTGTTTGACCTGTGAGCTCATTTTCAATATTTTCTTTTCGCTTTTGTCCGTTGTTTTCCCCTGAGGACTTGTTTGTGTAGGAACCGTCACATTTACGCCAACGTGGTTCCTTCGTGTCCAATTTGCAGTATCTTTGTAAGGGTTCATCATCACTGCTATCCCATTCATTAATGTTTCTATACTCAATCACTTCAACTCTCCCTGGGATGTCACGCGGAAAACCGGTTTCCTGGATGTTATCTTCATCACCTTCTTCTTCATCCGTGAGAATACTCGGGTCGGGAGGAATCGTCAATAAGTCATAACTATCATCATAATCACCATCTTCGTTAAAAAATGCTGCCAATAGCTTCCTCAAGGCCTCGATAATTATTTAAGAAGTTAAGCGATCGCTTCGCCATTGTTAAGAATTCAGTAATATTACCAATATGTATGAAAACCTTATGACAACTAATTATTTTTCAACTTCGAAAACTACCTTGTTATACATTCAAATCAAAGGGGATTCCCCTAACTAAAGATAACTTGCTATAATACATATGAAATATATATAGTTGCTGTTATTTACTTATAAAGGGTGATTTTTTGGCTATTATCTTTTTGGCAACACTGGTTTAAACAGCTGACGCACGTTTCGTGTTTTGTTTCGTTGTCAAACATCTTCAGTTTGGTCTATAATTTAACCATGAATCGTCTTACAAACGAACAACGCTTGCAAGTTATTGAATTTTATTATCAAAATGCGTGCTCTGTTAAGAAAGTTCATCGCGCGCTTCTTCCATTTTATGGTCAGTTTAATCGACCCACTGAAGCGGCTATTCGGGCTATTGTGACTAAATTTCGCACCAAATTTACATTGTTGGACACTAACCACCAACACGCTTACGTAGAGCGCGAACTGAAGAAAATATCGCAGCTGTATCGGTCAGTGTTAATGATGACCATCAATTATCGATTCGTCGCCGTTCGCAGCATTTGGGCCTCTGTTACTCAACAACGTGGAAAATTTTGCGGAAGGATTTCAAAATACAGCTGGTGCAAGAATTGAAACCGAACGACCTACCGCAACGTAGAATTTTTGGTGAATGTGCTCTTGGAAAGTTGGCCGAAGATCCACTTTTTTACCGAAAAATTGTGTTCAGCGACGAAGCTCATTTTTGGCTCAATGGAAGAGCTACCAATGTATCCAGAAAAAGTCACAGTTTGGTGCGGTTTATGGGCAGGTGGCATCGACCGTACTTCTTCAAAGATGATGCGAATCGTAACGTAACTGTGAATGGTGAGCGCTACCGAGAGATGATATCAAACTTTTTTTGCCCAAAATGGAGAGCTTGACTTGCACGACATGTGGATTCAACAAGACGGTGCCACATGCCACAGAGCACGCGCAACAATGGACTTATTGAGAGGCGAGTTCGGTGGACATTTTATTTCACGTTCGGGACCGGTCAATTGGCCGCCTAGATTGTGTGATTTAACGCCATTAGCCTATTTTTTGTGGGGCTATGTTAAAGCTCATGTCTACACAGACAATACCGCTTCAATTGACACAACATTGAAGCATTTATTCGTGAGATACCGGCCGAAATGTTGGAAAGAGAATGCCGATATTGGACTAAGCGGATGGACCATTTGAGGCGCAGTCACGGTCAACATTTGCATGAAATAATCTTCAAACATTAAATTATATGGACCGTACTATCGATTCAAATAAAGATTTCATGCATTTTTCTGAATTTTATGTGTTTTTTTTGGAAAACTTTCCTATAGCTCTTAAAAAATCACCCTTTAGGAGTTGCAATATATATAGAAGCTGTGTGCCTGAAATACACTTGCAAAAAGTAAAGAAAAAATATTTGCTATCTGCCCATTGGACCCATTCGGGGACACCATATTAAAATATGTCCCCTTTCGGTCAAACATTGTCATATACTTTCTATTTCAGGATAATTTGAAAAAAAAATACTGTATGTAGATAAACCAGGCTGAAAATGTATAACAGTACCCACGGAAATATAAAAAATAATTACGTAGCTTTGGTCTATAACCTAGGTCACCAAAGAAATAAATTCAACCAACAATTTTAATCACTTTAAGCATTGAATCGTAAAAGCTAATATTTTATTTTGAAGTCACACTATTTGCCAATGCAAATTCCTTTATAAACAGAATACATCGTGCGCACAAACTAAATTATATGGGCATATGAAGAACCGTCCTCATATTAGTACACCGGGTCCAAATGGGTTAAATGGACACACAGATGGACGGACAGACGGACATCGCTAAATCGACTCAGAAAGTAATTCTGAGTCGATCGGTATAATAAAGATGGGTCTATGTAAAATATTTTTGGTAGTTACAAACAGCAGCACAAAGTCATTATACCCAAACCACATAGTGGTATGGGGTATAAAAATTAACATTAGTTTAACATGTTATATCAGAGTGGTAGTTTTTTCTAGACTTTCGGATTTAAACAATAGGTATTGTGAAATTTTAGGTCCTTTGGGTGGTTAGTTAATAAAATTTCATTGCGAAATTTGGAATTTTGAGAATTTTGGTTGTTTTTCTTTAAAAAAAAAATCGGGAAATTAGTTCCGAAAGTGGTCCGATTTCATTAAAATTTTACAGTGTTTTTTTTTGCACTATTTTTGTAAATTTTTAAAATAAAATACAGAAAATAGCAAATTTGGCATTTTTTTTTTTGGCATTTTAATTAAATTTTGAAGAAAATTTATACGGGGACTAGGTCCAACCATGGGCCGATTCCAACAAATTTAAGCAGGGTTCGTCTTTGGGTCAAAAACACTTTAACTTCCCAATTACAGCAAATTATCTTTATATTTGCAACATGTAATATTAGCACCAAAATAATATTGAAATTTGATATGATATAGTGATACGATATATTAGACCTAGCACACTTCACCAGCACCCATTTTAAAGGTTTTTAATATTTTAAATATCTTTATTAGTTTAAAAGTTATGACTTTTGAAACGAAAAAAGTCAAAAGGCCCCACTGGGTCCGGGAAGCAGCTTTAGAAGGGGGCTATGACTAAGAATTGTGCAATAGGGTGTATTTTTGGGCTACTGATAATTGGACGTAAAAAACATATCTTCGTATGGCTGATAGAAGCTTATATGCTAAATTTCATCAAAATATGTTGATAATTACGACATGTAGGTCGATTACAAGGTTTACATGGATACAGAGATAGACGGATGCATGGACATCGCTAAATCGACTCAGAGAGTGATTCTGAGTCGATCGGTATAGTAAAAGATGGCTCTATATCAAACATAGTGTAGTGTATCATAACGTCAGTCTCAAGTCAACGCTAGCTTTAAAAAATAAGATTTTATCAACAATAATAATTTAAAAAAAAAAAAACGGGAAAGTATCGCAAATATATCGGTAAGTTTATTTTAATACAAATTTATGTTTATTAGAGCGACTCAACATCGAGTTCTTTGATTTTGGGACTCATCTGAAATTACAGTTCCCAAAAGAAATATCGTTAAGTTAAAGCATCTTTATAGAAACAAGTTTATCTTCTACTGAAAGAAAATCGATGTAACAAACCTGAAGATTATTGTAATTAATTGGTGGTATTTCCCTTAATGTCAATGTATGATTATTACATTTTCTGGCTCTGATTTGCCGTACTTCGTGTTTTGCATTACAAAAAAAAAAAAAAAAAAGTAGAAATATTCCGTAAGTTTTTGAAAAGCAAGCAAAATTCCCAATGTTTCAATTGGTATTTATATTTAAAATTTTCATCTTCAAGTTTACGGTTCCTTTTCCTAGCGAGTGTAAATAACATAATTTTAAAATTTTTTTATATAGTAGAAAATTCAAATTTGTTTTTAGATATTTTAATTTTTTATGATTTGATATAAAACAGTCCATAATATTTATATCTTTAGATAAATTATATGCATTTTGTATACTAATCGAATAACTTAAGCTATATTTATATATTTGCATTAAAGGACCCTGAAGACTATAATTAAGTTATAATAATATTTCGTGATATCCAAAATGTGACCTTTTAGTAGCCATACCCTCTAAAGGGTTTACAAAAATTAAGTAAATAAAGAGACTAAAAACTGTAAACCATTTCAAAAAGTTAGAAAAAAACATTAAAATTAAAATAAACACAAAAAGTTTATTTAAGATGAATTTAAATTAGAATTACAACAAATGACTCTGCAATAAAAATCTGTTTCTTCTATTGTCTGGTTTATGTTCCTATGACAATTATAAAGGTAGCTAATGAGTTTGACATGATGCTGCTAAACCCTCCAACACTTAGATATAATGCATCCTAGTCGGCATTTTGTGAAATTAATAAACATATTCGAGTCTTCTCCGAATCCTCTGCGTGATTAGAACAATCATAAATGGGCTTATTTTCTCATCATAAAAGACTCCTTTTTCCGTACGCTACCCGCATTTCTGACAAGTTTGAACTCGTTTTCGAGTCATTTTTGAAGTGCGTGAGAGGTTAATCAGTTTTAGGTCATAAGAAAAATACTCGAAGAAGACTCAGTTAGATGATTTTAGACAAAATAAGCTTCCAAGTTAAATTTTTCGCTTAAGCGCGAATTATTCTCGAGACTTTTTTTAATCGTGCATGAGAATAATCAGTTTTTATTTATCAAAATTGCTCGAAGAAGACTCATTAAGGTGATTTTTGTTAAATTAATCTTGCAAATGCTGACTGGGATACGATGTGTATGTGTATGGCTGGGTGCGTGTGTATGTTGCATGTGTGCTTAAGAAACACCCTTATTTACCAAGACGTTTGAGTGTATGTTCTACGAATTTGTGGTGGCGCATTTAAGCGGCAAATTACTGTGTGGCATAATCGTGATTTACTTGTATTACAAATGTAAACATTCTTATTTCAGGACACATAGTTCAACATCGTGTTAACAAATTGTATCCTGAGCCTATTCAAGGATAAATTTACTACGATGTTGGTTAGAAACCTACTCGTTTATAAGTATGCCTAACAATAGATATGCTTAGTAAGCAGACTTTAGAAAATTTTGTGTCTTATTGTTTTGTTGTCTTTTGTCGATTTTCATTATACCCTTCAGTTTATTATCTTTTGAACATTTCAAATCGGTCTATTTACCTTTCGTAACCGTACCGTTCTTTTATTTAAATAGTAAAATTTAAACTGAAAAAGTTTCTTCAGATCTACTTAGTTTTTTGGAAAATGTTTTTCTTCGGGAAATTAAATATATGTCAACAACATTCTTACCAAAACTTAACTAGAAGATTTTTTATTTATGCAGGAACAGAGTTTTTTTTTTTTAATCCACTAGTTGAGAACTAAATTAAAATTAGAAATTGTAAATGTTCTTGTGAAGGGAAAATTCCTTACTTTAAGCTTTAAAAATTTTTAGTAGCGTATTTAGAAATCGGCTAAGCTTAATCCAAATTTTTCTCTGTTTGCTTTTGTCTCAAAATAGATTCCGTTTATTCTTCTTACGAAATACAATTATATGTCACGCACACGTTTCTTTTTCTTGTGTTATTAGTTTTATCTCAATATGTGAGTGCGGAAATTAGTGGCAGATTTGCCATTGTTAGGCATATATATATATACTTTTTTTTGGAATATTTGGTTTAGCCGTACATCACATAAGAGCATAAATTTGTTTAAGTTAATTGGATAAGTAAAGAATAAATTTAAATTTGAATTGGTTGTAACTTATTTTTTACAAGATCAATTGAAATATAGTAAGTATAACGAAAAAAAAAAAAAAAATAATAAAATCGTAAATTGGATTGATTTTGAATAAATTAATTTTTAATTGAGGTTTGAAATATGTAGATATCTTTCTAAAATAACCAAGAACTTCCAATTTTATATAGGGAATAATAAATTTATATGAAGAAGCAAAAAAAAAAAAAAATTAATAATGAATATATAAATTATTCGTTATAATAATAATGAATGTATTCTTTATTCATTATTCACATTCATTATAATATTTTTATAATGAATATATAAATTATCTATATATATAATTATCTGCAAAATAATACGTGAAGGCAAATTTCTAGTTCCATTTTTAAGCAATATGGGATCACGGAGGAGTGTGAAAATTGGCACAGTTATAGCTTATATGGAGGAGAAGCTGAGAATGATAAAACTTATGTTTAATCCGTCTTAAAAATATATTAAATTAAATAAAATAAAATATTTACAATAATTCGTTACACCCTGTCGATGCGAATGATCTAAATTATATATCAGACGCTCTGTGTTGAATTATGAATTCCTAAAATTGACTAACACACCTTTAGGCGCATTTAAATATTCATAAATTTTTTATATATAGGTATACTTAAAAAAAAACATTGTAAGACAAAAATTGAATGAAAAAATAATATTTCCTAGAATTTGCACTCGAATTTCGAGTGCTGGGCTATACTAGTTCACTACTATTATTTTTTATTTTTGCTTCTTCATATAAATTTTTAATTCCCTATATTAAATTGGAAGTTCTTACAAGCAACATCCAAAGAAGTTGCTAATTCGGAAGTAATATTAAGCAAAAAATTAACAAACTCGAAGTTCGAAATAAACAATAAACGCTATATGCCGATATATCGTTTCTAACAAATGTTCTTTTAACCAACATCCGATAATTTTAGTATGATAATAGGCAAGACGATTTCTTGTGACGAATTTAACTTTTTTAGTTTTAGGTAGTTCTGTTTAACTGTACACCAGATTTACAGACTTTTTACATTTTTAAATGTTTTTTGATTAAAACGTATTTAAAGTTGCTACTAACACATACACAAAATTATACAATGCTGTATGTGTGTTTTTAAAAATTTGTTAATATGTTTGCAAAAATTGCATTTGAAAAGCCCTGTTTTGAAATTAAAAATTATTTTGCATATAGACCAATAACGACCATAACGACAATAACGCAATCGAATTTCATTATAATAAACGCATATCACACTCCCTGTGTTGAATTAAATAGCATACCTTTAGGTGGCATAGAACATTTAAAGAAAGAAATTGATTGAAAAAATAAAATTTCCTAAAATTTCGCACTCAAATTTCGAGGTATGGGCACCGCTAGTTATACCCTATAGCACTATGTGGTTAGGGTATAATGATTTGTGTTGATGTTTATAACTACCAAAAATATTTGACCCACCTTTTATTATACCGATACACTAAGAATCACTTTCTCATTCGATTTAGCGATGTCCGTCTGTCCGTCTGTCCGTCTGTGTGTAATCAATCACGTAAACCTTGTAATCAAACTACAGGTCGAAAATGTGAATATATTTTGATGAAATTTTGTACATCAGCTTACACCAGCCATTGCATGAACGCTGTTGAAATTGGTGAAAATCGGTGCATGTTCAGGCATAGTCCACATACAAAGGACACCTATGAAATCGACTTAAATTGTCATATGATCCAAATTATCGCATAGATCTCGGTAAAATTAGGTTTGTGTGTATCTATTACACCCAGTAATAACTATTCTAAAAATAAACGCTATAGGACAATTCTTAGTCATAACCCCCACATAAAGCTGCTTCCCGATCTTCGCTTAAATATATCAAAAAACAAAAATATTGCACAGATTTTTCTCAAATTTAGTTTGTACATGTTTTTGCAAAAAATAAGTGGCCTTACCAAATATGGTCAGGATCGGTCCATTTTTCGATCTAGTCCCCATATAAATATAGCATCCCATATTAACTTTTTCACATTCAAAGAAAAAAAAAATTAATAACAATGCCACTCAATATTGTTACTTATAGCTTTTAAGCCGAACTAAAAAAATTTTAATTAAAAACTTTTTTTTTCGGTTATAATGGTGGTGGGGGTGGCAAAGTTCTGTAAAACTTTGCAGACATCTTTACTTCATATGACTGATAACTTGATTCAAGTTACAAGACTTATAATGAAGAAACAAAAATTCAGGTCCAAAAATGCATTTTCGGGTATATCGGCACAGCCCAGTTCCACGAAACACTCCAGACATTTCACATTTAATACACTGATGACTTGCGCCAGGTTTCATGACTTTTGGGAGAGAAATAAAAATTTGAGGCGAAAAAATCTTTTCGCGTTATATGGACGGGGCGATGGGCGCGGCGATGGGCGCGGTCAATTTTGATAAAACTTTAAATGTTTCTTAACTTAGTTGATAAATTGGACCAAATTTAAATTTTCTACGAGCTCTCCTTACACTTTTTGCCAAGAAGTGTATAAAGCGATCCTACTGTGCACCGTATCAAATGCGTTGTCGGTTTTTGTTTATAGCGGCAATGCTATTTACGGAACTGAGAGTATCTCTAGAAAAATTCTTAGAATCTCAGACTGTTTTTCGATGGAAATATTCTCCGAACTAAAACTGGTTTTCCATCAAAATATTTTAAGAATTGAGCGAATTATTTAACTATAAGGGAATAGCAAAGCTAAATGTTATTCCTAAGTTAAAGAAGAAACTTGTTACTGATCATCTGTCATATCAACTAAATTCTACAATTACTTCATTTCAACATCGATTTTTTGAAATCAAGTCACTAATCTTCTACAATTTTCTACTACTCTTATCTTGGTTTTTGACCGTGGGGAGGAGACAGATGTGATCTGCACTGATTTTAGTAAAACTATTCATAGAGTGAATCATAATATTTTACTTCTCCAACTATGACTCACTGGCATACCTAAATCTAGTATTTTGTGGATTGAATCGTACCTTACATTTACATAGAACTCAAAGGTTATTTTTAGTAATATTGAAACTAATATTGTAAGTGCTACTTATGTTGTTCTTCAAAGCAGCCTGTTATTGTTTTTACTCTTCTTAAATTATCCTCCAATTTTAATTTCGAATTTCAGATGACACTAATGATTGTATCACTCTTCAATGTGAACTTTATTAATTTGTTAAATAGCGTAATGTGAACTTGATGGACCTGACTCTTAAGGTTTATAAACATTTGTGATATTTTGCAGAAGAGGAACAATTTCCGACGATATAGTTTTAATGGAACAGTATTGGATACCGTTCAAACATTTCTGGATCTTGGTGTACTTATGGATAGGGAACTTGATCTCATTTGTGATATTGGTATAATTTTTAATAAGGTAAGATCTACTCTTGGATTCGTTATAAGATGGGCTAAGGAGTTTTTTGATCTATATGGTACTACATGGCTTTATACAGCACTTGTAAGACCAATTTTGGAGTATGCATCATATTATGGAATCTGTTTTATCAGGTTCACACCAATGCAATCGGGTCGGTACAGAAAATTTTTTTGCTATTCTGCTTAAGTGGTTTAGGTTGGAGTTATGATAACTTACCATCATATACTGATAGACTAAGCCTTATCAGGCTTCCAGCGCTCGAAATTCGAGTGCAATTTCTAGGCAAATTTCAACATAGCCAATTCACAAACCAACACTTTTTGGTTTATTATTATTGTGAATGAAGATGACAAACTCATTAGCAAACACATTAAGAAATTTAATAAACACACACATTGCATATGTATGTGTAAGTACCAATTTTAAAAGAAAAAATAAAAGAAAAAATTTAAAAATCTGTAAATCTGGTGACAGCTAAAAAGAAATACGTTTCGAATGATATACGTTTGGTCAAAATCGGGATAAAACGCTAGAGCAAAACATCGATTCTTATCATTTCCACAGACTTTGCCATGATTATAAAGTGTTACACAATTTCGTTGATTTAAATTGTAATGTGTTGAAAATAAAGCTCCATATAATTGAATACCTCAATTAACTATTATTTATTCCTTATGACTAAATTTGTTCTGTTACTTAACCTTCATCTCACCCTCAAAAAAACTTACGTTGTTTACCCTCGTGTGTCGTTTTCCACAAATACGGGATGTCTACATATTTTGCATTAGCAATTTATTTATTTTTTTATTTAAAATCAAGATTTACCACCAATAAAATATATTTTTATATTTTTTTTATCTATTACATTAAATTAGTTTCTCTTCAACACATTTAAAAAAAAACATTAGGGTTATTGGTATGCTTACACCTTTTTGGCAGAAATAGCACATCGTTTTATATACATTGTTCTTAGTTTTCGACTTCTCGTAATAACATATCGTCACCTTAAAGACCAAACAACTTATCAGAAGTTTTCAAATGTTTACAGGAGAGAGAAAAAACTTTATAAAATTGGAACTGTTTGCAATATTGAAACGAAAATTATATATTCTTAATTTGGTAATAGCTTGGTTATTTATAATATTAGGCATTCAAAATTTTGCGTACATATGCGTTATAATATGGGGAATAATATTAAATAAAAAAAACTCAATTTTGAAATTTTTGGTCTTTGAGGTGACGATATGTAACATCTAGCTTTTCCTTCGATATTCAGACAAACACATTTTGATCTTTTTGGTGGAATGTCGAATGATACTGATGAGCGCTCTCCAGATTCTGAAGGTTGACGATGTGGAATGTACTATTGAGCAACCTAATTCTAAACTACACGTTCACTTTAATATTTTCAGCTAAACCACCAACTAGTTTACCCAAATATGATTGAATTTCTAAACGTAATAAGTTGTAGAGCAAACTAAAACCCAAAATTTAATTCCTATCGGCTTAGAAGGCATATATTGTTGAAACTTGCATCTCCTACGAAAACCTAGCAATTGTTCGTTAACTGTAACACATTCAGATGGATTGCGATAATCAGCTAATAGTTCAGACCATTTGTCGAATATTTCACGAATTGCGACAAATTTGTTCGTAAAGCTTCTCTGATGTCTGTTTATAATGTTGTCACCATCAAATAAATCCAACATTGTCTCAATCTTTCATCAAAATTATTACAATTATATTTAAAACATTAGATTAGTTAGAAACATAGACCTGTAAAGTCCAGCCAAAATAGGAACACCGATATATGCATGTAACAAGTTTGACTCGATATCGGTATAGCTTTCACAGCATTGTGCCTTTGCATATGCATTTGGTCACTTCAGAATAACGTTATCAATTGTTTATATTGTATAGTAGGTACATAGCTTGTCAGAACATAAATTGAAATGGACATTTGACGGCAAAAAATTATGTTCCTTGTACAAAATATATATAAATTACGTATGTGTGGAAAACCAAACACCAGGGTAAGCAACGTCACTTTTTATACCCTAAACCACTATGTGGTTTGGGTATAATGACTTTGTGCTGCTGTTTGTAACTACCAAAAATATTTGACCTAGACCCATCTCTTATTATACCTATCGAATCAGAATCACTAACTGATTCGATTTAACGATGTCCGTCCGTCCGTCCGTCCGTCTGTGTATCCATGTAAACCTTGTAATCAAACTGCAGGTCGCAAATATGAATATATTTTGATAAATTGGTATATAAGCTTCTATCAGCCATGGGATGAACTCTATTGAAATTGGTGGGAATCGGTCCATGTTCAGACCTAGCCCCCATACAAATTACCCCTATGAAATCGACATAAATTTCCATAAGATCCAAATTGTCATATAGATTTACTCAAATTGGGTTTGTATACGTTTATTACATCCACTAATGAGTAGTCCGAAAATACTTCCTACGGGACAACTCTTAGTCATAGGCCCCACATAGAGCTGCTTCCCGATCTTCACTTAAATCTATCAAAAAACAAAAATATTGCACTGATTCTTCTCAAATTTTGTTTGTATATATTTTTACAAAATACAAGAGACTTTACCAAACATAGTCAGGATCGGTACATTTTTGGGCCTAGTCCTAGTCATATAGATATATCATCCGATATGAACTTTTTCATATCTGCAGCCAAAAAAATTAATAAAAATGCCACTCAAATTTGGTTTTTGCATATTTTCTATATCCAGTTAGTTGGACCGAAGAGATAGGGTTTCTAAACCATGGTATAGGGTATCGTATGGTCGGTCTAGACCGCTATAATTTTCTTACTTGTTAAATATCTCGTTGTAAAAAAATATTTTTGAATCAATTGATACGTTTTCTGTATAAAATTGATGCGACAGGAAAAGTCACGAAATTTCATGAACATCACTTAATTATTATTTTTTTTATGTAAAAAATATTTTCATATTGTGTGGTTTTCCACACAAGTGTGAGATGAAGGTTAATATCAGCTGGTGACCTAGCTCTGTAGCTGATTTACGACCACACAATTTACTTGCCAGCTCTTGGTATAACAATTTTACGAATCAGCTGTAAACCTTGAAGTTATCGGTTCGTGTCTTATTGTAAGTTTAAAAGTGTTGAGAATTAATTTGTTTACATATTTATTCGTACATATTTTG
The DNA here is from genome assembly GCA_963682025.1 of Cordilura impudica. NCBI lineage: Eukaryota > Metazoa > Arthropoda > Insecta > Diptera > Scathophagidae > Cordilura > Cordilura impudica. The sequence continues at coordinate 71,545,999 of OY821520.1, forward strand.
CAATAAAACACTTGTAATGTTTCTGCTTTATAGACACATTTTCATTGTTTTGTATTTTAGATTTTAATCAATTTATCGATACCATAGAAAACAAGTTTTTTTTCTCTGTTAACAAAAAGTGCTTTTTGCCTTGCAAAATATGAGTTCGTTACGAAAACCTTATGTGGTCACAAGCGATAACCGCCTAAGTCGACTTTGTTTGAGTTTTGTATGCTATCATATTCTACTAAAAACGCTTTATATTTACATGAAATCCCCATTTCTCTAACAATGCTCTTTTAAAGAGTTATTTATGAAAACATACAGACCTAAGTCGTACTGAAGCAACATTACATTCATATAAAAAGTTATGTTTCTAAAAAGCACGATTTTCGAATTAGGCGATTAATGCTTGTGACCACAGAGTTTTTGTTATATTTATATGTGGCAAATTTTGATTACAAAAGTTAAGAAAAAACATCACGGAGTTTGTGATAAAAACCTACGAAGCATACTTTGAAATAAGCTTGCACAAATGAATAAATATTGGGTGCCTAATATCGTGTATAAATCTTGTGTAGAATCTTTGCTATACTGGAGTCAAAAAAACCTTTAAAGGGCTTCAATGTGAAGTGCCGATGATACCGACTGAGCCTGCTTATCACTTAAATGACTGTTATTTTGTGCAGTGGATATAAAAGGTATCAACTGGTATAAAAATCATACTTGCGCAGTGATGATTTACCAATTCCAGTGTTTTCAGGACCATCTACTGCAAACTGTGATGATGTTGAAATGTTAGAGTGATCAGACAATCAGGGATTACGAAACAGTGATTATCTTAAGAGGAGCTCAATGACTTGGTTGGTGATTTGAATTTATCAAAAAAAAAAAAAAAAAAATAAAAATAATAAATAAAAAATCAGCGGAACTTCTTGCTTTGAGATTAAAAGAAAAACACTGTCGAAATTTTTCGATCGCAATTATTTTTTTATTTTCCAAAATAAAATACTAAAAATAATTTTATTATGTCACGTTAACGAATTATGGCTCCTAATTAAGAGTAAAAGTGAAACGAGTTCTGATGTTTGTCCGTCTTCTCTAAATAATAAATCAAAATATGGAATTTCGATCGATTTTACTCGATATCGAAACCGGTGAGTTGGCCCCTGGTGTTACCATTACATTCTTTAGGGCCAGAGAGCAAGACTATTTTCCTTATTTTAACGAAGAAAATATGTTTGTATTCTGTAACAATGTTTCTGGACTCTTAAATTGTATGGGCCTTCCCGAATATAAGCCTGACAATTGAAGTCTTTTTATAGATAACTCAAAGAGAAGTCTAAAATGTGTATTGCTGCACAATGGAAATAAATTTACTACAATTACAAGCGGTCATATGTACTACCGAACTAAGGAGGAATATCAAGATATTAAAATTATTTTAGAAAAGATTTCGTATGCAATACATCAGTGGTCACTTTTTTGGTAGGCCAGCAAAGTGGGTATACTAAATATCCCTGTTTCATATATCTATGGAATAGTCGTTGGGCATTGGATTAGAAAGCTCTGGCCTTTGAGGGAAAATATGATAGTAGTCAAATATTTTTGAGGAATCATAAAGTACCAGACTATGCAGAATAGTTTGCAAAAATGCTTCCAAATATTCACACTTTAGGACAGGTTCCCGTATAATCTTGTCGGTTACAGTGAGGAGCAAGCAGAATGGTTCCAACAGGACATCAGGTTAATGGAAAAAAGATAGAAAAAGTTTTGTGTAATTTTGTTTTAATTACTAGATGAACCGGATGTATCTTTTTATAACCTATACCACTATGTGGTATACTGACTTTGTGCTGCTGTTTGTAACTACCAAAAATATTTGACCTAGACCCATCTTTTATTATACCGATCGAATCAGAATCACTATCGGATTCGATTTAACGATGTCCGTCTGTTTGTCCATGTAAAAATTTTAATCAAACTGCAGGTCGCAAATATGAGTATATTTTGATGAAATTTGGTATATAAGCTTTTATCGGCCATAGGATGAACGCTGTTGAAATTGATGAACAAGTAAGAAAATTATAGTCGGTCTAGGCCGACTATACGATACCTTATACCGTGCGTTTAGAAACCCTATCTCTTAGGCCCAACTAACTGGACATTGAAAATAAGCAAAAACCAAATTTGAGTGGGATTTTTATTAATTTTTTTGGCTGCAGATATGAAAAAGTTCATATCGGATGCTATATCTATAAAGGGACTAGGTCCAAAAATGGACCGATCCTGATCATGTTTGGTAAAGTCTCTTGTATTTTGCAAAAATATGTACAAACAAAATTTGAGAAGAATCAGTGCAATATTTTTGTTTTTTAACAGATTTAATTGAAGATCGGAAGCAGCTCTATATGGGGTCAAGGGGATCGTTTTTGGACTACTCATTAGTGGATGTAATGAACGCATACAAACCCAATTTGAGTAAGATCTATATGACAATTAGGATCTTATGGCAATTTATGTCGATTTCATATGGGTAATTTGTATGGGGGCTAGGTCTGAACATGGACCGATTCTCACCAATTTCAATAGCGCTTATCCCGATAAAAGCTTATATACAAAATTTCATCAAAATATATTCATATTTGCGACCTGCAGTTTAATTACAAGCTTTACATGGACACACAGACGGACGGACGGACGGACGGACGGACGGACATTGTTAAATCAACTCCGAAAGTGATTCTGATTCGATCGGTATAATTAAATATGGGTCTAGGTCAAATATTTTTGGTTGTTACAAACAGCAGCACAAAGTCATTATACCCAAACCACATAGTGGTATAGGGTATAAATATTGCCACTGATTCTTCTCAAATTTTGTTTGTATATGTTTTTGCAAAATACAAGAGACGTTACCAACCATGGTCAGGATCGGTCCATTTTTGGACCTAGTCCTCATATAGATATAGCATCCGATATGAACTTTTTCATATCTGCAGCCAAAAAAAATTAATAAAAATCCCGCTCAAATTTGGTTTTTGCTTATTTTTTATGTCCAGTTAGTTGGGCCTAAGAGATAGGGTTTCCAAACGCATGATATAGGGTATCGTATAGTCGGTCTAGACCGACTATAATTTTCTTACTTGTTTTAATTTAATTTTTTGTGGTAGGCCTTGAAGCAGTTGCCCACATGTAGATTTACATTGCACTTAGAGCAAGTATAGGCAGTATGCTTCTTGTATTCCTTTTAATTTGGGCAAAGATGTTGGGCGGTCTACGAAGTCGTCGTCACTTCTATTTTCTTCATCAGACGAAGTTAGTTCGGTGTTTGTTACAGGTTCGACGGATACCAAAAAAGTTTTTGTTATCGAGTTCTTAAAGTCAATTTGACCCATGGGCTTCTGTTTAGTTTTTTCAGCAATCATGCAATGCAATTTCCATGCATTGACACTGGCGCTGTGCAAGCCCGTAACCCAAAGTGGCCACCACCATTTTTTGCCTCTGATTCCAATCCGATAATTAACGACAGCATTATCATGTAAGTCAACTCTGCCCATATACTTATTGTAATTACCAATAAGGTTGGCTTGGGGTACAGCGATCCTCTTTTTTTGTTTTCTGTCATATCGCATTACATTTTTTATCGGATCCATCTGGTCATAGTTTGTAGCCAAAGTAACCTCTGCATTATCTCTCCACCGAACCAGTGCGATTTTGTGTTCTTGATCAAATGCGTAATCCATTTCATGTCTAGGTAATTTAGTTTTTAGGCCTGCGCCTACCAGTCGTTTGCGCGGATTGTGCCAGTTGCACAAAAACATTTTACTTTTAGAAGGCAAAGTAAGTGGTATCCGGTGAAAAAGTTATCAAAATGAACAGTATGATGTCTAGGATACTCACAAACCGACACTAGATTCATAACAACGCTTGCACCTAGGCCCAGTTGTTTATCATATGTATCCGAGGCTCCAGCATACGGTAGGAATAGGAACAGATACCCTTTCGATGAACACAAAAACCAATATTTGTATCCAAAGCGAATTGGTTTCCCCCTAATGAACATCTTGCAACTAAATATGACAACCAAAATATGGTACCATTTGCTCATCAATCGAAAGATTTGGTTCAAAAATACCAAACTGCATAAATCGAGTATTCAGAAGAGCAAACAGTGGTCTTACCTTAGCGAATTTGTAATTTTTATCGATTTCATCGTTATTTGGATTTAAATTTTTGGAAAATATTGCGTGCCATTGCTTGTTTTATGATAGCAATTCCATAGGTCGGTTCATTGTTTCAATAATTTTGCACTTTGGGAATGGAATGATAACCGGAAAATAGCAATATCCCAAAGAATCGACGCATTGTGGCCATATCAACCAACTTCCCAATAATTTTATGTTGTGCTGCATATCTGTTTTTCTCATTCACCAAATGTTGAGTAACCTCATCGTCAAAAAATAGACAGAATAGCTGGTGTGGCGTATGTCCATCTGCAAGCAATATAAATAATCATAAACAATTAAATTGAGATCTTGTTAAAATTACCTAATTTAGACACAATATCATCTTTTATTTCATTCAATGGTTCATGTACACGAGCAATATCAAAATTCATGCGGTTGGTCCTTTTTCATTTCGGCACGAAGTCAGATTTTGGCCGATATTTTGAGACAGTGGGGTTTGTCACTTCATCTTCCTCCGCTTCAAAATCGTGAATGTTGAACGTGTATTCCACTTCGACTGTACCTACAAAAGAAAAAAGCATTCACACATAATACAAATCAACGATATCATAGAATTGCCTACCTGCCACTTCATTCAATGGATTTTGGTCAGTTGCCAAATTTAATGTAATTTCTTCATCATCAAGAAACTCTTCACCTGAAACTTCGTCAACGTTAGGCGGAGGTAAGCACACAACGTTGGTTAAATTATGTAATTGCATTTTACCATCGTCATCATCACTGCAACTCTCAATTATTTCCATAATTTCACTTGTACTCATATATTTAACTCGCAAAATTTTTTTAGAATAATGAATAAAAACACAGTAGAATGAAAATACAATTATTCAATATGAATCGTGCAACAAGAATGCTGCAAAAATAGAGAAATGTATTAAACATAGCAAAGAGCTCAAACTCATTATCTTACTCACAAATACGGGTATTCCCCTTTTTCCTATTTATTGAGACAAAAAATTTAAAAAAGTGGTACTAATAGATAAGTACTAAAAATAAATTTAGTGCACTAATTATCCCAGTGGTCGACATCTCCACCAGCTATGTTCAAGGCTGTCTGGCGATCAGCAAGAGTAGCTATAATAACTAGTTTTTTTACATTAAAATTTACTTGAACTTTTGGATATTTAAATCAATTACTCTTTTTTATATTTTTTTTAAAATTTTTTTTTTTTAATCCTGAGTCGATTTAGCGTTGTCCGTCCATCTGTGTGTCCATGTTAACCTTGTAATACAACTACAGGTCGCAAATATGAATATATTTTGATGAAATTTGGTGTATGGGCTTCTATCGGCTATAGGATGAACGCTGTTGAAATTAGTGGAATTCAGTCCATGTTCAGACCTAGTCCCCATACAAGTGACCCCTATGAAATCGACTTAAATTGTCATAAGATCCAAATTATCACATAGATCTCGGTCAAATTGGGTTTGAGTGTGTTTATTACATCCATTTATCAGTAGTCCAAAAATTAACCCCATATGGCAATTCTTTGTTATGCCCCCCATATAAAGTTGACTCCCGATGTTCACTTAAATATATCGAAAAACAAAATATTGCACAGATTTTTCTCAAATTTGGTTTGGGACTAAGGGAAGACCTTGGTAAAAGTGGGAAAATGCATGCCAAATTATGGGAAAATGCCTGTTAAGTCTATAGGAAATGCATGCCAAATGGTAAAAATGCATGTCAAAAGTGGCGAAATGTTTGCTAAGTTTGGGCAAATTTATGGGAAAACGCGTGTTAAAAATGGGAATTTTTCTGTAAAAATGAGAAAAATTTGTATGCTAAATGTAGGGAAATTGCATGCTGAATTAAGAAAAATGATTTTCAAAGCTGCAAATAAAAAAAATCTTTCGAAAAAACAAAAAAATGCACATGCCATGCATTTTTACCATTAAGCATGCATTTCATATAGACTTAACAGGCATTTTCCCATAATTTAGCATGCATTTTCCCCTTTCTATACAGCAAATCCAATTCTCTCATTTGGTTTGTATATATTTTTTCAAAATATAATTGACCTTAACAAATATGGTCAGGATCGGTCCATTTTTCGACATAGTCCCCATATAAATATAGCATCCGATATTAACTTTTTCGTATCTGCAGCCAAAAAATTAATAATAATGCAACTCAAATTTGGTTTATGCTTATTTTCTAAGAGATAGGGTCTCTAAACCATGGTATAGGGTATCGTATAGTCGCTCCAGACCGAATACAATTTTCTTACTTATTTTATTTAGGTTTTTCAGTGAAGTACGTAATAGTCTTTATATCAAAAGCTAGAGCCAATTTGACAAAACTAATAAGGCTCTAGTATACAGCGCATTAGTCTTATACACGATTGAAAAAATAAATCATAATAATATATTTAAGATGTTAAAACTGTAATTGCAATTTTACAGTAATCCCGTCAATCTGGGTAACATTGATCATCACCGTTTTGACAGTTAATGGCATAATGTTAACTTTTCCTACAAAATTTCATTTAGAAATTTTTTAGCAAAAAGAAATACCAGCACTAAATTGTAAATTAAATCAAAACTTGTTAATCGATTTTTATTAAATATGGCTTGTACTATCTATCCATGTTTTTAACCTATGACCGAAAATGAGCAATTTTGATGCTTTTGATTTTTTATTCATTCTAAAATAACAAAAATATATAAATTTTACATCAAAAACATGATTTATTCCGAAAAACTTTACGAATATTGCCGATACTATTATAGGCTTAGGTCTTTAACAGCATATGTAACAAAATTAACGCTATGCCACAGAAGCACTGTTGCCCAATTATAACTAAAATACTATAAAAAAATCTGTTTCAAGCTTTCACATTATTCTTAAAATTTATTGCATTTTGTAGGTTTATTTGTCGAACTTGATATTTAAAGCTAAATGCATTTTTTATTTTATTTTTTTTTTTGTTTATTTCTAATACATTTACTTAATGTAAGTCAAATGTAATGCTTGCTTTCACTTGTACTTCATAAATACAAGCAGAAATATTTATAACATTCCTTTTAGTTTTTTAAGTCCCTTATTTTATTTTTTTTTGTTTGCATGGGCATGTAAGTAGTTCAAATAAAATACGCTAAAATTACCATTTGTTTGATAGTGTTATTTCATTTGTAATTTGTTCCACAATTATTACTACAACAACAACTGCCAGAAGTACTACTGCCATGATGAAGTACTACTTTACATATGTGTTTGCTAAAAATTAAAATTACTCTTAAAACTACAACAAATGCAATTTACGGGTTTTTTTTTTTTTTGTAGCCAAAGGGTAAGCAAAAGGAAAGCAAATAACATGTAGTTACACAAACGACCAAAGGAATGGAAGTGTCGCATTACATTGGCTCCAAGGGTGCGTAAAAGTGGTCGCCTGTGTATGTGTGTGTTTGAGGTAGAAAAAATATTCAAGCATAAAAAAGTAATAATTTTAGCGTGTTTGGTAAAATTGTTGTACTATTTGTTTTTTCTAACGTGGTGCAGTAGGAATGTTTGTATTTTTTCTTCTTGTGAGCAATTGTTGTAAAGCAGAACTTAAAAGATTAAATTAATTTTCTATAAAACTTATTTCAAGTAAATTATGTGCTATGCAATTGCAAAGGCAAACCAAAAATCCTAAAAATGCCTTTTGGATGGAGGGAGAGATAAGGTCCACCCGTGACATTCTATTAAATCAACAAAGAAAATAAAGTTTTTCGAGGTCAGCTTAGAATTTATCTTATAGTTTGGTAGAAATTGGACATAAACGTTCTAACTAAACAAAAAAATTTCACCTCGTATGTTTGCAATTCCTGAGAAATAACACCACGAAAAGTAGAAATTCATAAAGGACTTACCGCAGCGGTGGACCTTAATCGCGTGTTTATTGAAAATATGTCAACCTATAATACTAACTAGCAGATTCGAGCCCACGACATTCGAGTGCAAATTCTAGGAAATTTTATTTTTTCATTAAATAAAGACCCTAAAAGTATGCTAATCAATTATAGCCAATTCACAAATTAACACAAAAAACAAACTTATTTTTATTACAAACACATTAACAACTTTAATAAACACACACATCCCAATAAATCAAAACAGTATAAAAATAGCTTGTAACAAACCTGCTACCGTAAGTCTTAAGTTTAGAAAACTGTTGTGAATATTATTGTGAAAGGCTTCTTAACAATTGCTTAATAACGAAAACTGAAGCCTTGTGAACAAGCTTAGAAGTCTAATTATAGAATAAGCTAACAGGAAAATAGTATTGTAATCATGCTTGCAGTAAGCTTATAATCGTAATATTTTTTTAAACTTATAACCGTAATATTTTTGTAAGCTCATAATCGTAATATTTTTGTAAGCTTTTAAATACAATTAAATAATAAGTCTTTTTCAAATATTCTGGTTTAAAAATAATTTTATTGATTTTTTTAAAATTGTTATGTATATTTTTTTCTACTCTTGTGCATTTTTATCGAATTGGAAGAATGCTTTTGTACTTTTGATATATTCATCCTCTGGCAATCCAATGCAAATTGCAGCATCTATTGAATTTCAAAAGTCAATGAAATAAATAAATGAAATATATAAAATAACTTACTTCTTATGGCTTTTGCTGTACTCACGCTGCGCACACTCTTTTTATCTTCTGTGCCTTTCCAGCAAAGTTCGTCCGCCAGTTCGTCTACTAACAATTCTACAATTTCTTTAAATTCATCACGAAACCTTCGTTTTGATTAAAGTATATGGCATATCAAATATTTAAAAAATATAAATTTATATACTAATATATTTACTTTTTTTAATATAAACTGTACCTATACATATATATATATTTTATTTATTTAAAAAACACACTTCACTCTTCAAACAAAAGAAAAAGACTAAGGATTTCACAATAATTTCAACGCGAAAATAACGGGACATCACATGCAACAACGCACAATGGGTTCGATGGTAACCAAATTGATGCATATTCATAAATACATCAAAAACCAGCATTTAGAAAAAAAAGTTGCAAAAAAATTTTTTTATGCTATTAGGCTTTTTTTGTATATTGGGAAAAGTGTTCTTATATGACAACTTTAGTTGTAACTTGGGAACGAAAAGCGATAAATTGGTAAATTAAGTTGCAGATTAGAGCATATTTAATGTGCTTTTAGAAAAAATATGTCTTAATTAATAAGAAAGGAATAAATATTTAATATATATTTCTTATTACGATTAGTAAAATTTTAAATTGAAATTTTATCCAAATTCCATAATTCCACATATGAAACTCAAAAGAATCACATTTGGAAATATTATATATTTTTTTTATTGATGAATAATCATAAACACATAAAAAATAACCATTTCAAAAAAAATATTTAAAAAAAATTTCATTGGTAATAAGCCTTTTTTGGAAAATCATTTACTTCACCATCATTAATGCACCATAATTAATTAATTACATAGCAATAGCATTTACAATAACACTTGATATACACTTAGTCTGTATAAGAGTTTGGCAAATATGATTGTAAACGACTTATGGTCGCTATAGTTTTGTAAACGTTGTTGTATATGAAGTCCCGTTATTTGAACGTTTTGTAAACTTTGCACATTGTGTTCAACATTGTGTTCTTTACGATTCAAGTGCTTATTTTTTTCATTAAATCTTTCAACGATGATGATGAAGATTATTATAATGAATTTAATGATTATGGTGAAGTAAATGATTTTCCAAAAAAAAAAGGCTTTTTTAAATATTTTTTTTAAATGGTTATTTATGCTTATTCATCAACAAAAAAAATATATAATATTTCCTAGTGTGACTCTTTTGAGTTTAGTTTGTGGATTATGGAATTTGTATAAAATTTCAATTTAAAATTTTACTAATAATAATAATAAATATATATTAAATATTTATTCTTTTCTTATTTTTTTAATAAAAAAAAGTATATTTTTCTGTAAGCACATTAAATATGGTCTAATCTGCAACTTAATTTACTAGTTCATCGCTTTTCGTTCCAAAGTTACAACTAAAATTGTGATATAAGAACACTTTTCCCAAAATACAAAAAAGCGCCTAACAGCATAAAAAAATTTTTTTTGCAACTTTTTTTTTCTAAATGCTGGTTTTTGATGTATTTATGAATATCCATCAATTAAAAATAACAATATTTTCAAACTACGTCTTCCGTGAATTAATCGCCACTTTGGTTACCATCGAACCGACTGTGCGTTGTTGCATGTGATGTCCCGTTATTTTCGCGTTGTAATTATTGTGAAATCCTCAGTCTTTTTCTTTTGTTGGAAGAGTGAAGTGTTTTTTTTAAATAAATAAAATATATGTATAATATATAGGTACGTTTGTATTAACCTTGGATGGTTACTGTTCGTCGAATCGACGAAGCTCATTTACTATTTATCATATAAACCAAAAAAGGGGCCAAATTCGTATCGAATTTTAAGACTGAAAAAGAATTTTTATTTTTATATTTTATTTTTTTCTTTATTTTTTAATAAAATGTTTAACTAAATTTTTGTTGATTTTTTATCTTAAAAATCGTTCAGCTAGAAAGTTTTAAAAAAAATTGTTCGTCGATTCGACGAGGAGTAACTTTAATGTACTAAAATGAAGAGTAACCTTCCAGGGTTAAAAAAAACTAAATATATTAGTATACTAGCTATTTTTACCCGGTCTTGCCCGGGATCCAAAGGCCTTTGACATGAAAAATTTTCACTATGCTTACCAGGCGCCGAGTACTTAAAAAACTTAACTTTCTCCCCAAAAATTTTTATGGGATTGACGAATTTGTTTATGATGAAAAAATTCCCCAATGTTTACGTTTTTTGGGGAGTAAATTCTTTTTTTATTTGAATTTACAATTTTTTTATTTTTTAATTTACAAGTTTTTTTTTAATACGCTACTGCAAAAATACATCAAAAATTAGCTGCGAAACCGCTTAACTTTTTTTTTTTTTTTGAAGTTTATTTATTTTGTAGACATCAAATATAATGGAATCATTTGCAAATTAAAGGAATCAGAAGTTTTAAAAATTTTATAAATTCATTCAACAAAAGATCACCATTGAGCAGAGACGTCAAATTTATAGAAGTTTCAAAAATGGAAAATGAATGACGTTTGAAATTGTGCCGCAAGGTTGCTTTAAGCAACTGCTTATAGTATATGTTTGGCCTATTTTGATCAACAGGTATTTATTGCACATACCAAGATAAAATTTGTCATAAGACTTTTCACCCAGCTGTGTTCCGCGAGCGAGTCGCGACCGCGTCCGCGCGTTTGTCGGCCACACCCGTGCTGCCGCGCAGTTTTTGTCAACTTATTGTAATTGCCAAAATATATTTTACAGATCATTTCGATATTTTAGCTGAGCTGTCTTCCGCGATCGCGTCGCGTCTGCGAGCCGCTTCCGCGCGTTCGGCAGCCACGCGTCGCGTCGCGTCCGCGCTCCGATTCCGCGCACCGAAATGATGCTATTGAAAAGAATACAGATATTAAACAAATTTGTTGTAGGAGATATATTGAGAGCAGCATGGAGAATTAGTTCATTTCTTTCAGGGCATTTTGAAATTTGGGGAATTTGTTCATCGTGAAGTTATTCCCGAATTTTTTGGGGAATAAGTTCATTTTTGTTTTGGGAATTTATTCTTTGGGGACTAAATACTCAGCGCCTGCTTACCATTACAAATAACTATGTTTATGCATGCAGTATTTTGGGTGTATGATGTCTAAAATTTGGGGAGTGAGTTAATTTTTTTATTTAGTTGAAAACAAAAATGGGGAATTTATTAATTTCTTTTGGGGACCTTTTTTCAAATTTGGGGAATTTGTTCATCGTGAAGTTATTCCCGTGTGTACCAAATTTCATAGAAACCGGTTGAAAAATACAAATTTGTATAGCGAACAAATGTACCAAAAATATAAAATGAGTTTTATAAAAAAGTGGGTGTAAAAATAGGCGTGACCGGTTAGAATCTGGGGTACAGAGATCGTGTGTACCAATTTTTGGAGAAATCTGTTTAAATATAAATTTTTTTATAGCAAACAAATATACCAAAAAACAGAAAATGAATTTTGTATAAAAAGTGCCTAGAGAATCATATGACCAGTAAGAGTCATAAGGCGATCTTTTCCGGAGTGCAGATATCGTGCATACCAAATTTTAGAGAAATCCGTTGAAAAATAAAAATTTTTATAGCGAACAAATATACCAAAAAACACAAAAAGAATTGTACACAAAAAGTGGGCGTAAAAGTAGGCGTGGCCGGTAAGAATCATATGGCGACCTTTCCTGGAGTACAGAGATCATGTGTACCAAATTTCAGAGAAATCCGTTGTAAAATAAAAATTTGTGTACTTAAAGAAAATTTTTTAAGACTTGAAAAAGGAGTTTTCAAAATTTTATCAAAAAAGTTTTCAATTTTCGTTCTCAATGCTTAATAGGTTAACAAGGTGGTAATAAAACAATACTTCCTATCTGAGTACTTGCAGGTATAGAGACTAAAACAAAATGTTTGGGTTTAATTAATTTCTTAAAGTTGAAAAAAATGCCATCAAATTTCATGACCTAGTTTTTTTTGGCACTTCTTGGCTATTTCTTGGCGAGTTTTTATTCGATTGTGAAGTTTTATAGCTTTTTGGAAAGATAATTTAATGATGATCCCGAATTTTATAACAATTTGTCGGTAAAATTAAACCAAAGAACGAGATTTTCGTAAAATCTGAAAAGAGTCATATTTCTTGAAATTTTCAATCGCGTTGAGCCACCTCTAAATGTTCTGTGATTGGCCCAAAACTTTGTATACCTCACTTTTTTGCCATTCGCATATTTCTAGGAGGCAGCCCAGTCAATAACTCACAAATTATTTTATTTTGACCACCCTAGTGTGTATGTATCACATTTGTTTTGGTTTATATTGCCCCATTTTGTTAAAAATGAAAGTAATTCTTTTTAGAAAAGTATCTATAAATATTTAACTACTATTTTAAGATTTTAATCAAAATTTATCCGATTTTCATAATTTTGTTTTGCAAGACCTTAGATATAAGTAGTTTCTCATTTTAGAACTCTAAATTGTAACTTATAGAGAAATGACTCTATTTCAAGTTCTTTCGTTCGAAGATATTTCCTATTTTCCTAATTTAAATTTTTTTGTACAATTTCTGATGTTCTTCTGAATTCAAAATATTTGTTTTATAGAAAAACTCTCAGCTTATGAACCTTAAGCATTTTTAATATTATTTCCTATTAAATACTTTAAAAGTTATTTTTAAATGTTTGTCAGATTGCAACATTTTTCAGCAAATACCTTCAACATATACCTTCAATTTTATCGAGTGAAATTTTCATAAATTTTTAATCATTTTTTTGACATATTCAGGGCGTATGATTATTATTTGTTACTAGAGTAGAGTAAGGGATATTAATTTTTCTGAAGAATGAAATTAGAAATCATTAATAATTCTTGAGTTATAGCTAAAAAAACTAACAAACAAACGGCCAGATAAGGAAAAATATAAAAGGTTATAAAAGTTGGATGATACTGGCCTAGTGACTTGGAATTTCTGACCCCCCAGAGAATGGCTCCAAAAATATGTATGCCACACTATTGTTTGCTATAAGAGCTAGATGGAAAAAGATTTGGCTTTAATAGTCAAGTTATCATAGAAATGTGTGAGAATTTCAAGAGCTGTCATTTATTTGGAATAGACTTGATCATCACTGGGAATGTTTATCGATCTTAAAGAAGATTTTTACCATTAAATATCATTTTCACTTATTTAACATGGACTTCTCGAACAACCCTCGTATGCAAAATTTTAATTTTTATTTATTGATAATTCGGCTTTTTATATTTTTTTAACCTGGACATTTCTTCATTGAATGCATTTCTTAGAATCTCTGATGGACACACAAAATAAGCAAATAAAAAAGCACGTACTATGATAATTTTTCTAAAATCTTTTTTTCATATAATTAAATAGTGACAGAATAAAAGAGCATCAAACAGACATGTTCCTGTTTTCATGGACTAAGTGATAATAATATGATGCAGTTAAGTGGGTGCATTGTTTTTACAGCATTGTGAATGGACTTACAAAAACATGCATATCATAGAATTGTGCCCTTAAAAAAGGAATAGAATATTAAATTATTTTTGATATTGGGTAAGAAGAAAACTCGCAGATGAGATCGCTTTATTAATAATGATTTTTGATATTTGATGGGATGTTCCTTAGATGTTCTAGTTTTGGCTTTATTTTTGTTAAAATATTAAATTTGAGGCTAATTCTTTTATAAGACAACAGTCGTATTTTTTATTTTAAGAAAACCCAATCTAAATTTAAAAAAAAAAATTGTGACATTATACTGTAAGTTAATCTTGGACTTTAACAATCCACGGTAGAATATGATATACATATATGTTTATTGCTCAGTTTGAAGGCTTCATGAAAAGGGCACACTATGGGCTTTTATAAAATGCCAAGTCCAACTAAGGGGCGATTAATTGCTTTAATTGTGTCAATAAATCATGTCACATCATTCTATTAAATTTTCCTTTGATAAATCCTGCCATCTACCTCAAAACTAAATTAAGGGTGAATAATTTTTGATGTAAATAAACATTTTCAACTAATACGTCATACTATGGGATTCTGCTGACTAAAAGTCCTTTTTTCGAATGTAAAATATCAAAAATGTTATGACACAGTTTCGCTGACATTTTTCGAATTTTTTTTTCTTGTCCAAAATAACGCGGCAAATTCACCCAAAACGAAACTCTGCAGTATGTGCCTCAGATTTTCATCCATTTCAATTGTCCGAGTACATAACTTCGTTTTGTCATATCTATGTGATGTAATTATATTTGAAAAATATAGTATTGCAACATTAATTTTCCAATTGGATAGGAATAATAATTTAAAATTATTCAGGTTTTTATGATGACACTTAAAAATTCAGTGCTTTTAGTTTGGCTTAGACAAAAAAAAAGGTGAGCTTTATCGGCTTTTGTGTTCTGGTTGCAAAAAATGAATGAATTCGAATAATATTGTATACTGTTGAACAAAGTTATAAATTTTATAAAAAAAGTCACTCGAATTTTATTTGAGTAAGACAAAGTAATACGATATAAAATCATGGGTACTTTCAATAGCAAACGACAACTGGCCAAATTATTAATTTAATTTATTTAATTTTTCTACTTAAAACTTTTCATAACTAACATTTCAAAAATATATTTCTTTCCATATTTTTATAATTTCTTTTTCAATGTTTCTTCAAAACCAACACTGAACAAAATTGGTACATAAACAAGTAAGAGTGTTAAATTCGGCTGAGCCGCATCTTTGATACCCTCCACCTCGGTTTGAGTCTTGATAATAAATGTAAATGAAAATGTAAACAATTTGTTAAACTTAATAACAATTTATTTCAGCAAATTCTTTGGGTTGGTTTTCGTATTTTCTATTATTTCGTGGTTGATGTTCGGCATGCATTTAGGTTATATACCTATATGCATGCGTTTCCGGTTATATGACATAACTTCTCGTTTAATTTAGTTTTTGCTAATTAAATAGCTCGCCCTAACCTCCATTGCAAAGGTAATGGTTGTGTAGGGTGGCTTATGCATTAAATCGTGCTAATTGGAGATGGCTGTATAGTTTCTTTTAACTGGCCAAATATTTCTTCATTGCGGCCATATAGGTCGGATGGAGTAACAAAATAATAACCAAAAAAAAGCTCTCTCAACGTTTTTATTAAAATATTGCCATATTTGGCAATAATAATAATAAATAATCAAATTAGGGATGCCAAACGCAAAAAACCAAATGTCCCAAACATTTTAAATAAAATAATTTGTTATCTTTATTTTCTGGAAAACTTCAAATACTCATCCAAAAAAAAATTGTGAAAATTTATATATAAAAAATAACATTCTCATCAAATTGCGTTTATTTATGTAACAATTTTTGTGTTCGCAATTCTTAAATATCATTTGAGGTTTTCTAAAATTCGTTGAATTTAAATCAATATTTTCTGTAGTCCGATTCTGTAAATTTCAACGATCCGACAATCGCAAATATATATACAGCTATTGTTGTTTGCACTAAGGATTAAGTGATTCACTAAGTTCATACATCTTAGCAACAGTCGGCAAATCTATTTTTCTATTTATTTAAATTGTAAACGAGTGGCATCTCTGTCAAAATAAGCGAAAAACACAAAGAAGAATAGAAAGAACAAATTACTTCATGTTTGACAGGATGATTTTATGTTTATGATTAATATCTCTATTTTTTTACTAATATTTCTGTTTATTTATTTGAAAATGAAATAATGAATTGCATATGCTATTTAATTTTTTTATTTATATAAAAAAGTTTTTTAATAGAAGCAAAATATTTTCACTATTTTATGATTTTTATTTATGTATGACGACATTTCAACTAAAAGTTTTTATTGATTGAATAAACAACACAAAAATGGTTGTCGTTTAGATAACAACAGCAGCTAAATTAACCAATAGCGAATATCGTTTAAAAATTTTGCTGATAATTTTGCTATTTTCTTTTTTTAACGATCCGACTATCGTTAAAAGAAGTTTTTGAATCGCGATACTGAACGCTATTAATTTCTCATGATTGTCAATATTTTTTTTAAATGTAAACATAGGTATTTGGTGTTTTTTTTTTTTTTTTTTAATTTCAATTTGTGTTTAACGAATAAACTTTATATATTAAATTTGCAATTGATGTCTTCTAAATTTAAAATTTTTATTTCCGACGTTTTGATATGATTTTCTGAAATTCAATTAATATTTTCTAATTTATAAATGGAAATTTTAATTCCAGTTTTTAGAATTGATATTTTCTTAAATTTGAATGGAAAATTTAAAAAGTGCAATTTTGTATTTATGTGAATAATAATGCTCTAGTAATTATAAACAATTTATAAAAATTAGATGTAATCGCAATCAGATATTTTGTAGGTGAAGCAGAATAATAATTTTATATAACTATGTAGAACTGTTTTGAAAGCAAAAAACTCATTGATTAACTCGGTAACTCTATTTTATAAAGACAACAAAAAGTTAATATGCCAAACTTATGTTCATATTTGTAAAAGAATAATGAAAAAACATATGAAATAAAAGACCAACCCATGTATACTCTTAACATTGTGCTGTATGATATCTAGTTGAAAATATTAACATTCATGTTAAAATAGAAATAACTATTGCAAAGCTAATTAGAACAAAAAAAATTTTGGCGCCATCTACTGTGGCATAGTCACGCTGAGCAAAATGAAGTGACACCACAACAAAATATTGCAGAATTTTATGTTAATAAAATAATATACCGATTTATTTCGAACATGCAGTTGTTATGGATATACATATATAGAATATATGTATGTATATTATTTGTATTATTTAATATGTTTATGTAAATATTACACACAAAAAATACAACATCAAACGTTATTTTTGTGTTTTTCTCTTTAAATAAATTTATACATAAAATTTTTTTTTGTTAAATTTACATTGTTTTTTTTTTTTTATTAACAACTAGGTATTTTAGCATTATTTGCTTTAGATGTTGGTGAATTTTTACTCCCTTTATATTAACTCGTAGTGTCTGCTTGTCGGAAAAATTTTGGATCGATTTTAACCCCTTTCCCGTGACCCATTCGATCTGAAATTTTGCAGGCAGGCTCATGGTAATGACAGAAATGATCTAACAAATTTTTTTAGTGATGCCAAAACAATGGAAACTTTTAAATTTTTCTACCACAGTTAATAAAAAAAAAAATGTACAAGGGGTTAGTTTTTATTATATTATTACCCCAACGATCACAAAAACAATAAGTCCAGCTATGACATCACAACATTTAGAATAAAACAAGAACAATATAGAAACATCATATTTTTCATTTTTATTTTACTTTTTCAGAGATTTCCCTGGACCTGTTCCACCGATTTCAATGATTTTTGAAACAGAAATCTTCCCATGAATTTGGTGAATCATTCTCATTAAAAACGATCACTGGAGCTGCACCATTGAAGGCGTGATCATGACAAGAACAACATAGAAAATTATATTTTTTCAAGACTTTTTTTTAGTTCTTCATTCAAATCTCGGGCCCTAATCGACCGATTTGGACGATTTTAAATAGCAAACTTTTCAGGATATTATTGAATCATTTTTTATGCCAACGAGCACCCTAGCTGCCCGATTGTTGCCGTCATCGTGATTTCCACAGACGGACAGACGGACAGACGGACATCGCTATATCAACTCCGGTTGTTATAAGGATCACAAATATATATATTTTATGGGGTCCAAAAATTTTTTTCTAATTATTACAAACCGAATGACTAACTTATATATACCCTCTTAAGCTGGAAAACGCAAGTTTTGAATTATGATTGTTTCCTTTTCAAATGAAATTTATTGAAGAGACTGAGAAGCATATTATAGATCAAACAGAAAGCAAAAAAGACTTGGTTTTGTGGAAAATATTTTCAAAAAGCACGAAAAAAAAAAAATTTTCCAACATTTTGCTTCATAAGCACCACAAAAATTTTCTAAATCAATTTTTTAAATAATTTTAATTGTTGCACAGATCTCTAGCAATAATTTGGCTTTTACAGATTGAAAAATATTAATTGGGCGACGAGTTACAGCCAAAACACCATATAAACAATATGCTGAAAATCGGCATTTGACTGCAAAGTTCGAAGGTCGATGAAAAAAAAATTCGAACTAACATAAACAAACGCCGCGATACGGGTCTTCTAATATAGCCTCTACTTTCACCCCTCTCTCTCACAATCGACCTAACTTTTGCTAACCTGAATTTGTTCGACAGTGTTATACAATGCTATGTGTGTGTATTAAATTTGGTAATGTGTTTGTAATAAAATGAGTTTTTTTGTGTTGATTTGTGAATTGGCTATAATTGATTCACATACTTTTCAGGTCTTTATTTTAATTTGCACTCGAATTTCGAGGGCTGGAATCTGCTAGTTAAAATAAATGCTGTTCAAAAAAGAAAACATTTAACAATAAATTTAAGTTTAAGTAACTGAATTAAAATGGTAACCGTACCCAACATTGGATATAATATTGAGTTTAAGTCACGGGTAGAGAGTATCAAAGATTCGGCATAGCCGCACTTAACACTCTTAATTTCCATATATTAACCAAAGCTGATCCAGATCCTTATTTCAATGATCGACAGAAGTCGAATCGAGTTCGATATAGCTTTTTCCTTATCTAATATTAAAAATTAAAATAAAAACATGTGCATATATACGTATATAACAAAAAACCATATCATCAGCTCTTCACACACACACAGACACACACCGACACATACATAAAAAAGCGTTACTTACATGAATATTTCTAAAGCATACCATTCATATGACTGTATGAATGCTAAACCTCATTATAATGCCGCATACATGAGTATAATTTGCTAAAACAATAAAGAGTAATAAAGTATAACAGTCTCAACTAACACACACACACACACTTACACGCACATACAAAAAGCAGCAGAAGAAAAAGCAGCAGCAATAATAAAACATATAAAAGAAGCAGAAAAATTGCCAACGATTATGTTTGTTTTACAACATCATACGAACACACAAAAGGATTACATTTAATGAAATAAAATGAGCAAAGAATTAACACAATAGCAGACATGACAGCTATTTTATATGAAGAGCCTATACATACATATGCATACACATCCATACAAGTACATACCCACATACATGCTTGATTACATGCCCGTATTGTTTGGCATGTTATTTGTGTATTTGTTTGAAAAGTATTTCTGCTTGTGCCTGTGCCTGTATGTGAGAATTATCTCCTTTTTATTATTGAAAATTATGTGCAATTTTAAATAATTTACGATCTAAACGTAAAAACTTTTTATTTATTAGATGTTGAGTTTTTATGTTTTTGTTTTTGTTTAACTTTGTTTTATACGTATGTTCATACATGTTTCTATTATAAAGATTGTAGCAAATTATTGTTTACAATCTACTTAAGAACATTTACCAAGGACTCAGACTAAATACTTCTCTGCAATAAGGTTTTTTTTTCGTCTTCATTTTTAAACAAGTGTTTTTTATGTTCGAAAGGAAGTAATGAGAGAAAACAAATCCTATAAAGGAGATGGGGCTTCGAGAGGTGTTAATATAAACACGTGTTATCTAATTATTTTACTTCAAATAACTTTTAAAAGGGATATTGATTTTAAAATATTTTACGTGAAATTCATTTTTAAAGAAAAGCTACGCCTAAATATTCAAATATCCTAGATTTAAAAGAAATATGTATATTTGAAATTTATTCATTAGCCAGCAAAAATTTTTTATATTTTTTGTTCATTCCATCGAACAAATTCGTGTAATGTGATTTTAAACAACCTCCTATGATGTTACTATAAAGTAATTATGAAAGAACTACAGCCTCAAAACCTCACAATATGAAATGTAGGTTTTTATAATTTCACTTGTATATTTTTACCTTTGAATTTAATAACCAAAATATGTTCAAACATTTTATTCCCCGTTTACTAATTTGCAATCTGTCATATGAGAATAAGCAAATTTAATACTAAATCGGGTGTAATAAAAATAGGCATATAGTATATTACATCACGTATTACTTATTATTTCAAAACAGAATGAAACACAAACAACTGGAATATGATACTTTTTTTCTGGTAGGTCTTGTCGAGTACAACAAAACTCTGTCCTTGAAATTAGCGAAACACCTTCAGAAGATTGAGTTATGGGTAAAACCCGGCTTTTCGGTCTTTTTTCACATATAAGCCAATAAGTCTGTTGAATATGAACCGATTTTGAATTTTCTAGCCGATTTAGAAAAACAAAACTAGGCCTTTCCAAACTCATTAAAAACAAGTAAGAAAATTATAGTCGGTCTAGACCGACTATACGATACCCTATACCATGCGTTTAGAGACCCTATCTCTCAGGCCCAACTAACTGGATATAGAAAATAAGCATAAACCAAATTTGAGTGGGATTTTTATTAATTTTTTTGGCTGCAGATATGAAAAAGTTCATATCGGATGCTATATCTATATGGGGACTAGGCCCAAAAATGGACCGATCCTGACTATGTTTGGTAAAGTCTATTGTATTTTGGAAAAATATATACAAACATAATTTGAGAAGAATCAGTGCAATATTTTTGTTTTTTGATAGATTTAAGGGAAGATCGTTAAGCAACTCTATATGGGGCTTAGCACTAAGAGTCGTCCCATAGGGATCATTTTTGGACTACTGATTAATGGATGTAATAAACACATACAAACCCAATTTGACTAAGATTTGCATGATAACTTGGATCTTATGGCAATATATGTTGATTTCATAGGGGTCATTTGTATGGGGGCTAGGTCTGAACATGGACCGATTCTCACCAATTTCAATAGCGTTCATCCCATGGCCGATAAAAGATCAAATACCAAATTTCATCAAAATATATTCATATTTGCGACCTGCAGTTTGATTACAAACTTTACATGGACACACAGACGGACGGACGGACGGACGGACGGACGGACGGACGGACATCGTTAAATCGAATCAGAAAGTGATTCTGATTCAGAAAGTGATTCTGATTCGATCGGTATAATTAAAGATGGGTGTAGGTGAAATATTTTTTGTTGTTACAAACAGCAGCACAAAGTCATTATACCCAAACCACATAGTGGTATAGGGTATAAAAATTCTATATTTTTCAACTTTGAAGATGTTTTTACATATTTTTTATTTTGGAACCATATAATGTATGAATTTATTATAAAAGCATGTTTATGTGTGAGTAAAATGCAGCTTTGGTCTAAATAATCGGTTAAAAATTAACTGAGTTATTAAACGTTTAATAAAAAAAAATTTTTTTGGAACAAATGCACAATGTTTTTCGTTTACTTTTTAAGCTCTTACTGTAAGTGTGCGAAATTAGCACTTCATTTTTGGGAATACAATTTTTGGAAGATTGTTCTGAATTGTTCTAGAATTGTTCTACAATGTTCAAAAGTGATGAGTTTCTAAAATGTAATTTGTACCGGTAAATCCAAAAAACGAATTTTAAGCTTTGCCCCCCACTTTTGGAAAACAGAAAAATTTGGCGGTTGTGCTAGTTATTCTAAACATTGTTCCAAAATAGATATGCCTCAAACCCTAACCTGTGCAAATGAGAACGAAAAACATATTTTCCGCGAATCAACGTTATTAAACGATATCAATATTTTTATGCAACACGAAAGTTAACGTACAGATTCCAAAATTTCTTCCCCATTTTTGGAAATAAATTTTTTTGAATATTGTTCTGAATTGTTCTAGGATTGTTGTACAATGTTCCAAAATGATGAGTTTCTAAAATGTAATTTGTACCGATAAATCGAAAAAACGAATTTTTAGCTTTGCCCCCCACTTTTGAAAAAAAAAAAAATATCAACGTTATTAAACGATACCAATATTTTTGTGCAACACGAAAGTTAACGTACAGATTCCAAAATTTCTTTCGTACAAGGTATCCTGATTGGCACCCTCAGATCGCTCTGAAACTTGAACATGTTATAGAGAGGATGTAAAATTAAGGGACCCGTATATTTGGGGTTGATTAAAATAGTGCTGAGGATGCCATTCAGGATACCTTGTGTGATACCTTGTACGAAAGAAATTTTGGAATCTGTACGTTAAGTTTTGTGTTGCGTAAAAATATTGATATCGTTTAATAACGTTGATATCGCGGAAAAAATGTTTTTCGTTCTCATTTGCGTACGTTACGGATTGCGACATATGTATCTATTTTGGAACAACGTTTCGAACAACTAGAACAACCGCCAAAAAATTTTTTTTATCCAAAAGTGGGGGGCAAAGCTTAAAATTCGGTTTTTTCGATATACCGGTACGAATTACATTTTAGAAACTCATCGGTTGGAACATTGTAGAACAATCCTAGAAAAATTTAGAAGAATTTGCAAAAAATTGTATTTCCAAAAATGGGGGGCTAACTTCGCACACTTTCTTTCTGTTTAGTGAAGTTTCTAGTATGATGCAGGATATCGGTCATATACATGATTATTTTAAAAATAATATTGGAGTGGTTGAACTATATGACAAACTCTTCAATTGCTTTTATAAATTCAGTCAATAGTATGGGCCAAAACTTGTCTGTGAATATTGCTACTCAACATTGCTCTTCATAATAGAAAAAAGTAGCGTTGTGATTGTTTGGCGATGTTTAGAGTTTTTGCGTCAGTTCGTAACCATGAATGAAACGTAGGTCTACCTGAGGCAAAGGAACAGTCAATACAGCGGACTGAAATGGGAAAATCCTCTCCAAAGAAGGCGAAAATGAAAGAGATGTTTCAACAAAACAATGCACAAGTTCACACATCCACTATTGCGGTGACCAAAATCCATGAATTAAAGTTGGAATTATATATACATTACATACACATATATTTTATTTCTTCACGTATTTTTCCAAACATGATTTAAATTTTCTTGCCTACGGTTACACTGTGGAACAAAGACCCGTATCGCGGCGTTTGTTTATGTTAGTTCGAATTTTTTTTAATCGACCTTCGAACTTTGCAGTCAAATGCCGATTTTCAGCATATTGTTTATATGGTTTTTTGGCTGTAACTCGTCGACTAATTGATATTTTTCAGTCTGTAAAAGCCAAATTATTGCTAGAGACCTGTGAAACAATTAAAATTTTTAAAAAAAATTGATTTAGAAAATTTTTGCGGTGCTTATGAAGCAAAATGTTGGAAAAATTAATTTTTTCTCATCGAGGGCCTATATTCAATATGCTCTATCGTAAAAAATACAATTTTTCAGGAGAAGGAAAAAACTGTTTTATTCCTAAATTCCTTAAGTATGAAGTAATCTATCTTCCACAATATTTGTTAAATACGATTACTGAAATTTACATTTAAAAAAAATACAACATTTTAAATTATTCGCGGCACTATAAGGCATTTTGTCCGATAGAGCATATTGCAACTGAAATTTTCGAATATTTTAAGCCGATAGAGCGTATTGCACAGTAACAAAAGTTTGATTTTTTATGATCAAATTTTGCAATTTTATTAAAGTTGAACGTTTTCTCTAACGTTTTTTTTAATATATGAGTCATTCCATGTCAAACCGTTTTTTTTCAACATATAAGAATTTATTAAAAAAACAATTAAAAATAAGAAAATTTACAGAAAAAAATTATTAGAATTGGACATTTCTTAATTTCTTGCTGTTTCTTTGACTTCAGCTGAACTAAATTATCATAAAAGTAATGATATTCTACTGGTATAACATGCTTTAAATCTTGTAGATGTTTCCATTTACTAGGCTGAATTGGGAGTTGACCTTTATGCAAGGGTTTTGGTTCAGTATATCCTGTGTATTCTTTAATTCGGGTGGGTAAGCTGTTGTATTCACCATTAAAGTTCACTTTAAACATTACATCACCACTTGGTAAATACTTTAGCGATCTTAATTGTGCAACTGTGGGATCATTTTTGGCTCGACCAGGTCTAATGCTGGAAAAGCGAATAAGTTTGGCATCATTGTAGTTTTTAGTAAAATCGTAATTTAAATACATTGCATCGAATGGTTTTTTTGTCACAGTATTATTAATTTTTACTGTTTTTCGTGATTCTAATATTATTCTGATATAGTCTATTGGCAAGTATATATAGATTTATTTTTTAGTTTGAGTTCTTTTTTAGCATGTGCACTGTCGCACTCCATTTGTGTGTGACCTTTCTCCAAATACTTCTGTTCTACTATGTTATTTTCAATAGCAAAAATTGATAAAGCATTTGACAGAAAATGGTTACGGTTTTGATAACCGCAACCGTCTGAATAAATTATGATTGGTAAATTATCTGATGAGCAATGTGTTTTCAAATGATGTATTATGATGGAAATAAATGTGGAAGCAGACAGATCACCGTTTGTTTCATTCCACCAATAATTTGTGCATTGATGCGTAACAAGATTATAAACAGTAAAATTATGAACTTGTAGGCGCTGTTTGTAAAAAATAGCTGAAGCATTTATATTTTATCCAACGTTTAACAATGCCACTTTTTATAGATAGAGTTCACAAGAACATGTTCCGACACACTTGTAATGATTCATGCTTGTATGGCAGTTTAAAGATAAAGCTGTGCTGTTTTCTGTTAGAGCTGTTCTTTTTTTTTTTTTGCTATCTCCGATACGAGGTTCTTTACAGAAACTCGTTTAGCTTCCCAATTCAGCTCCCAAAAGGTTTTAAAAATGTTCGATCTTGTTTCATCATCAAATTCTGGGCACTGTCTTGATTTAGTTTTCATACATAAGGTTGATGAGCATGTAGGAACAATTTCTTTTCTTGCTTTTGGTGAATTTTGTTTGAAAATTCCCATAGACGTCGAAAAACCCATATATTCTTGCCCCTTCATTCGCTTTGTAGCATTTTCCACCTTTTAAAGCATTTAGAGTTATGTGACCTTTTAGATCTACGCCGAACGAACTCATTCTGGCTATACGGCTCATCGTCGGAATCTGGGCAAACAGTTTTCCAATTGCATTAAGTACTAATGAAACATTTGTTAATAAAAATAACAAACCTGTTATTGGATATTCTCCAGCATCTTCTTCGTTTGACGATGGATAATCAATTCCAATATGTTGTAAAGAATTATGGGACATTTTAGCCTATTTTTAGAACACTTTTTATTACAAAAATTTATAACTACTTAAATAGTTAAACTCGAATTGGTTCTAAACTTCAAAATATTTATTGCGAATGTTGTTGCGTAGGTTGTTGTCAAAAAACATTAACACAGGCACAGTTGTATAATATCCCTGCAGGAAGCCTGGGGTCAAGTGTCCCCAAGTCACCACTTTTGTCTACTATTTTGTTGACATTGTCAACTAAGCGTCTACACTATTTACTTTATCTGTCAAAAAAATTTTCCATAGTGAAGTTGGGAGTTCTGTTTCTTCCTGATTTCTATAGTTTTGTTTGAAAAACACGTGGTTGGACGAAAACTAAAGTTTTAAAATAAGATATAAAAAAATCGAATATAAAAGGTAAATAAAAATATATTTTATAATAAATCAAATAAAAAAAACATAATAAGTAAACGAAGTTATAAAAGAAAAGTGAAAGAACAATCAAATTTGTACAAGAATATCTGGTTCCAATGTCTACATATAGTCCCATGAGAACTACCTAGTCACTAGTAAATCTCTGGTTCCAATGTCTACACATGGTCCCATGAGAACTACCTAGTCAATACCTAATCAATAGTTCCAATGTCACTAGTGATTTGCAATGACACGTACATGTTAAATGTCTATAGAAAATTACATTGTCTGGGGTATAGTTGGTCAGTAGTACTGGTGACAAAGTCAATAGTGAATCAGTACTGTTTCACTATTGACATTTCCTGCAGGGATATTATAGGATACAATTTTGTGCAATATATGTACGTAGTAATATTATATTTTTATTAAGTCGATTAAAAAATTTTCCGATAGACCATATTGCATTCAAAAAATTATGCCTCGTGTTCGATAGAGGAATAACAAATATTGAAAAAAGTATACTAAAACACATTTTTTCTTTCTGAAATTTTTTTCAAAGATGCAGCTATCATTAGTGAAGAGTTTGTCATCAAAAAGTCATTTTCGAAAAATCTTACGATAGAACGTATTGAATATAGGCCCTCGTCATGCTTTTTGAAAATATTTTCCAAAAACTTAGTCTTTTTATACCCTATACCACTATGTGGTTTGGGTATAATGACTTTGTGCTGCTGTTTGTAACAACCAAAAATATTTGACCTAGACCCATCATTAATTATACTGATCGAATCAGAATCACTTTTTGAGTTGATTTAACAATGTCCGTCCGTCCGTCCGTCCGTCCGTCCGTCCGTCCGTCTGTGTGTCCATGTAAAGCTTGTAATCAAACTGCAGGTCGCAAATATGAATATATTTTGATGAAATTTGGTATGTAAGCTTTTATCGGCCATGGGATGAACGCTATTGAAATTGGTGAGAATCGATCCATGTTCAGACCTAGCCCCCATACAAATTACCCATATGAAATCGACATAAATTGCCATAAGATCCAAATTGTCATATAGATCTTACTCAAATTGGGTTTGTATGCCTTCATTACATCCATTAATGAGTAGTCCAAAAATGATCCCTTTGGCCCCATATAGATTGCTTCCCGATCTTCACTTAAATCTATTAAAAACTAAAATATTGCACTGATTCTTCTCAAATTTTGTTTGTATATATTTTTGCAAAATACAAGAGACTTTACCAAACATGATCAGGATTGGTCTATTATTGGATCTAGTCCCCATATAGATATAGCATCCGTTATGAACTTTTTCATATCTGGTTTTTGCTTATCTTCTATGTCCAGTTAGTTGGGCCTAAGAGATAGGGTTTCTAAACGCATGGTATAGGGTCTCGTATAGTCGGTCTAGACCGACTATAATTTTCTTACTTGTTTGCTTTCTGTTTGATCTATAATATGCTTCTCAGTTTCCTAAATAAATTTCATTTCATTTTAATTTGCGTTCAAAATCCCAAAACCATTAAATAAATAGCGATTTAGGTAGAAGTAATTAAAAAGGGAAGTTCCAAGAATTAGGAATTAGTAAAACAACTTTTTTGTTTTCAACCACCGCACAGGTAGCGATTTTCTTATATTTCGTACAAGCGAACTAATTTCAAAAATGAAGATTCAGTTAAGACTCGAAACTCAGCCGAAGCTGATGTCTTTTAATTTTCTCTCGGTCGTGATAAAATTCGCTACTAATTTTTTGGAATTTATTTCATTTTGTGAGTGATTTAAGTTAAGTGCTTCGGTTTCATAAAAATAACAAAAAAAAAACATGTATAATATATATTGTATTAAAAATGTCGGAACCAAAATGTAAAATGGACCATTTTTGTAATGTTTGTGGACGTTTCATAGCAAGCGATGAAAAATGTGGCAGTACGAGTGATTTTTTTTTTTTGGAAGCCTATAAACAATGTTTCTCGCAAGAGTTTATCACTGACGTAAACTATGAACCTAAAAAAGTTTGCTTTAATTGCTATTCAACTCTTATGCAATGGAAAAGTGAAAAGAAGAAGGCTATGCCTTTTGGTATACCAATGATGTGGTTAGACAACAGCCCGCAAATAAGAAAAATTGCTATGGATGTATCAACTACCATAAAACTTTGAATAGAAGGAAAGCAAAGTGCCATGTGTCCAATTACCATTACCGTACTCAGAATTCGTTCCAGTACCAACATACCGAAGTATTGATCTTCAAACATATATCAGTACTACAACCGTCGCTGCTACATCTATGGATTTCTTCTCAGAATACGACCCTGGTGAAGGTACATCCTATGAAATATCAAAGGACCCAATCCTAGTCACACAAAACCTATTGGATGGAATTGTTGCAAATTTGTGTTTGACTCAGAAAAAATCAGAACTACTGGCTTCGTTTTTGAAAGGAAATAATTTGCTGGCGAAAGGTACCAAAGTAACAGCATATCGAAAACGCCAAAAAGAGTTAGAAAAGTTCTTCAATGTGAATGATGCAAAAATTTCGCTTATTGCAATGATATTGAAAAGTTAGTGGAGACGATAGGGTTAACCTATAAAAAATATGATTGGCGGTTATTGATCGATAGTTCACCAATCAGCTTAAAAGTTGTGCTTTTGCACAAGACAAATAGAATGCCTTCTGTTTCAATTGCGTATAGCACTGACACTAGTGAAAATTTCGATAATTTTAAACACATTCTGGAAGTAGTAAAATATAACGAACACTAGTGGCGCATTTGCTGCGACCTCAAAATAGTTTCATTGATTACAGGCTTAACAGCATCTGGCCGTCCAAAATATCCGTGTTTTTTGTGCGATTGGTATTCACGATACGGAGAAGGTATTAAAGGAAGAAACCAGTACAAACAGCATAACTGGATTAGTCGCATTGGACGGAAATGGCCTAAAGAAAATAGGCTACATGAAAGTCTTGTTCCTGAAATGAAAATTTTGTTGCCGTTGCTCCATAAACTTGGCATTGCTAAAAATTTTTTGAAATGTATCGCAAAAAGACCAGCAGTATTCAACCGCTTAAAAGACATTTTCCCAAGACTAAGTAACGCCAAAATTCAGGAAGGGGTTGTTAATGGTCCCGACATACGGAAACTAATGAGTCGTCAAGATTTTGAACAACTTCTGACAGACCGAGAATTAAATGCATGGCTCGCATTGAAAGCAGTCATTAAAGGAATTTTGGTTAAAGAACGCAGGCAATCTGTTGTAAACATGTTGGCAGCTTTCGATGAAATTGGGGTTAATATGTCGTACAAAATTCATCTCTTGCATCAGCATCTTGATCAACTCCCTCAACAGTTGCCAACTGAATCTGATGAGCAAGGCGAACGTTATCACCAAATTGCGCTTCCATTTGAAATAAGGTAACTGTAGGGTGTGCATATTTTGAATTCCTAGATTTTTCTAATATCTTTTTCAGAGTGCACAATTTAAACATGATTTAAAATTATTTTCGTTTCAGGTACAGAGGAAAGAAATCTCCAGATGAAATTTGTTGGTGGTATAAAAACACCTTTGAAGAAGAGGAAGACGGGGAAAACGAGGAAGAAGGGTAAGACAAAGATGAAATTCCAGAATATCTGTTGGACGAAATTATCGACCTTTCTGATGATGACGACGATGACCAAGATATTAGAGAGAGCAGTGATGTTGATCCACAGCCGCCTGCTAAACGGCAACTGGCCAAATCATTAATTTAATTTATTTAATTTTTTTACTTAAAGCTTTTCATAACTAACATTTCAAAAATATATTTTTTTTCATATTTTCATAATTTCTTTTTCAATGTTTCTTCAAAACCAACACTGAACAAAATTGGTACATAAAAAATGAGAAGTAAATTAATATTAAACTGGAAAACGCAAGTTTTGTATTATGATTGTTTTCTTTTCAAATGAAATTTATTGAAGAAACTGAGAAGCATATTATAGATCAAACAGAAAGCAAAAAAGACTTAGTTTTGTGGAAAATATATTCAAAAAGCATGAAAAAAAAAATAATTTTTCCAACATTTTGCTTCATAAGCACCTCAAAAATTTTCTAAATCAATTTTTTTTTAAAATTTTTATTGTTGCACAGGTCTCTGGCACTAATTTGGCATTTACAGATTGAAAAAATATCAATTAGTCGACGAGTTATAGCCAAAAAAAAAAAAATATAAACAATATGCTGAAAATCGGCATTTGACTGCAAAGTTCGAAGGTCGATTAAAAAAAAAATTCGGACTAACATAAACAAACGCCGCGATACGGGTCTTCTAAGTTAGTCTCTATTTTGACCCCTCACTCTCAGAATCGACCTAACTTTTGCTAACCTGAATTTGTTCCACAGTGTTATCATATCCATGGAGAAACAAATTGTTTGTATTCATACAGAGACTTTTAAAACTTAAATTATTATTTACCGTATGAATACATTATATATATTATTTGGAGAATCTCTATTATATTGCCTTGCCTAAATGCTCAACTTCATGTTCTTGAAACTAACATTATAAGTTTATATGACGCTACAGTTCCTTTAGTAACTCGATCCAAAAAATTCAAAGCAAAGTCATAGTTTACATCTAATGTAAAGCAGCTAATTTCTCTCAGAGATGTATGTTATTTGAGGTGGAAGCGATTTAAAACCACTGTACTCAAAAAATGGTAATCTGCAAGGAAAAAAGTTACTGACAGCATCAGAAAAGCTAAATTATTCAAAGCGTTTTCGGTCCGCTATGGACTCACGGCAAACCTGGAACACGTTCGTGATATTGGTAAAGGGAAAGACATTGAAAGCGTTGATAGCAGTATTGGTGCCAATGAACTAAACTCAGTCTTCAGTAATTTACCAGCAGTACACAACAACAACTCCTCACTTTACAAGTTTAACAATGATAATGACTCCATTAATTGATTTAATTTTCGTGTGTAACTCATGAAGATGTAAATCTTAGTAGTATTGGTGCTAAATCTAATGCAATCGGTTATGATAATATTCATCCAGAATTTGTGAGGATTTTGCTGCCCTTTCTCTTGCCTTATCTAACACATTTCTATAACTCAATTATAACACAAGCATTTTTACTTACAAATGGAGCCATGCCAAAATAATTCCTGTTCCTAAATCTACTAATGAATTCCGCCCCATAGCGATCCTGTGTTACTTTTCAAAAGTGCTCGAAAAGCTCCTTCACAAATAAACGACCACCTACACAATTTAGATTGGTTTGTTGTCGAATACACAATCAGGATTCGATCAAATGAGTTGTGTTACTGCTTTGACTGAAGTAACTAGAAATATAAGACAGGAACTGGATGATAATGAAGTTAGTGTGTTGGTCCTACTTGACCATTCAAAGGCCTATGGTACTGTCGACCATATAATGCTGTGTAATAATCTTTTTAATTTCTCTTCATCATCTGTAAATCTGCATCGATCTTACTATCTGATCGTACCCAAACCGTTTACGTGAAAAATAAAATCTCAAACACGTTGAATATTACGAGAGGAGTTCCCCGGGGATGCATCCTACCGCCTTTGCCTTCACAAATTCTTCATTGAAAAATTGATATGTACGCCGATGATGTACAGTTATATTTAAGCAGTTAAATAATATCCATCGTTGAGCTACGGCCATGCAGCTCTTTTTATACCCATTTAAATTTAAATGTTTGATGATAAGTAAGCTATCTAAACAACAACCCACGGTTCCTGATATTACAATTAACTGTCAAAAAATTCCTATTGTTTCATCTACCAACAATTTAGGTATTATCTTTAACAGCTCTCTATTGTGGTCAAATATTATAAATAATGTAGTTGGGTAAACATACGTTAAACTGAAATCTCTTTGGTCAACACAATATTTCACACTTTTAAAAGTAAGAATTCTACTAGCCAAAACGTATATTATTCCTGGATTTTTGTACGGCTGTGAAATTTTTATAAATAATTAATATATGTAATTAATTTCATTTATATCAGCACATTGTACCCTTATAATTAATTAATCCTGTACTGTTATTATGAGAATAAATTCCTTGTCTTACAGGAAAGTACAATTAATAAATAAATAAAATAAAATAAAATAAAAAATGGCTCGGTGGTTAAAGATTTCCCGATATTGAATATGCGGTATGCGAGGTATCGAAGTTATTGAATATCATTGGGAAAAGTGTATCGAGGAAAAACGAGTTTATGTTGAGAAATAAGGAAAACGTTTTCCAAATTTGTTGTGTGTGTCAGATCAGGTTGTTCTGGGACACCATCGTAATAGGAATGGTTCAACCAGACGTTAATTTTTTACATTACAATGCGCTAAAATACGTATTTTAAAGTACGGACGAAACATTTTTCGGTTTATTTTGATATGTTCCTAATGACCACCAACAATGTAACAGAATATATATAGGACAAACGAAAAGACAATTAGAGATTAGGTTGAAAGAACATAAACGAACAGTTGAGAAAGGAATAACAACAACAGCTCTCTCTCAACATGCATTTGACAATAAACACAACTTTGATTTTGACAACATCAAAGTCTTGGAAAGAGAGACAAAAACAAATAAAAGAATAACACTTGAAAGTTTGCATATTAAGAAACATATTGACAAAACAGTAAACATTAAAGAAGACAGTGATCACATTAGTAACACGTACAATTTAGTACTTAATAAATAAAATTAAAATGTAAAATTTAGATTAAGTGTGTAATAATACTATTAAGGTAACAATTATTTTTAAAAAAAAATTCACATAAATTTGTTAAAGTGATAATAAATGTATATTCTTAATTATTATTAAATAAAATTAGACGCCTGATGAGGACACCAACCATAGTGTCGAAACGTCGCAGACAGAAAACAAAATTACAGCATATTTGTTTTAATTATTCCTGCTTAGGACGACCATAGGAAGCTTAATATCACAACAAGTAATTTTTCGGTTTAGTTTTATGTGTATTTCTTCCTTTTGACTTTTTAAAGCACTATAAATATGTATATGTATATATGTATATATATGTATGTATGTATATATGCTAAAACGACTTAATAAATATAATGTAAATTAAAAAAAAAAAATCTTTAACGCTACATATTTGGTACTATTTGTATGTTTAGTGAAAAAATAATGGAATCAATGAATATTTGATCTCATCACTAATTCAAATATAATAAAGAGGTACAATTTACGATTTAAGATATTGTCGAGTTGAGTGTTATTCCCTCCTGCACTGCGACCAATTAGGTCTATTGTGCACCCTCTTTCAGATTCTGTTCTCTCCTGTTTTATTAGTTCATTACAGCGTTTAGGAACTTGATTATATCCTTCAACGCCAATGTTTTGTATGTCTCCTTCCTGATTTCAGATTCGCCAAAAAGTTTGTACCTTAGATATGCAAACGCTGGACACTTTTCCAGTATATGCTTCATGGTTTCATCATCCTCCAGGTAGTATCTGCACGTTTCATTTTCCACCAAATGCATTTTGTATAGGATGTAGTTGCAAACATAATGTCCTGTGAGTGCCCCACATAGGAGTCTTAGATTGGAACTGTTCAATATTAGGGCATCTCTGCTCCTTTTTTCACTTCGATGCAAGCATTTTTCTAAGTGCTGGAGTAGTAATTGTCCATTCCAATACTCCACTGATTTGTCTGTAATCCATCTGTTGGTTTTTTTCGGTTATGTCTTTTCTGGTGAATCCGAATTGAGGGTTTGGACCAATAAATGGTTTTTCCGCTCCTCGTCTTGCCTGTTCAGCGGCCTTCTCATTTCTTTCATACCCTTTGTAACCTGGTACCCATATAAGCGTCATTTTATTAAGTTGAGCTAGTTTATTTAGGGCTCTATGGTTTTCGAGTACGGATTTATGGTAGTACACCGACTTATCCAGTGCTTTTAGAACAGCCTGGCTATCTGACAGCATTTATTGCATATAGTTCCGCTGCAAATATTGTGGATTCATTACAGAGGGGGATATTAAGTTTGCACCTTGTTCCGTAAACCCCCGCTCCTACTTCATCTGTTGTTTTGGGTCCGTCAGTGTACCACTTCTGGGCATCTTCATGCAGCCATATAGGGTTAGATTCCCACTCGAATTTGCTTGGGATATGAACAAAACAGGATATATCTGATCACTACATAAAGTCATATCTTTGATGCTTTTGGCTTTATCAAGGATCTTCAGGTGTCCTATAGAATCGCTTTCCTTAAATTTGTATAGTCTGTGAGGTCAGTAGCTTGTTTAAAAGCTTATCCTTGGATCGATGAGTGCAGCGGAGTGAGATTTAGGATAACGTCCGTAGCTGCCGTATGAATTGTTCTCATTGCCAATATTGAGGTTATGTGTGTTTGTTTGTTTGTTGGTAGGAGGTAATCTCCGTAACTAGTTACCTGATTTTCAAAATGTTGTTTCCTATATATGTGCAATGGTCCTTAAGGATGGACGTAGGCTATAAATTATTTTATGC
The DNA here is from genome assembly GCA_963682025.1 of Cordilura impudica. NCBI lineage: Eukaryota > Metazoa > Arthropoda > Insecta > Diptera > Scathophagidae > Cordilura > Cordilura impudica. The sequence goes on from OY821520.1 coordinate 71,580,897, forward strand.
TGGGAAAGAAATAATATTCAAATAACACGAATTGTTATGATCATGTTAATGATCCATGGCGATGATCCGACTTTTCACCACATTTGAATCAGAAGCATCGGATCTATTTGACTTCTTCGGGTGATCTCTTTCACTGGTTACTAAAACCAATTTTAAAAGTCTTTCGGATTCCAAGTACTTGATCTTCTTTCACTTCTTTGAATGTTCCATTTCGACTGAATAATAGGGAGTTTTATGGATTAATAGGCCTTTAGAAACATTTAGTGATCTGGGTCTTTCCTTTTGAGTTTTTTATTCCGGTTGGTAAACATATGCATTTAAATAAATTTATATGTAACAACTTTATAAAATTTCTTTGGTAATTGCTTAAAGTTAACCTTCCTTTTTTGTTTATTATGACTAATTAATTTGCATTTGCTATTTTTTAACTTTCCAAGTAAAGAACTAAAAACTCTCTTTTTGCAATAATTTCAAAAGCTTAGACATTTTATTGTTGGTTTTTCCATTCTAAGCTACTCAACTTTATTATTTTACATTTCGGTTCATTTTTATATGATGATTATTATGATGTGCCATCTAGCACTAAAATTTGATGCTACTAACTTTAACTTACTATTCAGTAAATTTCGTCTCTACGCATAGGTGGTACTCTAACAGCAAAAGGTTAGTAATGAATTTTCGATATATTGTAATTAATTCATTAAGCAAAATATAAAAAAAATATTTCTCAATATTGTTTTCTTATGGCTTAATAACTCGGTCAAAATAATTACCACAATACATAACAGAAGGTTATCTAATAGTATATAATATATCTAATTCCAACTCTTTTCATGACTTCACATGCCGCAAAACTTCGTCTTTTGATTAAACATTGTTTTTTTTTTTTGGTGGAAAAACGTACTGTCCAAGACAAAGAATGGATTGATAAACATTACGATGAATCTTCGCCGTCATATTAAATGGTTAAAATGTGGTATTACGAATATAAACGTAGTCGTACGTGCAGAAATGATGCAGATCGTCCTGGTCGGTCTAATGAAACAGTTACCGAAGGAAACATAGGAAAAGTGCTTCAGGTTATATTGGATGATCGAAAAATTAAAGTGGGTGAGATTGCTGGTATCATATAGATATCCACAAAATGAGTTCGGTAAGTATTACGTGATCATTAAGATATGAAACAGCTTTTTGCTCGAAGGGTGCCGCAATTTTTAACAGCTGAATAAAAATTGTAACGTGTCATGTTTAATGTATGATTTATAGACGTTTGCAGTAAACTCAACTGAATTTGCTGATTTATAATAACGGATGAGACGTGAATTTATTGTTATACACCACATGCGAAAGCCGACCAAAGTGGCCAAAGACTTAACAATCGGCTGGAAAGTTTATGTTTAGTGTTTTTGGGATGGACGTGGTATGAAAGGAAATACAATAACTGCCAAGTACTATGTTGAGTTTTTGGATAGATTGTATGAAGAAATTAAGAAAAGACGTCAACACTTAAATAAAAAAAAAAAAAATACTGTACCATCATGACAATGCCCCGGCGCATTCATCTGCTTTAGCTTCAGACAAATTGGCCTCCAGCGATTATTATTTGTTCCTAAACTTGAAATGATGGTTCCAGGGAAAGAGATTTTTTTACAAAGGAATAAGTCATATCAAACACAGAACCCTATTTTGAAGGGTTTGACAAATCGTATTTTTTCAAAGGTATCAAATATGTTCGAGGATCGTTGAAAGAAGTGCATTTCACTTAACGGGGATTACGTCGAAGAATAAAATTGATTTCAAATACAAAAAACTGGTTTTTCGTTGTTAGCCTACGGAGTTTTCACTCCATGTAGTATTGGCATCAGAGTGTTCCTTCCTTTGTGGAAAGGTATATGCCAACTTTGGGCTTAAACTCCATACACCTTATCCTTGCAAGCAATGTTGAGATTCCGTATTCATAATTGCTCTCCTCGTTTGTAGAATCATTCAAATTTCCGCACTTCTTTTGCGCGTTTTTGTAAATCGGGCATCACAATATTGAGGTTGCATTTGTCGGTTCGTTTAGGATTTTTCCATCAATCGTGCTCAGGTGGAACTCGTAACTACATTCAAGATATTTTCCTCCTCTAGTTTTCAACACTGCGGGCTTAATCTTGTCAAGTTTTTCTTCAATATCCTCCACCGTGCTGCTTTTGAGTTCCAGCGATTCCCTTGGAACTGAAACTTTATTGGACGGCAATAATGCGCTGATAGAATCTAAGCCGCAAAGGAACAACAGATGCCATAAATATATTTCCGTCTGATTTTGTAGCGTCATTGGAAGATATCCTTTGCTTATAAACGCTTGTGTAGATGATCCATCATAGCCCCACTTACTGATTAATTATTGGACGGCTTGTATTCATACTTAAAGTGCGTACCTACTAATCTAAAAGAATAACTTATTTATGTATCCTGCATCCGTACCTGCACTTAATAGGGATGTGCGCCATACAATTTCAGGAACAATTTCTTTTTAAACTTTTTTTTAGCCTGTAGCAGTCGAAGGAGCAATTGAGCGCCGCTGGACTTTGTTGAACTAGGTAAAGGAATAATCAAAGAACATATTTTGAAAATATGGCAGATATAAAAAATTATGAATTCTTTTTATTTTCCATCAAATTTGTAAAATAGTGAAAAATAAGACAGTTGGTAAATAGCGATTTACCTGGAGAAACAAATAGCAAACAGTTAAATTTATTTTCTATAATATACTGAATAAATACATAAACCAATGGAAATAAAAAAATTGCGATTAGTTATCAATTTTTTTTTTGTATATTCTACCTGAAACTGGACCAAAGTGGCTAACTTAACTTATGCATATGAGTTTTGAATATCTCCGTGGCTGTGCGTGACTTTGCGTGACTATTTTAAAATTAATCTTTGGTGACAACAAGTCTGTGGAGCAAGTTTCAGATTGATTGGATGAGGGGAAATGGGTTTAAATCACTCCGTGACTGTGCTTGACTATGCGTGACACACAGTTAATCTATTACAATTAATCTTTGGCCACCACTAGTATATGCACAAAGTTTCAGATCGATCGGTTGAGGGGAAGTGAGTTTTGAATATCTCCGTGACTGTGCGTGACTATGTTAAAGTTAATCTTTTTTCACAACAAGTCTATCAACCACTCCTTGACTGTGAGTGACTATGCGTGGCTGTGCTTGACTATGTCGAAGTTAATTTTTCTTTACAGCAAGTATACCGACTAAGTTTCAGATTGATTGAATGAGGGGAAGTCCGTTTTAAATCTCTCCGTGACTGTGCGTGACGAAGTCAAAGTTAATCTTTTTTCACAGAAAGTGTATGGACCAAGTTTTACATCGATTGGATAAGAGGAAATGACACTTAGATCACTCCGTGACTGTGCGTGACAATGCGTGACTGCGCGTGACTACCTCAAAATTAATCTGTAGTCACAAAAAGACTACGGGCCAATTTTTTAGATCAATTGGAAAAGGGGGAATGGGGTTGACCCGAGTATGAGTTAAAAGAAAGGGTTTAAAAATAGATAGTTGGTAAATTGCAAGCAGTAAATTTTTTTTTTTAACAAAATACTTAACAAAATTGTGAAATTGGATTTAACCCCCCCCCCCCCTCTGAGCGCATAGATGTTTTCACATCAAAAATTTAAAACAATTCTGTTTTATTTTATTTTATTAAAATTTATGACCTCAAGCCAAACTAAAATTAAAATCATCTAATATAACAAATTAATAATAAAAGACAAATAATTTTTTTATTGATTCAAAAATATTGGATATGTTGTATTATAAAATGTTTATATCTTAGATGAAAAATTTAGTAAATAACTAAAACAATAGGTTGCATACAATAGGTTAAGAAATTATATTAAATAAATTTTATTTAACAAAAAATCAAGATTTCAAAGTTTAATATCAAGATCATATTAACAAGTTTCAGAAGAAGCTAAAATTTGGTGAACATTTAAATATACATATAGAAAACAGATTCATTGTGTCTACCATATTTATTACCAACCGAATTGCGAAGAAGTTAAATTCCGAATTGTTAGTTGATGGCTAATACAATTCCAATATCTTAATAGTAAATAATTTATCACAATAGAAAATGATTATTTGCTATAAAATTTATGTTGTCAGAATCGAAAATTCAGTTGTTAAACTTTACAATAATTCGATTGGCGATTTTTTATTTCTTCATGTAGGGATTAAATAAACGCAATATATTGAAAAAAATAATTCGGCTGTGCCGAATCTTTGATACCCTCCACCTCGGTTTGAGTCTTGATAATAAATGTAAATGAAAAAGTAAACAATTTGTTAAACTTAATACCAAATTATTTCAGCAAATTCTTTGGCTTGGTTTTCGTCTTTTCTATTATTTCGGATTTATTTCGGTGTTTGCTTTTTGTTCATCATGGTTGCTGATCGGCATGCATTTAGGTTATATACCTATATGCATGCGTTTCCGGTTATATGACATAACTTCTCGTTTAATTTAGTTTTTGCTAATTAAATAGCTCGCCCTAACCTCCATTGCAAAGGTAATGGTGTGTAGGGTGGCTATATGCATTAAATCGTGCTAATTGGAGGTGGCTGTATAGTTTCTTTTAACTGACCAAATATTTCTTCATTGAGGCCATATAGGTCGGATGGAGTAACAAAATAATAACAAAAAAAAACTCTCAATTTTTTTATTAAAATATTGCCATATTTGGAAAACATAGAGACTAAATTTATAATAATAAATATTGAAATTAGGGATGCCAAACGCAAAAAACCAAATGTCCCAAACATTTTAAATAAAATAATTTGTTCTTTTTATTTTCGGAAAAACTTCAAATTTTCATCCAAAAAAAATTGTGAAAATTTGTATATAAAAAATAACATTCTCATCAAATTGCGTTTATTTATGTAACAGTTTTTATGCTCGCAATTCTTAAATATCATTTGACGTTTTCTAAAATTCATTGCATTTAAATTAATGTTTTCTGTAGTGTGATTCTGTAAATTTCAACGATCCGACAATCGCAAAATATATCGACAGCTATTATTGTTTGCACTAAGGATTAAGTGAATCACTAAGTACATACATCTTAACGACAGTCGACAAATCTATTTTTCTATTTATTTAAATTGTAAACGAGTGGCATCTCTGTCAAAATAAGCGAAAAATACAAAGAAGAATAGAAAAAACAAATTACTTCGTGTTTGACACGATGATTTCATGTTTATGATTAATATCTCTATTTTTTTTTGAATATGCTATTTAATTTATTTATTTATATAAAAAAGTTTTTTAATAGAAGCAAAATATTTTCACTATGTTATGATTTTTATTTATGTATGACGACATTTCAACTAAATGTTTTTATCGGTTGAATAAACAACACAAAAATGGTTGTCGTTTAGATAACAACAGCAGCTAAATTAACCAATAGCGAATATCGTTTAAAAATTTTACTGATAATTTTGCTATTTTCTTTTTTTAACGATCCGACTATCGATAAAGGAAGTTTTCGGATCGCGATACTGAACGCTATTAATTTCTCATGAATGTCAATATTTTTTTTAAATGTGAAAATTTTTTAAATGGAAACATAGGTATTTGGTGTTTTTGTGGAATTTCAATTTGTGTTTAACGAATAAAATTTATATATTAAATTTGCAATTGATGTTTTCTAAATTTAAAATTTTTATTTCCGACGTTTTGATATGATTTTCTGAAATTCAATTAATTGTAATTTATAATTGGAAATTTTTAATTACAGTTTTTAGAATTGATATTTTCTTAAATTTGAATGGAAAATTTAAAAAGTGCAATTTTGTATTTATGTGAATAATAATGCTTTAATAAACAATTTTTAAAAATTAGATGTAATCGCAATCAGATATTTTGTACGTAAAGCAGAATAATAATTCTATATAACTATGTAGAACTGTTTTGAAAGCAAAAAACTCATTGATTAACTCGGTAACTCTATTTTATAAAGACAACAAAAAGTTAACATGCCAAACTTATGTTCATATTTGAAATAGAATAATTAAAAAACGTATGAAATAAAAGACCAGCCCTTGTATACTCTTAACATTGCTCTGTATGATATCTAGTCGAATATATTGACATTCATGTTAAAATAGAAATAACTATTGCAAAGCTAATTAGAACAAAAATTGTGGTGCCATCTACTGTGGCATAGTCACGCTGAGCAAAATGAAGTGACACTCTGTTAATGCAAAATAAATGTATTTTCCCCACAACAAAATATTGCAGAATTTTATGTTAATAAAATAATATAACGATTTATTTCTAACATGCAGTTGTTATGGATATACATATATAGAATATGTGTATGTATATTATTTGTATTATTTAATATGTTTATGTAAATATTACACACAAAAAATACAACATCAAACGTTATTTTTGTGTTTTTCTCTTTAAATAAATTTATACATAAAATTTTTTTTTTGTTAAATTTACATTGTTTTTTTTTTATTAACAACTAGGTATTTTATCATTATTTGCTTTAGATGTTGGTGAATTTTTACTCCCTTTATATTAACTCGTAATATCTGCTTGTCGGAAAAATTTTGGATCGATTTTAACCCCTTTCCCGTGACCCATTCGATCTGAAATTTTGCAGGCAGGCTCGTGGTAATGATAGAAATGATCCAATAAATTTTTTTACTGATGCCAAAACAATGGAAACTTTTAAATTTTTCTAGCAGAGTTAATAAAAAAAAATGTACAAAGGGTTAGTTTTTATTATATTATTACCCCAACGATCACAAAAACTACAAGTCCAGCTATGACAACAATACAACATTTAGAATAAAACAAGAACAATATAGAAACATCATATTTCTATACTGGTCTTCTAATTTATCCTCTATTTTCACCCCTCACTCTCAGAGTCGATGATTTTATGTTTATATTTAATATCTTTATTTTTTTACTAATATTTATTTGAAAATGAAATAATGAATTGAATATGCTATTTAATTTTTTTATTTATATAAAAAAGTTTTTTAATAAAAGCAAAACATTTTCACTATTTTATGATTTTTATTTATGTATGACGACATTTCAACCTAAAAATTTAAGTTAAATAACAACACAAGTTAATAAACAACACAAACATGGTTGTCGTTTAGATAACAACAACAGCTGACTTTAACAATAGCGAATATCGTCTAAAAATTTTACTGATAATTTTGCAATTTTCTTTTTTTACTGAATCGCGGTACTGAAAAGCTATTAATTTCTCCTGAATGTCAAGATTTTCTTTAAATGTAAAAATTTTTTAAATGTAAAGTAGAAAAAATTTTCATATAGAAACAATCTATTCAATTAAAACATAACAATTATCACAATGTTCAATAAATCGCTGATGAAGGCTGAAATGCCAGAAACCGGTCCGATTAAGAATTTATGAATTTTTGAAATATATGCTTTCTTCTTCTTTGCCACGCACCATTTAAAGTAAACATAGGTCTTTGGTGTTTTTTTTTTTTTTTTTGGAATTTCAATTTGTGTTTAAGGAATAAAATTTATATATTAAAGATGCAATTGATGTCTTCTAAATTTAAAATTATAATTTTCGACGTTTTGATATGATTTTCTGAAATTCAATTAATTGTAATTTATAATTGGAAATTTTTAATTCCAGTTTTTAGAATTGATATTTTCTTAAATTTGAATGGAAAATTTAAAAAGTGCAATTTTTTTTTTTTTTTTAAATTAGATGTAATCGCAGTCAGATATTTTGTAGGTAAAGCAGAATAATAATGCTACATAACTATGTAGAACTGTTTTGAAAGCAAAAAACTCATTGATGAACTCGGTAACTCTATTTTGTAAAGACAACAAAAAGTTAATATGCCAAACTTATATTTGTAAAAGAGTAATGAAAAAACGTATATAAAAATAAATTTATACATAATTTTTTTTTTTGCTATATTTACATTGTTTTTTTTTTATTAACAACTAGGTATTTTAGCATTATTTGCTTTAAATGCTGGTGAATTTTTGTTTGGTAAAGTCTCTTGAATTTTGCAAAAATATATACAAACAAAATTTGAGAAGAATCAGTGCATTATTTTTGTTTTTAATAGATTTAAGTGAAGATCTGGAAACAGTCTATATGGGGCCAAAGGGATCATTTTTGGACTACTCTTTAATGGATGTAATGAACGCATACAAACCCAATTTGAGTAAGATCTATAGGACAATTTGGATCTTATGGCAATTTATGTCGATTTCATAGGGTAATTTGTATGAGGGCTAGGTCTGAACATGGACTGATTCTCACCAATTTCAACACCGTTCATCCCATGGTCGATAAAAGCTCATATACCAAATTTCAGCAAGATATATTCATATTTGCGACCTGCAGTTTGATTACAATGTTTACATGGACACACAGACGGACGGACGGACGGACGGACGGACATTGTTAAATTAACTCAAAAAGTGATTCTGATTCGATCGGTATAATTAAAGATGGATGTAGGTCAAATATTTTTTGTTGTTACAAACAGCAGCACAAAGTCATTATACCCAAACCACATAGTGGTATAGGTTATAAATACAACATCAAACGTTATTTTTGTGTTTTTCTCTTTAAATAAATTAATAAATTGTTTTTTTTTTTTTTTAATAACAACTACGTACTTTAGCATTATTTGCTTTAAATGCTGGTGAATTTTTACTCCCTTGTCGAAAAAATTTTGGATCGATTTTAACCAATTTCCCGTGAGCCATTCGATCTGAAATTTTGCAGGCAGGCTCGTGGTAATAACAGAAATGATCTAACAAATTTTTAGAGTGATGCCAACACAATGGAAACTTTTAAATTTTTCTACCAGAGTTAATAAAAAAATGTACAAAGGGTTAGTTTTTATTATATTATTACCACAACGACCACAAAAACAACAACAAGTCCAGCTATGACAAGAACAATATAGAAACATATTTTTAATTTTTTTTATTTTTAAGAGATTTCCCTGGACCTGTTCCAACGATTTTAATGTGTTTTGAAATAAGAATCTTCCCATGAATTTGGTGAATCATTCTCACTAAAAATGATCGCTGTAGATGCACTATTGAGGGCGTGGTCGTGACAAGAACAACATAGAAAATTATATTTTTTCAAGACTTTTTTTAGTTCTTCATTCACATCTCGGGCCCTAATCGACCGATTTGGACGACTTTACACAGCAAACTTTTCAGGATGTCAATGAATAATTTTTTATGTCAACGAGGACCGTAGCTGCCCGATTGATGCCGTCATCGTGATTTCCACAGACGGACAGACGGACAGACGGACATCGCTATATCAATTCCGGTTGTTATAAGGATCACAAATATATATATTTTATGGGGTCCAAAATTTTTTTTCTAATTATTACAAACGGAATGACAAACTTATATATACCCTCTGCACACTGGAGTGGAGGGTATAAATATATCTGGCCACGACAAACCATATTTTGTTACAGTAGTTTGCTAGAAACATGCTGAAATTGGTAACATTTAATTTTTGTTTGTAACAGTTAATTGGTCAGGAATATTTCATATGTAAAAAAAAAACTATTTTATTTTTTTTTCAAAAAATTAATCAAAACACCATGAAGGTAGTTAGTTGGAAGAGGCAGATGCTTATAAGCGAAATTACATGAGTCCTTCGAAAAGCGTGGGTCTAGTTATGGTAAAGAAAATCATCGTAAAAATTCTTAGGCCCTGTTTATATATTATTAAGTATTGGTTTAAAGCATATAAAAAATTTGTTAGAAGTTTGCCTTAAAGTTCTTTTAAATTTTTGATTACGTTTCGCTTAATAAAATGAGCCTAGAATTTTCTTTCATTTCTCTTCCATTACCTCACTTCTTTATATTCTTTGTAGCTTAACTGGCATCGTTTGACACGCTAATGAACATTTGGTATAGAAAGGATTGAATAGAAAGGATAGTTTTTATATAATTCTTAGTATTATGCAAGAAGGGGATATTGTTCTTAAGTATTATTTTTGCAAATGTTTTGCATGTTATTTCCGTTTCCGTTACATACTCTATTGAAAGGTACAGATTTTTAATACAATTTTATTTTTACGTAATTTTAATTTAAATATTTTTCTTGACGAAACACTACTCTGTTTTGTTCAACTCTTTTTTGCTGTCGAAAGGCACACAATTTATATTACAGCATGCTAGCAAATGAATGTGGTTTAAGTAGACATCGCTTGATACCCTATTTTATGGAAATGTTGGTAGTTTAATGATATTAGTTAGATTTTAAGCAACATATCACAGCTTTCGAGATTAGAAAATATAGGTTTCTTAATATATGTCTAATAGTGTATGCCGATTTTTGGCATTAAAAGCTCATTTTACTGTGGAACATTTTCGGCGTCATTAGCTGGAGGAGAAATTCAAAGTCAGGGTGAAAGTACTAGAGCAATATTGAAAAACCTCCAATTGGTTTGGCGTTCTCAGGAAAAACTTTTCTATGACCTATAATATATTTTCCTTAACTTGATGTTTGTTTGCTTAATTTTTCAGCTATAACTCAGGAACCATTGATGATTTTCCATTCAATTCTTCAACAAAATTGTAGCTAAGGCTTGAGTAAAAAAAATAATACGAAATACTGAGATATATTTGATTTAAATATATATCACTCTTCTACTCTACTAATTAATAATAATCGTATGACCTGAATATGTTATGGTATTCAGAAAATATAAAAAAAAATCGGGAAATTAATTTTTTTTAAGATTTCATCCGATAAAGTTAATCGAACTTGATTTCCTGAAGACAGAAATGAGAAACCATCGATGTTTCTTGAGTTATAGCTGCAAAACTAAGCAAACATACATCAAGATAGTGAAAAAATATAAAAGATCATAAAAAAAATGATTGGACTGAGAACGGCAAATACTTTAGTGGTTTTACTATACTGATCTAGTAATTTCACCTTGACTTCGAATTTCACTCCTCCCCAGGATGGTTGTCTTACAGTGTTATTAACTGGCACAATTTGTGGCGTAGCGTACAATGGATACAGAGTTGTTCTTTTATGTTAGGCTCTTTACATTAAGCAGTTAATACTCTAGAGGGTATTTTTCAGTTTGTTACTTGTTGCCATATTTAAAGACATGTGTGCATGTAAGTAGCGTCTTTATAGCCAAATCCAACAGACAGTATTAAGGTTTTTTTTTCGTCACAATATGTAATATGTAAGTAAATTATTTTAAAAAGCTTTCGCTTTGTACTTGCTATGCCAGTAAGGAAAAATATCATTAAAGTTCATATTGTGTTGCTTTTTGTAAATGTTCCTTTGTTTTTTTTTTTTTTTCTTTTATTTGTCCCACTGAATTTTATATTCACTTATGCCTGCCTAAGAGAATTAACTTCATAACCAGTAAGAGACTTAACAAAAAAAAAAAAAAAAAAAATACCAGAAACAGAAACAGAAACAGAGACAGAAACACTTCCAGCAACACCAGCAAACAGTTTCCATGCAGCCATTTGGCTGTTCGTTGTATTTTACTCATGTTTTCAATTTGAAAATGTTCTTATGTAAATGTCATGTGAAGTTGTTCTTTTTTGTTTTTTTGTTTTGTCACTCACTTTTGCATTTCTCCATGGACCTTTGCATGGCAGAAATCTTTTCATTTCCGTTTTGAACAGTGGTGGAAGGCATCTTTAGCATTTACTGTAGAAATAATAATATTTGCATTTGTATAAGTTCATGAAAAGGAGCCTCTCATAAAATTTTAATTACAAATATGTAATTATATTAAAAAACAAATTATATTTAAAATAAGAAAAAAAAAATTTATGTTTTGAAAAAATCTCATTCAAAGTCGTATATAAGAAATGGACAACAATGTTCTTATGTTCGTTATCAAAGAATATTTCTAAGTGAAGTTAAGAAAGTAAATGGTAAATATTTTTTTTTTAAAGCCGGTGAAGAAAGCCTTCTGTTAAAAATATGTAACTTCAGATTTCTTATTAAATTCTTTAAAATTATAAAAAACAAGTAAGAGTGTTAAATTCGGCTGTGCCGAATCTTTGATACTTCCACCTCGGTGTGAGTATTGATAATAAATGTAAACGAAATATTTGAAAAAATAAACAACATATTAAAATTAATACCAAATTTTTCAGCAAATTCTTTAGGTTGATCTGCTTAACAGATGATTGTTTATTTCAAGAGTTGGTCTATAAAGCTCTCTCACATTATTAATTCGCGCTCCAACGAGGAACGATCGTTTGCGTCTTTTCTATTATTTCGGATAGAAGAAAACAGATTTCGGTGTTTGCTTTTTGGTCATCGTGGTTACTGTGTCGGTTATATGACATAACCATTCGTTTAATTTAGTTTAAGTTTTTGCTAATTAAATAGCTCACCCTAACTTCCATTGCGAAGGTAGCTGTTGTGTAGGGTGGATATACGCATTAAATCTTGCTAACTGAAGATGGCTGTATAGTTTCTTTTAACTGGCCAAATAATATTTCATTGTGGCCGTATAGGTCGCATGGAGTAACAAAACTATAACCAAAAAAAAGGTCTCTCAATTTGTTTTTTAAAATATTGGCATTTTTGGAAAACATAGAGAATACATTTTTTTTACAAATTAAAAGGGAGTTTTCACTATTAGATTTTGTGGTAAAACAAAAAGCTAACAATAGCTAACCCAGTGATGCCAACTTTTGATTTTTAATTAAATTGTGTTAATAAAATATATTTTCATTTACTTACTCCAAATAATATTTACTACCTGGAAATTATTATTGAGCTTCAATTATCTGGGTTTTACTTTAGCTACCATGACGTCAAATTTTGAAGTCATCTTTAAAACTGGTTCAAATTAGGGATGCCAAACGCAAAAAACCAAACGTTCCAAAATTTTTAAATAAAATAATTTGTTATCTTTATTTTCTGAATAACAACAAATTTTCATCCAAAAAAATTGTGAAAAACAATATATACATAAATAATATTCTCATCAAATTGCGTTTTATTTATGTAACCATTTTTATGTTCGTAATTCTTAAACATCATTTGAGGTTTTCTAAACTTCATTGAATTTTAATTAGTGTTTTCTTATCCTGAAATGCTATTAATGTCTCCTGAATCGCAATATTTCTTTTTAATTTCAGTTGATTTTTTAAATGCAAACATATCTGATGTTTTTTTAATTTCAATTAGTGTTTCAAGAATAAAATTTATATTTTAAAAATTCAATTGATGTCTTCTAAATTTCAAATTATTATTTCCGACGTTTTATTATGATTTTCTGAAATTCAATTGATATTTCCTAATTTATAATTGGAAATCTGAATTCCAGCTTATACAATTGATATTTTCTTAAATTTAAATGGAAAATTTAAAAGGTAATCGCAATCAGATATTTTGTAGGTAAAGGAGAATAATAATTTTATATAACTATGTAGAACTGTTTTGAAAGCAAAAAAACTCATTGCTTCTTCTTTACTCAGGTCTGTGTACACTTTTAACATTGTTGTGTCTGATATCTAATTGAAAATGATGACATTCATGTTAAAATAGAAATAGCTATTGCAAAACTAATTAGAACAAAAATTGTGGCGCCATCTACTGTGAAATAGTCATACTGAGCAAAATGAAGTGACTCTCTTTTTCTTTAATGCAAAATAAATGTATTTTCCCGAAAACAATCTATTGCAGAATTTTATATAAATGAAATAATATACCGATTTATTTCTAACATGCGGTTAATATGGATATATCTGTGGTCACAAGCGATAACCGCCTAAGTCGACTAAGAATGATTTGAGTTATGTATGCCATCATATTCTACTAAAAACGCTTTATATTTACGTGAAATCCCCATTTCTCTAACACTGTTTAGTAAAAAGTTATTAATGAAAACATATTGACCTAAGTCGTAATGAAGCCCCATTACATTTATATAAACAGTAATTTTTCTCGAAAGCATGGTATTCGACGATTTAGGTTATCTTTGCTATCATGTTCTACTAAAAAAGTTTATATTCACGTGAAATCCCCATTTCTCTAACACTGTTTATTAAAAAGTTATTAATGAAAACATACGGACCTAATATCTAATGAAGCCCCATTACATTTATTTAAAAAGTTATTTTTCTCAAAAGCATGATTTTCGACTTAGGCGGTTAATGCTTGTGACCACAGATATGTATATAGAATATATGTATATTATTTTATTATTTAATATATGTATGTAAATATGTAAATGTAAATATGTATGTAAATATTACACACAAAAAATGCAACATCAAAAGTTATTGTTGTGTTTTTTTTTTAAATATATTCATACATAAATTTTTTTTTTTTTTTGGTAAATTTACATTTTTTTATAACAACAGGAAATTTAGCATTATTTGCTTTAGATGTTGGTGAATTTTTATTCCCTTTATATTAACTCGTAGTGTCTGCTTGTCTGCTTGTAATCACAATTTTTGATCGATTTTTGACCCTTTTACCGTTGATCTGAAACTTTGCAGGCGGGCTCGTGGTGATGAGAAAATTAACTGACAAACCTTTTTTTTTTTTGATACCAAAACAATGGCAACTTTTAAATTTTTCTACCAGATTTGATAAAAAAAAATTTACAAAGGGTTAGTTTTTATTATATTATTACCACACCGACCATTTTTTGATGTGTAAACATCTATACGCGCAGGGGGGTAAATTTCTATTTCACAATACAATCACAAAAACAGCGTAACTCATATCGGTGTGAGCTGAAGCAGATAACGCTGTGAGACTTATGATTGTATTGGTGAAAAAATTATGATATGTTCTTTTCTAAACATTTTCCAATTGTCTTTCAGAAAACATCAATTGTATTTCACAAAACATCATTTGAATTTCAGAAAACATCAATATAATTTCAGAAAACATCATTTGAATTTCAGAAAACATAAATAGAATTTCAGAAAACATCAATATAATTTCAGAAAACATTATTTGAATTTCAGAAAACATAAATAGAATTTCAGAAAACATCAATATAATTTCAGAAAACATCATTCGAGTTTCAGAAAACATCAATTGTATTTCAGAAAACATCAATAGAATTTCAGAAAACATCACTTGAATTTCAGAAAACATAAATAGAATTTCAGAAAACATCATTTGAATTTCAGAAAACATCAATATAATTTTAATATAATTTCAGAAAACATCAATATAATTTCAGAAAACATCATTCAAGTTTCAGAAAACATCAATAGAATTTCAGAAAACATCAATTGTATTTCAGAAAACATCAATTGTATTCCAGAAGACATCAATTTTATTTCAGAAAACGTCAACTGTATTTCAGAAAACGTCAATTGTATTTCAGAAAACATCATTTGAATTTCAGAAAACATCAATATAATTTCAGAAAACATCATTCGAGTTTCAGAAAACATCATTTGAATTTCAGAAAACATAAATAGAATTTCAGAAAACATCATTCGAGTTTTAGAAAACATCAATTGAAATTCAGAAAACATCAATATAATTCCAGAAAACATCATTCGAGTTTCAGAAAACATCATTCGGATTTCAGAAAACATAAATAGAATTTCAGAAAACATCAATATAATTTCAGAAAACATCATTCGAGTTTCAGAAAACATCAATTGAAATTCAGAAAACCTAAATAGAATTTCAGAAAACATCAATATAATTTCAGAAAACATCATTCGAGTTTCGGAAAACATATTTTGAATTTCAGAAAACATAAATAGAATTTCAGAAAACATCAATATAATATCAGAAAACATCATTCGAGTTTCAGAAAACATCAATTGAATTTCAGAAAACATCAATAGAATTTCAGAAAACATCAATTGTATTTCAGAAAACATCAATTGTATTTCAGAAAACATCATTTGATTTTCAGAAAATATAAATAGAATTTCAGAAAACATCAATAGAATTTCAGAAAACATCAACTGTATTTCAGAAAACATTAATTGTATTTCAGAAAACATCAATTGAATTTCAGAAAACATAAATAGAATTTTAGAAAACATCAATATAATTTCAGAAAACATCATTCGAGTTTCAGAAAACATCAATTTAATTTCAGAAAACATCAATAGAATTTCAGAAAACATCAATTGTATTTCAGAAAACATCAATTGTATTTTATTATTAGATTTTATTTGTATTAGATTTTGTAGGAAAACAAAATAACACAATACAATACAAAATCTAACCCAGTGATGCCAACTTTTGATTTTGAATTAAATTGTGTTAATCAAATATATTTTCATTTATTGACTCCAGATACTCTTTACTACCTGGGAATTATTATCGAACTTCAATTTTTTGGGTTTTACTTTGGCTACCATGAAGTCAAATTTTGAAGTCATCTTTAAAACTGGTTCAAATTAGGGATGCCAAACGCGAAAAACCAAACGTCCCAAAAATTTTAAACAAAATAATTTGTGATCTTTATTTTCTGAATAACTTCAAATTTTCATCCAAAAAAAATTTTTAAAAATAATATATAAATAACATTCTCATCAAATTGCGCTTTATTTATGTAACAATTTTTATGTTCACAATTCTTAAACATCGTTTCAGGTTTTCTAAACTTCATTGAATTTTAATGTGTTTTCTTATTCTGAAATGCTATTAATGTCTCCTGAATCGCAATATTTCTTTTTAATTTCAGTTGATTTTTTAAATGCAAACATATCTGATGTTTTTTTTAATTTGAATTTGTGTTTCAAGAATAAAATTTATATTTTAAAAATTCAATTGATGTCTTCTTAATTTCAAATTATTATTTCCGACGTTTTAATATGATTTTCTGAAATTCAATTGATATTTTCTAATTTATAATTGGAAATCTGAATTCCAGTTTTTACAATTGATATTTTCTTAAATTTGAAGGGAAAAATTAAAAAATGCAATTTTGCATTTATGTGAATAAGAATGCTTTAGTAATTATAAACAATTTATAAAAATTGTATGTAATCGCAATCAGATATTTTTTAGGTAAAGCAGAATAATAATTTTATATAACTATATAGATCTGGTTTGAAAGCAAAAAACTCATTGCTTCTTCTTTACTCAGGTCTGCGTACACTTTTAACATTGTTGTGTCTGATATCTAATTGAAAATGATGACATTCATGTTAAAATAGAAATAGCTATTGCAAAACTAATTAGAACAAAAATTGTGGCGCCATCTACTGTGAAATAGTCATACTGAGCAAAACGAAGTGACTCTCTGTTTTTTTAATGCAAAAGAAATGTATTTTCCCTTTAAACAAAATATTGCAGAATTTTATATAAATAAAATAATATGCCGATTTATTTCTAACATGCGGTTATTATGGATATACATATATACAAGAATATATGTATATTATTTTATTTTTTAATACATGTATATATGTATATGTAAATATTACACACAAAAAATACAACATCAAAAGTTAATGTTGTGTTTTTTTTTTTTTTTAATAAATTCATACATAAATTTTTTAATTTTTTATTTTTTTTTTTTTTGGTAAATTGACATTTTTTTTATAACAACAGGAAGTTTAGCATTATTTGCTTTAGATGTTGTTGAATTTTTACTCCCTTTATATTAACTCGTAGTGTCTGCTTGTCTGCTGGTCGTCACAATTTTTGATCGATTTTTAGCCCCTTTACCGTGACCCAATCGATCTGAAACCTTGCAGGCGGGCTCGTGGTGATAAGAAAATGATCTAACAAATTTTTTTTTTGATACCAAAACAATGACAACTTTTAAATTTTTCTACCAGATTTGATAAAAAAAAAAAATGTACAAAGGGTTAGTTTTTATTATATTATTACCACACCAACCAGAAAAACAACAAGTCCTGCTATGACAACAATAGAGCATTTAGAATAACAACAACAAAAATTCAGAAACATAAATTTTTTTCAATTTTTTGTGCTTCTTCAGTGATTTCTCGGGACCTATTAAACCGATTTTCATGACTTCTGAAACAGGAACTTTCTCATGAAGTTCGTCAATCATTCTCACTAAAAACGAGCACCCCAGTTATCCTACTGAGGGCGTGGTCGTGACAAGAACAACATAGAAAAATCATATTTTTTCAAGACTTTTTTTTACATCTTCATTCAAATCTCGGGACCTAATTAACGGATGTGGACGATTTTAAATAACAAACTTTCCAGGATGTAAATGAATCATTTTTTATGCCAGCTAGCGCCTTAGCTGCGCGATTGAAGCCGTCATCGTGATTTCCACAGACGGACAGACGGACAGACGTACATCGCTATATCAACTCCGCTTGTTATAAGGATCACAAATATATATATTTTGTGGGGTCCAAAATTTTTTGTTCTAATTATTACAAACCGAATGACACTGCACACTGGGGTGGAGGGTATAAATATATACATTTATATTAAATTTAAATATTTACGAGAGGACCCCTGCTGTTCCGCAGCATTATATTATATTATATTAATTTTTATAATATAATACCAAAATTTGCCAAGAGAAGTTAACGTACAGTAATGCCAAAATATGCCAAGATAAGTTAACGTACAGTAAAAGTAAAGTTGATTCTCCACGCATAACTTTCCTCAAACCCAACGAATTTAAGCAGTTAATAGCTCAAAAGAAGGAGCTTGAACCACTGAGTGTTCCTAGACCTATGTCAACAGCCTACGTTAATTAGAACTCTAGTTATAGAGGTTTGAGAGAAGAAAAATATTGAAAAAAATCTTGAATGCAAAGTTTATTCATAAATTCTTTTAATATATAAGATATTGAATATTAACACATTGACGTTTACCTAATATGTGTTGGCCCGTCTAGAAATAAGCTACATGTAACTTCGTTGTTTTTAAACAACATAACACTATATGGTCAGGGTA
Organism: Cordilura impudica; assembly: GCA_963682025.1. Taxonomy (NCBI): domain Eukaryota; kingdom Metazoa; phylum Arthropoda; class Insecta; order Diptera; family Scathophagidae; genus Cordilura; species Cordilura impudica. Next base: position 71,599,842 of record OY821520.1, read on the forward strand.
TAATGACTTTGTGCTGATGTTTGCAACTACCAAAATTATTTGACCTAGACCCACGTTTTATTATACCGATCGACTCAGAATCACTTTATGAGTCGATTTAGCGATGTCAGTCCATCCGTCTGTCTGTCTGTGTGTCCATGTAAAATTTGTAGCCAAACTGCAGGTAGCATGCGAACATATTTTGATGAAATTTGAAAATTTAAACATAAAATCGACTTAAATTGCCGTATCATCCTAATTATCATATAGAGTCGGTCAGATTGAGTTTATGTGTGTTTGCTACACCCATTAATCAGTAGTCTAAAAATAAACCCTATAAGACAATTCTCAGTTATAGTCCCGATATCAAGCTAGTTCCCGATCATCACCTAAATATATCTAAAAACAAAAATATTGTGCGTGATTACGCGTGACTGTGCGTGACCATGTCGAAGTTGATCTTTCTTTACAGCAAGTGTATGGACCAAGTTTCAGATCGATGGGATGAGGGTAAATGGCATTTAGATCAGTCCGTGACTGTGCGTGACCATGCGTGACTCTCCGTGACTGTGCTTGGCTATGTCAAAGTAAATCTTTCTTTCACAACAAGCGTATGGACCAAGTTTCAGATCGATCGGATGAGGGGAAATGACAGAAATGACTCCGTAAATGTGCGTGACTATGCGTGACTGTGCGTGAGTACCCCAAAATTAATCTTTAGTCACAACAAGACTATGGGCCAAATTTCAGAACAATTGGATAAGGGGGAATGGGGTAGCCCCACGACAGACAGACAGAGAGAGATTGAGTTAAAAGAAAGAGTTTAAAAAGCGATTCAAAGCCAAATATTATACTATTAATTTTGAAAAAAAAAACCGTTATATAACATTAATAGGTATAACAACAGCTTCCTTTTGATATATAGCTTAGCAGCACAAGTCACTCATTTGGGTCAAAATCCTTCCATGAATATATATAGAATACCCACAAAATATTGCGAAATATATTTTAGAAAAAAACATTTAAACAGTTCTTAAATACAATATAGATAAATTGCTTTTACATCAGTATTATGTGGGTTTTTTTTTTTTGTATTGTATTGCGTTGTGCCATAACATATTTACCAGGCATATTTATATTCCGTTTTCTACTACTAAATAAATATAGACAGATATACGATTTATAACAAAGCGATGGAAATGCTCTCATTATTGAAAGAAAACAAAGTTTTGTGTCTTTCTCTATTGTAAATATTTTGAATATTAAAATTTTACTAATAAATGTTTAAACAGGTGCAACTACTAAATTAATCTTAATACTAATAAATCATAAATATTTAATTTAAAGTTTATTGTAAGAAATTCATATAAAAGCAACTGAAATCTCTAAAGAAAATGTTAATTGTTTTCTTAGCGTTTCAGCCTAAAGTAACATATTTCAAATTTATAGCAAAAAAATAAAAATAAAAAAATGAAGCTCGCCTTAGTTTTTCTTGTTATTGCTGTAATTTTGCTTTTCGAACCCATTAGCTCTGCTAGAGTATGCACAGGAAGAATGACTGGGTGCGCTGCAAATGGCCAAAGAGTATGTGTTCGCGTTGGTGGTGCTAATTCTACTCGCTGCAGAAGATTCCGCAATCCATGTGCCTTCCATAAGGCTAACTGTAGAAATACTGCCAGTAAGTTTAATTAATAAACGTGTGATAATGTGAGGAACTCAAATTATTTATTTATTCCTATTTATTCTACAGACTTTACTCGTGTGCCCTTGGCAAGATGCAGTGGATTTACCGGGTTAGGAGCTGGAACTTGTACTTCCGCTGCCACTACCACGACCACCACCACAACCACAACCACCACCACCACCACCGCTGCCACCACAAGTTAAAAATTTCTATGCAAAAAACTCGGAAAACTCCAAAGATGACAACCAAATGAAAAATTAAGCTCAGTGTAACGTATTCATCTTTAGCTTTATTTTAATTACTGTTTCTTTAATTGTACCGAGAAGAATGTAGCATAAAAATAAATCTAATGGAAAACGTAATTTTAATAAAAATCCACATATCAGAATTAATATTAATCATTTCTTGGGGATCAGGAAATTGAATTGTAAATTATAAATTGATAGAAGTACCATGAAGGATTTATAGAATGATTCAGAAAATATTTCTTTAAAGGAAGGGATTTATTACAACATCCTGCAGCACTACAGGGTGGACCATATAAGTTTTTCTTTTAAATTTTGCTGTAAATAATACAATCATAATATTTTTTTTTTCCATTAGGGTTTCTCTATTCGAAACCACAATCCCTGCGGTTATTTATGAAACACTATTTCATTCCACTTACTTTCTCAGCTGGCCATATGATCAACTCAATTTTTCATATCATCTGCGAGATTATGGAGCTGTACTTTACTGATGACTGCACTACTATCGTTTTTCAGTGCTTCAATCAACACTGGGTGATTAGTGGCATGGCGCACCATTCTATTGAAATAAATGTTGCTCAGATCCATATCTTCAAAAATATGCCACAAATAATCAGTCATTATTGTACGGTATCGATCGCCGTGAAGTGCAACGCAACTAGATGAAAATGAGCTTTTAATATTTCCCAACGTTGTTCATTTCGTTTGACGGAAATGGTTTTCTGTCAAACGAACTGTCGTACTGTGTTCACTTTTAGACATATATTATCAGTACTCTCTCGCAGATCATACCAAATTTTCAAAATTCACTTTGAAAAGATTTCACACCACATACTCTCTAAAAGCTGTTTTCATCAATAAGCCTAATTTTTGGCTTAACGGGTTTGTTAATAAGCAAATATGGAGTGAGACATAAACATACCGACTGTGTCATATTTTTGTTTTTTGATAGATTTTAGTGAAGATCGGCAAGCAGCTTTATATGGGGTACCTGGTAATTGGGATATTATAGGGTATTTCAATTTAAAATCAACGAAAAAAAACGCCATTTTCGACCTTACCCTCTTTGAATTGTACAAAAATTAGCATGAATGTTCTACAGTACTAAACTAATATAAATTCAATAATTTTGTGAGTCTAGCTTTTGTAGTTTCCGAAATATGGCGCTTCGAAAAGTAGAAAATTCATTAAAAAGACACTTAAGTGGTCTGACATCATTGCTTATATCTTCAAAAGTTTAAACGTAGAAGGTCGAAATTGGTCTCATTTAATGAGTATATGTCTAAAACGAGAGAATTGGTTTTGCTGTACAGAAATGGGAAAATGCATGCTATATTATGGGAAAATGCCTGTTAAGTCTATAGGAAATGCATGCTAAATGGCAAAAATGCATGTCATGTGCATGTTTTTGTTTTTTCGAAAGACTTTTTTTATTTGCAGCTTTGAAAATCATTTTTCTTTATTCAGCATGCAATTTCCCTATATTTAGCGTGCAAATTTTTCTCATTTTTAACAGAAAAATTCCCATTTTTAGCATGCATTTTCCCATAAATTTGCCCAAATTCAGCGAACATTTTGCCATTTTTGACATGCATTTTTACCATTTGGCACGCATTTCCTATAGACTTAACAGACATTTTCCCATAACTTAGCATGTATTTTCCCACTTTTACCAAGCGCTTCCCTTATTCCCTTAGTCATTATCACACGATTTAAAGAATGGGAAGCTACATCTCAAAAAATGAAATTTTTTTAAATTCTAAAAAAAATATATGTTGATCCTGATAGTCTCATCTGCATTTTGTGCCAAAAAATTTGAGTGAGCTCTTATTAGTTCGTGATATATTGAAAAAATTTTGAAATTATTTTAAAAAAAAATTATACTAATTTTTTTATTAATTTTTTTTTTAATTTGTTTAATAACAAATATTTTTTTAGCAATAATTTTAAATAAGATTTAATACGTTTTTATATTTTCTAAGGCTTAAAACTTAAAGGAAGAATCTGATAGTCTTGTTTGAAATTCGTGATACATTTTTGGGCGAGCTGTTAAACTATAACATATATAACTATAATATATTAGTGTAAAATTTTATATAAAATTTAATTATATATTTTTCTAATTTTTGTTTAACTTTTGCTATATATTAAATATCGGTAATGTGGAAGCTTTCTCATTTTACCTGAAGTTATTTTATTGTAATGAACTTCTGCTTGTTATAGAGTAAAATATTTACAAAAATTCAATTGTAAAAAAAAACCTTGTGTACGTAGGAAAACTATTCAGCAGTTGTTTAATGTTTTTCTCATAGGGTTATTATTAATTTGTATAACCAACGAACGGATTTTTCCGAACACCTTTGAATTTTATGAAACTTAGTTGTCTTTTTGTACCTTACTTAACAAAGATAAACGCACAGACTGGATATGTGTGGATAGAGACTCATTAGAAACAATGGTGAAGCGGGCTGATGATTTTCTGGATTCACTTTGCGAAAAATTATTGACACTTTTGCCTTACTCGTTTATCGCAAGGGAACAAGCAGCATTTTTGAATGCAAAAAAATCATGGCTTGGGGAACATGAGTACATTGAAATATGTGATTTTTCGGGAAAAGCATCTCTTTTTGTTTAGGACTCTTCACAAGGTTTTCATTGGAACAACAGCCAAGCTACTTTATATCCAATTTCTATATATCACAAGTACAACGGCCAGTTAGAGCATATAAATTTCATAGTCATATCTAATAATCTTATCCACAACACTGTTGTAGTTCATTTGTTCCATCGCCATATGATAATTTTGCTAAAAAATAGGTTTTATTCAACACCGCGAAATTTTTGTTTATTTTTCAGATGGCTCAGCCGCTTAATTTAAGAATAAAAATTTTTTTGCTAATTTATGTCATCATGAAGATGATTTTGGATTTCCAGCCGAATATCATATTTTTGCCACAAGCCATGGAAAAGCTCTTAGCTCTTGGTCTTGGTGGAACCGTAAAGAGAGAAGCTGGCCGAGCCAGATTGCAGCGTCCAATACAGGACCAAATTACTACCCCACTTCGATTGTATGAGTGGTGTCGTGAACATCTTTTAAATTGTAATTTTATATTTTTAACAGAGGAAGATTAGAAAGCAGAAGAAGAGTTTTTTAAAAACAGGTTTATTGGCTTGAGAACTATACCAGGAACACAAAAATTCCACTGTTTTTTTCATGAAGGAAAATAAAAACTTAAAGTAAAACTATACTCCGAAGACGGAGAATTTTTAATTGAAAATATTAAAAAAAATAAAAAAATAATCGCATATGTTTGTTATATATATGGGGGATTTCATGTTAAGTGCACCAACTTTTGAAACCGATGTCTTCCGATCGCGATGAAATTTGCACCAAGGTTAGTCCTGTTGGATAGTAGTTTAGACACAATATTTCAACAAGATCGGTCCAGATCTCTCTGAGTTAGAGGCGGATCAAAATTTGACATTTTGGCCAAACAGGTGTTTTTTCTCATCCATGTAACTTATTACCTATTGTTCTTAGAAAATTTTCTCCCAAAGAGTTTAGATAGCTATTTCTTCAATATTTCGGAAAAAAATACTTAAAAAAAAAAAAAAAATTGTAGACTTTTTTTTTGCTAAATTAAAGCATTTTTTGCCTTTTTTTTCAAAAAGGGCATTTTTTTTTTCATAAGAAAGCTTAGGATTTTTCCTTTAAGAGCTTTTTGGTCGCTTAGTGGGATGGGAGTGGGATATCTATCAAAATAAATGTTTTGTAACTCAAGACAACGGTTTTTCAATTTTTCACAAATGCACTATTTTGAATTTTTCCTATTTCTGTCTAAAACCTTACAAATAAAACTTATACTGAGAAACTAGACAAATTAACCTTTCCGAAGGTATGTAACATACCTTCATAACATAACAGAAGAGAATGGTTATCTGTAACCTGATAGAGTTATTTGCACATTTCAATCTGAACACGAGGATGTTAGAATTGGCTTCGCGAAATTAACCCAAATGAGGCCAAAACATTGCGTTTTGGCAGAAAGCAGCGGAACTCACACAGTATGCGTGGATGATTTTGTGGAAGAAATGTGTACAGGATTGCTAAACTTGAGAAACCATGCCTTTTTAGTCAAAGAGCAATGGTCATTCTTCAAGGATTTGAAGATACATTTGAAGTCTGGTGAATTCGTTATTTCATATGATTTCGCAGAAAACTATAAATATGTTCTTCAGGATGCCAAACAAGCATTCCACTTCAATAACGACCAAGCATCTATATTCACAGTAGTTATTTACTACATGAAAGATGAAAAACTGGAACAAAAAACAAAATTATGGCAATCATATCCGACGATATAAAACATGATACCGTTGCAATTTATGAGTACCAAAAGAGAATACTAAAATTTCTAAAACCTAAATTTACAGTAAAGAAGGTATACTACGTTTCGGAAGGAGTTCGTCAACATTTTAAAAACAAAAAAAGCTTGGCAAATCTTATGGCCCATGAAAAAGATTTTGGAAGGCCAGCTAAGTGGCATTTTCATCCTACTGCTCATGGTAAAGGAGCATGTGATGGTAATGGAGCAAACCTTAAAAGAAATGCAGCGAAGTATAGCCTCCAGTGCTCTCATCAATCGCATCTTAGATGCGACTGCTTTATTCCATTGGGCAAAGAGTTATTGGAAAGAAACTAAAATAGTTTTTAGTAGCAAAAGAGGATCATCAGGTAACATTGAAAACACTGAAGAGCAGATTCGATGCTGCGGTAACAATCGGTGCCATCGATTGTTACTCAATATCATGCTTTTATACCGCTTGTCGATGGAAGACTCAAGTTGAAAAAGTTTTCTGCCTCTATTCAATGCGATTTCTTTCCAAAGACAACAAATAAACCAGCAGCGAAATCAAGAGCTGAACTTAGTAATGCCAAGAAAGGATTGACAAAAAAACGCAGTAAATAAAGGGACAAAAAAGCTGGATGAAAGACTGGGTATTTAAAAATTTACAAGACTTAAATACTTCATCAGCTACAATAAATTAAGTATAAAAATAATTATGATATAAATGGATCTAATGCAAATAAGATTAAATTTTAATAAATTATTTATCTTTTTATTTTTAATATTTTTATTATTATACATTAATTTAATTATTATTAAAAATAAATAAAAAAATAATAATTTTTCAACATTTCTATAGAAAAAAAGCGATTTTTTTTCGTGAGGTTAACATATTCTGGGTATTACAGTATCGAGGGTACAAAATTTTAGTTAGGTATGTTATATACCTTCGGAAAGTTTAGTTTGTCTAGTTTCTCAGTATAAGTTTTATTTGTAAGGTTTTAGACACAAATAGAAAAAAATTCAAAATAGTGCATTTGTGAAAAATAGAAAAACCGTTGCCTTGAGTTACAAAACATTTATTTTGATAGATATCCCACTCCCATCCCACTAAGCGACCAAAAAGCTCTTAAAGGAAAAATCCTAAGCTTTCTTATGAAAAAAAAAAAAAAAAAATGCCCTTTTTGAAAAAAGGCAAAAAATGCGTTAATTTAGCAAAAAAAAAAAAGTCTACAAATTTTTTTTTTTTAAGTATTTTTTCCGAAATATTGAAGAAATAGCTATTTAAACTATTTGGTAGAAAATTTTCTAAGAACAATAGGTAATAAGTTACATGGATGAGAAAAAACACCTGTTTGGCCAAAATGTCAAATTTTGATGCCCTCTAACTCAGAGAGATCTGGACCGATCTTGTTGAAAAATTGTGTCTGAACTACTAACCTTGGTGCAAATTTCATCCCGATCGGAAGACATCGGTTTCAAAAATTGGTGCACTTGACATGAAATCCCCCATATGTATATGTAAAATAAATATCTCCTACTTTTAACTCCTTTTGTCTAAAATAAAATATGTATTTAATATCGCCCAAATAAATAAAAAAAAAAAAATATATATTGTAGCAGCCTGAATTATTATTATTAAAAGAATTCATTATTATATTTATTACTTTTCATAATTACGTTTAATTTGTTAAATTATATTTTCTTATAATACCAAGTAACCATTAATCTTCATATTATTTATTTTGTTTTGCATCACTAAATTGAACTACATACAAATGTCATTGTCATTTCGTTTTATCTCATAATTATTACTCTCTCTTTATGTAGAAGATTTTGTAAAAGTCTAGGTCAGAATACACAATGTAAGTTTATTCATTCTTTTTAATGCGTTTGACCAATAAAGATCACACTGAATTTTAAACCGCATTTGTTTTATTTAAAAAAATTGTAAAGCTCAAACACAAGAGGATGTGCATAGACCATTGTGTTAAGCATAAATATTCTGAGAGCGAATACTGGCGATTAATCTGCCTTGTTCGAATCAGAATCGTTTTTTTTTATTAAAATACTTGCTTAAATATTTAATGAAGTAAAACACTTTATTACAATATTAATTTTTTCAAACAATTTCACATTTCTATCAATATCTCAGGAATTAAGAAGAGTTCACTCAAAGCATTTGGCACAAAATGCAGAGAATCCTATCAGGATTAACATATATTTTTTTCAGAATTTTAAAAATTTCATTTTTTGAGATATAGCTTCCCAAATTTTGAATCATGTGACAATGACCGTTGACCATTCAGAAGAAAAATTTACTAAATGCAGTTTAAAAGCTATTCTCAATACCTTTATATATATATATATATCTCAGGAACAACAGAAGCTGGAACTCCAAAAATTTGATTTTATCTTAGCTAAATAAGATGCAAAAAGACAACTAAGTTTCATAAGATTCGAAGGTGTTCGGGAAAATCCTTTCGTTGGTTATAAAAATTTTAACCCCATAGCAATTTAAGTTGATCTCATAGAGGATAATTTGTATTTTGACTTGGTTGGAACATGCATATTAGGTATATGACTTTTTTGTAACATATATTGTGCATGGCCGTACGTGATGAGAAATGGCAAAAAAAATAATAACTACGTTTTTAGTTTTTCAATTTATTGAAAAAAAATCCCGCACCGACCAAGATAAAAAATTGTGGGTTTTAAACTGGAAGAAGAAGACAACTCAATTGAAAAGGTTTATGAGTTCTGTTTTAATTTTTTTATTTTCAAAATAAAATAAAAATCACAATAATAGCTTGCAAATAGTTTTGTTTGTTAATTTTTTCATTAGATGCAATAAATTTCAAGTTCAAAGTGCGTTCAGTTTTGCAATAAGTATAGACTTCTTGTATTACTTTAGCGGCTCGTTCTGCACAAATATTGGTTCGTTTTAAATTTAGAATAGCGAAATCTTCCTCTACCCAGTGTTTAAGTAAACATTTATGAGCATTTTTGAAAGGCTTTACAGATGTTTCCAAATTTTCAAAGTTATTGTAGCGAAAACGTTGATCTGAAAACCATATATCGTACCATGCGCTGCATATAATTTGACAAATTGGCAAAAGTTCTGTCCTGTGTTCGGGTTTGGGTATAAAAGTTAAAAGTGCCAGAATGGCTCTGGAATTCCAGCGGGCGTTACTGAGTGCTGGTAATACACGGAATTTGATAAAAGGAAATAAGTTATTTTTCTCATAATATTTGAATGCTTGTCCTAGTTCGTACAAATACTGCATGTTATCACGCCATTTGATACTGTTTATTTCCAATGTGATATCGCCTTGCTTGAAGTTTTGTTTAAGATTTTCGTATTCGGTAATCAATTTTGTAAAAATATCGTTTGAAATATTTGGTGATGTTGATTTTGCAACAAGCATTTCATTCATGACATGCTTTAGAATCACATCTAAAACATGATATTGCCAACCAACATATTGCAGATGTGAAAAAGATTTTTCCTGAAATGATGTCTGCAGTAAATGAACGATTCCATTTTTTTCCTGTATTGAAATTTGTTGTATCACAAATAATCATTTTAATGGAATTCCATAGTTTAAATTTATATAAAATTTTTTTGATGTCTGCAATATATTATCATAGTCAGTTATCTATTTAAAAACTTCTTATTTAATTAGCACCTTCAAATATTGTCAAACTTTTTCCATTATGAAACTCCATGTCCGCCAACCTGACTTATTTAAGCTCGTTTGTCAACACCACTACCTGCACTTCTTTTTTACCATATTTCTTCCCATCTAAATGCAGACACCAATTTTCTTCTTTTAATGTAGCCATATACTTTTCTTCCATACGTTTCGCTGCTTTTATTGAGGTCTTATAGACACCAGATTGTGAGGGTATTGGAATATCAATACCCGATTTCACCAACTCTTCACATATTTTTGCTGCATTGCTCGTGCTCAAGTTGGAAGTCCGAACCATTTTCAGTGCAGCCTTAGTTGAACTGGTCACTTTTTTAACTCTTGGTTCATAGCTATCATCATCTGATGCATATAATTCTGTGTCTTTTTCTAGGGACGTTATTGTTGTGTCAGATATATTTCTGTCTGTGACCAAGGCGGTCGTGACTTTTCTTTTTAATAAAGCAGCTTTTGATGGATGAATAATCATTTCCCTGACTGTTGTGTATCCAACAGCTCATTTCGTACTTGTTTGAAGTGCGTACAACTTTTTATCTTCCATGCTTAGAAAAATGTATTCTGGATTGGTTACATCAAATAATTCTCCAACTACTATTGTTGGGTTTCCTTTAGGTCGCTTTAAGAATTTACAGTAACGATCTAAAAGCTTTTCTAATATTCTTTTTATTGAAGATTCAAGTACACATCGAAAATTCAATTTCGACCATAAATAAAGCAATTAATCTGACACCTTATTTTTTTATTTCTTTCGGTTCTTGTTTATTTTAACCATCTGCTTTGGTATTCTGCACATTTCATTCAAATTTTTATCTATGTTAATTATTTCTCGTCTTTTAGTTGTACTTCTTTCAAAATGAGTCAAATTATTTTCCCATACTGCCGAATTTTTCGAAACAGCACTTGCACTTTTTCTAGAACTCATTACTTTAATTTAATATATAAATATTTCTGTATAAATGCAACCACACTGTCAGAAAGCACGCACCAAGTGATGAGCTCATGAACAATAGTAGACAGCAGCAGTTTATTTACAGACGATTTCTGAATTTTACCGTTACTTTGCAGTCACACAGTACTCAGAAGTTTGCAAAACTTCACAGTTTTTTTTTAAGAATGGAATAAAATAAAAAAAAAAAAGAAAAGCAAAACACAGCAGAGAACGTAAGCGAGAAACCAGTGGTTATGCTTTTCTTTGAGAATTTGCATTTAAACTTTGATCTTGGGCGGTGCGGGATTTTTTTCTAATAAAATTAAAAACTAAAAAACGCAGTTATTATTTTTTTGCCATTTCTCATCATTTACGGCCATGCATATTTTTTTTTTTTTTTTCAAAAAATGCAATCTGCTCAGCAATTTCAGCTGCGTTCGTCATGAGGCTGCAAAAAGTTTATGTACCAAGTTTTAATAAAATATATTCATAATTTCGATCTATAGTTTTATAATAAAAGCTTACATAGACGCAGATATGGGCAGACGGACAACGCCAAATCGACTCTGAAGATGAGTTCACAGCCGTATTCAACAGCACATAATTTTTGAAATGCTTGCTGCAACTAATTAAATTAACTAAATTAGTTGAACTCTTTTAATTCTTAAAGGTTATGTCATTCTTGATTAAAAACTCAACGGGTCAAAATCGAAACTTACTGATATATAGAAAAATAATTATTAAAATTGAAACGAAAAGTTCTGCAACGAATTTTCGAAACAAACGAGTTCTGCTACATTCCATACTATATTTTAAAAATTATATTAATTTATTAACGTTATGGAAAAGGAAGTAAAAGGTTATATTCAAAATTTTAAGATAATGAAATATCTTAATCTTCAGTGTACTGCGAATAAGCATCTGTTGTTGGAGACTTGAAGCTAGTGCTAGACACAATTGAAAATTTGAAGAAAATAGGAGTACTTGACTTTTAAATCAAGAGAATTAGACCGGTTATATTTTTTCGATATACATATATTTGATAGTGCAATCGTTTGACCTGTAGGATTTTTCTCGAGTTTAATGGGAATTTACAAAGTATAAGGATTTTATAAAACTGATAACACCTTCATTTTTATACCCTATACCACTATGTGGTTTGGGTATAATGACTTTGTGCTGCTGTTTGTAACAACCAAAAATATTTGACATACACCCATCTTTAATTATACCGATCGAATCAGAATCACTATCTGATTCGATTTAACGATGTCCGTCCGTCCGTCCGTCCGTCCGTCTGTGTGTCCATGTAAAGCTTGTAATCAAACTGCAGGTCGCAAATATGAATATATTTTGATGAAATTTGGTATATAAGCTTTCATCGGCCATGGGATGAACGCTGTTGAAATTGGTGAGAATCGGTCCATGTTCAGACCTAGCCCCCATACAAATGACCCCTATGAAATCGACATAAATTGCCATAAGTTCCAAATTATCATATAGATCTCAGTCAAATTGGGTTTGTATGTGTTTATTACATCCATTAATCAGTAGTTCAAAAATGCTCCCTACAGGAAAATTCTTACTCATAGGCCCCATATAGAGCTGCTTCCCGATCTTCACTTAAATCTATCAAAAAACAAAAATATTGCACAGATTTTTCTCAAATTTGGTTTGTATATACTTTTTCAAAATATAAGTGGCTTTACCAAATATGGTCAGGATCGGTCCATTTTTCGACCTAGTCCCCATTTAAGTATAGTATCCGATATAAACTTTTTCATATCTGCAGCGAAAAAAATTAATAAAAATGCCACTCAAATTTGGTTTATGCATATTTGCTATATCCAGTTAGTTGGACTGAAGAGATAGGGTCTCTTAACCATGGTATAGGGTATCGTATAGTCGGGCTAGACCGACTATAATTTTCTTACTTGTTAAATATAAATTTCTGTGATATTCTATCACCTCCTCGTTCTTTTTGGGACTTCTTCTACCAATATTTTGGACACAAAATTTAGATATAGGTATTTACCACTTTCGAACACACTGGTAGCATACCCATTAAAAAAATCCCACTGACATTTTTAGCTCCACAACGAATGAAGAGAGGGAGGAAATTAGCGTAGCTATCTGGAACCGAGAGGGAAATTGAAAAACTCCACAGCAAAATAAAAAAAACACAATATTAATTAATTTGTCTTTTTTTTCACAAAAACGAAGTATATTTTTAATACTTTCCTTTAATCACAATAATTTCGAATTTTTAAATCAAATAACCTCTTATTTTATTATACGACAAAAAAAAAAAATAAGTTTTTTACATAAAAAGAAAAATAAATGATTTGACTCGAGCGCGTAACAAAAAGGAACCGGTCTTTAGTTTAACAAAGGTTACAATGAAGATAAAAAAATCAAACAGCTTAAAATTATAAAAAAAATTATTCGTTAAATTAAGAATAAAAAGTTAAAAAATGAGTTATGACTAACACCAGAGCCATCTAGGTGTTAAATCTCAAATCTGCCATAGTCATCATCAAACTCCTAAATAATTCGTAGCGCATGTGCTCGCCATTTGGACATAAAACCCTTAAGGTGACCCTTAAAGTGATTTTTTACAAAATGTTTGATAGGTCTAGAGCTGGTTCCTTGCTCATTACTCAGTTGCTTCTCATAATTTTTTGCCTACATTTTGAAGAAGTTAGTCAAATAATTGGCAGCCAATAATTATGAAATTTTTATTAATAAAAGCCAGAAATACTTACGAAACAAGCATGGATGTAGCAAAAAGAAAATATTATGTTAGTTATAGTTTTCGGAGAAGAACGTTACAAAAAAAATTTCTAAGTAGTCTGAAGAGCCCGTTAAATATTTATTCCTTTAAAAAATAAATGTTATAAATTAAATTTTGTTATACAAGGCAGCAAACTTAAAATGTCATTCTTACTTATTCCCAAAAAAAAAAAATAAATAAAAGAGACTCATTCTTTTGACAAAATATGTATTGTTTAGGTTAATCAATTTATTTTATTGTAGGAAAAATATATTTAAGCTGACTCATAAATAATTTTAGTATTTTTTGTTATTAAATATCGTTAAGACCTGTTAAAAATGATTTGAATATCTTTAATATTTCCGTAAACTACTAGTATCAATCTATTAACCAACTATATAGGGCTAAGCCTCTCATTGTTACATTATGTCGAATTTTATCATTTTGTTTTTCCATAAAGTGTTAAAAAAAACGCGATGAACGTTTTTAATATTTGTGATCTTTTTGTATATTAACAACTCGTAATCTATAATTCCCGTAATATGGCTAAGCCACTTCACTGGAGCATATGAAACATGTTCTTGCTACATTCTCTACATGCTCCATAACATTTTGCAAAACGTATTTAATAGTGCGTTTACATCTAAGCAAAATCTAATGTAAACGAGATTTCGAGTACAATCTACTGATTTTTACTAGATTGCCCTTACAAAACAAAATCTAGCTCGTTATTGGATTTTAGAAAAATCTCACAAAATCTTGTCAAACCTCGACACTACCAAATGATACTACTGTGTTTTTAAATATTGTAGTAGAAAATTACAACGCAGTGACTGAAAAATTTACATTAAAAAAAAAACAAAAGAAAAAACAAGGAAAATAAATGAAATAAAACATTAATTACACTGTCCAACAGCATTTTTGGAACAGACTAGCGACCCTATAATTCTGAAAGGGTATGTTGAGTATATCATTTTTGTAGAACAAACTTATGGTCCAGCACGTCTGAGTATTTTTTTTACAGTGGGTCAAAGTTTTTATTTTTTGGTCAAAGGCAGCATTATACTTTATGAAAAAAATGCTGTAAGTTAATGTCTGAGGGGGCCACCAAAGACACCATTGTTGTAAATAAAGCTCTTTACGATTAATTGGCAAATTACACGCCAACTTCTATAAAAAAATTATAATTTTGTTTTAATACTGGTTTATTATAGTATGTACATATTTATAAAACTGATTTTAAGCTGTGTTTTGAACTTCTATAAATAGTCGCCAATCGGAAGAGTCCAGTGGAAGCTTTAGATATTTTAGAACCTCTTCAATACTGCAACAGTATACAAGTTCCTCTGATTTTTTAAAATAATTTCCAGATCGGCGTGTCTTTTTCTTGGAAATGTAACTTTTACATCGGCTTTTATCAAATTCCTGTTTTTCAGTCTGGAACATAATATTTCAGCTTTCTCTTTTGTTAGTCCTAAATCTCTTACAAGATCTTCAAAATAAGCTTGGTCTATCAAATTAGGACATATGGTTAAACCATCAAGAGGCAAGTAACTTATATCTGATATGTTTTCAACCGCCGCTATTATTTCTGTATTGGCGACTGTCATATTGGCCGAAAATGTATGTGTAGGCGGTTGAGGCACCGGAACACCTTCACAGCGCACTTCTGGTAAAATGACATTATTTGTTGCTTCGTATGTCATTGTCGCGTAGTGCCTTTGGCTTCTACCAAATTTGAAATTTACGCAGAAATAGCATGTATCTGATTTGTGATCTTCAGGTTCAATCCATATAATAGGCGCAGAAAATGGCAGCGCCTTAGTACCGCCTTTGTACCAGGTCAAAAGACCACTTTCGCAAATAGTACATACGGTTTTTGGTATCCAAGCTTCAGATAAAAATCGTATTCCAAAGAAAAGAAAATATGGTTCTTCAATTGTAGGCAATATCTTTCTTCTGCTTTGATGGTGCGCAAAATGTCCACAAATAAAACAAAACCAATCTCTTAATTTGCAAACAGAATCCACCATTCTTATTTAAGCTTTAATTTTTCTTTTTTTATATTAATTTTAGTAAAAATCACACCCGATATGTACTGCTTAGTAGCTCAATTATACTTGAATTTTTTCTTTTATTTTTTATTATTAATTTTAATAAATATCACACCCGATTTGTAAGTCACAGCTGACTAGACGCGAAAACTCAGTGTTTGGCCCGGCCGAACTTGACGCCGTTTTTACCTGTTTTGTATATGTTGGTGTATAATTTTACTAATTAAGCATAAAGAACTTTATTTACAACAATGGAGTCTTTGGTGACCACCACTGAAATTTTTCGGCAAACATTTTCGTAGAATATTTTAATCCTTTAATGTCCTTTTTTAAAGGATATTTTTTCATTTTCTCGAAAAAAAGGTCAAATTGACCCATAAAGAGACCAGTTAGAGGGTTAATATCTTCCATAAAAATAATCCACATACAATTCCACAATACAACTCTGACCATAAGAACTCTCTCAGACATTAACTTACAGCATTTTTTTCATAAAGTATAATGCTCCCTTCGACCAAAAAATGAAAACTTTGACCCACTGTAAAAAATTACTCAGACGTGCTGGACCATAAGTTTGTTCTACAAAAATGATCTACTCAACATACCCTTTCAGAATTATGGGGTCGCTATTCTGTTCTATTCAAAAAGTCTTAATTTGTTGGACAGTGTTATTAATAAAAATGACGAGTCTTGAGTATTGATAATAAATGTAAACAAAATATTGGAAAAATATGCATGCGTTTCCTATAAGCATGCGTTTCCGGTTATATGACATAACTTCTCGTTTAATTTAGTTTTTCCTAACTAAATAGCTCGCCCTAACCTCCATTGCAAAGGTAATTGTTGTGTAGGGTGGCTATATGCATTAAATCGTGCTAATTGGAGATGGCTGTATAGTTTCTTTTAACTGGCCAAATATTTCTTCATTGCGGCCATATAAGTCGGATGGAGTAACAAAATAATAACCAAAAAAAAACTCTCTCAACTTTTTTATTAAAATATTGCCATATTTGGAAAACATAGAGACTAAATTTATAATAATAAATATTGAAATTAGGGATGCCAAACGCAAAAAACCAAATGTCCCAAACATTTTAAATAAAATAGATTGTTCTCTTTATTTTCCGAAAAACTTCAAATATTCATCCAAAAAAAATTGTGAAAATTTATATATAAAAAATAACATTCTCATCAAATTGCGTTTATTTATGTAACAATTTTTATGTTCGCAATTCTTAAATATCATTTGAGGTTTTATAAAATTCATTGAATTTAAATTAATGTTTTCTGTAGTGTGATTCTGAAAATTTCAACGACCCGACCATGGCAAAATATATCGACAGCTATTGTTGTTTGCACTAAGGATTAAGTGATTCACAAAGTACATACATCTTAACGACAGTCGACAAATCTATTTTTGTATTTATTTAAATTGTAAACGAGTGGCATCTCTGTCAAAATAAGCGAAAAACACAAAGAAGAATAGAAAAAACAAATTACTTCGTGTTTGACAGGATGATTTTATGTTTATGTTTAATATCTCTATTTTTTTTGCTAATATTTCTGTTTATTTATTTGAAAATTAAATAATTTTTTTTATTATATAAAAAGTTTTTTAATAGAAGCAAAATATTTTCACTATTTTATGATTTTTATTTATGTATGACGACATTTCAACCTAAAAATTTAAGTTTTTATCGATTGAATAAACAACACAAAAATGGCTGTCGTTTAGATAACAACAACAGCTGACTTTAACAATAGCGAATATCGTATAAAAATTTTATTGATAATTTTGCTTTTCTTTTTTTTAACGATTCGACTATCGTTAAAAGAAGTTACTGAAAAGCTATTAATTTCTCCTGAATGCCAATATTTTTTTTAATGTAAACATATTTTAAACGTAAACATATTTGGTGTTTTTTTTGGAATTTGATGCAATTGATGTCTTCTAAATTTAATATTATTATTTCCGACGTTTTGTTATGATTTTCTGAAATTCAATTAATATTTTCTAATTTATAATTGGAAATTTTAATACCAGTTTTTAGAATTGATATTTTCTTAAATTTGAATGGAAAATTTAAAAAGTGAAATTTTGTATTTATGTGAATAATAATGCTTTAGTAATTATAAACAATTTTTAAAAATTAGATGTAATCGCAATCAGATATTTTGTAGGTAAAGCAGAATAATATTTCTATATAACTATGTAGAACTGTTTTGAAAGCAAAAACCTCATTGATGAACTCGGTAACTCTATTTTGTAAAGACAACAAAAAGTTAATATGCCAAACTTATGTTCATATTTGTAAAAGAATAATGAAAAAACGTATGAAATAATAAAAGACCAGCCCGTGTATACTCTTAACATTGTGCTATATGATATCCATTTGAAAATATTGACATTCATGTTAAAATAGAAATAACTATTGCAAAGCTAATTAGAACAAACAAAAATTGTGGCGCCATCTATTGTGGCATAGTCACGCTGAGCAAAATGAAGTGACACTCTGTTAATGAAAAAGAAATGTATTTTCCCCACAACAAAATATTGCAGAATTTTATGTAAATAAAATAATATACCGATTTATTTCTAACATGCAGTTGTTATGGATATACATATATAGAATATATATATACAGAATATATGTATATTATTTGTATTATTTAATATGTTTATGTATGTATATGTATATATTACACACAAAAAATACAACATCAAACGTTATTTTTGTGTTTTTCTCTTTAAATAAATTTATACATAAAATTCTTTTTTGCTATGTTTACATTGTTTTTTTTTTTTATTAACAACTAGGTATTTTAGCATTATTTGGTTTAGATGTTGGTGAATTTTTACTCCCTTTATATTAACTCGTAGTGTCTGCTTGTCGAAAAAATTTTGGATCCATTTTAACCCCTTTCCCGTGACCCATTCGATCTGAAATTTTGCAGGCAGGCTCGAGGTAATAACAGAAATGATCTAACAAATTTTTTTAGTGATGCCAAAACAATGGAAACATTTAAATTTTTCTACCAGAGTTAATAAAAAAAATGTACAAAGGGTTAGTTTTTATTATATTATTACCACAACGACCACAAAAACAACAAGTTCAGCTATGACAACAACACAACATTTAGAATAACAACAAGAACAATATAGAAACATCATATTTTTCATTTTTTTTTTACTTTTTCAGAGATTTCCCTGGACCTGTTCCACCGATTTTAATGATTTTTGAAATAGAAATCTTCCCATGAATTTGGTGAATCATTCTCACTAAAAATGATCACTGTAGCTGCACTATTGAGGGCGTGATCGTGACAAGAACAACATAGAAAATTATATTTTTTCAAGATTTTTTTTAGTTCTTCATTCAAATCTCGGGGCCTAATCGACCGATTTGGATGATTTTAAACTGCAAACTTTTCAGGACGTTAGTGTCATTTTTTATGTCAACGAGCACCCTAGCTCTCCGATTGATGCCGTCATCGTGATTTCCACAGACGGACAGACGGACAGACGGACATCGCTATATCAACTCCGGTTGTTATAAGGATCACAAGTATATATATTTTATGGGGTCCAAAATTGCTTTTTAATTATTACAAATGGAATGACAAACTTATATATACCCTCTACACACTGGAGTGGAGGGTATAAAAATATTTAGTAATTGAAAAGTTATAATTTTTTTATATTTATATATATGTGCCCGTTCCCATCTGCTATTCTCTTTCAGTTTCTGCTTTTTTCATTCTTGATGCATAATATAATAATAAAGTCCATATTTCCATTTTCCTTTTGTTTTGAATATTTTTGGTATTTCTAGTTCATATGATTTATTTAAATTAGCTGTTTACTGTTGTGGAAACAAAATCTCACAAAGTGTCAAAACAGTTAGATGTAACGGTACAGATTTTGAAATATTAGTTATTTTTTATTTGGTATTATAAAGGCCTCAACACAGTAAGGTAATTTGGGCTATTTAATTTTACTTATGAATATATAATCTATATTTTATACATATTATTTTTAGATTTAAATAGAGTTGTAAATATTTATTTCAATTAATTTTATTATATCTTATAGAAATAAAAAATCTTATTTTCGATCTGTATCAATTTAGTGATTGAGTTTGAAATTATTCAGGCTCAAGATCAAATGTTTTTACTTTAGATAAAGCAATTAAGCATTTTTTTATATTTTCAAATTCATGAGAACAGAATATTATTTATGTTATAATATTATTTATGTTATATTTTAATCGTTTGTCGTTAAGAAGGTTGCATTCATCAAAAATGTGGTTAGTGTTTAAAGTTTGCCCACAGTCGCAAACAAGGGGTTGGATCCTTTCAATAATATACTTATTTATTGGAGAATAAGCAATGTCCTATTTTTAGTCTAATAAGTTTAATAAAATCATTTTTGGGTATTTTAAGTACTCTAAATTTAAGTGATATGTTCTTCTGAATTTTGAATAATTTAGTTTCATTATTATTTTTCCATAAATCATTCTAGGTGTCAAAAATACGCTCGTTTTAATAGTTTGCTTATAGTCTGAATAGTGGTATGAATATTCAGTAGATATAATATTTCTCAAGGAATTTTTTGCGAGCTGGTCAACTATTTCATTTCCACAGTAATTAATATTCTTATATGTTGAATTATCATATTGCTATTAAATGGATCTTGTAGTCCTTCTAATGTACTTTTGTTGTCTGATATAATTAATGTTTCAATAGGAATGTTTGTTAGATATTCTAGACTTGTTTTTATAGCCAATAATTCACTGGTATATATAAATGGTCCGGCAAATAACTTTTTTTTTTTTTTTTTTGAAAATGCTATAAAAAAACTACTGAATATTATCTCAAATTTCTTTTTTTATTTGAAAGTACAATCCTTTCGGTTAATAATCGAAAATAATTTCATTCAAATGGCTGCCTCGGCTGGCCATGCAGTAGCCTACACGATCGGTCCAATTTTTGAGCACATTATCGATTGTGTGCAGCTGTATTTCACCAATGGCTTCACGAATATTGTCCTTTAAAGCGTCAACTGTCTCTGGCTTGTTGGCGTAACACTTATCTTTGAGGGCACCCCACAAATAATAGTCCAACGGTGTCAAATCGCAGCTCCGAGGTGGCCAAACGACATCAGCTCTGCGGCTGATAATGCGATCTTCAAAAACAGGGCGCAAAACATCGAGTGTAGCTTCGGCTGTGTGGCACGTAGCGCCGTCCTGTTGAAACCAAATGTTGCCAATATCCTCCTCTTCAATTTTTGTGAACAAAAATTCGTTCAGCATGGCCCGATAACGATCGCCATTGACTGTAACGGCCACTCCTTGTTCATTTTCGAAGAAAAATGCCCCAATTATGCCTCTGGACCAAAATCCGCACCCAACAGTGACTCGTTTTGGGTGTATCGGCTTTTCAATGTATTCGTGCGTGTTTTCTGTGCCCCAAATGCGACAATTTTGCTTGTTTACATACCCGCCAAGATCAAAATGAGCTTCATCTGAAAAGATGATTTTTTGGCATCTTCTGTAAGTCGATCCCAGGCCCACTTAGCGAAGCGAAAACGCATTGGATGGTCAGTTGGCTTCAACTCCTGAAACAATTGGACTTTGTATGGCGTCATACCAAGGTCTTTATGCAAAAATCGTCTCAATGATGCTTCCGAAATGTTCAATTCTTTAGAACGACGGTGAATTGATGTTGATGGTGCGTCAAGCACACTTTCTGCCACAGCAGCAATATTCTTGGGTGTACGCACTGTTTTGGATGCCAGTTTCTTTCCCTTTTTCACAAGATAACGAACATACAGAGCTGACGGTGCTTCTCTTCTTCCAAAATCCGTACGCAATTTTCGCACACATTCTGCAACATTACCATGATTTTCAAAGTAATGCCGCAATATTTCCCAGCGTTGTTGAAGCGTTTACACAACCATATTCGTTCAGCGGAAGGATAAAACTAATTATCTGTCAAATCAGACATGAGCTAAGTGTTACCATTCACGAAATAAGCACTAGTTGACACCTTAGAAGAAAAATTACGGATACGTTTGGATATTGCAACATTCTCACCCAGCAAACCCAGCTCTTTTGTTCATAATATAACCATCGGTGAATAAAAATTTCTGTTTTATTTCAAAGTAGGTCATGTTGTGTTTATTTGTATATACAAGTGAGAAATCTACATTAATATTTGAAAAGCTCTAAGGTTCTAAAAGAGGGGAAATTCTGTTCTCTATTAAATTTATATTGATTTTATATTTTGATATAACTTTGTTGAATTCTTGAAAAGCCGTTGTTGATTTTCGACATCTAAGAGATTTTATCGTGTAAGGGGTGACTTCGTAATGGAAAGATTTTAAGTGTATATTTAATTAAAAATTCTAATCTTATCAGATATAGTGGTGGGCATGAGGCTATAATTTGCAAGCTTCTTGCTGGGTTGGTTTTAACGGCTCCTATAGATAGTCTTATTTCTAAATTTAAGATTGGTTCCAATTTTCTTAAGATTGTTTTGTTTGCAGATGCATATATTATCGACGCATAGTCTAAAGTTGGAACTACAATAGAGCCTAATATTTTAAGGAGAGTTATAGGGTCAGGTCAGGGTTAGATCATCTTAGCATTTTGATGATATTTAGTTTAGAATTAGCCTTAGCGTTAATGTTTTGAATGTGTGCATTAAAAGTTAGTTTTTTTTCAAATATTAATTAATTTTAAAAATGTATGCTTATCTACAAATTTAATGTCTTTACCGCAAAGTTTTAGTGCAGTGTTGTTTAAAATCTTATTATAGCGTCTGGATATCAGTTTTTTCAGCATGAAATTGAAAACCACTTATGTCATTCCAAGCTTCAAGTTTTTTAATAGTTGTTTGGAAATTATTAATTATAGCAGAGATTTTTTACCAGAACAGTACATAACAAGGTCGTCAGCGTACAATAAGGCTTAAACATCCTTATGACAGTTGTTTAAGATGTCTTCTATTGCTAGAAGAAAAACTGTAAAACTTAACATGGATCCCTGGGGGACGCCTTTTTCAAGACAGTGATAATTGGATGGTGTGTTGCCAACCATGCAACAAAACCCTCTTTCATGTAAAAAGATTTTGAAATATATTTCAACCAAAATCTACTAGATTTTGCTTAGATGTAAATGTACTATAACTTTCTAGTTATCTTTAAAAAAATTCTGATAATTTAACAGTCTCTGTTAAGAATTAAAAATTTTTAAAAATATATTCAAGTTTCATCGCTTATTTCACAAAAAAAAAAATAAATAAATAAATAAAATAAAATAAAAATAGCAAATAACAACTATAGTCATAAAATTAATTGTCTCTAAATATTTCTTTGTAGTCTTTTTCTACTATATTGATACTTTTTTGTGTAATTACACTCAAAGCGAACTCAATTAGTTGGCAATATACTCGTATAAGTGTAACAACTAGTATTTCGTTTAAGTTTGGGGAGATTCCTTTTTTTCTCAAATATACGAAAATAAAATTCAATGACTACTTCAGTTGTCATAGCTTCATTCAAATTCCTTCAGTGCGTAAAATAATTTGTTGCTCAGAGGTCGTTCTTTTACAAGTACGTTTATTACACATATATTTTTTTGCGACTCGTTTTTCCGAATTTTTTTGTGATTACCTCTTATGGTTATTTGAAAAGCTTTTATACCAAATGTAGGTAATTTTGTAATATTTTGATTTTTTTTTATTGGTCTACGAGAGACCTTCAGAAAAACTATGGAAACTATTGTATGAATCACAATTGAATGATGCAGAGGATTATTTGGATGACTTATGCATGAAACACATAGACGACAGTGGCTACACGACTACAGCCTGTCAAAAATAAAATACACACGTTTATATGAAAACGATTATTTTGACACCAACCAAGCTGCACGGCTACACGAATACTTATGTCGCTGTAGTCAACTTATGATAATTTCTATTTTTGTTGGCTACAAAACAAAAATAGTGTTGACAATATAACAAAATATGTAAAAGAAATTGGTGTTATGAAACATTTTATTTTGTTAAAAAAAAAATTCCCAAAATGAAATGCTATAATCCTAATAATAATCAAAATTTATTTATTTATTTTTACGTTATAATAATGCATTATATATTAGTAATTATATAATTAAGTCAAGTTTATATAGAATCATGCATGTTCTTCGATTTCAATAAAGTAAAAAAAAAATATATAATTGGCACTACTGAAATAAAAGTGCATTTGTATAAAAACAGCTGTTTATATTGTTGTTATATGTTGCTGTCGTTTTCAAAAAAAAATTAAGTAGCTGACTACACGACTACAATTACAGCCAGCAGCATTTGTAGTCGTGTGTTCGTGTAGCCGCTATCGTCTATGTGTTTCATGCATTAGGCTCAGAATCAGAACTTCAATCTGATGTCGATATTTTTGAAGATGATGGTGAATATAGCGATGATCTTAATTATTTACATAACAGTAGCGATAGCAAGGATTCCAAAATTTTGGGTCCGAATGAAATAAGTTTCAAGGACTTAAGCGAATACAACAGCGTTTCGGTAGCAAATGAAAATTTTGAGTTTTACAATGAAATCGGTAGTAATTAAACACTGGATACCAAAGAATCAAGTTTAATGAACTGGGCGGTGAGTTCATAAAACTTGAGTCTTATGAGGGTTATGCGTTAAACATAAAGATATTATATGGTACACATGAAATAGGAACGGAAATAATATCTCTAAAAATATGATATTTTGTGTTTCGTCTTATGCAACCATATTGGAATGAGGGACATAATCTATACGTCGATAATGTCTCTTGTAGTAGTTTACCTTCTACGAAGAGGTTTTGGAATACAAAACGCATACGGTAGGAGAACTTCGTACAATTCGGAAGTATAATCCAAAAGGAATGCTTACAGCTGGTTTCAAAATGGTAAGATAAGCGGGAAGTACTTTCAATAGTACTGCTCATCATCCCGAATTCATTGAAGCCAAAAACAGGTAAAAAAAAATAAAAATTAAACCTAAAGATCTTTATGATTACAACTCCAACATGCTGGCTGTTAATCGTGTGATCAAATGATCGCATTCTATTCGACTCATCGCAAGACATGCAGTTTGTACAAAAAAATAATTGTTCACAGGATAGACGCTTGTGTTTGTCACGACTTTTTATATTTACTAGCAGACTCCAGCGCTCGAAATTCGAGTGCAATTTCTGGGCAGCTTTATTTTTCAACTTAGCCAATTCAGGAAACAACACTTTTATGGTTTATTATTGTGAATGAAGATAACAAACTCATTAACAAACACATTAACAAATTTAATAAATACACACATAGCATATGTATAATTTTATGTATGTGTTAGTAGCAACTTTAAATGCAATTTACTCAAAATAAAGGAAAAAATTAAAAAATCTGTAAATCTGCAAAACGGTTGAAAAGAAATGCCTTTCAAATAATTTACGTTTGGTCAAAATCGGTATTAAATGGTAGAATAAAACATCGGTCACAAGAAATCGCCTAGTCTGTTAATATTATGATACAAAATTTCACAAGAACACAAAGTTACCGGAATTCAGAGATATGCTTATGCTTGGTCTAATAGATTTTCCACCAAATATAATAAATGGAACAGCATTAGTTGCAGAAATGAATTTAGTTGGCCGGCCACGTAAGATTAGTAAAACCGAAGCTTCTCCAATGCTGTCATCAGTTTATCCATCAACCCCTACATCAGTTCACTTATCTCCAATTTCACTGTCAATTTTTCTATCTAATTTTTCCATTTCTGACAGCTTTAACATCATCAAATTCATCTGGTCCTCAACATTTTATTAAAAAGATACCACTACGAAAACGTTCAAAAGGAAAGGCACAATTCTTGCGGTGCAGATATTGCAATAAAAACAATAAGCGATCCAATACATTCAACAGATGTAAAACTTGCTCAGGCAAACCACCCTTTTTAGTAAGCTTTTAATTCATATTATTGTATTTATACCCTACACCTATATGCGGTCAGGGTATAATGACTTTGTGCTGATATTTGCAACTATCAAAAGTATAATAAAAGATGGATCTTGGTGAAATATTTTTAGTAGTTGCAAACATCACAACAAAGTCATTATACCCTGACCACATAGTGGTATAGGGTATAAATACAATAATATAAATTAAAAGCTTTACTATAATAGTAAGAAAATTATAGTCAGTCTAGACCGACTATACGATACCGTATACTATGGTTTAGAAACTCTATCTCTTCGGTACAACAAATTCGATATAGAAAATAAGCATAAACGAAATTGAGTGGCATTATTAATAATTTTTTCGGCTGCAGATATGAAAAAGTTTATATCGGATGCTATATTTATATGGGAACTAGATCGAAATATGGACCGATCCTGACCATATTTGGTAAAGTAACTTTGAAAAAATACGTACAAACCAAATTTGAGAAAAATCCGTGCAATATTTTTGTTTTTTGATAGATTTAAATGAAGATCGGGAAGCAGCTCTATATGGGGCCTATGACTAAGAATTGTCCTATTGGGATTATTTTTGGACTACTGATCTATATGATAATTTGGATCTGATGGCAATTTATATCGATTTCATAGGGGTCATTTGTATGGGGACTAGATCTAAACATGGACCGAATTTCACCAATTTCAACAGCTTTCATCTCATGACCGATAAAAGCTTACACACCAAATTTCATCAAAATATATTCATATTTGCGACTTGTAGTTTGATTACAAAATTTACATGGAGACACAGACGGACGGACGGACATCACTAAATCGACTCAGAAAATGATTCTGAGTCAATCGGTACAATAAAAGATGGGTCTATATCAAATATTTATGGTAGTTACAATCTGCAGTACAAAGTTATTATACCCAAACCACATAGTGGTATAGGGTATAAATATAATTGGCACTACTGAAATAAAAGTGCATTTGTATAAAAATAGCTGTTTATATTATTGTTATATGTTGCTGTCGTTTTCAAAAAAAATTAAGTAGCTGACTACACGACTACAATTGCAGCCAGCAGCATTTGTAGTCGTGTGTTCGTGTAGCCGCTGTCGTCTATGTGTTTCATGCATTAGGCTCAGAATCAGAACTTCAATCTGATGTCGATATTTTTGAAGATGATGGTGAATATGGCGATGATCTTAATTATTTACATAACAGTAGCGATAGCAAGAATTCTAAAATTTTGGGTCCGAATGAAATAAGTTTCAAGGACATAAGCGAATACAACAGTGTTTCGGTAGCAAATGAAAATTTTGAGTTTTACAATGAAATCGGTAGTAATTAAACACAGGATACCAAAGAATCAAGTTTAATGAACTGGGCGGTGAGTTCATAAAACTTGAGTCTTATGACGGTTATGCGTTAAACATAAAGATATTATATGGTACACATGAAATAGGAACGGAAAGAATATCTCGAAAAATATGATATTTTGTGTATCGTCTTATGCAACCATATTGAAATGAGGGACATACTCTGTACGTGGATAATGTCTTTTGTAGTAGTTTACCTTCTATGAAGAGGTTTTGGAATACAAAACGCATACGGTAAGAGAACTTCGTACAATTCGGAAGTATAATCCAAAAGGAATGCTTACAGCTGGTTTCAAAATGGTAAGATAAGCGGGAAGTACTTTCAATAGCACTGCTCATCATCCCGAATTCATTGAAGCCAAAAACAGGTAAAGAAAATAAAAATTAAACCTAAAGATGTTTATGATTACAACTCCAACATACTGGGTGTTAATCGTGTGACCAAATGATCGCATTTTATTCGACTCATCGCAAGACATGTAGTTTGTACAACAAAATAATTTTACACATAATAGACGTTTGTGTTTGGGACGGCTTTTTATATTTACTAGCAGACTCC
This sequence comes from Cordilura impudica, assembly GCA_963682025.1. NCBI lineage: Eukaryota > Metazoa > Arthropoda > Insecta > Diptera > Scathophagidae > Cordilura > Cordilura impudica. Next base: position 71,627,517 of record OY821520.1, read on the forward strand.
AGCGCTCGAAATTCGAGTGCAATTTCTGGCCAGCTTTATTTTTCATCTTAGCCAATTCGGAAACCAACACTTTTATGGTTTATTATTATTGTGAACGAAGATAACAAACTCATTAACAAACACATTAACAAATTTAATAAATACACACATAGCATATGTATAATTTTATGTATGTGTTAGTAGCAACTTTAAATGCAATTTACTCAAAATAAAGGAAAAAATTTATTTTCACAAGAACACAAAGTTTCCGGAATTCAGAGATATGCTTATGCTTGTTCTAATATTTTTTCACCAAACATAATAAATGGAACAGCATTAGTTGTAGAAATTAATTTAGTTGGCCGGCCACGTAAGATTAGTTAAACCGAAGCTGTCAACAGTTTATCCATAAACGCCTACATCATTTCACTTATCTCCAATTTCACTGTCAATTTTTCTACCTAATTGTACACCATTTCTAACAGCTTTAACATCATCAAATTCATCTGGTCCTCAACATTTTATTAAAAAGATACCACTACGAAAACGTTCAAAAGGAAAGGCACAATTCTTGCGGTGCAGATATTGCAATAAAAACAATAAGCGATCCAATACATTCAACAGATGTAAAACTTGCTCAGGCAAACCACCCTTTTTAGTAAGCTTTTAATTCATATTATTGTATTTATACCCTACACCTATATGCGGTCAGGGTATAATGACTTTGTGCTGATATTTGCAACTATCAAAAGTATAATAAAAGATGGATCTTGGTGAAATATTTTTAGTAGTTGCAAACATCACAACAAAGTCATTATACCCTGACCACATAGTGGTATAGGGTATAAATACAATAATATAAATTAAAAGCTTTACTATAATAGTAAGAAAATTATAGTCAGTCTAGACCGACTATACGATACCGTATACTATGGTTTAGAAACTCTATCTCTTCGGTACAACAAATTCGATATAGAAAATAAGCATAAACGAAATTGAGTGGCATTATTAATAATTTTTTCGGCTGCAGATATGAAAAAGTTTATATCGGATGCTATATTTATATGGGAACTAGATCGAAATATGGACCGATCCTGACCATATTTGGTAAAGTAACTTTGAAAAAATACGTACAAACCAAATTTGAGAAAAATCCGTGCAATATTTTTGTTTTTTGATAGATTTAAATGAAGATCGGGAAGCAGCTCTATATGGGGCCTATGACTAAGAATTGTCCTATTGGGATTATTTTTGGACTACTGATCTATATGATAATTTGGATCTGATGGCAATTTATATCGATTTCATAGGGGTCATTTGTATGGGGACTAGATCTAAACATGGACCGAATTTCACCAATTTCAACAGCTTTCATCTCATGACCGATAAAAGCTTACACACCAAATTTCATCAAAATATATTCATATTTGCGACTTGTAGTTTGATTACAAAATTTACATGGAGACACAGACGGACGGACGGACATCACTAAATCGACTCAGAAAATGATTCTGAGTCAATCGGTACAATAAAAGATGGGTCTATATCAAATATTTATGGTAGTTACAATCTGCAGTACAAAGTTATTATACCCAAACCACATAGTGGTATAGGGTATAAATATAATTGGCACTACTGAAATAAAAGTGCATTTGTATAAAAATAGCTGTTTATATTATTGTTATATGTTGCTGTCGTTTTCAAAAAAAATTAAGTAGCTGACTACACGACTACAATTGCAGCCAGCAGCATTTGTAGTCGTGTGTTCGTGTAGCCGCTGTCGTCTATGTGTTTCATGCATTAGGCTCAGAATCAGAACTTCAATCTGATGTCGATATTTTTGAAGATGATGGTGAATATGGCGATGATCTTAATTATTTACATAACAGTAGCGATAGCAAGAATTCTAAAATTTTGGGTCCGAATGAAATAAGTTTCAAGGACATAAGCGAATACAACAGTGTTTCGGTAGCAAATGAAAATTTTGAGTTTTACAATGAAATCGGTAGTAATTAAACACAGGATACCAAAGAATCAAGTTTAATGAACTGGGCGGTGAGTTCATAAAACTTGAGTCTTATGACGGTTATGCGTTAAACATAAAGATATTATATGGTACACATGAAATAGGAACGGAAAGAATATCTCGAAAAATATGATATTTTGTGTATCGTCTTATGCAACCATATTGAAATGAGGGACATACTCTGTACGTGGATAATGTCTTTTGTAGTAGTTTACCTTCTATGAAGAGGTTTTGGAATACAAAACGCATACGGTAAGAGAACTTCGTACAATTCGGAAGTATAATCCAAAAGGAATGCTTACAGCTGGTTTCAAAATGGTAAGATAAGCGGGAAGTACTTTCAATAGCACTGCTCATCATCCCGAATTCATTGAAGCCAAAAACAGGTAAAGAAAATAAAAATTAAACCTAAAGATGTTTATGATTACAACTCCAACATACTGGGTGTTAATCGTGTGACCAAATGATCGCATTTTATTCGACTCATCGCAAGACATGTAGTTTGTACAACAAAATAATTTTACACATAATAGACGTTTGTGTTTGGGACGGCTTTTTATATTTACTAGCAGACTCCAGCGCTCGAAATTCGAGTGCAATTTCTGGCCAGCTTTATTTTTCATCTTAGCCAATTCGGAAACCAACACTTTTATGGTTTATTATTATTGTGAACGAAGATAACAAACTCATTAACAAACACATTAACAAATTTAATAAATACACACATAGCATATGTATAATTTTATGTATGTGTTAGTAGCAACTTTAAATGCAATTTACTCAAAATAAAGGAAAAAATTTATTTTCACAAGAACACAAAGTTTCCGGAATTCAGAGATATGCTTATGCTTGTTCTAATATTTTTTCACCAAACATAATAAATGGAACAGCATTAGTTGTAGAAATTAATTTAGTTGGCCGGCCACGTAAGATTAGTTAAACCGAAGCTGTCAACAGTTTATCCATAAACGCCTACATCATTTCACTTATCTCCAATTTCACTGTCAATTTTTCTACCTAATTGTACACCATTTCTAACAGCTTTAACATCATCAAATTCATCTGGTCCTCAACATTTTATTGAAAAGATACCACTACGAAAACTTTCAAAAGGAAAGGCACAATTCTTGCGGTGCAGATATTGCAATAAAAACAATAAGCGATCCAATACATTCAACAGATGTAAAACTTGCTCAGCCAAACCACCTTTTTTAGTAAGCTTTTAATTCATATTATTGTATTTATACCCTACACCTATATGCGGTCAGGGTATAATGACTTTATGCTGATATTTGCAACTATCAAAAGTATAATAAAAGATGGATCTTGGTGAAATACTTTTAGTAGTTGCAAACATCACACCAAAGTCATTATACCCTGACCACATAGTGGTATAGGGTATAAATACAATAATATAAATTAAAAGCTTAACTAAAATAGTAAGAAAATTATAGTCAATCTAGACCGACTATACGATACCCTATACTACGGTTTAGAGACCCTATCTCTTCAGTACAACAAATTCGATATAGAAAATAAGCATAAACGAAATTGAGTGACATTATTAATAATTTTTTCGGCTGCAGATATGAAAAAGTTTATATCGGATGCTATATTTATATGGGAACTAGATCGAAATATGGACCGATCCTGACGATATTTGGTAAAGTAACTTTGAAAAAATATGTACAAACGAAATTTGAGAAAAATCCGTGCAATATTTTTGTTTTTTGATAGATTTAAGTGAAGATCGGGAAGCAGCTCTATATGGGGCCTATGACTAAGAATTGTCCTATTGGGATTATTTTTGGACTACTGATTGATAGATATAAAAAACACATGCAAACCCAATGTGACTGAGATCTATATGATAATTTGGATCTGATGGCAATTTATGTCGATTTCATAGGGGTCATTTGTATGGGGACTAGATCTGAACATGGACCGAATTTCACCAATTTCAATGGCTTTCATCCCATGACCGATAAAAGCTTACACACCAAATTTCATCAAAATATATTCATATTTGCGACTTGTAGTTTGATTACAAAATTTACATGGACACACAGACGGACGGACGGACATCACTAAATCGACTCAGAAAATGATTCTGAGTCAATCGGTATAATAAAAGATGGGTCTATATCAAATATTTATGGTAGTTACAAACTGCAGTACAAAGTTATTATACCCAAACCACATAGTGGTATAGGGTATAAAAACTTATGTGGTTCAGCCTGTAGTGCTGCAGGATGTTGTTATAAATCACTTCCTATAAAGAAATATTTTCTGAATCATTCTATGAGTCCTTCATGGTACTTCTATCAATTTATAATTTACAATTCAATTTCCTGATCCCCAGGAAATGATTAATATTAATTCTGATATGTGGATTTGTTGAAAATTACGATTTTCCGTACGATTTATTTTTATGCTACATTTATCTCGGTACCATTAAAGAAACAACAACTTAAATAAAACTAAAGATGAATACGTTACACTTAGCTTAACTTTTCATTTGGTTGTCCTCTTTGACGTTTTCCGATAAAATTTTTGCATAGAAATTTTTAACTCGAGGTGGCTTCGGTGGTGGTGGTGGTGGTGGCTTCGGTGGTTGTGGTGGTGGTCGTGGTGGTGGCAGCGGCAGTACAAGTTCCAACTCCTATTCCGGTAAATCCGCTGCATTTTGCCAAGGGCACACGAGTAAAGTCTGTAGAAAATAGGAATAAATACATAATTTTAGTTCCTCAAATTATCACACGTTTAGTAATTAAACTTACTGGTAGTATTTAAACAGTCAGCCTTATGGAAGGTACATGGATTCAAGAATCTTCTGCAACGCTTAGAATTAACACCACCAACGCGAACACATACTCTTTGGGCATTAGCAGCGCACCCAGTCATTTTGCCTGTGCATACTCTAGCAGAGTTAATGGGTTCGGCGAGAAAAATTACAGCGATAAAAAGAAAAACAAAGGCGAGTTTCATTTTTGTTTTGTTTTGCTATAAATTTGAAATATGTTACTTTAGGCTGAAACGCTAAGAAAGCAATTGATATTTTCCTTAAAGGTTTCAGTTGCTTATATATGAATTTCTTAAAATAAACTATAAATTAAATATTTGGCTTAAGATTTATATAGTAGTTACACATGTTTAAATATTTATTAGTAAAATTTTTAATATTGAAAATAAATATTTGCAATAAAGAAAGACACAAACTATGTTTTCTTTTAATAATGAGAGCACTTCAATTGTTTTGTTATAAATCGAATGTCTATATTTATTTAATAGCAGAAGACGGAAGATATTTATCACAACTGTTTAAAGCTAAAGATGACTGGTAAATATGTTATGGCGTAATACAAAAAACCCACAAAACACTGTTGTAAGAACAGTTTATCTAAATCGTACATATGAATTGTTTGGATTTTTTTTTTCTGAAATATATTTCACAACATTTTGTGGGTATTCTACATACATTCTTGGAAGGATTTTGGCTAAATGGAGTAATTTGTGCTGCTAAGCTATATATCAAAAGGAAGCTGATGTTATGTAGTTTCATACATATTAATGTTATGCTAGCAGATTCCAGCGCTCGAAATTCGAGTGCAATTTCTAGGCAGCATTATTTTTCTACTTATCCAATTCACAAACCAATACTGTTATGGACTATTATTATTGTGAATGAAGATAATAAACTCATTAACAAACACATTAGCAAATTTCATTAAACACACATAGCATATGTATAATTTTATGTATGTGTTAGTAGCAACTTTAAATGCAATTAACTCAAAATAAAGAAAAACAAATTAAAAATCTGTAAATCTGGGGAACAGCTAACAAGAAATACCTTTCAAATAATTTACTTTTAGTCAAAATCTGGATAAAATGGTAAAACAAATCATCGGTCACAAGAAATCGCCTAGCCTATTAATATTATAGATAACAGTTTTTTTTCCAAAATTTATAGATATCAAGTATCATTTATTATCATCATCATTTCATATATCTGAAAGTCAAGGAGCATTTTTGAGAAGATAATGAACCAATACAAACTACACATGTGAATGAATAGTTACTAGAACTAGTTCATACACTTTTCGCAGACAAGGCAAGTAATATATAAAACCTTTCTTTAAACTCATACTCTCTGTGTCTGTATGTCTGCCATGGTGCAACCCCATTCGCCCTCATCCAATTGATCTGAAACTTGGTCCAAGTCTTGTTGTGACTATAGATTAATTTTGGGGCAGTCACACACAGTCACGCATAGCGATTAAAAACTCATTTCCACTTATCTAATTGATCTGAAACTTAGTCGATAGACTTGCCGCACAGTCATGCAAAGTCACGCACAGTCACGGAGAGAATCAAAACTCATATGCATTAGGAAAGAAAGAGTTTTAATAAAAACTTTGTTTTTATGGGTTAGGTTATTAAGTTGACAGTTAGAAAATAGGAATTAGAAAATCCCTATAATATTGGTAGTAGCAACTCTTTATTTAATTATGTTTTTTAAAAAATATTACATAAAATCATAAAGAAACAAGCAAGAAGATTATAGTCGGTCTAGAACGACTACATGATACCCTATACCATACGTTTAGAGACCCTATCTCATAGGCCCAACTAACTGGACGTAGAAAATAAGCATAAACCAAATTTGATTGGAATTTTTATTAATTTTTTGGCTGCAGATATGAAAAAGTTCATATCGGATGCTATATCTATATGGGAACTAGGCCCAAAAGTGGACCGATCCTGAATATGTTTGGTAAAGTCTCCTATATTTTGAAAAAATATATACAAACAAAATTTGAGAAGAATCAGTGCAATATTTTTGTTTTTTGATAGATTTAAGTGAAGATCGGAAAGCAGCTCTATATGAGGCCTTTGACTAAGAGTTGTCCCAAAGGGATCAGTTTTGGACTACTCATTAATGGATATAATAAACGCATACGAACCAAATTTGGGTAAGATCTATATGACAATTTGGATCTTATGGCAGTTTATATCGTGAACATGGACCGATTCTCACCAATTTTTATGGCGTTCATCCAATGGCCTATAAAAGCTTATATACCAAATTTCATCAAAACATATTCTTATTTGCGACCTGCAGTTTTATTACACGTACGGACATCGTTAAATCGAATCAGTTAGTGATTCTGATTCGATCGGTATAATTAAAGATGGGTCTAGGTCAAATATTTTTGGTAGTTATAAACAGCAGCACAAAGTCATTATACCCTATACCACAATGTGGTTTGGGTATAATGACTTCCAATAGGAGACGATGTAAAAATTGTGCTGACAAATTTTGTTATATTTGTGGAGGGTACACCTTTAAAGAAAACATAAGACCTATTTCGGAATGTGTTAAAAAAGTCATATTTAGATTACTTTGGAGTTGATCTTGGTAACACTTGCTTAGTACATTTGCGACAGTGGACTCAAAGAAAACGAAATAGGCTTAAATTTGGTATGGCGATGGTTTGGAGAGAGCCCAGAAATCATTTGTATGACTGTTACTTCTGTGTTCTGAGTATTGCTGGTATTAATAGGAAAAATCGTAACAAATGGCAGTATCCCGATTTACCGTTAGTGCGTAGTCCACTTCCCCATTCAAAAGATATTCCAATTCCATAAATATTATTCTTTAGAGCTGAGTTCTGAGTCTGAACATAATACCGCTAATGATCCGAATGATTATGACAGTGTCTTCGAAGACACAGAAACTATTCCCCAACGTTTTAATCAATGCAAGTTGAATAACTTAATTCGAGATTTGGCCTTATCAAAACAAGCGTCTGATGTATTAGCTTCGTGGTTAAATGATAAGAATTTGTTAGAATGTGGAACAAAAATAACATATTACCGCACTACCATTTTTTACTATGGAAGACAATCTGGTGTTTTCTAGATGGGCTTATGCAGGAAACGGTGCTGTCGAAGTATCTACCTACTGATTGGCGCCTCTTCATTGACAGTTCCAATAGAAGTTTGAAGAGCGTCCTATTGCACAATGGCAATGTGTATGACTCAATACCAATTGCACACTCGACAACAATCACAATCACAATCACAATCTGATCCGATTTAACGATATCCGTCCGTGCCTCCGTCCGTCCGTCCGTCCGTCTGTGTATCCATGTAAACCATGTAATCAAACTGCAGGTCGCAAATAAGAGTGTATTTTCATAAAATTTGGTACATAAGCTTTTATCTGCCATGGAATGAACGCTGTTGAAATTGGTGAAAATCGGTCCATGTTCAGAGCTAGCCCCCATACAAATGACCCCTATGAAATCGACATAAATTGCCATAAGATCCATATTATCATATAGATCTTATTCAAATTGGGTTTGTATACGTTTATTACATCCCTTAATGAGTAGCCCAAAAATTATACCTATGGGACAACCCGTACTCATAGGCTCCATGTAGAGCTGCTTCCCTATCTGCACTTAAATCTATCAAAAAACAGAAATATTGCACTGATTCTTTTCAAATTTTGTTTGTATATATTTTTGCAAGATACAAGAGACCTTACCAAACATGATCAGGATCGGTCCAATTTTAGGCCTAGTGCCCATATAGATATAGCATCCGATATGAACTTTTTCATATCTGCAGCCAAAAAAAATTAATAAAAATCGCACTCAAATTTGGTTCATCTTATTTTCTATGTCCAGTTAGTTTGGCCTAAGACATAGGGTCTCTAAATACATGGTATAGGGTATCGTGTTTAATTTTCTTACTTGTTTTTATTTAGTACAACATCTTTTTTTATCAACTTTGCCAACTGCAATGAATCAGTGTTTACAACCCACTAACTCCCGATATGCAATTGGAGAGCAAAATGAAAATATGACGTTCTAAATAATATCGCGCAACAGACAGCTTAAATCAAATTCCCGTTAATTAACTAGCAATTACACAAAAAATAATATTTTCGCAGTCTGTTTGTATGTACCCATACCGTACAGTTATACGGTATATGTTATTTCCTGCTGAATAATTTGTGGTGGTGAACATCCAAAAATAGAGCTGGCAGCGAAAAACTGTTTACATATTTAAAATCAGCGCATCAAATACATTAAAAATCGGTTGACTTATTCACAGAATCAAACAACATTTTTAATTTTGTTGGGCTGTGTAATGGTTCCTTAGAAGTCCAAATTTTAAGGTAACCTAGACAATATGTTTAAATAAATGACTGTGTTGCTTACAGAAGTATATTTATATTGATAAAATTGAAAGTTGTATATTTTTACGCTTTCACGACTGCTTACCGACACAACATTTCTAAAGAAAAGTGTTGCCAAAAACTTTTTGGCGTGTAAATTTCTGTTCGCTCAGGGGGGTAAAAATCTTATCACAATACGATCATAGAAAAAGATTAAGACAAAAAAGGTTTGAGATTTTGATATAAAATTATTGCAGCTAATTCAACAACCCTCAAGTATATCAACGTGAAAAATTTCACAATATATACGTATAACATATAATTCAACAAGCCCACAAGTATAACGCTAATATAACATAATCGAAATATAACAGTTAATTCAACAAGCTACAAGTCTAACACTATCACAAATAAAATAATATCTAAGTATAATAACTAATTCAACAACCCAAAACTATAACACAATCGCAAATATAACAAAATACAAGTATGACAGCTAATTAAACTAGGCCAAAATATACTGAAAGCATAAGTACATTCAACTTAAAAAAATCTTTAATTACTAGATGTTTCTATCTCCCATGTGATCGGCCTCACAGTTTTTTTAAACTCTTTCTTTTAACTCGTACTCTCTGTCTGTCTGTCGTGGGTGGACCCCATTCCCCCTCATCCAATTGATCTGAAACTTGGCCCATAGTCTTGTTGTGACTAATGATTATTTTTGGGGTAGTCACGCACAGTCACGCATAGTCACGCGCAGTCACGGGATGATCTAAATGTCATTTCCCCTCATCCGATCGATCTGAAACTTAGTCCGTACACTTGCTGTGAAACAATATTAAGTTTGACGTAGTCACGCACAGTCACGCATAGTCACGCACAGTCACGGAGTGATATAAATGTCATTTTCCTCCATCCGATCGATCTGAAACTTGGTCTATACACTTGCTGTGGAAAAAAGACTAACTTTCCCTTAGTCACGCACAGTCACGCATGGTCACGCGCAGTCACGTAGAGATCTAAAACTCATTTCCCCTCAGCCGATCGATCTGAAACTTGGTCGATAGTCTTGCTGTGAAAAAAGATTAACTTTGACATAGTCGCGCACAGTCACGCATAGTCACGCACAGTCACGGAGTGATCTAAATGCCATTTACCTTCATCCGATCGATCTGAAACTTGGTCCATAGTCTTGTTGTGACTATAGATTAATTTTGGGGTAGTTACGCACAGTCACGCATAGTCAGGCGCAGTCACGGAGTGATCATTTCCCCTATCCAATCGATCTGAAACTTGGTCGATAGACTTGCTGTGAAAAAAAGATTAATTTTGACATAGTCAAATGGATCTGAAACTTTGTCCTTAGACTTGTTGTGGCCAAACATTAATTTTAAGATAGTCACACACAGTCACCCACAGTCACGGAGATATTCAAAACTCATAGTCGTAAGGAAAATAAAGGGTTTTAATAAAAACTTTGTTTTTATGTGTTAGATTATTTTTTTAAATAAACTCTGACAAGCATTTATATTCATCAAATACCAAAGTCACCCACTGAGTTTCGACCCATAGCCATATTGCCATATCTGGCAAACGCATTTGAAAAACTTCTACATTTACAGATAACTAATTACATTAATCATCATAATTTGTTGACCGATAAACAATCCCGATTTCGAGCCAAACATAGTTATTGCTCTTACCGATGTAGCCGACGATCACAGAAAGGAAATTGATGATGGCTGTGTTGCAATGTTGGTGTTGTTGGATCATTCAAAGGCTTTTGGCACCGTTGGCCACACCATATTGATTAAAAAATTAGAAAAAATCATGAATTTTTCACCAACATCTACCAAATTAATTGTCATATTTATAGAGTCATATTTATAGAGGATCCAGCGCAGTGTATTGAAATAAAACCATTAACAACCCCAACCTTTCTTCCCGTTATCAGGGGTGTTCCACAGGGCTCCTTTCTCGGTCCTCTCCTCTTTTCCATCTATGCAAATAATCTTCCTGAAAAGTTGCTCCACTGCAACATTAGAATGTATGCTGATGACGTCCAATTGTACATAAGCAATAAACAAGGAAACATTGAACAATGTACTGCGAAATTAAATGATGACCTGCAGCAAGTTTCTCTCTGGGTGGATGTGAATGGTTTAAGTTAAAATCCTAAAAAATCTAAATGTATCGTTATACATAAAAGGACAAAAAAATTATTGAAAGTCCCATTGTTTGTATTAACAACCAACAAATTTAAATGGTTAATAAAGAAAAAAATCTATCATATTTAATAATACTCTAACCTGGTCAGATCACGAAATAGCTGCCTGTGGGAAAACATACGGGATGCTCAGAACACTTTGGCCTATGCAATATTACATACTAATAAAAATAAGGATACTGCTTGCTAAAATTTATTTGATTCCTACTCTTACCTCAAAATTAAACTTTACTTGTAACAACATTGCAAGATACGTTTCTGGTCTCAGTAATTTTAGAACTAATGGAGATTACCTCAACATAACTCCTTACTCTAAGGTAATATTTGGTGTGTTGTTCGAAGACCTGCTAAAAATAAGAACTTTATTTCTTCATAAAATTATAATAACCCGAGAGCCATGTCATCTTTTTAATCGTTTGAGTTTTAGGCAACTCAGAAGAAATAGAAATTTAGTTCAATTTAGTCATCGTACATTGATATCCGAATGGCAATTTTTTATATCTGCAATATGTCTTTGGTATTATGGCTCCAACGATTAAAGAAACCAGCAACGCGTTAGAATTAAAAAAAAAATTATTTGAATTTTATTCATAGATAACTTTTTTTCAATAGAATATGTTTTATTATAATAGATTATTTGTTTATAAATTTCGAACAATATTATGTTTTTTGCAAAATAGTTAAAAATATTATTTTGTATGTAATTGTTATTTTACTTGTTAATTTACATTATTAACACCATAAGATTTCTAGAAGTTATAAAATAAATAAAAAAATAAAATAAAAATAAAAAAATAATAATTTTTTTTAATGAGAATTTATGGAATTTTTAGTCTGAAGAATTTCTGCCAACAAATAATTTTTAATATAAAAATTTCTTAATCTAGAGCATTTACGAACTATAACAATGGTTAAGTAAACAACGTAAAAAAATACATTTGAATTGTTTCAAGTATTAGTGTTGTATCATATTTTTTATACGGTTTGAGCTAAAGATTAGTTAACTTTACAATTTGCGCCATCTTTTGCCATCAACATAGTCTAAAACATAAAACTCTCCACAATATGACTTTTAGAAAAGAAACAAAAACAAAGCCATCCGTTAAAGTGTTTAGCTCTGTTTTAGTTTAACTAGAACGTATTCTTTGTTAACCTTATTACCTTGTTTTAATTGGTTTAAGTAGAGCTCTTTGTGTCTAACACCATAAGAACTAAAAATGACGTGTAAGTTGCATAGTCAGCACACACACACACACAGTACAAAGCCAGCATCAATGAAACTATAGAGAACACCACAGAAACGCAGAACTTAACTTTTCGTTTGGCCCATAACAAACACGATTCACCCAGCACTATTTTTTCTTCTGTAGCAGATGGTCAAAAGAATGAATTCACGTATTCGGTTTTGATATCGTATTACAAAAAAAAAAAAAATTATATCTTTTTCCATATACACAAAGTTTTAAATAGGCTTTTCTCCGTTAACGTTTTGAAACGAATTCACTCTTTTAAGATCTTCCTGCAATACAAACACATTTAGAATTGTATTCGCTGACTACCAAAATAGCTTATGACTTAAAGCAAAGTCTGTGTTTAACGGCATTGTGGCAGCAAAAGGAAAAATATAATGTTGGTGGAACATTTTTTTTTTTTTAAGAAACAAAGAGCTGATTTAGTTCAACATAAATCTGCCACAAGAAAAGATTTTGAAAAATGAAAATAGGGAATGGGAAAATAAGGTCTTCTTAAAAAGAAGAAATAAAAAATCGTACATGATTTAAAGAATGCAAAATGCCTTAAGTCGAGCCAACTAACTAAAGCTGTCTAAAAAAAAATAAGTTTTTTATTATTATTCTTTTACTTTTTTAAATAAGCTTGTTTTATTTCTTTTCTATTTCAGATTTTTTTTTGTTTTTTTTTTTTGTGAGTTCAACCTTTCTCAAACGGATTTTCTAAGATATATTTTTTAAGTTATATATAGAAACATATAAAAAAATCCTTTAAAGAATAAAATACCGACATAAATGTGTTTTTTGTGGGTTTGAAAAGTTTTTAATTTATTTATTTTAATTTATGTTTCCTTTTTTAAGGCTCTATATTAGTCACTGCAGAAATGTGTTGGTAGACTAAATTTATGGAAAATTTTGTCAGCTAAACTAAAATAATATGCTTTTTTATGTCAGTCTTTATTTGCTTCAAACTACCATAGTTAGAATTAAGGATAAACTTAGAATGTACGAGTATGTATCAGCTTTTAGTTTACTAAAGATTATTTTGATAACTTCAATGGAATTTTCATATAGGGTATATATAATTCGCTCTGACATTGCACTAATAAAATTTATTTTTATCTCACTTGTGGTTGAAAAGAAATCATCTTTGGAATCATCCAACCAGATCCTACCTTACTCAACAAACTAACTCTAACTACATACGGGTAAGTGTTGCATATGTCCAGGTTTTATATTACTGTAGCAAATTTCCTGTAGGAACGTTGTTGTTGTTGTTGTTGTTGTACATTTGACCATTGAAAACTAATGTTTGTTTGTGGTCAAATTCAATTAAGGATAAGTTCAAGTAATATCCTTGAAATGTATAAGATTTTTTTTTTTTATTTGTTTTCTTGTTGCTTTTGTTACACTCAACTCTCACAACTTAACCAAAGTAACTACTTGTGATTTGACTTGACTAGTTTTCTAAGTTGTGCTGTAGTTTTACCAATGATATTAGATGAAAAAAAAAAAATAAACAAGTAAATAGTCTTGCAATTTCTTTTCTGTATTTCTTATTATAAGTACGTGTACTTAAGTTAAATTTTCTTCTAACTCTGTTGTACCAACATCGCATAAAAAATAGTTATATGAGTAGATCGGAAAACAAGTAAATACAATGTACTTTAAAATTTTTATTTTTATTTTGTTTTTTCTTATATTAGTTTGCGTTGTAGGGACGAGTATATGATACTTATCAGGCCATATTGGAACATTCAACAGTTAAATGTGTTCTAATATTCGAAATCGATGTTATATAAAGTCTTTTTCTAAGGAATTAGAGATTAATGGTGGTAAAGCTTTAAAATTACAATTGCCCATATTGTACTTTTACACTTTGGATTTCTGAAAGCTAAGATTATAGTCTAAGACCAATATCAATAATATTAATAGGCGATGTGATTTCTTGTGACCGATGTTTTGTTCTACCGTTTTAATCCGATTTTGACCAAACATATGTTATTTGAAAGGTTTTTCTTTTTACCCGTTTTGCAGATTTACAGATTCTTAATTTTTTTCGTTTATTTTCAGTAAATCGCATTTAAAGTTGCGACTAAATATACATAAAATTATACATATTCTATGTGTGCTTTATTAAATTTGTTAATGGGTTTGTTAATGAGTTTGTTATCTTCATTCACAATAATAATAAAACATAAAATTGTTGGTTTGCGAATTGGATAAGTTGAAAAATAAAGCTGCCTAGTAATTGCGCTCGAATTTCGAGTGCTGGAAACTGCTAGTCAGAATAAATGTGTGAACATTTGCATTTGTTTCGTAGTTATCGCAGTTATTAAATGTCTAACTAAGGGGAGTGTCAATATTTTTTATGTGTAAAAATCAATAATGTATTATTTATGTTTTCAAAAATATTTACAAAAAAAAAAAAAATTGTGTTTTTTTTTTTTAACTTAAAATATTTCCAATAAGCTTTCATATTTTGTCACTCTTAGCCTTCGTACTTTTTAGTTTTTAACAGTTTCCATAATATTTTTAATTTTACTTTCTATGTTGTCCGTTGTTCGTACTTTCATCTCTATATACTTATGGCTACTACATTTGCACGTTTCCTCTAGAAGTTGTTTTAAATTGGCCATATACTCGTACATTAGGCTGGAGTGAAGTTGTTGACAAGTCAAAGTTGTGGCCTATTTATACCCTATACCACTATGTGACCTTGTGCTGCTGTTTGTAACTACCAAAAATATTTGACCTAGACCCATCTTTAATTATAGCTATCGAATCAGAATCACTATCTGATTCGATTTAACGATGTCCGTCCGTCCGTCCGTCCGTCTGCGTGTCCATGTAAAGCTTGTAATCAAACTGCAGGTCGCAAATATGAATATATTTTGATGAAATTTGGTACATAAGCTTTTATCGGCCATAGAATGAACGCTGTTGAAATTGGTGAGAATCGGTCCATGTTCAGAGCTAGCCCCCATACATGACCCCTATGAAATCGACTTAAATTGCCATAAGATCCAAATTATCATATAAATGTTAGTCAAATTGGGTTTGTATGTGTTTATTACATCCATTAATCAGTAGTCCAAAAATGATCCCTATGGGACAACTCTTAGTCATAGGCCCCATATAGAGCTGCTTCCCGATCTTCACTTAAATCTATCAAAAAACAAAAATATTGCACTGATTCTTCTCAAATTTTGTTTGTGTATATTTTTGCAAAATATAAGAGACCTTACCAAACATGGTCAGGATCGGTCCATTTTTGGGCCTAGTCCCCATATAGATATAGCATCCGATATGAACTTTTTCATATCTGCAGACAAAAAAAATTATAAAAATCCCACTCAAATTTGGTTTATGCTTATTTTGTATGAGGGTCTCTAAACGCATGTTATAGGGTATCCTATAGTCGGTCTAGACCGACTGTAATTTTCTTAGTTGTTATTTATAACATTTTGAACGAGAATAGTTTAAAAAGTTACTCAAAATTATTTATTCACAAGATTTACAATCGCAATAAGTTATGAGGGCAAATACAAATTTCACTTAGGTACTAACTGCAGTGATTTTTGACTTAAATATATCCTAGATATCAGGTGATATATATAGCAAAATTTTAAAATACTTTATACAGCATTATATTTTAACGGTTTTTAAGAGATCTTTTAAACAAACTATACCTAACAGGTTTAGCTAAGTACGATTTATGATACTGCAATTGGAAACTAGCTGGTGTATATTTATGACATCTGTATTGCATATAGGACGTTGTACTAGTCTTCAACATGTGAAAAGATAACGATTTGTGATGTAGATGTGTCGCCGATTTAGCGATGGCCGTCCGTCCATTCGTCTTTGGGTCCATGTAAAGCCTGTAAGTTTAATTATAGCACATGCAAATATGAATATCTATTAATGAAATTTGGTATACTAACTTTTATCGACAATAGGATTGGTGAAAATCGATTCATGTTCAGACCTAGTCCCTACACAAATGACCGTTATTAGATAGACTTAAAATGCCATAATATTCAAATTACATATGCTATGTGTGTGTTTATTAAATTTGTTAATGTATTTGTTAATGAGTTTGCTATCTTCATTCACAATAATAATAAACCAAAAAAGTGTTGGTTTGTGAATCGGCTAAGTTGAGAAATAATGTTGCCTAGAAATTGCACTCGAATTCCGAGCGCTGGAATCTTGTAGTTTATATTAACAGTATAGTGAAAATACATATATTTGGAAATACCACGTTCGTTTAATATCAATACTGTTCGAAATCGGTTAAAAAATGCCTGAGTTAAAAATTTTTAAGTGTGCCAGTCCAAAAAATTCTCTTTTCCCATATTTCCCGGTTATATAATACACTAGACCTACAACTTACACTAGGTCACTTGAAAAGTTTTTAAAATATTTTTTTGTAGCACCGTGTAATATAATAAAGAGCTGGTTTGTAGGAGGTAATTACTCACCTGATTTTAAAAATGTCGGTTACAATATTAAGAATGGTCTGTAAGGATGGATACAGGTGTTATATCATTCCATTAAACTAATTAATAAAAAATTATTAGCAAATGTAAAAATAATATTTACCGATTTAGTTTGGTGTGAAGAATATTAGAATTTCCGATCAACTGACGATACCCTACTCTCGAGCATTTGGCAGTAGACTTAGAAAACTGTCAAAGTGTGTACTTCACGACAGGAACGACACTGTAAGTTGCCCAAAACCCCCGCAAAATCACACTTAAATCTTTCTTTGAGCTCTGCAACTCTGACGAATTTGCAAAAATTTTATTGTACCTCGAGATTCACACTATTATATATGGGCTAAATATCGGAATGTTTTTTTGTTAGAATTCTGCTACATCACTTATGCGGTCCAACCTAATTCGAGAACTCAAAAACTGTAAATGAAGTTGCCAAAGTAACGTATCAAGCTGCCTGCCGAGATAGAGGATTGCTCGAAACTGATGATTATTGGGAAAATAGTTTGAGAGATGCTTCGGTGTTGCAATGGCCATTTAAACTGAGGGAGTTGTTTGTAGACATTCTACTGTTTTGTTAGCCATCTGAACAACTGAAATTGTGGAACAACTTCAAAGAAAATTTTTGTGAAGGTGTTAAACACAGAATTCGACAGCAAGATCAGAATTTTACTTTGCATTTAAATGGCGACTTCTACAATGAAGGTTTGATTCAAATAAAAAATAAGCTATTGGTATTAAGCGACAAAAGTTTAAGTGACTTCGGATTAGCCTCTCCAATGCGTTCACAAATTGATGCATTGGGTACAATACTGGAACGTCAATATAACGGCAGTGAGCTAGCGGATTTTATAACCAAAAAATTAGTAAAATTTGTCACAGATCAATTAAAGGTATTTGATACAATAATTGACAGTGTAGCGCATACAAGAGGCAAAACATATATTTTGATTAATTTATTACTACCACATGTAACACAGTTTTGAAAAATTTCCCAAGCAGTAGCCTCTTCATGGATTGCTGCTAATCTTTTGAGCGACAGTAAAACTGCACACTCCGCATTCATACTCCCATTATCAGTACCTCTGGAACAACAATCCGTATGTTCAATACGCAAAGGCGGGCATCTTGGCAAATTGTTGCAGAACGTGTAACTTATAATGTGCGACGAATGTACACAGCGCCCATGTTTATGCTTTGGGCCGAATATTAAAGGACCTTCGAATCTCGAGCGGCATTATTTGGGGAGTAACGTTGCGTTTGCTGGTGATTTTCGGTAGACACTTCCTCTAGTTTCAAAAGGGATGCGTGCAGATATTAGCAAAGCATGTCTTTAATTATCTCCCATATATAATTCCATAAAAAATTACCTGCTAACAGGAGAGCCCATCTTAGTGGAGCCACTAACGATTAACGATTTCCCTCAAGAATTGCTCAAACTAGGGGAAGAAGTTTGGTCAGATAGTCTACAGTCAGAAAGACCCTAAAATGCAGTATATCTTGATCTTTGTGTCCATGTAAAACCTGTAATTAAACTATAGGACGTAAATATGAATATCTATTGATGAAATTTAGTATTCAGACTTTTATCGGCAATAGGATGAATGCTATTGATGAAAATCGATTCATGTTCAGACCTAGTCCCCACACAAATGACTTAAAATGCCATAATATTCAAATAATATTTTAAACGAATTTCAATTTCAATCCACCGTGGATAACATATACAACTTGGCAGCTGTAGTGCATTTGAAATTTATGGAAAAGAAAAAATGGATGCATTCTTCGTAGACTACAAAGCAGTGTTTGACTTAGTATCAAGGGGTTCCCTTATATATAAATTACATACGCTTGGTATTTCCACAAAAGTTGCAAATTTTTATTAAAAACGTACTAGAGGACCCCTGCTGCTCCGCAGCATTATATTATATAATATTATATTAATTTTTATAATATAATACCAAAATTTTCCAAAAGAAGTTAACGTACAGTAATGCCAAAATATGCCAAGAGAAGTTAACGTACAGTAAAAGTAAATTTGATTGTCCACGCATAACTTTCCTCAAACCCAACGAATTTAAGCAGTTAATAGCTCAGGAAAGAGCTTGACACACTGAGTGTTCTTGGACTTATATCAACAGCCTGCGTTAATTAGAACTCTAGTTATAGAGGTTTGAGTGAAGGAAAATATTGAAAAAATCTTGAAAAAAAGTATAACTTGAGTAAGGTGGGAGTTGAGTAAATTCCAATGCTTGATGACATATCTGTGTCTAAATACCTTTCATTTAAAAAAAAATTAAAGAAATCGGCTGGATAGAACGGCCAGACGGACTGACTTTAGTTTTCATAAATTCTTTTAATATATAAGATATAGTAATACAAAATCAGGACAGGAAGTGGGTTATCTGATTACTTTGAAAGCTACACTGCACAGTGGCTGGAAATTCTTTTTCATTGCCCAAAATTCTGTAACTTTTGAACCGATCAAAATATTTTAGTAATTCTTTTTCTAGTGGGTAGATATTTAGTTCAGCTTGAGTTTGTTTTAGTTTCATTAAAATTTATTGAGTACTTTTTAAGAAATTCTAGGTCAAAATTGAACTTTTAATTTTTTTTTTTTAACTTTTAGCGTGCAATATGGTTTTTTTTATTTATTACGAAATGTCATATTTGGACTTCAATAATAATTACAAGCATTTTTTTAAATAATGGGATTTTTTTAATGTTTACACTCAAAAAAAAATTGTATACCCAAAAAATAATAATAAATTCAACTGGAAATTTTGCTATTACTACTGAAAAATTAAAAATTTTTGCTGTAAAATTTGCAAATTTGTTTACACACAAAGAATGTTTCCACTTAAAAACGTTAGTAATATTATTTAATAGTCTTGCTATTACTACAGAAAAATTTATCATTTTTTGCTGCCAAGTTTCTTAATTTTAGCAAAAGAAATCTGCTGAACATTTGCGCAATGATTCTGATTTTGATTTTAAAACGTTTCATACATGTGTGGGTAAAAAACCTTTTAAAAACAAGTAAACAAATTATAGTCGGTCTAGACCGACTATACAATACCCTACACCATGCGTTTAGGGACCCCATCTCTTAGGTCCAACTAATTTGATATACAAATTAAGCAAAAACCAAATTTGAGTGGCATTTTTATTAATTTTTTTGCTGCAGATATGAAAAAGTTCATATCGGATGCTAAATTTATATGCCGACTAGGTCGAAAAATAGACCATATTTGGTAAAGCCACTTACATTTTCAAAAAATATATACAAACCAAATTTGAGAAAAATCTGTGCAATAATTTTTTTTCGTTTCTTGGGAAGCAGCTCTATATGGGGCCTATGACTAAGAGTTGTCCTATAGGGATTATTTTTGAACTACTGATTAACGGCTGTAATAAACAATTTGACTGAGATCTATATGATAATTTTGGATCTAGTGGCAATTTATGTCGATTTTATGGGTGTAAATTGTATGGGGACTAGGTCTGAACACGGACCGATTCTCGCCAATTGCAACAGCGTTCATCCTATGGTCAATAAAGGCTTACATACCAAATTTCATCAAAATATATTTATATTTGCGACCTGTAGTTTGATTAAAAGGTTTACATGGACACACAGACGGACGGACGGACAGACTAACGGACGGACATTGCTAAATCGACTCAAAAAGTGATTCTCAGTCGATCGATATACTTGTGTTGTATACTTATAGGGCTGTTTACATTTCCGTAATTTGAAATTTTTTGGTGTAATATCACTATCTACCCGCGGATCGTCACGGGTGCAAAGATATACATAGGGTTAAAGAGGACACTTTCACCTTTCCGTTTCTTGTTCCCTTTTGTTCCCAAGAAGTTCTATTCCACTAAAGTTGAAATTTGACACAAGTATAGTAGTTTCATATATATTTCATAACGCCCCTAATATTAAACGGTAGAGCTGTGACCACTTACAACAACTAAAGACTATAATCCTACCAACATTATAAACCGCAGGTCATTATCGATGACAGCTTGCGAGTAATAGCCATTTATTTTTGATAAAAAACTAAAAAAAATCATCTTTTTCTGAAATTAAAAAAACAGTTGAGTTTGACAGCATGCCACGCCCACAATTAGCAATAGTTTTACCTAATTTTTTGGCAACATTAATTCGGATATATTAGCTACAAAAAGGCGTTAAAATTTTAAAAATCGGTGACAAAAAAAATTAGACTTTTGACCAATGAAATCAAAATTTCAGCCACAGTGCACCGGAGTTAAACAAAGGTGCCTACTTTCACCACTACTTTTTACACTGTATTTAAATGACTTCCACGAGTATTTGGGGGTGGTCTGATGATAGATGGAATCAATATACGTTTGTTACTTTATGCAGATGATATAGTATTGCTATCAGATGATATAGTTATTATGCAAGAGATCGTAAACAATTTGGAAAAATATTGAGCAATGGAATGTGACAGTAAATATGGAAAAGTCTGAAATGACGATGTTTAGATAAAGTGGTAGACCCTCAGTCAATGAAAGAATTAAATAAGGATCAATATGTAAAGATTGTTAATGAGTATTGTTACCTAGAAGTGTTGCTTACACCGAAAGTTAGCTTCAAAAAACATCTAGAAAAAAGGAATAGTTCTGCCAAGAACAGCATTAATGCCACCTGTGCAGGTTTCTTTAATAAACCAAATATAACACTTGCATCTAAATGGAAACTTTTTCAATCTGTGTGTCGATCTATACAAACGTATGCTACTCAAGTATGGAGATGTTGGTTGTTTGATGAAATGGATAAATTACAACTGTATATTTTATAAAAAGAATTCTTAAATTACCAGAGTTTACCCCGAATTATGCTTTAATTTTGGAAACGAGTGCAGAAGTCAGCTCTATTTATACGTTGAATTTGCACATGGATTATATTTTTAAAAGTATTTACCAATATAAGCCAAACAGGCTGCCTCATAACTTATGGATGCTGATCTTAAGAAATAAAAATTTTTGGGCTAGAAAGATAAATGAATTGGGAAGAGAATATGGTTCTGTTTGACGACATTTCATCGCAAGAATGGCGGTACAGAGGAAGCATGTTGTTACAACAAATTAAGTCTAAAAATATATTGCAAATGAAGGAAAAAGCACTAAAAAGTAATAATCGTTTTTACAAAAACCTTGATCACACTAAAGGAGTAAAGTATATTAAAAACACTTTAACACAACAACAAATCACAATAATATTTAAAATCAGATGCGATGTCCTTCCATTGAAAGCAAACAATTTTAATTGCAATGAAAGTAAAACATGTAATTTATGCAATACGGTTGAAGATGAAATGCTTCTGCATTTTATAGCAAAATGTCCAGTAGTCAGGGAGTTTAGAAACAGACATTTAGATAAAGCTTATTTTTATGAGAAAGAATAATACATTTTTTAAATGGAGAAGTGCCAAACGGATGGAATATAATTTTGTTAATGCTTTAAATTATAGAAATCTTTTTATAGAAGAATTTGTTTGAAAGATTTTAAGCACAACCTGTAAATTTCTGAATTTATAACAGACGGCTATAAGTCAATGTTATTATTTACTTTTTATTTTTTATTTATATATTTTATACTGAATAAACAATTATATACATACATATATACATACATACATACAAACATATTCAAATTATCATATACAGTGACTTCCAAAGCTGTTGATAAAAAAATATTTTTTTTTATTACAATAACTATTAAGTGCTCAATAAATGGTACAGTAGTTTGTTATTTTTTTACGTTTGTTGTTATATTTAGAAGTAACATATATTCAGCATCACTCTTTGAAAAATAATTGTAGTGTTCCACAATTTATATCGTTACCTAAAAAATTTTTGTGAACACTTGTGTAACTAACAAATTTAAAACAAAACAATTTATAATTGATCCAATTTTACTTTAAGGTATTTGGAATATATATGTTTTTTTAAGCTGAAATATAAATATCATTTATTTAAGCCGAAATAGCTATGCCTAAATTTATTCCAACCAGAGCTGCAAACGAATCATTCATTTTTGAATTAATTCGCGAAGCATTCATGCACTGAATTGGTAAAATTTTGAATTAATTATTTTCGTCAAAAAACGAATTGAAAAAAATTTGAATCAATTCATTTGAATTTAGCAAACATGAATTGCAATTCATTTCCAATTTAAATGAATTAGACAAAATGAATTTCAATTCATTTTTAATTCAAGTGAATTGGTAAAATGAATTGCAATTCATTTCCAATTCATTTGAATTAATTGAAAGTCAATTCAATTCAAATGAGTTAGAAAAACGAGTTGCAATGCATTTCCAATTCAAATTCAATTCAAACGAGTTAGGAAAATTGCAATTCATTTCAATTTCATTTGAATTAGTTCAAATAAACTCGCAAAATGAATCTGCAATTCATTTCTAATTTATTTGAATTGAATTGATTTTGAAAAAAGACTACCGTAAATAAATGTAAAGAAACATTACTCCCGTTTTGTTACCCAATTAATTTTATTATATCAAAGACAGCTCTCAGCTCTCTCGTTTCGGATATCACCTAGTACGAGATAATCGTCGAAAGGCATAGAAAATAATAAGAATAGAAATGCCAATGATGTACTGTTTAATAACAGGTAACGGCAGAATATGACTTGAATTAGTTGGGAGCTGCGAAAATCTTATCACCATGGGAATTAATTCTGAATTGTCTAATTGCTTTAAATAGAACTTTAAACCTTTTTTATATTTGTTATCAAATTGTGTGAAAAACATTTAAAAGATGTGTTTTATAATTCTTGGTTTAAGTAACTTCACATTTGTTTGTATTTCTTTTTTTAATTTGTAATTGAACTTTAAAATATAATTGCTGTTTTAATTATTTCTACATATTTCAGTCATCAAAGTGCAATATGCAATAACAACAAATGAGTGATTTCGTATGAATGTGAATAGATAAGAGATAACTGATAATGCGCTTTGCTATTTACACTATGCAGAAATTTTGTCGTTTTGGTAATTTTTTACAAAAAAAAATCACTCTTTTTGTAAAATAAAATTCAATAACTCTCTCAAAGTATTATTCAATTGAATGCAATTCATTTATGATTTGATAAATATGAATTAAATGTTACTTTTGTAATTCATTTGAATTAATTCAAAATCAATTTAATTCAAATGAATTGGAAATGAACTGCAATTCGTTTTTCTAACTCATTTGATTAATTCAAAATCAATTCAATTCATTTTTGCAAATTCAAATGAAGTGATTCAACTTTCAATCAATTCTTTCTTTTAGTGGAAAGAATTAATTCAAAATTTAGCTAATTCGTGATGAATTGAAATCTAAAAAGAATGATTCATTTACAACTCTGATCCCAACTCAAATTGAAGAACACATGGAAAACAATATTTTAAGCGGCAATGCTATGCCTGAAATTGGAAGAAAATATGGTGCCTCCATTGGGTTTGTTTCAATGCACCGGAAAAATATCGGTGAAGTAGTTAAAAAGTATAAAGGTGGACGGCAACCAAAACTTAATCCACACACAAAGAGAATGGTGAGACGTCTTATACAGTCAGGAGCCGTTTGTAACGCTGCAATTGCCAATAAAGAACTAAGGGGAAACAAATTAATATGTCCAATCAGACAATTCGTAGATGCCTAAAAGAGAGCGAAATGAGAGTAAAAACAAAAATTAAGAAGCTGCTTTTATAAAGCAAGCACAAGGCAATGGCCTTAAATTCGCAAGGAACATGGTTTGGACGGTTAAGCAGTGGAACCTAGTAACATGGTCCGACGAAAATATATCGATTAGGCTTTGATGGCGGTGTTTGGACATGGTACGATACAAAAGTAGGTATGTCATCGTGAAATATTCGAGATAATGAAATTTGGAGGAGATTTCGATAATAATTTGGAGTTGCTTCGAAGCAGAGAAATTAGGATTTCTTTGCAAAATTGATGGTATAATGAAGGCAGAATATTATATTAAAATTTTTAGAGATTCCGAAATACCTAAACTCGAAGTTTTTGGCTGTGAACCAGGTGACACCCTTTTTATGCTGGATAATGATCCCAATCGTAAAGCCAATGTGACTATTTAGTGGCTCCAGGAGAACAATATTAAGTGTGTGGATGGACCCCCATAATCATCGGACCTCAATCCAATAGAACATTTATTGAATAATTTAAAAAAGAAAATTATAACGAGAAGTTCAGTTCCGAAAAATCTAGAGAAGTAACGAATGAATAATGGTCCGAAATAGATACGGTAGTTTTATGAAATTTTAATAAATAGTATGCCGAAAAGGCTCCAGCTTGTCATCAAAACTAAAGCTGGTCATGTTAAATACAAAAATAACGTTGTTAATAATTCATTTAAGCCAATGTTCACAAACTCACAAAAGTGTTGACAAAAATATATTTGTTTTTAAACTCTTTATTTTAACTCATACTCTCTGTCTACCTGTCTGTATGTCGTGGGGCAACGCCGTTCCCCCTTATTCAATTGATCTGAAACTTGGCCCATAATTTTGTTGTGACTATAGATTAATTTTGGGGTAGTCACGCACAGTCACGGAGTGATCTAATGCCTTATCCGATCGGTCTGAAACTTGGTGCATACACTTGCTGTGAAAAAAGGTTAACTTTGACTTAGTCACGCACAGTCACGCATGGTCTTGCACAGTCACGTAGAGATTTAAAACGGATTTCCCCTCATCCAGTCAATCTGAAACTTGGTCGATTTAGTTGCTGTAATGAAGGATTAACTTCGATATTGTCACGAACAGTTACGCACAGTCATTTTTTTTTTTTTTTATTTATTAACCAACACTCAGGGGTTGCCCCTAAAAATGCAGTGCATTCTGTTGATCTCAGGAAAATAGGTTATGGGAAGGAGGAAAAAGGGAGTAGTGATTGTGGATATTTGACTTAAATTTTATTAGATTATAACTGTCAGGAAAGACCTGTGCGGGGAGTTTATTCCACATACGACTAATTCGACTGATAAACGAATTCTCTCTGTAATGCGTTGTGCGGTGAACTGGACAATAAACTACAAACGGATGTGATCTAGTAGAGAAGCTAGTAGAGGGAACCGAAACTCGGGCACTTGGAATAAGTTCGCTAATCTCAGAAGAACATTTCCCATGGTAGTATCTATAGAATAGTGATACACAACCCACATTCCGACGATGTTCTAATGAGTCAATAGAATTGGATACACTACTGTCATTGATGAGCATCAACGCTCTCCTTTGCATATGGTCCAGTAGCTCCAAAATAGACTTTGACCTGCCCATATATGGGAGTTGTATTCCATTCTCGGTCGGATGTAAGTGGTATAGATTTCAAGGAGATCAGAAGGAGTTATGTAATTTTTGCACCGTTTTAGAAAACCAGGACACTTGAATGCTTCTTTCCACACTTGAAAAACATGCTCATTCCAACGAACATCACATTGAATTCTTATGCCTAGAACATCAAGAGTATCCGACTCCTCAATACCTATACCACCCATATAAACAGATGACATTGTTCAATCCAACATTGAGTCTTCAGCGCATTAAAATCAACCCTATTCGCTTTACCCAACTCGGAGATTGTTAACAGGTCTTGACTGAGTGCGTCATTCATTGTCCGCCTTTTGCCCCCAACCTCCAAGAGGCTTGGCCTACAATTAAAAGCAAATGAATGACAAATGTTGCTGTCATCTGCGAAAGAGTATATAGAGTTAAAAGTTTGACCAAGAAGGTCGTTCAGAAAGATAAGGAAAAGAGAAGGAGAAAGAACGGAACCTTGGGGTACCCCTGAATTAAGCTGAAACTCATTGGATGAGACCCCATCAATAACAGCACGTATTATTCGATCTCTGAGAAAACTCGATATAAATCGCGAGAAGTCTTTACCGACCCCAAATGCAATAAGCTTTGATATCAGTGCACCGTGCCACACACGATCGAATGCCTTGGAAATTTCTAGAGCAACAACTTTACTTTCGCCAAAATTGCGAATGGATCGACTCCAGCGCTCAGAAAGTGGAGCTAACAGGTCTCCCGTGGAACGATTTCTACGGAAGCCATACTGACGATCATTAATAAGTGAGTTGGCCTCTAGGTAGTTCACAAGATGGAAATTGATCATGCTCTCCATCACCTTTGAGAGTGCAGAGCAGGTTGCAATTGGACGGTAATTTTCAGGGTTATTAGCCGCACCCTTTTTAGGGATTGGTTGGATATTAGCAACCTTCCAGCAAGAGGGAAAGACTCCCGCACGGTGCGAAAGGCTGAAAAGGTTGACCAATGGACTGGCTAGCGTAGAAGAGCACTGTTTCAGCAGCAGTGCTGGTATACCCTCCGGTCTCGGATACTTATTTATGTTGAGATCCGAAAGAACCTTTTTAACTGCACGTGCTCGGTAGAATATTTTAGGCATAGTACAAGATAATCTTTCGAGTTCGGGCAGTGGTTCATCGCTATCCAGCAAAAATTAATTTTTTGCAAAAAGTACAGCTAAAAGGTTAGCCTTATCAACCGGGTCAGTGAATATTTCGTCATTCATTATAAGATTTGGGAAAATCTCTTGCTGCCCCGAGGAGCAGAAAGAACTTTAGCACGAAGATGCTGATCGTGAAGAAACGTTTCACGCCTTAGTACTTTATCACATTCGTTTCTCGCCTGTTTGCGTAGCAGTTCAGCGACGGAATTTTTATTTTCACGCCAAAGTCATGGAGTGATTTAATTAATTATTAAATTAAGCGCCCCGGTAGGTGAGTAGGTAGCGTGCTCGTCTATCATGCGGGGATCATGGGTTCGATTCCCACCAGAGGCTTTGGTCTGTCGCTGCAAAACTAGCCATATCCTGCTTATCCC
Organism: Cordilura impudica; assembly: GCA_963682025.1. Lineage (NCBI taxonomy): Eukaryota > Metazoa > Arthropoda > Insecta > Diptera > Scathophagidae > Cordilura > Cordilura impudica. The sequence goes on from OY821520.1 coordinate 71,655,585, forward strand.
TGAACCCAAAATTAGAATCTGCAGCCAAGCCACTCGGCTTCGCGAAACTAGGCTTAAAAAAAAACTCACTTCTCCTTATCCAATCGATCTGAAAATTGGTTGATTGATTTGCTGCAAAAAAAGATAAACTTTGACATAGTCGCGCACAGTCACGGAGAGATTAAAACCTCACTTCCCCTTATCCAATCGATCTGAAACTTTGTCCATAGACTAGTTGTGGCCAAAGATTTATTTTAATATAGTCACACACAGTCATGCACAGTCATGCACAGGCATGGAGATATTCAAAATTCATATGCGTAAGGAAAGAAAGAGTTTTTAGAAAACATTTTTTTATGGGTTAGGTTACTTTATATTTTAAAACAATTTTTTTAAATTAGTTTTGCAACACTTATTTTTAAGTCCATATGTACTGAATTGAATATAAAAAAAGATTAATAAATTGTTGTTATAAATTAATTTTATTGAAAGAAATTCTAAATTTTATGTTTTTATGACAGTTTTGGAAGTCACTGTAGATCTCGGTCAAATTGGGATTGTTTATATTTATTGTATATATCCCTTTATAACTAGTCAAATGATAAACCCAATAGGGCAATTCTTAGCCATAGCCTCCTTATGAAGCTGATTCCCGATCTTTACTTAAATTTATCAAAAAAAAAAAAAAAAAAAAACAAAAATATTGAACAGATTTTTCTCCAATTTGTGTTGTATTTATATGGTTTTTGCCAAAAATAAGTGACCTTACCAAATATAGCCAGGATCGATACATTTTTTGACATAGTTCTCATATAGCATCCGATATGAACTTTTTCTTATCCGAAGGCAAAAATTAAAAAAAACAAACACATAAATTTGGTTTATGATTATTTTCTGTATCTAACTAGTTGGACCAAAGCTATATGGGCTTTAAACGCATGGTATAGGGTATCATATAGTCGGTCTATGCCAACTATAATTTTCTTACTTGTTTTTTTAGATTTGATAAAATAGTTTTTATAATGTCTTCTTTATTTCAAAATTAAATCTATACTTTACTTATAATAAAATAATAATATAATAATAACACAGTGCTACACTGAAAAATAACTTGTCAAATACCCTAAAAAAAGTCGAGTTGATAGAAAAAAAAAACAAGTGCAGCTTTGAATTTAGCGTCCCAAATAACCTTAAAAAAACTTTTAGTTTTTAATTAACAAAAACCTTGTTCTTATTTGTAATAAATATTTACCGATTGTAACACCACATATATTCTGTTGACTTTTTACTATTACTTAGTTTGGTGTGTAGGGTGCGGATGCTATATTTCCGATCCACGATCTGTACCCTACTGCTTTATGAAGAATATATGGTTTACATTCCTCTCAATTCGAGTCTTTTTGATGTGTAAACATCTATGCCCTCAGGGGGGTAAAAATCTATTTCAGAATACAATCACAAAAACAGCGTATGGGAAAATCGGTGTGAGGTATATGTAAGTGTATTGGTGCAAAGATTACGATTTAAATTTATTTAGCTGATTCAAGAACCAACAGAAAGCGTCATGAATGTATAGCAAACAACTGCAAGTATAACAACCATCAGAGCCCCTGCAGTTGATTGCTATAAGTGATACATAGATGGCACTTGCGGATGAAATTTACAAAATTGCAATTGGAATAGTTTATTATTCCAGTCATTTTTGGAGCAATATTCGAAAAGAAATGTAAACAATTTTGTGTTGACGTGAAAATGTCAGAATAAAATAAATTGTAAACATTGAAATTTCAATTTTGAAAAAAGTTTTTTTTTTTTTTAATAAACTAAAAAATAAACTAAAACCTTAGATAAATTAAGTGTTTTTATTGAATACAACTACGAAATATTTACGACATTAATCGAAGAAAATTTCTCAAAGGCCATGCAGAATTTTTTAATTTCTTTTGTGAGAGGAATGTTGTTGAAGGGATGGATCAGGAAAAATACATAGTCCCACAGAAATAAAGTGAACGAAGCTAAAAAAAACTACAAAATTAACAACCCCAAAACCTGCAACCCATTTTCCTATTTAAAGTTATCACATTTTCATTCATTATAAATAAATTTTTAATAAAAATAAACCAAAATAAATATAGAGACAATTACATGCCTCAAACAAATAATCGCGCACCCTTATACAGTTTTTTAACAATACAATACAAATCTCATTTAAAGCTTAGATTTTGATAATATATTTCTGATAAAAAAAAAAACTAGTCTTTATTAAATAATACAAGAAATAATAATTCCTATAGAATAATAGAACAAAAAAAAATACTTTTTTGGGCGACACGTTATTACATCTTGAATTAATTTTTGTATTTTTTTTTTATTAAATTCTTTGTTTGGTTTACACCGTCTGAACCGAGTAAGATGAATATTTTTTACCTACCAAAAGAAATAAACTATACGGAGCACCAACTCAACTGATGGTGTGGGCCTAAATCGATTACATACATGAACAATGTATTTGATACGTAAAGATATACGTATATTTTCATTTATTGGACTTAAAAATCTTTTTTCTTATTGTCAGTGGATGTATGTGGGTTACAAGAAAACTCGCTTTTCACATTACATGTGATCATTTAATATTTTTTCTTTGTCCATCTGTGCTCTTATTTTCCACCTTTTCTCTAAACATATATATACATCGATATAGATAATAATAACCAAAAATGATAATTGGAAAGAAAATCAAATTATTGATTATATAATTAATTTTGAAGAAATAATATTTGTCCGATTGTTAGTTGGAGGCACTGTGTATAATTTTTGTTTTCAAAAATATTGTTAAACGTCAGATTTTTTTCGAATTTGTTTGCTTAATGGCCATGATTTTTTAAGAGAGCTATTTCGCATATTTATAAATATTCCAGAGAATATTTCCAATATTAAAAAAATATTCCATAAAATGCAGCTCATTTTACCCCCATCTATTGTCGTATTATTGAACTAAAACCGTTATGCATCTTGCAATATCTTTATATTATATGTCTTTCCAACCATAGTAGTTCCTTGCTATACATAGGTGGCGCTTACTGTTTGATTTTAATTGATGTGTAAATAGATGTTTACACATCTCCCCTGAGATCGGACCCATACAGTTTTTTTTTCTGAGAATGCTACTACATCACGTGCGCGGTCCAACCTCATTCGAGTGCTTAAAAACCGTAAATGGAGTTGTCAAAGTTACGTATCAAGCAGATTGCCGAGATAGAGGTTTGTTCGAAACTGATGATTATTGGGAAAATACTTTGAGAGATTCTTCGGTGTTGCAATGCCCATGTAAGCTGTGGGATTTGTTTGTGGACATTCTACTATTTTGTTAGCCATCTGAACAACTGAAATTGTGGAACAACTTCAAAGAAAATTTTTATGAATATGTTAAACACAGAATTCGACAGCAATATCAGAATTTTACTTTGCATTTATATGACGACTTCTACAATGAAGGTTTGATTCAAATAAAAAATAAGCTATTGGCATTAAGCGACAAAAGTTTAAGTGATTTCGGATTAGCCTCTCCTATGCGTCCACAAATTGATGCAATGGGTACAATACTAGTACGTCAATACAACGTTAGTGAGCTAATAGATGTTATAACCGAAAATTTACCAAAATTAGTCACAGATCAATTGCACTATTTGATACAATAATTGACAGTGCGATGAACACAAGAGGCGAAATATATTTTTTGGACGCACCAGGAGGCATAGGAAAGGCGTTCCTGGTTAATTTATTACTAGCACATGTAAGACGCTCTGGAAAAATAGCCCCCGCGGTCGTCCCGTCAGGTATTGCTGCTACTCTTTTGAGCAACAGTGTAACTGCACACTCCGCATTCCAGCTCCCATTATCAGTATCTCTAGAGCAGCAATCCGTATGTTCCGTAATGCAAAGACGGACCTCTTGGTAAATTGTTGCAGAATGCGTTACTTATAATGTGCGACGAATGTTCGTTGACCCACAGCGCCCATGATGAATCTGTGGGCCGAATACTAAAGGACCTTAGAAAATCGAGCGAGGGACTCACGTTGCGTTTGCTGGTGATTTTCGGCAGATAATCCGTATAGTTACCAAAAGGACGCGTGCACATATTATCAAGGCATGCCTTAGGTTATCTCCCATTTAGAGTTCCATTCAAAAATTTAACTTACGATCTAACATGGGAGCCCATCTTAGTGGAGCAATGCATAACGATTTCCCACAATAGTTGCTCAAACTAAGGGAAAGAGTCTTTCCTTCTCCGAATTTAAGAACTAACTGTTTTGAAATAATTTTCAGTGAGACACTTCGTCAGGTAGTCTATAGTCTGCTGAATATCCTGATCTTGAAAATTTATTTCGGTAAGACTTTCAATGGCCATATCAAGGACAATAGTATCGCCTAGAAATTACACTGTCTATGAAATAGATAATCATATTATGCAACAAGTTCCCAGCCAAATCAAATACTGTAACTCAATTGATAGTCACCAATATCGAGGATGAAGTCAACTACCCTCAACAATTTTTAAATTCGCTTAATCTTTCTGGCTTGTCATCTCGCTAACTACAATTAAAAGTCGGTACACCTATCATGCTTTTAAGAAGTTTAAGCCCACCTAACATGTGCGATGGCACAAGGCACAAAAACATTTTCAGCAGCTCCCGGTTTGTCAGTATTTTAGTTTCGATAAATATTTCGAAAACCGCAAAAGAGAAGGTGTTAGAATTTTATGTGTTGCACAGTGTAAAATATTGTTAAAGGATAAAATGGAAAGAAGCAAATATATATTTAAATAAAAAAATGCTAATAGAAGTATATTTAACAAAAAAAAAAAAAATCCGTAACAAAAAAAAAATATGTTCGTTAGATTTGGCGTCATTTTTCAAACATATTGCAATTAATACTGTAATTAATATGCTAATTTTAATTTTGTTTGAATGGTGCGTGGTAGAGAAGAAGAAAGCATATATTTCAAAAACTCATAACTACACTGTATGTATTCTTAATCGGACCGATTTCTGGCATTTCAGACTTTATCAGCGATGTATTGAACATTGTGGTAATTGTTGGAAAAAGAAATTGTTTTTAATAGTGTGTGGTAGAAAGTAAATCGTAACTACTCTGTATTCTTAATTACCCCGGTTTATGGCATTGAGCCTTCATCAGCTGTTATTTTAAACATTGAAATACTCGTAATTGTTATGTTGTAATTGACTGGATTGTTTTTATATGAAATTTTTCCAATTAGGGCGGCCGTGAAGTTTGCACTTTATGGTCATGAGCTGCAAGGTACTCACCTAATGTTAGGCCAACGAGCAATGTTTTATTCCGTTTTTTTTCGGCCTCAGGTTAATTAAGACTAGCGATATCGTAACAAATATATATTCCGCATATAATTTTCTAATAATTATAAAGTAGAAAAGAATAGATTTTAAAGTTTTTTTCTTATATTACACTGTTATTTAAATTATTTATTGACTGGAGGGATCCTGAATATAATATGCGATCAGTTTCCACTTCGGGCCAAAAGTAAGTTCCAGAAATTGTTATATAGCTCCACTCTATTGTGAAGTTGGAAGAAAATAAATTTGTCATTGGTTTGTAGGAAACTTTAAGAGAAACTTTAAGAAAAACATCATAAGTTTTTTTTTTCCATACTTTCATGGGAAATTGTATTTTTTATATTTCTATACACTTGACATTAGTCCTTCGTGTTTTCTTGCAAGTATACCATGGCTGGTTCATGTCTTCCATGACTTTGAGGAAAAATAGACAGCACATAATAGTTTTTATTTTCAAATATATTCTCGTGTATGTTTAAAATAAAGATTGAAAAATACATACATATAAAGAAATTTAAAAAATAAACTAATCTGTTGTGTAAAACTTAAGCAAAGACGAATTAAGAAAGATTTAAAATAACAAATAATAAACAAAGAAGAAAATCTTAGTCACTCTAGACCGACTAAACGATACCCTATACCATGCCTTTAAAGATCCTATCTCTTAGGCCCTACTAATTGGATATACAAAATAAGCATAACCCAAATTTGAATGGCATTGTTATTAATTTTGTTGCCTTTAAATATGAAAAAGTTCATATTGGATGCTATATTTATATGAGGACCATATATGGTAAGGTCGCTTTCTTTTTGCAAAAATATATATTTATATTTTCTTTTTATAGATTTTAGTTAAGATCGGGAAACATCTATAGATGGGGGCAATGACTAAGAATTGTTCATAGGGTTTATTTTTGGACTACTGATTAATGAGAGTAATAAACACACACATACAAAATATGACCGAGATCTATATGATAATGTGATCTTATTGCAATTTGAGTCGATTTCATAGGGTCATTTGTATGGGTACTACGTCCGAACATGAACCGATTGTCACCAATTTCAATAGCGTTCGTGTTATGGCAGTTAGAAGATTACATGCTAAATTTCATCAATATATATTCATATATGCGACCTGTAGTTTGATAACAAGGTTCACATGGACACACAGATGGACGGACGGACGACATCTCTAAATCGACTCAGAAATTGATTCTGAATTCATCGGTGTAATTAAAGATGGCTCTAGGTCAAACATTCTTGATAGTTACAAACAAATATTTTTGAATATTAAAAGCCTTTATGACTTTCCTTTAAAAAAAAATTTTTTCAATTTTTTTTCATAACTGTCTTCTAAAATCCCTCAGAAATTATTCCTTTAAAGGCTATTTTGACATTCTTATTATTTTTGGAGTTACAGAGCTATATTTGTATATAAATATTTGTACGGCAGTATAGAAAATTCTTGTAATAAAACTTTAAATGCGTTTTTCTCGAAATCCCTTCTTCAAATTGGGTGTCGTTTTTGTTGAGAACCAGATGTCGCATTGAACTTCGGCGGACGGTGTTTTGTAGATAATCACGTCGGGCAGGTCTTGAAGTAGGATAATTTGGCTAACTTTACTACCGCATTAGGGGTGGGGGAATAACCCCCCAAAAAACAGCTAATTTTAGAATTAAAAAAAAATAGCGCCATTCTGTCAATTTTTGATATTTTGGGAATATCTTAGTTTAGGACCTGTCGGACGCGGTTGCCAACAAAATGCCGTCCGCCGAATTTCCAAACGACATCTGCTTCTCAAGCAAAATGACGTCCCGTTTGCCTTCTCATTTTTAAGTACCCCTTTTCATCGCTCTGGGAGGGGAGGATAAAAAATAGAAGCATATACAAGTGCGAAAAAATTTAGAAAATGACGTCTGCTTTTACGTAAAAAATTGATAAATTGAAAAACGGCTGAGCTACAGCACTTTTAAAAAACGTTATTTTTGTGGGATTGAAAGGAAGGACATACCTTAAAGTACCTTTTGTTAAAAAAGTGCCTTTGTAAAGAAAACCTTTTTTAAAAAGTAAATTTTTTAAATAAAAATAAATTTTCTGAAAAACCGCCTTTTCTTAAAAAGTATCTTTCCTAAAAAATTATTTTTTGTTAAATAGATAGTACATTTTCTTAAAAAATTGGCTTTTTCTTAGAAGAATCCTTTCTTTAAAAATAACGTCTTCATAAAAACGCAAGTTTTAGTATCCTATCGAAGACTGCATATAAGCAATACATCCTGCTCATGAAGCAAGTATTGCCATAAAAACATGGAAGTGCATATGTGAATCACCACAGTTATTAGTCTTTAAAGAACAAATAGTTTGTAGTTAAATTTCAATAAAATTTACACACGAGTGCGAACATAGGGGTCATTGGACGGGGACTAGGTCTGAGCGTGTACCGATTTTCTCAAATTTTAATAGGCGATAGAACCTTATGTACTAAATTTCTTCAAAATATATTCATATTTGCAACTTGTACTTTGATTACAAGGTTTACATGGACACACATACAGACGGAACGACGGACGGACGGATGAAATGACGGACGGATGAAAGGACGGACGGACATCGCTACATCGACTAAGAAAGTGATTGCGAGTCGATCGGTATAAAAAAAGATGAGTCTAGGTCAAATATTTTTGGTAGTTACAAACATCAGCACAAAGTCTTTATACCCTGGTATAAGGTATAAAAGTATTATTCTACTTAAAATTAATGTTTTAAATTCTTATCACCAACAAATGTTATTTTAAAATTTCATATCATTTTGAACTAATTGAATATATTAAGTTTTCTTTAATGCAAGTTTCGGTTTATTCTTAAATATTTAAATTAGTCAACCGTATTACACGTTCATCAATCAGTTTACAAAACTTAACTTCATATATTATCGATGTCCCCCAGTAAAATCAAGTTACGTGACGCAGAAATATCATTGCATTGAAGTGAAAGTTTACCTAAATTATCAAATTCTAGGGGTACATGCGAAAGTACTTAAACATTAGTAAGGTACTTATTTAACTAATTTATTTAAATGGAGTTCAATATTTATTAGCAATGAAAATTACCATGCAAATTTGAAAAACTTATGGGTAAGAAATATTATATACGAACATACGAGTATATTTGTGGAAAATTAAATTAACTGAATACCGAGAGCCTATTTTATAATATGCGACTTGGTGCAAAACATCGCACTATAATTATTGCACTGACTATTTACAATTAACTCTTTATATTTTTGCCCAAAGTTGTTTTGGCAGAATTTGATATTTATCTCGTACGATTCTTCACAGACTTTCCGACTATCAGCATAATCGTCAGTTGCGCTATACATTTTAAGCTTTGATACATTACTTATTCCATTCAAATAAGTGCCACTATTAAATACATATTATCCATGAAAGTCAATATACTCAGTATTAGTTAAAGAATCAACATTAGATGTTGAAGATATCTATCCCAACAAAAAACTGGCAAACACATTTTAGACATTTCAGACTTTAAATTTAAAAGTTTGTTTATTTTTGTCAAAATAACTCAAATATCGGTTCCGGTTAATCGAGGCACTGAAACTTGTACATATATGTTATCGAATGTCGAAATCAGTAACCAATCTCATATTTGCAAAATATCCGCTTTACGTCTGTTTTTGTGCAAATTTTTCACATTTGATCAATGAAACCATATACAAATTGGGCATATTATGAAAGATGCTCGTATATGCAAGGCCTATCTAATAGTGCGTTTACATCTAAGCAAAATCTAGTATATAGGAGATTTCGAGCTAAATCTATATAATTTTTACTAGATTTTCCATACAAAACAAAATCCAGCTCGTTACTAGATTTTACAAGAAAACTCACAAAATCTTGTCAAACTTGGGCACTACCAAATTATACTACTGTGTTATTTTTTAATATTGTAGTAGAAAATTATAACGCAATGACTGAAAACTTGACATTTAAAAACAAAAACAAAAGCAAAAAATTGAATAAAAAGGAAATAAAATATTAATTATTAATAAAAATGAGGAATCTATACTAAAAAAATATTTAGTAATTGAAAAGTTATAATTTTGTATAATTATATGTATGTGCCCATTCCAATCTGCTTTTTAATAATTGTGTAAAATGCATTTGTTTTTGTTGTTCAAGCAATATATTTAACAAATGCTGAAATTTTTTTTTTTCGCAAAATTTCTAGTTCAGCTTGTGCTTTTTTAATAATAAATTTTGTTCCTTTTTAGAATGTTCCATATATCAGTCTATGAGCTTCTCTAGATATTCGCCATCTTCGAACGGCTATGTCATCCATGACACAAAACTAAACTCAGTTGACTCATTCAAAGATTTGGGAGTTCACTTCGATAAAAGACTAAGTTTTAATTCTCATGTAACAATGACTTTTAATAAGGCAAATGGTGTTGTGTGTTTTATAAAACGGTGGGCAAAGGAATTTAATGATCCTTATGTAATAAAAAATCTATTCACGTCTTTTGTCAGGGCGATACTTGAATATGCATCAGTAAAATTTTTTAAACAAAAAAATTTAATCTGTTCAGAAACAATTTTAACTATCTTGTCTTCGATATCTTCGGTGGAATGCGGAATTGAGTCTCGCAACGTAACGAAGTCTTTTCGCTCCAGTAAAGCTTCCAACTTTGAAAAGCAGAAGCATCATTTTTAATATATCTTTCCTCAACTTAGTTCATGGTAAAATTGATTTTGAATGCCTTCTTGGAAAAATATGTATAAATGTACTTAACAGACAACTTCGATCTTATGAGCCTGTTTACCTGAATTTCCACAGATCAAGTTTTATTAATTTCGATACATTCCGAAGAATTTGCGCCGAAGTGAACAGACACTGTGCCTTAATTGATTTATTCGAGCTGTTGATGTTATTAAAATAAGATTATCGACATATTTGAACACTAACGGTTATGTTTATAACTATATTTAAAATATAACTATATTTAATTTAGTAAATATTTAATTTTGGACGTGTAAACATCTATACGCGCAGGACGTTAAATTTCGATTTCACAATCCAATCGCAAAAATAGCATAACATGTGAGTCGTAAGACAAAATCGGTGTGCCTTATGATTGTATTGGTGAAAAAATTGTGATATGTAATAACCTGTATGAAATGAAAAGTAACAAATGAAAAATAAAAAGTAAACAATGAAAAATAAAAAATTAAAAATTAAAAATGGAATATGAAAAAGAAAAAAGAAAAAATAAAAAATAAAAATAAAAATAAAAATGAAAAATAAAAAATGAAAAACCAAAATAAAAAAAAAAAATAAAAAATGAAAAATTAAAAATGAAAAACAAAAATGAAAAACGAAAAATGAAAAACGAAAAATGAAAAACGAAAAATGAAAAAAAAAAAAAAAAAATTAAAAATAAACAAGTAAGAAAATTATAGTCGGTCTAGACCGACTATGCGATACCCTATAGCACGCGTTTAGAAACCCTATCTCTTAGGCCCAACTAACTGGACATAGAAAATAAGCAAAAACCAAATTTGAGTGGGATTTTTATTAAGTTTTTTGGCTGCAGATATTAAAAAGTTCATATCGGATGCTATATCTATATAGGGACTAGGTCCAAAAATGGACCGATCCTGATCATGTTTGGTAAAGTCTCTTGTATTTTGCAAAAATATATACAAACAAAATTTGAGAAGAATCAGTGCAATATTTTTGTTTTTTAATAGATTTAACTGAAGATCGGGAAGCAGCTCTGTATGGGGTCAAAGGGATCATTTTTGGACTACTCATTAATGGATGTAATGAACGCATACAAACCCAATTTGAGTAAGATCTACATGACAATTTGGATCTTATGGCAATTTATGTCGATTTAATATGGGTAATTCGTATGGGGGCTAGGTCTGAACATGGACCGATTCTCACCAATTTCAACAGCGTTTATCCCATGGCCGATAAAAGCTTATATACCAAATTACATCAAAATATATTCATATTTGCGACCTGCAGTTTGATTACAAGCTTTACATGGACACACAGACGGACGGACGGACGGACGGACGGACGGACATTGTTAAATCAACTCAGAAAGTGATTCTGATTCGATCGGTATAATTAAAGATGGGTCTAGGTCAAATATTTTTGGTTGTTACAAACAGCAGCACAAAGTCATTATACCCAAACCACATAGTGTTATAGGGTATAAAAATGAAAAACGAACACCGAAAAATAAAAAATGAAAATTAAAACTAACAAATTAAAACGAAAAATTAAAAATGAAAAATTAAAAATAAAAAATTAAAAAGTGAAAATAAAAAATTAAAAATAAATAATTAAAAATAAAAAATGAAAACCGAAAAATGCAATATGAAAATGAAAAAAAAAAATAAAATTTAAAAATAAAAAATGAAAAAGAAAAAATAAAAAATAAAAAAATGGAAAATAAAAACGAAACATTAAAAATGAAAAATAAAAAATGAAAAACGAAAAATAATAAATAAAAAATAAAAAATGAAAAATTAAAAATTTAAAAATTAAAACTAAAAAATGAAAAAGAAAAAATGAAAAATTAAAAATAAAAAACGAACAATGAAAAATGAAAAACAAAAAATTACAAATGAAAAATAAATAATAATAAAAAAACGAAAAATTAAAAATTAACCGGTTAAAATAATAAATTATAATAAATACTTTTATATTAGCAGAGCCCTTGCAGTTTATTGCTGTAAGTGATACACAGATGACGCTTTCTGTTTGATTTTAAAAAAGTGCCATAAAAAAATCTTTAATTACTGGATGTTTACATATCGCCCCTGTGTGAGAAGAACAAGTAAAAACAAATAAAAAAAACTTTTATTTGATTACTCACTTTAGTTGAAATAACAACAAATGAATAGAGTTGTGACTAAACATAATAACTAACATATTTTTCAAAGATGACTTGAGCAAAAAATTATTTAAATTGTGTCTGCGAAAAAAGTTTAGAGGAACAAGTAAGAGAATTATAGTCGGTCTAGACAATATACAATACAATACCCTGTACCATGCGTTAGAAATTTAGCATAAACCAAATATGAGTGGCATCATTATTAATTTTTTTTCTTTGCATATGAAAAAGTTCATATCGGATGCTATATTTATGTGGGGACTAGGTCGAAAAATGGACCGATCCTGACCATATTTGGTAAGGTCACTTATTTTTTGAAAAAATATATACAAACCAAATTTGAGAAAATCAATTTTTTTTGATAGATTTAAGTGAGGACCGGGAAGCAGCTCTATATGGGGCCTATTACTAAGAATTGTCCTATAGGGATTACTTTTGGACTACTGATTAATGGATGTAATAAATACATACAAACCGAATTTGACTAAGATCTATATGATAATTTGGATCTTATGGCAATTTATGTCGATTTCATAGGGGTCATTTGTATGGGGACTAGGTCTGAACATGGACCAAATTTCACCACTTTCTATAGGGTTCATTCTATGGCTGATAAAAGCTTACCTACCAAATTTCATCAAAATATGTTCACATTTGGGACCTGTAGCTTGATTACAAAGTTTACGTGAACACGCAGACGGGCAGACGGACGGACGGACGTCGCTAAATCGCTAAATTTATTTAAAAAAAAAACAACAACAACTTTTTATGTTGTATTTTTTGTGTGTATATATATAGATCGCGAGTGGATAATGTTTTCATTTTTAGATGTACGCGTTGAAGAACATGTTCTGTTTTTTTGGCAGTACACGTGCAAGAAAACGAACTTAAAATAAAGCTACACTCGAATCTGCATGGTTAATGTGTGTTCGAAACAAAAAATATATGATAGAAAAATGCTCGTGTTGATAACGAAATGTTAAACGAAACACAGTGATGATTGTGTTTGGCACCGTACAAAATTTAGAAACACATATAATTGATATGAAAATATGTGTTTGGTGGTCTCAGCTATTTATACTCTATACCACTATGTGGTTTGGGTATAATGACTTTGTGCTGCTGTTTGTAACACCCAAAAATATTTGACCTAGAACCATCTTTAATTATACCGATCGAATCAGAATCACTTTCTGAGTTGATTTAACAATGTCCGTCCGTCCGTCCGTCCGTCCGTCCGTCTGTGTGTCCATGTAAAGTTTGTAATCAAACTGCAGGTCGCAAATATGAATATATTTTGATGAAATTTGGTGTATAAGCTTTTATCGGCCATGGGATGAACGCTATTGAAATTGGTGGGAATCGGTCCATGTTCAGACCTAGCCCCCATACAAATTACCCATATGAAATCGACATAAATTGCCATAAGATCTAAATTGTCATATAGATCTTACTCAAATTGGGTTTGTATGCGTGCATTACATCCACTAATGAGTAGTCCAAAAATGATCCCTTTGACCCCATATAGAGCTGCTTCCCGATCTTCACTTAAATCTATTAAAAAACAAAAATATTGCACTGATTCTTCTCAAATTTTGTTTGTACATATTTTTACATGATCAGGATCGGTCCATTTTTGGACCTAGTCCCTTTATAGATATAGCATCCGATATGAACTTTTTCATATCTGCAGCCAAAAAAATTAATAAAAATCCCACTCAAATTTTGTTTTTGCTTATTTTCAATGTCCAGTTAGTTGGGCCTAAGAGATAGGGTTTCTAAACGCATCGTATAGGGTATCGTATAGTCGGTCTAGACCGACTATAATTTTCTTACTTGTTTTGTTTACATATAAGTACGACTTTTTTATATGTATTATTTGTATCAAATGTCACAAATCTGTAACAAAAAAACCCGTTTTTGTTTTTTTTATCCTTTAGATATGATATTGGACAATTTAAAATAATTCAAGTCACTAATATATCCATCCTCAGAGCGATCTATGAGTTTACCTGTTAGTTATTTCTATTATAATTTCAAGCAACCATTAAATTTTGTTAATAATTTTGCTGGGTATCTACGGTTATCAGATGTCGATAAGTACATGTTAGACAATTAATTCTACTGTTGTAGTTGTTGTTATTGTTATAAGCAAATATTTATTTGCCCACAACGCATACTACTCCAATAGAAGAGAATTTACCTATTGTGTGCCATATGAGATTGTAAGCAAATACACTTAAAGGTATTATTTACACAAATGTAAGTACATTTACATATCATCACTTAAAGCAATCAAATGCTGTCATGTGTGTGTGTGTGTGTATGCGTGTTCATTTAGTCATCTTATTATTACGCACATCTATTATACATTTAAGAAATGCTTATGATAGTGGGTTGTTCTAACTACTTAAAATTATAAGCCAACAACTCAAAATGTTTGTATTGATAGTCATCAGATTACATTGTGTATGTATCCCAGCAAAAGAAGTTATTACTAAAATGTAGGAAAACGACAACTGACTTACTGAGCTAGCGTAGTAAAATCTTTTCAGGGGACAAGGATTGCATACCCTATTTCACTATATGTGACGTTTGTAGCTACCAAAAAACGTTGACCTAGACCCCATCTTTTATAATACCGATCGACTCAGAATCACTTTCAGAGTCTATTTAGCGACATCCGTACGTCCGTCCGTTTGTCTTTATGTATGTCTGTCCGTATGTGTGTCCATATAAACTTTTTAATCAAACTACAGTTCGAAAATATGAATATATTTTGATGAAGCATGATGTATAATCTTCTATCGGCCATAGAACAAACGCTATTAAAATTGAGAAAAATGATGCATGTTCAGACCTAGTCCCCATACAAATTAACCATATTAGATCAACTTAAATTGTCATAGGATCCACATTAATTTCGATAAAAAAAATTTATTTGAGTGTATTTGTTACACACATTAAAGAGGAGGTCATAAATAAACCCTTAGGGGCAATTCCTGTCATAACGCTCATATAAAGCTGCTACCCGATTTTTACTTAAATATATCAAGAAGGAAAAATATTGCTCAGATTTTTCTCAAATTTGGTTTGTTTATATCTTTTTGAAAAAATATAAGTGACTTTACGGAATAATGCCATTTTTTTGATCTGGGCCCACATACATTAATATAGTATGCGATATGAAATTTTTCATATATGCAGTAAAGACACGATAACAATGCAGCTCAAATTTTGTTTATGCTTATTTTCTATGCCCAATTAGTTGCGCATGGAATAGGGTATAAGATAGTTGGTGTAGATTCTGGCCCGACTGTAATTTTCTTAGTTGTAAATAAACATATTTTGGATTTTTCAATTTTTTTTTGACCGGAAGGTTGAAAATAACATTGAAAGGAAAGGAAAGGAATATTTTTAAACCATTAAAATAAATAATTGTAAAAGTTGTTGCACCATTCATTCGATAACTATTTCCTGTCCATATTTAGGTCTTCCATATTTAGATACAGGTGTATTGTAATTAAAGCGTTTTTTTTGGAAGACCTTAAATTTATTTTTCATTACGTTCTATAAGCATTTTTTAAATATTTGTTACTTCAATATTTTTTGCTGGGTATGGTTGTGTATTTGTTAATGCCTCTATGTACTATAATCAACTTCTCAATAAGCGAATGCTCATTTGAAATTATATTTATGTTTATAAAACCACTACGTGGTGGAGGAAAATCTTTAACATTTTTAGTCATGTACTTAATCACAATATCATAAATCAAATAAACTATACATAGTCGTGGTTTTGTATGTAAGATAAACCGAATATCGCGTTTAATCCTTTGTATTTGTGATGAAAATAAGTCAATGGATGTAAAGTTTTCAGGCCCAATACCCTATAAAGGCACTGGAGTTTGTTGTTATAAATAGTATTAATGGAAAATAAAAATTTAGTACACAATAAATTTAGCAGCAGGAAGATCCATTTGACTTTTCAAAGTTCTTTGAAAATAATATCTGCCAGTTTTTTTTTTTATCAATATTTCGATATTTATTGTGAAAGAGCAAGAGCTTGTGTTTTATTCCTAGTAATGTCCATCGAGTGCCACTACTTTTTCTCAACTTTCTGGCAACATACGGATACCGCTTCAGAAAAATGCTTTTTCCTTTGAGGACATCAACAAATCAACCTTATTTTTAATGTCTTTGTATAATGTGGAGAGCAGCTCAGACAGGCCATGGACATACGTCATCGATCGAAACAAGTGGAAATTTGAAGGAACCATGTCTGAGTATGACGAGTGGAGTAGAACTACTCCATAGGCTTTAACCGGCGCTGAAACATATGGATGAACATCATCATGTAAAAGAATAACTTCGTAGAGTATGGAGTAGTAATGTGTTCGCTTTTCCTTGAGTTTTCGACTCAATCTCATCAGTTGTATTTTATAGACAGCTGCGGTAATGGTTTCATTGAGTTTGACTAGCACTTAATATACAACTAAAAGCTGACCCAACCAATTGCACAAAAAGAATTATTTCAAAAAGTATTCGACTAAGCTGGCTAGGTGGTCCTCATGGCTTCTTCCTTTTTCGGTTACTACAGTCGATCCATTTTGCATCAGGCCTGACAAGCAGCATTTAGCAACGCTTCTCGGCATCAGTTTATATAAAACCCAAGCCCCTTATTTTCTAATTATTTCCAATGTTTTTACATGATGCGAAATTGTTTGTTTAGATATTCCTAATGTAGGTGTAAGTTCTTTAGGCATTTGACAGGAATCTTGATCCCCATAATTCATCAAACTCTGGTTTTCGGTCTTTCGCTTAGATCTTTGTCTTCGATGAAAAGTTCCCAATTCCTGAACTTTTGAAACCACTCATGATAACGTCCCTTACTTAAAGCAGTCTCACTACATGGTCTTACAAGCAAGCGATGCTCCTCAGCTGCAAATTGAAGCACACGGCTCAAAACTCAACATTTTTCCACGAAACATGTAAAAAAATTATAGTCGGTATACCGACAATACGATAACCTATTCCATGTGATTCGATAGAGGGTCCTACTTTGCTAAGACAACAACTGGGGGCAAATCGTCTCATTCGATATCGAGTAAAATAAATCGAAATTCCATATTTCGGTTTATTATTTAAAGAAGACGGATAATCGTCAGACCTCGTTTAACATTTACTATTAACTATGGACTATAACTCGTTAGCTGTAACAGAGTAAAATTACTCTTAGTATTTTATTTTGGAAAATAATAAAATAAATTCAATCGAAAAATTTCGATAACGAATGCGACGATTCGACCCCTGGACATGGAAAAAAACTTAAAGCAAATTTTAGTGGCATTGTGTTATTTGTGGCGTGCAAATAAGAAAGTTGATATCTGACATTACTTTTATATTGGAACTAGATTAGAAAATAGATCGATGAAGACCATATCTAGATAAGTCCCTTACTTTACAAAAAAAAAAAACATTTAAAATTATAAACCAAATTTAAAAAATGATGATGATGATGATGGCTGAAAATGGTGTTACACTTTTTATTTTGACTACTGATTAATTTGTATAGTACACATTGGGGCGGCTCGATTTAAAAATCGCCCAAGTGACAAGGAAGATCGTATTCTAGGGAACAAAATAAGAAACTTTGCCCGAGGAACCATATCTCTAAAACGAACTCCGATGTCCCGAATTTTGACCTATCAGTCTGTCTGCCTTGAGCAAAGTTTCTTATTTTGATCCCTAGAATATGATTTTCTTTGGCACTTGAGCGATTTTGTTGCCTCCCTACAAATCGACCCGCCCTAGTACACATACCTACACTAACTATTATATATAACATATGATAATCCGGATCTTTCGACAATTTTTGTCGGTCTTACACGGATTATTAGTATTGGGGGTAAGTCTGAACATGAACCACTTTCACCAATTTCAATAGCATTCGTCAATATGGTTAATAAAGACTTATATACCAAATATATTCATATATTCAAAGAATTTGATTATAATGCTTACATGGAAACACACACAGGCGAACAGACAGAAAATGATTCTGAATCGATCGGTATAATAAAAGCTCAGATAGTTTTGTTAGTTACAAACATAAGCACAAACTCATTATAAAAAGTATATAATTCACATAACAAATTCATTAATATTCCAAGATTACACACAGAAAAATATTTGCCAACCGAATTGTTCTAAAGTGAAATAACTGTAAATTAGATTGTATCAACAGAAATTTAATGTCATCTGCAAATTTTCTATTATGATAAAATATTTACTGTTAAGGCAACAGAATTGTAATCATCGTGAACCAGAAAATCGATTATTAGCTTTATCGCAATTGGGTTGGTAATAAATTTGGTAGCCACAATGAATCTGTGTGTATGCTCTTTAGATATATCCAACCTCACGATAGTGTAGTTTTATATCAGAAAATTTTAACATAACTCACTGTTGGCGCAATCTTATATCTAGAATGAAGTTCCTGATATTAAATTCTGTGGTCACAAGCTTTAACCGCCTAAGTCGACTTAAGAACGATTTGAGTTATGTATGCTGTCATATTCTACTAAAAAATCTTTATATTTACGTGAAATCCCCATTTCTCTAATACTGCTTTTTAAAAAGATATTAGTACAAATATTCTGACCTAAGTCGTAATGAAGCCCCATTATATTTATATAAAAAGCTATTTTTTTCAAAAGCATGATTTTCGAGTTAGGCGGTTGTTGCTTATGACCACAGAATTTTTAGTTTAAAAAAAAAATTAAGTATAAAGGTACAGAATATATTTTATTATCTCTTAAACGTGTGTGGTCTTTTAAATTTAGTTTGTTAGCAATCCTCAAAAATGTACGTCAAATCATATGTTAAATACCAGTTGTATTTTTGATGCTTACAATGACGTGAAAAATTCATCTCGGTCGAAAAATGTAAGTAAAGCTGGAAAATATTCATCCGATGGGTTTTTAAGAAATTTCAATGGGATCACTTCAAACACAAAATGTTGAAAACCCTGCAAAGACCTTTGGAGAAGAAAAGCCACATTGGTTCGCTGGTTTGCTGCATTCAATCGCAGTCATCGTTGGGTCAAGGACGAATTCCGTGAATTGGATGACTCTCATGGAATACACCAGAAAACAGAATATGCTGCAAAAATTATATCGCCATATAAGGGGTAGACGATTATAGAGCTTTGTGTATAAACTCGAAAGTTAAAAAGTAGCCGGCATAGGATAACAATCTGTACACGCACGAAACATTTCAAGACAAACGGACGTCTAGCTAATCAAAGAAATCGGGCATTTGGCAATGGCATGACTTGCCGCAACTGTTTGTTTCCAGAGCTCTGCGAAGAACTAAGGAGGACCTCTAGCTTCAACAAGACAATGTGAGTTCTGACTCATCGGCTCAAACAATCGCTTCATCGGATTAAGAGTTCAAACGCAATTTAAGCTTGATTTTGCAAACAAAGACCGCTTTCCTTTCCCGAAAAAATTTACTTTGTCTATATTTTCCGATGTCTGATGCTTAAAAAATGTATGTGTTCAAGGTACATCCAACTGAGAGGAAAAGTAGGTCAAAGGCATGGAGATTATTTCGAAAAAGCATAGAGCTATATTTAAAATAAATATTTTTTATTTTTTCTTTCGTGTAACTTAGCAGGCATCGTATAACTCTCTTTAAACAATATTTGACCTTTAAAAAAAATAGTACGAAGGAGAAGGACATAGTAAATTTATGCCTTTTATACGATACCTCAACTAGAGGGTTGCAATTAATTGTAGGCCCAACAACTATCAGCTTTTGTAGAGTGCAACAGAAATTCCAAGTCAGAGTGAAAAAATTAGGTCAGTATGGTAAAACCACCATAGTGTTTTACGTTCTCAGGCCTTCAATATATTTTTCATTGTCCTGATGTTTGTTTGCTTAACTCAAGAACCATTGATGATTTCGCATGTCATTCATTCAACAAATCAAGCTGGACCAATTTTATAAAAAGAAATCTTAAAAAAATTTTAACTCTTCCTCCTTTTTTGTGAAAATTTTTTGAATAACATAACATATTCAGGGTCTGTGATTAATATTTATCAGTAGAGTGGAAGCGATTTATACGTTTTATATTTTTTTACATGGATATAATAATAACAATATTTTTGTAAGCCTTAGCTATAATTTTTCTGATATTTACTTCCTTAATAATATTTATTACCAACTAGTATGCCCTGTCGCGCTTCGCTATGACCTACCGAGACTCATAATCAATTTTTCCAACGAAGTTTGTATTGTACAATTAAAACATTTTATTTAATTTATTTTATATATATTTTTTTTCATTCGGTGCAACAATTATCCAATTTTTCGGCGTTCCTAGTCTGGAGAAAGGTACATATAGCTGCCCATGAGGAGCACATTGATTTTCCAAATTAAATCTGGCTGTTGGCCTTGAATTTAGAATATCACTTGGCAATTTTTCATTTAAGCGATTATTGATTTAGGCGATTTTTGATTTTGGGCATTTTTGATTTTGAAGATTTTTGTTATTGACGATTTTTATTTCTCGCAACTTTCGGGTTTGACTATTTTTAATTTTATCGATTTTTGATTTTGGCAGTTTTTAATTTCAGCGATTTTCGAATTTGGCAATTTCGCCCAATTTTTACATCTACTCACATTAATATTAAATGTACTTGTCAAAAGTAGCAAGAATATCGCTTTCCTAGTACAGTATAACCCGTTTAATTACCCCACGCTTAATTACCTTTCACGCTTATTTACCTCAATTTCTAAATTCCCGTTTTTTTTTTGCTCACTTCTTGTAACAAAATTCCACGGTTAATTAGCTTTCACTTAATTACCCAACTCGAGTAATTACCTCAAATATTTTATCCACAAAATAAAATTTCCATTAAATTTCCTTCGTTTAATTATCCAAAGTACTTATTGGCTCACGACATGGTTTAAACAGATGCGCCGGAATAATGCTGTCATTTCTAGAAAATTGTTAATGAATAAAGCAAGGGAGCTTGCTGTAAAAATTAATTCAGATTTTGAACCGAACAACGGTTAGCTGTGGAGGTGGCAGAGGAGAGAAAACATAAAATGTGACCGACATTTTCTGAAGAGTAGCAATTTTTAATACTGATGAGAGTGGCCTTTTTTATAAACTTGTGCCAAGTGGAACATTAACTCAAAAGGGGCTCCCAGGCAAAGGCAATAAATTTCAAAAACAAAGTCTAACATTATTATTTTTGTGTAAGTCTGTGGGTACATACCAAATAGTGTTTGCAGTTTACTTCTTTATGTGATACATATGAATTATTTTTATTTAATAATTGTTTAAATTATTATAAAAACCCTGTTTTACTTATGTTCTGATAATTGCCTTTTTTATTCGTCTATTCGCCTCTTATGAGGTAATTAAACGTATTTGTTTAAATGATTTCGCCGCATAATTACCCAAAAATTTTGCAAATTTTGACGAGGTAATTAACCTAGGATTACTGTACTTCATATTTTTTTTTTTTTTTTTTGTAAAGGAGGTGATACGCCCGCTAATCCCATCCCATCCAATTTTTATCGGACTAATTACATTAATTTTTTTTTTTTTGCATTTTATTTTCAATATAAAAGTTCATTTACAATTATTTAGAGCCTCACCGCCTTAAAGGCATTATTGAGGTGAGTTGGCAAAACTTGCTACCAATAATTTAACTTTATAAGAATAATCAACAAAAAAAAAAAAAAAACAAAAAAATAAAAATGTAAACTATAATAAAATTATAATATATGTAGGTTAAGTTTGAGATCGTTTTACATTAAAAGTTCAGTTATGTTTTGCAAGATAAATTCTTTTAATAACTTTTTAAATATTGAAATTCTATTTTCCGTTTTTATATTTTGAGGTAACTCATTATAGTCGCGACTACCCAGAAACTCTACATGTTTTTTGGTTGTTTCCAACCTACACCAAGCTACAGTTAAATTTCCATTACTTCTTGTATTGATTGCATATTGATTTCTTCGAAATTGTATCGTGTGATGTCCAATATTTTGCAGGCACTTGTAGACATATGTGACCTTCTCCGAGAAAAGGGACCTAGTGTGTGAAAATTAAGTTTTGAGAAAAAAACGCATTTAAAATTTCTACACCCTTTTAGGTACCAGAATCCACCGTTTTTGACACAACCCGTTTTTTGACACACTAGGTCCCTTTTCTCGGAGAAGTTCACATATAATAAAAGCTGCATTTTAAAAGGACCATAGATTGGTAAGATTTTCTTATTAGAATAAAGTGAAATAGTTGGATAAGTTATTGGAAGGTTGTATACCACTTTTAAGGCTTTATTCTGCATTCGTTGAAGCGATTTTAATTCATAAGTCTTCCTATAACCATATGAAATAGCTAAATAATTCAAATGACTTTGAATTAGAGCATTATATATTAACAATTTTGTATCTTTATGAAATTTGGTTTTAAATTTGTATAAAAATCCGACAGCTTGAGCCGTTTTTTTCTTCAGCTTTTTCAAGTGTTGATCCCAAGCAAGATTACTTTGCAGATTTATACCCAGGTACCTTATAGATTTGACTTCCATAATTTCTGCACCATCAACAAATACAGAAAAGTTATTGTTCTGACAAGAGGGCTTAAATCTTAGTAACTGCGTTTTATTGGCATTTAAAACAAGTTTGTTTAGTCTTGCAAATTCACATATTAAGGCAGCATCACGTTCCATATATGCTTAGACTACCGTTTCTAGCTTATATGGGTAAAACAGACATATATCGTCAGCATACAGAAAGAGTTTTCCTGATAATCCAAGGTTTTTTAAATCATTTAAGAAAATTGTGAATAACAAGGGCCCGAACACACTGCCTTGTGGCACTCCAAACTCAACCGGACGAAGAGAGCTTTTGTGATTACCAATCTGAACATACAGTTTTCTACTTGTGAGACAGCTTCTCAATAATAGCAGATCCCTTCCATAAATACCATAATATGTAAGTTTTTGTAACAGGATCTCATGGTCTATGAGATCAAATGCTTTACTAAAATCATAAAAAATTCCAGCAACGCCGCTGTGACAAATAAAATTAATAACATTTACAACCGCTTCTTTAGTTCCACATCCTTTTCTAAATCCATATTGAAAAGCATTTAGTAAGTTGTTGCTATACATATAACCAGAAATTTGGTTATACAAAATCCTCCCAAATACATTGTCAATTATTGAAAGGACAGCAATTGGTCTATAATTGTCAGTGGTTGAAGCATTTATTCCCTTGGGAATCGGTATTATCTTATGGATTTTTAGAATATTTGGATATGAACTTCTACTTATCATATTATTAAAGATATATACAAGATATGGGGTTAAATCGTTATTGCACTTTAAAATTAATTTCGGTGACACATTATCGTGACCACATGATTTACTTGGTGTTAATTTCAATATAATTGTTCTCATTTCATCACTAGATACATGTTCAGACCTAGCCCCCATACAAATTACCCATATGAAATCGACATAAATTGCCATAAGATCCAAATTGTCATATAGATCTTACTCAAATTGGGTTTGTATGCGTTCATTACATCCACTAATGAGTAGTCCAAAAATGATCCCTTTGACCCCATATAGAGCTGCTTCCCGATCTTCACTTAAATCTATTAAAAAACAAAAATATTGCACTGATTCTTCTCAAATTTCGTTTGTACATATTTTTGCAAAATACAAGAGACTTTACCAAACATGATCAGGATCGGTCCATTTTTGGACCTAGTCCCTTTATAGATATAACATCCGATATGAACTTTTTCATATCTGCAGCCAAAAAAATTAATAAAAATCCCACTCAAATTTGGTTTTTGCTTATTTTCTATGTCCAGTTAGTTGGGCCTAAGAGATAAGGTTTCTAAACCCATGGTATAGGGTATCGTATAGTCGGTCTAGACCGACTATAATTTTCTTACTTGTTTTTTTTGCTCACTTTTTGTAACAAAATTCCACGGTTAATTAACTTTCATTTAATTACCCAACTCGAGTAATTACCTCAAATATTTTATCCACAAAAGAAAAATTTCCATTAAATTTCCTTCGTTTAATTATCCAAAGTACTTATTGGCTCACGACATGGTTTAAACAGATGCGCCGGAATAATGCTGTCATTTCTAGAAAATTGTTAATGAATAAAGCAAGGGAGCTTGCTATAAAAATTAATTCAGATTTTGAACCAAACAACGGTTAGCTGTGGAGGTGGCAGAGGAGAGAAAACATAAAATGTGACCGACATTTTCTGAAAAGTAGCAATTTTTAATGCTGATGAGAGTGGCCTTTTTTATAAAGTTGTGCCAAGTGGAAAATTAACTCAAAAGGGGGACCCAGTCAAAGGCAATAAACTTCAAAAACAAAGTCTAACATTATTATTTTTGTGTAAGTCTGTGGGAACATACCAAAAAGTGTTTGCAGTTTACTTCTTTATGTGATACATATGAATTATTTTTATTTAATAATTGTTTAAGTTATTTTAATAACCCTGTTTTACTTATGTTCGGATAATTGCCTTTTTTTATTCGTCTAATCGCCTCTTATGAGGTAATTAAACGTATTTGTTTAAATGATTTCCCCGCATAATTACCCAAAAATTTTGCAAATTTTGACGAGGTAATTAACCGTGGATTACTGTACTTCGTATTTTTTTTTTTTTTTAAAGGAGGTGATACGCCCGCTAATCCCATCCCATCCAATTTTTATCGGACAAATTGCGTTAATTTTATTTTATTTTTTTTTTGCATTTTATTTTCGATATAAAAATTCATTTAAAATTATTTAGAGCCTCAGCGCCTTAAAGGCATTATTCAGGCGAGTTGGCAAAAATTACTACCAATAATTTAACTTTATAAGAATAGTCAACAAAAAAAAACCAAAAAAATAAAAATGTAAACTATAACAAAATTATAATATATGTAGGTTAAGTTTAAGATCATTTCACATTAAAAGTTCAGTTATGTTTTGCAAGATAAGTTCTTTTAATAACTTTTTAAATATTGAAATTCTATTTTCCGTTTTTATAATTTGAGGTAACTCATTATACTCGCGACTACCCAGAAACTCTACACGTTGTTTGTTTGTTTTCAACCTACACCAAGCTACAGTTAAATTTCCATTACTTCTTGTATTGATTGCATATTGATTTCTTCGAAATTGTATCGTGTGATGTCCAATATTGTGCAGGCACTTGTAGACATATGTGACCTTCTCCGAGAAAAGGGACCTAGTGTGTGAAAATTAAGTTTTGAGAAAAAAACGCATTTAAAATTTCTACACCCTTTTAGGTACCAGAATCCACCGTTTTTGACACAACCCGTTTTTTGACACACTAGGTCCCTTTTTTCGGAGAAGGTCACATATAATAAAAGCTGCATTTTAAAAGGACCATAGATTGGTAAGATTTTTTTATTAGAATAAAGTGAAATAGTTGGATAAGTTATTGGAAGGTTGTGCACCAAGCGATTTTAATTCATAAGTCTTCCAATACCATATGAAATAGCTAAATAATTCAAATGACTTTGAATTAGAGCATTATAAAGGGTCCGCCATCTAACGTTTTTTTTCACTAGTGCTTATTTCGTGTATGGTAACACTTAGCTCATGTCTGATTTGACAGATAATTAGTTTTATCCTTCCGCTGAACGAATATGGTTGCGTATACGCTTGAACAACGCTGCGAAATATTGCGAAATTACTTTGAAAATCATGGTATTGTTGCAGAATGTGTGCGAAAATTGCGTACGGATTTTGGAAGAAGAGAAGCACCGTCAGCTTCGTACGTTCGTTATCTTGTGAAAAAAGTGAAAGAAACTGGCATCCTCATCGATAAACCAATGCGTGAAAAGCCAAAAACAGTGCGTACACCCGAGAATATTGCTGTTGTGGCAGAAAGTGTGCGTGAAGCGCCATCAACATCAATTCACCGTCGTTCTCAAGAATTGAATATTTCGGAGGCATCATTGAGACGAATTTTGCATAAAGACCTTGGTACGACGCCATACAAAGTCCAATGGGTTCATGAGTTGAAGCCAACTGACCATCCAATACGTTTTCGCTTCGCTAAGTTGGCCTGCGATCGACTTACAGAAGATACCGATTTTGCCAAAAAAAAATCATCTTTTCAGATGAAGCTCATTTTGATCTTGGCGGGTATGTAAACATGCAAAATTGTCGCATTCGGCATTTAAAACAAGTTTGTTTAGTCTTGCAAATTCACATATTAAGGCAGCATCACGTTCCATATATGCCTTGACTACCGTTTCCAGCTTATATGGGTAAAACAGACATATATCGTCAGCATACAGAAAGAGTTTTCCTGATAATCCAAGGTTTTTTAAATCATTTAAGAAAATTGTGAATAACAAGGGCCCCAACACACTGCCTTGTGGCACTCCAAACTCAACCGGACGAAGAGAGCTTTTGTGATTACTAATCTGAACATACTGTTTTCTACTTGTGAGATAGCTTCTCAATAATAGCAGATCCCTTCCATAAATACCATGATATGTAAGTTTTTGTATTAAAATCATAAAAAATCCCAGGAACGCCGCTGTGACCTTCATCCAAACCTTTACAAATAAAATTAATAACATTTACAACCGCTTCTTTAGTTCCACATCCTTTCCTAAATCCATATTGAAAAACATTTAGTAAGTTGTTGCTATACATATAACCAGAAATTTGGTTATACAAAATCCTCTCAAATACATTGTCAATTATTGAAAGGACAGCAATTGGTCTATAATTGTCAGTGGTTGAAGCATTTATTCCCTTGGGAATCGGTATTATCTTATGGATTTTTAGAATATTTGGATATGAACTTCTACTTATCATATTATTAAAGATATATACAAGATATGGGGTTAAATCGTTATTGCACTTTAAAATTAATTTCGGTGACACATTATCGTGACCACATGATTTACTTGGTGTTAATTTCAATATAATTGTTCTCATTTCATCATTAGATGCATAATTGAAATTAAATCTTAAGTTATTCGGAATTAATGTTCTTAGCGAGTTGTAGGTGTCTGCTTGAGAATATTGAATTTGTGATCTTAACGTTTTTATTGATTCCACAAAATATTTGTTTAAAACTTCAGCCTTTTGTAACTCATCTAAAATTTCATCACAATCAGCATTTCTAATCGTAATAGATTTATTTGAGGTTCTTCCAAGCGTTTCATTTAAAAACTTCCAACTTTTTTTCGGATCTGCCCTAATTTCATCTAAATTGTTCATATAGTAATTGTTCATCGATTCTTTACATGCTCTTTTAATTACATTGCTAATTCCTTTCAGTATTTTCTTTAAATTTTCGTTTTCAGGTTTCTTCCTTCGTAAGTTTAACAGTTTTTATACCCTATATCACTATGTGGTTTGGGTATAATGACTTTGTGCTGCTGTTTGCAACAACCAAAAATATTTGACCTAGACCCATCTTTAATTATACCGATCGAATCAGAATCACTTTCTGAGATGATTTAACAATGGCCGTCCGTCCGTACGTCTGTGTGTCCATGTAAAGCTTTTAATCAAACTGCAGGTCGCAAATATGAATATATTTTGATGAACTTTGGTATATAAGCTTTTGCCGGCCATGGGATGAACGCTATTGAAATTGGTGAGAATCGGTCCATGTTCAGACCTAGCCCCCATACAAATTACCCATATGAAATCGACATAAATTGCCATAAAATCCAAATTGTCATATAGATCTTACTCAAATTGGGTTTGTATGCGTTCATTACATCCACTAATGAGTAGTCCAAACATGATCCCTTTGACCCCATATAGAGCTGCTTCCCGATCTTCACTTAAATCTATTAAAAAACAAAAATATTGCACTGATTCTTCTCAAATTTCGTTTGTACATATTTTTGCAAAATACAAGAGACTTTACCAAACATGATCAGGATCGGTCCATTTTTGGACCTAGTCCCTTTATAGATATAACATCCGATATGAACTTTTTCATATCTGCAGCCAAAAAAATTAATAAAAATCCCACTCAAATTTGGTTTTTGCTTATTTTCAATGTCCAGTTAGTTGGGCCTAAGAGATAGGGTTTCTAAACGCATGGTATAGGGTATCGTATAGTCGGTCTAGACCGACTATAATTTTCTTACTTGTTTCTTATACTCTATCAATTTTTGATAGACTCGTGCAAAGTGTCAAGGCTTTTCATTTTATAGTTATACGCAATGTCCTAAGGCTCTCACTATTAAAATACTCCAGATATATGACATTATATAATTACTTTGTTTGGGAGGTGCCACGCCCATTAGGCCGATACCTCCCATTTCTTGTCCGAATATTCACATTAATAAGAGCTCAGACAAATTTGCAAAGTTGTCTCTGTCATCTTACTCGAGATATTTAATATTGAATTACTACTTTGTGCCATGCCTACTTATCCGATCACGCCCATTATTGGCATAGCTACTAACATAAATAATAGGTGACATCGCGATAATTTGCAAAGCTCTCTCTGCCATTATTCCAAATATATATATGATATTAAAAGTTCAGAATATATAGGAAGTGCCACGCCCCCTAAAAATATCAAAAAAATGTATAACTTATGTCAATCCAAATTTTGGAACTAAAATTTTTAAATCAGATGAGTATTTACGGAAATTACCTCCTACAAACAAACAAACACTCGTTATCTACATATTTATTATATTAGTAAAGAAGGATTTATAAATTAAAAAAAATTATATTAAAACTTCAAAGGTCATTAGCAAACTACTCCGTGAAAAATTTATAAATTAAAATGTTAAATGCAAACCAAAATTGTAGTATTGTAAAATCGGACAGAAAATCTTTAAACTAAGACTATTTTGAAATCCGAATTATCCACACTAACTTTATTTTGTTTAGTTGAGCGCATGCATATTGTATTCGATTATGATACTTATGCCATTTCCAGGCCCTTAGAATCTCATACTACATCCCCGTTTTTTTAAATGTATACATATTTTTTTAGCTGTACAGTTTACTGCTCTAACAAGCATTTAATAAATTTATCCTTAATTACTTATAATTGTTAGCAATAAAATATGTTTAAAACATAATTAAGTGGCAGTGTATCATATTAATAATACTTACAATGAAAATTTTATAAAACTCTATTTAATAAACCATTTCGAATCGCATAAAAAAAGAAAAATTCCAAACAAGTTTGAGTTTGTTTGTAACTATGTATTTGTGAGTATAAATATGTGTATTTGCCTATGCTTAGGCTTACTCTTTACACATGCAAACTCATAAATTTTGATTTTAACTAGATAATAAATTCCATTTATAATTGTTTTCATTAATACTGCGGCCTAAATATTCATAGACTGTATTTATCAATTGTTTGTACTAAATGAGTATGTAAATATTTAGTTCGAATTTTTTTTATGACATGCACTCAACTCTTTTTTTACACCGTATTTATATTTAACGATTTTGAAATAACCCTGTCCCCAAAAAAGGACTAACACTCATTTTTTACACGAATTATTTTTTCTAACATGAATTACAAATAATTTTATAATTAAAAAAAAATTACTAAGATTTAAGTTAGGCTTTTATATATGAATGTAAATAAAAGATTATTTTATTTTTAAATTTTTCATCCAACGCTTCGGTGGGATTTTCCCATCATCTTACTATTTTCCAACTGTGATACTTAACATTAAGAATATTTTAATCTGTGATATTTTATTTACTTTACGTAAATTTTTATTTACGTTATTTTTATTTGTACCTTATGTGTCATATAAAATCAAATGTATACTATTTATTAATGTGATAATTGACGAAAAGTTTATATCTGTGGTTATAAGCGCTACACGCCTAAGTCGAAAATCATGCTTTCGGAAACAATAACTTTTTATATAAATGAAATGGGTCTTCATTACGACTCAGGTCAGTATATTTTTATAAATATCTTTTTAAAATACAGTGTTAGATAAATGAGGATTAGCGTTGTTAGTAGAATATGATACCATACATAACTCAAATCGTTCTCAATTCGACTTAGGCGGTTATCGCTTGTGACCACAGATATATTCAATAAATTTAATTTAAATCCCTGAATATAGTGGAATAATCCCAACGAAACGTGATAAAAAAAATGGATAAAATAATATTTTATTTACATCAATAGATGTAGATATGTATGGGCTCCCCCAATACAAAGTAAATAATATATGTCATATATATGGGTCTTTGTGTGGGACCTTTCATTACGATGCCGGGGGGGTATCGAAGTACACCGGGTTACATCTAGTACTTAATATAATAAAGAGGTAATGTGTGTTCGTTTGTTTGTGGAGGTAATATTCGTAACTACCGATCTGATCCTCCTGAAATTTTGAAAGAGTCTTACTGTGGGTATTGGAAGTGACTTATAATTTTTTTAAATATCAAATATTCTCTTAAACAAACAAAAGAGTAATTGCATAATAATATGCTGAACGTACGAAAATATAAAAATGTTATGTTAATTATCTTATTAATTCTAAACATCATTGTAGAAAACGAAGTCATTCTAATGAGAAATCTTCTTTTTATACCCTATACCACTATGTGGTTTAGGTATAATGACTTTGTGTTGCTGTTGGTAGCTGCCAAAAATATTTCACCTAGATCCATCTTTTATTCTACCGATCGACTCAGAATCACTTTCTGAGTCCAACTGGGTTTGTATGTGTTTACTACATCCATTTATCAGTTGTCCAGACATAAATCCCATATGGAAATTCTTTATCATAGCCCCCATTAAATCTGCTTCCCGATTTTCTTATAAATCTATCAAAAAACAAAAATATTGCACTGATTTTTATCAAATTTTGTGTGTATATGTAAGTGACTTTACTATATATGGTCATGAACGGTCCATTTATCGATATAGTCCCCATATAAATATAGCACCCGATATGAACTTTTTCATATCTGCAGCCAAAAAAATTAATAACAATGCCACTCAAATTTGGTTTATGCTTATTTTCTATATCCAATTAGTTGGACCGCAGAGATAGGGTTTCTAAATCATGGTATAAGGTATCGTATAGTCGGTCTAGACCGACTATAATTTTCTTACTTGATTGTCTCTTACTTCTGCGTTTAGAACAAGGGTTGAGGGTATCAAGGATATGGCAAAACCGAATTTAGAATTGTCAAATACGTGCTGTATTACTTTGAATGATTTTGTAACACACAATTTTGGTTAGAACTTATCTGTCATGTAAAAAGAGAGCTCGATGTACTGTTATTTAAATTTGTTGTTTTTTTGTTTATCAATTATTAGTTTTACTTTATGTGCCGAAGGTGTATTTTTGTATTATTGGCGAACAAAGCTGTGATTAATTTTCTATTGTGTATTTGTTGTCGAATAAAAATTTAAATAAGCTAAAAAGTCGCTACGTGATATAAATAAATAGTTACTAGTATACGTTTGACTTAATTAAACTTTATACATAATTCATTATAAAATTTTATTTATTATTCATTTTTTTTTATTAAAAGTATTATTTAGCTAAATATTTGCGATTTTAGCAATTTATTTATTTAACTCTGTACCGTAGAAAATATAATTAAATTTATTTTGTGTCAATATGCAATTTATACGACAGACGTTTATATTGTATACCCAGCTAATAAAAAGAGCCGAATATGGTGTAAAGATGAGTACCAATAAATGGAACATGGGTTTGTCATGAGATGTTAGCTGTCTTTTATAGATTATCTGAAGTACGAATATATCGAACAACTTGACGATAGGCGTTGATCGTTCAGAGAATGAAAGTCGGTGAGCTTTATGAAATAGGTTATTAATGACTAGTTGGGCTTAAGAAATCTGAAAGGAAATCTGTGGTAAATTTTCTCACAATTGTTTACAATAGTTATATATGTTAATGTCCTTTTGTGCATATATGAGGAGGATGAAGGACTTTTTAGAATGCCAGGGGATATTTTCGCATCTATTTAGATGGCAAGGAAGTTAGAGGAGGATAGAGGACATATATGATTTTGACCTTTGAACGCGAGAAACCTTTGTAACCTTATGACTGACCAAAGCACTTTACCGAGCAAATAAGACAGTCATATTTAATAAAAAAAATTCTGTTTAGGTTTTAAATTATATTTAAGTTACTTTACAATAGTGCAGTCTTCAGGCACACCCACCGAACGATTAAAATTATACCTATTTCCTTAAATTAACTGTTACATGTTTATATATATGAAATATTCTTATAGAAACCATTGTTTTCGTTTAGTTTCCTAAGTATTCTGAAAAAATGTAATCTAACATATTCTGAATTATCAGCACATAAGTATGGCTTCGGCATATAAAGTGTACAATTAGTATATGGCAACTTTTCCCATAAAAAACAGGCAAAGTAAGTTTTTTTTTTATTTAATTGTTTTATTTTTACCTAAAAGTATGCCATCACAAATATAAACAAATATGTGTCCGGCTTTCGATGACATAAAATATTGAAACATGATACCCATTTATTTTCTTATTGCTTTGAATACTCTTTCAACTTCCGCGTTTGAATATTGAAAAGTCAATATATCTACAACGGAACTTGATAATTAAAAAGTCGGTAATTCTTTGATTATGTTTTTCTAGTGATGCACTTAAATCCGAAGTTCGGATTCCAAATTTAACCAGTTCGGTCTCTATTATTTAATTCACGTAGTTTTATATTGTCGTACTCTTTGATTTCTTTGCTACCTTTTACAAATTATTTTATTAAATTATAACATACTAGCTGTAACCCTATGCGTATCGCTAAGCCCATAGTAACGAAATAAAAAAACTGGAAATACATTTTGAAGAAAACTATTTAATTCATTTTTGGCGATTTCTGAATTTGTAGATTTTTGTTTTTCGCTTTTAGATTTTGGCGATTTTTGATTTTGGCGATTTTTGATTTTGGCGATTATTGGCTTTGGCGATTATTGTTTTTTGCGATTTTTAATTTTGGTAAATTTTGTTTTTTGCAATTTTTGAATTTGGCGTTTTTTGCTTTAGGCGATTTTGTTATTCGCTATTTTCGGTTTTGCCGGTTTTTGACTTTGGCGATATTTTTTTTAGCAATTTTGATTTTGGCGGTTTTTATTTTTGCGATTTTTTATTTTGGCGTTTTTTCAATTTTGACAATTTTTTTATTTGCGACTTTCGGTTTTGGTGATTTTTGAAGTTGTCGATTTTTGTTTTTTGCGATTTTAATTATTATCGATTTTCGGTTCTAGCAATTGCCATTTTTGTTATTGATTTTTGTTTTTGCGTTTTTTGATTTCGCCAACTTGATTTTGGCGATATTTGGCTTTGGGAATTATTGTTTTTTGCGATTTTAAATTTTGGTGATTATTATTTTTTGCGATTTTTAAAGTTGGCGTTTTTCATTTAGGCGATTTTTGTTAGTCGTGATTATCGGTTTTGCCGATTTTTGACGTTGGCCATTCTTTATTCGTGACTTTCGGTTTGCCGATTTTTGATTTTGTCGATTTTTATTTTTTGCGATTTTTGTTATTCGCGATTTTCGATTGTTGCATTTTATCGTTTTTTTTTATAGCGAGTTTTGTTTTGTTTTATTTATTTATTTATTTTTTTTTATTTTTTATTTTTTATTGCGATTTATGACTTTGACGATTTCTGTTTTGTTATGAATTTTGTATAAGGCGATTTTTGTTCTTAACGAATTGTTATTTTGGAAATTTTTGATTTTACCGATTATTTTATTTTTCCACGACTACTCACATTGGTAATTAAAGCACTTGTCAAGAGTTTCAAGACTGTCGCTTTAATAGTTGTATATCAGCACTGGCGCTGAACAGTGCTCTTCGACGCTAGCCAGTCCATTAACCAACCTTTTCAGCCTTTCGTACCGTGCGGTAGTCTTTCCCTCTTGCTGGAAAGTTGCTAATGTTAAACCAATCCCTAAAAAGGGTGCTGATAATAACCCTGAAAATAACCGTGCAATTGCAATCTGCTTTGCACTCTCAAAGGTGATGGAGAGCATGATCAATTTCCATCTTGTGAACTACCTAGAGGCCAACTCACTTGTTAATGATCGACAGTATGGCTTCCGTAGAAATCGCTTCCGATCCATACGCAATTTTGGAGAAAGTAAAGTGGTTGCTCTAGATATATCCAAGGCATTCGATCGTGTCTGGCACGGTGCATTGATATCAAAGCTTATTGCATTTGGGGTCGGTAACGACTTCTCTCGATTTATGTCGAGTTTTCTCAGGGACCGAACAATACGTGTTGTTATTGATGGGGTCTCATCTAATGAGTTTCAGCTTAATTCAGGGGTACCCCAAGGTTCCGTTCTTTATTCTTCTCTTTTCCTTATTTTTTTGAACGACCTTCTTGCTCAAATTTTTAACTCTATATACTCTTTCGCAGATGACAGCAGCATTTGTCACTAATTTTCCTTTAATTGTGGGCCAAGCCTCTGGGAGGTTGGGGTGCAAAAGGCGGACAATGAATGACACACCCAATCAGTGCCTGTTAACAATCTCCGACTGGAGTAAAGGGAATAGGGTTGATTTTAATGCGCTGAAGACTCAATGTTGTATGTTGACCCATAGGGCCATGGATTCAACAATGTCATCGGATACTCTTGTTGTTCTAGGCATGCGAATTCTATGTGACGTTCGTTGGAACGAGCATGTTTTTCAAGTGTCGAAAGAAGCATTCAAGTGTCTTGGTTTTCTAAAACGGTGCAAAAATTACTTCACTCCTTCTGATCTCCTTAAGATCTATACCACTTACATCCGACCGAAAACGGAATACAACTCCCATATATGGGCAGGAGCTTCACAGTCTATTTTGGAGCTACTGGACCGTGTGCAAAGGAGGGCGTTTGCGCTCATCAATGACAGTAGGGTATCCAACTCTATTGACTCATTGGAACATCGTCGGAATGTGGGTTATGTAGCACTGTTCTATAGATATTACCATGGGAATGTTCTTCTGAGAATATCGAGCTTATTCCAAGTGCCCGAGTTTCGATTCGCTTTAGCCGTTTCTCTAGTAGATCACATCCGTTTGTAGTCTATTTTCCAGTTGACCGCACAACGCATTACAGAGAGTATTCGTTTATCAGTCGAACTAGCCGTATGTGGAATAAACTCCCCGCACAGGTCTTTCCTGACTGTTAAAATCTAATAAAAGTTAAGTCAAATATCCACAAACACTACTCCCTCTCTCCTACTTCTCGTAACCTAATTTCCTGAAATCAACATAATGAACTGCATTTGTAGGGGACATCACCTGAGTGTTGGTTAACAAAAAAAAAAGTACTTCCATTCCCACTGGTCCGATTCCGCCCATTTGTGAATAACTACTCACCTTAATAACTTATGAATTCAGACAAAGTCCTCATATTCTTTCTAATGTAGTACTCCAGTTATATGATATTAAATAATTATTTTGCATGGGGCGTGATTCCCCTAATTGGTGCATGTACATAGTTTCGGCACTCTTGCTATCGTACTACTCCAGATATAATATGTTAAAATTGTTTGCTAGAAATTCACTTTATAGGGAAGATGAAAAATCAAAAAAAAAAAAAAAATATATATCCTACTTTTCCTTCCAGATAGGCAGTTACCAACCGTTGTCCGATTGTTTAATATTATCTCTAAAACAGGTCTTTTCAAAACTATTACCTAAATAGAAATTTTATTAAGTATAGGATCGATCTACATAATAAATTATTCTATTTGTTTAACCTTTCGTTAACAGATATAAGTCATCAAAAGTTTTTGAGTGGTCCATATTTTGGGTTTCGAAATCCAGATTATTTTTGGGTACTTCTAATAAAATTGAACAGAGTGGGATATATAAATGTAGTTTTTGGAATCATTGTATATATTTTTTTAACAGCGTCGTCTGCAACGTTAAAATGAACTTTCAACTCAAGCCACAGAGCTAGAGTTGCTTTAATGGCCCTTAATATGGAAAGCTATTTGTCTGGTGCTACCATGCGAATTAATCGTAGCATATCGGAATCTTTGTTAATCAACATATATTTCTTGTTATTAAGTCTTATTGGCCAAATGTTTAATTTAAGTACGATGTTGTTGAAAATCACTAAATCACTAAAAAAAATAAAAACGAAAAGAGTCAATTTAGCGCCTTTTTCAAGTCATCGCTGGTACTACGTATGAACGTTATTATTGTTATGAATGATATTATTATTAAGTTTTTAAAATTAAATCTTTTAATTATATATTTTTATATATATTTTTTAAAATATTTGTCCTTAACTTTATAATTTTACATATCAAATTAGTGCTTAAATAGCATAGAATTTTTTTTAGTTTTTTTAATGTGAAATACACTTTTTTTAATTAATTTAATTTATTTACTCTGTTAATTTTTGAGTTAATATAAATTTATTTTTTATTTACAATAAATTCTAATTCAATTTGTTATCGTTTGAACATATTTTTGTGTTATTTTTTAATGGAGAATTTTATTTAGTTTTTTTGTATTCTATAGGCAACTGATATAATTGATGCTAATAGTGGTTACGTTGCGGTTGGATAGTTTGCACACATGCGGTTGATAATGGTCACAAACTATTCACAGATAAAGAGCTCAAAAAAAGGCAATACAATAACACATGATTTAAAATTTAATTAATATTATTAAAAATTCTATTATGTATGGCATTATAGATGATTTGCATAATTTAAATTTAAAAGTTTAAAAACCAAAATTACCCGGCAAAGAATCCGATAAGCAACATAGACTACAAAAATCAATCATACGTTTTTCTCCAAAACTTTTGCATTTTATCTTATTTGGAATTTTATCAAATAAACTCAACCAGAATGGTTTCACTCTTTTCTGCAAAAAATTGTACCAGTCGGCTAGGACCAACTATAAATATCTTACGTGTAATTTTTTATTTCTTTATTTTTTATTTTAAATACTGTTATTTTTTTCATTTATTTTTTTCTTCCCATCAAATTTCTTAACCAAAGTTCGTTGTATTTTTTCAAAAAATTTATTTGCAATTATAACTACATTTAGTGAAGTAGTTTTTTATAATTTCCTATT
Organism: Cordilura impudica; assembly: GCA_963682025.1. Classification (NCBI taxonomy): domain Eukaryota; kingdom Metazoa; phylum Arthropoda; class Insecta; order Diptera; family Scathophagidae; genus Cordilura; species Cordilura impudica. Next base: position 71,693,020 of record OY821520.1, read on the forward strand.
TATTGAAATTATATTTTTTGCTGGGTATTAGTAAAGTAAAACTAATTGTTAATTAAAATGCAGATATATGGCTTTTGTTCATCTAGACATTTATAATTAACAATAATGTCTGATTACACCGACCTACATTACGAACCAGTTGTTGTATGTCTAGAGTCCATAATGCTCTATAACTGCAATTGCTTTTCTCATTTCATGATATTTTTCCATTTTAAGGGCTCAAAGGTTTTAAAGGATTAAGTTTTTCAAAAATATGTTTAAGTATTTATACTCGTCCATCGATGTCAATTGAAATGGGCAATTTTTGCCAATTTTATGAAATTTTTTTTTATCATATCACGACAAAAACCTGTCGATAATATCCTTTCAAAACTACTCGTTTTAAGAATTAGTTTGAATTATTCATGTGTAATGAAAAAAAAAATTGTTTTATATTCTAGTCAAAATATATCGGACCAAACTCCAACCATTTAAAATTAATAAGTCACCCGTTGAAACTCATCGCCCCTACAATATGCTTTAATTATGTATATATATATTTTTTTTTTTTATAAAATTTATTTAAATAATTCTTTAGCTTATTGTTATCACACAATTTACAGAGTTTAAGTTATTTATTAAACTTTTCATCTAAGATATAAATATTTTATATTACGAAGTATACAAAATGTTTCAAAGAGTAAAATAAATTATATATTTCAGAGGAAATTGTATTTAAAGCCTCTGATACATTTAGGCAAAAATATTTGTCTATTATTATTATATTGCTCTGTTAGTTATAAGTTTAAATTAAAGCATTTCTATGGTCTAAAATGGGCTTTAATGTCCATATATGAAACACATAATGATATTGTATATTACACCAAGATTAAAACTTAAATATATGGGGCGTTTCATGTCAAGTGATCCAACTTTTAAAACCGATGTCTTCCGATCGGGATGAAATTTGCACCAAGGTTAGTCCTATTAGATGGTAGCTTATACACAATTTTTCAACAAGATCGGTCCTGAACTCTCTGAGTTAGGGGTGGTCAAAATTTGACATTTTGACCAAACAGGTGTTTTTTCTCATCCATGTAACTTTTTCCCTATTGTTCATGGCAAAATTTGTCCCAAAAATTAAAAAAAAATAAAAAAATTTCTGACCTGTTTTTTCAAATTCAAAAATTTTTTTTTCACTTTTTTCAAAAAAGTATTTTTTTTCCTTTAAGAGCTTTTTGGTCGCTTAGTGGGATGCGAGTGGGATATCTATCAAAAAAAAAAAAAAAAAGTTTTGTTACTCAAGACAACGGCTTGGTATAGGGTATCGGTCTATGCAGACCATAAATTACATACTTGTTTTCTTAAGAAAATTTACTTTCAAATGAAAATTTACCAGTTGGAAGTATCAGTTTTCCCCTTAAGGCTCGAATTAAAACAAATTTTATTCTTCTCCGATGTTTGTGTTTCTGGTGGAATCTACACATCAAATTTCATATTCCTAAATTACTTTGTAAAGAAGATACAAAATGCTACACTCTTACATTTACGGGCCGTTTTTACCCCATTTAAACGTCCGAATTTCCAAAAGATTTCGTCATATTTGATGTTTCTATCCACAAACTATATTTTATATTCATTTGTCTAGAAGATACCATATGTAGAATTTTTCCCCTTTTTGGCCGTTCTTCCTCCCTAGACGTTAGAATTTGCAATATATTCATTCTTGACTGATGACTCTGTATCCAACATTCATGTGTGTAGATTAATATGTTAAAAAGATGCAAAAAGGTACAATTTGTACACTTTTGTCCGTTTTTTCCCCTTAAATGGCCGAATTACGAAAAAATTTACCCTGGGCCAATATTTGTTTCCCGGATGGAGTCTGCACATCAAATTTCATATTCGTAGCTTCATTTCTTATCATTTTCCCCCTTTTTTGTCCGCTTTTACCCCCTGAGGGCTCGAATTTAAAAATTTTTTATTCTTGGCCGATGTTTGTGTCTCTGGTGGAACCTACAGATCAAATTTCTTATTCCGAACTTACTTTGTAAAGAAAATGCAAAAAGGTACCCTTTTTACCATTTTTTAGCCATTTCTACACCCTTTAACACCCGAATTTCCTAAAGTTTTCCACTCATCTGATGTTTCTACCTCTATTGGAATCCATATACTATATTTAATATTCGTTTGTTTAGAAGATACCAAATGTACAGTTTTACAATTTCTGGCCGTTTTTCCCCTTAAATGGCTGAATTTCGAAAAAATTTATCCCGTGCCAATATTTGTTTCCCTGATAGAGTCTACACAACATATTTTATATCCTTAGATTCATTTCTTATCAATTTCCCCTTTTTTTGTCCGGTTTTACCCCGTTAATGTACGAATTTTTAAAAATCCATTCTTAGTGGATCTTTACGCCGAGAGAGGAACCTACAGTCTAAATTTCAAGCTTCTGAGTCGAATGGTTTGGGCTGGGCGATGATGATCATCCTCGCAACTCTTTTATATATATACTAATATTATAAAGAGATAATGTGTGTTTGTTTGTTTGTTTGTAGGAGGTAATCTCCGTAACTACCCATCTGATCTTCTTGAAATTTTCACAGAGTCTTACCGCGGATATGGGAAGTGCTATACGATATCATTTTTTAAATATTTTTAGTGGGCGTGGCACCTGCCACACAAAGTAAATTTTTAATATCATATACATATATTTAGCAGTATGATATGGAGGGATTTGCAAATTTGTGTGAGGTCACAGGAAATGGGCGGGATCGGACAAGTGGGCGTGGTACCTCCCATGCAAGTAATAATTCAATATTATATGTCTCGAGTACTGTGATAGAGAGCTTTTCAAATTTGTCTGATGTCACCTATTATTAATGTGAGTAGTCGGACAAAAAATGGGCAGTATCGGACCAATAGGCGTGGCACCTGCCATACAAATTAAATATAAAATGCCATATATCTGGAGTACTGTGACAGTGAGAGTCGTGGGCGTGATCGGAGCAGTGGGCGTGGTACCGCCCGTACGAAGTAATTATATGATATCATATAACTGGTGTACTAAAAAAGGGAATCTTTGACACTTTGCCCGACACCATCAGATCTTAGTATGAGTAGTCGGACAAAAAATTGGCGGGTTCACACCAATGGGCGTGGCAGTTCCCATGCAAAGTAACTATATAATGTCATATATCTGGAGTACTGTAAACGAGAGGGCTTTGTGGCTTTGCGTGCGCTCCCGGGTTCCTTTTGTGATTAGCCGAACAAAAAAATGGGCGTGATCGTAGCAGTGGGCGTAGCACCACCCATGCTAAGTAGTATCTTATATCATATAACTGGTGTTCTATAAAAGGAAAGGAATCGACATTTTGCACGAGCCCATCAGATATTAATGTGAGTAGTCCAATAAAAATTGGGCGCGATGGGATTAGTGGGCGTGACACCTCCTATATAACTAATATGAAGTATTACGAAAGCAACAGTCTTCTGTTAAGTATATTAGTTATCACATTGAAAATATATCGCCAAAATCAAAAATCGCCAAAACCGAAAATCGCGAATAATAAAAATCACAAAAAAAAAATCTTCAAAATTAAAAATGGGCAAAATCAAAAATCGCTAAAAACAAAATTTGCCAAATGATATTCTAAGTTCAAGGCCAATAGTTAAGATTTGCCAGATCTAATTTTGATAATCCATCTTCTTCTCATGGGCAGCTACATGTACCTTGCTCCAGGGTAGGAACGCCATAAAATCTGATAATTGTTGTACCGAATGATAAAACAAAAAACATTGTATATCAGCAAGTATTCAATAAAAAAATCTATGCTAATAATCTACACTAACATAATAAGGAGGTAATATGTGTTTGTTTGTTTGTTTGTAGGAGGCAATCTCCGTAACTACTCATCTGACCTTCCTGAAATTTTCACAGAGTCTTATTGCGGATATGGGAGTGCTACAGACTGTAATTTTTTAAATATTTTTAGTGAGCGTGGCACCTCCCATACAAAGTAAATTTTAAATATCATATATTTATATTAATATGATAGAGAAAGCTTTGCAAATTTGTCTCAGGTCATCTATTATTAACGTGAGTAGTCAGACAAAAAAATGGGTGGGATTGGACAAATGTGCGTGGCACCTCTACACAAACTTAATATTAATTGTGATATATCTGAATTAGTGTAATAGTGAGAGCCTTGGGACTTTGCGTGGCCTTCTCATAACGATTCGTGGGGGGGGGGGGGGGGAAGGGGGAGGGTGTAGCGAAGGCCACCGGGTTACATCTAGTGTATATATAAGATATTCTAAGTTTTACTTTTTAATATTTTACTAGTGTAGCCCAGCACTCGAAATTCGAGTGTAAATTCTAGGAAATATTATTTTTTCATTCAATTTTTGTCTTCCAATGTTTTCTTAATCAATCTATAATATTAATAGGCTAGGCGATTTCTTGTTACCGATGTTTTGTTCTGCCATTTTATCCAGATTTTGACCAAAAGTATATTATTTGAAATGTATTTCTTTTTAGCCGTTTTGCAGATTTACAGATTTTTAAATTTTTTCCTTTATTTTGAGTAAATTGCATGTAAAGTTGCTACTAGCACATACGTCAAATTATACAAATTTTGTTAATGTGTTTGGAATAAAAGTGAGTTTGCTTTTTTGTGCTGATTCGTGAAATGGCTATAATTGGTTAGCATACCTTTCGGGTCTTTATTTAATGAAAAAATAAAATTTCTTAGAATTCGCACTCGAATTTCGAGGGCTGGAATCTGCTAGTACATATAAAAAGTTTAAGAATATTTAAATGTTAACCAATTTTAGCAATTCGCAATATTACACAGAGCGTCTGATATATAATTTAAATTATTCGCATTAACAGGGTGTAACGAATTATCATAAATATTTTATTTAATTTAGTATATTTTTAAGACAGATTAAACATAAAATTTATCATTCTAAGCTTCTCCTCCATATGAACTAGACCTATGCCAATTTTTACACTCCTCCGTGCTCGCATATTGCTTAAAAATGAAACTAAAAATTTACCTTCAGTTATTAATTTATAGATATTAATATTTTTAAATAAAAGAGTTTTTAATTTAATGATTCAACTTTTTGGTATTTTAGCCGTTTAAGTCGACAAAAATATATTTTGTTAAAAGTGTCCATTTTCTTGTATATCATAATCTAGTTCGTATTTAAGATGTATGATATTGTATTTGAAAAAAATCTACAAACTGACAAAAATCTAAACGTTAATTGTTGTTGGACTAAGCAATATATTTGTGTCGAATATTTTCGCCTAAAAAATTACTGTTTTAGAAATTTATGTCTTTACATTGATTTTTTATTTTTTTGTTTTTTATTTCTTTGTTTTTAAAAGTTAGACCAATGTTTATTTTTATTAATCACAATAATTCAGTTTAACTTGGTTTTCACTAAAACTTTAGAAAACTAATTAATTTATTCGTTATGGTTAAATTCTTTTGTGTAAAATACTTTAAAAAAAAAAGAAAAACAAAATTTTTAATATGAAATCATGAGAGGGTAATTTGGAATAAAGAGATATACGAGAAAGTTTGCCACTAACAGCATGAGCATTCCGTAGTTAATATATGAAACAACAAGAACATTGCATGTATCTGAAAATATAACAAAAATTATATATTGTTATGCTCATCCGCAGTTAACCACAATAACCGACATGTCAGTTTGTTGTTGATGCTTATAACACCCGCAAACATTTTGTACCAGAGCAAAGACACTCATATACACACATACATATATACTTACAGACATATGTATGTACGTGCATGAATCTACATATTGTTATTTACATTAATACACATATACATACAAATATGTAAATTAAAATATTTTGCAACAAAAAGCGTATTAAAATGTATAATAGTTGAGCTTTTGTAATTAAAAGAAAAACTTTCATTAAAAAACTAAATGCATAAATTATTTTAATATAAACTAAAATAAAAAATTATTCTATAATAGCATCTTGTTGTTTTTATTGTTTTTATTTAAAAACATACCCAACATTATATTACTTATTTCCGCCTTCAGTTTTTGAAAATTATTGTAAAAAATCTTGAAATTACGTTAACAAGTTCCCTTAGAATCAATTCTGAGTGAATTGCAACTTGTAATACACTCCCTGACCACAAATTCTTTTTTTTTTCCAGAATTTATTAATTACAAAACTCCAAGTTCTCACTATTAATTACCACAACTCTATTAAAAATATTTGTTTAATAAATTTATGAATCTGACGCATTTATGTGTGTGTGTGTGTGTGTGAGTGTACGTTAAATTGTGATACAAGTTGAATAACTCATGATGTTGGTGCCACTTGAGGGCTCATTTAAAAAAATTCGTTTATTTCAGTTGATTGCAATGCAACCGCAAATATTTGTAACAAAAAAAAAAGCAAAAAAAAAAGAAAAAAAAAACAGAGCTGCGTTAAAAAAGAAAAACACAAAAAAAATTTCACACATCAACTTCATTAAACTTCCAATAGATTTTCTACTACAATAGCAAAAACAACAAATTTCAGATTGTTAAATTTGTTGTTGCTTCTGTGTTCCTTTTAATGCTACCAGCACTGCTTCGCTGTATCATTGTAAAAATTGTTTTGTAAGCTTAACAACAATGTTGTGTTGCTGTAAATGTTGATGTTGTTTTTCTCGACACAACGCAAACATACAATCAAATAAGTTTACAATTTTGGTCGTGTGTTTCTTTTTTGCTTGAAATGCCCATAATACAGTTGTACACTTGTTGTGATGGGGGGAAAAAGGCGTTAAAATTATTAGAAGACTTTACTAAAGTTAAGTTAATACTATATTTTTTTTCTTTTTCCTAAATTTCTGATTTAAATACTATGAGCAGAGTGGTTGAGAATCGATTTCTATGTCGTCTGGCTTAATTGTTGTACTATTTGCTGCAGGTTCTACAATGCGAACTATGCAAAAAATTTTGATAATTGTTTCAAATTTTAGTTTAAATGAATATTGGAATATTCAGTTTTTTAATAATTTATAAATTTTTTTTTTTTTTGATATATTGGTAGTTTTTTTTATACCCTCTACTCCAGTGTGCAGAGGGTATATATAATTTTGTCATTCCGTTTGTAATAATTAGAAAAAAAATTTTTAACCCCATAAAATATATATATTTGTGATCCTTATAACAATCGGAGTTGATATACCGATGTACGTCTGTCCGTCTGTCCGTCTGTGGAAATCACGATGGCGACATCAATCGGGCTGCTAGGGTGCTCGCTGATATAAAAAATGATTCATTAACATCCTGAAAAATTCGCTATTTAAAATCGTCCAAATCGGTCGATTAGGGCCCGAGATTTGAATGAAGAACTAAAAAAAAGGCTTGCAAAAATATAATTTTCTATGTTGTTCTTGTCACGATCACGCCCTCAATAGGATAGCTAAGGTGATCGTTTTTAGCGAGAGTGATTCTCCAAATTCATGGGAAGATCTTTATTTCAAAAATCATTAAAATCGGTGGAACAGGTCCAGGGAAATCTCTAAAAAAATTAAAAAAAAAATGAAAAATATGATATTTCTATATTGTTCTTGTTGTTATTCTAAATGTTGTATTGTTGTCATTGCTGGCCTTGTTATTTTTGTGGTCGTTGTGGTAATAATATAATAAAAACTAATACCTTGTACATATTTCTTATTAACTCTGGTAAAAAAATTTAAAAGTTTCCATTGTTTTGGCATCACTCTAAAAATTTGTGAGATCATTTCTGTTATTACCACGAGCCTGCCTGCAAAATTTCAGATCGAATGGCTCACGGGAAATTGGTTAAAATCGATCCAAAATTTTTTCGACAAGCAGACGCTACGAGTTAATATATGTAAAGGGAGTAAAAATTCACCAGCATCTAAAGCAAATAATGCTAAAATACCTAGTTGTTAATAAAAAAAAACAATGTAAGTTTAGCAAAAAAAAATTTTATGTATAAATTTATTTAAAGAGAAAAACACAAAAATAACGTTTGATGAGTATTTTTTGTGTGTAATATTTACATATACATACATGAACATATAACAACTGCATGTAAGAAATAAATCTGTATATTATTTTATTTTTATAAAATTCTGCAATATTTTGTTGTGGGGAAAATACATTTCTTTTGCATTAACAGAGTGTCACTTCATTTTGATCAGCGTGACTATGCCACAGTAGATGGCGCCATCTAATTAGCTTTGCAATAGTTATTTCTATTTTAACATGAATGTCAATATTTTCAAATAGATATCATACAGAACAATGTTAAGAGTATAAACGGGCTGGTCTTTTATTTCATACGTTTTTTCATTATTCTTTTACAAATATGAGCATAAGTTTGGCATATTAACTTTTTGTTGTCTTTACAAAATAGAGTTAAAGAGTTCGTCAATGAGTTTTTTGCTTACAAAACAGTTCTACATAGTTATATAGAACTATTATTCTGCTTTACCTATAAAATATCTGATTGCGATTACATCTAATTTTTAAAAATTGTTTATAATTAATAAAGCATTATTATTCACATAAATACAAAATTTCACTTTTTAAATTTTCCATTCAAATTTAAGAAAATATCAATTATAATAAAAACGGAAAATAAAATTTCCAATTATAAATTAGAAAATATTAATGGAATTTCAGAAAATCATATCAAAACGTCGGAAATAATAATTTTAAATTTAGAAATATGTTTACATTTAAAAATTTTTTTCATTTAAAAAAAATATTGACATTCAGGAGAAATTAATAGCTTTTCAGTACCGCGATTCTTTTAACGATAGTCGAATCGTTAAAAAAAGAAAATAGCAAAATTATCAGTAAAATTTTTAAACGATATTCCCTATTGTTAAAGTCAGCTGTTGTTGTTATCTAAACGACAACCATTTTTGTGTTGTTTATTCAAACGATAAAAACTTAAATTTTTAGGTTGAAATGTCGTCATACATAAATAAGAATCATAAAATAGTGAAAATATTTTGCTTTTATTAAAAAAACTTTTTTATATAAATAAAAAAATTAAATAGTATATTTAATTCATTATTTCATTTTCAAATAAATACACAGAAATATTAGTAAAAAAAAATAAAGATATTAAACATAAACATAAAATCATCCTGTCAAACACGAAGTAATTGGTTTTTTCTATTCTTCTTTGTGTTTTTCGCTTATTTTGACAGAGATGCCACTCGTTTACAATTTAAATAAATAGAAAAAATAGACTTGTCGACTGTCGTTAAGATGTATGTACTTAGTGAATCACTTTATCCTTAGTGCAAACAACTATAGCTGTCGATATATTTTGCGATTGTCGGATCGTTGAGATTTACAGAATCACACTACAGAAAACATTAATTTAAATTCAATGAATTTTAGAAAACGTCAAATGATATTTAATAATTGCGAACATAAAAACTGTTACATAAATAAACGCAATTTGATGAGAATGTTATTTTTTATATATAAATTTTCACAATTTTTTTTGGATGAAAATTTTAAGTTTTCAGAAAATAAAGATAACAAATTATTTTATTTAAAATGTTTGGGACATTTGGTTTTTTGCGTTTGGCATCCCTAATTTAAATAATTATTATTATAAATTTATTCTTTATGTTTTCCAAATATGGCAATATTTTAATAAAAAAAATTGAGAGAGTTTTTATTTGGTTATTGTTACTCCATCCGACCTATATGGCCGCAATGACAAAATATTTCGCCAGTTAAAAGAAACTATACAGGCATCTCCAATTAACACGATTTAATGCATATAGCCACCCTACACAACCATTATCTTTGCAATAGGAGTTAGGGCGAGCTATTTAATTATCAAAAACTAAATTAAACGAGAAGTTATGTCATATAACCGGAAACGCATGCATATAGATATGTATATAACCTAAATGCATGCCGATCAGCAACCACGATGACCAAAAAGCAAACACCGAAATAAATCCGAAATAATAGAAAAGACGAAAACCAACCCAAAGAATTTGCTGAAATAATTTGATATTAAGTTAACAAATTGTTTACTTTTTCATTTACATTTATTATCAAGACTCAAACCGAGGTGCAGGGTATCAAAGATTCGGCACAGCCGAATTTAACACTCTTACTTGTTTTATATTACACAGCAAAAAGTTTTGGTTTAATTTTAAAATTCAACGGTTTTCATTACAGATTATTTTGGAATTAAATTTAAAATTAATGGCAAAGTAGTTTAAAAAAATTTTTTCGATATTTTTAATGATTACTTGGAATAAAAATAACACCAAAATTTTAATTCAATGTTTCCATTTCAAAAAACAATTCCTGGTCGTTTTTACATGTATTAGCGAAATTGGCATTGGAAGTTAGTGTCTCTTTGTTTTGTTACTTTAAGTTTAATTGTAATGCCCAAAAAGCATTAAAATTCTCTCTTGTAATAATTTTATTCCTTCAAGTTTAAAAAACACACTTAAGAAGTAATTGAAGGCATCTGTTTGTAAAAGAAACACAAAAAACAACATGAGCGTGCTTCTTTTGGTTTAGAAACAACACCTGAAAACCATGTGGTTTAATGGTATTAAAATAGCTTATTGATACAAAGAAAGAGTACAGGAAAAATATGACAATTTATGTGAAAGTGAAATTGGTGGACAATTTTTTATTGTCAAAATTTGTGAACCAGAAAATAAGAAGTTCACTCCAAGTGGAATATTAATTTCAAGAAAGTACAAGCTAAGGGCAGCAAAAATCTATCTTGTGTCTCTCAATATGTCAGGGTTATTTTTTATGGTAACGCTATGGACCGAATTGCCCATATGAGTCTTTTTAAATCCATTTAAGCCAAAATTAAATATTTTTCTATAAATATTTAGTTATAAACAAAGTGAATTTCAATAATAGAAGAAAAAAAGCGGAAATTTATGGATCGAGACGATGCAGAATTGAGATTGATGAGCTTCCAGGAAACATTGAAGGCACGCGTCAAATATTGCACTGCAGAAGTAAACTTGTTACAGGCCTTCCCCATATTCGTGTTTGATTCTTCATTGGTAATAAATTCTTAAAAAACTTTAGTAAGCTCGTATTTAATTCACTATCTATATCCTAATAGATTTTTTTTCGAAATAAAACCAAATGAGTTATTCAATAATTGGCAGAAATTCAAAAAGTTTGCAATTGAAATAGCAAATGAGGCCGGTGAAAAAAACTTGGAAGCTTAAACTGACTAGGCTGCTGACGTCTTACCATCTTTATTCAGGTATTCGATCTGTATTTTCATCCTTTTATGTATAACATTGGCCAATTTTTTGTATTTTCTGACTAACTCAAGAGAATACTTATTAGCACCCGATGTTTAATTTAAAAAGAAATTAAAAACTAAATTTAAAAATAAATGAAAAATTACAAAAGGCAATGAAATTTGTTTTATTTATTTTCAGAACTGAAATTTTACAAAAAGAGTGTCCATTTTAGCTCTGAATGGATTTAAAGTAACACCCGTATAGCATACGATTAATTTTTGTCGGGTATTGAAAATTACACTTATTCCAGAATACAATCCATTCCGGATGGTATTAATCCAATACTTTTTATACCCTATACCACTATGTGGTTTGGGTATAATGACTTTGTAATGCTGTTTGTAACAAACAAAAATATTTGACCTACACGCATCTTTAACTATACCGATCGAATCAGAATTACTATCTGATTCGATTTAACGATGTCCGTCCGTCCGTCCGTCCGTCTGTGTGTCCATGTAAAGCTTGTAATCAAACTGCAGGTCGCAAATATGAATAAATGTTGATGAAATTTGGTATATAAGCTTTTATCAGCCACAGAAAGAAGGCTGCTGAAATTGGTGAGAATCGGTTCTTGTTCAGACCTAGCCCCCATACAAATGACCCCTATGAAATCGACATAAATTGCCATAAGATCCAAATTGTCATATAGATCTTACTCAAATTGGGTTTGTATGCGTTTATTACATCCATTAATGAGTAGTCCAAAAATGATCCGAATAGGACAACTCTTAGTCATAGGCCCCATATAGAGCTGCTTCCCCATCTTCGCTTAAATCTATCAAAAAACAAAAATATTGCACTGATTCTTCTCAAATTTTGTTTGTATATATTTTTGAAAAATACAGTAGACTTTACCAAACATAGTCAGGATCGGTCCATTTTTGGGCCTAGTCCCCATATACATAGATATAGCATCCGATATGAACTTTTTCATATCTGCAGCCAAAAAAATTAATAAAAATCCCACTTAAATTTGGTTTATGCTTATTTTCTATGTCCAGTTAGTTGGGCCTGGGTCTCTAAACCCATGGTATAGGGTATCGTATAGTCGATATATACCGACTATAATTTTCTTACTTGTTTATATTTAATATAATACCATGTTTGGTGTAGAAATAATTCAATAGGGTATTACATTAATGCTTCTTATTTATATAATATTGTAGTTTAATTGTAATACCAAACAAGAATACAACATAATAAATATCAGTATTATTTTAGTGTCCTAAAAAATAGAGTAAAAATCAAATCTCTCTCACTGTCTCTCCTTATAATTTAATTCTTATTTGGATTTGTTATATATGCACACGGGCTAGGTATTAAAATTAATCTAAAACTTTTGCCTTGTCGCGCTGCGCTGCGCTACGACTTACCAAGACTTATTGACATGTCTTATTTTCTAATTAATTTTTCCTACGAAGTTTGTATTGTATAATTAAAACATTTTATTTTATTTATTTAATATTTTTTTGATTTCAATGCTTGCTTGTATACAATAATTTTTGTTTTTTCATTGCTTGTGAGAAAAACATTAAATCCGTTAACACTTAATGATAGGCTTTGAATTTAGAATATTATTTGGCAATTTTTTAATTATGCCGATTTTTGGTTTTGCCGATTTTTTATTCTGCCGACTTTTTATGTTTGAAGATTTTCTTTTTTGGAGTTTTTGTTTATCGCGATTTTCGGTTTTAGTGAGTTTTGATTTTGACGATTTTGAACTTTTTTGGTATTGACTGGAACTTTATAGCAATTTTTTACTAATTTGAGGTCGCTGATTTCCAGTCTACACTTGGTTTTTTTCTATCAGCTCGTGTTTTTGCGATATACGTTGCGTTATGTTCAAAATTAAGGCACTTCCACTACATATATTGGAATAACTTGAAAACGGCCCACCATATTCAGTTAAGAAAAAATCGAAAACTCGTTGACAATATTATCTTTAAGCCGTGCTTACATTGGTTTTAAATTTGCACACCAGTCTCAGAGATTTCGTGAAAGTTTTGGAAAAAAGAATAACTTTCAAAAAAAAATTTTTTTTTTGTTCTTTAAAAATTCATAAAAAATTAAAATGGGACACAGATCACAGGTTTGGTGTAAAAGCATTTAGTTAAACATATTTTGAATGAAATCAGCTCTACCTCACTGTAATCGGTGCTCAAATTTTGATTTTGTTTACTTCTTACTAAGAAAACGCAATTGATAAAAATTGCGATTTCCATACAAAAATAAAATTTTTTTTATGTGTGTGTTTGGATGCAACGTCCCAAATAACTTAAAAAACAACATTCAGTTCTTAATCAAAAAAAACTTTGTTCCCTTGTGTAATTAATGTATTCGTAAAAAGTTTTAAGATTATCGCTATCATAGTACTTTACATTTTTTGTATTATAGGTGCCACACCCGCTGATCCGACAACGCCCATTTTTTGTCTGACTACTCAGATTAATATTTGATGTGTCAAGGCTTTTCTTTTTATAGTACTCCAGTTATATGTTTTTATATATGTACTTTGATTAGGCGGTGCCACGCCCAAATTTGCATAGATCTCAATAGTACATAGTACTCAATATATTTCATACTAGATATAACCCGGTTTGCTTCGCTACCCCCTCCGCCACATCGTAATGAAAGGGCTCACGCAAAGTCCCAAGGCTTTCAATATCACAGTACTCTAGATATATGAATTTATTATATACTTTGTGTGGGGGTGCCACGCCCCCCTTTTTTTATATTAACCAACACTCAGGGGATACCCCCTACAAATGCAGTGCATTGTGTTGATTTCAGGAAAATAGGTTGTGGGGAGGAGGAAAGAGGGAGTAGTGTTTGTGGATATTTGACTTAATTTTGATTAGATTATAACTGTCAGGAAAGACCTGTGCAGGGAGTTTATTCCACATACGGCTAGTTCGACTGATAAACGAATTCTCTCTGTAATGCGTTGTGCGGTCAACTGGACAATAGACTACAAATGGATGTGATCTATTAGAGAAGCGGGTAGAGCGAACCGAAACTCGGGCACTTGGAAGAAAAAGAACATTTCCCATGGTAATATCTATAGAAAAGTGTTACACAACCCACATTCCGACGGTGTTCCAATGAATCAATAGAGTTGGATACCCTACTGTCATTGATGAGCGCCAACGTTCTTCTTTGTACACGGACAAGTAGCTAAAAAATAGATCTTGAAGCTCCTGCCCATATATGGGAGTTATTCCATTTTCGGCCGGATGTAAGTGGTATAGATTTTAAGGAGATCAGAAGGAGTGAAGTAATTTTTACACCGTTTTAGAAAACCAAGACACTTGAAAGCTTCTTTCGACACTTGAAAAACATGCTCGTTCCAACGAACATCACATTGAATTCTAATGACTAGAACATCAAGAGTATCCGATTCCTCAATACCTATACCACAGATGACATTGTTGATTCCATGGCCCTATGGGTCAACATACAGCATTGAGTCTTCAGCACATTAAAATCAACCCTATTCGATTTACCCCACTCGGAGATTGTTAACAGGTCTTGATTGAGTGTGTCATTCATTATCTGCCTTCTGCCCACCAACCTTCAAGAAAAATGAATGACAAATGCTGCTGTCATCTGCGAAAGAGCAAATAGAATTAAAAGTTTGACCAAGAAGGTCGTTCAAAAAGATAAGGAAAAGAGAAGAAGAAAGAACGGAACCTTGGCGTACCCCTGAATTAAGCTGAAACTCATTAGACGAGACCCCATCAATAACAACACGTATTGTTCGGTCTCTGAGAAAACTCGATATAAATCGAGAGAAGTCATTACCGACCCCAAATGCCATAAGCTTTGATATCAATGCACCGTGCCACACACGATCGAATGCCTTGGAAATATCCAGAACAACCATTTTACTTTCGCCAAACTTGCGAATGGATCAACTCCAGCGCTCAGAAAGTAGTGCTAACAGGTCTCCCGTGGAACGATTTCTACGGAAGCCATACTATCTATCATTAAGATGTGAATTGGCCTCTAAGTAGTTCACAGGATGGCATTGATCATTCGACTGGCTAGCGTCGAAGAGCACTGTTTCAGCACTAGTGCTGGTATACCATCCGGTATACCATCCCTTTGTCCGACCCCGCCCATATTTTGTCTGCTACTCATGTTAATAATAGATGACCTAAGACAAATTTGCAAATCTTTAGTTACGATCAGGCCCATTTTCTGCCCATTTCCGACTAGCATTAATAGTAGGTGACCTCACACAAATCTGCAAAGCTCGCCCTATCATAGACTCAATTTATATGATATTAATAACTTACTTTGTACGGAAGGTGACACGCCCACTAAAATTATTAAAAAATACAGTCAGTAGCACTTTCCATATCCGCAGTAAGACTCTGTGAAAATTTCAGAAAGAACAGATGAGTATTTACGGAGATTACCTCCTGCAAACAAACAAACAAACAAACACACGTTACCTCTTTACTTTATTAGCATAAAAGTATACATCTGTAAACAATTTAAAAATTTCTCAATTTGCGGACAAACTTTCATTATTTTCGAACAAACAAAATATAGAAAATAAATTTTTTTACAAATAAATTGGCATCACTTAAATATACACCAACAATTGCCGCCGACACTACCATCATTACCACACAATGGGGATTATCCGTGAGGTGCACGCAGATGCGGAGAGCTCTCTTTTTGTTATTCATCTGGAAATAGCTATAAGCGATTCCTTGTTAGGAAAACCTTCAGTTATATATACTTGTTTGCAGATGACAGCAACATTTGCCATATTGGACCCGTCATTTTGGATTTTTAAAATCTAATACCAGATTCGTAATCAGCAGCTCCGAAACCGCCTGAGTAACGAGTTTCAAGCAAATTAGATCAAATGCAGAAAAGTTTGTCACATCGGATTCTTTTTTACTTTTTTTTTAAATCAAAAGTGTCTATTTTGAAGCTAATTTATGAAAAAACTAATGCAGTTAGAAAGCTGCGGTTTGATGCATTAGATAGAGCGTCTGCTACAAGAATCACCAAAACAGTAAAAATTGATTTTTTCGACCCATAGGTCCCTTCTAAATTTCCGTGTCACACATGTGACCTTCTCCGAGAAAAGGGACCTAGTGTGTCAAAAAACGGGTTGTGTCAAAAACGGTGGATTCTGGCACCTAAAAGGGTGTAGAAACTTTAAATGCGTTTTTTTCTCAAAACTTAATTTTCACACACTAGGTCCCTTTTCTCGGAGAAGGTCACATATATTAAATATCTGTTGATTCCGCCAAAGATGAGTCTATTTTGCAATTTGGTAATGGAAAAATGTTGTTTTCGGACCTTCTCCTACCAACAAAGCCAACTATATCTTGTGCCACAGTGCATTCATAAAATATGCAACATTGTTGATTATTTTAAATACCCAATTCATCACTTTGTTCTTTATTTTAGGGTTGTACTATTAACTATATCTGTATGCATTTGTGTTTTTGTTTGTGTGTTAAGTTTTATGGTTAAAGTTCAAAAAGTTTTGTTCGGTTTTTTTATTGTATTGTACTAAGTTGGAATAACAAAAAAAAAAAAAAAAAGAGTTTAATTAATAAATGCTTAAACACTTCTAAAACTCGTTTACAACTCACTCATATAGTTTGTTTTGAGCAACAAAACTCATACATTGAAACAAATTTGCTTAATGATATATACTTTTTCAAGTCAGCGTATTTATACAATATATACTCCAAAATCGCATACACATGTTTCCTTATGATTCACCATGAGTTGCATCGATTTATCATTATACAACCATTTACTTTTTTTCTGTTTAATTATTATTATTGCTTAAAGAACGTTGAAGTTATTTTTTTAAAGACTTAAGTTTAACAATTCTAAAATATATTTAAAATCATGATTAAGTTAGAAATTAATCAAGCTTTGGATCAATGATTTTTACTTTAAATAAAGCAAAGAACATTTGCAAGACAGGATTTTGTTTGTAAAACAGTTAAATTCAAATATAAAACAGATTTAAAACGAATATGATTGTATATGAGACATTGCATACTACAATATATGTTTTAGTTATAGTCTTGGCAACGACGTGTGCTCCGTAATTTCGAATTATTATTTTCTATTTTTATAAATATAAAACAAGTAAGAAAATTATAGTCGGTCTAGCCCGACTATACAATACGCTATACCATGGATTAGAGACCCTATCATTTCGGTCAAAGTAACTGGATATAGAAAATAAGCATAAACCAAATTTGAGGGGAATTGTTTTTAATTTGTTTGGCTGCAGATATGAAAAAGTTCATATCTGGTGCTATATTTATATAGGGACTAGGTCGAAAAATAACCCGATCCTGATCATATTTGCTAAAGTCACTTATATTTTGAAAAAATTTATACAAACCAAATTTGAGAAAAATCTGTGCAATATTTTGGTTTTTTTAATAGATTTAAGTGAAGATCGGGAAGCAGCCCTATATAGGAATTGTTTTTGGACTACTGATTTATGGATATAATAAACACATACAAACCCAATTTGACTGAGATCTATATGATAATTGGGATCTTATGGCAATTTATGTCGATTTAATAGGGGTCATTTGTATGGGGACTAGGTCTAAACATGGACCGAATTTCACCAATTTCAATAGCGTTTATCTTTTGGCCTATGTACCAAATTTAATCGAAATATATTCATATTTGCGACCTGTAGTTTGATTACAATGTTTACATGGACACACAGACGCACAGTGCTTTGTCCCCATATATCGTTGGGACAAAAATTAAGGAGTGATCGTAGATTAATGAAATTTGGTACACTACTGTAAGTAGGGCTAATTAGTAAAAATACGAAATTTAAAAAAAATCGATGCAAGGATTCTCATAATTCCCATATATCCTGAATTTTAAAAATGTAATTATAGCGTCACAAATGATTAAAATACGACGAGTAAAGGTTTTTATAAAAGAAGCGCATGTACAAATGCAAATTTAATAAGAAAATAGTGCAAGGATACGTATATCTCCAATATATCCTTAATATGGATATGTGTAATAAAAGCTACTAAAGTTGTCAAAATATTTTTAAAATTGGTTACAGAGTCAAAGATTTTACTATTTGCGACAATCTTTCTTTTAATTCAAGCAAGGACTCGCTATTCTGACATATGTCCTTTTTCTTAAAAACTTTGTAAAAATAGAATGGGTTACACAAGGGAACAATGGTTCTGTTGATTAAGAACTGAATATTGTTTTTAAGGTTATTTGGGACGCTGAATCCAAATCTGCCCTTGGTTTTTTTCTATCAGCTCGACTTTTCGAGATATACCGTTATGTTCAAAATTAAGGCACTTCCGCTACATATATTGGAATAACTTGAAAACGGTTCACCATATTAAATTAAAAAAAAAAATCCGAAACTCGCAAACAATATTCTCTTAAAGCCGTGCTTACTTTGTTTTTAAATTTTCCAAGTAGTTTTAGAGATATCGTTCAAGTTTTGAAAAAAAAATTAAAATTTTTTAAAAAAAAACATTTTTTTTGTTCTTTAAAAATTCCTAAAAAATAAAAATGGGACAAAAATCACAGTTTTGGTCTACAAACAGTTAGCTAAATATATTTCGAATAAAATGAGCTTTATCTCATTGCAATCGGTGCACAACTTTTGATTTTGTTCACGATTTACTGAATTGATATAAATCGCGATTTCCATACAAAAATAACATTTTCTAATGTGTAAGTGTTTGTATGTAATAAGTTAGTTTTTTATGATTCTAAGAATTAAAAAAATTAAGTAATAAAAAAATATTATTTCATTTTTATAAAAAATAGAAAAAGTGTGTCAGATTTTATTAAAAAAATTTATTTTGACTACTTCGGATTTACCATGGAAACCCGTGACAAGTACTGGATTCCTAATACTGTATGTAAAAACTGTGTAGAGTATTTAAGGTAATGGGCAAACAAGCAACGGACCCACTTCAAGTATAAAACACCAATGATCTGGCGGGAACCTTCGAATCATTATGATGATTGTTATTTTTGCGCTGTCAACAGAACAGGCATTAATAAAACAAACCGGTCTAAATGGATTTATCCTAACGTGTTGTCTATTACCCAACCAGTCCTGTACTCTAGTGAGGATTCAGAACCACAACCATCTACATCTACACACAATTTCCACGACTTGCGACAAAATGTTCCTTCACCAATTTCTGAATTTGGATCAGATGACTTGCATTTAGATATTTCTTCTGAACGCGAGCAATTTAATCAGGAGGAGCTTAGTGATTTAGTGAGAGACCTTGGACTTTCTAAAAAAGCATCTGAAATTCTTGTTTCTCGATTAAAGTAAAAAAATCTGTTAACCCAAGGAACAACAATTTCATACTACCGTAACAGAGAAAAAAACTTACTTCCATTCTTTTCCGAAGACGATGAATTTGTTTATTGTTCAGATGTTCCTGGTTTAGTAACAGCGATGGGATTAGAGGAGTATGATCCAAATGACTGGCGACTATTTATAGATTCTTCTAAACGCAGCCTAAAATGTGTACTTCTGCATAACGGTAATAAATTGGGTTCGTTGCCCATTGCACATTCAACTAAAGCTAAAGAAGAATATTCTACAATTGCCTCAGTTATAAATAAAATAAAGTACAACGAACACCGCTGGCTAATTTGTGTGGATCTAAAAATGGTGAATTTTCTTCTAGGCCAACAAGGTGGCTACACAAAATATCCGTGTTTCATTTGTTTATGGGATAGCAGAGCCAGATCTGAACACTGGAGTAAGAAAGACTGGCCTTCGAGGGAAGCTATGGTTCCAGGAAACCACAATATAGTTAATCAACCACTTGTGCCCAGGGATCGCATAATACTGCCACCTCTCCATATCAAGCTAGGACTTATGAAACAATTTGTCAAAGCTCTCAACAAGGACGGTGATTGTTTTAGATATATCAGTAAAAAGTTCAACAATTTGAGTTCGGAGAAACTGAAAGCTGGCATTTTTGATGGCCCTCAAATCAAAAAATTAATCAATGATGAAAATTTTAGTAATTCCATGACAGATATTGAAAGAAATGCTTGGAATGAATTTGTTTGGATAGTGCGCAATTTCCTGGGAAACAAAAAGGGTGAGCACTATTCGGACCACGTGGATAACATGTTGTCACATTTCAAGCAGCTTGGTTGTAATATGAGCATTAAGGTGCACTACCTACACAGTCATTTGGATTGTTTCCCTGAAAATCTTGGAGACTTCAGTGAAGAACAAGGTGAACGTTTCCATCAAGATATCCGCACTATAGAGGAGCGGTACCAGGGTCACTGGGATAAGCATATGATGGCGGACTATTGCTGGAGCATTAAAACAAATCCCTCTAAACAAGGTTATTTAAGAAAATCTTATAAAAGAAAATTTTTCGATGAGTTGTAATTACATTGTAATATTTGTGTATTAAAATTTTTTATTTTTCTTTAAAATTCTCTTTTTGTGTTAAATTAAAAAGTATAGCTGACCATAAAAATGAAATAATCTTTTTTTATTACTTAATTTTTTTAATTCTTAGAATCATAAAAAACTAACTTATTACATACAAACACTTACACATTAGAAAATGTTATTTCTGTATGGAAATCGCGATTTATATCAATTCAGTAAATCGTGAACAAAATCAAAAGTTGTGCACCGATTGCAATGAAATAAAGCTCATTTTATTAGAAATATATTTAACTAACTGCTTGTAGACCAAAACTGTGATTTTTGTCCCATTTTTATTTTTTAGGAATTTTTAAAGAACAAAAAAAATGTTTTTTTTTTTAAAAATTTTAATTTTTTTTTCAAAACTTGAACGATATCTCTAAAACTACTTGGAAAATTTAAAAACAAAGTAAGCACGGCTTTAAGAGAATATTGTTTGCGAGTTTCGGATTTTTTTTTTAATTTAATATGGTGAACCGTTTTCAAGTTATTCCAATATATGTAGCGGAAGTGCCTTAATTTTGAACTTAACGGTATATCTCGAAAAGTCGAGCTGATAGAAAAAAACCAAGTGCAGATTTGAAATCACCGACCTCAAGTTAGTAAAAATTTGCTATAAATTTCAAATCAACACAAAAAAAGTTCAATTTTGTTCCCTTGTGTTATCATAGATATATGAAAAATCGAAAATTATTTTCTACAACTATAACAAGTTGTAACAAAATTTTTGCAAGGATTATATGTATACCTGTCATATATCCTGGAACTAAAAAATAATAGTTAAAACTACACAAAAGGTCAAAACATTAAAGAATTACCGTATTTCCATATTTGTATTTCAATCAATGATAGGATTTGTTTACTTGTCATATGTTCTTTATCGTAAAAACGCTATATCTGTGGTTTTCTGTAAATTACACTTAAAGTGTGTGCAGATAAAACAACTTATGTCGAAACAAGTATTTTTCTTGCAAAAAAAAGTTGTCAATACAACCAGTTATGTATACAAAAATTATAAACTGAAAAATAATTCAGAATTATTTTGCATTTTTTTTTTTTCATTAATAACAACTTATGTTGACATATTTTTCATTCATCTGAAATAAGTATTGTTTTAACATGCTGGTTCACTTAGGTGGAGGGTATCATATATTTCATCTTGCAAATCAGCATTTTCCCTGTGTATATATATCTTTCAATACCGGCCAAATCAAAATTATTATTTTTTTTAAAGAGAACAATAACAAATATACGTTCTGTTCTTATGTTCTATAAATAGAATCACTTCAGAGGAACCCTTAGCAAATAATGGGTGCAAGTAGGAAAAAAGCAATGTAATAATTAACAATCATTCAAGCTACAGCTTAAACTTAATTGTTATGTTATTTCATATAGGTCGTTTTTTTACCTTAACATTGCCACTCTATAATTAATAACATTTTAAGTAAAAAAGTAAATTTAGAACTTTTTAAAACTCTTTTTTTTTTAAGTTGTGGCAAAAAATAGGCTCTAATTTTTTTTTTGACCTTTTAACAATACTATAAACTGAATAAAAACAAAATAAAAAAATGTTGGATTTTTTCAGATTTTTTTTTAAATTCCATCAAACTTTTGTAATTTTTGAAATTTTTTTGAAAATTTTTTTTTTGCGAGGGATTAAAAATAATTCTAGTTAACAAAAACAACACAAATGGTATTTTTTCCGAGTTCAGAACATATTGAATAACACAAAAATCGAAACTTCATGCTCTTTCTTAAAAAAATGAATTTTTAGGAATTATTTTCTTGAAGCAATAAAATTCAATTTTTACTTCATTCATTTTTGCTTAAATTTCACTGAATTTAGCGCCCTCTAGTGCATTCTAGGAGAGTCAAATGAAACCAGTTCCTTAAAATTTATTTGAGTTGTATTGTTATCTATCGATTACTATAACTTTCATCACATTTTGAGAAAATTTTCTTTTTTTGATTTATGTCTATGGACGACACGGACGGACGAACGGACGGACATCACTTTCTGAGTCGATTGGTATAATAAAAGATGGGTCTAGGTCAAATATTTTTGGTAGTTACAAACAGCAGCACAAAGTCATTATACCCAAACCACATGGTGTTATAGGGTGTATGGAGAAAGTGCGAAAAAATCGTACAATTAATTTGAGATAACCTTGAAATACACAACGCACTGTAGACCATATTTTGGGAAAGGGGCCAAAAATCATTTTTTTATGATTACCGATTTAAATGACTGTAACTTTTTTGTTTTAAAAGATTTTAAAGTAAAATTAATTTTGTATAATTTTGCAACTTCTTAGCTATTAATGTTAGAAATGAGTCACTGAGTCGTTTAGAAATTAAAAAAAAACAAGTAAGAAAATTATAGTCGGTCTAGACCGACTATACGGTACCCTATACCATGCCCTATCTCTTAGGCCCAACTAACTGGACATAGAAAATAAGCAAAAACCAAATTTGAGTCTAATTTTTATTAATTTTTTTGACTGCAGACATGAAAAAGTTCATATCGGATGCTAGATCTATATGGGGACTAGGTCCAAAAATGGACCGATCCTGATCATGTTTGGTAAAGTCTCTTGTATTTTGCAAAAATATATACAAACAAAATCTGAGAAGAATCAGTGCAATATTTTTGTTTTTTAATAGATTTAAGTGAAGATCGGGAAGCTGCTCTATATGGGGCCAAATGCATCATTTTTGGACTACACATTAAGGGACGCATAAAAAACCCAATTTGAGTAAGATCTATATGACAATTTGGATCTTATGGCAATTTATGTCGATTTCATAGGGGTAATTTTTATGGGGCCTAGGTCTGAACATGGACCGATTATCACCAATTTCAATAGCGTTCATCCCATGGCCGATAAAAGCTTATATACCGAATTTCATAAAAATATATTCATATTTGCGACCTGCAGTTTGATTACAAGCTTTACATGGACACACAGACGGACGGGCGGACGGACGGACATTGTTAAATCAACTCAAAAAGTGATTCTGATTCGATCGGTACAATTAAAGATGGGTCTAGGTCAAATATTTTTGGTTGTTACAAACAGCAGCACAAAGTCATTATACCCAAACCACATAGTGGTATAGGGTATAAAGATAGCCGCCAGTTTCCGCCCGTGTGAACCAGAATAATTTTACTGACCCAAGGCCAGACATTTTGTGCTAAATTTATTAATACAAAAGTTTTCCACTATGTGGTTAGGGTGCAATGAGTTTGTAACTACCAAAAATATCGGACCTATACCCATTTTTTATTATACGGATCGACTCAAAATATCTCGATTTAACGATGTCCGTCCGTCCGTCTGTGTGTTATGAATACAAAAGCTGGTCGTACCGGTGTATTTTTTTGTGTGTGTTTATTTCTTTTTTATACTGACAGAAAAAGGAAACGGAAGAGTTGACACGAGTTGTTATATACTTATAAAAAAGGGTTGAGACATAATGCGCTTAATTGTTAAATTATATTAATGGGTAAAATCTTTTTATTTTGACAGGTACATTTACATAGGTATATTCGAAAAACAATAATAAACGGAACTTGAGTTATATAGTGTGAATATCTGACCAAATGGGAAAAAAATTTAAATAACAGGTAAATGGTAAAAAAAAAACTATTGCTACACACCCTTTTAAGATATGAGCAGCTATGCTTAACATTTTAAAAGGTATTAAGGTCTGGGTTTTTATGCTTCAAAAAGCGGTAATAAAAGATAAAAAATTGTGTTTTACATACCTGCAAGAAAGAGTATTTATAATAATGTTTCCACAATTATTATTCATTACAGTTTGAACACTATAACAAGTAGTGTTATAGAGATCTCGCTGATATTCATTTTCATCAGAAAGATGTAGACGGTATATTTTTTCGCATAATGAGCAACCATATCTTTAAGAATTGTAACTTGCAAGAATCTGGAATACAGAAATAAAGAATTACAACTTTTGCATCAATTTAAAAAAAAAAAAACTGTACATTGGATGCTCTCATACCAAGGCAAAGATGTACTAACGTCACCAAGACTGGTTATTGAAGGAACTTGTTTTTGAGAGTTCATGTACAACTGCCAACGAAGGTGGAAAAAATGGTCGACCAGCAAAACCAGAAGTGAAAGATCTCGAAGGCGTAAGCTGGAGAATATCAATAACGAAATTTCGCAGAGAATTATTATTTTTGCACCAAAGTCAATCAACACAAAATAAGAAAATTAAAATTGAAATAATTGAAAAAAAGTAGAAGAGAGCCCAAGGCGCACAAAGAAGATTTTTAAAAGCATTCCTAGACAGATTGAAGATAAGAAATTAACTCTAGAAAAAGCGTTTTCCCTGTTTTTGGATTTGAAGTTGACCAAAAATCAATACAAAGAATTGCGGAAGCGAACCAATGAAAAGAATTATGGGATTCTTCCAGAGCATCGAGATTTAGTTTCTGCCAAAAAAGAATACTTGCTTTCACAATCTGCTGTTAGTGTCACTTCAAGTTTAGCAGAAATAAAAGTGCAAGATCTCCTCGAACATACTGCAGAACGTTGTTAAACATGCTTGATACTGAGTATTTAAGAAAATTGGAAATGGCAGTATTACTTTAATTTCTAAATGGGTATGTGATAATATCCTCTGTTCAGAAATAATACAAGCAATTTAATGCCGAAATTTCCTCAGACGTTAATTTATTTATGGTATCTTTCATTCCATTGCGCTCAACTAAAACTTATAGCGGCTTAGAGTCGCCAACTGGTGAGCAACAGAAATTGATGTACGGAAAAATTAAATTCCTTCTTCACCAAAGTGTCGCATACCAATAAAATTTGCATTCAAAAAGGAAACCAAAGATGTCATAACTGAAGAAGTTAAAAAAATAAAAGATCAAATTAAAGAAATTCAACGAGTAATATTTAAATTTGATGACCAAGACAGTGAAGTAAATGTTAATATGTGCCTCACAATGATTGCTGGCAACAAAGTTGCACAAGCTTTAACCGAAACAGAGTCATCGTTAAGCTGTATTATATGCCAAAAGACATCAAGTCAATAAAGCCAACCCCCCCAAAAGACGATAGTTTTAAAGAGGCCTACGAATTTGGAATGTTCCCTCTTCATGCTAGAATACGCTTCATGGAGCATATTTTTAAAATGGGTTATGATTTGGAATTTGGTCCGTTAGGCGAAACAGTGAGAAAAAAACAAAGAAAATGAAGAAAAAAGAAAGCAAAAAAAAAAAACAAATTCAAGAAAAATATCTTCAGGTAGGCCAACCAACAAGGAAAAGGAAACTCAAATGAAGGAAATACTGCAAGGAGATTTTTTTCCGATCCAGAGACTGCAGCATCTATAAGAGTTGTAGATCATGAATTAATAAGACGATTCAAAATCATATTACAAGCATGCAGCAGAAAGATAAATACAAAACAAATTTCGAGAGTACGCCAATAAAACAGTTATACTTTATAACGAAAAATACTCTTGGATATATATGCCATCCACAGTTCATAAAATTTTGTACCATGGGTAACAAATAATTCAAAACAATATACTACCAATAGGAGATCCATTTGAAGAAGCGCAAGAAAAAAGGAACAAAGACTACAGATTCCTTTGCGAGCACAACACAAGGAAAATGTCCAGATGTTGCGCTAATGAATACCTTATCACTACTTTGTTATGCACTTTGGATCCATATATTTCCAACATTCGACAAAAATGGACGACTACCTCTATTGAATTAGACCAAGATGCTAAACAACAAAATGAAAATCAAGGCTATTTAGAAGAGATATTTACTAAAATTGTTTGATTTGAAGTCGTTTTTCAGTACAGTAAGAATAAGTTGTACACGTTTTTTTATAAAATTTTTCTTGATTTAAAAACTCATGTATTAATTAATAAAATACAATAAAAGTTGATATAGAAATATTTAAAAAGACCATAAAAATTGTTTTAACTAAAGTAAAAACATACGACTTTTTCATTGAAACTTCTCTATCTTGAACCAATATCAGGTAACTTTTATGTTCGCTGCTTAATAAATTATATTTTAATTTGGGCTCTCTCAAAAAGCCAACGTTTGGCCCTTGTGAACATAAGGACTAAAAAGTTTACAGGGGCCAAAGTTTGGCATTTTTTGACAAAATTTAACATACAAAATTTTTAAAAAGTGTTAGTAAAATTAACCTAAAAAATAAGAGATTATATAAAAAAAAAACGTTTTTGATTCTTTTAACACTTCAATTTGGAACTAAAATTCAACTAAAAATTAAAATGTATTTTAAACCTTCCATATTTTTCTTTTACCATCGGTCGATATTTACGTTCTATAACAAACATTAAAGCCTAAAGTCCCACATACCAAACAAAGAAAACCGCATATCAAAATTCCTATCCAATGAAATGGAAATGGTCCACTGTGCGCCGATCTCCCACAACCATGTTGTTTTGTAGCTACTAGAAATTCTCAATGGCTGCAAGAAAGTCAGCGTACGCTTGTTGGCGTGCTGTTAAACATTAACCGTTTCAGTTTTAACACGAGAGAGATCCAGCAACACCACACATTAGATGCTAATTCCCGGTTCACACTATAAAATTTTTCGTTCTGAAATTGTTTTTAATTCTCTTGTATACTTTCATCCGTGTTTATACACTGACATTTTTGTAATAAAATTAAAATTTTTTCATGTTTACTTTAATAATATTTTTCGTGTTTGGCATTTCCAAAAAAAAAAGCTTATTTATTTATTTTTTAATTTAAATTTGCTTTTTGCCGATTGGTTTTGTTTCCCTTTTAAATTTTTAACATTAATTTAATTCAAATCTATAAAATTAATAGGCTAGGCGATTTCTTGTGACCGATGTTTTGTTCTACCGTTTTATACCGATTTTGACCACAGGTATACTATTTGAAAGGTATTTCTTTTTAGTCGTTTTGCAGATTTGCAGAATTTTAAATTTTTTCCTTTATTTTGAGTAAATTGCATTTAAAGTTGCTACTAACTCATACATAAAATTATACATATTCTATGTGTGTTTTATTAAATTTGTTAATGTGTTTGCTTATGAGTTTGTTATCTTCATTTACAATAATAATAAACCACAAAAGTGTTGGTTTCTGAACTGGCTAAGTTGAAAAAAAGCTTCATAGAAATCGCACTCGAATTTCGAGCGCTGGAATCTGCTAGTAAACTTGAATTTGTTTCAAGAAAATAAAACAAGAATGAAAGAAAACGTAAAATAAAGCTGCACCAAACTTCACTTTGAGAATTACGAAGGAAGAAACACAGGAGAATTTCCGAGTACATGAAAGCATGACATTTTTCTTTGACAGGTCAGTAAGCTACAGCTATTTTTAGTACAAAAGCCTGATTATATGTCTGAGAGTTGATCACTATCCTTGATATTATTCCAATTTGCTGACACAATAACGTTTCCCGTAAGTATGTTAGATAAGATAGCAATATGAAGAAAATCTTTATTTCATTTAGGAATGGATAAACTTGTAACTTAATCATTATATGAAAAAGATCAAAAATAAAAATTTTATTTTATTTATCTCAAAATATATATGGGGGATTTCATGTCAAGTGCACCAACTTTTGAAACCGATGTCTTCCGGGATGAAATTTGCACCAAGGTTAGTCCTATTGGATATTAGTTTAGACACAATTTTTCAACAAGATCGGTCCAGATCTCTCAGAGTTAGAGGGGATCAAAATTTGACATTTTGGCCAAACAGGTGGTTTTTCTCATCCATGTAACTTATTACCTATTGTTCTTAGAAAATTTTCTCCTAAAGAGTTTAGATAGCTATTTCTTCAATATTTCGGAAAAAAATACTTAAAAAAAAAAAAAAATTTAGACTTTTTTTTGCTAAATTAAAGCATTTTTTGCCTTTTTTTTCCAAAAGGGCATTTTTTTTTTTCATAAGAAAGCTTCGGATTTTTCCTTTAAGAGCTTTTTAGTCGCTTAGTGGGATGGGAGTGGGATATCCATCAAAATAAATGTTTTGTAACTCCAGACAACGGTTTTTCAATTTTTCACAAATGCACTATTTTGAATTTTTTCCTATTTGTGTGTAAAACCTTACAAATAAAACTTATACTGAGAAACTAGACAAATTAGCCTCTCCGAAGGCATATAACATACCTAACTAAAATTTTATACCCTCGATACTGTAATACCCAGAATATGTTAACCTCAGGAAAAAAATCGCTTTTTTTCTATAGAAATGTTGAAAAATTATTATTTTTTAATTATTTTTAATAATAATTTAATTAATGTATAATAATAATAATAATATTAAAAATAAAAAGATAAATAATTTATTAAAATTTAATCTTAATTGCATTAGATCCATTTATATCATAACTATTTTTATACTTAATTTATTGTAGCTGATGAAGTATTTAAGTCTTGTAAATTTTTAAATACCCAGTCCTTCATCCAGCTTTTTTGTCGCCTTTATTTACTGCGTTTTTTTGTCAATCCTTTCTTGGCGTTACTAGGTTCAGCTATTGATTTCGCTGCTGGTTTATTTGTTGTCTTTGGAAAGAAATCGCATTGAATAGAGGCAGAAAACTTTTTCAACTTGAGTCTTCCATCGACAAGCGGTATAAAAGCATGGTATTCAGCGGTGCCATCGATTGTTACCGCAGCATCGAATCTGCTCTTCAGTGTTTTCAATGTTTCCTGATGATCCTCTTTGCTACTAAAAACTATTTTAGTTTCTTTACAATAACTTTTTGCCCAATGGAATAAAGCAGTCGCATCTAAGATGCGATCTTGATGAGAGCACTGGAGGCTATACTTCGCTGCACTTCTTTTAAGGTTTGTTCCAATACTATCACATGCTCCTTTACCATGATGAGCAGTAGGATGAAAATGCCACTCAGCTGGCATTCCAAAATCTTTCTCATGGGCCATAAGATTTGCCAAGCTACTTTTGTTTTTAAAATGTTGACGAGCTCCGTCCGAAACGTAGAATACCTTCTTTACTGTTAATTTAGATTTTAGAAATTTTAGCATTCTCTTCTGGTACTCATAAACTGCAACGGTATCACGTTTTAAATCGTCGGATATGACTGCCATACTTTCGTGTTCCAGTTTTTCATCTTTCATGTTGTAAATAACTACTGTGAATATAGTTGCTTGGTCGTTATTGAAGTAAAATGCTTGTATGGCATCCTGAAGAACATATTTATAGTTTTCTGCGAAATCATATGAAATAACGAATTCACCAGACTTCAAATGTATCTTCAGGTCCTTGAAGAATGACCATTGCTCTTTGACTAAAAAGTCATGGTTTCTCAAGTTTAGCAATCTTGTACACATTTCTTCCACAAAATCATCCACATTTAAAATTATTGTTTTCAATGTGCATTTGTCAGTCTGAATCCAAGAATCAAATTTGACCTCCTCTATATATTCTCGATCTAAAGAGTTGATTAAATTTTCTTTGATGAATGTGGTTTTCGGGTAATTGGTACATTCACCTAAGTGGCAAGAAGTTGTTGCATTAGGACACATAGTCAATTTAAGGCAATCGCGGTAATCGTGTAAATCTTCTGCCGAATCTTCTATTAAATACTTTAAGTAGATTTCGTTCAACATCAGTTTAAGATTTTCATGGTAAATGCAAACGCATACTCTATGAGTTCCGCTGCTTTCTGCCAAAACGCAATGTTTTGGCCTCATTTGGGTTAATTTCGTGAAGCCAATTCTAACATCCTCGTGTTCAGATTGAAATGTTTCAAATAACTCTTTCAGGTTACGGATAACCATTCTCTTCTGTTATGTTATGAAGGTATGTTACATACCTTCGGAAAGTTTAGTTTGTCCAGTTTCTCAGTATAAGTTTTATTTGTAAGGTTTTAGACACAAATCGGGAAAAATTCAAAATAGTGCATTTGTGAAAAATTGAAAAACCGTTGTCTTGAGTTACAAAACATTTATTTTGGTAGATATCCCACTCCCATCCCACTAAGCGACCAAAAAGCTCTTAAAGGAAAAATCCTAAGCTTTCTTATGAAAAAAATAAATGCACTTTTTGAAAAAAAAGGAAAAAAATTCTTTAATTTAGCAAAAAAAAGTCTACAAATTTTTAAGTATTTTTTTCCGAAATATTGAAGAAGTAGCTATCTAAACTGTTTGGGAGAAAATTTTCTAGGAACAATAGGTAATCAGTTACATGGATGAGAAAAACCACCTGTTTGGCCAAAATGTCAAATTTTGATCCACTCTAACTCTGAGAGATTTGGACCGATCTTGTTGAAAAATTGTGTCTAAACTACTATCCAATAGGACTAACCTGGGTGCAAATTTCATCCCGATTGGAAGACATCGGTTTCAAAAGTTGGTGCACTTGACATGAAATCCCCCATATGCAAATTCTTTTAGTAATTGTAGTAAATCAAAACAAATTCAAAACTTCGACCTCATGCATAGCAGATTTCCCATAAGGTTTTTATTCGTTTTATTGCTTTGCACATCAGACAATCACCATTGAATACTACTGTTTAGTATTTTGTTCATGCTCTTAAGTTGCAACCACTTTAAGTTCTTATTTATTTATTTATTTATTTTTTTTAATAAGAAACTACTTTTAATTTCGCTTTTTATTTATTATAATCTCTGATTTTTCCTATTTATCATTAAACCATTGTCACTTTCTTTTCATTCGCATAAAGACTTCAGCTACCACTTTACCTTCAAAACCAGAAACAATATACAATAACAAAGTGTTATTGTAAAATTAATATGATTAGAAAAACCTCAGTTGCTAAAAGCTATACTGTATCATCATAGTATTATACAATACATACAGAACTGCAACAGCAACAAACATGTTGACATTCACTTACACAAAGGTTTAATACACATGTACACTACTACGTGCTTTAATACTATACAACAAAGGCAACAACAGCATATTTAGTACTTAGTGCTTAGGACATAAGTCGTAAATAACGCTTGAAAACAATATTCATAGAAAACATCTAAGAGTGTACGGTCACTCTGCACTGTCGAGTCGTTAAATCCGCTTCACAGTGGTAAGTTTAGGGATGAAAATACAAAAATAAATCCAGCAATTAGTAATCTATTGAGAAGATATTAAAAAAAAAAATATTTATTATTATAATTATTGCAGTTATTTATTTTACAAATTATTTATTTTTTTATATGTTTTTAATGAAAATGTTTAAATAAAGCATTAATTTTAAACACTAAACAATTTCCATTTCTAAAAAATATTTTGCATGAATTAAATAAACTAATTCGTAATATGGATCGCTATTGGTTACAATTTCAAAAAAAAAAAGGAATATATCCTGTATAAATATCAGATTTGATTTTTGATCTGTTTCAAAGATTGTTATATTACACATATGTCGAAGCTTTTAAATCGATGAGAGAGCTTAACAATTATGTTAATGCGTTTGCATCATTTCACTGGCTCCCAAGGCTCCGAAGTACTTTTAGTAAGCAGGACAATATTTTTCATGGCATTGTGTAACAATTTATTTAGTGCAGTTTCTTTAATATACCGACTGTGGTTGTTTCTGTTAGTGTTAGTTTATATCTTTTGTATTGCAGTTCCCTTTAAACAATACTCTTTGGTTTAAATGGTACACTTAAAGAAAGAAAAAGTTAAAGAATTTAAAACAGTAAAAAAAAAAAGTATATAGTGGCGATTTTGTTTGTCTATTCTTTATATCTTCTTCTTTATTTCCCTATTCAATTTCCGAATATTAGCACCCAAAACAATTGCATCTGATTATATTACATTTAAAATAATTTTATAACTTTTGTACAATCTCTACAAACGCGTCGCTTTATTGCCTTGTTGAGAGGATTCCCTACATCTCGGATACCAATTCACACCTGTATATTATTAAGCCATGTTATTTGCTTCATTAACTGCTCGTGCAAAAATTTATGACTGCTCATATTTTTCGGCCTTCATAATTTAACACAAATATTCCGTCTTTAGTTTCTCTATAGTGGTTAAGAGCTTTTTATTGCGGTGTGTTTTTCTCAGTACTTCACTATTGGATATAAAGCTGCCCGCTTCCTTATATCCACTGGTTTTAGGGTCCATACCTTCAATGCACGTAGTACAACTAACACATACAGGGTGGGCTAAAAGTTAGCATGGGGCTTAAAAATTTTATAACTTTTTCTCTTAAATAATTTTATATTTGGTTTCAAGATTATAAAATATACAAAATGGAATTTTTTACACTAAGTATGGAAAATAATGTCACTTTAACCACCCCCCGTTTTCAGTTGCGCAATGATGAGCTCGTTTATGCGCATTTGTTATAACATTTTTCAAAATTTGTGGTTGTAGCGTTTGAATGTTGTCCTTGATTTGAAAAATTGTCTCGGGCTTGTTCACATATACTCGCTCCCTCAAATAACCCCAAAGCAAATAGTCGGGCGCTGATAAATCCTGAGATCACGCTGGCCAACTAATTTCCGAATTTCTGGAAAAATTTGCTTTGAAGTGCCATTTTGTCTCGGGAAATGTGGGTAGAGGGTTCATCCTGCTGAAACCACATCTCAGGTATGTTGTCAAGAGCAGGACGTAAAAAATGTTCTATCACAAACCAATACCGATACTTCTATCTTCATTTTTGAAGACGTAAGGCCCAATAGTATTTTCAGATGTAGTACCACAGCATACTGTACACCTAATATGGTGCAGTTGGCATTGTTGAATGCCTCCTAGATTTTCAAAACCCCAGAACCTACAGTTCTACTTATGAACAAAGCCATTCAAATGGATGTAAAAAGGATTGTCATATAATGGATGTGCAGGATCTTTATTATCCTGTACTAGACCGTCTTCTCAAAATAAAATACAAAGACTTTACTTGTTGAGCCTATATTAACAATTAACTTTATTTTTCCAAAGTCCCTACTTAAAAATAACTTATCAGAAGTTCTAGACTTCTTTTCTAGAAGAGAACTTCTATAAATCTTAATACTAAGAGAGATGTTCTAGCATACTCTCAATAACTTTAATTTACAATATAATATGGGAGTGGCTTAGTTATAAAAGTTAGTTTGTTCATTTAATAATTGTCTAAGCCAAGAGAGATGTCTTAACATGCTCTCGTTGATTCTGAATTCTACAACTGATTATTTTGTATAAGGGTGTGACTTGGTTACAAAAGATTGTATACACATTTGTTCAATTTCTGGTGGTGTTCAGCTATTCTCTTAGAATAAGAGAGCGGTCGAACTCCAATCAGTTCATTGCCCAAATGTATCGTAACTACATAGCTCGTGCTATTGTAATGAGAGTCATCCCTAAATACTTTGTTTACATATATGACGTTCACATTTGGCCTAAATTTATTTGTACGCTACGTCATGTATGTATTACAAAAGTTCATTTCATTTCTGGCCAACTGTTTAAATTTAACTTGAAAATTATTTCTTGCACCAATTGCACCTTATATGGGAATAACAGTTAATCTTTTTTTAAATGCGCCTTAGTGACGTACGAGGCAGTTCTAGCTGAGATGCACGCATTCTTTGATCAACACGTTCAATATTTTCCGCAGTGCGAAAAATTTTTTTAAACCCCATGGTGACTTTTGGCTCACCTTGTACATAAGTCTTGACGCATCGTAGTTTCACTTCAAGATTAATGTAACGGGTGGTAAGAACTTTTTTATATTTAAACAAGTAAGAAAATTATAGTCGGTCTAGACCGACTATACGATACCCTATACTATGGTTTAGAGACTCTATCTCTTCGGTCCAACTAATTCGATATAGAAAATAAGCATAAACCAAATTTGAGTGGGATTGTTATTAATTTTTTTGCTGCAGATATGAAAAAGTTTATATCGGATGCTATATTTAGGTCCAAAAATGGTCCGATCCTGAACATATGTGGTAAAGTCACTTATATTTTTAAAAAATATTTACAAACCAAATATGAGAAAAATCTGTGCAATATTTTTTTTTTTTTGATAAATTTAAGTGAAGATCAGGAAGCAGCTCTATATGGGGCCTATTACTAAGAACTATCCTATAGGGATTTTATTTGGACTACTTATTAATGCATATTATAAACACATGCAAACCCAATTTGACTGAGATCTATATGATAATTTGGATCTTATGGCAATTTATGTCGATTTCATAGGGGCATTTGTATGTGGACTAGATCTGAACATGGACCGAATTTCACCAATTTCAACAGCGTTCATCCTATGACCGATAAAATCTTATATACCAAATTTCATTAAAATAAATTCATATTTGCGACCTTTAGTTTGATTACAAAGTTTACATAGACACACAGACGGACAAACGGACGGACAGCGCTAAATCGACTCAGAAAATGACTTTTTGGTTTTTGATTTTTGGGAGTTAAAAACAGCAGCACAAAGTCATTATACCCAAACCACATATTGGTATAGGGTATAAAAATGCTTCTGTCGTCATTTCAATATGGCATCTTATTTCTTTCAAAACCCCGAGATATTTAGAACTCTATACTTTGCCGACGTAGGAGTTTTGTACCTTTAAGATGGCTGTGTTGTGGCTATTTCTCTACTCACTATCATACGAGTATATTTCGTTTTCCATATATTAATCTTCAGGCCGTATGTTTCACTATATACAGTTAGTTTGTCTACTAGATCTTGGAGTTCAGACATATCTAATATTTTTGAACATTACTGATGAATTTCTGGAAGATTTTTTTGGAATATATGTTAAATAAGCAGGCTCCTTTTATGATACTTGTTGCAGGTCTCAATCAACATAGGCTTGTGCTTTTTGAAGTTTCTCTACATCGGATTTCCTTGTCGACTATGCCAATGAACATAAGAATTTCCCCGAAATTCCCATACCTTTTTTAAAACCAAACCGAGACGCCCCCACTGACTTTTCGAATTTCATATATATTATGGAGTATAGTATTCTGAGGGATATTTTGGTAAGAAACCCGACTATACGATACCCTATTGCCATGCGTTTAGAAACCTTATCTCTTAGGTCCAACTAATTAGTTACGGAAAATAAGTACAAACCAAATTTGAGTGACATCTATAATATTAATAGGCTAAACGATTTCTTGTGACCGATGTTTTGTTCTGCCGTTTTATCCCGATTTTGACCAAATGTATATTATTTGAAAGGTATTTCTTTTTCGCGGTTTTGTAGATTTACAGATTTTTTATTTTTTCCTCTATTTTGAGTTAATTGCATTTAAATTTTCTACTAACGCATATAAAACAAGTAAAAAAATTATAGTCGGTCTAGACCGACTATACGATACCCTATACCATGCGTTTAGAAACCCTATCTCTTAGGCCCAACTAACTGGACATTGAAAATAAGCAAAAACCAAATTTGAGTGGGATTTTTATTAATTTTTTTGGCTGCAGATATGAAAAAGTTCATATCGGATGCTATATCTATAAAGGGACTAGGTCCAAAAATGGACCGATCCTGATCATGTTTGGTAAAGTCTCTTGTAGTTTGCAAAAATATGTACAAACAAAATTTGAGAAGAATCAGTGCAATATTTTTGTTTTTTAATAGATTTAAGTGAAGATCGGGAAGCAGCTCTATATGGGGTCAAAGGGATCATTTTTGGACTACTCATTAGTGGATGTAATGAACGCATACAAACCCAATTTGAGTAAGATCTATATGACAATTTGGATCTTATGGCAATTTATGTCGATTTCATATGGGTAATTTGTATGGGGGCTAGGTCTGAACATGGACCGATTCTCACCAATTTCAATAGCGTTCATCCCATGGCCGAGAAAAGCTTATATACCAAATTTCGTCAAAATATATTCATATTTGCGACCTGCAGTTTGATTACAAGCTTTACATGGACACACAGACGGACGGACGGACATTGTTAAATCAACTCAGAAAGTGATTCTGATTCGATCGGTATAATTAAAGATGGGTCTAGGTCAAATATTTTTGGTTGTTACAAACAGCAGCACAAAGTCATTATACCCAAACCACATAGTGGTATAGGGTATAATTATACATATGCCATGTGTGTATTATCAGATTTGTTAATGTGTTTGTTAATGAGTTTGTTATCTTCATTCACAATAATAACAAGTAAGAAAATTATAGTCGGTCTAGACCGACTATACGATACCCTATACCATGCGTTTAGAGACCCTATCTCTCAGGCCCAACAACTGGATATAGAAAATAAGCTTAAACCAAATTTGAGTGTGATTTTTATTAATTTTTTCGGCTGCAGATATGAAAAAGTTCATATCGGATGCTATATCTATATGGGGACTAGGCCCAAAAATGGACCGATCCTGCAAAAATATATACAAACAAAATTTGAGAAAAATCAATGCAATATTTTTGTTTTTTGATAGATTTAAGTGAAGATCGGGAAGCAGCTGTATATGGGGCCTACGACTAAGAGTTGTCCAATAGGTATCATTTTTGGACTACTGATTAATGGATGTAATATATACATACAAACACAATTTGAGTAAGATTTGTATGATAATTTGGATATTATGGCGATATATGTTGATTTCATAGGGGTCATTTGTATGGGGGCTAGGTCTGAACATAGACCGATTCTCACCAATTTCAATAGCGTTCATCCCATGGCCGACAAAAGATTAAATACCAAATTTCATCAAAATATATTCATATTTGCGACCTGCAGTTTGATTACAAGCTTTACATGGACACACAGACGGACGGACGGACGGACATCGTTATATCGAATCAGATAGTGATTCTGATTCGATCGGTATAATTAAAGATTGGTGTAGGTCAAATATTTTTGGTTGTTACAAACAGCAGCATAAAGTCATTATACCCAAACCACATAGTGGTATAGGGTATAATAAACCATAAAAGTGTTGGTTTGTGGATTGGCTAAGTTAAAAATTAAGCTGCCAAAAATTGCACTAGAATTTCGAGCGCTGGAGTCTGTTAGTTGTTATTAATTGTGTTGCATTCGGATATGAAAACGTTCATATCGAATGCTATATTTATGTGGGGACTAGGTCGAAAAATGGACCGATCTTGACCATACTTGATAAGCTCACTTATTTTTTTAAAACTTATACAAACAAAAATTTATAAAAATCTCTGCAATATTTTTGTTTTTTGAAAGTTTTAAAAGAAGATCGGGAATCAGCTTCATAAGGGGGCTATAACTAAGAATAGTCCTATAGGGCTTATTTTTGAACTACTGATAAATAGATGTAATAAACAAACACAAACCCAATTTGATCGAGATCTGTATTATGGCAAATTAATTAGGATATTATGGCAAATTAAATCGATCTCATAGGGGCCATTTGGATGGGGACTAGGTCTGAACATGAACCGGTTTTCACCGATTTTTCAGGGTTCGTCCTATGGCCGATAGAAGATTGTTTACTAAATTTCATTAAAATTTATTCGCATTTGCGAACTGTACAAGGTTTACATGGACACACAGACGGCCAGACTGACGGACGGACGGACATCGCTAAATAAACTCAGATCTGAAAGATCTAGGTCTAGGTCAAATATTTTTGGAAGTTACAAACACCAGCACAAAGTCATTATATCATTAACCACATAGTGGTATAGGGTATAAAAAAACTCTGTTAGGAGTTGAATGTTATGGCCATCTATCAATATCAGTATTTCAGGCGGAATCTCACCAGGTTCATATATTTAGTTATTTCTTATCTCTGATCGAAATTTCTGCAAGCAATTCTTGTGAACTCGTTCCATAGCCATATCAGCTGCTTCTTAGTAGAAAACGCTTGTCCAACATACTCAGTCAAAAAATCTTATCTCCTGACGTTGTGTATTTAGGTGTTAATCTATCTATTTAATTCTATTTATTTCAGCTCTTAATTTAATTGTATATTTGCGTTTGTTTGTCCTTCATACTTTTCTTTGAGCTATTTTGCTGTTTCGTTCATACTTTTCTTTGAGGTATTTTGCTATTTCCCAGGGTATTGTCCGTTAAAGATTTTATGGTACCTTTAATAGAGTCAAATATATTCTCAGCAGCTTCTCTATTAACGTTATTCAGTTCTTGATTTATGCATTTTTTTATATTTGGTCGAATAGCTGGTGCTTTCCTATATTCGTTAGTAGGAGATTGGTCCTATGGTACGCCCGTCCCTGAGAAAGTTGAAATTTTCGAAATAAATTAGCCATAGCACATGTTTATCAGTATAAAAACAATTTGATTTCTTACAATATTCCCTCTTCTATCCTTGGGGGATTTCAATGTATAGAGCCTTATTCCATGAAGAGTCTTGTGACAGAAGTGGATGAGTCTGTCGCCTCTTTCATTCCTTTCTCCTAATTTGTATTGACCTTTTGCACCAGGTGCTTTGTCTACTTCTACTTACGCATTTAAGTTACCTTGAATGAAGGTTAGTTCATGCTTTTTAGTTATTGGAGCGGATATTAGCAGTATATCTATCCATCAATACTTATTAAATAAGGATTTAAATCTTTTTTGATATTTGAATATTTTAAAATGATTTAATTGAGATAATAAAGTCTAAAATCTTTAGTGTAGATAAAACAGCGATGTTTCGTCTATATATGTAGACTTTATCCAGGCAGTCGTATATTTAATGATAAAAACGATACAATACAATACAATGTATTGTCTACAAATATAGACGAAATGTCGGAAAATATGTAAATGTAGCTCAATTATATCAATAAATTTAAAAGATTTAAATATTTTTCATATTTTTAGTGGGCGTGGCAACTCCCAGCTTGTCATATCTGTAAGAGGTTATCTATTATTAATGTGAGTTGTCGGACAAAAATGGGTGGTATCGGACCAATGGGCGTGGCATCTCCCTTACAACGTAAATGTAAAATTTAATATATCTGGAGTACTATAAAAGTGAAAGCCTTGTTACTTTGCGTGAGCCTATAAGTTATTCATCTGATTAGTGGAAAAAAAATTGGTGTGGTCGGAGCAGACAAAGAAAATATATAATATATAACTGGTGTAAAATAAAAGGGAAAGCCTAGACACTTTTCACGAGGCCGTCAGATATTAAAATCAGTATACCGATAAAAATTGGGCGGGGTGAGATACGAGAGCGTGGTACCTCCTATACAAAAAATATGAAATACTACGAAAGCGACAGTCTTGAAAATTTTGAAAGTCCGTTAATAACTAACTAGCAGATTCCAGCCCTCGAAATACAAGTGCAAATTCTAGGAAATTTTATTTTTCCACAAAAATAATGACCCTAAAGTTATTCTAATCAATTATAGCCAATTCACAAATCAACACAAAAAACAAACTCATTTTTATTACAAACACATTAACAAATTTAATAAACACACACATTGTATAATTTTATGTATGTGTTAGTAACAATTTTAAATGCAATTTACTCAAAATAAAGGAAAAAATTTTAAAATCTGTAAATTTGCAAAATGGCTAAAAAGAAGTCCTTTCAAATAATATACGTTTAGTCAAAACCGGGATAAAACGGTAGAACAAAACATCGGTCACAAGAAATCGCCTAGCTTATTAATATTATAGATGTGACTAGTAGTGGAAAATTTGGTCGGAAGCGTCAAATTCAAAAAATCACCAAAACCGAAAATGGTGAGAAACAAAAATCGCCAAAAATAAAAAAATTGTCAAAATCAGTAAAAATTTGCCAAATTATATTCTAAATTCCAGGCCAATCGTTAAGCATAGCCAGATTTCAATTGAAAAAGCAATGTTTTTCTCACGGGCAGCTATATGTAGCTTGCTTCAGAGTAGGAACGACGAATTTTTGCACCGAATGAAGATGCAAAGAAAATTGTACATAAAGCAAGCATTGAAATAAAAATATATATATGGGGGATTTCATGTCAAGTGCACCAACTTTTGAAACCGATGTCTTCCGATCGGGATGAAATTTGTACCAAGGTTAGTCCTATTGGATATTAGTTTAGACACAATTTTTCAATAAGATCGGTCCAGATCTCTCTGAGTTAGAGGGGATCAAAATTTGACATTTTGGGCAAACAGGTGGTTTTTCTCATCCATGTAACTTATTACCTATTGTTTTTAGAAAATTTTCTCCCAAAGAGTTTAGATAGCTATTTCTTCAATATTTCGGAAAAAATACTTAAAAAAAAAAAAAATTTGTAGACTTTTTTTTTTGCTAAATTAAAGCATTTTTTGCCTTTTTTTCCAAAAAGGGCATTTATTTTTTTTTTTTCATAAGAAAGCTTAGGATTTTTCCTTTAAGAGTTTTTTGGTCGCTTAGTGGGATGGGAGTGGGATATCTATCAAAAAAATGTTTTGTAACTCAAGACAACGTTTTTTCAATTTTTCACAAATGCACTATTTTTAATTTTTTCCTATTTGTGTGTAAAACCTTACAAATAAAACTTATACTGGGAAACTTGACAAATTAACCTTTCCGAAGGTATTAACATACCTAACTAAAATTTTATACCCTCGATACTGTAATACCCAGAATATGTTAACCTCAGGAAAAAATCGCTTTTTTTCTATACAAATGTTGAAAAATTAATATTTTTTATTTATTTTTAATAATAATTAAATTAATGTATAATAATAATAATAATATTAAAAATAAAAAGATAAATAATTTATTAAAATTTAATCTTAATTGCATTAGATCCATTTATATCATATCATATATATAAATTGAATAAATTAAAATGGATTCATTATACAATACAGGCTTTATAGGAAAAATTGGTTATGAAAACCTACATCTATAATATTAATAGGCTAGGCGATTTCTTGTGCCTGATGTTTTGTTCTACCATTTTATCCCGATTTTGACCAATAGTATATTATTTGAAAGGTATTTCTTTTTAGCCATTTTGCAGATTTACAGATTTTTAAGTTTTTTTCCTTTATTTTGAGTAAATTTCATTTAAAGTTGCTGCTAATACGTACATAAAATTATACAATGCTATGTGTGTGTTTAGTAAATTTATTAATGGTTTGTAATAAATATGAGTTCGTTTTTTGTGTTGATGTGTGAATTTGCTATAATTTATTGGCATACTTTTAGGGTCTTTATTTTTATGAAAAAAAATTTCCTAGAATTTGCGCTCGAATTTCGAAGGCTGGAATCTGCTAGTATCAATAAGTCTCGGTATGTCGCAGCGGACCACTACAGAGCATACTAGTTTTTTTTTATAAAACAAGTATTTTTATGGTTAAAGATTTATTTTAAATGATCTTAATATAAACGAGTTTATTAAAACCGATTTATAAATTTTCTTTTTTTATTAAATACTTTTTTTTCGTAGTGTATTATACACTATGAACGTAGTGAAATTGTAGTTGAGTACTTAAAGAGGATTATACTAGTTTTCTATAACTTTAGAAACCAGTTCCTTTGGTCTTACTAAAATTGGCGTTGTAAAATCTATGAACTTATCAAACCACCCACCTTACAAAAAAGTAAATTTTCTTATTGTATGGTTGGTTGTGTTTGAATATTTCATACCTTACGGTAGTGTATGTTGAAGTGTTATTAACAAGCATATTGATATTTGTTGCTTGCATACTCCAACCATACTCGTTCGTTACGTACTCGATGGCAGCAGTGTATTCGCTGCTATAGACGAAAGCAAAATTCAACAAGAATACATACTCCACAAGAAAGGAAAAAAAAGAAGAACAAGATTTTCTAATAATATTTCTTTCTTTTTTTTCTGCTGCTAAAAACACTTTTACAATTTCAACTTTGGTTTCACATTGTTGTGGTGTTAAGGAAATGTTATTACATTTGCATTCAAAGGTACTACGATGATGTTGCTGACTTAAGTGTTGCAGCAAAAATTATACAATAGAGAAGCAAACAAACAAACAAACAACAGATTTTGAAATGATATTTCATGATTTTTTTTTTTTTTTGGTATGTGCAGCATGTGCTGCACAAATATTCAAATTTGTTTTGCAAAAATTTCATAGGGAAATGGAAAATAATATGGGATTTGGATTGTGTAGATTTAATTGAGTTTAGTGGTTTGGTAAATATCTTGAATTTATTGTTTCTTTTTATAGTTTCATTTATTTCATATTGGTAGTTTTATTCTTCAATAATATTTAATATAACTCGATATGTTATTGGATATGTTTGATATTTATATTTTTATTGTAAATTAAAATAACAATACAATGGTTTATTGTAAAAATTTAGGTATTGTGGTTATTTGCCATTGTTATAAAATTCTGCTATCTGTATTGCACAACTTCAAATTACAATAAAAAAGAGATTTCAGACAAGAATTTAAATTGGTTGCAGATATTTTGTAAATGTTTTTTTTTCATATTTTAAATTGATTTAAAAAAACGAAACATATTAATTTTCTTAGTAATTTTTAAAGGCTTAATTTTCTGAAGATATGAAAAACATAAAATTCTAGTGAAAATTTTTGTCGCTTTATTCTTGGGACAAAAAAGGGAACGAAAATTTTTTTTATGATTTTTAAAATTCAAAAATTTTAAAATTATGCCTCAGCACCATAAGAGGCTTTATATATAGGTATATATAAAAAAAAAAACATATTGCATAATATTGAAAAATTTGGTAATTTTTAAGAAGTATTTCCACATTTTAAAAGAAATACACAGAAAAAAATTACAAAAGTTATTAACTCTCCGATTAGTCTGTGTGTTATTTTGCTTGATGCGGTGTGTTCTGATAGTTTTGATTGTTGAATTTAGATTTAGGTACAAGAAATAGTTTTTTGTGACAATTTCGGTTTTATTTTAATATTAAAATACATGAGAAAATAAAATAAATAACTGTGTTGTGATGGTTTTTGCTGTTTATTCAGTTCGTGCTTGCAGGTATTGCAACGATGCAGCAATTTTGAATGCTAAGCACTAACTATGTTGTAGCTAGCACATGACGGCCAATTTGATCGAGGCGCAAAAGAAGCTGCAGCTCCTGCTGTCGATCTTGCTACTACTTACAGGGACAAAAAATATTTAGTTTTTCCGATTTTGTATTTTTCAAAATTATTTTATTTTAAATTTGCATTGAATGCTTCCAAAGGGCTTCGTATCCTGGAATAGATCATTATACGTTCATTGGTGATTAGTTCTTCAATGTCGTGAGCAATTACAGAAATGAACGTCGCTTATCGGTTTTGTTACTACATTAATTTCATTATATATGATAAATGCGTTAGGAAAATTTTTGAAAACTTGAAACTCCTTCATTTTCAAAATTTTATTAAAAAAAAAAAATTCTCATTTTCGGTTTCAATGCGCAATAGGTTAATAACGTGGTATTAGAACAATACTTCATATCTGTAAGTATAGAGACAAAAACAAAATGTTGGCTTTAATCAATATCTCAAAGTTGAAAAAAATATCATCAAATTTCATGACCTAGTTCCTTTTGGCACAAAAGTGGTCTGGGGCATTTGCAATTTCTTGGCGAGTTTTTATTCGATTTTGAAGTCTTATGGGTTCTGAAAGGTTAATTTAATGCTGATCTTGATTCACATAACAACTTGTCGGACAAATTAACTTATAGAGCGAAACTTTCGTAAAATCTGAAAAAAAGTCATATTTTCCCCATATAAACACACTTGAAATTTTCAATCGATTTCCCGCGCGACTTTTCTTTATCCGATTGTCCCCAAAATTTACATTTATTAGTTTTATATAGAAAGGAAACAAACTGGACCCCGCCTCTACCCAAAATCACATTTTCATTTTTAAGGACCACTCTAGTGGTCACGGTATAATGACTTTGTCCTGATGTTTGTAACTATCATATATATTTGACCTAGACCCATCTTTTATTATACCAATCGACTCAGAATCACTTTCTGGAACGATTTAGCGATGTCCGTTCGTCCATTCGATTGTCTCTGTATCCATGTAAAATTTGCAATCGAACCACAGATAGCAAATATGAATATATTTTGATGAAATTTGGTATATAAGCTTCTATTGGCCATAACATGAACGCAATTGAAATTGGTGAAAATGTGTGCATGTTCAGACCTGGTCCCCATACAAATGACCCCAATTAAATCGACTTAAGTTGTC
This sequence comes from Cordilura impudica, assembly GCA_963682025.1. Lineage (NCBI taxonomy): Eukaryota > Metazoa > Arthropoda > Insecta > Diptera > Scathophagidae > Cordilura > Cordilura impudica. Next base: position 71,737,913 of record OY821520.1, read on the forward strand.
ATATACATAGATCTTAGTCAAATTGGGTTTGTGTATGTTTATTACTCCCATTAATCAGTAGTCCAAAAATATACCTTATAGGACGATTCTTAGCAATAGCCCCCATATAAAGCTGCTTTCCGATCTTCACTTAAAGCTTTCGAAAAACATATTTTTGTAAAAAATATGTGACCTTACCAAACATGGTCAGATTTGGTCCATTTTTTGACTTAGCCCTAATATAGATATAGCATCCGATATGAACTTTTTCATATCCGAAGGCAAAAAAATAGTAACAATTTGGAATATGATTACTTTTTAAATCTAATTTGTTGGAACTAAAGGAACGGCCTCTTAACGCATGGTATATGGCATCGTACAGGCGATCTAGACCAACTATAAATTTCTTACTTGCGTTATTAAACGTTTGCAAAAAAAAAGAATTTTAAAACATTTCTATCATATAAAGGCCTCAGTTGAAATTTAATATTAAATATTAAAAATAATTAATTTAAATACATAGAAAATCACATTTCAAATTAAAAGCCTTAAAAATGGGAAATTATTTGAAAAGAAGAAAGAGATGAAATTAAAAAAAAAAAAATTCATACAAAAGAAGAAAGAAAAAGTTAAGCTGCAGTAAACATTGACTAAAAACTGTTCAAAACTCTACTCATTTACGCTGCTGTACATGTTCTATGTGGCGAAACAAATGTCTGCACTTTACTATTGCCACGAATTAATTGCTATACTTGATTATCCTAAAAGTTTGCCGTTTATCAAGGAGTTGGTATTTTGTACTTCTTCAATGGATGGTTACGTTGGTTGGCTGCTTGGATGTTTAGTTGCTGGATACTAGGAACCACTAAGAGCTATTCATAGTAACAAGTAGAAGAGCACCAGAAAGAGTTAACCAACACTTATATATACATATATACACTCGCACATACAAATAAAATATGTATATGACAATGTACAACGGTAGTAGAAGTAGCTGTAAAAGTATTTATTGTTGTTTGTATGCAATCTGGTTGGCCGCTATGTGTTCATGTCTATATGTTAAAATTCATACAAAGATTGAAATTTCACAAAACCCATTTGGATCATTAAAACTTGTTAAAAGAAAGAACGACTTGAAATGCACTTTGACTTTTCTTTCGATTATTTTATTTCTATTTTTTTGGTTGCGGATGGTTTAGTTCTTATATTTTCTATGAGCCTTGCGAGCTTAGCCAGCCGGAGGAATAAAAAAGAAAAGTCATAAAACTCGATTAAATGTAGTAGAAGTACTACGAAAATGTTCTGTAGTTGTATGTGTTTGATTTGTTATACCGTGTTTAACAACAACCGTTCAACATTATACAAAATGTGGATCAGTTTTGGTAGTGGTTCAAAATAATTTAGCATTTTACTTAACTTTGCCGAAGGTATAGAAATAATGACTAACTTAACTGTTGTGGCACCAGTTTGCGAAGAAAATAATTAAAAAAAGAAAAAATAAAATAAAACATCTTGCGGATTTATTCAATGTATAATTGCGTCACAATGGCGCATTTTCGTGATCAAAACAATAGAAAACTTAACTAATTTAAAACAAAAAAATATATATTTGTTTATAGTTTTTAATTTCAACAATTCGAAAAAAGTAAGGCACATAATCATAGAACCACGTTATTGAAAATATATTAGTTAAACTTAAATGCAATGTTCAGTCGCTTAAACATTTATTAGAAATAAACGAACTCTTATTTCGATTTTTATTAAAGTTTTTCATGTATTTTCGCTGACAAATATCAAATATCAAAACTTTTGGCTATCAGTATGTCACAGTAGGGAGGTTATGCACACAAACGAATTGCTGAATAATATATTTGTATGTCATAACACAAACTTACTAGAGTAAGACTGTCCGCGTTACTGGACAATACATTATTATACGTTTACGTCTTTGTATTAAAAATTAAATGTTTTAGCAAGAGTAGACATTTTCCTGAAGAAAGTGCAAAAAATCAATTTTTGAAAGAGTGGTTATTGTAGTGGTTGGTGGTAAACAGCATTTTCAAAAAAATGGATAAGAACGACGCACAGTGGACCATATTTTGAGAAGGCGGCCAAAAATCATTTTTTTTTTGTTACCGATTTAAAAGTTATGTTATTCATTTGAAAGTAAATACTAGTAAACCTCGGGAGCCAAAAAAATTGCGAATCTATCTCAACTATATCACAGCAAACAGGGTCTTCGAAAATGGGCTTTCTCAGTATTTTGCTAAAATTAAAAATTTCTTTGTAAATTTTTATATCTGAATGACTGTAACTTTTTTGATTTAAAAGATTTTGAAGTAAAATAAATTTTGTATAATTTTGTGGCTATTAATGTTAATGTTAAAAATGTAAAATCACTGAGTCATTCCGAAATTTAAAAAAAAAGGTCAAAATTTTCCGAAAATCTCCTACTTAATAGAGCATAACTCCTGCCAGTCAAAAGCAGTCAGAAAAAACTTGCACTCTTCTATAGTCCGAACCCTCCCCTATACTCCTATATCCCATTATATACCCGCCAGTTTCCGCCCGTGGGCACCAGAACAATTTTTCTGACCCAAGGTTAGATATTTTCTACAAAATTTATGAATACAAAAGTTGTCCACTATGTGGTTGGGGTATATTAAGTTTGAGGTGATGTTTGTAACTGTTGTTATACGGATCGACTCAAAAACACTTTCTGAGTCGATTAAACGATGTCCGTCCGTCCGCCTGAGTGTTATGAATACAAAAGTTGGTCGTACCGGTGCACCGCGGTGTATTTTTTTGCATGTCGGTAGAGTTGTCAAGAGTTGCTATATACTTATAAAAAAGGGTTGAGATATAATGCGTTTAATTATTACAGGTACATTTACATTGGTATCTTTCAAAAACATTAATAGTCTGAATTAGAGTTATATAGTTTAAATACCTGACAAAATGGGAAACAATTTAAATGAGCAGGTATGCTTCACCTTTTAAAATGGTTTAGGGTGTGGGTTTTTTATGCTTCTAAAAGGTGTAATAAAAGATAAAAATTTTTATTTTACATAATTGCAAGAAAGATAAAAATGTTTCCACAATTATTATTCATTACAATTTGTGCAATGGCTAAGTACTGTTACAGAGATCTGGAAGATATTTATTTTCAACGAAATGATGTAGACGATGTAATTTTGCACATAGTGAGGCAACGACTTCTTTAAGAATTGTAACCTAGAAGACATTGAAATGCACTAAGGAAAAATTACTAATTTTGCATCGAATTTGAAAAGACGGTACATTGAATGCTCTCATAGCAAGGCAAAGATGTACAAACATTACCAAGACTGGTTAATAAAGGAACTTATTTTTGAGAGTGCATCTACAACTGCCAACGAAAGTGGAAAAAGGGTCGACCAGCAAAACCAATCCAGCGCAAGCTGGAGAATATCAATGAATAAATTTCTCAAAGAATTATTAAGGACTCATTTTTGCACCAAATTCGACCCACCCAAAATAAAAAAAAATAAAATTGAAATAATTGAAAAAAATAGTAGAAGCGAGCCCAAGGCGTACAAAGAGGATTTTCATAATCATTCCTACACCAATTGAAGATAAGAAGTTTACGCAGGAAGAAGCGTTCGCCCTATTTTTGGTTTTGAAATTGACCAAAAATCAATATAAGGAATTGCGGAAGCGAACCAATGAAAAAAATTGTGGGATTTTTCCACAGTATCGAGATTTAGTTTCTGCCAAAAAAGAATGCTTACCTTCACAATCTGCTATTAGCGTCACTTCAACATCAGCAGAAATAAATTTGCAAGATCACCTTGAACATACTGCAGAACAATTGCTAAATATGCTTGATACTGATCATTTAAAAAAAATTGGTAATGGCAGCATTACTTTAATTTCTAAATGGGGATGTGACGGATCTTCTGGTCAGAAGCAATACAAGCAATTTAATGCCAAAAATTCATCAGATGCTAATTTATTTATGGTATCTTTCGTTCCATTGCGCTTAACAAAAAGTTATAGCGTCTTAGAGCCATCAACCAGTAGAGCAACAGAAATTGATATACGGAAAAATGAAATTCCTTCTTCAACAAAGTATTGCAGACCAACAAAATTTGCATTCAAAAAGGAAACCAAAGATGCCATAACTGAAGAAGTTCAAAAAATAAAAGATCAAATTAAGGAACTTCAATCAGTAATATTTAAATTTGATGACCAAGACATTGAAGTACATTTTAAAATGTGTCTCACAATGATTGATGGAAAAATTGAACAAGCTTTAACTGGAACAAAGTCAACATCAAAATGCATTATATGCCAAAAGACGATAGTTTTAAGGAAGCCTACGAATTTCATGCTAGAATACGTTTCATGGAGCATATTCTTAAATTGGGTTATGATTTGGAATTTGGTCCGTTAGGCGAAACAGTGAGAAAAACAAAAAAAAAGAAGAAAAAAGAAAGCAAAAAAAAATAAATTCAACAAAAATATCTACAGCTAGGCCTCGTAATCGACCAACCAAAACAAGGGGAAGGAAACACAAATGATGGAAATACTGCAAGGATATTTTTTTCCGATCCGAAAACTGTAGCATCTCTCACAGGTGTAGATCATGAATTTATAAGACGATTCAAAATCATATTACAAGTTCTAGCATGCAGCAGAAAGATAAATGCAAAAAAATTTGGAGAGTACGCCAATACTTCACAGCTATACTTTACAATGAAAAATACTCTTGGAGATATATGCCATCCACAGTTCATAAAATTTTGTACCATGGGGAACAAATAATTCAAAACAATATGCTACCAATATGAGATCTATCTGAAGAAGCGCAAGAAAAAAGGAACAAGGACTACAGATTCTTTCGCGAGCACAACACAAGGAAAATGTCCAGATGTTGTACTAATGAAGACCTTATCACTATTTTGTTGTGCATTTCAGCTCCGTTAGTTGAGTTGGTAGCATGCTCGCCTATCATGCGGGGTCGTGGGTTCGATTCCCACCAGAGGCTTTGGTGTGTCGCTGCAAAAAAAAAAAAATAGCCAAAATTAGAATCTGCAGACAAGCCCTCGGCTTCGCGGAACTAGGCTTAAAAAAAAAAATATATATATGTCCAACATTCGTCAAAAATGGAAAAATTGAATTAGACGAAGAAGCTAAACAACTTCTAGAAGATGAAAATCAAGGCTATTTAGAAGAAATTTTTACTAAAATTGGTTGATTTAAAGTACTTTTTCATTACACTAACAAGAAGTTACACTTTGTTTTGTATAGTTAAAAAATTTTCTTGATTTAAAAATTTATATATTTTGTAAATTTACAATAAAAATTGTTATATTTCATAAATTTACCATAAAGATTGATATAGAAATATTTAAAAAGACAAAAAAAAAAAAAGAATTAACTAAAGCAAAAACATACGAGTTTTTCATTGAAACTTCTCTATCTTGAACCAATATAAGGTAACTTTTACGTTCGCTGCTTAATAAATTATATTTTAACTCGGGATCTTTAAACAAAAACAACCTTTGGCCCTTGTGCACATTAGGACTAAAAAGTTTACAGGGGCCAAAGTTTGGCATTTTCTGAAAAAATTAACTCAAAAAATTGTTAAAAAGTATTAGCTGTAAAATTAAGTGAAAAAATTAGACATTATATTATAAAAAAACCTTTTTTTTTTACCTTTTAACACTTCACTTTTGTACTAAAATTCAACTACAAATGAAAATGTATTTTAAACCCTACGTAACTTTTTTTATTTTCGGTCGAGAATTACGTTTTATAGCAAAACTTAAAGGCTAAAGTCTAACCTACCAAACAAAAAAAAAACCGAATACTATAATTCCAATCCAATCAAAAGTTATAGATTTTTGACCGCCTTCTCGTCAAATGGTCCACTGTGCGACGGCTTCCTAACACGTGAAAGTTAGGGTGGCCCTTCATTGTATGGAGGGGAAAACAAGTGTTCGAATTTAAAGTCTCACCCCCTAGAAATATGCGAAATATTCGACAAGTTGTTATATGAATCGATGTCAGTACTAAAATATATTTTCAAAAAGCTATATAACTTCAAAACCGAATAGAAACTCGAATAGAAATAACAAATGCCCCAGACAACTTTTGTGCCATGTGGTTATGAAATGTAATGAACATTTTTTCAACTTTAACCAATTGATTAAAGCCATAATTTTTTTTTGTATCTATACTTATAAGTAATCAGATATGAAGTATTGTTGTATTACCACGTTGTTAACCTATTGCGCATTGAGACCGAAAATGGGAAATTTTTTTGATACAATTTTGAAAACTCCTTTTTCAAGTTTTAAAAAATTTTCTTAAACAAAATTTTAAAAAATGGATCTGGCACTTTAAGGTTTTAACCACATGTCAGAGATTAACTGAGTGAATTTTTAGGAAAATTCTTGTGTCAGAATTTTTTTTGACACGGATTTTATTTTTTGCAGATTTCGAGAAAAATGGGATTTTTTTAAATATTCTGTAAATGCCCTCTTTCTAAATACTTTGTATCAAAAATTCATCACTTTTCCACTTTTATACGTTATGTTTTATCCTAATAGCCTATGGTTTCGGAAAAAAATAATATGACCATTGGCCCTTTCGGAATTGGGGTCACATATGACCCCAAGCTAATAAAAGGCAATTTAATTAAAAAAATTCAAATATTTTGTAAGTGCTGTTGAATTTTTACATGCGACGCTTACAATATTATAACCAAATGTGTGGTACTTCCATTTATAAAATTTGGGATAAATCCGGAAACGTTAACCCATTATATGCCAAGGCCAGCTTTGGATTTTAAGATATTCTTAAATAAAAATTACCGAAAACGAGTTTTTCTATTAAACTCGATGAGACCACTATTTAAAATTTAAGAAATATGATTCAATTAATTTTGTTTTATTTAACCCTTCCTCGCTCCTGGGATCAAAATAATCCATTGTGATATATCTTTGGTGCAATTATATGCTTATTGCCCGCGAATATAAATTAAAACAACTTTTAGTCAATTTTGTTACAAAATTATTTTACGTAAAAATCTGTCTAAATGTTTCCAAATAAAATGAATAATAAAAAAAACATGGTGCTATATTGATTGAAGAGTATAATAACATATTAACAAAGAACTAAGAAGAAAAGCAATACTTATTGCAAGTCGTAGGTGATTACAGAAAACAATTTGAGTCGCACACTAAATCATCCTTAAATACACCAAAATAAATAGAATTAATTTTATACTTCATATTTTATTTTGAATGAATTGTCTTTTATTAGCTTTGGGTCATATGTGCGTCTTCTTATTTTGTTTAGGAAAACATAGATAGTTTTTATGCATAAAATAATTTTATAACAAAATTGGTTAAAAGTTGTTTTAATTTATATTCGCAGGCAATAAGCAGATAATTGCACACAAAGATATATCATAATGGATTATTTTGATGCCCGGAGCGCTGAAGAGTTAAATACAACAAAATTAATCGAACCATATTTCTTAAATTCTAAATAGTGGTTTCATCGAGTTTAATAGAAAAACTCGTTTTCGGCAATTTTTATTTAAAAATATCTTAAAATCGAAAGTTGGCCTTGGCAAAAAATGGGTTAACGTTCTCGGATTTATCCCATATTTTAGGAATCGAAGTTCTACATATATTTTTAGTATATTTTAAGCGCTGCATCTAAAAATTCAACAGCACTTACAAAATATTTGAATTTTTTGAATAAATTGTCTTTTATTAGCTTGGGGTCATATGTGACCCCTATTCCAAAAGGGTTAATGGGGTCATATTATTTTTCTCCGAAACCATAGGCTATTTGGATAAAATATAATATTTAAAAGTGGAAAAGTGATGAATTTTTGATACAAAATATTTAGAAAGGGGGCATTTACAGAATATTTTACAAAAATCCCATTTTTCTCGAAATCCGCAAAAATAAAATGCTTGTCAAAAAATTCTGGTATAAGGATTTACCTAAAAATTCACTCAGTTAATTTCTGACATATGGTTAATAAAACCTTAAGGTGCCAGATCCATTTTTTTAAATTTTGTTTAAGAAAATTTTTTAAAACTTGAAAAAAGAGTTTTCAAAATTTTATCAAAAAAATTTCCCATTATCGGTCTCAATGCACAATGGGTTAACAACGTGGTAATAAAACAATACTTCATACGTGATTACTTATGAGTATAGAGACAAAAAAATATTTTGGCTTTAATCAAGAACTCAAAGTTGAAAAAAATGCTATCAAATTTAATGACCTAGTTTTTTTTTTTGGCACAAAAGTGGTCTAAGGCATTTGCTATTTCTTGACGAGTTTTATTCGATTTTGAATTTTTATAGCTTTTTGAATAGATAACTTAATACTGATCCCGATTCTTACAACAGCTTGTCGGAAAAATTAAGCTATAGAATGAAATTTTAGTAAAATCTCAAAAAAGTCATATTTGCCCCATATTAACTCACTTGAAATTTTCAATCGATTTCCGGCGCAAGTTTTCTTTATCCGATTGTCCCAAAACTTCAAATTTATTAGTTTTATATGGGAAGGTAATAAACTGGACCCCCCTATCCCCATAATCACATTTTCACTTTTTAAGGACTACTCTACTGACGCGCTTCGCTACACACATCGTTACGAAATAAAAAACTAGGAATACATTTTGTATAAAACTGTTTTATCTATAATTGGCGATTTAAGATTTTTGTCGATTTTAATTTTTGTGATTTTAGATTTTGGCGATTTTTGACTTCGGAGATTTTTTTTTGTGATATTTGATTTTGGAGATTTTTGAGTTTGGCGATTTTTGATTTTGGCGTTTTTTGATGTTGGCGTTTTTTGATTTTGACGATTTTTATTTGGCGATTTTTGATATTCGCGATTTTCGGTTGTGGTCAATTTTTTTTTTTTTTTTTTTGCTATTTTAGATAAAAAACTAGGAATACATTTCGTATAAAACTGTTTTATTTATAATTGGCGATTTTAGATTTTGTCGATTATAATTATTGTGATTTTAGATTTTGGCGATTTTTGACTTCGGCGATTATTTTTTTTTTTTGTGATATTTGATTTTGGAGATTTTTGAGTTTTGCGTTTTCTGAATTTGACGATTTTTGATTTTGCCGATTTTTGATTTTGCGATTTTTGATATTCGCGATTTTCGGTTGTGGTTAATTTTTTTTTTTTTTTGCTATTTTAGATTTTGGCGAAATTTGTTTTTTGTGATTTTTGATTTTGGCGATATTTAATTTTATGGATTTTTAATTTTTGCGATTTTTAGCTTTAACGATTTTTTTTTGTGATTTTTGTTTTTGGCGATTTTTGATTAAGGCAGTTTTTGTTATTCACGATTTTCGGTTTTGGCGATTTTTGAATTTGGCTATTTTTTGTTTTTTGCGATTTTTTATTCACGATTTTCGGTTCTGGCAATTTTTGTTTTTGACGATTTTTGTGTTTAGCGATTTTCATTCGCAATTTTCGGTTCTGGCAATTTGTGTTTTTAGCGATTTTTGTAATTTTCGATTTACGGTTTTTGCGATTTTTGACTCTGACGATTTTTGTTTAATGTGTGATTTTTGATGTTGTCGATTTTTGTTTTTGCGATTTTTGAATTTTGCGATTTTTGTTATTTGCGATTTTCGATTTTGGTGATTTTTGTCATTGGCGGCCGATTCCGCCCATAGTTTCCACGACTACTCACATTGGTAACTAAAGTGCTTGTTAAAGTAATTTTCATAGTTCTGCATACTTTTTGTATAGGGGGTGCCATACCCAATGGTCCGATCTCGCCCATTTTTTTGTCAGACTATTAACATTAATAACTAATGAACTCACACAAATTCCCAACACTTTCAGTATTCCAGTACACCAGATATATGACATTATATACTTACTTTGTATGGGGGACGCTATGCCTACTGGTCCGATCCCGAACATTTTTATCGGACTTCTTATTAATAACTCATGAACTCAGGCAAAGTTTCATATATGTGACATTGAGTAATTAATTTGTATGGTGGGCGTTACGCCCATTCGTCCAATCAAATTGAATAAACAGAAACAAATTGCACTTGTCCTACCACCTCTACATGAGGCCATGTACTTTTCACTCCATGTATAATATAGGAAAACAATTTTTTTTCTTTTTACTGACTTTTTAAATTTATCATCAATTTTAAACACTACTTTGCCGGAATTATATTTAGCATCCCAGGCGAACAGATGCTTACAACCAACAGTACGTATAGATAACAATATTGTAATTATTGACATAACTCATACTCCCAAGAGTAACGACTAACATTTCTATTTCACACAAACTAAACAAATACGTGTGTACTCGTATTTTATAATATCACTAAACAAAATTTTCTTAATTAAAACTCAAAGTTCAATTGAAGCGTCACATGTAAAATTGATAAAACCAAATAATTTACTGGAGACCGCATTAAGCTTACATTGCTAATTGCTAGTGATTTGATAGGAATACCGTTCACAAAAAAACCGATAAAACCAAAAAAATAAATGATATAAGTATCATACACACATACATACATACATTATAACTATGAAGCTTGAAGCTACCACTGAAGATGATTAAGAACTGGGAATTGAGTAAAATATTTAACTAATATGCACCGTATGTAGCAACTATAATACTCCCAACTTTATATGAACATCCTCATCCACAGGGAGCAGACAGTTTAATTAATTTGTCACAGTAGTGGTAAAACACACAAATTTATAAAAGTCTCTTGAGAGTTTCAAGCAGAGTACTCTGTTTTTAAAGTAGTGTAATGGGGAAATTGGAGAACTACAAAAGAGTTGAAAGTATTTTTGTGTTAGTTGTGTACATATACACCTACATACATACATGTTATGAAAACATTAGAGAATTTTGAAATTTATATGAAAAATTTGAAATTTTTTGGGAAAATTAATTTAACTGAAAACATTTCTGCTAAAACACCACTATTTGAGGTTTTTCCATTTCAGTTTTATTTGTTACAAATTACAATTCAACTTTCAAAAAGGGTTTGAGGTTTGTTTTCTTTCTTTTTTTTTTTTTGCCAGACAACTAAATGGATAAATGTGTTCTTTTTTTTTCTTTAAAGTAACATCTTGTTAAGTGTGCAAATAAAAATTAAAAAAAAAGGAAAGAAACTATGCAGTTGTAGTAGTGGTAGTAATAGTTTCTTGTTAATGTTGCATTTTTGGTGATGGTGTGAACAATTGTCACTGCACAAAAAATGTTTCATTTTGCTGACATCAGCACAAAAATACCAAGAATTCTTTTATTCTTTGTCAAGTTGGTTGCATAGACAAGACATGACATGTTGAGAACAGACCTTAGGTAAACGTAAAGCAAATGTTGCTACTGTTGCAATGTTGCTACATTAGTGCTGTAACTGCTATTTGTGTCTACATTTATTGTTTTGCTCAAATAGCAAAAAAAAAAAAAAAAAAAATATTTTGAAATTTCATTTATTCGAACAAATTCTTAGATTGCAATAATCGAGTATAGTTTCTCTGTTTGCTAACATGTTTTTCCAACTAAAATTACTATCTTTCGTTGCTTTTTTTTTATTCGCATTAACTCTTTGACAGTTTTATATACTGATAGGTATTTTGTTTGTTTTCTTTTTTGCTTCTTCTTTCTGTTCGACTAAGTGATAAAATGTTAGCAAGATGTACATGCCGAAGCAGGTGTTTGTCTACAATTTAACCATTAAATGATTAAATTGCCTTAAAATACGCAGTATGATAACTACGTAAGTTGGGCCATAGAATAGGTAGAATTAATAATTTACAATTAATATTTGGATAGGTTTTATTTCCGTCTTAATTGAGGAACTACAAATATCCAAAAGACTCAATTTCCTAATGATGCGTTCAAGGTTAATTATTTGTACCAATGCACTATAGGTTAAACGACTACCAAAACTGTGCTATAATCCAATTCCTCAAATGCAAATATTCCACTTTTTTTAATGCCACTTTGTAGAGAATACTCCAAACCAACTAAGTAACCTTTTTGTTGTTGATAAATATTAAATGACGTTTGAGAACATGCAGTCAAAGTCACTCCTTTGTAATCTCTTTATAAATTTAGCCGCAAAGCCTGTATTGCTTTCAAAGATTCAACTGCTTATTTAAATAATATCTCGAATCATATAGAAGAAAGTGAAAATAGAAAATTATAAACTAAGTAAGTATTAATGTTCTTTGTGAAAAAAATTTGGTAATTTTGTTTGATTTGCTTGAAATAAAGCGACTTTTGTAACATAACCTAAAAAGTAATCCGATTGTATTCAAAATGTTACTTCGTGGAACCTTTTAAAATTTCGGCTAAGTTCGGCGGGTTGAATACAACCAGAAATGAATATACTGACATGTTATGAATCAATTTCCATTTACATTAAATAGCCCTTTTAAGCTGTTTTTGAATAATATCATATTTTTTAGGTTATAGCATTTTCAAAAAAGCGGTGTTGTTTGAAATTTGGCTCAACGAAGATTCAAGGCAAGAAAAGCAGAGCAAACTTGTGCCTTTTATAGTCGACAAAATTGGTAAGGATGAAATTTCCGATGACTGCGCCAAATGTTTTACGGAAAAAGTGCGCCTTTTCTGTAAAAAAGTATCAGAAATGTGCGCGAAATATGGTAAAAGTATTGGGAAGGACAAAAAGGCTGAAAAGTTTCAAAGTGAGTATATCACTTAGCTTTTCGCTGAAATAAGCTTCGAAAATAAAAATACATGTGGCAAACTCACTTTTTCTGCTCTTGGGCGTCCTCACCTTATATTTTGCGAAAAGTCTGAGTACGGAAAGAGCAAAGTAGCAGCCGATCTTTGAAGGGGAACAAATAATGAAACTGACTTATTGGTTCGTGCCGCAGCAACGTTAGCTGGAAAACAAGGAAATACAGACTTAGCGGAGCTTCTTAAAGGATCTCTAGTGAGCCTCACAAAGCTTTCAGAAATAAAAAGATTGTGCAGTGAAGTCCATCAAAAAGCTCTTGCATTTTCGGTAGCTTTTTTGCTAGAAAACAATTTCACCAAAGAACAATACAATGCAAATCGTCGCAAAAGATAAGAAACTGCGACATGTATCCCCATTATAACGAAGTTGCTGCTGCAAAATTAATGTGCAGCACTGATGGTATCAGAGTAAGCAAGGCAACAGCAAGAATCGCTTTTATCACACACCACTAAAAGAATTGTTTAAATGCTGAAGGAGGTCTTTGAAGGTGTAATGGAAAAGGAAAATACCAATTATTTCAAGTGTGAGTTGATATTGAGTTCGGTTTCGATAGTAGCACTGGTCAAGCGCAATTTAGACAAGCTATTAAATATCCGAGTCTATCGAATCATTTTGATGCATCGCTTCTGGCAACTACAGTTATGCCGTTCAGGCGTTTGCTCATGTCTAGACAGCCTGTTCGGAATTATCTTACTCCGCAATCGACTAGATTTTGGCGGCTCGTAAAGTTAGAATACGTGAAGGAAACTAGGAAATCTATTTTGAAGGAGGCATCAGAGCTGAAAAACGAAATTGAGGCATTAAAAACTATGCATATTACGATCAGCGAAGGCAATATTGTGGAAGTGTCCTTTAAGTTATATTTAACACTTATTGGCGGGAAAGTTTTACACATCTTGATTGGAACCAAATCAAATCCAACTTGTCCTATTTGCGGTTCCATACCAAAAGACTTCTTGAATATAAGTGATCACGCTTGTAAACGATTTCGTGCAAAAGATTCTAATTGTAAATTTGGATTGAGCCCATTGCACTGCTGGTTTGGATTTTTCGAGTTTATATTACATTAGGTTACAAATATGGAGTGCCAAAATGGCAAACGCGATCTGAAAATGACAAATTGGCAGTTTTAAAGAGAAAGAACAATATTCAAGACGTTTTTTTTTTTTTTTTGGAGACAACTGGGTCTTCGTGTGGATATGTCTAAAGTTGGTGGCCTTGGCAGCACAAATGACGGAAGCACTGCGCGTAGAGCATTCACTGACCACGAAATCTATGCTAACATTACGGGCTTTGATCAGACATTAATATTCCGTTTTAAAATTATATTAATTTGTTTATCATGGCAGTTTCCTCTGAACTCTAGAAAATTTTAGGCGTAATGCTTTCAAACAGCGAAAATTATTAAAAAGCTTTAACGGTGTCTTCCAATCAGCCAGCAACAATCCACAAAGTGCTTATACACTCTAAGCACATTATTGACAACACAGTGTTTCCGATTGGTTACTTTGGAGAAGCAGCTGCTGAGTCCAGGCACAAAATTTGTAACGCAAAGCTATCGAGTTGTTAAGCATTGAGAGCCCAACAGAGGACATCATCGAAGATGAAGAAATCTACGAAAATGAAATTTTATCTCAAACATCCCTAGATGTATTAAATAATTTATGTTTGATGAATGAAACTGAAGGTTAAAATGATGATTAAAAAATTAAAGTTTTTTATGTTTTTCTTTTTGCCTTTGAAAGATTAAGGACATATAAAGCTTATTGTTTTTGCGTACCTTGTACCAAGTTGTATTGTAAATTTCCATAAAACCCGATCAAAATAATTAAGATAAACAAGAACAATGAATATGTTTTTACTAGCTGGACCAGGTCCGCGTTGCTGGCTATAAGAAAACATGTGGTTTTTATATTGCATCTAAATTTTAATACACAAAATTTTAATACCAAAAATCAAAAACCAGACTTCACACTTTCACCCACCAGGCTACTATAAAGATTCCGTGAAAATTCTATCAGGATAGGTCCAGCCATTTTGGAGTTCATACGCAACATACATAAATACATCCACTTTTATATCAAAGATGAAGAAGATAGGTGCGTATGACGCATGCAATTCAGTTTGTTTTTATTAATTTTCTTTCCGTTATACCTTATCTTTGATTTGATTTAAATCAAATATTAGATGCTATTAAGTTTGCACAGACAAAGTACTCATATGACCTATAGTGCAATGTAATATTATTGTAATTCAATGAAAACAAGTAAGAAAATTATAGTAGGCCTAGACCGGCTATACGATACCCTATACCATGCGTTTAGAAACCCTATCTCTTAGGCCCAACTAACTGGACATTGAAAATAAGCAAAAACCAAATTTGAGTGGGATTTTTATTAATTTTTTTGGCTGCAGATATGAAAAAGTTCATATCGGATGCTATATCTATAAAGGGACTAGGTCCAAAAACGGACCGATCCTGATCATGTTTGGTAAAGTCTCTTGTATTTGGCAAAAATATGTAAAAACAAAATTTGAGAAGAATCAGTGCAATATTTTTGTTTTTTAATAGATTTAAGTGAAGATCGGGAAGCAGCTCTATATGGGGTCAAAGGGATCATTTTTGGACTACTCATTAGTGGATGTAATGAACGCATACAAACCCAATTTGAGTAAGATCTATATGACAATTTGGATCTTATGGCAATTTATGTCGATTTCATATGGGTAATTTGTATGGGGGTTAGGTCTGAACATGGAACGATTCTCACCGATTTCAATAGCGTTCATCCCATGGCCGATAAAAGCTTATATACCAAATTTCATCAAAATATATTCATATTTGCGACCTGCAGTTTGATTACAAGCTTTACAGGGACACACAGACGGACGGACGGACGGACATTGTTAAATCAACTCAGAAAGTGATTCTGATTCGATCGGTATAATTAAAGATGGGTCTAGGTCAAATATTTTTGGTTGTTACAAACAGCAGCACAAAGTCATTATACCCAAACCACATAGTGGTATAGGGTATAATAATCTGAATAAATTTTTTTTATTTCTTTGTTAATTTATTTTTTCGCATATGTATTCCAGACCTGCAGTTGTTTTCACACATTCCACTGGATTATTTGTAAATTCGAACTTACCATAAAGCAGACCTTTTTTTAAAAATTCATAACTCAGTCAAAAACAAACATTTTTCCAAAAATTTTTTTATTATTGTAGAGAATTGTGCAAATTACAAGAAAAAAAATCAAACAAATATATTTTTCACTCCAACATGGTTTTATAGAGCTCCAAACTGGCGGCAGGGAGTCGCAAAAATTTTCCCATCTAGAAAAAAAATGACTTTTTTAAATCTTAACAAAATTGGTTATCGTATGACGGGAGCCTTTTTATACCCTATACCACTATGTGGTTTGGGTATAATGACTTTGTGCTGCTGTTTGTAACAACCAAAAATATTTGACCTAGACCCATCTTTAATTATAGCGATCGAATCAGAATCACTTTCTGAGTTGATTTAACAATGTCCGTCCGTCCGTCCGTCCGTCCGTCCGTCCGTCCGTCCGTCTGTGTGTCCATGTAAAGCTTTTAATCAAACTGCAGGTCGCAAATATGAATATATTTTGATGAAATTTGGTATATAAGCTTTTGTCGGCCATGGGATGAACGCTATTGAAATTAGTGAGAATCGGTCCATGTTCAGACCTAGCCCCCATACAAATTACCCATATGAAATCGACATAAATTGCCATAAGATCCAAATTGTCATACAGATCTTACTCAAATTGGGTTTCTATGCGTTCATTACATCCACTAATGAGTAGTCCAAAAATGATCCCTTTGACCCCATATAGAGCTGCTTCCCGATCTTCACTTAAATCTATTAAAAACAAAAATATTGCACTGATTCTTCTCAAATTTTGTTTGTACATATTTTTGCAAAATACAAGAGACTTTACCAAACATGATCAGGATCGGTCCATTTTTGGACCTAGTCCCTTTATAGATATAGCATCCGATATGAACTTTTTCATATCTGCAGCCAAAAAAATTAATAAAAATCCTACTCAAATTTGGTTTTTGCTTATTTTCAATGTCCAGTTAGTTGGGCCTAAGAGATAGGGTTTCTAAACGCATGGTATAGGGTATCGTATAGTCGGTCTAGACCGACTATAATTTTTTTACTTGTTTTAATATTTTTTTTTAATTTTTGGTGATGTTCCAAATTTAAAAGTATGTTTTTTCGAAAAAAATATTGACTTTAAAAATTCATAGCGAATCAAGTTTAAAAAAAAAAAAAAAATTTCGTCACAAATGAACCCGCTAGTGCCGCAACCAATACGAAAAACATGGTTTCGAGATAAACGCGTTCAAAGTTTGTGAACAAAGAAAAAAACATCATTGTACGGTTTGTCATTTGAAATCGTAGAAAATGTTTTTGATTCTCCATCTCCGACGTAATACTGATATTTGACACCACATATTAGTTCAGATCTTTGAAACATTGTCAAAATTGCATCCGGTTCCATTTTTCCTGCGCTGCCGCTATGATTCATGGAGCAAGATGCTTCATACTCTGATAACCATGTTTCAAAGTCTGCATTGTTCAAATTAAAATTAAAAATGCGCTCTCACTAATCCGGCTGTAAGTTTTGAACCCGTAGGAATTTTTCCATGAAATTTTTTTTTTAGAATCATAAGAATATTTACCAAAATACAAAATTAAATTAAAAATCGATTTCAAAAAACGGCCAATGTTATGTCCCCCCTTAAGGGCGAGGTAAGGTTTTAAAACTTTTTTAATTTTTTTTTTTTTTTTGTTTTCTAAATACCCAACATTTCAAGTAAATCGAAGCAAAACTTATGAAGATACATTATTTCCAGTGACCGGCCCTCATACGGTATAACATATATGTTCAAAACTTTAAACCAATTTTTCCGCAAACAATAATTTTGACGTCCGTGAACATCATAACGCAAAATCTACTTGACCGATCCTTTGGAAATTTTAACACTATTTCTACACATAAATCAATCGGTAATCAGGGAGACCATTTTTACCATTTCTTATCAACAAATTCCACGAAATTTTATAGCTAAAATCGTGTTTTTCTCTTCAAAATGCTGTAAAACAATGATAAAAAAAATAACTATTCTTGATTACCTAGGGAAAAGTATCACCCTTTAAACGCATATTGATTTTTTTGTTTTACATGAGCCGGTAACGAATAATGATGTTCACCGCATAACAACTTTTTTTGGGGCGCCTCCGGAGATTAGCTGTCACGGACCTATTTATTAACACTTTTAGTTGAAAATTTTTTCAAAGATAATTCTAATTTTATACCATAACATGTTCATGAAATAAATAATCCAGTGTTATTCATATCGTAAAAAAAAATTATAAAAATATTCCTTATTTTGCCTATGAAACCTTACCCCGCCCTTAAGAAAACAAATTAAATTCATATATTTTCTGCTGCTATTAGCTTCATTAATAGCAAAAAACATCAATAGGAAAACAATTTCTCATTAAACAACATCCTGCTTGTACAAAGTAAAGTTTGATTTAACAATGTTGGGTTATAGCTCAAAAATGATCTCATATTATTTGGAAACATAAAGATAGTTTTTAAAAATAATATAATTTTATATTAAAATTGGTTAAATTAATATTTGCGCGCAAGAGATATATCACAATGGATAATTATGAATCCAGGAGGACTGAAGGGTTAAATAAAAAGAACAATTAACTGCATTATATTTCTTACATTCTAAAAAGTGGTTTCATCGAATTTAATAGAAAAAATCGTTTTCAATAATCTTTATTAGGAAATATCTTAAAAACAAAAGCTGGTCTTGGCAAATAATGGGTTAAAGTTGTCGGATTTATACCAAATTTTAGGAACGGAAGACATACATATTTGGTTATAATATTTTAAGTAACGCTTTTAACAATTGAACAGTATTTGCAAACATTTGAATTTTTTGAATAAATTGTCTTTCATTAGCTTGGGGTCACATGTGACCAGAATTCCAAAAGGGCTAAGTGGGTCATATTACTTTCTGCCAAAATCCTAGGCTACCAAGATAAAATATAACATTTAAAAGTAGAGAACTGATTAGTATTTGATATAAAGAATTTAGAAGGATTACATACACAGAATATTTCTGTGGTTTTCTGGAATAACGGCGTATGTCCATTTTAGTCAGTTTTGAGTTAACGATGCCAAATATATTAATTTTAATCACTCTTTACATGTGTTCAATTTAAAAAAAAAAAAAATATTGACCATTTCTGAGTTTTTTCTTTAAAGAACGACGTAACTTAAATGTTTATTAAATTAATTTGCAGCACTAACGACGTGTGTCAACCTACGTTTGATCGCTGACAAATTATTTTCTCAGAAAGCGACACATAGCGACATACGTTGTTATTAATGAAAAAAAAAAATGTAAAATAATTTTGGATTAGTTTTCAGTTTATAACCACTTGTAAAAGCTTGTGTGTTTATTTCTGTTATTTTTTCTCACTACTATTCTTGATACGTTGTTATATTTTCATCCTAAGTCCCTTTAAATTTTTGTTGACAAACGAAAAAATCAATTTTTCAAGCAACCACAACTTATGTCTACATGTGTATTTGCATTGGTAGTTTTCTTTTTCAATGAAAACGACGTTTGTCGACATAAGTTGTTTTATTTGCACACACTTTATGTGTAATTTACATATTGTTTTTTCGTCCTTCTCTAGGATCTATTCCTCTGAAGATTTTTGATTCAAAATTTTATATAAAGTATTTATTGCCCATATCTACAGGACTGTTGAATAAAAGGCTCTAAAATCTTTATATCGAGCCCGTAATTTCAAATATAAGGTTTTTTGGCTCCCCTGAACATTTTGATTTTATGAAATATGCGGTTATTCTAGAAAACTACAGATTTCACAAAAATCCCATTTTTCTCGAAATCTGCAAAAATAGAATCCTTTTCAAAAAAATTCTGGCATAGGGATTTACCTAAAAATCCAAAAATTTTTTAAAACTTTAAAAGGAGTTATCAAAATTTTATCAAAAAAATTTCCCATTTTCGGTCTCAATGCGCAATAGGCTAACAACGTGGTAATAAAACAAAACTTCATATCTGAGTACTTACAGGCATAGAGACAAAAAAAAAATTATGGTTTTAATCAATTTCTATAAGTTGAAAAAAAAGTTATCAAATTTCATGGCCTAGTTTTTTTTTTGGCACAAAAGTGGTCTGGAACATTTGCTATTTCTTGGAGGATTTTTATTCGATTCTAAATTTTTTTTAGCTTCTTGGAAAGAAAATTTAATACTGATTTCTTTCAACAACTTGTCGGAAAAATTAAGCTATAGAACGAAATTTTCGTAAAATCTCAAAAAAAATCATATTTCCCCCATATAAACACACTTGGAATTTTCAATCGATTTCCGGTGTGACTTTTCTTTATGCGATTGTCCCCAAACTTCACATTTATTAGTTTTATATTGAAAGGTAACAAAGTGGACCCACCCGTCCCCAAAATCGCAATTTCAAAAATGTCCATATAACGTAGGACCACTCTAATAGTCACGCACAGCCACGGAGAGATTAAAACTCCACTTCCCCTCATCCGATGGATCTGAAATTTTGTCCATAGACTTGTTGTGCCCAAAGATTTATTTTAGGACAGTCACACACAGCCACGCACAGTCATGGAGATATTCAAAACTCATATGCGTAAGGAAATAAAGAGTTTTAATGAAAACTTTGTTTTTATGGGTTAGGTTATTTAATATAAATTTCTTACAAAAATTACTTTGTTTAAATTACTTTAAGAAAATATACTTTTTTAAGAAGAGTGCTTTTTGAAAAAGGTTAGTTTTTCAAAAAAAAGGTAGTTTGTTAAGAAACGTAATTTTTTAAGAAAATGTATTTTGTTTTAAGACAAATTGTATTTTTATATAAGTACTTTTTAGGAATAGGTACCGTTTTAACAAAGTTATTTTTTTTTTTTTGGAAAAAGGGTACTTGTTACACCCTGTACCACAATGTGTTCAGGGTATAATGCCCTTGTGCTTATGTTTCTTACTACCAGAAATATTTTAACTATATACTTATCGACTCAGAATCATTTTCTGAGCCAATGTAGCGATGTCCGTCCGTCCGTCCGTTCATCTGTTTGGCCATATAAACTTTGAATTCAACCTATAGGTTGAAAATATTTCTATGAGTTCTAGTAAATACGCTTCTGTCAGCAATAGTATGGACTCTGTTGAAATTGGTGACAATCGGTTCATGTTCAGACTCAGTCCCCATACAATTGACCCCTATGAGATCGACTTAAATTGCCATAATATCCAAATTATCATACAGATCTCAGTCAAATTGGGTTTGTGTATGTTTATTAAATCCGTTTGTCAGTGGTCTAAAAATTAACCCTGTACGACAAGTCTTAGTCATAGCCCCCATATGAAGCTGATTCTTCACTTCTTCACTTAAATCTATCAGAAAAAAAAAAAAAGATATTGCACAGACTTCTCTCGAATTTAGTTAGTATGTGTTTTTGCAAAAAATAAATGACCTTGGTCCAGTTTTCGACCTAGTCCCCATATAAATATAGTATACTACATGAACTTTAATAACAATCTCGCTCAAATTTTGTTTATGCTTATTTCTATATCTAATTAGCTGAACCTAAGAGGTGGGGTATCTAAACGCTTACTTGTTTTTTATATTTCGATAGCCAAAAATGTTCTTGATTTATGCCACAACCGACTAGAAAACTCAAAATAAGATTATATATATATAAATATATTATGTCCTATGGTTCGTATGAGGAATAAAGGGCTGCAGCAAAATTTCTCCATCGGGGTCGATTTGATGATAGATTTTTTATCTCTCTCCAGCTCATGCCGCTTTGGTTAACTTCGGAGTCGAGTTGGTGCCGCCAAGTATGCGAGGGTTGTCCTATTCTTCGAGTATTGCCCTGAGGATTCCTGTCGGTAGCAGTTTTCGCAATGTCGCCATGATAGGCGTGGTGTTGGTTTTAACAAACATTTATTGGCAGCCATTTAAACTGAGAGTAAAAGTAAAAAAATCAATGTGAGTCCGATCACAGGGAGATGTGTAAACATCTACCCCTTTTCCAATTGTATTTCAGAAAGTATCAAATGTATTTCAGAAAACATCAAATGTATTTCAGAAAGTATCAAATGTATTTCAGACAATATCAATTGAATTTCAGAAAATATCAAATGTATTTCAGAAAATATCAATTGACTTTCAGAAAATATCTATTGAAATTCAGAATTATAAGTAGTTTACCCTACAATTCCGAAAAGTTATTATTGTTTCTATTAGTGATTTCTGGTCGCAAAAATGTTTAGCATTATCTGGACTTATTTGTTATGCACTGGAAAATAAACTATAAAGGGCGGCCTTTTAATCGAAAACAGATGAGGACTTCATTTGTTAATCAGCTTCAATATAAACACCAGAATAGAATTTTGACCGATTTTGAAGTCATCGTTTTGAAAAAAACACGTTTATATCGTCACCTAAAATGCAAAAGGCCGTAACTAACAAAAAGTTCAAAATTGACTTTTTGTATTGTAGTTAGGGCCTTTTATTTAAAAACTACTATTTTACCATAAATTTGTTTTCATAAATAAAAATCCATCTTTATTTTTCAGCTTGATTCTAAAATTTGGGTATCAAGTTTAAAGTAGTTTTTGTTTTATGATATTTTTTGCTTCTCCTGTAAAAAAATAAAAATACTGGTAACGGCTTTTTGCATTTTAAGAGACGATATGTAGTTTTCAAAAAATATTACAAATCCAGTGAAATACTTAATATTTTCTGAAATTCAGTTCATATTTTGTGAAATAAATTTAATAATATCTGAAATACATTTGATGTTTTCTGAAATACAGTTGATATTTTTTGAAATACAATTGATATTTTCTGAAATTCAATTAATGTTTTCTGAAACGAAATTGATACTTTCTGAAATTCAATTGATGTTTTCTGAAATACAATTGAAAAAGGTGTAATAATTAAAACAACGACTAAGTTTATTTTTGACTTCTTCAAAGTTTTCCTAGTATTTAGCTTTTTAAACTTACAGCACACTTAGCGGTTCTGCTTACTAAAAAGTTCTGTCAATAGCGAATCTATACTTGAATCTTAAAAAAAACAACTCTGTAAGTTTGTGAACATGTTAAACTCACAGCACACCTAGCGGTCGATAGCTTGAATATTTAAAATTAACGAAAAAGATTTGTGATTGTGCTAAACAGACAGCGAACTCGGCGGTTCTGCTTACTTAATACACCAATACACTTCCATATACCACACACCAATTTTGCCTTACGCTGTTTTTGTGGTTGTATTGTGAAATTGGATTTTACCCCCCCCCCCCCCCTCCCCACTGAGCGCATAAGTGTTTACACATCAAAAATTTCGGGAGTATTAAAGCTTAGTAGACTTGTTCACTTTTTCAGCTTTTTTCTATCGTTTTCAATCACTTTTGATTGTAGATATTTTTGGATTCTGTTTTGGTGGTATGTGAAATTTCTTCCAATTAACTGAGTACTTTTTTGATTTTTCTGTGGCCCAAAGATCCATCATTTTTAAGTTATTCTGAATATTCGCATCGCTTGGTCACTGCTTCCCGTTCAAGAAAAGTGTTATTCCAATATTATATTATTCTCCGCCAATTTTGCTAGCTTATAAATTAAATATTTTTTAATTCTTGGCCTTAATATGAAGAATAATTGAATTTCTAGTTTTGAACGGATTTTATTTAAAAAAATTTCAATTATTGACGAACATTCTGAATGCTAATTGATCAGAATAATGAAGCGATTTATTTTGGATTTGACAATTAGGCAACACCAGATATACTTTCAACATGTTTTCATTTTACCTTTACATTAAATGTTACCATAGCGCTTCGAATCCTGGGACATCTTATTATGCGACCATTGTTTTCTCGTTCTTAAACATAGGCAGATCTAATTGTGTTGTGAGAAATTAGTTTTACTGGATATGGTAAATGCACCTAATCAGAAATATCTACAATATTGTAAAACATTGCAAGTGGCCAGCGGTTTGTTTGTACAAAGCATCTGATCCATAGCATCCACGCCGGATTTATTAGCATTGTAATACAGAATAACCATAGCCTAACTTTTTTCAGTTGTGTCTACATCGCAAGTATAGTGCACTTAAGATAGCATAATTACCGCTTTATTCTTTTTCGGAACGTATGAGCACAGTAATTCGTCGCCTTCGTAGAAAACAAACATTGAGCTGCAAACTGCATGCACAGAACTTTTCAGGAACTCACGTAGTAAAAATATTTTTTCTGAGCCTAATGTTCCAATGCCTCATTAATGCCCCATCCAACGTGGAGAAAAAATTGTCATCATAAATTGTGCTGCCTGTATTCACATACATTCCCACTAATTGATGTACAACATTCTGCTCTTGATTTACCTCACGCTCTTGACAAGCCAAATTCCGAGAGTAGTTTATTCCTTTGAGGGGATAAAATGATTTCCAATCGCACAGCCACCATATTCCGTATTTGGCTGGCTTAGATGAAATGTACTGTTTAAACCGATTGCGGCCTCTATATGGGAATAATTGATCGTCTACGATCAGCGAATCGTGGCTGGATGAAAGCTGAAGCTAAATTTTCCTGCAACATTTTCCAAACATCGTCAATAACAGCATTTTTATACCCTATACCACTATGTGGTTTGGGTATAATGACTTTGTGCTGCTGTTTGTAACAACCAAAAATATTTGACCTACACCCATCTTTAATTATACCGATCGAATCAGAATCACCATCTGATTCGATTTAACGATGTCCGTCCGTCCGTCCGTCTGTGTGTCCATGTAAAGTTTGTAATCAAACTTGCAGGTCGCAAATATGAATATATTTTGATGAAATTTGGTATTTGATCTTTTATCGGCCATTAGATGAACGCTATTGAAATTGGTGAGAATCGGTCCATGTTCAGACCTAGCTCCCATACAAATGACCCCTATGAAATCAACATATATTGCCATAAGATCCAAATTATCATACAAATCATAGTCAAATTGGGTTTGTATATATATATTACATCCATTAATCAGTAGTCCAAAAATGATCCCTATTGACAACTCTTAGTCATAGGCCCCATGTAGAGCTGCTTCCCGATCTTCAATTAAATCTACCAAAAAACAAAAATATTGCACTAATTCTTCTCAAATTTTGTTTGTATATATTTTTGCAAAACACAAGAGACTTTACCAAACATGTTCTGGATCGGTCCATTTTTGGGCTTCGTCCCCATATAGATATAGCATCCGATATGAACTTTTTCATATCTGCAGCCGAAAAAATTAATAAAAATCCCACTCAAATTTGGTTTATGCTTATTTTCTATATCCAGTTAGTTGGGCCTGAGAGATAGGGTCTCTAAAGGCATGGTATAGGGTATCGTATAGTCGGTCTAGACCGACTATAATTTTCTTACTTGTTACTGTTGATTAATCGCTCCCGTAGCGTATATGCGTTACCAATTCTTCTAATAATAGTCTAACGTCCGTGGGGACCTTTCCACCAATTCATGTACTAAACGTCATTCAATCTCAATTAAATGTAAACTATTGTTCGTATCGCTTAGAAAGTAGCTTTCCCACAATTCACATAAGACCACCAATTTAGGAATAATTCTATTTTCTTCAGTGCTATCATTTTGATGTATTTGCCACAAAATTGCAAAACTATAATATTGCATCAATATTTTTGAATAGTTGTAGAGTTAAGCAATATCAATGGTAACATCAAACATATTTATAATCTTTCTGGAAATATTTTGACATGAACTTAGAACTTTACTTTTCTGCATGAAAAAATTACAAATCTTTTCTTTTTTTTTGTACAAAAAGATATTTTCTCAAAGTATAATTTACAAAAGCAATTTCAACAAAGTTTCCAGTTGCCATCAACTCTAGCAGTAATTTGCATGCAACAAAGAAAAAATCCATAAAAAACAAAATTGACAGAAATTACAGATTGTAATAGCAAATGATCAGCATTTATAGTTAAGTATAAAATAAACGAACGAACGAACGAACGAGCCAACACAAACCAACGGATGGCAACAATGAGAAGCAAGTAAAAGCCAGTGCTACATAGTATTGCATCATGCAGTCATATAAAAACATTTGTAAATACAAACGGAAACTGTAATGTACGCAATGTATTTTCATATACTCAACCATTCCAATTCACACACACCCCCATCTCCTTTAACAATGAAACAAATGCAACAACTGTTTGAAGAGATGTGAAAAGTTGCAGACAGGTTGTGTTAATGTTACAAAATTCTCATGCATAGAAAATGTTGCAATAAATGTGGAAATTCATTTTTGTATTCCATTCATGGCTACAGTGTGTATAAGTTTGTGTGCGAATATCAGCATGTGTAGTGGACAGAATGCAAAGCAATTGGGAATTATAATGGCCGTGTATGTGTGTGTGTGTGACATGTAAATAACTAACAAACATATCAATAAAAGAGAAAAAAACGTATTCAAACATGCATACACTCAGCAAAAGAAGAGCATCAAAATTAGTGAGATAGATGCTATTTTTGGAAGACGATTGTAGTGAAAAGTATGGTCCTATGAAGTGTCACTCTTATGGCCCATTTACATGATATCACATAGTCGTATGATTTTTCAACATGAAACTCCTATGAATTTTATCGGACTGTCATAAAGTCGTGCCGATATTATTTCTACATACTTAGGCCATTTAAACCATCACATTCAAGTCTTATGAAAACAGCTGTTTAGAATACCAATCAAATATATTTTGAAATTTGTATTTTATATCCACTTTCTTTGTTTTTGTTTACTTCTTTTTTAATATTACCAAAAAAAAAATAAAAATCTGGTCCGATGAAAATGACATGTTTCTAAAAATGAAAAAACCATGCGGACTGTCAATTTAATAACATAAGCCTTTTCCGTGATGCGACTTTTTCATAATACTCGACTTTTTTACAGATCGTATGACAAAGTGTGATAGCGTAAACTGGCATTTATAAGTACTTCATGCCACCTTTACTAAGTCAAACTCTATGTTTTCTATATATACTTGTTATGTTCTTTTACGAATATAATCTTTTATCATCTCTATATTAATTCTTGATAGAACAACAACGACATTAACTGTTTTTCATTTAGAAATCTTATTTCCTTTTCAAGGATCTTTAAAGCTGCAAAGGAGAGAATATTTAAAAAAACAAGTAAGAGTGTTAAATTCGGCTGTGCCGCATCTTTGATACCCTCCACCTCGGTTTGAGTATTGATAATAAATGTAAACAAAATATTGGAAAAAGTAAACAGTTTGTTAAACTTAATACCAAATTATTTAAGAAAATTCTTTGGGTTGGTTTTCGTCTTTTCTATTATTTCGGATTTATTTCGGTTATATGACATAACTTCTCGTTTAACTTAGTTTTTGCTAATTAAATAGCTCGCCCTAACCTGCATGGTTGTGTAGGGTGGCTATATTTATTAAATCGTGCTAATTGGAGATGGCTGTATAGTTTCTTTTAACTGGCCAAATATTTCTTCATTGCGGCCATGTAGGTCAGATGGAGTAACAAAATAATAACCAAACAAGTAAGAAAATTATAGTCGGTCTAGACAGACTATACGATACCCTATACCATGCGATTAGAAACCCTATCTCTTAGGCCCAACTAACTGGACATTGAAAATAAGCAAAAACCAAATTTGAGTGGGATTTTTATTAATTTTTTTGGCTGCAGATATGAAAAAGTTCATATCGGATGCTATATCTATAAAGGGACTAGGTCCAAAAATGGACCGATCCTGATCATGTTTGGTAAAGTCTCTAATATTTTGCAAAAATATGTACAAACAAAATTTGAGAAGAATCAGTGCAATATTTTTGTTTTTTAATAGATTTAACTGAAGATCGGGAAGCAGCTCTATATGGGGTCTGTTTAAGTACAATTTAATATTTTCTTTGTACTTTTCCGCCTTTGAGTCAATTAGCCATTTTTGGGTTAATTCTGGGTTAAAATCTATGAAACTCCTTTTTTTATACATCGTTGAAAGGAGTGTTTACATAGATTTTAACTAGTAAAACCGTTAACGGTACTTAGATATTGCTCGCCACCTTCTCTCTTTATTTTTTAACTTATAAAATCAATCGTTTTGGTACCTTCGTACAATTCGTACACATAAACACCATCCGCTGTGCATATTTTAAAAAAGGTAATACATTTGTATATACAAATAAAATAGAGATTTTACTTTCTCTTGCTAAAAACCTTATACTAAATTGTGTTTTATTTCTTTTTTGCTACATACGCAAACATTTGGTCCTGCGAACCGGATCCTGAGGAAAAATTTGGAAAATTTTTAAAAATTATTAATTTCAACATTCCCACAGCCTTCATCTTGTCAACACCAGCAAGAACCTGCAAAAACAACCCTTCGCTGCAACTACAATTTACATCAAATTTAAACTAAAGGTGCGTATAGTTCAGTTTTTTTTATGTGTGAGCAAATCAAAAAATTTAAAATTTAAAAAGTGTATAATAAAAATTAATTTAAAAAGAAAAAAGTTTCATCGTTATTGAAATACTATTTTTTTTCGTACTTTTCGTTTTACAACCCAACGCGTTACGTTACATTACGTGTATATTCTTTACGTGGACGGTGATATTAATTATATCGTGTTTGTTTTAATCGAATATAAAAAGAAAAAGCCGTCGGGATTTTTAAAAAGTGTTTAGTGCAAGTAATAATATAAATAATCATATCGTGTTTGTTTTATTCGAAGGAAAGAGAAAAAGCCGTCGGGATTTTTAAAAAAAGTGTTTAGTGCAAATAATAATAATTTAAACAGATTTACATTTAAACATAACTAAATCGGTTTTTCTCCTTTGTGTTATACATCTACGCTCACGCGAACGTTTTTTTTTCGTGTTTAAGCTGCTTAAGCTGAATAGTGTTTATTTCTCTATACGTTCACGCGTTGGTTTTTTTTTCTCTGTTTATGCTCAAGAGTGTGTTCATTTCTCTTCACACTAATATATACGCACACGCATTGTGTTGGTTTGTTTTTTCCATACCATTGTTAGTCACCCTACTGTCCGTTGTAGTCGCGACATATCCAGTGTGTTTTTTATTATTAATTTTATATTTTGTTTAAATTTTGGTTTTGCTTCTAATTTGTTAAAATAATAACACATATTAAGAAAATAAAATTTTTTAATATAGTTTTATATTATTAGTTTATAATATATTATTATTTTTTCGGATTTTTTTTTAAACGAATTTTTATATTGTTATTTAAATTAAATTAACTTATTTTAAAATAAATTCGAGCCAAAATGCCGGGAACTGCACTTGATATTTTTATTCGCGATTCGGATACGCTCATTAAATTTGAGGCGAAATTCAACGATATTCGTGAGGAGTTACATTCGGTATTTAATCTTGAAATTCGTGGAAAAGAATTAGACTTGCTTTGGGAACAAGTAAAATCGACATATCGTACTTGTTTATCATATTTGGAAAATTCGGATGACGCGGAATCGGCGGATTTTGATGCGGCTGAATCGAAATATGAAGCCACTTTTAACGCGTACGTTAATTGTTTATCTAGGATTAATGAACGATTACATCATTTTAAATCCAACGCGACACCGAAAGAGCAGTCTCAGTCTTCTAGCGTAAACCTCCATTCAGCTGACAACTTTTGTCATAATTTAACGCTTCCGCCATGCGATACCGACGTTTTTGAGGGCGATTACATTTCTTGGCCCACTTTTAGGGATCTTTTTACAGCGGTTTATATCAATAACTCTCGACTTAGCAATATTGAGCGGCTATGCCACCTAGTTCGGAAAACTAGTGGCGAAGCTCGGGAAATTGTTTCGAAATGCCCTCTCACTAATCAAGGTTTTGATGTTGCGTGGCGCAACCTGAGGGACGCATATGACAATCCGCGTATGCTGGTTAATAACCAGTTAAAATCGCTATTTAGCCTTCCCTTTCTTGATAAGGAAACCTCGTCGGGATTAAAAACTTTACAACGCGGAATAAACGGTTGCCTTACGGCTATGTCAATTTATAATATTTCGACGCACAGCTGGGATCCTATTATTGTATTTCTTTGTATTCAACGGTTACCTTCGCAAACTGTTAGTCTGTGGGAACAGAGTATAAAGGACAAATCAGCTTTGTCACTCTGGAAGGATTTGGACCTCTTTCTGACAGAAAGAGTTCAAACTTTAGATTGTTTACGTGATCTTAGGGGTTCAGAATCTGCTAAACGGCTTTCTGAACCTAAAATCAAAGCGCATCATACCAATGCTGCTTCAACTTCAAGTGCTTCTTGTGTTCTTTGTAAGAATCAATTTCACTTTTTACGTTCTTGTCATCGATTCAAAAGTTTATCTGTTGCGGATCGATTTTCTACGGTAAAAAAGTTTCACTGTTGTGTCAATTGTCTTGCAAGGACACATGAAGCTAAAAATTGTAGCAGTTCGTATAATTGCTCCATTTGTAACAAGAGACATCATACTATGTTACACCGTGAGTTACCATCTTCTGAAGTTTCTAGGGATACTAATAGGTCGAATTCGGGTGTTAGTTCGGTTTCTGTTTCTCGAGTTTCAAACTCCGTACCTGCAATCGCATCATCTTCGAATGCCAATCATGCCACAGCTCCTACAAATCGTCAAGTATTTCATACAGCACAAAGTAGGACTGTACTTTTAGGGACGGCTATGGTGAATCTTATTCATCAGGGTACTACGTACCCAGCCCGGGCCCTTATTGACCCTGCTTCTGAAGCATCGTTCATTTCTGAACGTTTGCAAAATCGCCTGAAAATTTCGACGCATTCGACGAATGCTCAAATTTCAGGAGTTAATCAGGCAGTTACGGCAATGTCTAGAAAACTTTGTTCATTAAAAATTGGCTCCACCTTCGATTCATCCCTTGTATTGGAAACATTGGCACTTGTTTTGCCAAATATTTCGGGTAATTTACCATCATTTACAGTCCACTCGTATTTAAAGGAAAATTTGTTGATCTTTTGCTTGGCGCGGATTTATATCCAAGAATTCTGTTGGGAGAAATCCGTCGCAATATTTTGGGCTCTTTACTAGCTCAGAACACTATTTTTGGCTGGATTATTGCTGGTCCAGTTGTACAACCTCAAGTTCAGGTATATTCTACGAATGTCGAATTTTCAGAGGAAGATTGCCTTAACAAAAATCTTTTGAGATTCTGGGAACTTGAGGAAATTCCTAAAAGAAAAATTCTGTCTCCATTTGACAAATTTTGTGAGGAAAATTATAAAGCGACTACTCGTCGCGAATCTGATGGTCGATATGTAGTGACTCTCCCATTTAAGCCTGAATTTCCTGAAAAATTTTCTTTAGGGACTTCAAGACCTGGTGTTATGGGACAATATCTTAGGACCGAATCATCTTTACTGCGTAGACCTGAAATTAAGGAGATGTACGATGACGTCGTTAGGGAGTATTTGGACATAGGACATATGAGACCGGTATTACCAAATTTTTCATCTCCTACCTCTTTTGTTATTTACCTCATCATCCGGTGGTAAAACTAGAACGTAAGACAACTAAATTGAGAGTTGTTTTCAACGCTTCAAATAGAACTTCGAATGGAATTAGTTTAAACGATTGCCTTTACGTAGGACCTACCTTACAAGCAGACTTAGTTCTACTTATTCTTAGGTGGCGTCTGTTTAAATTCGTCTTCAATTGTGATATTACTCAAATGTATAGCCAGATTCGGGTTGATCCGTCGCATACCCCTTTTCGACGAATTTTGTTTAGGGATTCTCCGACGGAGACTGTAAGGGACTATGAATTACAGACAGTGACTTTTGGCGTTAACTGCGCCCCATACCTTCCCATTAGGACGTTATTACAACTCGCGGACGATTCTGAGGCTGAGTTCCCTCTCGCAGCACATATTCTACGAAAGTGCATGTACGTTGACGACGTTTTGACAGGGACTCATGACATTTCGACTGCATTAATGGCTCGTGATCAACTCGACGCTGCTTTGGCCTCTGCTAAGTTTCAGCTAAGAAAATGGACTTCAAACGAACGGAGTATTTTGAAAGACATACCTTTGGACCATTTAGTTGACGCTAAATTATTGACCTTTATAGAATCGAGTACTTCAAAGACTTTAGGAATTCAGTGGAACGCTCAGTTGGACTCGTTTTATTTTAGTGTGACTCCTATTTCATTAAAATCTGGGTATACTAAGAGGGAAGTCTTATCGACTATCGCGAAATTGTTTGATCCTGTAGGTTGGTTAGGTCCTGTAATTGTGGTTGCTAAAATTATCATGCAAAAAATTTGGCTTGATAATATAAATTGGGATGATATGCTTCCAATTTCGACGGAAGTTGAATGGAAAAGATTTGTAACTTCTTATCATGAGGTAAATACTATTCGTATTCCAAGATGGGTTAATTATTCGCCGGGAAATTCTGTTGAGCTTCATGTTTTTTCTGATGCCTCGGAAAAGGCATACGCGGGGGTGATTTATATTCGAATTCAGGCCTCTAACGGCGAAATTCATACTCACCTACTTTCATCGAAAACCAAAGTAGCCCCCATCAAATCAATTTCTCTACCTCGTTTAGAACTGTGCGAGGCGGTGTTAGCCTCTGAACTTTTGAAGGCGGTAATAGGTGAAATTGATATTAAAATTGATCAAATTTACTGTTGGACTGATTCGACGATAGTCCTTTCTTGGTTAAGGAAAACGCCGTGTTCCTGGACCACATTTGTAGCGAACAGAGTATGCCGCATTCAGGAAAATGTAGGAAACCATAATTGGTATCATGTTCGTTCTGAGGATAATCCTGCAGATTTAGGTAGTCGTGGTACCTATCCCACTGAGCTGGAAAATAATGAGCTTTGGTGGCATGGTCCAAGATGGCTGGGTCAAGATAAAGTGCACTGGAATATAACGGATCTAAGTTATCTTGACACTGACATTGAGGGTCGGGTTGTCAAAACTCATGCTTCCTTCTTTACGGACGTTAAGGGAGAAGATATATATGTGGATATTTTGAATAATTACTCTCGTCTTGATCGAGCTCTTCGGATAATCTCATATATTTTGAGGTTCTTTTACAATAGTCATCCAGCTCATAGGTCAAATCGTTATATGAATGTGGATAAAATCGTTGCTGGTTATGAAATCAGAAGAACAAATTTGCAGTTAGCCATTGTGGCTCAGAAACATCACTATGCAGATGAATATAAGTGCCTGTTAGACAAAAAACCGTTAAGTTCAAAGAGTTGCCTTATTTCTTTGAATCCCTTTCTCGATAAAGACGGTGCGATAAGATTGAATGGTCGGTTGGTTAAATCACCATCCCTTTCATATACGGAGAAATATCCTATTATTTTACCTTATTCGAGCCGATTTACTCAATTGTTAATAGAATTTGTTCATATGATTTCCATTCACGGTGGAAATCAGTTGATGTTGCGAATACTGCGCATTGAATATTGGGTTCCACGCTTGAAGTCGCAAATTCGTGGAGTCATTGGTCGTTGTAAACGGTGTATTATTGACCGTAAAGTATCTTGTCGTCAAATTATGGCGGCTCTGCCCCCTGAAAGAACTATTCTTACTAGACCATTTATGACAACGGGCGTTGATTTTGCTGGTCCCTTTGACATCAAAAGTTTCACGGGCAGAGCTTGTAGGATAACGAAGGGCTACGTTTGTATTTTTGTTTGCTTTTCTACGAAAGCAATTCATTTAGAGGCAACGTCTGATTTATCGACGCCTACTTTTTTATCTGCCTTTCACAGATTTATTTCTCGACGAGGTTGCCCCTACACTATATTTTCGGATAATGGCACAAATTTTGTAGGTGCATCGCGTGAATTAGAGAAGGATTTTAAGATGTTTCTTAAGGAAAGTCAGATTGCAGTGGGTTCTATTTATGGTATTCAGGGTTTAACTTGGCGGTTTATACCGGCCGGGGCACCTCATGTGGGTGGCCTTTGGGAAGCCGGGGTCAAGAGTTTTAAACACCATTTTCGTAAGGAAGCGCAATCTTTTAAATATACTTTTGAAGAACTTTCTTCAGTTCTCGCAAGAATTGAAGCTTGCCTAAATTCACGTCCTCTTTGTTCTATGGCGGATAACCCTCGGGAACCAGTAGCTCTGACTCCTGGTCATTTTTTAATAGGTGGACCAATACTTGCTCCCCCGGAGCCTGAAATTAATGAATCTCCGATAAGTCTTGTTAATCGATTTCGAAAAATGAAAGCGTTGTCTCAACTTTTTTGTCGCCGATGGAAAGAAGAATATTTAATGACGTTAAATAAGCGCTATAAATGGAAATATCCGGAACGCGATCTACAGGAAAACGACTTAGTCGTTATCAAGCATGAAAATCTACCTCAAACATCGTGGCGTTTAGGCCGGGTCATAAAAGTTTATCCGGGAAGTGACGGTCGGGTAAGGGTCGCGGATATTCGTACTGCTAATGGGGTTGTAAAACGACCAATAACCAAACTGGTCATTTTGACCGAATAATTTACACTTTTTCTTCGATATTTTCTTTAAATTTTTTATTGTTTCATAGAAATGTGGAATCTCTCCCTAACCTTTTTGAGATGCTCTGCTCGATTATGAGGATGCTATGGCGCAATACACCGTTTTTGGATGGGTCATATCTGGCCCATCTCCATTGTAGAGTCCTTACTGGCTCATATGTAGAGTCCTTACTGGCTCAAATTATAGAGTCCCTACTGGCTCATACTTATTTATAATCAATTTTCCATTGGGGTCCCTACTGGCCTATGGAAAATTGTTACGTCGAGGTCCCTACTGGCCAATTTAAGTATTAAAAAAAAAAAAAAAAAAATTTGAATTCAAGCTCACATTTTTAAACTGAACTATGCCTTATTTTAAGATACTTAAGTTATTTGTTAAAGTATTATTGTTGCAACACACCTTGATGTTGCAAGGTGGCCGGCAATGTTTAAGTACAATTTAATATTTTCTTTGTACTTTTCCGCCTTTGAGTCAATTAGCCGTTTTTGGGTTAATTCTGGGTTAAAATCTATGAAACTCCTTTTTTTATACATCGTTGAAAGGAGTGTTTACATAGATTTTAACTAGTAAAACCGTTAACGGTACTTAGATATTGCTCGCCACCTTCTCTCTTTATTTTTTAACTTATAAAATCAATCGTTTTGGTACCTTCGTACAATTCGTACACATAAACACCATCCGCTGTGCATATTTTAAAAAAGGTAATACATTTGTATATACAAATAAAATAGAGATTTTACTTTCTCTTGCTAAAAACCTTATACTAAATTGTGTTTTATTTCTTTTTTGCTACATACGCAAACAGGGTCAAAGGAATCATTTTTGGACTACTCATTAGTGGATGTAATGAACGCATACAAACCCAATTTGAGTAAGATCTATATGAAAATTTGGATCTTATGGCAATTTATGTCGATTTCATATGGGTAATTTGTATGGGGGCTAGGTCTGAACATGGACCGATTCTCACCAATTTCAACAGCGTTCATCCCATGGCCGGTAAAAGCTTATATACCAAATTTCATCAAAATATATTCATATTTGCGACCTGCAGTTTGATTACAAGCTTTACATGGACACACAGACGGACGGACGGACGAACGGACATTGTTAAATCAACTCAGAAAGTGATTCTGATTCGATCGGTATAATTAAAGATGGGTCTAGGTCAAATATTTTTGGTTGTTACAAACAGCAGCACAAAGTCATTATACCCAAACCACATAGTGGTATAGGGTATAAAAAAGCTCTCTTTACTTTTTATTAAAATATTGCCATATTTTGAAAACATAAAGAATAAATTTATAATAATAAATAATTAAATAAGGGATGCCAAACGCAAAAAACCAAATGTCCCAAACATTCTAAATGAAATAATTCGTTATCACTATTTTCTGAAAAACTTCAAATTTCCATCCAAAAAAAATTATGAAAATTTATATATAATTCTTAAGTATCATATGAGGTTTTCTAAAATTTGTTGAATTAAAATTAATGTTTTCTGTAGTCCGAATCTGTAAATTTCAACGATCCGAAAATCGCAAAATATATCGACAGCTATTGTTGTTTGCACTGAGGATTAAGTGATTCACTAAGTACACACATCTTAACGACAGTCGATCAATCTATTTTTCTATTTATTTAAATTGTAAACGAGTGGCATCTCTGTCAAAATAAGCGAAAAACACAAAGAAGAATAGAAAAAAACAAATTACTTCGTGTTTGACAGGATGATTTTTTGTTTATGTTTAATATCTTTATTTTTTACTAATATTTCTGTTTATTTAATTGAAAATAAAATAATGAATTGAATATGCTATTTAATTTTTTTATTTATATAAAAAAGTTTTTAATAGAAGCAAAATATTTTCACTATTTTATGATTTTTATTAATGTATGACCACATTTCAACCTAAATATTTAAGTTTTTATCGATTGAATAAACAACACAAAAATGGTTGTCGTTTAGATAACAACAACAGCTGACTTTAACAATAGCGAATATCGTTTAAAAATTTTACTGATAATTTTGCTATTTCCTTTTTTAACGATTCGACTATCGTTAAAATAAGTTACTGAAAAGCTATTATGCCAATGCCAATATTTTTTTTAAATGTAAACATTTTTAAATGTTAACATATTTGGTGTTTTTTTTTTTTGGAATTTCAATTTGTGTTTAACGGATATAATTTATATAATAAAGATGCAATTGATGTCTTCTAAATTTAAAATTAATATTTCCGACGTTTTGATATCAATTTCTGAAATTCAATTAATATTTTGTAATTTATAATTTGAAATTTTAATTCCAGTTTTTAGAATTGTTATTTTCTAAAATTTGAATGGAAAATTTAAAAAGTGCAATTTTGAAATAATAATTTGTGAATAATAATGCTTCAGTAATTATAAACAATTTTTAAAAATTAGATGTAATCGCAATCAGATATTTTGTAGGTAAAGCAGAATAATAATTCTATATAACTATGTAGAACCGTTTTGAAAGCAAAAAACTCATTGATGAACTCGGTAACTCTATTTTATAAAGACAACAAAAAGTTAACATGCCAAACTTATGTTCATATTTGAAATAGAATAATTAAAAAACGTATGAAATAAAAGACCAGCCCGTGTATACTCTTAACATTGCTCTGTATGATATCTAGTCGAATATATTGACATTCATGTTAAAATAGAAATAACTATTGCAAAGCTAATTAGAACAAAAATTGTGGAGCCATCTACTGTGGCATAGTCACGCTGAGCAAAATGAAGTGACACTTTGTTAATGCAAAATAAATGTATTTTCCCCACAACAAAATATTGCAGAATTTTATGTAATAAAAATAATATACCGATTTATTTCTAACATGCAGTTATCATGGATATACATACATATATAGAATATATGTATATTATTTGTAATATTTAATATGTGTATGTATGTATACATATGAAAATATTACACACAAAAAATAAAACATCAAACGTTATTTTTGTGTTTTTCTCTTTAAATAAATTAATACATAAAATTTTTTTTTGCTAAATTTACATTGTTTTTTTTTTTTAATAACAACTACGTATTTTAGCATTATTTGCTTTAGATGCTGGTGAATTTTTACTCCCTTTATATTAACTCTTAGTGTTTGCTTGTCGAAAAAATTTTGGGTCGATTTTAACCCTTTCCCGTGATCCAATCGATCTGAAACTTTGCAGGCAGGCTCATGACAATGACAGAAATGATCGAATAAATTTTTTCAGTGATGCCAAAACAATGGAAACTTTTAAATTTTTCTACCAGAGTTGATAAAAAAATGTACAAAGGGTTAGTTTTATTTATATTATTACCACGACGACCACAAAAACAACAAGTCCAGCTACGACAACAATACAACATTTAGAAAAATAACAAGAAAAATATAGAAATATCATATTTTTAATTTTTTTTTTAATTTTTCAGAGATTTTCCTGGACCTGTTCCACCGGTTAAACTAACTAACTAACTAACTTAAACTAACTGGACATAGAAAATAAGCATAAACAAAAGTTGAGTGGGATTTTTATTAATTTTTTTGGCTGCAGATATGAAAAAGTTCATATCGGATGCTATATCTATATAGGGACTAGGCCCAAAATTGGACCGATCCTGACCATGTTTGGTAAAGTCTCTTGTATTTTGCAAAAATATAAACAAACAAAATTTGAGAAGAATCAGTGCAATATTTTTGTTTCTTGATAGATTTAAGTGCAGATCGGGAAGCGGCTCTATATTGGGCCTATGAGTTGTACCATAGGGATCATTTTTGGACTACTTAATAATGGATGTAATAAACGCATACAAACCCAATTTGAGTAAGATCTAATGACAATTTGGATCTTATGGCAATTTATGTCGAGTTCATAGGGGTCATTTGTATGGGGGCTAGGTCTGAACATGGACCGATTCTCACCAATTTCAACAGTGTTCATCCTATGGCCGGTAGCAGCTTTTATGCCAAATTTCATCAAAACATATTCATATTTGCGACCTGCAGTTCGATTACAAGGTTTACATGGACACACAGACGGACGGATCGACATTGTTAAATCGACTCAAAAAGTGATTCTGATTCGATCGGTATAATTAAAGATGGGTCTACGTCAAATATTTTTGGTAGTTACAAACAGCAGCACAAAGTCATTATACCCAAACCACATAGTGGTATAGGGTATAAAAAGCACAAAGGTTTTTTGAAAATTTTTGCCTCCATCTTCAAACAGTGTTAATATAAATGCAAATTAATTATAAAAATTGTTATTTAATATTTAAGTAGAAAAGGAAAATATATCCTAAATTCTAAATATATATATTGGTAAATTCCTCTTTACATTAATGCTGAATAAAGAACCCCAATTGAATTGATTATATAATTTTGTAACATTGTATCCTTTCGAAAGGTTATTAAATATGACATCTAAAGTCTAGAAATAACAATTTATATCAATACCAAGAAAATTTTAAAGAAAATTTTTTCAGAAAAAATTGTGTCAAATGAAATAACTGCATTCAGTGACAGCCCATCGAAAAAGAAAATGTAAAGAGATATTTGTAAAAGGTTATAATGAAACTTTCACAATAACAAGACAAAAGAGAGATTATTTAAATTGGCAATTAAAATTTGACAAACAAAGAATTAATTGGAATAAAAAAATTGTTAAAAGACTACACCACCCGACAGAACAAAGAACACATAAACCGCATAATAAGTCTAAAGGAGCAAACCAAATGGAGTACATTTGCTTTTTTCGTATTGCATTTAAAGATCTTCTGAAAGGACTTCAAAGGTATATTTAAATACTACTACATGACCTACAATGCCGGTGTCGCTGATAATTGGAGAACAGTATTTTGGTAATTTTATATAAAGGGTGATCCATTTCTAGGTTCCCAACTTTTTTAAAGAAAAAAAACACAGAAAGTTCAAATTTAATGGGGAATGTTTATTATCAATTGAAAGAACATTATTTGGCATTTATTTTTTGAAGATTATGTCTCCCAAATGTTCGGCGCGGCTACGTCTCAGATGGTCCATCCGTTGAGTCCAATTTTCGGTGACTCGTTCGAGCATTTCTACTGGTAACTGGCGAATGACACGCATGATGTTTTGCTCCAAGGCCTGAATCGAAGCGGAATTGTCCGCATAAACTTTAGACTTTACATATCCCCACTTTACATATCCCCCAGTTAGAGATAAGGTCTCTAAACGCATGGTATAGGGTATCGTGTAGTCGGTATATACCGACTATAATTTTCTTCCTTGTTTTTGTTTTTTTGTTTTTTTTATAAAAGAAGAATTAAACTAAGAGGATAAAATTACGATGAGATCAGCTCATTAATATGATTGTACTCAGAGTTGTGACATCTGTTGTAAAAATTTGAAGTAAGCTTTTTAATACGGGTGTTGACTATACGACCTTGGCTATATTGTGTAATCGTTGGTTGGAATAATGCCAAGGCAAATTATAAATCATTTTCAACAGTTTATTTTGGTTACTTTCAATTTTTTTATGTGACACTGTGCTGCAGAAGACCACAAAGGAGCAGCATAAAACATAATGGCGTGAAATATCGATGTTAATATAATGGTTTATTTCCAGTGCTGAGTTTAGATCTTCTGTTTAATAAAGGGTAGAGCAATGTTATTATTTTGTTAATCTTGTCTATTTTATTTTACTTTGTTCGACCACGGGACCAAATTATTATTAAACGATATTGGTTTCTGAAGTAAGAAGCAAGGTTTTCG
The DNA here is from genome assembly GCA_963682025.1 of Cordilura impudica. NCBI lineage: Eukaryota > Metazoa > Arthropoda > Insecta > Diptera > Scathophagidae > Cordilura > Cordilura impudica. The sequence goes on from OY821520.1 coordinate 71,778,169, forward strand.
TCGTCTAGAAATGTAGATTGATTGGGTTTTTTGCGAATTTACGATTATTTTCAATTTTGTGAAGTAGGAAAGAACTTCCGCTAACGCGCATTGAAGGCTGGAGAAAACATCTGCTGAAAGGATGCCTGAACTGAGAATAGCAGTATCATCAACAAAAATGGAAGTAGCGCAATTACTTAATGATGGGAAATCAGCTGTATAGATATTGTGAAATATTGGAGAAATTCACGAACCCTGTGGGCAACCAGCATAAATTTCCTTTTGTGTAGAATATTCGTATCCAATGTGTACTTCAAAAACGCGATTCGAAAGAAAGCTATGGATCACTTTAATAATCTGTGTTGGGAAATTGTAATACATCATTTTAAAAACCAATCCGTTGTGCCATACCGAGTCAAAGGCAGCTTTCATGTCCAGCAGAACCATACCAGTATATTTTCCATTATTAAAATTTGAAGTTACTAAGACCCGTATTCGGACCAGTGGATAAACTATGCTATGTTGTCTACGAAATCCGAATTGCTGTTTTGGTAAAATATCATATACGTCAATAAAATTAGTAAGATGTGCTTTTAATATTTTCTACAGAATTTTACTTAATGAGGATAAAAGGCTTATTGGCATGTACGAATAAAGGCAATCGGCTGGTTTGTTTGGCTTTCTTATTGGTAGACCTTGGAGTGTTTCCATATTTTTGTATAATAGCTGATTCGAAGACACGATTTGAAAATATCAGTAATATATTTAATCCCTTTTTTTGGCACGGCTTTTAGACATCTATTGCTGGTTGGTTTGGCTTTCTTATTGGTATGACCTTGGAATGTTTCCGTATTTTTGGATAATAGCTGATTCGAAGACGCGAGTTGAAAATATCAGTAATATATATAATCCCTTTTTTTGGCAAGGCTTTTAGACATCTATTGCTTATTCCGTCCAGCCCAGACGATTTTTTTTTTTTTTACTTCAACTGTTTTATGATGTTATAGACTTTAACCATAGAAATAGATAAATCATCTCGAGGGTCCGAAACGGTTGATTCCAAATGGATAACCGTTGTATTTGCCATGGATATAGTTGATGCATCACTGATGTTTGATAATAAGGAATGGTTCTCACTAAAAATTTTGCTCAGTATATCACATTTTTCAAGTTGAGTATAGAAATTGACATTATTATGTTTTAATATTGGTATAATATGAGCTTTATTCTTTAAAATTTTTGAGATATTCCAAAAAGGAGATGATCCTTTATCGAGCTTCAAAAGCTTGTTGTTCCAAGAGTTGGTTTTCCATTTAATTATTTCTTCTGACATGCACTTGTTATACCATTTTGTACTCATTGGATCAGATGTATCTCGAAAACGTTTCCAATTCCTTCTGAAAACATTCCTTATTGGAATCATATGCTTTATATGTTGCGGTAGTGTTGGTGAGTTTGTTTTAATTAGTTTGTTAGGAACGCTGTGATTAATTGCAGCTTTGATGGTATCATTAAATATTGAAATCTTTGACTCGATTTATTCACCATTGTAATTATTATCATTTGGAATAATTAAATTTCTTTTAATAAATGATGAATATCTGGACCAATTTGCTCTATTAAAATCGAAATATGATCTTTGCACAGGTCGGAAGTCTCGGTTTATAGTTATTTTAATAGGAAGATGGTCGGAACTCTAATCATTGATTACCTTTAATGGAGAAAGGCAGTTTGCAATATTCGTTATAAATAGATCAAGTGTAGCGGCTTGTCTTCGAGGATCAAAAGGGATATAGGTGTGGTCATTTGGAAAAAGTATATCAAAATTTTCGGAATCGAATTTTTCGTAAAGAATATTTCCAACAATTAGATCTTTGACAACCCCATAAGTTATTCCTGCAGTTGAAATCTCTACCGAGTATGAACATTTCATTAGCTCGCTACAATTTACAAAGATCTGATTTGAATTTTTTTTTTAATATAATTATTACCCGCAGAGCCACCTGGGAAATAGCAAGAATATGTACTTATATAATTTCCATTTCTCAGACGTATTTTAAAACCAATGCTTTCAATAATAACTGTTGGTCGTGGTGGCAATAATGTGTGTTCTATATTTTTCCTTACTAATACTGCAACATCTCCTGCTCTGCTACTTTGACGATCACTTCTATAGCAGTAAAAATCATTATGTTTTATTGATATTTTATTATTTAGCCACGTTTCAGAAATGAGGAATATATGAATTTCATTCTCTGATAAGAAATTAAAAAGTTTCTCTTTTTTAAAACGGATGCCTCTAGCGTTCCAAGATGCTAAATTTATATTTATATTTATTTATAAAGAAATTTAAAAGAAAGTGACGTAATAACTTAAAAATAGTCGGCCTTGCTTTTACAGTTTACAGCATTATTTTGATTACTAAGATTTGGAAAGTCTTTATTATAGTTAACAGTATTTTAGCTGTAATTCACACTGTTTCGTTGCTGTTGATAGTCTGGAAACGTTCTGGGTTGAGCTCGATGTCTAACATGTTGCAACTTCAACCTGCTTGGGCATTCGGGTGAAAACAATTTGTATTTATCTTTACAGTAAGCGCATAATATAATATTAGAATTGCATACTGTGGTTTTGTGGGAACCGGCACAATTTGCACAAAAAGATTTTACATTACAGCGGCTAGAACAGTGTCTTAGCATTTGGCAGTTATGACACTGTGTTATTCTGGAATACCTACGTCTTTGAAAGTCCCGTTTAACTTTTACATAATCTATTACAGAGTAATTTTGTTTTAACTTATTGACAGAGGTCGATTTTCTTTGAAAATAAACAATGTAAATGCACTGCTCATTATGAGAACCTGTTGCTCTAGTAAACAGCTTAATATCCAAACAGGATAGCCCCAATTTGGACAATTTATTTTTTTGACTATAGCCTGGTCGAACTTTTCAAAACCTAGCAATACAGCTTTGTACGGTTTTAACCCAATTGATATTTTCGAATTGAGTAATTAGTTATTTTTTAGCTCGTTACACAAATCTTGAATTTAGATTATCTTACATTTTAGTATTGTTATTGGTGGGATGTGCACTTTAATTGTTTTGTCAATTATAAGTTCATCATTATCTTCATTATCAATTGTCAATAACATCATCATAACGTGAACGTTTTATTTTATTCTTGTAAAATTTGAGTATTGGGATTAGCTAATCCTCTTGTTTATTAATATCTTCTTTTTTTTTTCTTTTTCAAAACACTAATCCGTTTGTTTTGAAAGAAAGTTAAAATTTTGTTTTTTATAAACTTGAAGAAACAAAGTTAAATATATGCACACACAGTACGTCTGTTCACGATCGCGTTCAATCAAAGACTGAAAATGAAATAATTATTTAGGTATACTAGACCCGATTAAAACTCTTTCGTGTTTTTATGAAAATAAAATACTAATATTCAGACAACAAATTTATTAAACTCCTTGTATACGTCATCTTACGTTAGTTAATATTAGTTTTTAAGTAATGTTTAGTATAGTTTTTGCTACAGTTATATTGTGTTTATTGTATTAATTATATGGATAGTTTGAAAAATACTTATCAATTCGTACTATTAATTTTACTACTTACTTTTCATGACTGTATGGATGAATGACTTGTACTTAAAGCACATTCGCATCCATTCAAAAGAATTTACATATTAGATTGCAATGCGTAGGGCAAATGATATCCACAAATACATTCACATAAACTTTCATGGTCGTATACTCACATATACTCACATGTATATCTTGATATGTATATCCAAAGCAATATAGTGTGAATAATTGACGCAAAAAGTTATGCTTTTCTGATTCAAATATAGTTTACTTTGCTTTACCTTAGAACATCAACGTTTACATCTAACAATAAGTTTTCGCAACTAGAACAGATGTAAATGACTTAAAGGAGCTTATACGATGTTTAGAGTTGCATGCTAGGGTGGAGTGCTATAGCAATAGCTCCGATCTAAGCGGAACTAAATAGCTTCGAGTATCCCATATGCAAGTAGTAGCTGCTACAGGGACCCAAAAAATTAAATGTGACTTTATTTGGAATTCATTTTCTCTAAAACCATATATCCGACAGCTTCGTCTATCTATGGGAGCTTTTTTTGAGAATCAAAGTCTGAGAACTGGTACATAGAAAGGAATAGTCGCTTATGGGCTCGTTCTGTATATCGAAAAGAAACGTTTCCAACTGAAAAAATTCATCTCTCCAAGTTAGCTATTTCCTACATCGATATCAAATGCAAATATATATATTATATAACCCATTTTATGTGAATAGGATAAATTTATTGTCATTTTTAAACGAAACATTTCGTGCTGTCGTTAATTGTATTTGTTTTATATTATTAAAATATATGCACGCAAAATGGTAATTATTTAAAACAACACATTTTATTTCATTTATTTAATTAATTCTATACGAAATTCTGGTGAAATAATAAGAGCATCATTTAAATTTTAAGGAGGATTGATCATAATAATCACCAGTTTCTTTTTCCAGCAATAAATTCATTCCCATAACATGCGTAGAAATTACTGTTGTGCCAAGTGAATAAATCATGTCTGGCACGGGAACTTTTAGCGCCTTACTTACAATATGTAAATTTTTTATCAGAAATATAAAAAATTTTTACATAAATTTATTGTTGAAAATGCAGTCTGAAAATTTTGGAGAGAAATACTTACTATCATTAAGTTGGTACTATAGTAATTTTTCTGTTTTAATAAAGATGGCACATATTTTCAGTTGAAAATTATTCTACTATGTCGGTCCCGTCGCTTATTCCTATTTCGCCTGTAAGAAGTTACGTTTGATTATGACATTAATCAACGTTTTGATGTGTAAACATCTATACGCGCAGGAGGTAAATTTCTATTTCACAATACTATCGCAAAAACAGCGTAACATGTATGACGTAAGACAAAATCGGTGTGATATAAGATTGTATTTGTGAAAAAATTATGATATGTAATAAAATTAAAAATAAAAAATTAAAAATGGAAAATGAAAAATAAAAAATTAAAAATGAAAAATGAGAAATAAAAGAAGAAAATAAAAAAGAAAAATGAAAAACGAAAAATAAAAAATGTAAAATAAAAAATGAAATATAAAGAATGAAAAATAAAAAATGAAAAAAAATAAAAAATAAAAAATAAAAAATGAAAAATGAAAAATAAAAAATGAAAAATGAAAAATATAAAATGAAAAATACAAAAGGAAAAATAAAAAAGAAAAATAAAAAAGGAAAGCTGAAAAAATAAAATTGAAAAAATGAAAAATAAAAAATAGGAAGTAAAAAATGAAAAACGAAAAATGAAAATCAAAAAATTAAAAATGAAAAATGAAGAATGAAGAATGAAGAATGAAGAATGTAGAATGAAGAATGAAGAATGAAGAATGAAGAATGAAGAATGAAGAATGAAGAATGAAGAATGAAGAATGAAGAATGAAGAATGAAGAATGAAGAATGAAGAATGAAGAATGAAGAATGAAGAATGAAGAATGAAGAATGAAGAATGAAGAATGAAGAATGAAGAATGAAGAATGAAGAATGAAGAATGAAGAATGAAGAATGAAGAATGAAGAATGAAGAATGAAGAATGAAGAATGAAGAATGAAGAATGAAGAATGAAGAATGAAGAATGAAGAATGAAGAATGAAGAATGAAGAATGAAGAATGAAGAATGAAGAATGAAGAATGAAGAATGAAGAATGAAGAATGAAGAATGAAGAATGAAGAATGAAGAATGAAGAATGAAGAATGAAGAATGAAGAATGAAGAATGAAGAATGAAGAATGAAGAATGAAGAATGAAGAATGAAGAATGAAGAATGAAGAATGAAGAATGAAGAATGAAGAATGAAGAATGAAGAATGAAGAATGAAGAATGAAGAATGAAGAATGAAGAATGAAGAATGAAGAATGAAGAATGAAGAATGAAGAATGAAGAATGAAGAATGAAGAATGAAGAATGAAGAATGAAGAATGAAGAATGAAGAATGAAGAATGAAGAATGAAGAATGAAGAATGAAGAATGAAGAATGAAGAATGAAGAATGAAGAATGAAGAATGAAGAATGAAGAATGAAGAATGAAGAATGAAGAATGAAGAATGAAGAATGAAGAATGAAGAATGAAGAATGAAGAATGAAGAATGAAGAATGAAGAATGAAGAATGAAGAATGAAGAATGAAGAATGAAGAATGAAGAATGAAGAATGAAGAATGAAGAATGAAGAATGAAGAATGAAGAATGAAGAATGAAGAATGAAGAATGAAGAATGAAGAATGAAGAATGAAGAATGAAGAATGAAGAATGAAGAATGAAGAATGAAGAATGAAGAATGAAGAATGAAGAATGAAGAATGAAGAATGAAGAATAAAGAATGAAGAATGAAGAATGAAGAATGAAGAATGAAGAATGAAAAATGAAAAATGAAAAATGAAAAATGAAAAATAAAAAATTAAAAATAAAAATTAAAAATAAAAAATATAAATAAAATATGATATATAAAAAATGAAAAATTAAAAATAAAAAATTAAAAATACAAAACGAAAAATAAACAAGTAAGAAAATTATAGTCCGTCTAGACCGAATATACGATACCCTATACCATGCGGTTAAGGACCCTATCTCTTAGGTCCAACTAACTGGACATAGAAAATAAGCAAAAACCAAATTTGAGTGGGATTTTTATTAATTTTTTGGCTGCAGATATGAAAAAGTTCATATCGGATGCTATATCTATATAGGGACTTGGTCCAAAAATGGACCGATCCTGATCATGTTTGATAAAGTCTCTTGTATTTTGCAAAAATATACACAAACAAAATTTGAGAAGAATCAGTGAAATATTTTTGTTTTTTAATAGATTTAAGTGAAGATCGGGTAGCAGCTCTATCTGGGGTCAAAGGGATCATTTTTGGACTACTCATTAATGGATGTAATGAACGCATACAAACCCAATTTGAGTAAGATCTATATGACAATTTGGATCTTATGGAAATTTATGTCGATTTCATATGTGTAATTTGTATGGCTGAACATGGACCGATTCTCACCAATTCCAATAGCTTTCATCCCATGGCCGATAAAAGCTTATATACCAAATTTCATCAAAATATATTCATATTTGCGACCTGCAGTTTGATTACGGACGGACGGACGGACATTGTTAAATCAACTCAGAAAGTGATGCTGATTCGATCGGTATAATTAAAGATGGGTCTAGGTCAAATATTTTTGGTTGTTACAAACAGCAGCACAAAGTCATTATACCCAAACCACATAGTGCTATAGGGTATAAAAAAGAAAAAACGAAAATAAAAAAGAAAGATGAAAAATGAAAAAATAAAAAATGAAAAAAGAAAAATAAAAAAAAAGACGAAAAATGAAAATGATAAAATGAAAAATAACAAACGAAAAATTAAAAATTATCCGGTTGTAAAAATATAAATATTTTTATATTAGCAGTTAGCAGAGCCGCTGCAGTTGTTTGCTATAAGTTATAATTGACGCTTTCTGTTCGATTTTGAAAAAGTGCCATAAAAAATCTTTAATTACTAGATGTTTAGACACCTTCCCTGTGATCGGACTCACATGATTTTTTTAATACCATTGGTTGTGAAACACAGGACAGAAAATCTTTTTGCAAATTAACGCAGTATCATCTGCGTAATAAGCAATAATAAACAAGACAAAAATAATAATAAAACTGCTACAAACGCATCGTGTAGGGTAGTTTAAGCATCGAAACAGCTGATTAAACTTCTTAAAAAATTTAAAAATTTTCTACTTGCACAGATGCCCTTATAACCAAAGTAAATTTCGAGCTTAGTCGCTCCATCCTACACATTTTATTGAAACTTATATATTCGTACGCTTATAAATTGGTAAATGTTGTTGCCAAATCATCTTCCTTATGGCTACAGTATTAAGACCATTTTTTAGTATCGAATTTGTCATGGTAATTTAACAATTTTCATTGATTGTAGATTTTCAAAAAGTAAGATTTTTTTTCATAAAAATTGATACAATATGTGAACACCGAGTGCGTATTAGATTTCAAATAAAAATGGTTATTTAAAAAAAATTCTTGTACCTTGAAATGTAGAAGAAGATATGACTACTTAAAAAAATTATATCTGTCATAGAGGGGCCAATTTAAAACGCCCCGGTAGGTGAGTAGGTAGCGTGCTCGCCTACCATGCGGGGGTCGTGGGTTCGATTCCCACCAGAGGCTTTGGTCAGTCGCTGCAAAAAAAAAAAAAAAATTAACACACTACTCCCTCTTTCCTCCTTCCTATATCTATATCTTTCCTGAGATCAACACAATGCACTGCATCTGTAGGGGGCATCCCCTGAGTGTCGATTAATCAAAGAAAAAAAAATAAAAAAATTAATGGCAGCTTGATTGTGGAACGAAAAATCCGCAATTATTTTAATTATATAATATTTTCGGGTAATTGAACTGGAAAAATGTGAGACCGAAAAAATCGGACACAATTTTCTCCGAATTTCATAGGGTCAGATCAACTACCACCCCTGTTAGTGAAATTTACTTTTTTTTTTGAAAATTCGCATTTGTAGCTTTTATTTTAAGTATAAGAATTTTCCAGCAATTAATAAAATTAAGCTTTATGGGCCATTAATGGGTTCATCTGAAGTAAGTTGGTCTACACGGACTATATGATACCATATATGATGGTTTTATAGAAAGTGTTAGGTCCAACTTACTTGCTAAATGAAATATGCCTATGCCACATTTAAGATTGTTACGAATATGTTGCCCGATGATATTTTTATTTGGAGCCTAAGGAGTGAGATAAAAAAAGTTACTTTATACAAAATGTTATAAGAAGGTAACCATCGAACCTAGAGTTTTGATTTCTTTTAAATTTAATGGAAATTATATTAAAGCTTACAAAAAAATACAACTTTAATAGTTCTAAGCACTGCTTGTGAACTTGTGGACCTCTTTCGGAAACCCTTCTAATAAGATCATATATAGGTTTCTGTTTTTTTTTTTTTAAACGTTCAAAATCTTCCAAAATTTTCGACATCTTCTCTTGCTCTTCAAATCGCTATTTAACCCCAAATAGTTTGGAGTATTTACCTCCCTTCACCTTTTCGCACCAAGTTGTACGAACGCTAAGCTAACCAGGCTACTTTTCATCAGATGTATTGGGAGCACTTTTCAATATGGTTTTTATTTTCTTGCCATTACAAATATCATATGTCAAAATTCTCCTGTCCCAACAATTGCGCAAACGCAAAATGTGGAAGCTGGTTCGAAAGTTCCTTATGGTAGACGTGGAGCCTCTCCAGTCGTTGGCAGTTGTTATGTTTGCCTATGTGAGAAACGTAAACAACGTAATACTAGAAAGTCATGTGTGTTCTGCGTGAAACCTCTTTGCGATGAACACTCAATTCAAAATGCAACATGCACATCATGCACACAAACTCAATAAAAATATTTGTAATTTCTCCTGTAAATTCAGGTGTTCAAGTATGTTGAAGCATATTTATAAAATAAGTATAACAAAATTAATTTTAATTCGTTTTCTTTGCTTATTTTCATATAAGTTATATGAAGGTACAATTGTATCTTATCAGCCTTTTAAGGGTATCAAGTCAACTTGGCCTTATAAAATAAGTAAGACATTGACAAATTTTCCTGAAATTTTAAAAATATTAAACGTAATCAAAAGTTTGAAGATGTCACAGAACTTCAGAAATCTTTTATTTTTAGAAAAAAGTCATTGCAATTTAAAAACGGAAAAGGAACAATTGTACCTGTTCCATCCGTCTAGGGTTAAGATTGGTGAAAATCGCTTAAAGTTCAGGCCTAGTCCCCATACAAATGACCCCTATATACAAACTTTAATTGTCACAAGACCCAAATTATCACACAGATCTCGGCTGAATTGGATTTTTTTGTATTTATGACATAAGTAATCCAAAAAGAAACCCTATGGGGCAATCTTTAGTCTTAGCACCCATATGAAGCTGATTCCCGACGTTTACACAAATCTATCAAAAAGCAAATATATTGCACAGATTTTTCACAAATTTGGTTAGTATGTGTTTTTGCAAAAAATAAATGACCTTACAAAAAATAATCAGAATTGATCCACTATTCGACCTAGGCCCCATATAAATGTAGGATACTAAAGGGTCCGCCAAATAACTATTTTTTTTTTGAAAATGCTATAAAAAAAAACTATGAATATTATCTCAAATTTCTTCTTTTATTTGAAAGCACAATCCTTCCGGTTAATAATGGAAAATAATTTCATTCAAATGGCTGCCTCGGCTGGCCATGCAGTAGCCTACACGATCGGTCCAATTTTAAAGCACATTATCGATTGTGTGCAGTATTTCACCAATGGCTTCGCGAATATTGCCCTTTAAAGCGTCAATCGTCTCTGGCTTGTTGGCGTAACACTTATCTTTGAGGGCACCCCACAAATAATAGTCCAACGGTTTCAAATCGCAGCTCCGATGTGGCCAAACGACATCAGCTCTGCGGCTGATAATGCGATCTTCAAAAACAGGGCGCAAAACATCGAGTGTAGCTTCGGCTGTGTGGCACGTAGCGCCGTCCTGTTGAAACCAAATGTTGCCAATATCCTCCTCTTCAATTTTTGTGAACAGAAATTCGTTCAACATGGCCCGATAACGATCGCCATTGACTGTAACGGCCACTCCTTGCTCATTTTCGAAGAAAAATGGCCCAATTATGCCTCTGGACCAAAATCCGCACCAAACAGTTACTCGTTTTGGTTGTATCGGCTTTTCAATGTATGCATGCGGGTTTTCTGTGCCCCAAATGCGACAATTTTGCTTGTTTACATACCCGCCAAGATCAAAATGAGCTTCATCTGAAAAGATGATTTTTTTTTGGCAAAATCGGCATCTTCTGTAAGTCAATCGCAGGCCCACTTAGCGAAGCGAAAACGCATTGGGTGGTCAGTTGGCTTCAACTCCTGAACCAACTGGACTTTGTATGGCGTCATACCAAGGTCTTTATGCAAAATTCGTCTCAATGATGCCTCCGAAATGTTCAATTCTTGAGAACGACGGTGAATTGTTGTTGATGGCGCTTCACGCACACTTTCTGCTACAGCAGCAATATTCTCGGGTGTACGCACTGTTTTTGGCTTTTCACGCTTTGGTTTATTGATGAGGATGCCAGTTTCTTTCCCTTTTTCACAAGATAACGAACATACGGAGCTGACGGTGCTTCTCTTCTTCCAAAATCCGTACGCAATTTTCGCACACATTCTGCAACATTATCATGATTTTCAAAGTAATGTCTCAATATTTCCCAGCATTGTTCAAGTGTATACACAACCATATTCGTTCAGCGGAAGGATAAAACTAATTATCTGTCAAATCAGACATGAGCTAAGTGTTACCATTCACGAAATAAGCACTAGTTGAAAAAAGAAAAACGTTAGATGGCGGACCCTTTACATGAACTTTTTCATATCCGAATGCAAAAAAATTAATAACTATGCCACTCAAATTTGGTTTATGCTTATTTTCTATATCTAATATGTTGGACCTAAGAGATAGGGTCTCTAAACGCATGGTATATGGTGTCAGATAGTCGGTCTTACTTGTTTTTATAAACTTTATAGAAAAACTTTTTTTTAAACTCTTTCTTTTAACTCAATCTCTCTGACTGTCGTGGGGCAACCACATTCCCCTTTATCCAAATGATCTGAAACTTGGCGCATAGTCTTGTTGTGGTTGAAGATTAATTTTGGAGCAGTCACACACAGTCAAGCGTGGTCACCACAGTCACGGAGTAATCTAAATATCATTTCCCCTCAGCCGATCGATCTGAAACTTGAAAAAAAGATTAACTTTGACTTAGTCACGCACAGTCACGCATGGTCACGCACAGTCGCGAAGTGATCTAAATGTCATTTCCCCTCAGCCGATCGATCTGAAATTTGGTCGATATACTTGCTGTAAAGAAAGATCAACTTCGACATAGTCACGCACAGTCACGGAGTGATTTAAAACCCATTCTCTTTATCCGATCGATCTGAAACTTGGTCGATAGACTTTCTGCGAAAAAAGATTAACTTTGATATAGTCATGCGCAGTCACGCATAGTCGCGCACATTCACGGATTGATTTAAAACCCATTTCCCCTTATCCGATCGATTTGAAACTTGGTCGATAGACTTTCTAAGAAGAGAGATTAATTTTGACATAGTCACGCACAGTCACGCATAGTCGCGGAGAGATTAAAACCCTTCTTCACCTCATCCGATCGATCTGAAACTTGTTCCATAGACTTGTTGTGGTCAAAGATTAATTTTAAAATAGTCATGCAAAGTCATGCACAATCACGAAGAGATTAAAAACTCATATGCATAAGAAAAGAAATAGTTTTAATAAAAACTTTGTTTTTATGGGTTAGATTATTAGTTCTATAGAACATGTTTTTTATATTTCTATTACATTGCTATTTTATTTCTGGTTCCACGTTCCAAAGAAATATTTTTTTTTATTTCAGAAGAATTTCAATCAGGCTAAATGTCGCAATTTAATGAAAGATATTACCCTTTGAGAGAAACTGACAAAAAAGGAAAAAAAAACGTGTTATATTTAACTAAACAATAGAGTTTGCAAAAATGCGTGATCTAAAAAAATTGATTCAGATCCGGCAAGTTCAAAAACATTATCAACTGCCAATAAACCCTACGGGATTTTCGAACTGCTGAACAGTGTTAAAAATCATATGTCTATGTATTACTTTTAGTGGCAAACATAAGATTGTCGTAAAGCAAATCGATCATACTCAAGGTAGGCAGATTCAAAAATGATCGCTTACTTAACTTTTGAAATTTTCCCCCTTTTTGAAACATCCTATCCGAATTCTGCACAAGTTATTTGTATGCCTGCTTATTGAAGTACGTTAAAACTATCTACAATTCGTAATATGTATTACATTGGATATTGACACATATTAAATTAAAGTGTGTTTTAACGATTTAATAATTTGCAAATTAGAAAAGCTTTTAAAATGTACCACAATATCATGTCGTTTTTGATCTATTATAATATCGTCAGCCCTACAATATTCACAAGAAATTTTATTATTCCAAACAATAGCCGGCATTTAACATATTTCCTTCTTTATAGGAATATACCATTGTCTAGCATTTGCCCTTGCCACCACTTTGAATAAAAGGCAACGTCATTTCAATGATTCTAATGTGTGTGATATTATAACTTTAAAGTGATTTGTAGAGTGTATGTCTCTATGTGCATATGTATATTATTATAAAAGTGGTTAAGCACATTTCCGTTTAAATTGTGATTACTTCCGTAACAGACAAAAAAAAAAAAAACAGAAGGAAACCTCATATATAGGTTCATTGAAAATTTTATGGCCTCAAAAGTTTGGTTAGGATTTTATTGTTGTTGTTTTTGTTGTTGGTTTTATTGTTATATTTTTTGTGTTCCTTCTGCTAGAATGTGATGTGAGGTTTTTATGGTTACAATTGTTTAATATATTCTTCATTTTACATTCGTACAAACGTGTCTGTACATGCTGCATCGTGTAATTATACGAACAAATGGTATTTTTCAAACAAGTGTAGGTGTTTGTTGTAGTACTATGCACTTAAATGCAATACAATGTAACAATAATTTCTCTTGGTTTTTACCAGTTTCTTGCTCCTTAGTTTATTGTATTAATTTCAGTATTTTGTTGTTATATCTCAATAAAGGAAATGGAAAAACTTAAGTTTTGTGGTTTCAAGTTATATGAATTAAATGGTGTTTCTCAAACCATTCTATGTTTAATGTGCCACAAGGATGTTTGAGATCATTTTTGAACCATATTACCTAGAGTTATATGAATGTACAAGTGCTTAGGAATCATTGTACATCTAATAATTGTAGAAAACATTGAAACAACTGATATATGTACATATGTGCATAGTTGGAATTAAGGGAATAATTGAAAATATTTCTAGATAATTGGGTATATTGCATATGACTTGAGGTTAAATTAATACTTTTCCTTATAAAATGTAATTAAATTGTTTTATTAACAAATTAATAAGCAATTTAAAATGCTTCATAAATGTATCTTAGTTTAATTAATTAAATGTTAAAATAAAATATACCAAATGCTGCTTTAGGAAAACGACAGTTTAAGAAATAGCTCTACTAGCTCGATTAGAGATTTAATGGCTGTGCTTCGCCTAATTATGCTAAAAGTATTTTTATACCCTATACCACAATGTGGTTATGGTAGGATGATTTTGTGCTGATAATTATAAGTACCAAAAATGTTTGACCTAGATCCATCTTTTATCATACCGATCGACTCAGAATCGCTTTCTGAGAATCACTTTCTGAGTCGAATTAGCGATTTCCGTCCGTCCGTCTGCCTATGTGTCCATGCAAACATGAATATATTTTAATGAAATTTAGTGTATGAGCTTCTACCGGTCATAGGATAAACGCTATTCAAATTGGTGAAAATTGGTTCATATTCAGACCCAGTCCCCATACACATGACCCCTACGAAATCGTAGTATCCAAATTATCACAAAGGTCTCGGTCAAATTTGTTCTGCATATGTTTATTGCATCCATTAGTCAGTAGTCCAAAAAGAATCCCTAGTCAATAGCCCATATAAAGCTGCTTCCCGATGTCCACTTAAATCTGTCAAAAAACAAAAACATTGCACAGATATTTCTACGATTTGGTTTGTATATCTTTTTGAAAAATAGAAGTGACTTTACCAAATATCGTCTGGAGGTAGCCAGAAAATTAATTTAAACTATTGATAATTGTGGGCGTGGTATGCTGCCAAACTCAACTGATTTTTTAATTTCAGAAAAAGGGGTTTATTTTTGTTTTTTATCACAAATGGTTACTATTCGACAGTTATTGTCGATAATGACCTGCAGTCCTGTTTATAACTTATAACTATTATGATGCAGAATTTAACTCCCTTTGGGTTAAGTTCAAAATCAAGTCACACATTTTGCATTTCGGGTTTCTATACAGAAGCCCAAACATAGAAATTGAGCATACCTACAATGGCTTCGATACTCTTCCTGAATCTATAACTTAAATATTAGAGACTTGCCCCAATAGCGAAATCGAAGTTACTGGCGATTTCAATATTCCAAACTCTTCTTGGCTTCACCATTCGAGTCAAATAACTCCCGAAGGCCGTTACGTTAAGCTTTTCAGCGCGCATAACCACTTAGCGCAACTATTGAATGAACCAACCCACATTCCATGCATTGAAGGGCAAATAAAAAAAATATTATCGACCTTTTTCTTACTTCACACCCTGACAAGTATGAAATGAAAATTCTTGCAACTCTCGGTAACTCGGATCACTGCACCATTTCCGCATCTTGTTCGTAATCTGTCCTTTATAGTGTTTCAACACCAGCTATAAAATGCTCAGTTTTTATTTACGGAAAGACTCGTTGGGCCGAGATCAACGATTTCTTCAGGCATCTCAACTGAAAAAATTGTTTCCTGGACAATAATATTGATGCTGTAGCGATAATGGTGAAAAAAATTATAGTGCTTGGTACGAGATTATTCATTCCATCAAAGTACATTTCGGCTAAACCTAGTCAAAAATCTTGATTTAACCAGGCTTGCAAAGATGCAGCCAGATTCAGAGAGGAAGCATTCAGACTTTGGCGTGAAAATAAAAATTCCGCCACTAAACAGCTACGCAAACAGGCGAGAAACGAATGTGCTAAAGTACTAAGGTGCGAAAAGTTTCTCCACGATCAGCGTTTTCGTGCTAAAGTTCCTTCTGCTCCTCGGTGTAGCAAGAGTTTTTGGTCATTTGTTAAAACAGTAAAGAATAATGTTAGTTATGCTATACCAGCTCTTATAATGAATGACCAAATATTCACTGACCCGGTTGATAAGGCTAACCTTTTAGCTGAACTTTTTGAAAAAATTTATTTTTGCTGGATAGCGATCAACCACTGCCCAAACTCGAAAGAGTATCTTGTACTATGCCTAGAATATTCCTCCGAGCATGTGCAGTTAAAAAGGTTCTTTCGAATCTCAACATTAATAAGTACCGGATGGTATACCAGAACTGGTGCTGAAACAGTACTATTCGACGCTAGCCAGTACATTGGCCAACCTTTTCAACCTTTCGTACAAAGCGGGAGTCCTTCCCTCTTGCTGGAAGGCTGCTGATGTCCAACCAATCCCTAAAAAGTGTGCGGCTAATAACCCTGAAAATTACCGTCCAAATGCGATCTGCTCTACACTCTCAAAGGTGATGGAGAGCATGATCAATTTCCGTCTTGTGAACTACGTAGAGGCCAACTCACTTCTTAATCATCGACAGTATGGCTTCCGTAGAAATCGTTCCAAGGGATACTTGATAGCTCTACTTTCTGAGCGCTGGAGTTGATCCATTCGCAATTTTGGCGAAATTAAAGAAGTTGCTCTAGATATATCCAAGGCATTCGATCGTGTCTGGCACGGTGCATTAATATCAAAGCTTATTGCATTTGGGGTCGGTAAGGACTTCTCTCGATTTATATCAGATTTTCTCAGAGATCGAACAATACGTGTTGTTATTGATGGGGTCTCATCCAGTGAGTTTCAGCTTAATTCAGGGGTACCCCAAGGTTCCGTTCTTTCTCCTTCTCTTTTCCTTATCTTTCTGTACGACCTTCTTGGTCCAACTTTTAATTCTAGTTATTCTTTCGCAGATGACAGCAACATTGTCATTCATTTTCCTTTAATTGTAGGCCAAGCCTCTTGGAGGTTGGGGGCAAAAGGCGGACAATGAATGACACGCTCAATCAAGACCTGTTAACAGTCTTCGAGTAGGGTGAAGCGAATATGGTTGATTTTAATGCGCTGTAGTGTATACATGACGTGCCGCATAAATGTGGGCCAAATGTTAATGAACAACGTTATACTATATATACAAACAATGCATTTTGGGGTGGCTCTCATTTCAGTGGCACGAGCCACACAATAATGCTTTATTTGGTCAATAAACTATTTGAAATTCGGCCGCTCTCATATTCTTAGTTGCACAACAACGAAAGTGAGAGTGAAGTTGAACGCCACTAGAGATTGAGCAAGTGAGCAAGTATTCTTTCAGAATTATGCTTAACAATGAATGAATACAGTTAAAATTATCGAGAGTATGTTAGAACATCTCTCTTAGTATTAATAAATTATTAAGAGAACTTTAGGAAGTTCTCTCTTAGAATAGAAGTCTAGAACTTCTCATAAGTTATTTATAAGCAGGGCTAAAAGTAGCAAATAAAGAATTCATGATTGAACAATCAAAGCATGAACCTGTTTGAATTTTGACTGCTGTTAAACAACGTTAATTCAATCATAATAGATGATCCTGCCCTTTACCTTTATAAGGCGATCCTTTACCACTATAGCGCTGAAGACTCAGTATTGTATGTTGACCTATAGAGCCATGGATTCAACAATGTTATTTGTATATATGGGTGGTATAGGTTTTGAGAAAACGGATACTCTTGATGTTCTGGGTATGAGAATTCAATGTGATGTTCGTTAAACGAGCATGTATTTCAATTGTCGAAAGAAGCATTCAAGTGTCTTGGTTTTCTAAAACGGTGCAAAAATTACTTCACTCCCTCTGATCTCCTTATAATCTGTACCACTTACATCCGACCGAAAATGGAATACAACTCCAATATATGGGCAGGAGCTTCAAAGTCTATCTTGGAGCTACAGGACCGTGTGCAAAGGAGGGCGTTGATGCTCACCAATGACAGTAGGGTATCCGACTCTATTGATTCATTGGAACATGGGAAAAATTCTTCTGAGATTAGCGAACCTATTCCATGTGCCCGAGTTTCGGTTCGCTCTACCCGTTTCTCTAGTAGATCACATTCGTTTGTAGTCTATTGTCCAGTTGACCGCACAAAGCATTACAGAGAGAATTCGTTTATCAGTCGAACTAGTCGCATGTGGAATAAACTACCCGCAGAGATCTTTCCGGACAGTTATAATCTAATAAAATTTAAGTCAAATATCCACAAGCACTATTCCCTCTCTCCTCCTTCCCATAACCTATTTTCCTGCAATTAACACAATGCACTGCATTTGTAGGGGGCATCCCTTTAGTGTTGGTTAATAAAAAAAAATAAAAAAAATCTCGTTATTATATTTGGGAATGTTACAAAGTAAATATTTAACATCATATCTGAAGTAGTATGTAATGGATGTCCCTGAAACTTCATTAAACTCCATATGTTAGTTATTTGATTAATCTATAATATTAATAGGCTAGGCGATTTCTTGTGACCGATGTTTTGCTCTACCGTTTTATCCCAAGTATGACCAAACGTATATTATTTGAAAGGTATTTTTAGCGGTTTTGCAGATTTACATTTTTTTAATTTTTTCCTTTATTTTGAGTAAATTGCATTTAAAGTTGCTACAAACACATAAAATTATACAATGCTATGTGTGTGTTTATTGAATTTGTTAATGTGTCTGTAGTAAAAATGAGTTTGTTTTTTTGTGTTGATTTGTGAATTGGCTATAATTGATTAGCATCCCTTTAGGGTCATTATTTAATGAAAAATAAAATTTCTATAATTTGCACTCGAGTTTCGAGGGCTGGAAACTGCTAGTTGAAATAAAAAGGGGTACGAGCGGACACAGTCAATATCTGTATTATTGTAATGATAGGAGGATCCTTGGAATTTTGTGTGAGTCCTTTAGTTATAAATGGAGCCTCTGTAACAGTTTAATAATGATTGTTTAGAGACTTTGCGGAGTTTTTTAAGTCCGTAATGATACACAAATTTAAATTCTCATTCGGAAAATCGTATGAAACCAATTAAGCAAGTTTTTGAATACTTACTTCCAAACTACAAATATCTGAATGCATAATTTATTTTTCTTTAAAAGTTAAATGGACACCAGAGTACCCTAACATACACACAAGGGCTTATATAGTTCGTTTACGTGTAATTTACGTAAGCAATTATAACTGCATTATCTGTAGTTGCAACATTACGTGAGTGTGCTTAGTAGAAAAATAACTACACTGTAACACCACATGACGTATGATGAATATTAATTTGTAACAATGCTGTGCAGGCATGTCTTCTCGTATGCAAACATATTTAATCTACCATTTTAAAATACATTTAAATGTTTTAATCCATTTTTCTACAATTTAATAAAAAATTTATTAAATATTTATTTGCTTTAAAATTTTACTAAAATTGTAATTTTTTCTCTTTTAATTTTCAGCACCATTTTCATTGCATTTCTAGGGTAAGTTGTTATATTTTATGATAAAAAAAATATATATTTTCTTTTATGAAATTATTTTATTTATAATCTAGACAAAGTCTTGTCGACAAATGTTATTAAGATTTTTAGTTTTCTACTTATACGGGTATGTATGCCTGTTTATTCCTTTCAAGCTTTCAAGTATATTCCTTGTTGTACACACATCGATATACGGAGTAGATGTTAGTCTTTTATGGTTTTCTTTATCAAATAATCTCAAATGCCTGTCAATAGCATGTATATAAACATTTACAAACGTTGTGTTATTTTTTATACCCTATACTACTATGTGGTGGGGTTATAATGAGTTTGTGCTATTGTTTGTAACCATCGAAAATATTTAACCTAGACCCATCTTTTATTATAGCGATCAACTCAGAAAGTGATCCAGAGATGTCCGTCCATTCTTCTGTCCGTTCGTATGAACTTCCTTGATCAAACTACAGAGAGCCGATTTTAATTTGTACTGATAAAATTTAATATATAAGCTTTTATTGACCATAGGATGAACAGGACGAATTCGTAGAAATTAGTGCATATGCAGACCTGGCCCCATAAAACTAACCTCTATCAGACCGACTAAAATAGGTGTAAGGTCCACGTTATCACAAATATATATATATGAAAAAAAATTAACGTATGTGTGTCTATTATACCCACTAACCGATAGTCGAAACATAAACACTGTGGGATCACTTTTTAGTCATAGTCTATATAAAGATGATTTAAAATCTTCATTTAATTCTATAAAAAGTTTAAAATATTGAACAAATTTTTTTCATATTTGGTTTATATATTTTTTTGGGACAAGGAAGAGACTTTACTAGATATGATCATGATAGAACCATTTTTTGATCTAGTCCCCATTAAAAAGAGCTTTAAAATTTGATTTGTGCTTATTTTCGATATCCTGTCATTACAAAATTGGACTCAAGATCCTCTATCGAAACCCTCGGTATAGGGTATTATATTGCCAGTCTAGTCAGATTATAAATTTCCTACTTTTTGTTTTTTTTTTTGTACGTACTTTCATTGTGCTCTGTAAAATATTTAAGTACTACTCTATATATGTACATGTTTGTATGTGTTATCATTTGTATGGTGGACTTATAACTTCATGTATCTTTCATTGAGAATTTTTATTGAATAGAAATGAAGTCAAGTTTTGTTTTTTTTTATGTAGTTTCAAATATAAGCCCCAACTAACTGTAAATTAATTTATTTTTATGAATTTAATTTTATATAATATCGAACCTTAAAATAAAAGAAATATTCTCTAAATGCAATTACTGTTACTATAACTTATTGAACTAATTTAACTGTTGCATAATATATTAATATAAAGTTATAAATACCAGTTCCATTCATTTATCAAATATTGTGAAAAAAATCATCAATCTTAGATAGTTAGTCATCATTATTTTTAAATGTTTTTAACTTCTTTAGATTGCCATATCTATTCTGTCTGTTCGTTAGTTTCAAGTATGACAGAGCTAGAAATCAGATTTTGTATTAAAAAAATCTAGTTGTCTCAAATCTCTTTTAGGTATTAAACTGAAGGAGTTAGTTTCTAAGTTTTATAAAAATAGTTAAATACTAATTCAGTATTGTGCCCAACTTCAAATAAAAGTAAATATGATGTGACCAGTTGGATGTGATCATAAGCGGTTCTAATTAGGAAAAAGCTGAATACAAAGGTAGAATTAAACAAGTAAGATAATTATAGTCGGTCTAGGCCGACCATACGACACCCTATACCATGGTTTAAAGACCCTGTCTCTTCGGTCCAACTAACTGGATACAGAAAATAAGCAAAACCAAATTTGAGTGGCATTATTATTAATTTTTACGGCTGCAGATATGAAAAAGTTCATATCGGGTGCTATATTTATATATGGACCGATCCTGATAGATTTAAGTGAAGCAGTTCTATATGGGGCCTATGACTAAGAATTGTCCTGTGGCCATTATTTTTGGAGTAGTGAATAATGGATATAACAAACATATACAAACCCAATTTGACTGAGATCTATATGATAATTTGGATCTTATGTCGATTTCATAGGGATCATTTGTATGGGGACTAGGCCTGAACATGGACCGAATTTCACCAATTTCAACAGCATTCATCCTGTGGCTGATGAAAGCCTACATACCAAACTGCATCAAAATATATTCATATTTGGGTCCTGTAGTTTGATCACAAGGTTTACATGGACACACAGATGGACGCACGGGCGGACGGACAGACGGACATCCCTAAATTGACTCAGAAAGTGATACTGAGTCGATCGGTATAATGAAAGATCGGTCTATGTCAAACATTTTTGGTAGTTACAAAGCACAAAGCACAAAGTCATTATACTCAAACCACATAGTGTTATAGGGTATAAAAAAAATTTGCCATAAAGAAGAAGAAGAAGAACTGACTTCTATTACCGGCAATCTAACATATTTCTTAAGCATTCATTACTACAGTAAAGAAAATTTTTTGCAAAACTCGGGGAAAAAATTTTCATATCGCTGCCAGAGCTAACAGTGGATTTTTTGGATAAAAAATCAAATTGTTAACAAATCTTTTTTCAAAAATCGTCTACAAAAGATAACGAACAACAACGGAATTAATCAAATTTTGAACGGGGCTAATTGTGAAACTTTTTTTTATCTGCTTTCAAGCAAATATCTACGAAAGGAAAAAGAATCACAATAAGAACCTTGGACAATAACGTACATAAAAAATTAAGATTTTTGGTGTTAATTTAGTGTTTGTATAGTTGGGTTTTTAATCTTGATTTTCTTTTTCATTAAGCAAATTAGAAAATTTTGATGTCATAGCATTTCCAAGTAATATACAACTGCACTGGGCGAGATTATCAACACAGTCATTTTAAGGGGTGAGAAATACCGAATCAGGGTAAAAATATTAGGCCGGTATACTAAAACATAGCAAGGGTATGGCGTTCACAGACAAAATTTTTTTTATGACCTCTTCTATTTTTTACTTATCTTCAGAAAATTAAGGGGGACTAATTTTATCGAATAAAATCCCCAAAAAAAAATTAATTATTTTCTCCCTCCATTTTTGAATCATTTTTTTGAATAACAACATATTCAGGGCCAATGACTATTATTTATTAGTAGAGTAGAAGAGGTGTATACTAGAGTAATTAAAAAAAATAAGAAACCGCTTGCAATCGAGGAAGTTTTTTGCGTAATATAAGAATATTAATTAATTTTTCTGTTTTCTTTAAAAAGTTCCCCCTTCATTCAGATGAAAAAAAGTGAAAAATTAATTTTTTTCAAAATCTGACATGCATGCTGTTTTTGCTTTATTCCAAAGATTAATAGTAAAAAAAAAAAAATAATAATATAAAACAGTTAGTAATAAGTACATAATGAACAAAAATATGTTTAAAAATTATTTTTTTCTTATGAACTTTAAATTCAAAAATTCAAATTTTTTCGAGTTCGCATGTAGTTTTACAGCACGTTCAGCATTTTGGTTAGATTTGGGAATGTCAATTAATGACTCCTCGACCGACAAGTGCGTTTTCAAAGCTTCATTGCCTTCTTGCATTCGGTCTTGGTGAGTGAGGTTAACAGTTCATTGAAGGACGCTTCGTTGTAGTATTGGAACTGGAACCAAGCATTTGCCCATTCATAGCAGATGAAGTCGCATGCTATACCGAGGATGCGGCGCCACTCTGGCATCAGAAAAAATGCTATAACAGCATATAATGCACGCGAGTTCCATCTTCCCTGATGTAAGTTTTGGAGTTTTTCCAGCTGATCCGGGGCCATCGTGTAGTTTTTATACCCTAAAACACTATGTGGTTTGGGTATAATGACTTTGTGCTGCTGTTTGTAACTACCAAAAGTATTTGACCTAGACCCATCTTTCATTATACCGATCGACTCATAATCACTTTCTGAGTCGATTTGGTAATGTCCGTCCGTCCGTCCTTTCGTCTGTGTGTCCATGTAAAGCTTGTAGTGAAATTACAGGTCGCAAATATAAATATATTTTGATGAAATTTTGTATATAAGCTTTCATCGGCCATAGAACGAACGCTATTGAAATTGGTGAAATTCGGTCCATGTTTAGATCTAGCCCCCATAGAAATGACCCCTATGAAACTGATATGAAGTGCCATAAGATACAAATTATATTATTGATCTCAGTCAAATTGGGTTTGTATGTGTTTAATTAGTAGTCCAAATATAATACCTATAGGACAATTCTTATTCATAGGTCCCATATAAGCTGCTTCCCGATCTTCACTTAAATCTATAAAAAAAAAACAAAAAATTTGCAAAGATTTTTCTCAAATTTGGTTTGTATATATTTTTTCAAAATATAAGTGTCTTTACCAAATATGGTCAAGATTGGTCCACTTTTCGACCTAGTCCCCATATAAATATAGCAACCGATATGAACTTTTCATATTTGCAGAAAAAAAATTAATAAGAATGCCGCTCACATTTGGTTTATGCTTATTTCCTGTATCGAATTAGTTGGACCGAAAGGTAGGGTCTCTAGAATATGGTATTGGTTATCATATGGTCGGTCTATACCGACTATAATATTCTTACTTGTTTTGTAATGACGATATGCCTGAAATAGTTCATATAAGAACTTTAAATCATCTCGCCATCCAGGGTTCTCGTCTGTGTTAACATCATCTGTCGCAACTTGGTGGAAATGAGCCTAAAGAGAGACATAATTTTCTCTTAATTAGTCATTGAAGAAATAGTTGAGTTCTGGTTTGCTCGTTGGCTCTTGAATAAGGAAGTTCATGACATGTTTCAGAAGGTGATCCAGTACATGGTGCTGACAGCCAATGTATTGTGGCTTCTAAAAGCCCTTGCTCAAGACATCTTCCTGTATCAGCTTTACAATCCCATGCAAAAGACCAGTATTTACTGCTGCCGTGTCGCAGATTATCATGCAAGTATTTCCCCAAGCATCGTATTCATCAATTAGCTGATGCAGTTCCTTGTGAATGGCCGCGGCAGAACCACTCTCACATTTCAAAGTACCAAGTTTGATTTCGGTTGTGGTATTTTTCAGCAGAACTACTTGATACTCTTCCTCTTGGACTCTTTTACCATCAAACTGAAGACAGTAGGGATCTTTGATTTGAAGTTTTTCAAAAAATTTGGCTTTCATTTGCTGTCTTTCTGAGATTACTCGTTTCCAGACCCCTGACTGACTTAGAACTGGCACATCATGGCTCTGTTTAGCAATGGTTGCAAGACCATTATGTGCTTTATGTGTAGAAATGTTCTTTTCCAGTACCAGTAAAGCTGCTGTTGTAGTGCTTGTTCTTTTGTATTTCGGTTTGCACTCAGAAGAAGATGAAGTGGAAGAAGAACTTAGAGACAGGGATGAAAAATCGGAGGCAGATTCAGAGATTATATCATGTGTGGGTTGTGATTGAGAAGTAATGGTGTGAGCTTGAGATATTGATAGTCGGATTCGTTTTCTTGGGTGCATTGATTCCAAAGGGGCTTGTGTGACCGTTGAATAACCAACCTTACGTCCACTCTCAACTTGACTCTGGTGGTACTCATTATCTTCCGAGCTTTTCCGTTCTCCCCTCACGTTGGTGACATCAAATAACTGAGAAAGTGTTGCAGTGAAGTTGTCAGACGGTTTTTTTTTTTGTTTTTATCATTTAGGTCAATCAGACGATTGACTTTCTTTCTGGTGAGTGCGCTGGATAAAAGTGGAAAGTCTAGCGTTTCCCTCCAGAGCAATTTTATATCCGTAATCATATTTTTGTTTCCATCCAGTCGCCGTTTCTCGCTTTGGAACAGAAAAGTGAAGTTTCCAAGAATTGGGCGGTTTGTTGGGGTCCGTGTGAGATTCCAGCGCTTTTCAACAGATGGAATGCTTGGATCCCATTTCTGTTTAGAAGAAGAAGATAGATTCTTCGTCCAAATAGACTTGTTTGCCTTTACGCTATTGCTGGAATTTCTAGAAGATATTTTTTTAGTGGTTTAAAAGTGATTAGATGACTTCGTAGTAAGACTTGCACTGAAAAGATTAAAAAAAATTTTAATTAAAAAGGGGGAACTTTTTTAAATTTTTTCTAAATATGATGTTCCTAATATCATCTGAATGCAATTATTCCTCGAATTTAAGGAGTTTTTTTTTTTTGTAATGTAAAATAATAAAAATAGTAATCACCCTAGTGTATACGTATGAGTAATATTTCTGATTTAAATCAAACATATTTCATTTCGATAGACTTTACACAAAAATGGTATGAAATGAATGGTTTCCTAAGACGCATCTAAAAACTTATAAATCGTGAATAAGCTTGCCGCAGCTGTCGTGAAATTTCACAAAATTATAAAAAAACAAATAAGAAAATTATAATCTAGACCAACCATGCGGTACCCTATAATATGTGTTTAAATAATTGGTCTTAGGTCCAACTAATTGGATATGGAAAATTAGCATAAACCAAATCTGCGTAGAATTTTTATTACCTTCTTTGCCTACAGTTCTGAAAAAGTTAATATTGGATGTTATATTTATATGGAAACTAGGTCGAAAGCTGAACCGATCCTGATGATATTTGACAAATCACATATTTTTTATTTTTGATAGGGTTAAGTAAAGATAGGGAAGAACCTTTATATGGGGGCTTTGGCTAAGAATTGTCCTATACGGTTATTTTTGGGACCACTGGTTAATAGATGTAATAAGCACACACAGACGAAAATTGACTGAGACCTGTATGATAATTTGGATCTTATAGCAATTTAAGTCGAACTCATAGAGGTACCACTTTCCACTAATTTCAGCAATGTTGTTCGTACAACCGTATATCCTAAACTTCACCAAAATATATTTGAAACCTGCAGTGTGATTTAAAGGTTTACATGGACACACAGATGGATGGGCGGACATCGCTAATTCGACACAGAAAATTATTCTGAGTATCGGCTTAATAAAAGATTTGGGTCAAGGTCAAACGTTTTGGTAGTTACAACCATCAGCACAAAGTCTTTATACCCTGAATAGTGGTAGAGGATATAAATGTTTTTTTCCGCGATATGTAGGAAGGTGTATAATTTTTCTTTTTTTAATAAAAAAAATCTAATTAAAATCTATAATCTATAATTGATTTATTTTCTTTATAAACACGTTTATTTATATTTTAGCCTTTTTTTTAAACTTCAAAAGCGTATCGTAAACATTTCCATTTTGTAACCCTCTTTCTCCAATTAAAATTAGAAACCAAATTATTTTTATTGAAAGCAAACGTAAAATTAAAAAGTTAAATATATGAAAATATATTATTGGATAAATTAAGTTATTAGTAAAATATCAACTGAAATGAACAAATTCGTAAGATAAATTTTAATACCAAATGAACAAAAATTCGTGAAAATTCACATTGTTTCATTATTTATTAAAATATTTCCGTGATTCCAAGTTATTCCACTTTTCAAACTTGATACGAGCAGTATGAAGTGTACAAACCTTTCGGTATTTTGGGTATAACATAAAAATTTAAAAGGTTAGTTCGTTAGTTGTTTAAAGGTGATTTTCTATCTGGTATAGCAATGACTTTTTCGTAATCCTTCAGATCTGAGAAATGTTCGCCAAAAATCTGTATAAATGCGAATATTTAAAAACAATGTAAGTTCCTCTTAAATCAAGTATAGATTCACAATTGCGAAATTAATCTAAGAAACTAATTCACCATCGTAAATATTAAATAAAATAACTAATTTAGTTTTATAATATTGAAGAATTTCGCGGAAACTGTGACATGTGTGTTCATTGTTAATACGTTTTCACATGTGTCCTTATATGTATATACTTTCTTCGAATAAAAGTCATGATCCATGAAAAACTTAAAAAATATACCTATTTGCAAAGTTGTTGCAAAATATTAAATATTTTGTATTCCTAAAGTTCATTTAAGGGGCCACTAAATAATTTTTGTCTTTCGACCCACTTTATTGTACATATGATTATATGGATAACGAAAGGGAGAGTCGCAGTATTCAATTCTTATTACTAGTTACCAACATCAAAGCTAACTTATTATATAATTAGAAAAGTTGTTTCATAATTTTTTGGAGTTAATATTTCTTAGAATAGAAGGTATTTTCTGCACGAGATATTTTTTTAAATTTTAAGATTTTCTATAAATATGTAAAAGCAATAACATCACATACAATAGTTTTTTATTCAAGGTCTTAAGAATATAACTACATGCAATAAAAAAACTAACATCAAAAAAATCAAAGATTTTCTATAATAAATTTGACCTCATATATTACAGACAGGAAGGTTACTAAAATACATTGGAGAGAGGTATTGGCCATTGTTTTTTAGGTTTGAAAAAAAATGATTTAAAGCTGTTTTTTATTACGATTTTTTTTTCATAATATTTACAACAACACTAGATTTTATATGAATGTATGTAAGCACTGGATGTATGTTTACAAAGATAAGAAAATTATTATGAATTATACACCAATAATGGGAAAGTTTTCGAAATTCACACTATAGGTTATCGTATAGTGCGCCTAGCCCGAAAAGACTCCTAAAATTTAATTTAACTTAAATTGAGTTATTGAAATATTTCATTAAGTTTTAACATTTTACAAAACTAAAATGTAAATCAATGATAATTAAAATGTCTGAACGAATAAATATGTAAAAGAAATGAATCTGAACAGTTTTTCTTCAAGATCTCTTCTGTATAGATATTTTTCTAAGTTTATAATACGTTGTTTTCCTATAAAGTGTATTTTTTTAGCTAATGCAAATTTTTTAAATATCACATTTGGTAATATTTTTTTTTACAAGGATTTCTTTTCTTTTCTTCAATATTGAGGAAAATCTCAAAAAACATTTTTTTTCCACATATATTTTGAATTGACCATTTTAACTTACCTCTGCTTGCTGAATAAGTTGTTGTGGCTTAAAGACTGATTAAATGCTTCGTTAGCCTTTTTAATACAATTAATGCTTTTGCTCAGTTTTTTTTAATGCTCATTTTAAAGGCATAGACCACTTAAGGCAAAGACATTTTGTAGCGGTCAGTATCAGTGTCAAACTACTTGTGTGTGTAGGTGAGTTGTTGTTTGCTTTATTTTTTCTTTCTGTTCAACGATTTTTCTTTTGAACAAAAATTGTAAAAACGCCCCATGAAATAACAACAAACAACTCGTACCGATCACAAACATTGTAGAATGTAGTAAAATGTTAAAGAAGCCTTAAATAAATATAGCAATAAGTAGATGGAAAAACAAACAAACTCAAATAAAAGAATGGGGGGAAAAACTTCACCACAACTTTTCCATGTCCTAACCGACAATAATGCACTTCACGTTATAGAAAAAAAAAAATCGGTTAGTTGGAAAACAACTAAATGAAGTGTTTCAGAAGTTCCTAAATTGTTATAAAAGTAATGCTGTTGTACAAGCTTCGATTTCCAATATTGGCGGAGGTCCATGTGACATCGGTTTTATAATGTATGATGTCTGCCATTTATTTATTAATAAAGCTAAATGTTTTTTCTTAAGATATATTCTATATTTCAATAATATTTAAAATTCAGCGTCAGCGTTAGTAGTTAGTAGTTAGCAGTTGGTAGTTAGTAGTTAGTAGTTAGCAGTTGGTAGTTATGATGTCTGCCATTTATTTATTAATAAAGCTAAATGTTTTTTCTTAAGATATATTCTATATTTCAATACTTTTTAAAATTCAGCGTCAGCGTTAGTAGTTAGTAGTTAGTAGTTAGTAGTTAGTAGTTAGTAGTTAGTAGTTAGTAGTTAGTAGTTAGTAGTTAGTAGTTAGTAGTTAGTAGTTAGTAGTTAGTAGTTAGTAGTTAGTAGTTAGTAGTTAGTAGTTAGTAGTTAGTAGTTAGTAGTTAGTAGTTAGTAGTTAGTAGTTAGTAGTTAGTAGTTAGTAGTTAGTAGTTAGTAGTTAGTAATTAGTAGTTAGTAGTTAGTAGTTATTAGTTATTAGTTAGTAGTTAGTAGTTAGTAGTTAGTAGTTAGTAGTTAGTAGTTAGTAGTTAGTAGTTAGTAGTTAGTAGTTAGTAGTTAGTAGTTAGTAGTTAGTAGTTAGTAGTTAGTAGTTAGTAGTTAGTAGTTAGTAGTTAGTAGTTAGTAGTTAGTAGTTAGTAGTTAGTAGTTAGTAGTTAGTAGTTAGTAGTTAGTAGTTAGTAGTTAGTAGTTAGTAGTTAGTAGTTAGTAGTTAGTAGTTAGTAGTTAGTAGTTAGTAGTTAGTAGTTAGTAGTTAGTAGTTAGTAGTTAGTAGTTAGTAGTTAGTAGTTAGTAGTTAGTAGTTAGTAGTTAGTAGTTAGTAGTTAGTAGGAAACTATTAATATAAACAGCAACTTAGGCACTTCAAACCTTCGTTTGACAATTAAGTCTTACGGGCATAAAAATCGACCATTTTCACTTGATTCACGCGTTTTGTGAATCATATATATATAGCCTCATGCCCCAAATCGCCCTAAGACTAAGACGTTTACAATACGAATGACACATATTGCTGCCGTCTTCAAAAGAATAGATAGGATTGAATGTTTTATATAGAACG
This sequence comes from Cordilura impudica, assembly GCA_963682025.1. NCBI lineage: Eukaryota > Metazoa > Arthropoda > Insecta > Diptera > Scathophagidae > Cordilura > Cordilura impudica. The sequence continues at coordinate 71,808,108 of OY821520.1, forward strand.
GCATTAGTAAAAATTCAAAAAAAAAAAAAAAAAAGTGAGGGAGATTGAACAGAGCCTTGCGGTATACAGAAATTATATTTTTTCGACGCTTATTTAAAATAATTATCTATTTTAGTTTCGAGTACACTCTCCCATTTTTCTTCGTCAACAAAACTTTCTAATATATTTAGAGATTTAAATAAATTAGTCGGAACGTTACTTCTTATCTCCACAAAGATTCAAAGTACTTCAATTGATGAAGAACCGTGTTCCAAATGTATCAACTATTGCCATTGACATCTGCCAATTCCTTATCGAAAAAACTATGTTTTTAAAATCAATTCATAAAAGGGAGACCTTCATTGTATAGAAGTTCACTTTAGAGAAATTCGACTGCATTTAACTCGTTATAATTTGTTTAATGCATTTCCATCACTATGTGTACTCATTAGCTCATAGTTTGAGGATTAAGTTATTCAGTCTTAAGAATTCGGACAAAATTTCATCATACTGAATTTGTTTTTGTAGAGCTCTTTAATGTCTATAACTTCCTAATAGAGGAACATTATCCGCATATGGAAAAAATTTCCCATAAAATTTTATTTTTTTTTAAATCATTTATATAAACTAGCAGATTCCTGCCCTCGAAATTCGAGCGCAAATTCTAGGAAATTTTATTTTTTCATTAAATAAAGACCCTAAAAGTATGCTTATCAATTATAGCCAATTTCCAAATCAAAACAAAAAACAAACTCATGTTTATTAAAAAAATTAAACAAATTTAATAAACACACACATAACATTGTATAATTTTATGTATGTGTTTGTAGCAGCTTTAGATGCAATTTACTCAAAGTAAAGGAACAAATTTCAAAATCTGTAAATCTGCAAAACGGCTAAAAAGAAATTCCTTTCAAATAATATACGTCTGGTCAAAATCGGGATAAAACGGTAGAACAAAACATCAGTCAAATTAATCGCCTAGCCTATTAATATTATAGATTATAAATAGCCGTGGACTAAGATTGTCTCCTTGGGGAAATCCAGTTTGCTACTCCTTGACTCACGAACTTGCGCAGATTGCTTTTCTGTTTGTTATATAATCTTTTATTAATGATAATGCTTCTCGACAACAACCTATACAAATTTAACTTTCTTACCAAAATATTATGGACCGTCAAGTCAAAAGCTCTTAACAGATAAGAAAATATACTTGCAATCTTCTTAAATCCTGTATCAAGTAATGTACATATTCAACAACATTTATCATGGCTTATTTAGTTCCTGACTCTTATCTGAATCCTTCCAAATAAAATACTGTTAACTTCCATATAATTTGGAAGTTGTTTCAAGAATTTTTTTTTAATTTTGTCGGCTGTTGGAAAAATATTGATATTGGACGATACACTTTTCCCAGCGATATTCAATAGCTTCGGTACCCTGTTTATAATAAGAAATGTCTAGCTCCTTGAAATAGTTTTACCACCGAGCCATTTTTTCAAATTTGGAATTAAAAAAAAAAATCCGAGGTAGCTAAATCTGGTAAATAAGGCGCGCGAGTAAACAATTCGTATTTAATTCATGGATTTTGTCCATCTCAGTAGTGTGAACTGATGCATTGTCTTGATGAATCAACACTTTCCAGTTCGCCAAATGAGGCATTTTCCATAATTTTATAACTAATTTAGCGTAATACTCGTCATTAATTGTTTTTCCTTTTGGAAGATAATCAATAAAAATGGTTGTTTGTTAGATTTGTAATCATTTTTCAGACATATTGCAATTAATATGCAAATTTTAATTTTGTTTCAATGGTGCATAGTAGAGAAGAAGAAAGCATATATTTCAAAAATTCATAACTACACTGTATTCTTAATGCCAGAAACCGGTCCGATTAGTTATGAATTTTTGAAATATATGCTTTCTTATTCTCTACCACGCACCATTGAAATAAAAATTATTCCACACGCATCCCAAAAAACAGACGGCATTCGATTTTCCCATGTCTCATCCATGGTTATGAATCGACTCAGCTTTATCGGCAAACACTCTACTGAAACTTCTTAATGACGCTTTCTCATCTCCAATTTTTCGATCAATAGTTATAGCAATTTAGAAATGCTATTAATTTCAGCTAGATCATGCATCTTTGGCAGCCCATCGTCCCATACCATTTTGTGGTATTAGCTATGCCAATTTGTCGACCAATACGATGTTCGTGTTTGCAGCTCATACAGCTCCGTTTAAACTCTGTCACCTAATATTTTACAGTCATTAATGAAGGAGCAGACCCCCCATAGTATAATCTAGCTCGGTTTTAATATTGGTTGCACTGAGAACTTTCAAATGAAGGTGTTGAGTTACACAACGATGACCAATTGTTTCCATGTTTACAAATTCAATGCGATTGTTTATTTTTGGTGGCGCAAAATAAAATTCTAAAGTACTTGGCGCCCTAAAACTTAAAGCATTGTTTTACAAGATTGTCTCTTTTCAACAATGTAATTTTTTTCAAACTATGTGCCGCCATCTATACGTCAGGTCGGCCATAGGATGAACGCTGTTGAAATAGGTGAAAATCGGTTCATGTTCAGACCTAGTCCCCATACAAATGGCCTGTATGAGATCGACTTAAATTGCCATAATATCCAAATTATCATATAGATATCAGTCAAATTGGGTTTGTATATGTTTTTTTACATCCCTTTATCAGTAGTTCAAAAATAAACCTTATAGTTATAGCCTCCATATGAAGCTGATTCCCGATCTTCACTTAAATCTTTCAAAAAACAAAAATATTGCACAGATTTTTCTCAAATTTTGTTTGTATATGTTTTGCAAAAAATATCTGACCTTACCAAATATGGTTAGGAGCGGTCCATTTTTCGATCTAGTCCCCACATAAATATAGCATCCGATATGAACTTTTTCATATCCGAATGCAACAAAATTATTAACAATGTCACTCAAATTTGGTTGATGCTCATTTTCTATATCTTATTTTTTTCTGTCGAATACATCTTCTTTTAGTACTCGAAGTAGTGCTTTGTATTATAAATAGTAACACCCTTAATACTCCAATGAGTATAATTATTAAAAAAATATTGAAAAAAGGGTGAAAAATTAAAAGTTTTTAAAGATTTCATTCGATAAAATAGTTCAACAACATCTGCTGAATCTATTTCCTGAAAAAAAAGTGAGAATTCTTCTAGTGGACTTGAGTTATGGCTGAAAAACTACGCAAAAAAAGGGATTTGCGTTTTTGTTGTTTCACTATACTGGCCCAGTAGTTTCACCGTGACTTGAAATTTCTCAGCCCCAGAATAGTTCTCGTACACTATTACAAACTTTCTAAAAAATTACCTTAGCATATTTTCAAGCAAGTAATTAAGTTTCCAACTTAATATTTAGAACTTCAAACTCAATCATTTCAAAAAGTAAATTAATTGCTACCCGAAATCAAAGTTTGAGAATCCCCGCACTAAAGTCAATGTGGTGTTGGAAGGACTGAAGGATATAGAATAAAAACAAAACGTTCTAGTAAGTCATCAACAGTTATCCATAAGGACTTAAATGTTGACCACTCACTCATTTACTTAATTTTGTTGTTTTTTTTTTCGAAGTCAAGTTTTGGGTTTTTTCTAATCGTGCAGTTGCGAAAAATTAACACAAGGGTCAATGTGACGGTCTTTGTTCTTGATATTATACGAGTTGTAGCATCTCTCTTTTCGCCATTCTTGTTAGGAAAATATTTTTGTTTATGTTTTTTTTTTTTATTTTTATGGTTGTATAGTGGTAAAAGTGAGTCCTTTTAACTTTAAGTAGCTTACAACTTATAGCTTTAGGTGTGTGTGAACATGAACATGTATCAGTAGAAAGTAGACGACTTCCGGGTTGTGAGAAATATTTTAGTTGAGGTCAGTTTTCTTGTTGTTTTATTTGTAAGTTTTTTTTTTCATTTTTTTGTTTGTTGTTGTAGGGTTTGACTTGTGACATTAACATGTTTTTGGTTTGTGTCTGTACATTTGTTTAAGTGGGGTGTTTTATTTTTTAAGTATTTTTACATATACATTTCTAAGGGCTTATGGTTTTTATGTTATTTTTAAGTTATTTCTGTTTTTTTTCTTACAACACTACACATAATTACAAATATAAAAAAAATAAAAAATACTTTCTACGAGTTTAGGTGTTATAATTGGGATTTAAGAGCACAAATTAAAACTTCATTTGTGGAGGGAGATTAAGAAGAAAAATATTGGACAAAAATAAAAAAATTTCTTAATTAATGTCAACCAAACAAGATGTGATTAATTAAGCTAAACAAAAAAAAAATATATGTTATAAATCTCCATAGCAGGATAGAAGCCGGAAAATTGTTAGTACTTTAGTTCTTACTTTTACATTCTGAAAAATTATTACTTTTAAAAAGTAACAGTTAAAACTTACTTTTGATTTTGTTGTTTCCATCAAAACTACTCATAATACAGCGAACATTGTAAGAATATTGCAAAGCGTTATCTGATAACCGGAAACTTGCCACAACTCTGCGTGTTTTTATGAAAAGAAAAAAAAAATTAAATTAAGTCTTTCAAATAGAATAATAACAACCCTGGTTTCCTCCTACAAAAAGATTTCATTATCTTGAGTTTTTTTCTGTGCTAACTCTCACAACATTTCATCAACATCAGGGTTTATGTAGTAAAACACAACTTTTAGCCATGTTAATAACGTTGTTTTTTTATTCATATAATTTGCTGTTATCTTTCTCCTCCACCCTCTATCTTTGTCAGTTATTACTTGACAATAACACATACACTATATTACATTGACATATGTATATTTAAAGGTTTTTTGATAATTGTTGATCCGCAATATTTAATATAATTTATTTTTTTTTTAATCAAAAATGGAAAGGTTTTATGGTGTTTCTATAATTCGACAATATCTTTACTAAGCTGAAAAATTCCAAGTTAGGGTAAAAGTACTAGGCCAGTAGAGTAAAACATCCAAAGGGTTTGGCGGTGTCAGGTCTTTAATATTTATACCACATACCGCTATATGGTGAGGATATAATGCCCTTCTGCTGATGTTTATAACAGCCAAAAATATTTGACTTAGACCCATCTTTTGTTATATCGATCGACTCGGAATCACTTTCTGAGTCGGTTTACCGAAGTCCGTTCATCCGTCTGTGTGTCCATGTAGACTTTATATTTGAAATTCAGTTTATTAGCTTCTGTCGGACATGGGATGAACACTATTTAAATTTGTGAAAATTGGATCAGGTTCAGACCTAGCCCCATACAACTTGCCCGTACGAGATCGACTTAAATTGTCGTAATATTTAAATTATGATACAGAACCCGGTTACAAACAGTTATCAGTAGTCCCAAAAAAAACCCTATAGGTCAATTCTTAGTCATAGCCTCCATACTAAGCTCTTTCCCGATCTCCACTTAAATCTTTCAAAAACAAAAATATTGCATAGATTTTTCTCAAATTTGGTTTGTATATGTTTTTAAAAGAATAAGTGACCTTACCAAATATTGTCAGGATATCGGTTCATTTCCCAACCTAGTCCCTATATAGTCCCCATATCCGAAAGCAAAAACATAATCAGATTTGTTTTATGCTTATTTCCTATATCCAATTAGTTGGAAGTAAGATATGGGACTAGGACTAATGATAGGCCTAGGACTAAGAGATGGCGTCTAGACCGACTATAATGTTCATAAATTTTTTTCTTTATCTTGATGTTTGTGTGCTCAATATTCAGGTAAGACCAATGAAAAACCTTCGGTTACAATAGTTGATGGCTGGAAATTTGGAGTTGTTGACAAGATATTGACGAAAATTGATTACAGAAAACAATTTCTCATAACCAAAATTGCACTGCAGTTGCTGCACTGCGTAAGGAATTCTTGCCATTCCTGGTAGATTTTCACAAAACTTCATTAGATGCCATTTAAAAAATTATATATACTAGCCAATTCCAGCGCTCGAAATTCGAGTGCAATTTCTAGGAAACTTAGCCAATTCACAAACCACCACTTTTTTGGTTTATTATTATTGTGAATGAAGGTGAGAAACTCATTTACAAATTTAATAAGCGCACACATGGTATAGCATAATTTAATATATGTGTTAGTAGCAACTTTAAATGCAATTTACTCAAAATAAAGGAAAAAATTTAAAAATCTGTAAATCTGGTAAAAAGAAATCCCCTTCAACCACTATACGTGTAGTGAGAATCGGTATTAAACGATAGAACAAGATATCGCTAAAAAGAAATCAGCTAGCCTATTAATATTATATATAATACATCAGTCTTCATTTGGAGCCATGTCCAGGTAGCATTGCAATTTTACTTAAAATCCTGAGGAATTTACAGTTGTCTTAAGCAAAAATGTTTATGGAACTAGAAAGGTGTATAAAAGATTCCCTTAAAATAATTAAGCAGTGTATTAATTGCTTGAGTTCTCTACAAGAATCAATTTTTGTAAACTCATTCTTTTAACTCATACTCTCTGTATATCTGTCGTGGACAACACCATTCCCCCTTATCCAATTGATCTGAAACTTGGCCCGTAGTCTTGTTGTGAATACAGATCAGTTTTGGGATAGTCACGCACAGTCACGCATAGTCACGCACAGTCACGGAGAGATTTAAAGGGGATTTCCCCTCATCCAATCAATCTGAAACTTGGGCGATAGACTTGCTGTGAAAAAAACATTAACTTTGACCTAGTCAGACACAGTCACGCATAGTCACGCAGAGATTCAAAACTCATATGCATAAGGAAAGAAAGAGTTTCAAAAAAACTTAGCTTTTATGGGTTAGATTATTAATTTATAGAATAAACTTCAAAATAGACTCTTAAGCCCCTGGCCTTATATGGGAATTGTATTCAATTTTTGGTTGGATACAGGTGGTAGGGAAATCAGAGGAGGTGAAGTAATTCTTAAACCGATTTACGAAACTTAGGTACCTGAAACCTTCTTGCGACAATAGAGAAATGTATTTATTCCAAAGGACATCACGGTGAATTTTCATGCCCAGAACAGCAAGAGCGTCAGATTTTTCAATATATACACCATCCATAGATATAGACGATATTGATGACCCCATGGCCCATTTATGGGTCAATAAATAACTTTGGGTCCTACGAGCTTTAAGACTTGGCATTTTGTTAGAAGGTATATAAATGAACAATATTACTGTCATCTGCAAAAGAGTAGACTGGATTGGAAAAATAGGAAAAAGTGAATGTGCAAGAAAAAAGCCTTACGCTACCCCTGCATTTGGGTGAAATTTTTTTGGTAAAACCGCACCAAAAACCACAGGTGTGGTGCGATCTCTGAAAAAATTCGATACAGATCGAGAGAAATTATTAACAGCGCCAAAAATAATCTCAGTTTTGACAAGAGAGCGCTGTGCCAAATCCGATCGAAGACCTTGGAAATGTCCAGAGCAACATCCTTACTTAAACATATTCGGTGAATGGACTGACTCCAACGTTCCAAAAGAGGCGACATAAGGTTATTCATAGTACGATTTCTACGGAAGCCATACCGCTGTCATTAAGTAATAAGTTGGTCTCTAAATAGTGGACAAGATGTTAATTAACCATGCTCTCAATTAGCAGATCAAATTACAATTGGACGGTTATTTTCAGATTTTTAGCTGCACCCTTTTTGGTATTTGTTGAATATTGGCAATCTTTCATTACGACGGAAAGGTGCCCATTTGGTACGAAGCGTTCAAAAGGTTTGTTAATGGACGCGATAGTGTCGGAGAACATTGTTTAACTAACAGTACTAATATGCCATCCGATTCCGGTGATTTATTTCAAAATATACTAACAGAGCCCAGCCCTCGAAATTCGAGCGCAAATTCTAGGAAATTTTACTTTATCATTCAACGTATTTCATTCAATGTTTTTTAATGTATTTAATTCATTAAGTCTATTTCATTATAAGTATTTGTTGAACACACAGAAATAAAGGCCACCTTATATGTCACCTAAAGGTAGTCAAATTTGTGGCAATTCACAATTCAACACAGGGTATGTGTTATGCAATTATTGTAATGAAATCTGTATGTAAACTTTCGTGTTGCATTACGTAAAGTTTATTGTGCACGCATAAATTTCCTCAAACTCAACGAATTTAAACATTTAGTAGCTCAAAAGAAAGAGCTTGATCCACTGAGTGTTCTGAGAGTGATCTAGATCCATCCATTAGAAGAGGAGCTATGTGCATTCGAATTGCTTGAGGGAATGTGTCCCATAAGAAATGTACAGGGAAGAAACGAGTTTGAGTATAACTTTAGTAAGATGGGAGTTGAGTCAATTTCAGTGATTGATGACGTATCTGTGTCTAAATACCTTTCATTAAAAAAAATGAAGGAAATCGGCCGGATAGAACGGCTAGACTGACTTTAGTTTTCATAAATTTTTTTAATAAGATTAGTTCCTTAAAGGCTTTTACTAATTCCTGACTGACTTTAGTTTTCATAAATTTTTTTAATAAGATTAGTTTCTTAAAGGCTTTTACTAATTCCTTTGCAATCACAGTGATGGCCAAAATTTATCAAACCGTCCCTGTGGTACTACAAAGTAGTAGTGTACTATTATCTTTATGTATGTGAAACTTTTAACCACTTTAATGCATAATGAGGATGTTAAAAAAAAGTTAGGAAAAACTCCAGAAGTTTTTCCTGTACCACCCGTATTTTCGCGTCTTTACTCTTTTGAATATGAAGGATGTTAAACATGTCAGCGGATGTCAACTTACTGCTGTATATGAGATGAGATAATCAGCAGTAATATTTAACTTGTTTATTGCAAACATGTACTTATGTGTTTCATCTTCTGTTTCGCCTCTTTCGTCTTTATTCTCTCTTGGTGAAGGTGGCAAAAGTAGCATTGCCAACAGCTACAACAAAATGTTTTTTGTGTGGCTGTATGTGTTTGTTTATTTAACAGGATGACAATAATAATCAAAATGACAACGAGAGACAAAATATGTATTTTTTTTTTTGTTTGCTTGTGCTCTAGCATCGTCTTTTCCAAGAATGTAAATGGAAAAATTTGTAAAGAAAAATTGTAACATATAAAACGATTTTCCTAACGGGTGTCATTGTTGTTGAAGTGTCATTGTCATTTTTTGTAATTGTTACTTATTTCTGGAATCTTTAAATTGTTACTCTTTTTTTCCAAAGACTATCATAATATGTAAAATGAGTTTTTTTTTTAAAGATTTACTTAAGATTATGTTTAAACTCAAAAAATATATAGGTAAATGGAATACGAGAAAGACATTTAAGTTTTTAGCTGTATTAAAACCATATTTTTTTATGTTTTTAAATTTTCTCTTTTAAACTTAAAACAGCAGAAATTTCTGTTTTTATTTAGTTTGTTATAACACAACAACACTTGTATAAATATCGTCAATAAAAACCTAAAATAAACAGCAGCTGAATACATACACAAGCTAAACACCTGTTTGTTATAACATCAAATAAGAAAAAGAAGAAGAACGATTGTTTTTTCGTTTTCGAAGGCACTGAAATAAAATGTAAACAAGTTAATTAAACTTAAATTGAAGAACGCATAAAATACGATGAGCAGATTTATTTAATTTTTGTAAAGGGTCTGCGTAGGTTTGTTATTCCGTTTGTAACGTATTGAAAAAAGCAATCACATTGATAAAATCACACTCATTTACAAAATAAACTATTTAGCTGGAAAAATTTATGAGCAGTTTGGTATTGAAAATGGAATAAATCGGGCATCATTGTGCCGAGATATGTGCAAAAAGATGAAGACATCTCTGAAAAAGGTTTAATATTAATTTTGTTTGTGGTAATAATTTCCTATTAAGTTTATCAAATTATCAAATTGTTACTTTTTAAAATAGATTGTCTACATTTGTTATCAATAGAACAATAATTCCAGATATTAATGAAAACGTAAAACCGATATGGACGGTACCAAAGATTCGGCATAGCCGAATTTAACATTCTTACTTGTTTACTTTTAAAATACTCATCTTTCTGATTAGGAAGCAAAAGCAGGTGTACTATTTTTCGCACTAGATTTAGCACTTTTTTATCTATTCATTTTTCATTTCTATTTTTTAGAGTTTAGCGCCTTTCCAATACAACAGTTCATGTTAAACTAAATTGTACATATTATAACAACTTCCCTTCAAATTTGCTAAAGAGACTAAAAATTGGTTCCCCTATTCGTTAGTCGGATAAAAATTAATTAATAAGGTATACAAGTTAATTAACAAAGATTCCAATATGCCAAGAAATATTCCGATGGTAGCACCAACGAGATGGTTTTGTATAGAAGGAGACATTGGAACAATTATGGCAAGCTTTAGTTGAAAACGTTTTGATGAGAAATCTTTTCAGACAACGATATTAAAAAATATGTACAATAATACCTACTAGCAGACTCCAGCGCTCGAAATTCGAGTGCAATTCTGCAATCTAGGCAACTTTATTTTTCAACTTAGCCAATTTACAAACCAACACTTTTTTGGTTTATTATTATTGTGAATGAAGATAGCAAACTCACCAACATTAATAAATTCAATAAATACACACATAGCATATGTGAAATTTTATGTATGTGTTAGTAGCAGCTTAAGATGCAATTTACTCAAAACAAAGGACAAAATTTAAAAATCTGTAAATCTGGGCAACAGTTAAAACGAAATACTTTTCAAATAATATACGTTTGGTCAAAATCGGGATAAAACGATAGAACAAAACATCGGTCACAACAAATCGCCTAGCCTATCTATATATATAAAATTCATTTTCTGTTTGTTTGTTTGTTTGTTTGTTTGTTTGACCGCTATACAAGTTTTTATTTTTCAACCAATTTCCCTGAAATTTTGTACACACGATCGCTATACCCCAGGAAACGTCGCCATATACTTTTTACCGGCCACGCCTACTTTTACGCCCACTTTTTATGTAAAATTAATTTTCTGTTTTATTCATATTTGTTCATTATACAAATTTTTATTTGTCAACAGATTTTACTGAAATTCGGTACACACTATCCCTGTACTCCACCTAAGGTCACCATATACTTTTTATCGACCACGCCTACTTTTACGCCCACTTTTTATATACAATTCATTTTCTGCTTTTTGGTATATTTGTTCGCTATACAAATTTTTATTTTTCAACGGATTTCTCTGAATTTTGGTGTGCACGATCTTTGTATCCCAGGCCAGGTCACCGGGTGATTCTTTCGGCCACACCTACTTTTACGCCCACTTTTTGTGTACAATTCGTTTTCTGTTTTTTGGTATATTTGTTTGCTATACAAATTTTTATTTTTCAACGGAATTCTCTGAAATTTGGTACACACGATCCCTGTGCTCCAGAACAGGTCGCCATATGCTTCGTACCGGCCACTCCTACTTTAACGCCCACTTTTTGTATACAATTCATTTCGTTTTTTGGTATATTTGTTCCCTATACAAATTTTTATTTTTCAACCGATTTCTCTGAAATTTGGTACACACGGTCTCTCTGCTCCAGGGAAGGTCGACGTATTCTTCGCACCGGTCACGCCTACTGTTACGCCCACTTTTTGTATACAATTCATATTCTGTTTTTTGGTACATTTGTTCGCTACACAATCTTTTTAAACGGATTTCTCTGAAATTTGCTACGCACGATCTCTGTACTCCAGAGAGGTCGCCATATAATTCTTGCCGGCCACGCCTACTTGTACGCCCACTTTTTATACAAAATTAATTTTCTGTTTTTTGGTATATTTGTTCACTATAGAAATTTTTATTTTTCAAGGGATGTCTAAAATTTGGTCACACGATCTCTATACTACAGGGAAGATCACCATATGCTTCTTACAGGCAACGCCTACTTTGTGCCAACTTCTATGTATATAAAACTTATTTTTTTCCTTTTATTTGTTTCTTTATTTGATTGCTATACAATCTTTTATTTTTCAATGGCTTTCTCCGAAATTTAGTACATATTCCTGGGAAGGTCGCCACATGATTTTTACCGACCACGCCTACTTTTACGCCCAATTTTCATATAAAATTCACATTTTGTTGTGCGGTATATTTCTTCCATATACAAATTTGTACTTTTCTACGGATTTCTCTGATATTTGGTTTACACGGAAATAACTACACGGTGAACAAATTTCCCAAACTTAAAAAAAAGGCACCCAAAAGAAATGAACAAATTCCCCATTTTTTTTAATCGAAAGAAAAAATTAACTTACTCCCCAAATTCGTTGCTAAATTTTTACATATTTTTATTTAATGAATTTTGTTAAATATTTATTTTAGTAAACATTTGCATACTGCTCTTAATACATGTCCTACAATAAATGCATTTAAAATGAGTATTCTTTTCAATAGCATCATTTCGTTGCGCGGAAGCTACGCGCACGGGGAATACAGCTTAGCTAGAATATCGGAATGATCTGAAAAATTTATTTTTGATCGGACACGACGGATGCGGACGCGACGGATGCGGACGCGACGCGACGCGCTCTCGGAATACAGCTCAGCTAAAATATCGCAATGCTCTAAAAAATATGTTTTAGGAATTAAAATAAGTTAACGAGAACTAAGCGGAAGCACGGGTAGTAGCTGCGAGGAAGCGACGCGAGGCGCGTGGACGCGACGCGCTCGCGGAACACAGCTCAGCTAGAATATCGTAATGATCTGAAAAATAAATAAGTTGACAACAACTGCGCGGAAGCACGGGTCTGGCTGCCAAACGCGCGGAAGCGGACGCGACTCGCTCGCGGAATATTAAACGTCGCATTAGTCTTTCATTTCTGAAACTTGAATTTGACGTCTGTGATGATCACTTATTGAATGAATTAATTCAATTTTTAAAAGTTTTGATTCCTTTAATTTGCGGCCCATTCCGTTATATTTGATGTTTATAAATAAACTGAAAAAAAAAACTTAAAGCGGTTGCGCACCTTATTTTTGAAGCATTTTTGCTGCAGCATCTTATAAACAACTTCTAAATTAAAAAACCAAAAACTTTTTAATTGAAATAAAATATGAATTTACTGCCCATACAAATTTTTGGGGAGAAAGTTAATTTTATTGGGGAATTTGTTAATTGGGGACTAAGTACTCAGCGCACAGTGGTTCAAAACCAAAAAAAAGTGGTAATAAGTCTGGAACTTCTAAACTATTGGTTGGATTGGAATAGTATATTCTAGGCGATTGTAGTCAAGGATATAGGCTTTCAAAATATTTATTCTTGAGATACCCTGTTGTAACACAGGGTGAGCTACAGGGTGCCAAAGTCGACCACCTCGAGGTGGAAAATGTTTTCAAAGCTTGTAACTTTTATAAATAAGAAGTGATTTTTACGTTTTTTAAATTTTTCTAATAACCATTAAATTATTAACAAAAAACATGCCTATACTACCTAGTTATCGCTTATGGTTTAAAAAATATTTGATTTTAAAAATCAACATTTGAACTTTTCACCAAATTCTTTCTTGTTTTTTCGCAAATAACATTTTTATTAAAATAGATAAAAAAAATCTAAAAATATGTGGCGATAGCCAGTACTTTTTAAAAAAATATGTTGAAGTATTTTTTGAATTATTTCAAACCGTTTAGTGAGCACAAAATCTTAAAGTTGACTTTTTGAATCAGGTTCTAAAAATTGCAAATTTTTGCCAAAAAATACCCTTCATTCTTTCACTTTTTTCTCACAACCTTGGTAAAACATGTATATATTTTTCTACATATTTTAAAACAATATGTTTCAAGAATGGTTGTAAGTGAAATTTTTAATATTTTTGGACATGCACCCTACGTCCAGCATTGGACGAAATTAGGCAATTTAAAAAAAAAACTAAGTTTTAAAAGTTAATACAAAAATATCCGCTCGATTTCTTCAAATATTTCACTGCAGTATTAAAGCGCCAAATATTTTTATTTACCTGCCGCAATAAAATTCACCGCCATTACATAAACGTGGTCAGGAGGGCTTAAATGGTGAAAAAAGTCAAATTTTCATACGAATTTTTTTTGTTAACATAAAAAACATATTAAGATTAGTGATTTTTATATTTTGTTTATTGATTCGGAACGGCATTTAAATTATCTAAAGCACTTCAAAAAATCATTTTGATAACGTTAGTAGTTTTTGAGATATTTATATTCAAATTTCAGAAAAAAATATAGAAAAACCATGGTTTTTCGTTTTTTTTGGTTTTTTTGGTAAAGTGTTCCCAAAATTTTTTAATTTTACTTATTATTATATATATTGTTAAAGAAGACATATTTATCTATTCAACGATATATAACATGTCTATCAAATATATTGCAACATGCTCAAATAATGACCCCAAACCACACTCCACAGGCAAAAATTTAGCTATTTCTCTATTTGTTCATATAAATGGTCATTTACATAGTGAATGACATATCTATACCCTATACCACTATGTGGTTTGGGTATAATGACTTTGTGATCCCTTTAACCCCATATAGAGCTGCTTCCCGATCTTCACTTAAATCTATTAAACAACAAAAATATTGCACTGATTCTTCTCAAATTTTGTTTGTATATATTTTTGCAAAATACAAGAGACTTTACCAAACATGATCAGGATCGGTCCATTTTTGGACCTAGTCCCTGTATAGATATAGCCTCCGATATGAACTTTTTCATATTTGCAGCCAAAAAAATTAATAAAAATCCCACTCAAATTTGGTTTTTGCTTATTTTCTATGTCCAGTTAATTGGGCCTAAGAGATAGGGTTTCTAAACGCATGGTATAGGGTATCGTATAGTCGGTCTAGACCGACTATAATTTTCTTACTTGTTTTTTGTTGTTTTTTGGTAAAGGGTTGCATACGTTTTTATTACTTCAAATAATTTTATACATCTTTTCAAAGAAGGTATAATTATAAGTTAATGGTGTATGAAATATTTACCTAATGAGTTTCAACAGATCATAAAATTGCCCGCAACTCTGATGCTGATTTTATAAAAAAAAAACAGGTAAAAAGCCAATGCCTAAGATATTTTCATTATTAAATAAAAAATATAACAAAATTTTTTTTAATGAGTATTTTTTTATTTGTTTTTTACTAGTTATTTTCTACAAAACAATCAGAAATATCAAAAGGTAAAAGATGTTTTATATCCATAGCTTCGGAATCATCATTTTCTATTTCAAGAGTTATGTTTGGTAACCATTTTGTTCTTATGGAGTATATTACTGGCTCTGATGATATCAATAAATATTCCATTAAATCGGAATTTTGGGCTTCTTTGCTAAATTTTCTTGTATTAAAAAGTCTAAAGTGTTTGACATCTCTGTTTCTAGCTTCTTGTGCTTCTTCAGTCAGTTCTCCCAAGGGCAGGATGCTATTTTGTATTATTTCTTTCCCATGAGCTAATATTTTGTGTACAGTTGGTGTCATTGGCCTCCAAGGATATAAGTTCATTATTAATTCCTTAGTTCCACTAGCATATATTTTCAATTTCTCCGCATTAATTTGTTGTTAACTAATATTACTTTAAACCGTGCGATTAAAGCCGTGTCAATGCCAGTAATCAAAGAAATAGTTTCGGGATCTTCAAAGAAACGTCTTGCTGTATTACCATCATTTGAACTTCCATAGCCACAAAGAGGCTTATCGATAATTAGACCAAGTTGCATTTTAAATTCATCCTGAATTCTTTTCTTCTCAGTTTTTCGTATGTCGTGTAGATCAGTATTATTTTTAACTGGTATATTTTCTTGTCCTGGAATTTGCCGGTATTTTAGATCATATGCGAGATGCAAGCAATATTCCATAAATCGTATTCTTGCATGAAGTGGTGATATTCCAAATTTTAAAGCATTTTCATTAATAGGAATTTCATCACAACTGTTATGAAATTCTGAACTTTTCTTTCCACATATATTACATTTCCAAGTAGATGTTATATCTGTAACGGCATTGGCTAATTTCCCATCAATCATTGTAAAAAGTGGTTGAAATAACACTTTAATGACACTTCCAGATATTTCCACAAAAACTGGAAACAATCTCGAAATTTCCTGATTTATTGAACTCACTAAGCTTTGTGTTGTAATTTTGTCTTCCTTTGTGTACTCAAATCGGATTGGCCGACATAGAAACTTAGATCCGGATGTTAAATTACTCCATATGTCCTGATATTCTCTCTCACTAGAATAAGAACTTGTCTCATTATATAGCCTCAATATATAGCAATTTTATGATCAGTTGAAACGCATTAGGTAAATATTTCATACACCATTAACTTATAATTATACCTTCTTTGAAAAGATATATAAAATTATTTGAAGTAATAAAAACGTATGCAACCCTTTACCAAAAAACAATAAAAAAATATGTCATTCACTATGTAAATGACCATTTATATGAACAAATAGAAAAATAGCTAAATTTTTGCCTGTGGAGTGTGGTTTGGGGTCATTATTTCAGCATGTTGGAATATATTTGATAGACATGTTATATATCGTTGGATAGATAAATATGTCTTCTTTAACAATATATATGATAATAAGTAAAATTCAAAAATTTTGGGAACACTTTACCAAAAAAACCAAAAAAAACGAAAAACCATAGTTTTTCTATATTTTTTTCTGAAATTTGAATACAAATATCTCAAAAACTATTAACGTTATCAAAATGATTTCTTGAACTGTTTTAGATAATTTAAATGCCGCTCTGAATCAATAAACAAAATATAAAAATAACTTATCTTGATATGTTTTTTATGTTAACAAAAAAAATTCGTATGAAAATTTGACTTTTTTCACCATTTAAGCCCTCCTGACCACGTTTATGTAACGGCGGTGAATTTTATTGCGGCAGGTAAATAAAAATATTTGGCGCATTAATACTGCGGTGAAATATTTGAAGAAATCGAGCGGATATTTTTGTATTAACTTTTAAAACTTAGTTTTTTTTTTAAATTGCCCAACTTCGTCCAATGCTGGACGTAGGGTGCATGTCCAAAAATATTAAAAATTTCACTTACGACCATTCTTGAAACATATTCTTTTAAAATATGTAGAAAAATATATACATGTTTTACCAAGGTTGTGAGAAAAAAGTGAAAGAATGAAGGGTATTTTTTGGCAAAAATTTGCAATTTTTAGAACCTGATTCAAAAAGTCAACTTTAAGATTTTGTGCTCACTAAACGGTTTGAAATAATTCAAAAAATACTTCAACATATTTTTTTAAAAAGTACTGGCTATCGCCACATATTTTTAGATTTTTTTTTATCTATTTTAATAAAAATGTTATTTGCGAAAAAACAAGAAAGAATTTGGTGAAAAGTTCAAATGTTGATTTTTAAAATCAAATATTTTTTAAACCATAAGCGATAACTAGATAGTATAGGCACGTTTTTTGTTAATAATTTAATGGTTATTGGAAAAATTTAAAAAACGTAAAAATCACTTCTTATTTATAAAAGTTACAAGCTTTGAAAACATTTTCCACCTCGAGGTGGTCGACTTTGGCACCCTGTATCTCACCCTGTGTTACAACAGGGTATCTCAAAAATAAATATTTTGAAAGCCTATATCCTTGACTACAATCGCCTAGAATATACTATTCCAATCCAACCAATAGTTTAGAAGTTCCAGACTTATTACCACTTTTTTTTGGTTTTGAACCACTGTGCAGCGCCTGGTAAGCATAGTGAAAAATTTTTCAAGTCAAATACCTTTTCATCCCGGGCAAGACCGGGTAAAAACAGCTAGTTAATATATAATACCTATATCTATACTTATATAACGTACTTGGCTCAATTTTATCAGAAGTACAAAAAGTGAACCTGGCACTCGAAGCTCAAAATGCTGACCACACAAAACTTCTTGATAAATTTACTAAAAATTTAGTAAACAGTATATATACACTAGGGTGCACCTTGCTTATATGGGCCAAAATTTTTTGTGACATTTGGATCGTAACTCCTCCTAGAAATGTTCTCCTTAGTGAAAAAATTTAATGTGCGAAAAATTAGTGCGATCGGATAACGGGAAGGCGTGGCTCATCCGCCCTAAACTTGGTAAAATACGTAAAATTTCTAAAAAAATTTACACAAATGTTAACTTTTTTTTATGTTATGCAGCAAGCTAATATATTTTTAAGTGGATCATAATGTACTATTTGGTGACAAATCTGAATCTGTCAGCAAAATAAAAATAACACATCAACTTTTTAAGTTATTCTATTTTTTCTTGGAAAATATGTATGTTTTTTAAACCTGGGAAAAGAAAGCAAATCTGAAAAAGTTATAACCATTATGCTTTAAGAAAATATTTTAAATAATCCAATGTTTTCACAATTAGTAATTCGACATAAAAACTTATACTACAGTGAAACCTCCCAATGCAGACATTATAATTTTATAGAAAACTAATAAAGTTTAAAAAAAAAATATATTTTTTTAAGATCACCTTATATTTATTATCTTTTTTTAATTCTATTGAACACAGAAATTTGTAAATGTATTTTTTATTTTTAAATACATAACTCATATTTAAATAAAGTTTTCATAATTAATCATTTTTGTTCTTTATTTTATTTAAGATTTATATATTAATTTAATAGTGTTGATTTGGTTGTATTGGGATATTTTTTTTCTATAATCTGCAACAATTTCCATTATTAGTTGCTTCTCTTCTTCGTCTCGTGACAAGACTTGATTAAAGTCTTCCATCAGTTTGACTGCCCGTTCTGCAGTGTCATTAACAACTTTCAGTTTGCTTACTATACCCAAACCAATATTGTAACAGGTGTCATTCTTCCATTCTTCTGGTTCTTTCTTAAAAAATCCGTTGGAATAGAAAATCTTTTAAAAAAATTTAAACTTTGTTGCGAGATAAAATCTTCAATATTTTTATCGATGCATTGGCTTATGTGATGGGAAAGAATTATAAATTTTTTGTTGTCACTTTCATTAGGTTGATTTAAAGCAGCTACCATAAGTTTTTTTCTTTTATAAGAAATTTGATCATCGAAAAAAGCCAGCGCTGCAGATTCTGGTGATAAATACCATAAATGATTGCAGAATTTCCGCAGTAATTCTCGACTTCGATTGTCATCAATTAAACTATAATCATTTAAGTTTTTTAATAAAGTCAATTCTTGATTAGGAGCTTCAGCAGCAGTTGGGGCTTTTATCCAAGCTTTTAAATATATTTTTACTATAAAAGTACATATGTCTCTAATACCATTCTTCTCAGAGTCAGTCAAAATAAACTCTTCCCGCAATAAAAATATTTTTAAACTATTCACTACCTTGGACATCCATCGGGCATGGTGAAAGGCTCCTGGCATTTTGAAAGTGAACTTTCGAACTACCCCTCCAATCACATCTCGTCTATTACAGTATGTAAGCGAAAAATCTATGTTTATATAAGAGTCATTATGGTGCACTATGAGATAATGTTCTATTCTCTATAATGTCCGTCTTGATATTATATTTTGAAATAATTTTACTAAATTCTTTAACCGCTTTTACATAGAAAGTGCGATTTTTGCGTTTTTTGATTGAAGCAGATAAATTTTTGTCGTGTGGTTTTAGAGAGAGAAGATTTTTAGTGTTTAGTTAAGTAAGTGTTTTAGTCTTCTTATATGTAGAGGTGGGCATGAGGATATAATTTGCATACTACTAGCTGGCTGGTTTTAAAAGCTCCAATAGAAAGTCTTATTCCAGTATTTACGATTGGTTCCAAAATCCTCAGGTTTGTTTTGTTAGCAGACGAATATATAATTGTTGCATAATCTATAGTTGGAAGTATAACAGAAGATAAAAGTTTCAGGAATGTTTTTGGACTAGAGCCAAATTGAGAGCATCCAAGCATCTTCATGGTGTTTAGTTTTGAGTTAGCCTTGGCCTTTATATTTTTTTTTTTTATTTATTAACCAACACTCAGTGAATGCTCCGTACAGATGCAGTGCATTGTGTTGATCTCAGGAAAATAGGTTATGGGAAGGAGGAAAGAGGGAGTAGTGTTTGTGGATATTTGACTTAAATTTTATTAGATTATAACTATCAGGAAAGACCTCTGCGGGGAGTTTATTCCTCATACGACTAGTTCGAGTGATAAACGAATTCTCTCTGTAATGCGTTGCGCGGTCAACTGGACAATGGACTACAAATGAATGTCATCTACTAGAGAAGAGGGTAGAGTGAACCGAAACTCGGGCACTTGGAATAAGTTCGCTAATCTCAGAAGAACATTTCCCATGGTAATATCTATAGAATAGTGACACACAACCCACATTCCGACTATGTTCCAATGAGTCAATAGAATTGGATACTCTACTGTCATTGATGAGCATCAACGCCCTCCTTTGCACACGGTCCAGTAGCTCCAAAATAAACTTTGAAGCTCATGGCCATATATGGGAGTTGTATTCCATTTTCGGTCGGATGTGAAGTAATTTTTGCACCGTTTTAGAAAACCAAGACACTTGAATAATTCTTTCGACACTTGAAAAACATGCCCGTTTCAACGAACATCACATTGAATTTTCATGCCTAGAACATCAAGAGTATCCGACTCCTCAATACCTATACCACCCATATATACAGATAACATTGTTGAATCCATGACCCTATGGGTCAACATACAACACTGAGTCTTCAACGCATTAAAATCAACCCTATTCGCTTTACCCCAATTGGAGATTGTTAACAGGTCTTGATTGAGGGTGTCATTCATTGTCCGCCTTTTGCCCCCAAACTCCAAGAGTCTTGGCCTACAATTAAAGGAAAATGAATTACAAATGCTGCTGTCATCTGCGAAAGAGTATATAGAGTTAAAAGTTTGACTAATAAGGTCGTACAGAAAGATAAGGAAAAGAGAAGGAGAACGAACGGAACCTTGGGGTACCCCTGAATTAAGCTGAAACTCACTGGATGAGACCCCATCAATAACAACACGTATTGTTCGATCTCTGATAAAACTCGATATAAATCGAGAGAAGTCATTACCGACCCCAAATGCAATCAGCTTTGATATCAGTGCACCGTGCCACACACGATCGAATGCCTTGGAAATATCTAGAGCAACCACTTTGCTTTCGCAAAATTGCGAATGGATCGACTCCAGCGCTCAGAAAGTAGGGCTAACAGGTCTCCCGTGGAACGATTTCTACGGAAGCCATACTGACGATCATTAATAAGTGAGTTGGCCTCTAGGTAGTTTACAAGATGGAAATTGATCATGCGTTTGTGGGTATTGAATGTTAATCTTTTGTCAAAGGTAACCCCTAAAAATTTGTGTTCTTCTACAAAATTTGTATTTTTATCAGAAAGTTTTAATATCGGATTGTTGCACGTTTTCAAACATCTGGAAAATTATATTGCTACGGTTTTTTCACAATAAAATTTAAATCCGCCCGTTATCACTCCAACTTTCTAGTTTTTTGGATTTTATTAGTTATGGCTGAAAATTTTTACCGAGCGCAGTAGATGATAAGATTGTCAGCATAAAGCAATTCCTTTGCCTTTTGTTGACAGTTGTTCAAAATATTATCCATAAATGGAATAGGGTGACACCTAATACTGAATCCTGACGGACGACATTTTCATGGGAATAGCAATTAGAGGTTGAGTTTCCAACCATTTAACAAAATTGTCTCTCATGTAAAAAATTAAATATAAAGGCAGCCATAATTCCATGTCTTCCAGCTATGGGGCTGCTAGGCCCATTGGTCCGATTCCGCCCATCTTATGTTCGATGCACTTGTACAAAGTGTCAAGCCTTGCGCTTTTATAGTACTCTAGTTATATGATGTTATATATTTACTTTGTATGGGCGGTGGCACGCCCATTGCTCTGACCACGCCCATTGATCTGATCGCACCCATCTTTTTTCGAACTACTCACATTAATAATATATGACCTTAGCCAAATTTGTGAAGCAAATTTGTTTGTTTTTATGAACAGTGGTGCCAAATGCTCTGTAAAGGGGGCAAATATGTACCTATTTAAAGTACATACTTGTATCAATAAATAAGGTGTATAAATCAAATCAAATTTTTTTAAATGAATCCAATACAATTTAAAAATATATTAACACGAATGGTGTACACTTATTTTTGTTATATTTTGAATATTGACTTTTCCATACTCATACACTAAAGTCTAAATAATATTTCCTGCAATGATTTTTATATAACTCCGCTAATTCTATAAAACATATTAAATATAGGCTAAAAATTTTAAGTAATATATTAAGTATAATTAGCATTTATATAATTAAAATTGAATAATTAAAATGGTTTTACATCTTACAGAAAATGTTTATTTAGTTAAATGGTTTTTGAAAAAGAATATCATAGGATATTGAATTATTTTTTAAATTATTAACTGCTGGTTCTAAAGACATATTTAAATTTTGATTATGATAAAATAATTTTCAAGCACTTTTCAAAATCCTAAAGTAGTCTGCTAAAGACAGTTCTTTAATAACCAACAATTGCTCAGTAAGTAGAACGCAATGATAGCACACAGGAACTCCAAGTTCAAGAGATGAAAAAAGGCATACGCTTTCAATTGTTAAAAAAGTTCGTTAAAAGTTTCAAATAGAACAATATCGCCCTTATTAAATTCATCAAAGATAATGTGAAAAGAATTTCGTCAACTTTGTTATTTATCTCCATATTGATAACAAATTATTGCTGGGGGAACAG
Organism: Cordilura impudica; assembly: GCA_963682025.1. Lineage (NCBI taxonomy): Eukaryota > Metazoa > Arthropoda > Insecta > Diptera > Scathophagidae > Cordilura > Cordilura impudica. The sequence continues at coordinate 71,830,832 of OY821520.1, forward strand.
CAGGCAACTTTCTGAGTCAAAGATAATGAAGTTATTTGTCATGTTGACTAGCACTTGAGTGACATTAATCTTTATTAACCTTATAATATAATTGCAACAGCAGATTTGGTTGCCACAGCAAACTGTGTTATTTGTTTATTCACAGATTCAATAAAAGATTACTATCATCCTATGGCGAGCCCATGTTAAATACATTGATGCTACAACTTTTAACCATTTTGAATTAGTAATGGAGGATTTTTTGGTTTAGAATTCATTCTAATCAACTTACTGTTGTTAAACCCTCCACATCAGTATTTACAGGGCATATATAATTTTGTAATGCGGAAACCATGATCACGCCCTCAATAGGTCAGAGGTGATGCCTATTGAACTTGATTCCATCACATTCTGAGGAGGTTGCTATTTACAATCATAAAAATCATCTAATAGGTCCCGAAACCTCAGGGAAATTAAAAAAAAATTTCAAAAAAATATAAAATTTTTTTTTGTAACTTTCTTTTTCTATTTCGTACGCGACAGCTGACAAGTGCAAAGTGCAAGCGTAGGCCATTAGAGTCAATACAACATTTTTAAGGTTTTTATTTATTGTTTGCTTTGACAAAAATGGAAGATGAATTGGAATTTATTTATAATACGCGACATCGTAGTGGTTTTGATACAGATTTTTATACGCGAATAGCAGAGGCTTTGGCCAATGATTTAGAACGTGAAATATCCGCTGAAGATGGTGATGAATTTGATAGAATTGATCCATTTATAGAAAATAACGACGAAAATGACACAGATTATCTGCCAAACGAAGATGATGCACCTAATATTGAAAAAGATTTGGTCATCGAAACAAATGAAGTGTGTGACAGTGATGACGATGCAGAAGAGGAAGAAACGCATGCTGAAACTGTACAACAAAATGCTGTTGATAATTATTTCCGTGATAAAAACAATACAAAGTGGAATCAAAATCCACCAAATAGTAGTATTCGTGGGCGTCAGCATAATATTATGCTGGATCCAAGGAACAAAACTCTATTCTAATTGAGGTATTCACGAAATTTTTCTCACCAAACATTACATTCATTATCATAACTGAAACGAATCGATATGGAAAAGATGCAGTCAAAAATTGAAACGCAGCCTATGACAATAAAAAACCGAAAGTTTGGAAAGTTGTAAGCGAAAGCGAATTGAATGCATTCGTCGGAATTCTTTTGTTAGCTGGTGTTTTACATAATAACATCAAAAAGCACAAGTTTTGTGGCATTCAGCTAGCTTACCTATATTCAGAACAGCGATGTCTTATGATCAATTCATTGTACTGACACAATATCCTCATTTTGATGGTGGTAGAACACGCCCACAATGATTGCGCGATGACGAGCTGCACCAATTTGTGACATATGGAATTTTTTAATGAAAATCTCGCCAAAAACTACAGTCCACAGAAAAATATTACAGTTGACGAGTAGCTGTTTCCATATCTTGAAAAAACTAAATATGTACCATCGAAACCAGCTAACTACGGTATCAAAGTTTTGTGGGTTTGCGAAGCGAAAACGAAATATCCACTGCAAGGAAAATTGTACACAGGACGAAAACAGAGAGAAGAACGTGAAATAAATCAAGGTGAATATGTTATGTTGCAACTCACAACGCCGTTTAGTAATACTGGTCGTAGAATTGTCGCTGACAATTTTTTCACAACACTGGAAGACGAAAATCGCCTGACAAAACGTGGTCTTGGTTTCGTTGGTACCATGCCGTCCAACAAGAGATGTATCCCTTGGTTTGGGTTTCCATTTGCAGCTACGTGCCAAAAAAAAAAAAAAAAAATATGAGTGAATTTACTTTCCACCGTACATTATATAAAAGATTGTGAAGGCGAAGCAATGAAACCCGAAGCAATTCTATTTTATAATGCAAATTAGGCCGGCGCTGATTCTATGGATCAAATCGTTACTCATCTATATATTAATATGTGAAAGTACATTCTTAGTTCCCTTTTTAAGCACTATGCGGGTGCGTAGGAGTTTGAAAATTGGCATAGTTAATTCTCATATAGAGGAGAAGCTGAGAATGGTAAAATTTGTGTATAATATGTCTTACAAATACATTAAATTAATTAAAATAAAATATTTATAATAATTCGGTACACCCTGTTAATGTGAATGATTTAAATTTTATACCACACACCTTGTGTTTAATTGTGAATTGCTAAAATTAATTAGCATACCTTTAGGCTCATTTAAATATTCATAAATTGTTTATATATACAGCTTAAAAAAATATTGAAAGAAAAAAATCTAATGAAAAAATGATATATCCTAGAATTTGCAGTCGAATTTCGAGTACTGGGCTATACTAGTTTTACAATAAAACGATCAACAAAACGATGGAGTTTTACTTTCTTCTGCAACGTGTTGGACGTTATGGCATTGGCTGCATATTTTATTTGCAAAGAAGTCAATGGTCCAAAGAATAATGAAGATAGACGAAATTTTCTAGCTACGTTATTTAAGGCATTGGTTCACCCAATCGAATGATCATTAATCAATTCCATACTCGTTCGGCCATGGAGTCGGTTTTGGCAAATTGTGCAGTTCGTTTCCATTTCGAAGACTTGCTTTCGTTTTCATTTAGATTTCATCTCATTTTCCTAGCTTTTGCTTTTTTTTCATCCCAGATTGAAACAGTAGTTTCTGGCACTAGCGGTGCTGATACACTTGAAAAGAAAAGATGTTTTGTATGCTTTTCGTATTGGAAAGTGAAAAAACGCGCAGAAGGAAAAGGAATTTAAATATCTTTGGTAAAGTAAACAAAATGGTCAGTTTTGTAAAAATATTCATTAATTTCATTAATGAAATATCTATAATATTAATAGGCTAGGCGATTTCTTGTGACCGATGTTTTGTTCTACCATTATATCCCGATTTTGACCAAACGTATATTATTTGAAAGGTATTTCTTTTTAGCCGTTTTGCAGATTTACAGATTTTTATTATTTTCCCCCTATTTTGAGTAAATTGCATTTAAAGTTACTACTAACATATACATAAAATTATACAATGCTATGTGTGTGTTTATTAAATTTGCTAATGTGTTTGTGATAAATATGAGTTTGTTTTTTGTGTTGATTTGTGAATTAGCTATATTAGATGAACGAAATCAACAAAGATTGCCAACAAGACGCGTAGGGTTTCAAACGCACTCAATTCCCAATTAGATTAGCATTCGCTATGACGATCAATAATTCACAAGGCCAGACATTCTCTGTATGTGGCTTAGATTTGGAAACACCATGCTTTTCCCACGGACAACTATATGTGGCATGTTCTCGCATGGGAAAACCATCCAGTTTGTGTGTGTTGGCTAAAGACGGACTAACCAAGAATGTTGTACACTCTATTGCGCTGAGAGATTAATCTTTATTTTTTTTCAACTGCCATAATTGATAGTAAAAATATGAATAATTATTTTTGATTTTTACATAGCTACCGAGAATTGTAATTTAAGATATATCTGTTAATTTAATAAAGACTAACTAATTAACCTAAATAAAGCATACTTTCATTGTCTACAACGCTTTGGATTATAAGTAAATCCCTGCGCACTTATAGTAGATAATTTTTTTTCATTGAACTAAAAAAATGTTATCTAACTATATCTATCTAGCATTAAATAAAATTTTAGGCAGGATAACGTCTGCCGGGTCACCTAGTATCATATATATTTCAGAAATTATCAAATATATTTCAGAAAACATCAAACGTAATTTAGAAATTATCAAATGTATTTCTGAAAATATCAATTGAATTTCAGAATATATCGAAATTCAGAATTAAAACGTAGTTTACCCTACAATACTATCAAGGGCGGCCTTTTAATCATTTGTTAATCAGCTACAATATAAACACCAGGGTAGAATTTTTACCGATTTTGAAGTCACCATTTTGAAAAAAAAAACACATTTATATCGTCACCTAAAATGCAAAAGGCCGTAATTAACAAAAAGTTCAAAATTGACTTTTTGTGCTTTACTTACGGCCTTTTACCTAAAACTACTATTTTACCATAAATTTCCTTTCATAAATTAAAATCTATCTTTATTTTTCAGCTTCATTCTAAAATTTGGGTATCAAGTTTAAAGTAGTTTTTGTTTTATAATGTTTTTTGCTTCTCCTGTAAAAAAATAAAAATATGGGTTACGGCCTTTTGCATTTTAGGTTACGATATATAGTTTTCAAGAAATATTACAAAGCCAGTGTAATACTTAAAAAAATACATTTTTATATAGCGTTCTGACTATTTTTCTGAGACTCGATTGATATTTTCTGAAATTCAATTCATATTTTCTGAAATAAATTTAATAATTTCTGAAATACATTTGATGTTTTCTGAAAAACATTTGATAATTGCTGAAATACATTTGATAATTTCGGAAATACATTTGATATTTTCTGAAATATATTTGATAATTTTCGAAACTCGATTGATATTTTCTAAAATTCAATTGATGTTTTCTGAAATACAAATGGTACTTTCTGAAGATCAATTGATTCTTTCTGAAATATAATTGATTATTACTGAAAATCAATTCATAATGGATATTTTCGGAAAATCATTTGATGTTCTCTGAAACTCAATTGATACTTTCTGAAATTCAATTGATGTTTCCTAAAATTTAATTGATACTTTTTGAAAATCAATTGATGTTTTCTGAAATACAATTGATACTTTCTGAAATACAATTGATATTTTCTGAAATTCAATTAATGTTTTCTGAAACGAAATTGATAATTTCTGAAATTCAATTGATGTTATCTGAAATACAGTTGAAAAAGGTGTAATAATTAAAAAACACCTGAGTTTGTTTTGGATTTCTTCAAAGTTTCCCTACTATTTAGCTTTTTAAACTCACAGCACACCTAGTGGTTCTGCTTACTAAAAAAGTTCTGTCAATAGCGAATATATACTTGAATATTAAAACAAAAAAACAACTCTGTAAGTTTGTGAACATGTTAAACTCACAGCACACCTAGCGGTCTATAGCTTGAATATTTAAAATTAACGAAAAAGATTTGTGATTTTGCTAAACAGACAGCGATCTCGGCGGTTCTGCTTACTAAATACACCAATACACTTACATATACCACACGCCGATTTTCCCTTACGCTGTTTTTGTGATTGTATTGTGAAATTGGATTTTACCCCCCCCCCCCCCCACTGAGCGCATATATGTGTACACATCAAAAATTTTGGACTTTGCGTAAATAAATTCATACTCTGAAAGAAAATGTGTTTGTTTGTGAGTTTATGTGAAAAATCATTACCTGTAACAATTTTTGTCTTCACACAAAAAAAGAACATATGGAATTGCCTTACAAATAACGTCATAAAGGAATAGCGCTTCGAACTTTTGAGCATCTAATAATGCCGAAAAACGTTAGTTTTTGAACTGACCATCTCAGCGCTAAAACCATCTTTAGACCTCAGTGGCAAAAAATCTTTTTTCTGGGTACTGTTGCTTATTTTACTTTTTACTTTAGATTAAAAATTACTCCTCCTTTCTTAATACTGTTGATAGACTTTGATTACATTGTTATCTTACCGACGCACTGTGGCTGAAATTTTGATTTCATTGGCCAAAAGTCAAATTTTTTTTTGTCATCGATTTTTAAAATTTTTACTCCTTTTTGTAGCTTATATATCCAGATTAAGGTAGCCAAAAAATTAGGTTAAACTATTGATAATTGTGGGCGTGGCATGCTGTCAAACTGTTTTTTTTAATTCAGCAAAAGGTGTTTTTTTTTTGTTTTTTATCAAAAATAAATGGTTACTACTCGCAAGCTATCATCGATATTGGCCTGCGGTCTTTTTTATAATGTTAGTAGGATTATAGTCTTTAGTTTTTGTAAGTAGTCACAGTTCTAACGTTTGATATTAGGGGCGTTATGAAATATTTATGAAACCACTATATTTTTCTCAAATTTAAACTTTAGTGGAATAGAACTTCTAAAGGAAGTAAGGGAACAAGAAACGTATACCACCCGGAGAAAGGCGAATGTATCCTGTTTAACCCTATATATACTTTTGCACCCCCCACGAGCCCCCGGTAGAACACTTTTTTCATTTTAATGAAATTACTCTAAAAAAATTACTCTAAAAAAAATTTTGTTTTTTTACTTTAGACTACGTAAAAGTAAAATAATTAAATAAAATACCTGCGAAAGGGTTTATTGGCTTTGTTTTGATCAGCAAAAAAATAAGTCATAAAATGATCACAATAGGTTCTACAGTAAACAAATGATCTCTTTCTTAATTTACCTGTTGTCAAATTTAAGGGTCAACCAAAGTCATAAACAATTTTATAAGTTTGTCAATAATCGCGGCACTAAACCACTAAAGATAAAAAACCACCCCATATTGGCGAGAAACTAATTAGTTTTACCTGATATTGAAGTCTGGATAACAAGTGCAGTTTTGTTCAATTTAAGTACTACCTGCTATGAAATTAAAGATCAATGTGTGAATAACATGTACCTAAAAATGTATAAAATGACGGATTCTATAAGGGATTACTCAATAATAAGTTAATACTTCAAGTGTACGGACGTATATTCGCAAGTGATAAAAAGTGATAAAAAAGTGATAACAGACGCAAATAAAAATATTGAGAAAAATATGGAGAACTTTAGTTATAAAGAACTGGCCGAAGAGTATTTTCGAAACAAAAACCAGGAAGATGTTCTTAGTTACGTTAAAATAAAATTAAACTTAAATTCGTCTAGTACCGAAATACAAGAGCAATTATCTAATTTCGTCAAAGTACTAAAAAAACGATTGAAAGAAGTTAACTACTGTAAACAAAAGTTTTATAATAAAAGTGCAAACTGGTTAGAAGGCCAACTTAATGTTGGTGGAGAAACAGCAAAGCTAGATAAGGCTGGAAGACCACGCAAATCATTGGACAACTGCAGCGATAGATCTAAGAGGCGGAAACTTAAAAATTTTAACGAGGAAATTGGTTCTACAAATATAAAAGAATCTTTTCTACATCAATTACGAGCACAAAACCAATTAACAAAAGTGGATATCATTGAAAAAACTTGTAATGCTAGTCCAGTGAGAACAAAGCGAATTCTTAAAAGTATACCAACTCCGAGCGATGCAAAACAGTTCACAAATGAGGAGGCATTAGCATTATTTCTGGATTTGAAATTAACAAAACACCAATATATTCAGCTCAGATTGCGTGCGATTGAAAAAGGCTCAAATATGTATCCAGCATATCATCACATAACAGCTGCTAAAATAGACTGTTTGCCATCAAAGGACACTATTACAATCACACCAATTTCGGCAGAAGTACAACTACAATCTTTACTTGATCACACAGCCAAACGCTTGCTACAATCAATAACAGGAACTGAGTTAAAGAAATATGGAAACACAAAGTTAATTCTATTTTGTAAATGGGGATGTGATGGTTCTTCGGGACAAAAACAATACAAACAAGTTGTATGTGAAAATATTTCGGACTCAGATATGTTCATGGTATCATTTGTACCATTGCGATTGAAAAAGATTTTGGAAGATTCGGAGCCTTCGAGTAGTACAACGCAAACAATGGATATTTGGAAAAATGAGACACCATCTTCTACGAAATACTGCAGGCCAATCAAATTTGAATTCAAAAAAGAAAGTCATGATGCCATTAACAAAGAAGTTAGTGATATCAAGGCCCAAATAGCAACACTACAGCCATTACAATTACAGTTAGATGGGCAGCAAATTGAAGTAAGCTACCAATTAGTGCTGACAATGATAGATGGAAAAGTAGGTCAGGCTTTGACTAACACGAAGGCTGCATCCAGCTGCATTATATGCCAAGCAACATCAAGCCAATTAAACCAAGTCCCGACAAAATCATTCGATAATACCGATGCCTTCGAATTTGGATTATCACCACTACATGCAAGAATACGACTTATGGAACACATACTAAAAATCAGTTATGATTTGGATTTCGGGCCTTCAGGATCAATAAGAAACAACGAAACCAACAAAGAGTTAAGAAGTTCAAAAAAGAAACATGTTCAAGATGAATATCGCAAATTTGGATTGATTATAGATCAGCCAAAACAAGGGTCAGGCAATACAAATGATGGCAATACCGCAAGAAGATTCTTTTCAGATCCAGAAACAGCATCTGAAATAACAGGAGTGGATTTAAACCTTATTTTCAGATTTAAAATAATCCTAGAAGTACTTGCGTGCAATGAAGAAATTGACTCTAGAAAATTTGGAGATTATGCTAAGGAAACTGCAAAAATATATACAACCAACTACCCATGGAGAAATATGTCTGCAACAGTCCACAAAATCCTTTATCATGGAGAAGATGTCATTAAATATCATTTGGTGCCACTTGGAGATCTATCAGAGGAGGCTCAGGAAAAAAGGAACAAGGATTACAGATTTTATAGACAGCACAATACTAGAAAAATGTCACGAAATTCCACAAATGAAGATCTATTTAATATATTATTGGCAACGTCAGATCCGTTCATCTCCAGTATTCGAAATCAATGGAAAGTGGAACATCGGGATTTAGATGAAGAAGCCAAAAAACTACTAAAGAACAGAAATAGCACAGAACAAAATATGGAATATTTGCAATCAATATTTGAGTCTAATGAATAATAATTATAATTGCCTTTCATTGTTATTTAAGTACGAAAAACATAGTATTAGTAAAAAATAATAATAAACAGAACCTACCATTGTTACAAATGCTATTTAAATCTATTGCAGTTTTTATTCTTAAAAGGTTTCCCACATATGAATGCAATGTTTTAATAGATAAGAAAGATTCAAAAAATAAGAACCCATATTTTCATATCAAAATTAAAAAAAAAATTAGAATCATTGCGCTAATGTTTAGCAGATTTATTTAGCTAGTGTAACAAATTAGGCAGCAAACACTAATAAATTTTTCTGTAGTAATAATAATATTCCTTGAGTGTAAGCAAATTGCAAATTTGATAGCAAACATTTTTAATTTTTTAGTAATACTAGTTAAATTTCTAGTGAATTTTACTATTTTGTTGCGTGTAAAAATTTTTTTGAGTGTAAAAATTTTTTTGAGTGTAAGCATTAAAAAAATTTCATTATTACAAAAAATGTTTATAATAATTATTTAACTCCAAATATGACACTTTCTAATAAATAAAAATAAATAAAAAAAAACATATATCACGCTAAAAGTTAAAAAAAATCAAAAGTTAAACTTTGACCTAGAATTCCTTAAAAAGTACTCAATCAATTTAAATGAAATTCACACTGAGTCAAGATCAACTATCTATCTATCTATTAAAAAAAACAGTACTAAAATATTTTGATCGGTTCAAAAGTTACAGAATTTTGGCCAATGAAAAATGATTTTCAGCCACTGTGCGACGACGTTTTTTTTTCATTTCCACTTAGCAATCACAACATATTCATAATGTAATCTGAAAAAATTGCTATTCAAACAACGACAATGATATTTTTATTAAAATAATAACATTGTTATTTTCAGCATACAGGTATAAGTTGTGTACGGATAATATATATCGTACTCGAATGATTACAAATACAAAAGACATACGAACACAGGTACGATTACATGCTTATGTTTATTTTTCATAAACAATACAAACACAACTAACATCGATTCAGACATAAAAGTATTTTAAATGTTAATAAAAAAAAATGATGTAGACGATATAGTACTTATAGATGGAATTTCACGAGGCACCCGATGCTCAAGCAATGTCATTGAGGGATATTGAAAAATACCAACTAATCGCATGTGGAATATATTATATGATATACCAGGTTTATTTTTTATTTTGATGCTTACAGTGGCACAAAAGCTGGTTTTTGGACTGAAGTCCTGAAGAGCTCGTTAAGTTACAAAGAAGATTTCGAAGGCAAGGGCTCTTAAATTTTATTCAAAATTTTTTCTAAATTTAATTATTATGTAGTAGTTTGCCTGTTTAATGAATCGCATTAAGACGTTTTATCCTATAATTAGAAATTGAATCGTAATTACTAATATTACAAATAAGCTCTACTTTAAGACCTTTATCAAACTATTCGGAAATTTTAAAATACGAAAGAAAATGGTCTTAGATTTAACTTTTTCAAAACATCGACAAATTTTTACAAATTCTTGTTAAATTTAGTAATACTAAATAACATTTAAATGGAAGCGTATATGAAAACATATTGTTTAAAGCTATTGTCTACCTAAACTTTACCACTATGGTGACAAAAAAAAAAAAAACACCATGAAGTCAATGAAAAATCCATATGTGACACAAAAAAAAAAGAAAAGATAATCAGTGTGAAAAGCCGTTTAAAATCGTTTTAATTTGTAAAGTTCAAATTTTTCATTTAGCTGTAAAAAATGTTTTGATGTCAACATAAAGTGGCAAGAAAATATGAACATACACAAAATATTATACCAAATATACAGCAGTAAACATAGAAAACCCAGTCAGAGTAAATTGAAAAATCAGAGATAATGAACTGTAGATGTTTAGTTCGATACCAGCACCGATGTCAACTTAGCGCTTTTCTTGCCAGATTAAGCGATTTTTGATGATGCAAAAAGCGATTCTTTTTTCATTTGGAGCCTTAAATAAAAAATAGTTAGATTGGAGCTTTCGGATAAGATCAACTCTGCACTTTGTGAAATTTGCTTTATAGTTATATTTCTGAAAAGTCCTGTTTAGGCAGGAATACTGAAGAATCGGAAAAGCAAATTAAACAAAAAAAAAAAATATTTGTGTTCCTATTTCTGAGAGATACGAACTAAATTTGTATTAATTTTGAAGACATTAAAAACAGTCATTACTCATTTTTAATAAAAATTCTAAAATATTATTGATTTTGTAAATAATTTTTTAAAAGGTAAAAAGTAAAACGAAGATTACGAAAATTGTCTTTGAACTAAGTAAGTGGAAAAATTTACACACAACTGATTTATTTTGGATTGAAGTATTTAACTTCGAAAATTCATTTCCATACTCAAACGCTGAAGTCGAAAGGGTGTTAGTGCAATGAACTAAAATTCTTTAACACATTATTCAGGTTATTCCTTAATACATATTAAATATGGACTAAAAATAAAACTAATGTTGTGCTAATAACAAAATTCCTCAAAAAAAGTTCTATCAGTATTACATTAAAATTTTATATAAAATAATCTAACCCATAAAAAAAAAGTTTTTATTAAAACTCTTTATTTCCTTATGCATATGAGTTTTGAATCTTTCCGTGACTGTGCGTGAATTTGCGTGACTATTTTAAAATTAATCTTTGGTCACAACAAGTCTATGGACCAAGTTTCAGATTGATTGGATGAGGGGAAATGGGGTTTAAATCACTCCATGAGTGCGCGTGACTATGCGTGACTGTATGTGACTACGTCAGAGTTAATCTTTTTTCACAGCAAGTTAATCGACCAAGTTTCTGATCGATCTGATAAGGGGAAATGGGGTTTAAATCACTCCGTGACTGTGCGCGGCTATACGTTCCTTAATTTGTGACTATCTTAAAATTATACTTTGGCCACACCAAGTCTATGGAAAAAGTTTCAGATCGATCGGATGAGAGAAAGTGAGGTGTTAATCCCGCCGTGACTGTGCGTGACTACACGTGACTGTGCTTGAATATGTCGAAGTTAATCTGTTTTCATAGCAAGTCTATCGACCAAGTTTCAGTTTGATCGAATAATTGAAAATGGGTTTTAAATTACTCCGTGACTGTGCGTGACTATGTCGAAGTTAATCTTTCTTTACAACAAGTATATCGACCTAGTTTGAGATTGATTGGATGAGGGGAAATCCGTTTTAAATCTCCCCACGACTGTGCGTGACCAAGCGTGACTGTGCGTGACTCAGTCAAAATTAATCTGTAGTCACAACAAGACTATGGGACAAGTTCCAGATCAATTGGACAAGGGGGAATGGGGTTGACCCACGACAGACAGACAGACGGACAGAGAGTATGAGTTAAAAGAAAGAGTTTGGTAAAAAATACTGTGACCTGAACATGAGGACGAAAATAGTACATTTTTATACCCTATACCATTATCTGGTCAGGCCATAATGAATTTGTGCTGATGTAACTACCAAAAATATTTGACCTAGACCCATCTTTTCTTATACCGATCGACTCAGATCTGATTCGATTTGGCGATGTCCGTTCATCTGTCCATCCGTCCGTCTGTATGTCCATGTAAACCTCGTTCTTAATTAGACTACTGGTCCCAAATATGAACATATTTTAATGAAATTTGGGATGTAAGCGTCTATTGGTCATAGCACGAACGTTGTTGAAATTAATGAAAATTGGTCCATGTTCAGACCTAGTCACCATACAAATGACCCCTATGAGATCAACTAAAATTGCCATGTTATCAAAATTATCATATAGATCTCGGTCAAATAGAGTTTGTGTATGTTTATTACATCCATTTATCAGTACTCCAAAAACAAACCCTATAGGACAATTATTAGACATAGCCCCATATGAAGCTAATTCCCGATCTTCACTTAAATCTATCAAAAAACCAAATATTGCACAGATTTTTCTCAAATTTGGTTTGTATACGTTTTTAAAAACATAATTGTCCTTACCAAATATAATCAGGATCAGTCCATTTCTCGACCTAGTCCCCATATGAATATAATATGAATATAGCAACCGATATGTACTTTTTCATATCCGAAGGCAACAAAAACAAGTAAGAAAATTATAGTCGGTCTAGACCGACTATACGATACCCTATACCATGCGTTTAGAAACCCTATCTCTTAGGCCCAACTAACTGGACATTGAAAATAAGCAAAAACCAAATTTGAGTGGGATTTTTAATAATTTTTTTGGCTGCAGATCTGAAAAACTTCATATCGGATGCTATATCTATAAAGGGACTAGGTCCAAAAATGGACCGATCCTGATCATGTTTGGTAAAGTCTCTTGTATTTTGCAAAAATATATACAAACAAAATTTGAGAAGAATCAGTGCAATATTTTTGTTTTTTAATAGATTTAAGTAAAGATCGGGAAGCAGCTCTATATGGGTTCAAAGGCATTATTTTTGGACTACTCATTAGTGGATGTAATGAACGCATACAAACCCAATTTGAGTAAGATCTATATGACAATTTGGATCTTATGGCAATTTATGTCGATTTCATATGGGTAATTTGTATGGGGGCTAGGTCTGAACAAGGACCAATTCTCACCAAATATATTCATATTTGCGACCTGCAGTTTGATTACAAACTTTACATGGACACACAGACGGACGGACGGACGGACATTGTTAAATCAACTCAGAAAGTGATTCTGATTCGATCGGTATAATTAAAGATGGGTCTAGGTCAAATATTTTTGGTTGTTACAAACAGCAGCACAAACTCATTATACCCAAACCACATTGTGGTATAGGGTTTAAATATGCCACTCAGACTTGGTTTATGTATATTTTCTTTATCTACATAGTTGGACCAAAGAGACAGAGTCTTTAAACGCATGGTTTAGGGTATCGTTAGTCGGTTTAGACCGACTATAATTTGCCTACTTGTTTTTATTATACCGATCGACTCAGAATCACTTTCTGATTCGATTTAGCTATGTCCGTCCATCCGTCTGTACGTCTGTGTGTACATTTATATGCTTAAATCAAACTACAGGTCGCAAATACAGGTCAGATATAGGACTGTTGAAATTGATAAAAATAGTTGCTAAGACTTCGACTTAAATTACCATAAGACTCAAATTTTCATAGAGATCTTGGATAATTTGGTTTCCGTAGCTTCCAGATTTTCACCTAAGTCTGTCAAGAAACAATATTATTGTACAGTCTTTCTCATAATTGGTTTGCATATATTTTTGAAAGAAGGAAGTGACTTTACCAAATATGGTCAGAATCAGTCCACTTAGTACCCTTGTAAATAAAGCATCCGATATGAAATTTTTTATACTAGAAATTTCTTATATAGGTTTATGCTTATTCTCTGTATTAAATTAGTTTCACCTGAGAGCCCCCTCTATATACATGTTCTAGGGTATCGTATAGTCGGTTTGAAGAGTTTCAATAAAAATTTCGCACGAATTTTATATTCTTATATCAGTTTGTCATTCCATTTGTAACACATTACAATATAAATTTGCGACCCCATAAAATATATAAATATTTAATCTGTATAACAATTCGAGTCGATACAACGTTGTCCGTCTCTCCAAATGTCCGTCTGCCATTCCCTTTGTTGAAATCAGGCGGGCAAATCGAGTATCACTGAAAAGATAAAATAGTAAATACAGTAAGGTGGATCAAATTGTAAGAGGCCAAAAAAATATCCATGGGTTCATCGCGATTCTGATACTATGCCCCATAGCAAGTATATTTGCCCAAGGAACCATACCTCTAAAAGAGTGGTCGGCAAACTCGTACCATCATATTTTGCTTTGTGTGAGTGTGCTGCAATCTCTCTCTTACTCAATGCACTTAGAGAAACTTATGGTTAAAATAAGAAAAAGTACGTAAATAAAAAAATTAATTATGTAAGGTTCACGTTGTATAACACGATCAATATCATTATCATATGGGCAACATTTTATGCAAATAAGATCCTCAATCTGTTAGGCAATATCTAGTTTTATTTTTAATAAATTTTAACGAGAAAAATGAAGACTCATAAATATTTGTGACCCAAACATCGAGTATATTTTAAGTATTTCATTATTTGATTTCAGATTATTTGTAAGCGGAGATTCAAGGCATTTCTCATTCTTAAAAGTTCTTCTTTGATATTGACACTTTTCTTTTCGATATAACATAACAAAGGATTATTATGTAATTCAATTATATTTCCTATTTGATCAAAAACATTAAAACTTTACTAGTAAAGTTTCCAATGTATTAATATACCCGTATTCATTTAATTGTCTCAAATTATATGGAAATATATTAAAAACTTCAGATGTTCTTGTCAAATTAATCAAATTTTTTTTCCTTATGCTGATTACACACGATAGAATATTAACAGCAAATCGTCATATTCCACTTAATGTTCCATGTTTCATCTCAAAATTCATGTTTCAATTTGGTTCCTCAAATAGTAAATTATTTTGATATTTTATGTGTCCAAACTCTTATTTCATTGAGAGCAGTCATACTGTAATGTTATCTTGTATATCATAGTAAAGAAAATAAAAGAGAGATGAAAATGGCGAAATTTGAAGACAATGAATGAATTGAATTTTAATTTTACAATAAAAATAGAAATTCGCATAAAATTTAAAAAAAAAAATTTTAGTTTTATAATAATAAAAGAAGTACATATAAAGTTTAATTTTATATGAAATGTTTATTAAAGTCTTTAGTCATCAATAGAATGAATTTTATATAAACTATTTATTGAAGTTCTTTAATTATAAATTAATTGTATCTCTTCTTCATTTTCGTACAACTGTGCATCAATTGTTATTAATAATAACTAACAATAACTGTCATCTCATCACGCACAGAGCGTCATTTATTTAAAAATTTCTTCCGCGTATATTTGTTTAGTAGCAGCATATTCAGCATGTTTCCTTTTTGGTTGCACCGTTTTTATTAAAAAATTGAAACATGGTTCTTACGAATGTTCCACTTGATGTTCCATCGTGTGTACTCAGCATTAAGATGCGAAAACTAGTTCCATAATAGTTTTATTTTTTTATTAAACAAGAATTCACATTCAAAATTTATATTGATATTTATTATATCTCAAACAAAAAGCGTCGAATCAACTTTTTCGTTCGAATGCTCAAGCGAGACTGATTGATTTTTGAATTTTGTTTAACATGTGAGCGTAAGTAGGTATGAGAGCAAAAACGCCGCATAGTGGTTTTGCCAACCACTGCTCTAACATCATTTTCGCGCCTGCCACAATTTCGATGCAGATATTTTCATGATATTTTTCATAATACTCATTCAAATGTAAAAAAAATTATTGAAAATGTGTATACTGGGGGTTTCTTGGGTCGGGAAATCCATTCTTCACATTTATTTTTACTACCAGATTCCAGCGGTCGAAATTCGAGTGCAATTTCTAGGCGACTTTATTTTTCAACTTAGCCAATTCCCAAACCAACAAGTTTTTGGTTTGTTATTGTGAATGAAGAAAATAAACTCATTAACAATCACATTAATAAATTTAATAAGAAAACACTAACATAGGTATAATTTTGTTAATGTATTAGTAGCAACTTTAAATGCAATTTACTCAAAATAAAGAAAAAATTTAAAATCTTTAAAAAAACAAAAATTTAAAATCATTAAATCTGGTGAACAGCTAAAAAGAAATACCTTTCAAATAATATACGTTAGGTCAAAATCGGTATGAAACGGTAGGATAAAACATCGGTCACAAGAAATCGCCTAGTCTATTAATATTATAGGCCGGGGGCGTTTTCGTGCATTTTTATGGATTTTTTTCACCTTTTTGGGGAAAATTGACGAAATAATTGCACAAATCGACGATCTTTGACTTTCCTATATTTTAACAAGTAAGAAAATTATAGTCGGTCTAGACCGACTATACGATACCCTATACCATGCGTTTAGAGACTCTATCTCTTAGACCAAACTAACTGGACATAGAAAATAAGATAAACCAAATTTGAATGGGATTTTTATTAATTTTTTTGGCTGCAGATATAAAAAAGTTCATATCGGATGCTATATCTATATGAGCACTAAGTCTAAATTTGGACCGATCCTGATCATGTTTGGTAAAGTCTCTTGTATTTTGCAAAAATATATACAAACAATATTTGAAAAGAATCAGTGGAATATTTTTGTTTTTTGATAGATTTAAGTGCAGATCGGGAAGCAGCTCTACATAGGGCCTATGAGTAAGGGTTGTTCCATAGGGATAACTTTTGGACTACTCATTATTGGATGTAATAAACGTATACAAACCCAATTTGAGTAAGATCTATATGATAATTTGGATCTTATGGCAATTTATGTCGATTTCATAAGGGTCATTTGTATTGGGGCTAGGTCTGAACATAGACCGATTTTGACCAATTTCATCAGCGTTCATCCTTTGGCAGATAAAAGCTTATGTACCAAATTTCATCAATATATACTTATATTTGCGACCTGCAGTTTGATCACAAAATTTACATGGACACACAGACGGACGGACGGACGGACGGACACACGGACGGACATCGTTAAATCGAATCAGATAGTGATTCTGATTCGATCGGTATAATAAAAGATGGGTCTAGGTCAAGTATTTTTGGTAGTTACAAACAGCAGCACAAAGTCATTATAACCAAACCACATAGGGTATAAATAGCCCAAAATATTCAGCTCTGAAAATTATATTGGATACCCATATGCGACATATATCGATTTCATTCAATTTAAGTCAAAAAATTCGATTTTTTTTTTACTCTTGACTTCAATTGAATCTACCCATTGCCTTTTTGTCTTTCAGTATTGTCGACCTTGGTTATAATAACGTATTTCGAACACGGGTGGGATCAAATATTCGATATAGCCGAATTTTATACTCTTACTTGTTTTTTATTGATACACACTTAAAAAGTAATATGAAATTGTGCACTTTTTAACACTTTTTATTTTACTCCAATTTAGTGATTTTTTTGCGCTGGATACGTGCAACATTAATTGGCCACTCGTATCTGTATGTACATATGTGTGGAGGCAGGAGTTTATTCTTTACACTCATATCTACATAAAAATCAAACAAAAAACAAAACTGAGTTTTTTTTAAATTTGTATAGACAGGAAAATAAAACAGATTGTGTTTGTCAACAACAACAAAAAATCTACACAACGACGCCGTTTTGATTAACATATATGGAGGACCAAAAACGGATATTTCTAAAGATTGCAAAGTGTTTTTTTTTTGTATGCAAGCGCAAATATACGTATTTAAATTCATGTGCTTGTCTATATTTGTATTCTAATTAGGGTGAGCGAAATTTTTACTTTAAAATTTCTTTAAACTCCGCATGGAAAACGTATTTTGACATAAGATCTACTGATAAAGTGATAACAGTACAACTCAATTTCATAAATAAAGCTATATCTGCGATCTTGACAGCGTTAGTAAGTCTTTATAAAACAATAAAAATGTTGGCTACTAAATGGCTGTTAACCTAACCTAGCCAAAGATAGCATGAATGAAGAAGGGTGACCCAATAAGAGTGTACGATGATAAAATTATTTTGCACTGTAAATCGAAAGTGCATGAAAAAAATATCCGGCACATGATCCCTGCAACTCTAAACACTTGACCTTGCCCACTTCATTAAATTTTCGATTACATTTTGGCAAATATGTTGCTTTGTTGTTAACTGCGTGGTATGGCAAGTGGCGGTTTCCTGATAAAACTACATCTCATTTAGATACATACCATCTAGTAGAAGTCACAAGAACTCTACTGTCCTGTTCCTGTAACGCTTGCTATTCACAGTAGTGCACTCTTATAAGCTCACCCTTTAAAAAATGTTTGAACAGAAAATTTATAAGAAAATAATAAATTAACGATAAAAAGAAAATAATTTAAATTTGTATTAATTTATTTCTAAGTTAGATACAGAAATATCACTAGAGTCTAAATGAATATATTCTAGGAGCAAGTGTTGACTTTAAAGGTTTCATTCTATTTTTATTCCATTAAAATTTTTGTCAAGAAAAAAGTATTGAAACACATACTCAAAATCCATCTTGCAATTCTGCAACTTTTTCGTTAACTAATTAAAACAAGTTGAATATGAAAGACGGTCTTGGCCGACCACAGGTGCAAAATTAGTAGGTATCAACCAAACTGTGTTAATTCATGAAAATATTAAAAATAGTCCTTGCTCAAAAATAACTTTTGAGCTTCCTCATAGTGGGTTCTCAATAAAAAACTTGCAACATCTACTAGCAATATTTCTTAATAAAAATATATTTTTATACCCTATACCACTATGTGGTTTGGGTATAATGACTTTGTGCTGCTGTTTGTAATAACCAAAAATATTTGACCTAGACTCATCTTTAATTATACCGATCGAATCAGAATCACTTTCTGAGTTGATTTAACAATGTCCGTCCGTCCGTCTGTGTCTCCATGTAAAGCTTGTAATCAAACTGCAGGTCGCAAATATGAATATATTTTGATGGAATTTGGTATATAAGCTTTTATCGGCCATTGGATGAACGCTATTGAAATTCGTGAGAATCGGTCCATGTTCAGACCTAGCCCCAATACAAATTACCCATATGAAATCGACATAAATTGCCATAAGATCCAAATTGTCATATAGATCTTACTCAAATTGGGTTTGTATGCGTTCATTACATCCACTAATGAGTAGTCCAAAAATGATCCATTTGACCCCATATCGAGCTGCTTCCCGATCTTCACTTAAATCTATTAAAAAACAAAAATATTGCACTGATTCTTCTCAAATTTTGTTTGTACATATTTTTGCAAAATACAAGAGACTTTACCAAACATGATCAGGATCGGTCCATTTTTGGACCTAGTCCCTTTATAGATATAGCATCCGATATGAACTTTTTCATATCTGCAGCCAAAAAAATTAATAAAAATCCCACTCAAATTTGGTTTTTGCTTATTTTCAATGTCCAGTTAGTTCGGCCTAAGAGATGGGGTTTCTAAACGCATGGTATAGGGTATCGTATAGTCGGTCTAGACCGACTATAATTTTCCTACTTGTTTAACGTTCTGTCTGTGTTTTGACATCTATAATATAATAGGTAAGGCGATTTCTTGTGACCAAATGTATCTTATTTGAAATGTATTTCTTTTTAGCTGTCAATCAGATTTACAGATTTGCACCGTCTGGAATATTTTTTTTTATTTAAAATGCATTTAAAGTTACTAGTAAACCATACGTAATATTATACAATGCTATATACGTATGTGTCTATTAATATGTTTGTTAATAAATGAGTTTGTTTTCTTTGTTCACAATAAGAATTGTGTTGAATTCAAAAATGATTTTGGACATTCGCAAACGATCTTAAAAAGTTTGAATTGTGAGGGCTGGAATCTGCTAGTTTTGTTAATACCGTTCAATGATGATCGGCGCCACGATCAGGCTGTAGCTAACCCGCCGAAATTTACTTGTCTTATGTGTGCCATTTTTGGAATTAACTTTAAAATTTTGATGTTATTTGTACCTTTGATTTTTAGTAAACATTTAGTCACATATTTGATGCAGTTTGAATGGAGATAGACAAAAACCTAAAAACTATTATCCGCGAAAAACGAAATATTGAATTAATATATGATGTAATTATTTTATATGGAGTACGTCCACATATATGTTCCTAAAACATAAGTAAACAAATTTTTCGAAGATTATTTATTGTTATCCTTTTATGAAGTTTTTATTTGAAAAACTATATTGAAAAAATTCATTCTACATTCTTTCTTTCCGACTAATGATTTGTAGTTATAATATTTAAACTACGATTGTCAATTTAACTTCGACAGGATGAAATTTTGTCGATTAAAAATTCAAAAACAATTGATCGATCTGTAAGATCAAGCGACAAGTTTTAATGAATCAATGTCCCTCTATTTGTCTGTCTGTTGAATTTACGCCATATCACGAAACAAACCAATGGCCTGGGTAAAATTGCGTTAATATTTTTTCTCATTACTTCGAGCTGGTAGCTATTGAGTTTGCTGCTGGCTGCAATTGTTGTCATGTATAGGCAGTCAGCTACTTAAATTTTGTGAAACCGATGTTAACTTAGTAAGCAGCCGATCCTAAAAATTTGACGTTTTGGTAAATATGAATCTTTTTTTGGTTTGTGTCTCTGAAATAATGTCTCAGGAATATTTTGTGAATTTGGTATTAATTATGTATTATTTATTTATTAATTTTATTTAAAAAAAAACATAGAAAACTACTAAAACTAAAGCCATCAAACAATTGTTAAATAGAATCATATTTTTTTTATACAAATATATTTTTATTTCAGTAGTGGCAATTACACTTTTTTTACTTTATTAAAATAGAACAAGTAAGAAAATTATAGTCGGTCGAGACCGACTATATGATATCCTATACCACGCGTTTAGAGACCCTATCTCTCAGGCCCAACTAACTGGATATAGAAAATAAGCATAAACCAAATTTGAGTGGGATTTTTATTAATTTTTTCGGCTGCAGATATGAAAAAGTTCATATCGGATGCTATATCTATATGAGGACTAGACCCAAAAATGGACCGATCCTGACCATGTTTGGTAAAGTCTCTTGTATTTTGCAAAACTATATACAAACAGAATTTGAGAAGAATCAGTGCAATATTTTTGTTTTTTGATAGATTTAAGTGAAGATCGGGAAGCAGCTCTATATGGGGCATATGACTAAGAGTTATCCAATAGGGATCATTTTTGGACTACTGATTAACGGATGTAATCTATACATACAAACCCAATTTGACTAAGATTTGTATGATAATTTGGATCTTATGGCAATATATGTTGATTTCATAGGGGTCATTTGTATAGGGGCTAGGTCTGAACATGGACCGATTCTCACCAATTTCAACAGCGTTCATGCCATGGCCGATAGAAGATCAAATACCAAATTTCATCAAAATGTATTTATATTTGCGACCTGCAGTTTGATTACAAGCTTTACATGAACACACAGACGGACGGACGGACGGACGGACGGATGGACGGACATCGTTAAATCGAATCAGATAGTGATTCTGATTCGATCGGTATAATTAAAGATGGGTGTAGGTCAAATATTTTTGGTTGTTACAAACAGCAGCACAAAGTCATTATACCCAAACCACATAGTGGTATAGGGTATAAAAACATGCATGATTGTAGACTCGTATATGTATAAACTTGACTTAAATATGCAATTACTTATTTATAATACATTATTATAAAGCAAAAATTAATAAGTAAATTTATCTAAACCCATTTGATTATTAATGCAATAATAGCATTTAATTTTGCTTTTTTTAACAAAATGAAAAATTTCTTAGCACTAATTAGTTTTGTAATGTCAACAAAAGTTGTCGTGTAGTCGTGTGGTTGTTTTGGTGTCAAAATAATAGTTTTCATATAAACATGTGTATCCTTTTTTAACGGGCTGTAGTCATCTATGCGTTTAATATATGGTTCAATAAAATTTGATATAAACAACTAAAAATTGTAAAAAAAAAAATGTTTTTACGTTACAGAACAGTGCATATAGATGTGTATTACCGATGCAAACACATGATTCTTTGTTTGTACCACTACGTGGTCGGTGTATAATGACTTTGTGTTGATGTTTGTAACTACCAAAAATATTTGACCTAGACCCATATTCTATTATACCGATCGACTCGCTCTCTTAGTCAATTTAGGTATATCCGTCTGTCCGTCTGTCCGTCCGTCTGTGTGTCCATGTATACCTTGTAATCAAACTACAGGTCGGGAATATAAATATATTTTGATGAACTCTAGTACATAATCTTCTAACAGTCATAGGATAAACGCTATTAAAATTGATGGAAATCGGTTTATGTTCAGACATAGTCCCCATACAAATGACCCTTATGAGATCGACTTAAATTGCGGTATGATCCAAATTATCATATAGATCTCGGTCAAATTGGGTTTGTGTGTGTTTATTACACCCATTAATCAAAAGTCCAAAAATAAACCTTATAGGACTATTCTTAGTCATAGCTCCCATATAAAGCTGCTTTCCGATCTTCACTTAAATCTATGCAAAAAATATTACACAGATTTTTCTCAAATTTGGTTTGTGTACGTTTTTGCAAAAACTAAGTGACCTTAACAAATATGGTCAGGATCGATGCATTTTTCGAACAAGTCCCCATATAAATATAGCATCTGATATGAATTTTTTCATATCTGCAGCCAAAAAGAATTAATAACAATGCCACTCAAATTTGGTTTAAGCTTATTTTGGTTGGATCTAATAAGTAGGGTCTCTAAACGCATTGTATAGCCGGCTTAAACCGACTATATATTTCTTACTTGTTGTATATTTGTTTCATGTGTGAACAAATGTAGATCGATGAGAATAAGAGAGTAATCAAAATGGTTATATTCTTACTCTCTTTAAAGAAACAAATAGTAATTGTACTTAATCACAATTGTGCTGACTGCATAATTGCCCAGTAGTAAGCGAAGCGCTCTAAGAATGCTAGTGGAGCGCTCCAAAGTAGCAGTGAAGCGCTCCACTATCCTTGCAACTAGTGCTTCTTTTAACATTGCCATGTCATTGGATGTTAGCGCTGCTTTCTCGCTATGAAAAAGCGCTTCGAAGCGCTCTTTTTTCCTATGAAAATAGCACTAGTGAGCGCTCAGTTCAGACTGTGAAAAAAGCGCATCGAAAGAAAAGAATTCATCAAATGAATAGCTGGAATATAATGGAGATTCTGAATATGTTGATTTTAAACACAATTCTTTTTTTTTTCCTAATGTCTGCTGCTTAATCTGAACGGTATCATTTCTTTCCTCAATTCTATTACAAATTTGTTGCAAAATTTGAATAGGTTTCCGAACGTCTTTTTTAAGCATTTGTAAATAGTTTTCGTACTTATAGGCAAAGAAAGAGTTCACATTACCATAATTACGAACACAGTTTGTTAAATGCAGCAGGCATTATAACTTATTTTTTCGTCACCATATATATATTGAAAATTGTGAACAAACGTGTCCAACATTCTTTGCACACAGGCACGAATTACAAGAAAGCAATCTATAGGAAGCATGCAACAAAAGGAAATAAATATAAAAATTCGTACTAAGAAATTGTTTAAATAAAACTGGACCTACATATAAAATCAAAAGTCGAAATTCGGTGGCCTTCCAGCAACACAATTCATAAATTTAGCGAGTTTTCCTTTGAAATTGTTTTGGAATATACTTTTTAAAAGAAACTAATAACTTATCTAAATCAAATTTATTTGCTTTCGATAATTTCGTTTCCATTTGTTTGTCTTTCCAAATGGAGTGCACCACTTTTTTAACAACGCCAAAATCTATGAGATGCATAATATCTAATGTAATCTGAGATACCACCTATACGTTAATTTGTTCTAAAATATGTTGCTAGCCTAAGAAACTTTTTAAATGGTATCTCCGATCTTTGCGTGACAGAAAATCTTTGTCGGTTCTCAATTCTGCCACCGTTGTTTCGTATGTTAAGATTTTTTTTACCGCTACCTGGTTACATTACGAACATCCCTTTGAACAGGTGTGTCCAACTGTTCCAGAAACAAACGCTCTAGTAGGAGCACCGCAAACAATTACCCTTAATGTTAAAGCGACATTGCAACCATTTATAACAGTGCCATTGGCATATATTGTTTTCATTTCTGCTACAAAATCTGACAATAAATCATTTACTCTCTCAGGCTTGGAGAAACCATCGTACGCCCCTATAAGGAATGGTTTGAAATTTTTCAATTTGCAATAGAGCCTAAAACAGGCCATAAGGTCGTAACGGAGCTTTTTAACAAAGGAAGGCCATCTATACTCATGTCTAGTTCCAAAGATGGCACGTCTTCCGGCAACCTTAGTTTTAAACAATTTACAATTACTTTTTCTACCCCGTAGTGGAAGTATGTCCCTGGCTTAACCTCTCTTATACAAATCTCAGTGCATTGAAATAATGTAGTTGTTGATAATGGAACTGTCAGCCCGGCGCTGCTCATAATTTTTAAAATTTTGTCGCTAGCATTGCGCCTTATTTTAAACTGCACAATCCAATCCTTTACTGCTCTTGCTGTATCGAAGGGCTGCGTTTCAGTTTCAGTTTCAGTTTCATCGAACTCATTTTCTTCCAGAGGCGTATTTTCAAGTTCAATATTTTCCAGTTCAATATTTTACACTTCAGCATTTTCCACTTCAACATTATCACACAGCACTACTCCTACTTCTTGCGTCACAAGTCTTTTGAAATTACGCTTGCTGTATCCGAGGAGTTTGTAATTCATACTTGAATTTAATTCATTTACTTTAAAAAAAAAATATTTTCATTTATTAATTCTTTTTTTAAATCTATTTTTTGTTCTTTTTTTCACATTTAACATTTATTTTCAATATTTATTCAATAATTTTTACAATCAAATTTTCATTATTTTTTCAAAAGATTGAAGAACAATATCAATTTACAAATAAAAATGTCGACCAACAGCTGTTTCTAAATATGTGTTTACATAAAACAAGTAACCGATTAGGTAGTGCTTCAATGAAGCAGTACTTACAAGGAGAGTGAAGCGCTTCAAAAAAGAGCTTCAGTAGTGCTCGCAATGGAGCGCTTCAAAATTATTTGCTGGGTGCCATCAATAAAAAAAATAACAAAACACCGTAAATTGTAATGTAAATTTTGCCTTTTTTGTCGTTTAGTTTTGACAACCATGGTTATATTATTGTGTTTTGAACACAGGTGGAGGAAGTCAAAATTCGATTAATTAATTAAAGCTCAATGAAACATAAAAAGTTAAAATAAATCGATATAAAAATTTACACTATTTTCTCATTTAAATTTTATTTCCAAAAATATGAAAGACAAATTCTAGAAGAGTTTTGAACAATTAAAGGTACCAAATTTGTTTTGGTTTTGTAATTAATAATTATTCAGAAATAAAACAATATTTTTGCTTTAACCCTCTTTTAGAAATTCGTACGATTAATCGATCGGATTATATTTTGATCTAAAATCACAATTTTTCGATTGTTCCATAAAAAGTTAGTTTTTTTTTGATCGACTTATCAAATAATTATTAGCCGATTGACCAAAATGTGCGAAGGTAGCCGCCATTATTGGAAATGCATTTTTTTTTTTTTGAAGATTGTGCTGAATTGTTCTAAGATTGTTCTACAATGTTCCAAAACGATGAGTTTCTAAAATATAATTTGTACCGGTAAATCGAAAAAAATTAATTTTAAACTTTGCCCCCTACTTTTGGAAAACAAAACATTGGCGGTTGTTCTAGTTGTTCTAAACATTGTTCCAAAATAGATATGTCGCAAACGGTAACGTATCAACGTTATTAAACGATATCAATATTTTTATGCAACACGAAAGTTACCGTGCAGATTCCAAAATTTCTTTTGTACAAGGTATCCTGAATGGTACTCTCAGATCGCTCTGAAATTTGGATATGTTATAGAGATGATGTAAAATTAAGGTACCCGTATATTTGGGGTTGATTAAAATAGTGTTGAGGGTGCCATTCAGGATACCTTGTGTGAAAGATATTTTGGAATCTGTACGTTATAAATGCCGGCCCTGCCGTACGTGATTACCAACAAAATGCCGTCCGCAGAATTTCGATATGACTTCTGGTTCTCGAGAAAAACGACACCCCGTTTGCCTTCTCATTTTTACGTATCACTTTTCATCGCTCTGGGAGGGGAGGATAAAAAACAGAAACAAAAGCAAGTACGGAAAAAGTTGGCAAATTACGTCTACTTTTACGTAGAAAAACCGAAAGTTTATAAAATCAAAAACGACTGAGCTACAACACTTTTAAAAAACGTTATTTTTGTGGGATTGAAAGCTAGGACATACCTTAAATATGGCGATTTTACTTTTTATGGCCACAGTTTAAAGTATATTTTTTTTATCGAAAGTAGTTCGAGTATTTAGACCCCAGCTCCAGTTATTAAAGAGAACCAATTTAAAGTATTGTTGTAAAGGCACAAAAATAAAAATACTTGGGATTTTTCAACCAAATGTGAAATATGCAAAAAAAAAAATCGGAAAAAATCGAAATCAAGGAAACAAAATACTTATTCATTATTGATATTTTACAATTTAACTCGACGCAATAGGTTATATAAAAAGAGTCGCATTTAAATTTCAAACATATTTTATTTTTGTTCTTCTGTCACCTCTGGAATTTTCAGAGCGATCATAATTGTCAGTCAGATATGAAACTTATTACTTGTGTGCTATGAGTGACTGAAGAACGACGAATTAACTTCAGGGGAAAATCCGTCTAACACTAACACTACAATGTGTCGAGTGCTGATATATCAGTGTTTTTAAAACATTAATATTTATTTTATTTATTAACTTTGCTTAACTATTGAACCAATATTTTTTGTCGCTTTCAAAATTTCTACAACCATAATTCCATGCAAATAAATGTCACCCTCCTATAGATATTTATATATTATTTCATTTGGTTATTTTTCTTCACTTGTTCACCTCAGTTTGCCATTTGATTTGTAACATATGAAAAAAAATAGTTTTTGAATTCCATAAATTATATATAAATATAGGGGAGTTCAGTACGGTGTCGTGTATCATATGGTGCGATATAACTGAACAAAATGCTTATTTACTTGATTTTTTATTAACGTAAGAGTCAATACATTCGAATAAAATAGAAACACATTGACATAACTGATATATCTATCAAAAGGCAAATAATATTGACGCCAACAATACGTTACCAAAAATTTTAGCTGCCTGAAAATTATGAAGAAACAAGAAAAACAGATACGGATTTGCCGAATGTTTAAATACCCTTCAAAATATATTAAAAAAGAAATTTTCTATTTGTATATTTGTTAAAGTAACTTTCGGTTCGATGGATCAATGCATAGTTCTTAACTTAAACTGTAAAATAAAACAATTTTTAATGTCTTAACATTTTAATATCTAAAAACGTTATCTTAAAAACATTACATAATTCAAAATGGTTCCCCGTCACTTTATGGCACGCCTTTAGACACTCATGCCTTTGGGCTCTAGCGGCACGTATGGTTAGATGGATATTGATGACGCTGAAGAGCTTTTCAAGACTCTTCAAATTTAGCCAAGGACTATGCAGGCCATACCCCTCGAGATCTGAGCACAATGAGTAATCAAGAGGATCCAAATCGGGGCTTCCCGAGGGCCACTAATAAAAGCTAGAATATAATCACTCTAGAGTTGTTTTGGCTTTGTGTACCGGTGCAGAGTCTTGTTGAAAAACCCAGTACTCTCCACTAAAAAGGGTTGTTTTCAAGCCTTTCACCACGCCTTCGAAGACTTCTTGTTGATACACTCTTGCTAGAGTTTTTACGCCCTTTTCACAAAAAATTCAAAGAACTGGCTCCTTTATATGATACTCCCCTCCAGACCATAACGGATGTTGGGCGATAACTTCTCCGAACCTTTGGCACAGTAAATTTAGCTTCTTCTTTGTTTTGCTTATTAAAAACTTTCTCCATGTAAAAATTTTTTTATTCTTAAAAAGGATATTTTCATTACCGTTGCATGCCTGCCACTGCAAACGTTACGTTCACCTTTCTTTGTTTTAGCCGAGGAGTTAAAATAGGGACAATACTATCGCGAAAAGCTATCATGTGGAGGTTATCACTAATTAGTCGTAACATGGATCTGAAGACATATGCCTTTCTCTAGCCATGATACTTTGCATTGTTAAGGGATTTTGGCGAAGCCGCTCCCGCACAGCTTATATGGCTCCACTCGTTCGAATAACGCGAGGTCCTCTACTTGGTACGATTCTAAGAAACGAAATTTCACAACTTCCTCATTTGTGTAATGCAATCACCGCGATGCGATTTTGGTTATTGCCCCACTCCATACTTATAACGCAAATTTGAAACCCAACTCATTTGAATTTGTTTTGCAATAGAACATTGTATCAAAAAACAGGAATAACGGGATAATTTAATTTAGAATTTCAAAGCCTACTGCTTTGAAAAGGTTGATAACAGAATTTATGGCAAGAATAAGTATATATAGTAGCAGATTCCAGTCCTTGAAATTCGAGCGCAAATTCTAGGAAATTTTATTTATTCATTAAATAAAGACCCTAAAAGTATGCTAAGCAATTATAGCCAATTCATAATTTTTTTTTTTTTTTTATATAAGTTTTTATTTGCAATCTATTTAACAATAATAAGCAAATGGGTTAAAGATAAACAATAACATTAGTTTCAACCTCCACTGAGATTAAAACATATCTACAATCGTATACGATTACATACTCATATAACTTACATAAGACTTAGGTCTATTTTATTTTATATATAGTATTCACATTAACTTTACATATTTACAACTATTTTTTCCTAAAAGGAAGATCTAGCACATGGTACCTTTTCAGTCTATTTACCTCTTCACTATCATCCAGTAAACTAATTGCAAGTAAATTTGAGTGATTACTTAATATTTCAAGATATCTTGAGCTAATACTACAGATTTCTTCTTTAAATTTTGGTATTGAAAGGTCTTTATGTATGTTATTGTTTGTTATAAACCAGGGTGCGTTTAACATCCTCCTTAAAGTTTTGGATTGATAACGTTGGAGAATTTCAGTGTTCGAATTGCTTGCAGTACCCCACAGTTGGATTCCATATGCCCATACAGGTTTCAAAATAGTTTTGTATAGCAATTCACAAATCAACACAAAAAACAAACTCATTTTTATTACAAACACATTAACAAATTTAATAAACACACACATCCCAATAAACCATTCCATAAGTGAAATGTAACTGAATTGGAGAATAAGCTTACTATAACAATATTTCTATAACTTTTCATAAGCAAAATATGAACTCTTTTTATAACCTATACCACTATGTGGTTTGGGTATAATGACTTTGTGCTGCTGTTTGTAACAACCAAAAATATTTGACCTACACCCATCTTTAATTATACCGATCGAATCAGTATCACTATCTGATTCGATTTAACGATGTCCGCTGTCCGTCCGTCCGTCTGTGTGTCCATGTAAAGTTTGTAATCAAACTGCACGTTGCAAATATGAATATATTTTGACGAAATTTGGTATTTGATCTTTTATCGGCCATGGGATGAACGCTGTTGAAATTGGTGAGAATCGGTCCATGTTCAGACGTAGCCCCCATACAAATGAACCCATAAGATCCAAATTATCATACAAATCTTAGCCAAATTGGGTTTGTATGTATATATTACATCCATTAATCATTAGTCCAAAAATGATCCCTATCGGACAACTCTTAGTCATAGGCCCCATATAGAGCTGCTTCCCGATCTTCACTTAAATCTATCAAAAAACAAAAATATTGCACTGATCCTTCTCAAATTTTGTTTGTATATATTTTTGCGAAATACAGGAGACTTTACCAAACATGGTCAGGATCGGTCCATTCCCCATATAGATATAGCATCCGATATGAACTTTTTCATATCTGCAGCCGAAAAAATTAATAAAAATCCCACTCAAATTTGGTTTATGCTTATTTTCTATATCCAGTTAGTTGGGTCTGAGAGATAGGGTCTCAACGCATGGTACAGGGTATCATATAGTCGGTCTAGACCGACTATAATTTTCATACTTGTTAAATAATGTTTTAAAAACGCTTTACATAGCAATAGCATTTGAAATAACACTTGATATACACTTAGTCTGTATAACAGTTTGGCAAATATGATTGTAAACCACTTATGCTCGCTATAGTTTTGTAAACGTTGTTGCATATGAAGTCCCGTTATTTGAAAGTTTTGTAAACGTTGCACATTGGGTACAACATCGTGTTCTTTACGATTCAAGCGCTTATTTTTTTCATTAAATCTTTCAACGGTGATGATGAAGATTATTATAATGAATTAAATGATGTTGGTGAAATAAATGATTTTCCAAGAAAAGGCTTATTACTAATGAAAATTTTTTTCAATATTTTTTTTTTGAAATGGTTATTTTTTTATGTGCTTATGCTTATTCATCAACAAAAAAATTTATAATATTTCCTAATGTGACTCTATTTTTTCCTTCATTTTTTTAATAAAAATTTATTTTTTTCTAAAATCACATTAAATATGCTCTAATCTGCAACTTAATTAACTAATATGTTGCTTTTCGTTCCAAAGTTATAACTAAAGTTGTGATATAAGAACACTTTTCCCAAAATAAAAAAAAAGCACCTAACAGCATAAAAAATTTTTTGCAACTTTTTTTTCTAAATGCTGGTTTTTTATGTACATATATATGAATATCCATCAATTAAAAATGACAATTTTTTAAAACTACGGCTTCCGTGAATTAATCGCCCCTTTGGTTACAACGAACCCATTGTGCGTTGTTGCATGTGATGTCCCGTTATTTTCGCGTTGAAATTATTGTGAAAGCCTCAGTCTATTTCTTTTGTTTGAAGAGTGAAGTGTTTTTTAAATAAATAATATATATATAATATACACATATAGGTACAGTTTGTATTAAACATAGTAAATATATTAGTATGTATATAAATTTATATTTTTTAAATATTTGATGTGCCATATAAATCAAAACGAAGTTTTCATGAAGAATCTAAAGAAATTGTAGAATTGTTAGTGAACGAACTGGCGGACAAACTTTGCTGGAAAGGCACAGGAGATAAAAAGAGAGTAAGTCTATATATATAAAATTCATTTTCTGTTTGTTTGTTTGACCGCTATACAAATTTTTATTTTTCAACGGACTTTCCTGAAATGTTGTACACATGATCTCTGTACACCAGGAAAGGTCGCCATATACTTTTTACTGGCCACGCCTACTTTTACGCCCACTTTTTATGCAAAATTCACTTTCTGTTTTATTCATATTTGTTCACTATACAAATTTTTATTTGTTAACAGATTTCTCTGAAATTCGGTACACATGATCCCTGTACTCCAGCTAGGGTCACCATATACTTTTATCGACCACGCCTACTTTTACTCCCACTTTTTGTATACAATTCATTTCCTGATTTTTTCTATATTTGTTCGCTATAAAAATTTTTATTTTTCAACGCATTTCTCTGAAATTTGATACACACTATCTTTGTACCCCAGGCCAGGTCACCGTGTGATACTTGCGGCCACACCTACTTTTACCCCCACTTTTTGCATACAATTGGTTTTCTGTTTTTTGGTACATTTGTTTGCTATACAAATTTTTATTTTTCAACGGAATTCTTTGAAATTTGGTACACACGATCCCTCTGCTCCAGGGAAGATCGACATATTCTTCGTACCGGTCACGCCTACTGTTACGCCCACTTTTTTATACAATTAATTTTCTGTTTTTTGGCACATTTGTTCGCTACACAATTTTTTTTTAACTGATTTTTTTGAAATTTGTTACACACGATCTCTGTACTCCAGAGGGGTCACCGTATGATTCTTGCTGGCCACGCCTACTTCTACGCCCACTTTTTATACAAAATAAATTTTCTGTTTTTGGTATATTTTTTCACTATAGAAATTTTTATTTTGCCAGGGATGCCTAAAATTTGGTCACACGATCTCTATACTACAGGGAAGGTCACCATATGCTTCTTACAGGCCACGCCAACTTTGCGCCCACTTTTATGTATATAAAACTTATTTTTTTTTTCTTTTGTTTGTTTCTTTATTTGATTGCTATACAAACTTTTATTTTTCAATGGCATTCTCTGAAATTTGGAAAACGTATCTCTCTTCTCCAGCGAAAGTCGCATCATAATCTTTCTTGCTACGCTTACCTTTACGCCCACATTTTTATAAAATTCATTTTTTGTTTTTTTTTTTGGTATATTTGTTCGTTATAGTAATTTTTATCCTTCAACGGCTTTCTCCAAAATTTAGTACATATTCCAGGGAAGGTCGCCATATGATTTTTACCGACCACGCCTACTTTTACACCCAATTTTCATGTAATATTCATATTTTGCTGTATGGTATATTTCTTCTTCCAGCGAAAGTCGCATCATAATCTTTCTTGCTACGCTTACCTTTACGCCCACATTTTTATAAAATTCATTTTTTGTTTTTTTTTTTGGTATATTTGTTCGTTATAGTAATTTTTATCCTTCAACGGCTTTCTCCAAAATTTAGTACATATTCCAGGGAAGGTCGCCATATGATTTTTACCGACCACGCCTACTTTTACACCCAATTTTCATGTAATATTCATATTTTGCTGTATGGTATATTTCTTCCCTACACAAATTTGTACATTTCAACGGATTTCTCTGAAATTTGGTTTACACGGGAATAACTACACGTTGAACAATTTCCCCAAACTTAGAAAAAAAGTACCGAAAAGAAATGAACAAATTCCCAATTTTTTTTTTAAATCGAAATAAAAAATGACCTTCCTCCCCAAATTCATTCTTAAATTTTAGATATTTTTATTTAATGAATTTTGTTAAATATTTATTTTAGTGAACATTTACATACATAGTGAACATACAATAAATGCATTTAAAATGAGTATTCTTTTCAATAGCATCATTTCGT
The DNA here is from genome assembly GCA_963682025.1 of Cordilura impudica. NCBI lineage: Eukaryota > Metazoa > Arthropoda > Insecta > Diptera > Scathophagidae > Cordilura > Cordilura impudica. The sequence continues at coordinate 71,864,183 of OY821520.1, forward strand.
TGCGCGGAAGCTACGCGCACGGGGAATACAGCTTAGCTAGAATATCGGAATGATCTGAAAAATATATTTTGACAATTAAAATAAGTTGGCAACAGCTGCACGACAGCACAGGTGTGGCTGCCAAACGCGCGGAAGCGACGGTTGCGGACGCGACGCACTCTCGGAACACAGCTCAGCTAAAATATCGTAATGCTCTGAAAAATGTGTTTTAGCGACTGAAATAAGTTAACGAGAACTAAGCGGTAGCACGGGTAGTAGCTGCGAGGAAGCGGAGCGTGGCGCGCGGGCGTGGACGCGACGGATGCGGACGCGACGCGCTCGCGGAACACAACTCAGCAAAAATATCGCAATGATCTGCAAAATATATTTTGGCGATTAAAATAGTTGACAAAAACTGCACGGCAGCACGGGTGTGGCTGCCAAACGCGCGGACGCGAATCGCTCGCGGAAAACAGCTTAGTGAAATGTCATATGATAAATTTTATCTACGTATGCGAAATAATAACCTGTTGATCAAAATAGGCCACACATATACTATAAGCAGTTGCTTAAAGAAATGTTGTGACACAGTATTAAACGTCGCATTAGTTTTTCATTTCTGAAACTTGAATTTGACGTCTCTGCTCAATGATGATCACTTATTGAATGAAGTAATTCAATTTTTAAAAGTTCTGATTCCTTTAATTTGCAAACGATTCCGTTATATTTGATGTTTATAAATAAACTTAAAAAAAACTTAAAGCGGTTTCGCAACTTATTTTTGAACCATTTTTGCTGCAGCATCTTAAAAAAACTTCTAAATTAAAAAATCCAAAAATTTTGAATTGAAATAAAAAATTAATTTACTGCCCATACAAATTTTTGAGGAGGAAGTTAATGTTATTGGGGAATTTGTTCTTTGGGGACTAAGTACTCAGCGCCTGGTAAGCATAGTGAACCATTTTTCAAGTCAAAGGCCTTTTTATCCCCGGCAAGACCGGGTAAAAACAGCTAGTTATTTTATATATTTCATTTATTTATTTCATTGACTTTTGAAATTCAATAGATGCTGCAATTTGCATTGGATTGCCAGAGGATGAATATATCAAAAAGTACAAACTCATTCTTCAAATTCGCTAAAAATAGACAAGAGTCTAGAAAGAAATATAAGACAAAGGCAAAGATAAATAAATAAAATAAAAAAAATTATAAAAAAAATCAGAAAAACTATTTTTAAACCAGAATATTTGAAAAAGACTTATTATTTTATTGAATTTAAAAGCTTTCAAAAATATTACGATTATAAGCTTACAAAAATATTACGATTACGATGATTAGAATACTATTTTCCTGTAAGCTTATTCTATAATTAGACTTCTAAGCTTGTTTTCAAGGGTTCAGTTTTCGTTATTAAACAATTGTTAAGAAGCCTTTCACAATAATATTCACAACAGTTTTTTAAACTTAAGGCTTATGGTAGCAAGTTTGTTACAATCTATTTTTGTACTGTTTTGGTTTATTGGGATAGCATTTGTTTAATTTTATGTATGTCTTAGTAGCAAATTTAAATGCAATTTACTCAAATTAAAGGAAAAAAATTTAAAAAATCTGTAAATGGGCTAAAAAGAAACACCTTTCAAATAATATACGTTTGGTAAAAATAGCGATAAAACGGTAGAACAAAACACCAGTCACAAGAAATCGCCTAGCATTTTAATATAGATATATGTCGTTTAGTTTCTTAAAATATACAGTCAAATAAAGTATCATTATGATGATGAGGCTTCAATTTACTGTTAAAATATTTTGCAAAAAGGCCAAATTATACACACAAAATACATATTTTTCATGCAACTAAATTGATATTCAGATCAATGAATGATCAATTTTGTAGTATCAGGAAATCAAGCATGTATTGACTTGTTTTTCCGTATTTCAATAAATTTCTTTCTCTTCTGTGCCTTTTTTGTTTTGTTTTTATATTGCCACACAAATATTTAACAGGTATATTGTTATTCGTATGGAAATCAAAAGAAGTTTTTTTTTTCATCTTTTCACCACATATTCCAACACATAAATAAAAGAATATTTATGTGAATTTTAAAGAATTTGTTTTGTACTGCTCATTCAATAGAATATTGTGCGTTACCTGAAAGAAGGTAAATAAATATTACACATTGAAACGCCCCATAAACAATTGGCATATGCTAGTAGATTACGGCGACAGCAAATACAACACAATAAAGTGTAAATATAAAAAAGAAATAAAAAAACATCTTTTATGAGGTTCTTTACAAATAAAAAATATAAAATCCCTATAAAAGGCTACCGATCCAGTAAAACGGCAAACATAACGTAATATTTTTTTATTGAAGTGAAATATTGAAGTGTAATAAATACTAACAAATCAGAGGGATTTTAGTGAAGCTACTAGAGTTCGGATTTAAACTTTAAGTGCAGCATTAAAAACTTTGAAAATGAGAATATTTTATGCTTTTGTGTTGATTCACATATGGTATTATTCTGTGTGTGTAGGCCAAAATATAAGTACGAATTGTGATTTAGGAAATTGCAGTACAACAAATGTTGAAATTTGTGCCAGTAATGGTCAACTGTGTAGACGTTTCTCCACTGAATGTTCGTTGCGCAGAGAAAACTGTAATGCCACTCTATCAACAGGTAAATAAATCGTAATCTGCTTTCTGCAAGAAATTTTAACAAACAGTTTTACACTTTATATCTTCGTATAGTATGGAATCGCACGGACACAATACAATGTCTAAATCTAAGCTCCAATGCTTCAGGTGTATGTGCATGTCCGGCGTTAGGAACTTGCACAAGTCGACCTATACCATTGGCCGGTATTTGTGTACATCAAGATGGCATCAATTGTCAGTTATTTAGAACGGAATGTGATTTAGCTAGAGCTCGTTGCAATAGAGAAGGTACTTGAACACATAAATGCATTAAGTATCCTCTTCTCATTTAATATACTTTATTTACATTTTTCTCCCTGCTTCGCTTTCAGTTTGGCTTAACATTGATGCAGTGCAGTGTAGTGGTTTTAGTTTGGGTCAAACTGGAAACTGTAGTTGTCCCAGAACTATTGATTGTGCACGCAACCCAACAGAACTTTGTGTACGAGTGGATGCAGATACGAGTAATAATTGTCGTTTCTATGACAATCAATGCGATTTAGAAGCGGCTAGATGCAGAGGTGAAAGTAAGTTTGCTGATTTTTTAATAACAAAACCTTGTAGGTTTCAGCGTTTATGCACAGATTTAATAATTTAACAATGTCAAAGAATAATCTCTGCTTTGGTCTTTCAACTAGAAATATTGTTTGAAAAAAAAAAAACTGTAGTATTATGCGTTATGGGCGGTCCTCGTGTGTTATGGTGACTAGTCACTTGTTAACACTAGAACTACCAGACTAGTCATTGCGATTGGTTTGAAAATATAGATGACAAAAGCACAAGAGTTATATGAAATCAGCAAAAGAATGCAATTTTTTTTTAAAGTGATAATGACATGTACATTTTAGTTGGAAGAATGTAGCTGTACTTTCAAGAGAGATTTACTTTTTTAAGTTCTTAGTTAATTATAATATAACATTCATTCCAAAATTTTTTAAATTCCAAGGGATGAGCTTAAAAATGCTTATTTTCTTCGTTGATTTAAAATGGAAGTTCCCAAAAAGACAGATGACATTTAAAACCTCTTACTTATAATCCAAATCTTCACCACATCCAAAGCATAAACACAGTATTCTTTCACTTCTCTGATTGCAAGATTCATCACGCAGAATGTCGAGCCATACAGGCTTGCCCATCATTCCTATACAAGCAAAGGGCGGTGGAAATGTTATCTAATTTTCTCATAGAAATACTGAAATTTGTAGGACTATCAAATCCTCCCTGGGTAATTTGGTGGTCATAAAGTTGGAGGTGTGCTGTCGCCCTAACTATGTAGTTTGACTCTCACCACTCATGCCTTCAAATTGAACCAAACTACAAGCAAGATCAAATTTAGTTATATAGAAAGTACACGATTCATACGTTTAGTCCACCGAAATTAGACGATGTACAGCTAACTTTATATGGCATCAGTTGGATTAATCCTAGAAAAAAAATTGTTCTGGAATATAAACACTTAGGGAAAAGTTTCAAAGGCTGACATCTATTGTTGCCAGAAGGCCATAAGCACAAACTATGAAATAAATCCAAGTCATAATATCTGGTAAAGAGTGAGATCCAAAAAATCTTAGCATACATAAGACGTAATAATAATAGGGAAACTATTGCACCTAAAGTTTTTTTTTTTGATGTGTAAACATCTATACGCGCGGGGGGTAAATTTCTATTTCACAATACAATCACAAAAATAGAGTAGTATGTGAGACGTAAGCCAAAATCGGCGTAACATGACTGTATTGGTGAAAAATTAAATATGTAATAACCTGTTTGAAAATGAAAAATGGAAAAAGAAAAATGAAAAATAAGAAATTTAAAATGAAAAATTAAAAATTAAAAAAGAAAAATGAAAAATAAAAAATGAAAACGAAAATAAAAAATAAATAATTAAAAATGAAAAATAAAACATGAAAAATGAAAAATATGTAATAACCTGTTTGAACATGAAAAATGGAAAATGAAAATTGAAAAATGAAAAAAGAAAAATTTTAAATGAAAAATAAAAAATTAAAAATTAAAAATGAAAAAAAAGAAAAATTGAAAATAAATAATAAAAAATGAAAAATTACATATAGAAAATGAAAAATAAAAAGTAAAAAATAAAAAATGAGAAATGAAAAACGAAAAACAAAAAATTAAAAATAAAAAATTAAAAATAAAAAATGAAAAATAAAAAATGAAAAATAAAAAAATTAAAAACGAAAAATGAAAAATGAATAATAAAAAATAAAAAATGCAAAAAAAAAACAAAAAATTAATAATAAAAAATTACAAATAAAAAATGAGAAATGATGAAAAATAAAAAATGAAAGAAGAAAAATAAAAAATAAAAAACCAAAAATTAAAAATAAAAAAAAAATTTAATTAAAAAATTAAAAACGAAAAATGGAAAATAAAAACAAATAAGAAATAAGAAATTTAAAATGAAAAATTAAAAATTAAAAAAGAAAAATGAAAAATAAAAAATGAAAACGAAAATAAAAAATAAATAATTAAAAATGAAAAATAAAACATGAAAAATTAAAAATATTTAATAACCTGTTTGAACATGAAAAATGGAAAACGAAAATTGAAAAATGAAAAAAGAAAAATTTTAAATGAAAAATAAAAAATTAAAAATTAAAAATGAAAAAAAAGAAAAATTGAAAATAAATAATAAAAAATGAAAAACTACATACAGAAAATGAAAAATAAAAAGTAAAAAATAAAAAATGAGAAATGAAAAACGAAAAATAAAAAATTAAAAATAAAAAATTAAAAATAAAAAATTAAAAAAAAAATGAAAAATAAAAAAAATGAAAAACGAAAAATGAAAAATGAATAAAAAAAATAAAAAATGCAAAAAAAAAACAAAAAATGAATAATAAAAAATTACAAATAAAAAATGAGAAATGATGAAAAATAAAAAATGAAAAAAGAAAACTAAAAAATAAAAAACCAAAAATTAAAAATAAAAAAAAATTTAATTAAAAAATTAAAAACGAAAATTGGAAAATGAAAAATAGAAAACGAAAAATAAAATATGAAAAATGGAAAATAAAAACGAAAAATAATAAATGAAAAACGAAAAATGAAAAATTAAAAATTTAAAAGAAAAAATTAAAAATTAAAAATGAAAAAAAAATAAGAATGAAAAAATGTAAAATAAAAAATGAAAAATAAAGAATGAAAAAAGAAAAGTTCTAAATGAAAAAAAAACAAAAAATTAAAATTAAAAATGGAAAATACAAAATTGAAAAATAATAAACAGAAAATGAAAAATAAAAAATGAGAAATAAAAAATGAGAAATGAAAAACGAAAAATAAAAAATTAAAAATGAAAAAGAAATATTAAAAAGTAAAAAATCAAAAATTAAAAATAAAAAATTCAAAATGAAAAATGAATAACGAAGAATTAAAATTAAAAAAAGAAAAATAAAAAATGAAAAATAAAAAATGAAAAATAAAAAATTAAAACTAAAAAATTAAAAATGAAAAATAAAAAATGAGAAATTAAAAATTAAAAAAGAAAAATGAGAAATAAAAAATAAAGATTTAAAAATGTAAAATAAAAAATTAAAAATAAATAATGAAAAATAAAAAATGAAAACTAAAAGATGAAAAATGAAAAATAAAAAATGAGAACTTAAAAATTTAAAAGAAGAATTACAAATAAAATAAAAATAAAAACTAAAAATGAAAATAAAAATTAAAAATGAAAAATAAGAAATAAAGAATTAAAAATAAAAAACTAAAAATATAAAAATGGAAAAAGAAAAATAAAAAATTAAAAATAAAAAATTAAAAATTAAAAATAAAAAATTTAAAATAACAAGTAAGAAAATTATAGTCGGTCTAGACCGACTATACGATACCCTATACCATGCGTTTAGAGACCCTATCTCTCAGGCTCAATAACTGGATATAGAAAATAAGCAAAAATCAAATTTGAGTGGAATTTTTATTAATTTTTTCGGCTGCAGATATGAAAAAGTCCATATCGGATGCTATCTCTATATGGGGACTAGGCCCAAAAATGGACTGATTCTGACCATGTTTGGTAAAGTCTCTTGTATTTTGCAAAAATATATACAAACAAAATTTGAGAAGAATCAGTGCAATATTTTTCTTTTTTGATAGATTTAAGTGAAGATCGGGAAGCAGCTCTATATTGGGCCTATGACTAAGAGATGTCCAATAGGGATCATTTTTGGACTACTGATTAATGGATGTAATATATACGTACAAACCCAATTTGACTAAGATTTGAATGATAATTTGGATCTTATGGCAATATATGTCGATTTCATAGGGGTCATTTGTATTGGGGCTAGGTCTAAACATAGACCGATTCTCACCAATTTCAACAGCTTTCATCCCATGGCCGATAAAAGATCAAATTCTAAATTTCATCAAAATATATTCATATTTGCGACCTGCAGTTTGATTACAAGCTTTACATGGACACACAGACGGACGGACGGACGGACGGACGGACGGACCGACATCGTTAAATCGAATCAGATAGTGATTCTGATAGTGATTCTGATTCGATCGGTATAATTAAAGATGGGTGTAGGTTAAATATTTTTGGTTGTTACAAACAGCAGCACAAAGTCATTATACCCAAACCACATAGTGGTATAGGGTATAAAAATGAGGAATGAAAAATGAAAAATAAAAAAATAAAAAATAGAAAATGAAAATAGAAAAATGAAAAACGAAAAATGAAAAACGAAATATTAAAAATTGAATGGTTGAAATGATAAATAATAATAAATATTTTTATTTAACAGAGCCCTGCAGTTGATTGCTATAAGTGTTACATAGATGACGCTTTCTGTTTGGTTTTAAAAAAGTGTCATAGAAAAATTTTTAATTACTGGATGCTTACACATCTCCCCTGTGATTGGACTCACATGATTTTTTTTTGTCTACTTCATCGCCTTAAGAATTATGTACAAAGTAGTTTTTGAAACAATTTTTCCTTTATTAAAATTTAAAATTTTTTCTGGGATTTTAATTGATTCTATAAAATTGTACAAAGCGTTCTAGGAGAAAATATTGCTTTGACGGACTTTTAAGGAAAACTAGCAACTATTTCTAAAAAAAAAAAAAAATACACAAATAACTTAGGTATCCATGATATCAATAAAAATTGGCAATGCCTACATATTCTATGAGATAGACGATATTGAGTGGCATGGTGTATGATTCGCCTCACATCCCCAAATTTTATAAAAGCTGCTATAAAAAAAGGAGCAAATTTCTTCACACTTCCACTTTTGAGGTACAGCATATACCCGCCAAATATTGCCACACTTTGGTAGTCCGGCTATGACGTATATATCATGCCATTCAGGCATAGATATCATTAGGATAAAGCTTTACTGTATTTCTAAGGTATCACAATGGAACCACGCTCTTCGAAGGAATCAAATGAGCTCGCTTATAGGATGCTGCCGAGAGTTCTAAGTGGGGGTGCTTTTATTTTGCTAGGACATATGTTAAATTAGAATAAAAATGAAAGAGAAAAATTAATAGGTTAACTAGAGGAACATCCTAAATTAATTCAATTCTACTAAGCTATAATAAACACTCGTCTTAAGGGGGTGGTAAAATTTTAAAGGCGAAAAAAGCGTGTTTTCTTATTTATTTTTTTTTTTTTTGCTCGATTATTTATTTCACATACACGTTATATGTAGTAGAGCATTTGAAGTATCTTTAAAAAAAATTTCAATTAAAAGTTTTTATAAATAAGTCCGTGACAGAGAATCTCCGGAAAAAGAAACATCCATTTATAAGTTGGTATGCTTCCCGCGGTAATCACGAAGAGTTAAAAATTTTTTTTTTTTTTGGCAGCTCTTTGAAGTGAAAAACACGATTTTTGCTATAAAATTTCGGTGAAGTTGTTGCTAAAAAATGGGAAAAGTTTGTAAAAAAAGCTTAATGTGATTACTTATTGATTTATGTGTAGAAATAGTGTATAAAATTTCAAAAGAATCGGTCAAGCAGATTTGGGGTTGTTTACGGACTTCATATATGTTGTTTGCGAGAAAATCGATTTGAAGTTTTATAAATACTGATTTATATACGACATGCCGTATGAAGCCGGTCGTTTGAATTGCTGTATCTTGGTTAGTATTGCTCCAACACTCTCGACATGTGGTATGCTCAGAAAAAAAAATTAAAAAAAAGGTTTTAAAATATTACCCCCATTAGCAAGGCCAAGCAAAGCAAAGTCGATAAAATGCGGGGGGAAAATATCAATCTGCGAGCGTCGCAGTCCAAGTTGTCATAGTTTTTAATGGACTTAAAGTTTTTTAGTTTATTTAATACAAACAAAACAGATTTTTCAGCAGCAAACGATACTATGACAACAGAAATTATATTTCCGGTATTGCAACTAAAAACAAGTAAGAAAATTATAGTCAGTCTAAACCGACTATACGACAGCCTAGCCTATATCATGCGTTTAGAGGCCCAACTAATTAGATATAGAAAATAAGCATAAACCAAAATTGAGTAGCACTGTTTTAATTTTTTTTTGCCTTCGAATAAGAAAAAATTAATATGGGACTAGGTCTAAAAAAGACCAATCCTGACCATATTTGGTAAAGTCACTTGTTTTTTGCAAAAACCTATAAAAACCAAATTTGAGACAAATCTGTGCAATATTTTTGTATTTTTGACATATTTAAGCGAAGATCGGGAATCACCTTAATATGGTGGCTATAACGAAGAATTGTCGTATAGGGTTTATTATTGGTTTATTTATTAAATGGATGTAATAAAAATACACAAACCCAATTTGAGCGAGATAAATAATATTGTGTCAATTTAAGTCGATCCCAAAGGGGCAATTTGTATGGGGACTAGGTCTGAATATGAACCGACTTTCACCAATTTCATCCTATTACCGATAGAAGCTTATACACTAAATCTCATCAAAAAATTGTTCATATATAAGACCTGTAGTTTGATTACAAAGTTTACGTGGACACACAAACGGACGGATGGACGGACATCGCAAAATTGAGAAATAGTCGCTAGTTTTCCCTAAAAGTCCGTCAAAGCAATATTTTCTCCTCGACCGCTTTGTACAATTTTATAAAATTAATTAAAATACCAGAAAAAAATTTACAGTGAATCATAATAAAGGAAATAGTTTTCCGAAAAATACTTTGTACATAATTCTTAAGACGATGAAGTAGACAAAAAAATCATGTGAGTTCAATCACTGGGGAGATATGTAAACATCTCTTTGTTAAAATCAGACAGAAAGCGTCATCTGTGTGTCACTTATAACAATCAACTGCAGGGGCTCTGCTAATATGTATAAAAATATTTATTATCATTTCAACGGGTCAATTTTTAATATTTCGTTTTTTTTTTTTTCATTTTTCGTTTTTCATTTTTATTTTTCATTTTCATTTTTTATTTTTTATTTTTAATTTTTCATTTTTCATTTTTCACTTTTAATTTTTTATTTTTCATTTTTTTATTTTTAATTTTTAATTCTTTATTTTTTCATTTTTTATTTTTCATTTTTTATTTTTAATTTTTTATTTTCACTTTTTTATTTTTCATTTTAATTCTTTATTTTTCATTTTTCATATTTTATTTTTTGTTTTTTATTTTTCATTTTTCATTTTTTATTTTTTCTTTCTCATTTTTTATTTTTAATTTTTTATTTTTCATTTTTTATTTTTCATTTTTAATTTGCCATTTTTGATTTTTCATTTTTCGTTTCTCATTTTTCATATTTTATTTTTCATTTTCTATTTGTCATTTTTCAGTTTTTATTTTTAATTTTTAATTTTCAAACAGGTTATTACACACCAAAAATAAAAACTTTAAGTGCAATAGTTACCTTATTATTAAATTTTATGAATGCTAAGATTTTTTCGATCTCACTCCTTACCAGAAGCTTATACACTAATTCTCATCAAAAAAATGTTCATATATAAGACCTGCAGTCTGATTACAAAGTTTACATGGACAGATAAATGGACGCACGGACGGACATCACTAAATTCACCCCGAAGTTTGTGATCATAAATTCTATATCCACCAGCTTTTACCCCAAAATTGTTGTACAATTACAGCTTTAACAACAACATCTATGTTGCACTGTATGGGCCTTGAAAATGCCCAGACAAGTAATTGTTCGTGTCCTAATTTGATGACGTGTTCCCGCAATGCTTCCAGTATATGCGTTAGAACTGCAACTGGTTGCAGACATCTAAGAAATGAATGTGAATTCGAAGAACTGAAATGCCAAGGACAAAGTGAGTACCAAAATGTATTTTCAATTAATAAAATTTTAAGTTTTACATTCTTTTCTTATCTAGATCTAACAATCTTGCCAGCCATACAGTGTGATTTATTGCAATCTGGTGACGAAGGTTCCTGTGCTTGCCCAAACTGGTTAAATTGCCAACAGAATGTTACCGAAATATGTGTGGAAACCTTAAGAGGCTGTCGACTACTTAGAAACCAATGTGATTTAGAACAACTTATATGTCAGGGAGAGTGTAAGTAGCAGAGTGTAGAGTGCATTAGAGAGTGTGAGTCCTCATAGCAAACATATTATTTTAAAAATTATTGAATATTATTTCAGCTGTTAATGTGACCAACATTTTACAATGTCAAGGCTTTAGAGAAGGCCAAATAAGAAATTGTGCATGTCCCGAGCTGAAAACCTGTTCTCGCCAAAATTCTACTAGAGTTTGTGCGCGGAACTCAAATGGCTGTAAACTTATGGCTAATTCTTGTGATTTCGAATTGGCTAAATGTAGAGGTGAAGGTAGGTTTTGTTTGTGTAACATTAATTTTGTAGATTTTAGTTTTTTTTACTTTTTTAAAGAATGGTGGGCTGTCGACACTGTGCAATGTCAAAATTTCCCCCTCGCCGAGCAACGCGATTGTGAATGCCCTAATATGGACACATGTGCTCAAAATAATAGCACAAATATATGTGTAAATTTGAGAGGAGCTTGTAAACTTATGCAAAATCAATGTGAACTGGAGAAGGCTAAATGTAGAGGAGAAGGTATGTAATATTAGGGTGGCCCTTCGTTATATGGAGGAAAAAAAGTGCTCAAACTGTCGGTCTCACCCCCTAGAAATATGCGAATAGCAAAAAAATTGAGAAATACAATGTTTTGGGGCCAATCAAAAAACGCTTAGTCGTGGCGCAAAGCGATTGAAAATTTCAAGTGTGTTTATATGGGGAAAATATGATTTTTTTTTCAGATTTTACGAAAATTTCGTTCTATAGTTTAATTTTACCGACAAGCTGGTAAATAATTCGGGATCAGTATTAAATTATCCTTTCAAAAGGCTATAAAACTTCAAAATCGAATAAAACCTCGCCAAGAAATAGCAAATGCCCCAGACCACTTTTGTGCCAAAAAAAAACTAGGTCATGAAATTTGATGGCATTTTTTTCAACTTTGAGAAATTGATTAAAGCCATCATTCTTTTTTGGTCTCTATACTTATAAGTACTCAGATATGAAGTACTGTTTTATTACCACGTTGTTAAGCTATTGCGCATTGAGACCGAAAATTGGAAATTTTTTTGATAAAATTTTGAAAACTCCTTTTTCAAGTTTGAAAAAATTTTCTTAAACAAAATTTAAAAAAATTAATATATTAATTTAAGGTTTTATTAAATGCATGTTGCAGATTAACTGTGTGAATTTTTGAGTAAATCCCCCTACCAGAATTTTTTTGACAAGGATTTTATTTTTGCGGATTTCGAGAAAACTTGGATTTTTTTGAAATATTCTGTAAATGTACTCTTTCTAAATACTTTGTATCAAAAATTCATCACTTTTTTACTTTTAAATGTTATGTTTTATCTCAATAGCCTAGGGTTTCGGAAAAAAATAATATGACTCCATTAACCCTTTTGGAATTGGGGTCACATATGACCCCAAGCTAATAAAATACAATTTATTAAAAAAATTCAAATATTTTGTAAGTGCTGTCCAATTATTAGATGCGACGCTTAAAATATAATAACCAAATGTGTAGAAGTTTCGTTCCAAAAATTGTGGATAAATCCGAGAACGTTAACCCATTATTTGCAAAGGCCAGATTTGGATTTTAAGATATTTTTAAATAAATATTACCGATAACGAGTTTTTGTATTACACTCGATGAAACCACTATGTAGAATTTAAGAAAAATAATTCGGTTAATTTTTTTTTATTTAATCCTTCAGTACTCCTGAGATCAAAATTATCCATTGTGATATATCATTGGTGCAATTATCTGCTTATTGCTCGCGAATATAAATTAAAACAACTTAAGTCATATGTCTAAAAAATAGAACGTTTTTTGAAATTCACTTTGATTTAATTTTGTAATTTATTCCATTAAGAGTAGTATTAATTTAATATCTCCTTTTATATATATTATTATATTTGAAATTTACTTTTATTTAATAAAGTATTTAAAACTGGGAAATAAAATGTTAGAAGTTTGAAAAGATGTAGGTGACATTGAAGATAATATAAAGCGACCGATTATTAAAAATCAAAAATGTCAACCATTATAAGTAATGGCATCTTCACCGATTGACCTGAAATTTTTTTTTTTGGCGTTTTTTTATCAATATCCACCAAATTGGTGAATGAGACCGCAAGAAATTCAACTATTACTGTATTACATAAAGTAACTTTATAACAAAATTGGTTAAAAGTTGTTTTAATATATATTCGCGAGCAATAAGCACGCAATTGCACCAGAGATATATCACAATGGATAATTTTGATCTCAGGAGCACTGAAGGGTTAAATAAAAAAAAATTAACAGAATTATTTTTCTTAAATTCTACATAGTGGTTTCATCAAGTGTAATAGAAAAACTCGTTTTCGGTTATTTTTATTTAGAAATATCTTAAAATCCAAATCTAGCCTTGGCAAATAATGGGTTAACGTTCTCAGATTAATCCAAAATTTTTGGAACGAAACTTATACACATTTGGTTATTATATTTTAAGCATCGCATCTAATAATTGGGCAGCACTTACAAAATATTTGAATTTTTTTAATAAATTGTCTTTTATTAGCTTGGGGTCATATGTGACCCCAATTCCAAAAGGGTTAATGGAGTCATATTATTTTTTTCCGAAACCCTAGGCTATTATGATAAAATATAACATTTAAAAGTAAAAAAGTGATGAATTTTTGATACAAAGTATTTAGAAAGAGTACATTTACAGAATATTTCAAAAAAATCCAAGTTTTCTCGAAATCCGCAAAAATAAAATCCTTGTCAAAAAAATTCTGGTAGAGGGATTTATTTAAAAATTCACACAGTTAATCTGCAAAATATATTTAATAAAACCTTAAGTTAATATATTAAATTTTTCTTTAAATTTTGTTTAAGAAAATTTTTTCAAACTTGAAAAAGGAGTTTTCAAAATTTTATCAAAAAAATTTCCAATTTTCGGTCTCAATGCGCAATAGGTTAACAACGTGGTAATAAAACAGTACTTCATATCTGAGTACTTATAAGTATAGAGACGAAAAAAGAATGATGGCTTTAATCAATTTCTCAAAGTTGAAAAAAATGCCAGCAAATTTCATGACCTAGTTTTTTTTTGGCACAAAAGTGGTCTGGGGCATTTGTTATTTCTTGGCGAGGTTTTATTCGATTTTGAAGTTTTATAGCCTTTTGAAAGGATAATTTAATAGTGATATTGAATTATTTACCAGCTTGTCGGTAAAATTAAACTATAGAACGAAATTTTCGTAAAATCTGAAAAAAAGTCATATTTTCCCCATATAAATACACTTGAAATTTTCAATCGCTTTGCGCCACGACTAAGCGTTTTTTGATTGGCCCCAAAACTTTGTATTTCTCAGTTTTTTTGCTATTCGCATATTTCTAGGGGGTGAGACCGACAGTTTGAACACTTTTTTTTATTAAGGGTCACCCTAATGTAATATATATTGATAACATTGCCAGGCTAGGAAGATATTATTTAATTTCTTTTTACATTAGCCTGGTCACCTACTTCCTCTATACAATGTCAAAATTATGTACCTAATGAATGGCGTTGGTGTACCTGTCCTCGCTTACTGAACTGTTGCACAAAGGTAAAACCATTTTGTGTAAAAAGTCCTCAGGGTTGTAAATTAATGAAAACAGAATGTGAATTTCAAATGGCCAGATGCATAGGAGAAGGTATGGAAACACAAACTTAAACCCAAAACCTAAATAACTTAAAAATTTAACAAGAAATTTTTGGCAAATGTAAAATAGCTTGAAATTATTCAGGTTTTAGCATAAACAACATTTTCTTTTCTATTTATACAGTTTAAATTTGAAAAATTTTCATTATTCAAAATTGATTGAAAACAATTTGTTAACTTTACTCATGTATGTGTATATATTTATGTATATTATAGCTTGGCTGAGGGCAGATGATTTAGAATGTAAAGGTTTTAGATTAGGTCAAGGGGCACAAACATGTACATGCCCTAACTTGGCCACATGTCGTCAGAGCAACCCTTCAAATGCCACCACAGAAATTTGTGTGAGACACACAAATGGGTGTAAACTGTTAAGAAACAATTGTGAATTGGAGCGTTCGTTATGTAGTGGAGAAGGTAATATAAAATATTTTAATTCAATATTTTCTAAAAAAAAAAAACAGGAATTTATTAATTTATAATTTTTTTTTAATACTTTTCATTATATTTTTGGATAACAGTTTTGCAACCCGTTGAGGACTTACAATGTCAAAACTTTCCTTTCTATGAAACCAGATCTTGCCATTGTCCCAGTTTGGAAAACTGTTCCAATATAACACGGGTGTGTGGGAGAACACCAACAAATCAATGTCATCACTTTATGTCGGAGTGTGATATGAGACGGTCACAGTGTGAAGGCCAAGGTAAGCTTGAAAAATGCGTTTATATATGGATGTGCCGAATTATGGATTCATTCTTCACGTTGAATTATATTTTTTTTTTTTGAAGTTTATAATGCCATAATTAATAACAATTGGTATCATGTATTGTGATGTACAGTGGGTGAGAATACATTGGAAACTTTTACAAAATTATGAATTTGCCGATTTGGTTTTAAATAATTTTAAGTCAAAATTTGTTTTTTTTTATAATTTTGACTTAAATTAAAAACAAAAATTTGGCAAAGTGCCAAAATTATGCTTTTTTTTCGATAACACTCTTTGTTGTGTTATATATCGAAAGTGGTTGATAATATTTTGGAAGCTTTTATAAAATTATGAATTTGCCGATTTGGTTTTAAATAGTTTTAAGTCAAAATTTGCTTTTTTTTTTGTAATTATGACTTAAAATTATTAAAAAACGAATTTGGCAAAGTGCAAAAATTATGCTTTTTTTTCGTAACCTTTTTGTTGTGGGTGACAATACATTGGAAGCTTTTACAAAATTATGAACTTTGTGTTAATAATTTTAAGTCAAAATTTGTTTTTTTTTAAACAAGTTTGACTCAAAATGATTAAAAACAAAATGGCAAAATGATATTTTTTCTCGGAAACACTCTGTGTTGTGTTATGTTTCGAAAGATAGGAAATTTGTGACAAAAAATGCAATTAAAATATAGATAAACTAAAAAAAGTATGTTTTTGTGTTGACAAAACAATGGAAACTTTTAAGCTTCTGGTACAATAAAAACAGAAGAAGGTATGAATGAAATGTATGAAATCTTAACAGTTATTTAAATATTTATAGTTCCTAACGTGTTCTTTCAACTGTTTTTAAAAGCAATTGTATTATAAAATAATGGCAAGAATACAGTTTTGTGAAAAGTCAAAAACCAGAATAATAGTAAATTTTACTGCTGGTCTTAAGTAAAAAAATAAATCCATAATTTAAAATATGATTAAAAAATATCGTAAAGGGATACGGTGCACAGTGGCTGAAAATCGTTTTTCATTGGCCAAAATTCTGTAACTTTTGAACCGATCAAAGTATTTAAGTAACTTTTTTTGTAATGGATAGATATTTAGTTCAGCTTGACTAAGATTTAATTACATTAAAACTGATGGAGGACTTTTTAAGGAATTCTAGGTCAAAGTTGAATTTATGATTTTTTTTTTTTTACTTTTAGAGTGAAATATGTGTTTATTATTTTTTTATTTATTCAAAATTTTAATATTTGGATTTTAATTATAATTATAAACATTTTTTTAATAAAGGGATTTTTTTTAATGTTACACTCAAAAAAATTTTTACACTCAAAAAAAAAAAAAATAGTAGAATAAGCCGGAAATTTTGCTATTATTACAGAAAAATTAAAAATTTTTTGTTGTCAAATTTGCAAATTTATTTACACTCAAAGAATATATACACTTAAAAAAAAACGTTAATAATATTATCTAAAAATCTTGCTATTACCACAGAAAAATTTATTATTCTTTTTTGTCAAATTTGATAATTCTAAAAAACATTTTAAAAATAAAAACTGCAATAGATTTTAATTGGATTTGTAACAACGGTAGGTTCTGTTTATTATTATTTTTAATTAATACTATGTTTTTCATACTTAAATAACAATGAAAGGCTATTATAATTATTACTCACTTAATTCAGATGTTGACTGCAAATATTCCATATTTTGTTCTGTGTTATTTCTGTTCTTTAGTAGTTTTTTGACTTCTTCATCTAAATCCCGATGTTCAGCTTTCCATTAATTTCGAATACTGAAGATGAACGGATCTGACGTTGCCAATAATATATTCAATAGATCTTAATTTGTGAAATTTCGTAAAATTTTCCTAGTATTGTTCTCTCTATAAAATCTGTAATCCTTATTTCTTTTTTCCTGAGCCTCCTCTGATAGATCTCCAAGTGGCACCAAATGATAATTAATGACATGTTCTCCATGATAAAGGATTTTGTGAACTGTTGCAGACATATTTCTCCATGGCTAGTTGGTTGTATATATTTTTGCAGTTTTCTTAGCATAATCTCCAAATTTTCTAGAGTCAATTTCTTCATTGCACGTAAGTACTTCTAGGATTATTTTAAATCTGAAAATAAGGTTTAAATCCACTCCTGTTATTTCAGGTGCTCGTTCTGGATCTGAAAATAATGTTCTTCTTATTGACATTCTTACTTACAAATATATTATGGTAATATAACAAATAATGACTATTATAAGCTATAAAATACCTAAGGCACAAATTTAATATATCATTCTATACGAGTACTTATAGGGCTGCTTAAATTATCGTAATTTGAATTTTTTTAGAGTAATTTCATTAAAATGAAAAAAGTGTTTTACCCACTGGTCGTCACGGGTGCAAAAGTATATATAGAGTTAAAGGCGACACTTCTACCTTTCTCCTGGTGGTATACGTTTCTTGTTCCCTTTTGTTCCCTAGAAGTTCTATTCCACTAAATTTGAAATTTGAGAAAAATATAATAGTTTAATAAATAACGCCCCTAATATTAAACGGTAGAGCTGTGATCACTTACAACAACTAAAGACAGTAATCCTACCAACATTATAAAAAAGACCGCAGGTCATTATCGATGACAGCTTGCGAGTAGTAACCATTTATTTAAAAAAAAAAAAAAAAAAAATCCCCTTTTTCTGAAATTAAAAAAACAGTTGAGTTTGACAGCATGCCACGCCCACAATTAGCAATAGTTTAGTCTAATTTTTTGGCTACCTTCATCTGGATATATTAGCTACAAAAAAACGTCAAAATTTTAAAAATCGGTGACAAAAAAAAATTAAACTTTTGGCCAATGAAATCAAAATTTCAGCCACAGTGCGATGGCGACTCAACATTTAGGCGCATGATCAATAAAACGAGTCAAAGACAGGATAATTTAATAGCAAGAGTGTTGCAAAAATGTCCGAAAATGCTACTGTAGGCGGTTATTAATAATCTGAAACTAAAAATATGTGGTCGAACTGTTTACCAACTAGCAATTGACACTGGTCTTTGATGTTATCATCCTGTGAAGAAACAAATGATATCAGAGAAAAATCACATGGCTTGCATAAATATTGCTAAAGCATACATGAACTGATCATGAAGGAATTGGAATACAGATCTCTTTTTAGACGTGTCCAAGTTATCTTTCATGATGAAAGAGCGCTTGTTTGAGACCAAAAGGAAAAAGACCGAAAATATACAAATAAGAATTTTAAATTTGACGATGGCAATATTAAGGTATGTGGTTGCTAGGGTTTCCAATTACTTGGCAAAATCAACTAACCGAGTTTTCGAGTATCTGTAAGGAAAATTAACCGAGTACTTCGTTAACCGATTCTTTCAAACAAAAAAAAAACATTTTTGTAAATCATATATTTTTATGTTTTTAATTTATTATATATTATAGATTATAGAGTATAAAAAAGATTATATAATTGATGAGTAGTGTATAGAATTATTTATCTTTATTTAAATAATAATACTTTAAGAAAATTAGTGTATCTAATGATTCGAAGTTTAAGCGGCTTCTTATTTTGGTCAAGAAATTTCCTGCTGTTGAGAAACCCCTTTCTGTAGCGGTAGATGTTGGTTTTATAGTTAATAAGGCCTCGTATAATCGTTCAAGATTCTCCATACGCTTTTTGGTTCCACATAATATTTTAAAATCTGATTTTATGTCTCTAATAGTGAAATTGCCCTGTGCAGTTCTTGATTAAGCTCATTTGTATCTGTTTCTTCTATTTCGAAGCAATCGTCTGTTGACACGCTGTCACTACCAGCTTCTTCAGAAATAGCAGAAACCTGATATATTTTATTCAAAAGAATATTTGCAAACTCACAAATTGCAATTTTTGATGAATATGTAAAATCACCATTGGCTCGAGGCATTTTTCCACACTGGAGATATAGAAACAACGTTATTACTGTTTCATTTCGTCTGTCGTTCATTCGAGTTTTCAATGCAGTTAATAATTCTTTGCTTAAACTAGTATTAATTTCGCAAAGCTTTTTAAACAAAAATTTAAAAACACCTTCAGAAGTTAACAACGTAGCATTTTCTTTACTTAATTCGTTAACAGCCAATTCAGTTGGTTTCATAATCTTTAAAATTTCTTCCAAAACTACCTCATTTTCCTCTTTATAAATATCGAAACAACCAATATCATTCAGTGCTTTCTTGATACATTCTTTCAATTTTAAGAAACATTCAATCATTGGGATAAGAGAATTCCAGCGGGTTTTACAATCCAACATCAAACTCAAACTTTTGACTTCGTGGTTTGTGACATAATTTTGCAAAATTGAGTTTCTTACTTGTGAAATTTTAAATTTTTTAATAACGGTTCTGGTTGTAATTATTTCTTCAACATTATCAAAATTTAAGTTTGCATTTGCATCCAAATTACTGGGATTTTCTTCACTGTTTTCATCACTGTCATAATTATCATCACCTTCACTTAAAATTATGTTTTCTTTTACATTTTTTTTTTTATAAAAAACATCAATTACTGCTAGGTGAATATAATGATTGAAATAAAGTTGGCATATAGCTTCTATTAACCTTCCATATTTTTGCATCACTGCAGCTCTATCGTTTGTGAAAGCGATAGTGTCTTCCGCAAATTTCAGACCAAAGCAAAGCAATTTTTCTTCAACCAAATTTTTCAACTTAACTGCATTGCACGAACCTTCAATTGGCATCAAACCTAAGACATGCGCTTTATTTTTACTGTGTAAGGTTACGCTCAAATTTCGTTTAACATTTCTGCCTGTCCATTCGTCTATGGTAATACTAAATTTTTGTCCATTATTTTTTGAACTCGAGGTCGATAAGTATTTGGTAAGTTCTGTTTTTTTCTGTACAGCAAAATCTTTAATGTGATTCATGATTAGAGCTGAAGAATTTTTAATAGCATGTATGGAAAATCCATCCACAACAGCACATTTTGCTAAAAATTTCCCCTAACGAGTCTCGATTCACGTAATTGAATAAATTACCTTGTTCAGTTCTAGTTTTTTTGGCGCAATCGGAACCAGTGGATATCATCGGAAGTTCTTCTGAACTATTTCGCTTTTTATTAATAAATATATTATGTCTTTTTAAGTGGTTGATCAATGCGGTTGTGGATGATCCATTCCCACATTTCAAACATTTTGCGTCTTCATTATTTTTATTTTTATTAAAAGAATTCCAAACTTCAGACTTTTTATTTGAGTTCTTGATTGACATGGCTATTTTAGAAAATTAAATTGTAACTACACTACACGTAACCTCACAAAATATAATAAACTTACGATCAATTTGTCGAATAAACTTTCTTCAAAATTAAATATGAAAAAGTAAAACCAATACTATTTTATTTGCAAAGCCTACTATTTTATTTGCAAGGTTATTAGTTTTGAATTTGAATTCACTTGAATTCATTTATTTAGCTCTTGCAATTTTTTAAATAATAACTGAGTATTAATGGTGAAAAACCGAGTTTCCGAGTAATATATAAAACAGAGAAATAACCGAGTAACAGAGTACTCGATAACCGAGAACGGAAACCCTAGTGGTTGCTGTTCAGGCAAAGTGACCATGGTTAATTGCATGTGTGTTAATATCATGTGTTAATGTTGCTGTTGTTAATTCTTCTTTTGAAGAATTGAAGGATTAACAACATTAAAAGGAAATATTAAAAGAAAATATCGTTGTCTTAGTACGAAAATATGCTAAGTCCTTTTTTTAATTTTTCAGGAAGGACAAAAAACGTTATAACTTTTTTAGTTTTTTACATTTTTGTAAATCTGAAAATGCAGTTTTCTTCTCTTATGTTTCCTCTTTGAATACCAATAAAGGAAGAATTTAAAAATTCAACGGTTGCAGACTAGCGGACCTTTTGCGGACTTAGCACGTTTTCTCTTTTTATTTTTGTTATTTAAATGTGGATTTAGCATATTTTCTTTTACTGATTTTTTTATTTTTTAACCGAAATAACCGATTTTTTTTTGTTTTTGTTGTTTTTTAGTTTTCTTATTAAATTAATTATAACAAAATACACAGTCTTATTTCATTCAATAACACATTTGGTACATACATGTTTATACTATTAATAAAGTTCAGTAACTAAAAATGAATGGTCAGGTAAATGACCGTAAAATTTATGGTGGTCTTTTGGTAAAGTTGTTTGTCGAATTTGCAAATCTTCGTATTTTCGAGCAGTTGTTTTTCTTCTTTCCAGTTGCTGCAAATTTGAAAACTCTATAGCATCAATTTTTTTGTTAATTTTTTGTGGTAAAATTTTCCATTGGTCAGTAAATCGAAGTTTAAAATAAATTTCACTATCTGGAGTGTACTTAATTCCACGAATATCTGTCACTTTGGCATCGTCTTTGCCACGTCCAGGTCGAACACTTTTATAAAATTTAACATTATTAAAACTTTTGAATCCAAATAAGTGACATTATTAAGTTAATGGTTTTTTTTCGAGCTGATTTACATATTCCAATATATTCAGCAGGGACATCACTGTTTCTATTTTTCATAGCTCGTTCTATGGTGGAGTGTACGCTGTCTGCCTCCGTGGCCAATTTCAAGTATTTTTTGTTCAATCTTAATATTGCGATTTTGATAAGTACAACCATTACTATAACAAATTATTTTTGGTATATTGTCGTTTTCACGGAGAACTTTCTTTTCAATAAAGTAAATCCAAATTCTTGCAAACTCTTCAGCACCTAATCCACCTTTTACTTCATTCCATAAAAAAAAACAGTAAGCTTGTTGCCTTTTAAGGTTGTCAAAAACTAAGTCGTGAACCTGTAACTTTGTGCGGTAGTATAGGCTGCTGACTTGGGATTCTGGCGCCATTAACACAGCTTGAAGATCTATAGCGAAAACATGTCTTTCTTCATATCGATCTTCGTTCTTTTCATTTCCGGCCTCTATTTTCTTTTCTTGGTGAATTTCATATTTTTCTTGCGAGAGGTTTCCAACTGAAAGCAGTGTACATATATCGCATTGGTCTTTTTTAGGCAGAAACAAGGCCATATTTTTGTCCACAAAAGTTTCATAAAAAACAAAAGTGGAAAGTGGTGGAATGTTTTTTTGGTTACACCAGTCATAAACATAATAGTCGTAAAGCTTCTTTATTGAACTCCATTCTGCGAGCAGATATTTTTTTTTAGTTACAGCACGACAGTAGTGAGACTCCATTGATGGCACAGAATCAAAAAAACAATTGAGGCATTGTCTCTCTTCTGTTAATTTTTTTTTTTTTTTGAGCAGTTTTGTTTTTTGCAACTAAAGGCTTTTTAACCCAACCAGTCACTGTTTGCGGACCAATGTTCAAAGTATAAAAAAGAAAATTTTGCACACTCGCATTTCTGTGTTTTTAACACAAAGATGGTACTGCAATGTTCGATATCTTCTGGATTCGGTGCTCGCTTTTCTACCCCTAAATCTTGAAGTTGCTACAGGTTGAATCAGTGTATTTACATAAACTTTTTTTTTTGCTCCATGTCATTTGCCAAAATTCTGAAAATATTTTTTTATCGTGATCTGTAATCTGTGCACATTTCATTACTTTATTCTTTTTGTAGCTGCATCTTTCTTTTCGTTTCTTTCACCAAACCAAGTAGGATCTCTATTACGAACTCTCTTTTTTCATCCTTTTGATGTAGAGGGTAACTCAAACGAATCATCAGAATCACTATTAAAACCATAGGGAACAAGTCCTACAACTCCGTCATCTGATTCTCTTAAGAAAATTAATATCTTAACGATATTTTCCAAGAAATTATATGAAATAGTTAGTTACCTTTCGTGTCTAATGTTAAATTAATGAGCTAATTTCCACCTAATTATAAGCAGTCCTATGTCTAATTAACAAAATATCAAAATTGCAGTCAATTCGATTAAGCAAACTGAATGGGAAAAACAATTCCCTTTATTCATACTTATACTTAGCACGTTTTCTTGTTTGTTTTTGCTGTTTTGTGGACATAGCAAATTTTCGTAGCAATGCATAGCAATAAATGATAATGGCATAACGGTAACTTTTTTTGTTGTAATTGATGTATTTTGATGTAGTGCGTTAAAAAAGTGGACTTAGCAGGTTTTCGTACTAAGCTACCGATATTACTCCGTGGATTAATGGAAACTTACAGAATTTGACTTTTCTTAAGAATAAACTATTGAAATCAAGAAGAAAAAGTTCAAATAAACATGATATTGACAAAACATTAAAAAGGATTTGAAATACCGTAAAATGAGCGTCTAAGAAGTCTATGAGCAACTATTATATTTATAATTTAAGCGACAGTTCAACAATATCCAAGAAATTTTGGAAATTTTTTAAACGAAGCTCTTGATAGAACCGGACAATAGCCTATAAAAATTAAAAATTACGATGGCGTAAAAATTCAAGAAGATTCTGAAAAAGCTGTGTTTTCAAATACACATTTTCTTCGATCAATAGAAATTTTAAAGATGAAAGTTAATCATATCCCAGGTGATTCCTGTAGTTCATTGAGAATGTTGTACCAACATTATGAAAGATTTTGTTTTGAATATAGTGCACATGATGAAGTTCGAAATATTATTGCTAACTGTAAAAGTTTTGCTAAAATGTAAAAGTTCTGGGAACGATGATATAAACGTTAAAATTATTTTAAATGCATTTATGAGGTCATACCCTATATAACTAACATTTAAAAAAATATTATAAAGTAGTTCTAATGCCAAAGGAGAAAATGGGTTGTGCACCTAACCAGTTTAGACCAATCAATTTACATGAATACCAACAATTTATTAAACTATTTCCAATACGGTTTTAGGAAAGTATGTTTAACTGAGGATTTCTGGATTTGGATTTCTACAGAAATTTAAATAGAAATTTAATAGAAACACCAAATTTTTAATTCATAAAAGGCTAATTCACAATTTGTATTTGTATTTATTTATTTAATTTGATTTTCCATTACAACAAGACACAGTATCTTATGAATTACAGTAACGGAATCAGATAAGTTATTCATTATAAACCCTATTGCGTTGCATAACATTAGGAAGTTGGTCCCTGAGACGAATAGATAGAATAAAAAATTGACATTCAGAGGCATGGTCCCGGTATTTAAATTGAATTATTCGATTTCTTCTGGAAGATCTTGCGAACCTTAATCATTCAAAAAGATGTTTTTGAGCCTTAGTTATAATAATTTTATGTAGGAATATAATGTTAATGAATTTAATATAGTTGTCAAAAGACTTGTGTAAGACATGACACGTGGTTTGGGATGTTATTGTAAGTTATAGTTTGTTTCCTATTATCCCTAGAGGTGCAACCTGTGAAAACCTCAGATATTAATATTGATGTCGGTAAAAGATATGTTTCAGCAAGTAGCAATCTTATGTTCGGTCGAGTAAGGTGCTGTGTTAACCATAAGCTTTTTTACACACTATAAATTCTGCCACAGAATTGATTAATATGATCTGATCAAGTCAGAGTTCCATTAAACACAACATCGAAATGTTTTACAGAGTACACGATGTCACTTTTAGAGCCCCAAGGAAGACGTTTATTTCATTCTCCAAATGCATGACTTTCTTCTTCATTATAATACACTTAGATTTATTTGGATTAAGTTGTAGACCATTTGAATTCGTTTCGAGGTCATAATTTAGTTCTTGATTTTTGGAAATAATTGAATCTTTGGTACTACCTAAATATTGGTGAATGTCGTCAGCGTGAATCTATATCTTAGAGAATTTAATTTGTTGCGGAAGATCATTGGCATATATCGAATAAAGTAGTAGTCCAAGGATGGAGCCCTTTGGTACCCCTCTTATAACTTGCAGTGAGTTTGAGATGGAGGTACTATTAGCAACAGACTGGAATCTGTTTGTGAAATATGACGACATGAGTCTAACTGCCAATACAGAAAAGTTAAAACCAAAAAGGTATATTGCTTTTAATCTCCTCAACTACATCAGTGAATTCTGTAGGCTTTGTCACCCATTTGGATATTTACGGGAGGATGTAATTATTAGGGGTTGTAATTAAGTGTTGAAAGTCAGGGTTTTATTTCCAGCAACTTACATGTGGTTTCTGTATATTTCCAAATAAAAAAGGTATAATGGCTATTGTTGTATTTTGCCTCTAAATTTAGGGCAGAGGTTTATTCAAGATGATTCACAATTTACCAGATCAAAATGGATTAGACTGAATGTTGTTGAATGATGATGGCAGATCAAAATGGAGCAGACTGAATGTTGTTAAATGATTAAATCAGACTGAAGGTTGTATAAATGATGATTGCTGGAATGAATGATGAATGATTGGGTCAGACTGAATAGTGATTAAATGATGATTGCTTGGATCAGATCGGATTATAAACAAGGGCATTACTCATTACAAGAGAAGAACGTTTAAAAGTGATTAAGATCGGAAACTCACTCCCCAGTTCAACTGTCGGCCATCTACCGGAAACTTCGTAAAAAAAGAAAATAAAAAAAAAACTATAAGCGGTTTTGTATGTGGTCGCAATGTATATAGCTATACACGTAGAAGAAAGGGGGTATGGTTAGATGTTAAACAATCAGGAAAAGCTGTTATACAGCTATGTTGGGGTCTGAAATCGGACTGACGCTCTGTAAGTAAGTTGTTCTCGTTTAAATTCCTAAAGATCTGTCTGTGTAAAAGGTACTCGAAAACTTTTGAGAGATATGGATGAATTGCAATCGGCCGATATTCGTTGCCCGTTTTTGGTACTGGTATATTTTGGCATGTTTCCACTCCATTTGGAAAGGTGCTATTAGTGATTATGGAGTTAAACAACCATCTTAACTACTTAGCTATTTTATATGGACATAAAAAAGTTCGAATCGTAAATCCTTGCAACGAATGCCAAACAAGGCTTTAAAGTTACTATCAAATCTTCCTAATACACGCCGCATTATATCAATATATAGTTTTTTTTTTATTTCTAAACGTCTATACGCTCAGGGGGGATAAAAATCTACTTCACAATACAATCACAAAAACAGCGTAAGATGTAAGATGTAAGACGTAAGACTATATCGGTGTGATTTATGATTGCATTGGTGAAAATATTATGACATGTAATAACTTTTTGTCTCTGTTTTCTGCAGTATATTTATTCACTTTTTATAAACATTTCCTTAATCATTTAGAAGTATTATTAACGTTTTAATTTATCTATATATATAAAATTGAATGTGTGTTTGTTTTTTTGTTTGTTTGTTTGTTTGTGTGTACCTTATAGGAGACCAAACCTCTGGACCGATCTTCCTGAAATTTTCACAGCATTTAACTGGGACTCTGGCATGATTAATAGGGTACTTTTTTTTTGACCACGCCCACTTTTACGCCCACTTTTTTAAAATTATGTAATTGCTCCCATATAGTTTTTAACAGATTTACTTCAAATTGTATACACATTATACTCCAGGCGAGGTAGAAATAAACATTTCTTACGCCACGCCCCCTTTCACGCCCCTTTTCACGCCAAATTTTGTTTGAAAGTTTTAAACTTTTTTTTCTCTGTACAAATTTGTTCCTTCCAACGGATTTTTTTATTTGGTAGTATATTGCTCTTAATACTGTTAACGTCGCCATATAACTATGAACCACGCCCATTTCACCGCCCCCTTTTTTTTTACTTATACCACTAACAATGTTTGCTATACAAAATAATTTTTTTGTAATATGTATTTATCTAAAGTTTTATACACTTTTTATCTACAGGTAAGGTAGCCATACATTTTTTTATTACCAAGTCCCCCTTTTTCGCCCCATTTTATCTTAAATCATAATTAATCTGCTTTCAATCTATCTATATACATATATAAAAATGAATGTGTGTTTGTTTGTGCTTTATAGGAGGCCAAACCAAAGAACCGATCTTCCTGAAATTTTCAGAGCGTGTTACTGTGACTCTGGAAGGAATAATATGCTATATAAATTTTTGATTGGACAAAGGGGCGGTGCCACGCCCATATAACCAAAAATTTGAAAAAGTCATATCACGGGAATTTTTTTACCTACAGCAGTCATATTTGGTACATATGGTATTAGCATGAATAGAAATACATACAAGAAGAAAAGTGGGCGGGACCACGCCCCTTTTTAGAAAAATAAAAAATCGTAATATCTTCTAAACTACTGGAAGGATCGTCATGAAATTTTCACAAAAGGATATTTTTGCGAAATAATTAGACCTTAGCTATATAAAGTTGTTAGTGGGCAAAGGGGCGTGGCGTATATATAAAAACGTTGATGCATTCGATTGTAACGAATGATCTCCGGAACCATAAGAGCTGTCGAGGTAGGATTTCCAGCATAGTTTCGGTTCGAGCTCTTCTGTGTTTTTTTTTTTAGTTTTAACCCTCTAGCTGGCGTTGGGGTCAAGTTAAAAACAAAAATTTTTACTTTCAGCGCGATTTGACTGCAATTCAGAATGAACGTATGTTTCGTCATAAGAAATTTTTGTATGTATAAATGGACCCGATAGGTGGCGCTGGGTAAAGTTATTTCGAATATTCTTATTTATGGTGTGATTTTAATGAAACTAAGAATGTACATATATGTATGTTAGAAACATTTTTTTATTGGACCCGGAAGATGGCGCTGTCGTTCGAAAAATAATGAGTTGTCAAATTTATATAAATTTTAATAAATAAACTCACAAACGTTTTTATATATAAATATTCTAACGAAAAAGAAGGAAAAAGCCGCTACATTATTGCATGGTGGCCGCACAGCTCATTCAGCACTCAAATCACCGTTAAACGTACAAAAAAATGAGAATGCCGTCTGTAATATCAAAAAACATTCCGGTATGGCAAAAGTTCTGCAAAAATGCAGTATTTTTATTTGGGATGAATGTACCATGGCTCACAAACATTGTGATTTGATTTGATAAAAGATTCGAAAGGCAATGAAAGATTTTTTGGTGAAGCTCTCATTTTATTATCTGGAGATCTTCGTCACACATTTTATATAGGTATATACAGATTCTAACTAAAATAAAAATTCATTGAGGGCAAAACAACGTTTGCCGGGTCCAGCTAGTTCCATATAAATAACACAATTATCACTGCATTAAATATTAATGCTAATCAAAAATAAATAAAAAATAAATAAAAATAAAAAATAAACGAATTACAGTAAAAATGAAGTGTTTGGAGATAAAATGGAGGGACAATCATTGGAAAGTGTTTGGAGAAAAAATGAAGACACGATTTCATAAGGAAGTGTTTGGAGATAAAACGAGGGAGCAAATAGCGTTATAAAAACGTGTTGAAATATGAAAAATTAAAAATGAAAAATAAAAAATGAAAAACGAGAAATGAAAAATAAAAAATAAAAAATGAAAATGAAAATGAGAAATGAAAATGAAAATTGAAAAATATAAAATGAAAAATAGAAAATGAAAAATAAAAAATGGAAAATAAAAAATGAAAAATGAAAGATAAAAAATGAAAAATTAAAAATGAAAAATTTTAAATGAAAAACAAAAAATGAAAAATAAAAAATGAAAAATAAAATATGGAAATGAAAATTGAAAAATAAAAGAATTAAAAATAAAAAATAAAAAATTTAAAATAAAAAATGAAAAACGAAAAATAAAAAATTAAAAATTAAGCAGTTGAAATAATAATAAATATTTTTATGTTAGCAGAGCTCCTGCAGCTGATACATAGATGACGCTTTCTCTTTGATTTTAAAAAAGTGCCACAAAAGCATCTTTACACATCTACCCTGTGATCGGACTCACATGATTTTTTTTCATCACAACACTATCAGTTTATTTAATTTATAAAACGCAGCTATTATTGTATATGTTAAAATGAATACATAACATTGTACATCAAACAATTCGATTTCAAAGGAACCAACACTCATATAGTGCAAGGACTAATAGTAACTTAATGATGGCACGGTGTAGATGGGAGGTGTATGGGTAGTCGTGAGTTCAACAAGTTGCCAAGCAGTTTGAAAAATATAACTAGAATTTCATTGTTTGAAAGTTCACAAAAAAAAATTTTTTCTTCAACATTTAGAAGAGCTTTTATAGAAAACTTGATCTTATAATATATAAATATGTCCAATTCATACACTGAATATAGACAATTTCTAAATATCGTAATATATCCATACGCGGAGGATATAGCACTTAAAACGTGACAATGAGATACATCCAAAGTTCTAACCGTATGCCTACAATCTAATGCAGTTAGTGTTTTGTAATGGCCAGACCAATCACCAGATCTCAATCCCATAGAAAATCTATTGGAAATTTATAGATGGAAAAATACGAACACAAAATTACAAAAAACAAGACAGATCTCATAGAGGCAGTTCATTAAGAGTGGCAAAAAATTACAATAGATATCCTTAACAATGTCTCGGCGTTGTAAAATAGAACTAAAAAATAATGGATATCCAAAAAAATATTGAAGCCGAAAATAGAAGGAAAATTTTCAATTATAGTATAGTAAAAGTGTCCAATGTTTTGCCAGCAGCATACAAATAATTACTTTTCAGTTTTGTTATTCTTTACTGAAGTTAAGTTATTTTATGTTATTTTTCAATCAAGTCGTCAAATATATATATTGTTAAAAGTTTCCATTGTATTATCACTCATTGTATATTATGGAAAAAATGTGTTTTATATTTTTTTTACTTGTCTTGTCGATATATATGCATTAAATATATTGTCAACTAATGTAAATACAGCTGTTGTATATATTAATAGAAAGAGTTGGAAA
Organism: Cordilura impudica; assembly: GCA_963682025.1. Taxonomy (NCBI): domain Eukaryota; kingdom Metazoa; phylum Arthropoda; class Insecta; order Diptera; family Scathophagidae; genus Cordilura; species Cordilura impudica. The sequence continues at coordinate 71,894,567 of OY821520.1, forward strand.
ATATTTTACTTGTATTAAAAGGTCAGACAGTTTTTTTGGGGGGCATGGAGAATTTATAGGAAAAATATATCGACAGCTGCATTTTTATATTGGATACAAGTATTTTTCACGAGATGTTGCCTAGTAGACACTAAATAAATTAAATGATAAAAAAAATTTCCAATAAAATACTTACCTACGAGGGCGGATCAACAAGTCCGTGACTTTTACAATAAAACACAGTTTTTGTTGGAAAAAAAATTTATTTTTCAACATAATCTCCTTTTATCTCAATACACTTAGTCCACCGTTTCTCCAATTTTTATACTTGCTCAAAATTTTACAGTAGTCTATTAACAGGTGGTACTTGATGGAAGCAGTGTTGCATTTAATATAACTACGAGGGAAGTTGGAAAAGTCACGGATTTATTGATTTGTCCCGTAATTAGGGACAAACTAACATATTGATTATACATGCTGAAATTACATTTTAATTATTTTAATATTATTTATTTTTTGTGTACAATAGAATTAACTCTTACTAGGTTAGACAGATGTCGAGGATTTCGAATTGGTACTTCCGATGAATGCAGATGTCTGGAGTTGCGTGGCTGTAATCGCAGACTAAGTGTTTGTGGCCGTCGGGATGGACAGTGTAAACTTTTTAGAAATGATTGTGATTTTAGAAATTCTACATGCCTGGAAGAAAGTGAGTACAACAAGTAAGAGTGTTTAATTTGGCTATGCCAAATCTTTGATAACTTCCACCTGGATTTTATATTTTCGTTAATATCTGGCCATATTGCCCTATTTATTATTACCACAAACACACCGAATATTTACATTTTTAGTGGTGTCAGTATATTTTAGACATTATCCTGGCAAAATGATGTTCGATTAATTTTAAATTCCGACCTGCTCGTAATAATGACAAACAATATTATCCTAATTCTACCCAGGTAAATGTTTTATATTATAAATGAGCCTGATTTCAACAGACGGATGGACGGACAGACGGATACATGGGCATCGCTATATCGACTTGAGTTGTTATTAGGATCAAGAATATATATACTTAATGTGGTCGCAAATGCATTTTTCTATGGGTTACAAACGAAATGACAAACTGATATATACCCTCTGCCCAATGGTGTGGAGTGTATAACAACAAAGAAAAATACGGTCTTTTGTTTGTAACTTTATTAATTATACCCTATACCACTATGTGGTTTGGGTATAATGACTTTGTGCTGCTGTTTGTAACAACCAAAAATATTTGACCTGGACCCATCTTTAATTATACCGATCGAATCAGAATCACTTTTTGAGTTGATTTAACAATGTCCGTCCGTCCGTCCGTCCGTCCGTCCGTCTGTGTGTCCATGTAAACCTTGTAATCAAACTGCAGGTCGCAAATATGAATATATTTTGATGAAATTTGGTATATAAGCTTCTATCGGCCATGGGATGAACGCTATTGAAATTGGTGAGAATCGGTTCATGTTCAGACCTAGCCCCCATACAAATTAATCCTATGAAATCGACATAAATTCAAATTGTCATATAGATCTTACTTAAATTGGGTTTGTATGCGTTCATTACATCCATTAATGAGTAGTCCAAAAATGATCCCTTTGGCCCCATATAGACTGCTTCCCGATCTTCACTTAAATCCATTAAAAAACAAAAATAGTGCACTGATTCTTCTCAAATTTTGTTTGTATATATTTTTGCAAAATACAAGAGACTTTACCAAACATGATCAGGATCGGTCCATTTTTGGACCTAGGCCCCATATAGATATAGCATCCGATATGAAGTTTTTCATATCTGCAGCCAAAAAAATTAATAAAAATCCCACTCAAATTTGGTTTATGCTTATTTTCTATATCCAGTTTGTTGGGCCGAATAGATAGGGTCTCTAAACGCATGGTATAGGGTATCGTATAGTCGGTCTAGACCGACTATAATTTTCTTACTTGTTTTATGATTGCATTGGAGCTGATGCTGACCAACTTTTTATGGCCTTGAACGAAATAATTTAGCTTGTCTTGGCCTATTATTCAGAAGATACTTAAAATCATTTTTTTTTTTTAATTTTTCTAACCTCCACACCACTGTTCAGAGGGTATATATCAGTTTGTCATTCTATTTGTAACACATCCCAGAAATAATATATATTTTTGATCCCCATAACAACTCGAGTCAATTTAGCGATGTCCATCCATATGTCCGTCTGTCTGTTGAAATCACGTTCACTCATAATAAAAATCTTTTACCTGGATAAAATTTGGACTGTACTGTTTTTTATTATTTCGATAAGGTTGGTATACTAAGGGAGTGTGTAAAGGCAATTTTATAGCAGAAGTTAATTTGTATTTGTTATACCCTATACCACTATGTGGTTTGGGTATAATGACTTTGTGCTGCTGTTTGTAACAACCAAAAATATTTGACCTAGACCCATCTTTAATTATACCGATCGAATCAGAATCACTTTCTGAGTTGATTTAACAATGTCCGTCCGTCCGTCTGTGTGTCCATGTAAAGCTTGTCATCAAACTGCAGGTCGCAAATATGAATATATTTTGACGAAATTTGGTATATAAGCTTTTATTGGCCATGGGATGAACGCTATTGAAATTGGTGAGAATCGGTCCATGTTCAGACCTAGCCCCCATACAAATTACCCCTATGAAGTCGACATAAATTGTCATAAGATCCAAATTGTCATATAGATCCTACTCAAATTGGGATTATATGCATTCATTACATCCATTAAAGAGTAGTCCAAAAATGATCCCTTTGGCCCCATATAGAGCTGCTTCCCGATCTTCACTTAAATCCATTAAAAAACAAAAATAGTGAACTGATTCTTCTCAAATTTTGTTTGTATATATTTTTGCAAAATACAAGAGACTTTACCAAACATGATCAGGATCGGTCCATTTTTGGACCTAGTCCCCATATTGATATAGCATCCGATATGAACTTTTTCATATCTGCAGCCAAAAAAAAATAATAAAAGTCCCACTCAAATTTGGATTTTGCTTATTTTCTATGTCCAGTTAGTTGGGCCTGAGAGATAGGGTTTCTAAACGCATGGTATAGGGTATCGTATAGTCGGTCTAGACCGACTATAATTTTCTTACTTGTTTTTTTTTTTTTTTTTTTTTTGGATATGTGGATGAAAGTTTATCGATGAGAGTAAGAGAATATCCAAGATGGTTATACTCTTACTTCCTTTAAAGATATAAAAATGCAATTATATATTAGGGTGACAGCGATTTGTATGAAACAAAATTTTTTATCGAATTTTGAGGTGTGCGGATTGATTATTGTGACAATGGATCTAAAACCCTAGTGCGCAAAATTGGAGCCAAATCGGACAATGCTTTCTGGACGCGCATTGAGTTCAAAATTCAGATATGTAAAAATTATTTTAAAAAAAAAACATTTTTCACAAAAATTTTTATATTAATAATTCCGCTTCAACTAAATTATTTATTGTGCTATAACCTAGAGTAAATGATCCTTCTAATAAAATAACAAAATCTATTATCGGTTGAAAAACAGCCAAGGTATATCAAGTTCCCCAGGCAATAAATGCGCCGCAGATCACTTGATTAAGAAAATCGAGCTCACTTTTTTAAAGACATTGAAATGATCCAAAGATTATCTTTTGTAAAGTATTTAGCATCTCGTCTATTGTTATGCCGTTCTAAATTAATATCAAAACGTTACATTTTTGTTAGAACTATTTCAAAATCTCCAATTTTACCTTTTAAAAATTTTGTTAAAGAAATTTACCGAAATCAACGATAGGACTTAATGTCTTATTAACAAAATATATGTGATTAAAAATGCCAAATATTGTAGGTATCCTGTTCTCAACATGGCAAGGGCAGCATTTTCATTTCAGCGGATTTGAAGAAAAATGTGATTTTTTCACACTTTTTCAACTTTTAGGCTACATCTTTTTGGTATTTTCATAGTTCAAATATATTTTGTCAAAATAGCATAGTACTTGATATAAGCTCTAATCCTGTAAACTAACATTAAATTGAAATCCTTTAAGGTCAAAGGTAAAATTTAAGGAGTGTTATATATATTTTTTTAAACAAAATACCGAAATAATTTATATTTGTGGAAGGATTTCGATAAAACTTGTTGATAATATTTCAATGATTCCAAAAAATAACATTCTGGTGTCAAAATGCCTCTTTATGAAAATCTATAATTATTTTCTTCATCAGTATGCTTTTTTAACGAATTTAATGTAGTGATAAAATTCCTAAAATTTATTCGTTGTTTTATGAAAATATGCAGTTTATTTAGTTTTTAAATAAAATACAGCATAAACAAATTTGTATATCGAAGGCTCATATTCAAAAAGTGCTATCTGCATCAAAAATTATTTTAAAAAGAAAGGGGGAGATAGTAGAACCAATTTATTAGTAAGATATGAAAGTGTTTGTCGATCGATTTGCTACAATATCTGTTCAGAAATAGTCGTACTAATCATGTACGATATCAAAATTAATATTATATTTGACAGTTATATCAGACAATAGTTTGAAATCAAAAATTAATGTTGCTGCCAAATGTAGATAGCACTTTTTGAATATAAGCCCTCGACATACCTTTATATGAATAAAATAATTCTGAAAAAAATTAAAACTAGGACACTTTTTGGGACACGCGAATTGTATATCGGAAAATTTTAAAACATTTTTATTCTAGAAATAAAATAATTAATTAAAAAAAAAAATAAATAATCTTATAAATCGTTACCTTTTTGTTGAGATTGTAATTTGCATATTTCGAATACTGTTGCATATAATTGTTAAATTAAAAAAAAAAAATAATAACAAATGGCACAAAAATACAAGTTTAGAATAATACTATTTATAACTAAGCCTTTAGTACCCATATATTTTAGTTAAGATTTTTAGTTTGTTATAATAGACTGATATTGACCCATAATTACTTAAGGCTTAATTAAAAAAAAAAAATAAATCGAGAACCCGACGGTTCAATTTCAGAAAATAAATCCGGAATATTATTTTTTTGAGTTATTTAAATATTATCAACAAGTCATATGGAAATCCATCCGCAAATATATATTATTTTGAGATTTTGTTTTATATTTTCTGTTTATAAAAATATAAATCTCCTTAAATTTGAATTTTGACCTTAAAGAGGGACAGTTTATACTGTTTAAATTTAATGTTAATTTACGTGGTTGATTGCTTATATCATGTAGTATAATATTTTGATAAGAGATATTTGAAATATGAAAACCCCAAAAAGATGGAGGCTAAAAGTTGGAAAAGTATGAAAAATCACATTTTTCTTCAAATAAAAATGCTGTCCTCGCCAAATTGAGAACAGGATACCTACAATATTTGGAATTTTTAATCACATATATCACATATATAAGCCCTTAAAGTCCAATCGTTGATTTCGGTAAATTTCTTGAACAAAATTTTTGAAAAACGAAAATTGGAGAAATAGTGATAAAAAAATACATTAATTTGGAACTGCATAAAAATTGACGAGATGCAAACTACTTTATAACATCATCTTGGGATCAGGAGAATGCAAAAGTGTTGTTATTGTAAATTATTTCAATGTCTTTAAAAATGTGAGCCCGACTTTTTTAATCAAGTGGTCTGCGGTGCATTTATAGCCTGGGGAACTTGATATAACTTGGCTGTTTTTTAACTGATAATAGATTTTGTTATTTTATTAGAAAGACAATTTACTGTAGATTATGATTCATTAATTAATTTAATTGAAACACTATTATTAATATCAAAACTTTTGTGAAAAATTATTTTTTTTTTGATAATTTTACATATAAATGCATGTTTGAACTTTGAAGTCAATGCGCGTCCAGAAAGCATTGTCCGATTTGCCTCAAATTTTGGCACCAGTGTCACAATAATCCGCCCCACACGTTTTGAAATTAAAAAAAAAAATGGCTGTCATCCTATTTTATATATCTATATTCGCATTTAAACTGCTGTACAGGATACATGCCTAAATTCACTCGGTAAGGCCCGAAAACAATACGATGAATTTATCTCCGAAAGCACATGGAACTTGATTGATGAACGAGGAAAATTCAAAAACAATATAAACGCTACAACGAATAATGTTAAACGGAAAGAGGCTCAAAAAGAATATTACCAGTTCGATAAAATGGTTAGACGAGCAATCAGAAATGATAAAAGAGAGTTTATCCAATGCCTAGCTTTATCTGCTGACGAAGCAGCAAAAGCACACGACATGAAGAAGCTATATAATATCACTAGGAAGTTCAATGGCTGTATCAACGAAAAATCTGTTCCAATTAGAAATAAAAGTAGCGAAATTATAACAAATACACGAGACCAGCTCGTCAGATGGAAAGAACACTTTACGGAAACAATGAATATTAATCGCTCCGGTATAGAAGTAACACATGAAAACAACGTTGAAACACTTCCCATACGAACAAATCCTCCTACTAAATCGGAAATTTACGAATCCATAAAAGCTCTGAAGCTAAACAAAGCTGCAGGTGCTGACAATATCCCAGCAGAAATATTTAAAGCGGATCCCAATATGTTCAGTGAATTGCTGTACCCACTTTTTAATGAAATATGGCATAGAGAACAATACCCTATTGAAATGTTGAAAGGTATTATAATTAAATTACCAAAGAAAGGTGATAGAACGAGATGTGACAACTGGCGAGGTATAACGGTTCTTCCAGCAGTGATGAAAGTAATAATGAAGATAATATTAGAGCGAATGATGGCCTACATAAACAACAAGCTAAGACCAAAGCAAGCCGGCTTTAGACCTGCAATGTCCTGTACAGACCAAATAAATACGTTGCGATTAATTATACAAAAATCTCTCGAAATGCAATCACCCCTATATATGTTGTTTGTTGATTATGAAAAGGCGTTTCACTTAATAAATAGAGACTGTATATGGGCAGAACTGGCCAACCTCGGAGTGCCAGATAAAATAACATGCACGATACGTCATGCGAAATCTCTGTACCATTTAAAACAACGTCTGGCGTTAGACAAGGTTGTTTATTATCGCCGCTTCTATTTCTGATTGTACTAGATGCGGTATTTAAACGCTCAACTACAAATAGGCCGAGAGGAATAGTATGGGACCCCCTATATCCGAAGATCCGTTTGGAATCACTCGACTATGCCGATGACAAATGCGAATTTTCTCACAGATATGTTGATATCCAAGCAGAAATTGACGATCTTGCCAGAGAATCAGAGAAAGTAGGTTTGAAGATTAATATCAGCAAAGCAAAGGAAATACGCATAAATACAGAGGCAACACAACCACTATCGATCGGAAACCACGTTATAGAAAATGTAAGCGAGTTCCAATACTTGGGCAGTATGATTGATACAAATGGTGGTGCTCTTCTTGATGTCACGACAAGAATACGAAAAGCAAGAGGTGCTTTTGCCCTTTTATCTAAAACATGGAGGTCGAACGAATACAGCAAAAAGACAAAAACATATTTTTAGCCTGTGTACTGTCAGTATTATTATATGGGTGCGAAACATGGCTAGTAACGGAAGAAATTAAGCGGAAAATGCAAGTGTTTACTAACAGATGTCTCCGTATAATATTAAGAATATTTTGGCCCAATACAATAACTAATGATCAACTACTCGCTACAGCAAATATGTGTGATATAACTGCGAAATCCGAAGACGAAAACTTGACTAGATAGGGCACACCCTTAGAAGAGAAAACGCGAACATATGCCAAAGAGCTTTAACTTACAATCCCCAAGGCGCAAGAAGACGAGGAAGGCCAAACAACTCTTGGCGTCGCTCAACTTTAAATGAGATTAATAGTCGGCCTGATTTTAATGATAGAAAGATTAATAACTTATTAGAATTACGAAGTATTGCAAATAGACGCTCCAGATGGAGATTTCTTATTGAGAGCATATGCCCACAATGGGGTAGCTCTAAATTAATTTAGAGCAAGGCTTATTATTATTATTATTATTATTGTTATATTCGCATTTAATAATTGCTTGCAATTAAAAAAGATTTGGCATACCCTAATTTAACACTCTTACTTCTTTTTTCATTTCGCTATCTCCAGATTGGCAACGCACATCATTAGCCAATTGTTGTCAATTCGAAGCTGAGGAAGTCAACAATTGTACCTTATCTTTGGCAACAGCAGTTTGTGGCATGAACTTAAGGAGATGTCGTCTATTTGCATCGAGATGTGAATTTGACAGAATAAATTTGACAACCGAAACAGGTATGTACCATCCATTATAAAAAAACTAAATTGAAGTTTATATTTTTACGAAAAAAATTCCATTCGTTTTTAGAATGGCAATTAGTTGATCGTTCAAATTGTAGGTGTTTGCGTGCTGGTCGCACTGGCACTTGTACAGTACGTCCAAGATGTAGACCCACAAACTCCACTACAGTTTGCGCTCGTGATGGTCGCAATATAATGTCCTTCAATTCCCAATGTCACTTGAGCCGCCATAATTTCCGCAGATGTACTAGTACGTATAAAATATATTTTTTTTTTTTTGTATTTCTGAACACTTTTATTGCCACTGTTTTTCATATATTCACATTATTTAATTTTCTTTTTAGATTTCAGAGCTGTTAGTGCTTCATTGTGTCCAGATGAGTCCGAGTAATTTACAACTTTGTTTATATTTCCGTTAATACAAATAAAATTGTTTTTGAACAACAGGAAAATTCTTATAGTTTTAATAAAAACAAACTACAACTTTTCCAATTGTATTTCAGAAAATATCAATTGATTTTCAGAAAGTATCAATTTTATTTCAAAAAGTATCAATTGTATTTCAGAAAGTATCAAATGTATTTCAGAAAGTATCAAATGTATTTCAGAAAACATCAAACGTATTTCAGAAAATATCAAATGTATTTCAGAAAGTATCAAATTTATTTCTGAAATTCTATTGACATTTCCTGAAATTTGATATTTTTTGTGAAATATTTCTGAATACTTTCTGAAATATAATTGGAAAAGGTGTAGTTTACTCAATTTTTTTACACCCACTATTAATAATGTACTCAATGAACAAATTTGCCCAATTCGGAGCAAGGATATATCTTACACGAAAACATCCTTTTTTAAAAACATCTAAAAAAAAAAAACACTTCAAATATTGAAACTTCATTAAATTTCGTATTCCTAAATTGCGAAATATATTTAAAATTTTGGAGTATAAGACGGGTTTCCATATTATTATATTCATATACTATTTATTTTTAACAAAATTTTACAATTATATTAAAGAAATAAATCAAACGAGAAGCTATGAATTATCTAGATTTTCGGAAACAATATCGGCAATATTTTCCAAATTACCAATGAGGTCTATATGCATTTTACACTTCTATTGCAGTATGTAATATGCACACACATAAAAATTACTTGTTTCACAGTTGCTATACCCTATACTACTATGTGGTCAGGGTATAGTGCCTTGTGGTGATGTTTATAACTACCAAAAATAATATACTTTTAATTATACCGACATAACTTTCTGCGTTGATTTAGCGATGTTTGTCCGTCCGTCTGTATGTCTGTGTGTCCATGTAAACCTTGTAATCAAACAAGCCGCATCTATTAATATATATTTAGATAAAATTTAAAACTAATGCATATTTCGGCCATAGGATGAACTCTGTTGAAATTGGAGAAGATCGGTGCAGGTTCAGACCTAGTCCTCATACAAATGACCCCTACGATCTCGACTTAAATTGCCATAAGATCCAAATTATCATACAGATCTCGATCAAATTGGGTTTGTGTATGTTTATTACATCCATTTATTAGTAGTACAAAAATAAACTCCATAGGACAATTCTTAGTCATAGCCCCCATATGAAGCTGATTCACTTACATCTATCAAAGAACAACAATATTGCACACATTTTTTCAAATTTGGTTCATCTAAATATTTGATCCAAATATTGTGAGGATCGGTCCTAGTCCCATGTAAATATAGCATCCGTTATGAAATTTTTTCATAATAATGGTGCCGCTCAAATTTGGTTTACGCATATTTTCTTTTTCCAATTAGTTGGACCTAAGTGATAGGATCTCTAAATGCACGATATAGAGTATCGTATAGTCGGTCTAGAGTTATGTTCCTTTTTCCTTTCTAAATAAAACACAATTTATTATTTATTCAACTTTAATTGTCCTTATTTATTTAACAAACTTTAATTGTTCTTACTTATTTATAAAACTTTAAATGTACTGTTTTAAATTTAACTTTAAATGTCCTTCTTTATTTATTTAATTTTTGTTTGTTGCGCTTGGCTTGAAATCTTGTTTAGAACTTCTGAATTTGTGATCGATTCTCGTTGATATACGTAAATCAATTATAATCATTTATGTTGGAAAAAATCGTGTAAGATCATGATTGGTCAAGTATTTTCTTATCCTTTCTTACGCACTGTACGTAAGAAAGCAAAAATAAAATATTAGTGGGAATATAAGTATGTAAATATGTATATACAGATTTACATATTACTAGTTTTCTCATTCTTCATGCCCAATTGTCTTTCACTTAGTAACAAAATAATTTACTAAAGCAAGCTTGTGCATGTTCGATCATGTCAATAGCGGTATACATACATATGTACGAGTGTATGTACATATACATGTAGGTTTAAAACGAAAGCTATAAAAACAAGATTCTGCATTCACAATCATAACACTTAGCAACAACAAAATATATGTAACAAATCAAATGCAGTTAATTTTTTTGACTTTTTATAAATATTCAAAGCAAGCAAGCACTTGGCAGCAAAATTATTACATATGTTTAAAATGTTATGGTGTATACAAATTATGTTAAGGGTATTCCTTATTAGTATAGATATATAAACATATACATAACGATATGTAGGTGCATATAACTCTAGACCGACTATAATTTTCTTAATTGTTTTATAATATAGTGTGTTATATTGGAGAAGGTTTAATAGTACAACTTTTGCTTCGATTCCCATTGCGTTGGTTTCACAGCAAAGGTTTATGAATTTAACTTTTTACCAAACAAACTATCTGCTGCTTTTTGGTTATTGATGAGGTAAAAAACAATTTGATTTTTTTTTTTTTTTTAATATGTTTTCTTTATTCGAGTATCTTTTTAAAGTTTTATAATTACATGTCATGAGATTTTACATAAGTATTGCAACAATTAATTACAATACGATGAAACAAGAAAATTTATTGGTAAACATAAGGATAATATTGTTATAACTACAGCAGATAAAGGAAACAAAACTGTGATAATGTATAAAGATAATTATAAAAGTAAAATGGATAAGTTGCTGGAAGATAGAAATACTTATAAAACTATTAAAGTTGATCCCACGCCAAAACTCCAACGAACAAACAATAACCTTGTTACACAGTTATACAAAGACAAGCACATATCAAAATTTGAGAAGATGAATATGACATCACATGCAGCTGCGGCCCCTGAATTATACGGTTTGCCGAAAATCCACAAGGAAAACGTCCCACTCAGACCAATTTCATCCTCTATCAAAGTACCCTGCTATAATCTAGCGAAATATATTGGAAAAATATTGAAAAATTTGATCTCACCAACATATAACATTAAGAATGCTTTTGACCTAAAACAAAAATTGGAAAACGTGAAAATTGAAGATGACGATATACTAGTGTCATTCGACGTGGTATCATTATTTACTAATATACCGACTCATTTAGCGATTAAGAACATACTGGACAAATGGGAAACATTAAGCACACAGACCACAATATCGAGGAAACAGTTTCTAAAACTACTTCAGTTCTGCTTGACAGAAACTAACTATTTTACATACGGGAATAAATTTTATCACCAAACGTATGGTATGCCCATGGGCAACCCTTTGTCGCCAACAATTGCTGATATTGTTCTGGACACCCTTTTGGACGATGTAATCAAAGAACTTAAGGAGAAAAATGTAAAAATCAAACTAATTACTAAATATGTCGACGATTTATTTGCTATAATAAAGAAATCAGATGAAACTAAGATTTTAAGAACACTTAATTCGTATCACAACAAACTGCAATTTACAATAGAACGAGAGATCAACGGAGAAATTCCTTACCTTGATATAAAAATAATAAAAGACGATAATAAACTTATAACTAATTGGTACACAAAGGAGACATCCTCAGGAAGGATGATCAACTATAACTCCACCCAACCGATAAAAATGAAGATCAACACGGCGACAAATCTCATTGAAAAGGTACTACATATAAGCGACGAAAGATTTAAGAAAAATAATATAAACAAAATACGAAACATATTAACTATGAACAATTACCCAATATTTATAATAAACAACTTAATCAACAAAACACTAAATAATACAAAACACAAAAATGATGACCGTAAAGAAGATTTGGTTTTTTGCAGTGTACCATTTATCCCAAAATTAACGGAGACAAAAACAATGAAACATATGATCAACGATGAAAACACAAGAAGAGCACACAAGTCAAACCAAACCCTTAGGCAACTGTTTACGCAGAACAAAACAAAACAAGATATACTTAAAATTGACAACGTTGTTTACGAAATAAAATGTGATGGCAATGAAAGGGAGCAATGTACCAAAGTTTATGTTGGTACAACAAAACGAAGGTTAGAGACGAGAGTATTGGAGCACAAAGCCGATATTAAGAAGGAAAAAGAAACAACTGCATTAGCACAACATGTAAAAGAATGCAACCATAATATGAATTTTGATAACATTAAGATATCAGATAAGGGAAAAAGAGTAAACAAACGCTATACATTAGAAAGCCTACGAATACAAGAGAGAATTCATCATGCAATGAACACGAGAGAAGATAAGGATAACACAAAGCTCCAATACTCCGTTGCAATATTTTAGAAATTAGTTAAAGTTCTGTGATACTATATTAAGTTAGACCTGTGATTTTGCGTGTACTGTGTTGTCAATATTTATTAAATTTATTTATATTTTTTAAAATTCTGTGTAGTAATGTCCAGTTTTTTATTTACAAATTATATTCCCTGATGATGTAACAAAGAATCGTAAGTTAAACTGTGATGTAGTATTTAAGATATTTAATTAGAAATTATTAATAATGTTAATTTGTATATGTCGCCAGATTTTATAATAAATTTACGCTCCTGAGGAAGTTTGAATAAAGCAAACGAAACGTTGAGCAGAAACATGATATCTAATTGATTTTTATTTACACATAAAAACAGATTATTGACCAAAATAGCCCGTACGGTAACCCCTCTTTCTAAATCTAATTTAAATATTAACAATTGGTCACAACAACAAAAACACACTTTTTAATACGGCAGAGCTTTAAATAAACAAAAATTTCATAGTTTAAGGAGGAAAAATTATGGATAAAAAACCTTTAAAATAAAGTTATCTTAAATAAAAATTACGAAGTTAAGTTATTATGATAAATTCCTTTTAATATCATAATTAGACTGTTTGCATCTCTCGTTGAATGACAGATTCAGATCCCTCATCATGGTAGTTATTGTTTTATGATCAAATTTGTCATGTAAGCGTAATGTAGAGTATCGAAAATTAAGGTTATGGATGATCTTTAGATGCTTGTTTTGAATTATTTGGAGCTTTATGATTTGCGATTTTGCTGTTTTTGGGAACCAATCTTGACAACTGGTCGTATACACATTTTATACAACATGAGGTTGTTTTTCAAATTTAGTACATTTTATTGCCTTTTCAGCAACATGATGGACATGTTCTTTGAGTATTAATTTTTTATCAAAAACCACTCCTAAATATTTAACTGAGTCCTTTATTGCAATAGAATTTCCTTGAACTTGCAGTAGAAGACTAGGTATTCGTTTGGGTGATTTGTTAAATGGGAAGATAATAGCCTGAGTTTTTCCATGGTTTATTTTTATTTTCCATTTTCAGCATTCTTTAAGGATTGATCCAATTTTTTAATAATTGCATTAGACAGTTTACCACTACAAAAAAAGCAGCGTCATAATTTCGTATTATAATAATATCTGAGGTGTATATTGAATGTAGGGTAGGTGACAACACCGAGCCTTGTGAAAGACCAGCTGGAATATTTCTCTGGCTTGAATAGCTCCCTTCAATGCAAACAAAGAACGATCGTTGGGATAAAAAGCTTTTGATAATTTTTTGTAGGTAAAGAGGATAACCTAATATATTAAGCTAATAGTTAAGGCCCTCATGCCAAATCGAACCGAACGCTATTTCAATATCAAGTAATACTACTCCTGTGCTTTTTCGGTGGATTTTATTATTTCAATTAACTTTATGATCCTTTTTATTTGATGAACCGTGGAATGCTGTTTTCTGAAACCAAATTGTTCCTTATTTATAATATTGTTTGTCCCAGTGAAAGACAACAAGCGAAGCAGAATGATTTTTTCAAGAAGTTTAAAATACTTAGCATGCTTATGGGTCTGTAGCTATTCGGCAACTTCGGGTTCTTGCCTTTTTTAGGCACTGGTACTATTTTGGCTATTTTAAATCTTGCTGGAAAATAACCATTCTTAAGGTAAAAATTAAATATTTTGGCTAGAGCTTGAAAAAAGGATGTCGGCATTTTTTTTAAAACAACACATTGAATATTATCTTGGCCAGGCGCTTTATTGTTTTTAAATTTGGAAGTTATTTCTATTCATTCGTTAGCATCGGTTAGTATACTCGTAGCGTGATTATTTAATACTTCATTGTTATTATCCAGATTTTTAATGACTTTTTTACCTTTTTTGTCCATTGGCGAAGTAGTGTTTAATGAAATTTTATGAGATGGTAGGAATACATCAGCAATAATGTTGGCTTTTTCCATATTGTCAACATATTGGAAAGTAATCCAAAGTCGTTTTACAATTTTGTCAACACTAAGAGAAAAACAACTGGTTATTCTGCTATTATGAAATTTCAACATACTGAATCTTATGATAATACTATTATATGTAATTTGTTTGCTGATTTTTTTTTCAACAACTTATTCCAATTCAACTTTTGATGATTCTGCCACTTACCCATCTATACTGACTGCTAATGGAACCATATCTATTCCATTCCTCGATATCTCTATGGTTTCTATTCGTTTGATAAAATTCCTAGCAGTATCTTAATCAAATGTACGGATGCTTTAGCTATTCCATTGACAATAAAGTTTAACTCATCAATTAAATTCGGATACTTTCCAAATACGTGGAAGGACTCTTTCATTATTCCGTTATTTAAATCCGGAAACAAGTCTGACATTACAAATTAGCGTGGTATTGCAAAATTAAGTACTATAACTAAATTCTTTGAAAAAATTATAACTGATCAACTATGTCATCAAGTCAATACATTAATTTCTCCATTCAAAAACGGTGCTCAACTTCAACGAACCTTTTACATCTCACAACAATAGTCAATCGTGGTTTTCTTCAAAGAAAGCAAACTGACGCAATTTACACTGATTTCAGCAAGGCGTTTGATAAAGTCAACCATAAACTTCTTATAAAGAAATTACATCTAATAGGATTTTTTGATCTTAGCATAAAGTGGATATATTCCTATTTAACAAACAGAAAGCAAAATGTACGTTTTAGTAATATATCTTCGAAAAATATTAACGTCTTATCTGGAGTTCCGCAAGGCAGCCATCTTGGCCCGCTTTTATTTTTACTATTTATAAATGATTTACCGCAGGTTATTCAGTTTTCAAATATCCTGATGCATGCTGACGATGTAAAAGTCTTTAAGAGTTATAACCAATATTCCGACCATACTTATCTTCAAAATGATTTGGATTCATTTCACTCAGGTGCATTTTAAATTTAATGGAGCTGAATCTTAAAAAGTGCAAATATATGCGTTTTGTTCGAAAAAGACCAATATCTGTAAATTATGTGTTGGGCGGCTTTCAACTGGAAAAAGTCGATAACTTCTTAGATTTTGGTATTTTATTAGATTCAAAGCTTAGTTTCGTTCCTCATATTACAATTACAGTAAACAAAGCCAGAGGAGTACTTGGTTTTATAAAACGTTGGTCTAAAGAATTCAATGATCTGTATGTGACAAAAACACTATACACGTCACTTGTGAGACCGATTTTGGAATATGCCTCTATTATATGGGACCCTATCTATCAAACTCATATTAATAGCATCGAATCGGTGAAAAAACAATTCCTACTATTCTGTCTTCGCAGCTTAAATTTTAACCAATTAAATCTTCCGTCATATAACAGCAGACTCACGCTTGTTAAGCTGCCAACCTTAAAAAGCCGCAGACCTATGCTAAACGTTTCGTTCTTTTGAACATAATTAATGGCGATGTTTGTTCTGGTTTCTGATGAACAATATTTCCTTTATCATCCCCCAGCGGCCAACACGTTTCTTCTCACCTTTATCTGTCCATTTTTATAGATCAAATTATGCGAACGGTGATCCTCTTAGACGAATGTGTGTTGAATTTAATAAGCTTTATAGATTTATTGATTTTTCTTTAAACACAAATGTCATAAAAAGTAAAATAATAATTTATTTGAACACTTTAAATTAAATTTTTAAATTTTTCATTCATTGTGAAATGTTTTTGTAAATAGTCTGTAAGGATTTATTCCATATATTAATAAATAAATAAATAAATAAATAAATAAATAAATAAAAATATTCGTTGCGGTCAATTGTTAGATGGGAGATAGTTGATCCTGTGTCTGATATAATATCAAATTCAATCATTAAAATGACATGTATCTAAAATATGAATTTCGAATCGATATAGTTGAATCAGGGATGAAAAATTAGAAAACTAATTTCGTACGAATGCAATACATACATATTTATAAAAAGTAAAATGAGAAAAAAATCTGAGTTCAGAAAAACACACACTGAATAAAAACTCGTATATATATGTAAGCAAACATAGCTCAGATCAAAAAACATACATTTTTGTTTCGATATCAATTATGTGTGTTTCTAAATTTAGTACGGTGCCGAACACAATCATGACTGTGTTTTGTTTTAATATTTCGTTATGTACACGAACATGTTTCTATCACGTATTTTTTGTTTCGAACACACACAAACTACACAGTTTCGAGTGTAACTTTATTTGAAGTTCGTGTTCTTGCACGTGCACTGCAAAAAAAAAACAGAACATGTTCTTGATCGCATACATCCAAAAATTAAAACATTAACGACTTGCGATCGAAACGACAACAACTGTTTCAAGCAAATTTATTAAAAAAGTCTAAAATAATTCATTATCAGTTGTAAAAAAATAAAAATAATAATAATGAAGTTAATAAAAAAATAAAAAAATTAAAATTAAAAAAATAATAAACGAACAAAATAAATTAATAAACAGCATATACAATTTTTTCTGTTTTCTATTTTATTACTATCTTTTTATTTTTATAATTGAAAATGCTCTAAATTTTATTTCCATGCACAGATAAATAAAAATCTCATATTTTCTGTGTAAGAAAAGCTGTAATATGAATCGGAATTTTTATTTTCATGCAATATAAAGTTTATAAAGGAAAAATCAGCATATTTGTGAATTTTTAATGCAGTTATTTAACAAAAAAGTTGTAAGTGGGGGGGGGGGGGTAATGGGCATTTTTGCGATTTTTAAGGCACTGGGTGTACTTTTTTCGGGTAGAGTTGTTCCGATTTTTTTCTCCTATTCAATATCTACAACTTTGTTTCAGATGCAAAAGAGATATTCCGTACGGTTACTGAGTTATAACCATGTTAAAATATACAAAAAGTGACAAAGATCCTCCTTGTGCAAAAAAATTCGTATTAAATTATAATGGCAGCCAACTTGACAAAACTAATGATGCAGAAGTTCTTATTTTTGGCGCTACTTTCAGTTGCAATTCTCAGAATTGAGTCCCAAATCAAGGAGTTGAAAAATGTTGTACTGTGTTATTCAATTAAGACAATGTATTATTGTCTTCTCAAATTAATGGCAGCATGCAGCTCCATTACATTTGTATTGCCTGCTAGGGATAATTCAAGCTTTATACGCACTCGCAACAATGCCATCTATGGAAAAAATTGCACATAGTTGATAAACTAAAATCTCGAATTTTCGGGTTAAAATACAGCTGGAAAATGTGAAAAAAGCATATTCCAATATTGTAATATTCTGAAGAATTATGAATTGTATTAAGGAATGATGAAAAAAGATAGAAAAAATTTAAATTTTTCAACATTTTATCAATTTTGAGGCATTTGTGCAGTTTTTCGGGTTACTTCTTTTTTCTCCTGGTCTACAGCTACAATTGTATTGGAAACCAATTGGAAAAATTATGTTTTAACCAAAATATACATGAAGCCTTAAAACCCGAACAGCAGCTGAACTAGTGAAACCTAAATGGCAAAACCCAAGTGAGGTTTTGTTAGTTTCGGTAAGCACTTCTAAAACCTCACACGAGAAGAAGTTTGCATTTTGATGTGTTGTACTGTGTAATGCAACACACAGGTATTTAAGAGTACTATACGTTTAAAGTTAAGTATTGGCAAAGATTCGGCGCAGCTTAATTTGACACCATCACTAGTTTTTTTTTTTTTTTTGTTAATTTCGGTTAAATTTTAAATTTTCTTAATAATTTTACTTGACTATTTATACTGTATCGGATTATTGCACAATTTTTGGAACTTATCCCCATATAATAATAATCATATTGATGTGTTTATTTTATGGGAACCAAGACAAAAAAATGCTTTGATCTACATCACGTTTAGTAAAGTTGTTGTTATTTAATTTAATTAAGCATTTGTTGTATTTAAAGTGGTTAGTTTTTTTTTTTTTTTTTTTTTGTAAAAATCTAAAACATAAAAAACAATTTAAAGCTAAACCAGAACAACACCTTTTTTGAAATTTATGCCCATAATATAAAAAAGTAAGTAAGAACATAAAAAGGTGTAGCACTTTGCTTCCGTTTTGTAACAGACATCCGCTTCCGAGTAAATGTGTTTTGTACTTATGGCTTTGTAAAACAGATCATAAAAAAACTAACAAAACATTTATGTTTTGAACAATCTTAAATAACACAAGAACTGTGTATAAAATAAGAAACAAAGAACAAATAACTTGTGAACATACATACATAAGTCTTTGGGAGAGACAAACCCATAAGAAATATTATTAATCAAATTGATACTTAAGGGAGTAAAACTTTTATTACAACTTAGATTGTATATTTTTAAAGCGAATTGTACCGTAATAATCATAAGTAATATAAAAATAGTTTCATATGTTGTAATATCGACAACCAATACAATATTAATTGAGGTTATTTTTTTAGTGTTCCATTTAAAAAAAATACATTAGAAAAAAAATTCGTTTCTTCTATAAATCGCTACTTTCGATTAAAACTAATATATTTTTTAGATAACACTCTTGTAATATATATAATATTAATAGGCTAAACGATTTTTTGCTACCGATGTTTTGTTCTACCCTTTTATCCCGATTTTGACCAAACGTACATTATTTGTAAGGTATTTCTTTTTAGCTGTTCACCGGACTTACAGATTTTTAAATTTTTTTCTTTATTTTGCGTCAATTCCATTTAAAGTTGCTACTAACACATACATAAAATTATACATATGCTATGTGTGTTTTATGTTTTATTAAATTTGTTAATGTGTTTGTTAATGAGTTTGTTATCTTCATCCACAATAATAATAAACCAAAGAAGTGTTGGTATGTGAATTGGCTAAGTTGAAAAATAAAATTGCCTTGAAATTTCACTAGAATTTCGAGCGCTGGAATCTTCTTATTGTCATAATTCCGTTAAGGCACTCTTCAAAATTTTCCAATTATCAAATTTCAAAATATGCCAAGCTAGTTAAGAGCTTAACTATTTTTTGAACAGATATAGTATTGTGTAGATGTTTTTTATTTGGGCAGCTGCATATAAGGTACTCAGCAAACGTTGTTTTATTTATAAAATGTTTTCTTCCGGAAAAGAGAAAATATCTTCCTTTTTACTTTATGTTTATTATTAAATAAGAAATTCAAATATTTCTGAAATATGTGGAAACTAAATACGGAAATTTAGGTGTACAGTAATAACAAACTTTAAGTGACTTTATTCTCAATGCAGATACTTGTTTTCTTCTTCATTTAAAGATTTTTAAAAATCATTACTTTTTGATTTATGTGAAAAATAACCTGAAAAAAAATTGTCGTATATCTACCGGATTATGTCCACAATGAGATTGTGGATTAGCGAGGTTTTACTGTAAACATAAAACCATAAAACAGGATTATTTTAATTTTATACTTAAGAATTTGTTTTGTTTCAAAGAATGAACAAATACAAATAAGGTATAAAGTTAAACTAGATTTACATATTTGTGTTTCAGTTACAAAAATTATTTTAAATAAGCAAGGAAATTAAAGTCGGACTAAACCGATTATACGACACCTTATATGAAACAAATTAGGGTCTTAGATCCTACTTTGCTGAGCCAATAACTGAATATATAAAAAATATGTGTAAACCCAATTGTATAAACAAGTTCATATGCTATTTTTATATGGGGACTAAGTCAAAAAATGGATCGATAATGACCGTATATAAAAAGAAACTTGGTTTTCTTTAAAACTTATATAAACCAAATTTGAAGAAAATCTATGCAACATTTTTGATTTTTAACAGATTTAAGCAAAAATCGAGAATCAGCCTTATGTTATATAATGATTATGACTAAAAATGATACTACATGATTTGAACTACTGATTATAGACACATACATATATACATTATTGTGGCCCTTCATTATATGGAGAAAAAAAGTGTTCAAAATTTCGGTCGCACTCCCTAGAAATAAGCGAATAGCAAAAAAACTGAGAAACACAAAGTTTTGGGCCAATCAAAAAACATTTAGAGGTGGCTCAACGCGATTGAAAATTTCAAGTGTTATTTTATATGGGGAAAATATGACTTTTTTCAGATTTGACGAACATTGCGTTCTATAGTTTAATTTTTCCGACAAATTTTTATATAATTTAGGATCAGTATTAGATTAGTTTTCCAAAAAGCGATTAAACTTCAAAATCGAATAAAAACTCGCCAAGAAATAGCAAATGACCCAGACCACTTTTGTGTCAAAAAAAAAAAAACTAGATCATGAAATTTGATGGCATTTTTTTCAACTTTAAGAAATTAATTAAAGCCAACATTTTGTTTTAATCTATATACCTGTAAGTGCTCAGATATGATGAATTGTTTTATTACCATCTTATTAACCTATAAAGCATTGAGACCGAAAATGGAAAATTTTTTTGATAAAATTTTAAAAACTCCTTATTCAACTTTTGAAAAATTTTCTTAAACTAAATTTTAAAAAAAATTGATGTAGCTCTCTAATGTCTTGTTAAGTGTATAATGGAGATTAACAGTGTAAATTTTTAGGTAAATCCCTGTATCAGAATTTTTTTGACAAGGATTTTATTTATGCAGAAAAAAACAAAAAAAATTAATAAAAAATAAAATTCTGGTTAATTGGATAATCGGGCTTTTGCTGTACTTCGAATATTTTATTTTTATATTAATTATCTTATTTGACAGCTTTTATAATTTATTTTTCAAAATTAAGAAAACTATTAGTTTCTGTAATAAATTGTTCATAACATAACAGCTTTTTATCATTTCAAAGTAATGGCAAACTTTTGAAAGTAACTTCGGCATTTGCCACTTTAACACATAAATATCTACTTTGTTGAATTTCAGCTACAAAAAGTGGCTGAAATTTCATTTAATTAAATTGCAACCTGTAAAACAAACTTTTTTTTTCAAATACATTTTTAAAAACTTTTATGTCTATTTGTGACATATTTCCAATTAACAATAAACCCCTTGCTGCCATTGCCTACTCCTTGCAATTAAAAACTATTCACTTTTATCTAACTACATATAAATATGCTTTTTTTATTCATGGTGGAATTTTTTTTTCTTCTTTTTTTATTGTATGTTGAAATAATATCGCTTTAGGCAAGCAAATAAGTAAATAAATTTTTAAAACTAAAATAATTTTGTTTAACAAAAAAAAAAGAGTTCGTTATATTCCTTTTTATCAGTGATTTGCTTTAAATATAAAACAACCACCAACCTTATGTTTGCGGGTCTATAACTTATTTAAATTTCATTTAATTTCTGTCCGAAAAACAAAAAATAAAAAAAAAAGATAACTCCACAATGTGAAATAGTTGTATATGTATTTGGTGTTATGCCAACAAATATGTTGAAAAACAAAAGTTGAAAAATATGAACACTAATAAAAAAAATAAATAATCTGTTGCTAAAAACTATTTTAAAGCAATAAATTTTCGATTTTTAGGCTGTCCGCACAATGACAGGATTTGTTGCTGTTGAAGAAAAAAAAAAAATACTTCTGTGCGTGTTTAGTTGGAAAAATAAATTGCTCAGAATAAGAATTCTAGATGGATCGTTGTTTTTCGGAAAAACGTCTAGCTTTAAAAGTGTAACCAAATCTTCATTGACAACCAACAAAATAAGCTCTTAATGTGGTGATGCTAATGCGGTTACAAGTACAGCTGTTTTTCATAAGAAAACTGTTTTCTCTTCGGATCCATGGAGTTATTTTTAACTAGTGACACTAGTTTTCTGAATACGTTTATACTAGATCCATTTTAGTAATACTTCATGGTTCTTTTATCAATTTAAAGTTTTTAATATTTGTATAATAGGGCGGGTCGATTTAAAAATCGCCCAAGTGACAAGGAAAATCGTATTCTAGGGACCAAAATAAGAAACTTTGCCCTCGGAACGCTACCTCTAAAAAGAATTCTGATAACCCGACTTTTGGCTTGTCTGTCCGTCTGTCTCAGTTTGACCCATTTAGAGTTCCCCAATCGAGTCCAAATGTATGATCGACTCCCACTAACTTCAGACGGCCGACCCAACCATGCCAGTGGCACACCCCCTGAAACCCCCCTGGGGGTTCCCAATACAAACATTTAAAAAATCACCTCTTTTTGTTTAGAATTGGGCTGACTATGTTTGATTTAATATTAAAATTAACACTCATACGTATACGTATCTTCTACTCTGCTAATAAATAATAATCATTCGCCTTGATTATGTTATGTTATTCAAAAAGATCGATCGGATGAGGGTAAATAACTTTTAGATCACGTGACTATGCGTGACTCTGCTGACTACCCCAAAATTAATCTGTAGTCACAACAAGACTATGGGCCAAGTTTTAGATCAATTGCATGAGGGGGAATTGAGTTGCCCCATGGCAGACAGACAGGCAGACAGGTCAAAAGTCATGACATAAGAATTCGTTTTAGAGGTATGGTTCCTTGGGCAAAGTTTCTTATTTTGATCGCTAGAATATGATTTTCCTTGTCACTTGAGTGATTTTTTTGCCTCCCTACAAATCGACCCGTCCTATTGTATATATAGTGTATATTTACAGTGGGTAACAATACATATGGAGTGTTTACACGTTAAGGGTGTCGAGATATAACCCAAGTTCGGGTCTTCCCCTACGTGATGAACAGTAATGTCATGATACTGAAACAACCTTATTTTGGTCATTTCGAAACAAAAACCTTCCGTATAAAACAATAAAAATAAATTCTTCATACGCCCCACTGTGGCTGAAATTTTGAATTCATTGGCAAAAAGTCAATTTTCTTTTGTCACCGATTTTTTAAATTTTAATGCCATTTTGTAGCTAAAATATCCAAATTAATGTAGCCAAAAAATTAGCTTAAACTATTGCTAACTGTGGGCGTGGCATGCTGTCAAACTCAACTGTTTTTTAATTTCAGAAAAAGTTGATTTTTTTCTTTTTTTATCAAAAATAAATGGTTACAACTCGTCGATAATGACCTGCGGTCTTCTTTAGAAGGTTGGTGGGATTGCAGTCTTTAGATGTTATAAGTGGTCACAGCCCTACCATTTAATATTAGGGGCGTTCTGAAATATTTATTAAACTACTATATTTGTGTCAAATTTCAATTTTAGTGGAATAGAACTTCTAAGGAACAAAAAGGAACAAGAAAGATATAACACCCAGAGAATGGCAAAAGTGCCGTCTTTACCATATGTATACGTTTACCCCCGTGACGAACCGCTGGTAGAATACTTTTTCCATTTTAATGAAATTACTGAAAAAAAGTTTCAAATTACGGTAACTTAAACAGCCATATAAGTATACAATACAAGCATACCGATCAGAATCACTTTTTGAGTCGATTTGGCGATGTCCGTCCGTCCGTCCGTCTATGTGTCCATGTAAACCTTGTAATCAAACTACAGATCGCAAGTATGAATATATTTTAATGAAATTTGATATATAAGCCTTCACCGGCCATGTTAAGGCCTAGTCCCCATAAAAATGATCCCTATGAAATTGACATAAATTGCCATAAAATCCAAATTATCATATATATCTCAACCAAATTGGGTTTGTATGTTTTTATTACATCCGTTAATCAGTATTCCAAAAATAATCCCTATACGACAATTCTTAGTCATAGGCCCCATATAGGGCTGCTTCCCGATCTTCACTTAAATCTATCAAAAAACAAAAAATATTGCACAGATTTTTCTCAAATTTGGTTTGCATAAAGTTTTTGAAATTATAAGTGACTTTACCAAATATGTTCACGATCGGTCCATTTTTAGACCTAGTCCCCACTTAAATATAGCATCCGATATGAACTTTTCCATATCTGCAGCCAAATAATAAAAAAGCCACTCAAATTTGATTTATGCTTATTTTCTTATCCAATTAGTTGGACCTATGATATAGGGTCTTTAAACGCATGGTATAGGTATCGTATAGTCGGTCTAGAGGGACTTTAATATTCTTATTTGTTTTTAAAAGGTTTTTTTACACACTAGTGTTTTAATTAATAAGAAAGATTAAAAAATAAAAGCCCTTTTTTATATCTAAATCAGAATCATTGCGCTAATGTTCATTAATAGCAAAATTTGAAGTTGATTTTACTTTTTTTTTTTTTTTGTTTAAAATTTTTTTTGAGTGTAAGCATTGAAAAAAATCCCTTTGTTATAAAAAATGCTTGTAATTATTACTAAAATCCAAATATGACATATTTTAATAAATAAAGAAAATAAAAACGCCACATTTTACCATAAAATTTAAAAAAAAAAATAAAAGTTCAAATTTGACCTAGAATTTCTTAAAAAGTATTTAATCAATTTTAATTAAATTAAAATAGACTCAAGTTCAACTAAATGTCGACGCACTAGACAAAGAATTGCTAAAATATTTAGATGGGTTAAAAAGTTACAGAATTTTGGCCAATGAAAAACAATTTTCAGCCACTGTACACTTCACTCCCTGGTCTCTTCAGAAATTTAACCTTGAATGTAAGAAATAAAAAAAAAAACAAAAAAAAAGAAACTTTCCAATAAAACTTCTGCCAAATTCTCACAATTTTGGTCCCGATATCTGAGAAAAACAGGAATTTGTGCTGTTCCTGTTCCACAGTTTTAATAAGAATTTACCAACTTCCCACACCACTGGTAGGTGAAGAAGGGACAACTTAAATTTGTTATTTTCTTTTTTTAATAACTTATTAGTTATTAAATTATTTTTATTATTTACTAGCTGAGTCCGGTCCGCGTTGCTGGCCCGAAGAAAACATCTGGATTTTATATTGCATCTAAATTTTAATACCGAGTGTCGGGCAAAAGTAAAGCACGAACTCCCCCGAAAATCCTTAAATACATTGCATATAATAATATTATGAATATGACTGAAAAAAAATATACGTTTTCTTGCATATTTTAACACCAGCGCCACCTACAGATGAAAAACTTTGTTCACAACTTTAGTTTTATGTACATAATATATGTTGCGAATTTGAGCTAAATTGGACCGTAAATAAATTTTTTGGGAAAATCTCGACCCCAGCACCACCTATCGGGTACAAAAAAAAGTTATGCAAATCGGAGAACCAAAGGAACATATGGTATGAATACGAAGTCGCTAGCATTAGTGGTTCAACAGTTATTAGAGTACCAACATACGCACCAACGTTTTTTATATATTAAAAGATTATAATAATTTTCTAAGCTTTTGAATAAATTAGTTAATTAATTCCCATTTTTAACTAAATAACAATGTTTAATTATCTGACCTACATATTTTGGTTTATTATTTAAAGAAGACGGACAAATGCCAGACTTTGTTTCACTTTTATTCTTATCTGGGGGCCATAATTCGTTAACTGTGACATAGTAAAATTATTCCTATTATTTTATTTTGGAAAATAAAAAAATTATTTCGATCGAAAAATTTCGATAACGAATGCGACGATTAGCCACTAGATTTGCAGCCAATTAAGATATAAACAACTTTTCAATTTAACATTACGAAAAGCTATAGTTTCTGACTTGAGACCTTTTGACTAACTTCAAAGAATTAAAACCTTATATATTGCTGGTTTTGATGGGGTTGCAATTTTAACACTTGAAACTGCCAGCTCGTTTCATATTTTGGTTGTTTTTTTGGTACTCGCTTTACCTTTATGTATTAAAATAACGATACGATGTCTGATGCATTTTTTTTCCTTAAATCTTAATGATAATCGTTATCATTATCATCATATGGCACTTCATCATCATCGAAGATAGACACTTAATCCAGAGCGGAAAGAGTATCTTCAAATTTTGGTTTAGATTTGGATCCCAACCTTTTAATTGATGATCCAAAAGATTCACTATATTCATTACTCTTCGGAAATTTAATTTTTCGACTTTTTTCATAAAGCAAAGTTAGTCGTTTTGCCTTTCAATTTATTGATTTTTTTGTAATTTTCCGAATTTACAGTTTATTGCACAATTCAGTTAATTCTTTTGATTATAACTTTAAACCGCATTTGTTTAGATTTCATGGATTTTCATGATGCATTGTTTCTTCCAGTAACTATGTTTTGTTTTTGAATTCGGCTCACTACTCATAATTGTTCTCGACATTTGTAATATTTCTCAATTTTAGTGTTATTTCTTTCAGAGCTAGTATAGTTTTACTACAAATATCCGAGCTTTTGTGAATGCAAGTTTCACTTTTTTTAAAAGACCCTTTTCATAAGAAAATTATATGTAAACACAAATAAAGTAATATAGCTTTTTTAGATAAAATTATTATGGAAAAATGCTATTATTAAACTCTTTCTTTTAAATCATACCCTATGTCGTGGGGCAACCCCATTTCCCCTTATCAAATTGATCTGAAACTTGGCCCATAGTCTTGTTGTGACTACAGGGGGCAGATCGTCGCATTCGATATCTTGTAAAATCAATCGGAATTCCATATTTTAATTTATAATTTAAAGAAGATGGACAATCGTCAGACCTCGTTTAACTTTTACTATTAACTATGAACCATAACTAGTTCGCTGTGGCAGCGACGAATTACTCTTAGTATTTTATTTTGGAAATTAAAAAAACAGTTTCGATCGAAAAATTTCGATAACGAATGAAACGATTCGGCCCCAGATTAATTTTGGGGTAGCCACGCACAGTCACGCATAGTCACACGCAATCACTGATAGATTCAAAACTCATATGTATAAGGAAATAAAGAGTCATAATACAAATTTTATGTCTATGGGTTAAGTTATTTTTAACCTATCATTTGCAGATTTGGCTCAGGCATAAAAAGCTAAATAAGAAACCTTTCACATATGAAACATATGAAGTTTAGTACTTCCAGCAAAGTACACTTCACTTCACATGAATAGGTGCAGTGATTTAGCAATCAATTTAAGCTTCCTGCTCTCAAGATAATTCATTGAGAGGATTGTTTTGCACTTTTTATTAAAGGTTTAACAATTGAGAAAAAGTGTGTAAACAAAGAAAAGTCGAAAAAGTTCCGTTAGATTTAATCTGTGCTTCTTTTTATAATTTGTCAAAAAAAAATGTGAATTATTTTTCGTCAGTTGAATAGGTGCAGTGATTAAAAAGTGGCTGTGTGGTCATTTGTGCCAATTTTAACTAAAAAAAAAATCAGCATTTTTTTTAAAACAAAAAATAAAAATAGTTTTCTGCCAAGTTTAAATGAAAATGGGCCGTGGTAAATCATTAACGGTGGAAGAAAAGGCAAAAATTGATGCCTATGATGATCGAGGTCTCTACAGCCGTGAAATTTCTGTATAAATTAATAAAAGTGCTAACGTTGTTTGGAATTACATAAGAAAATAAGAAAAATATGGTAGAAACATGAAGGGAAGGCAAACAATAGCCACAATAGCTGCGGAAAGGCGAAATATTCTAAGAATAGCCTCAAATTCTAGTGACTCTGCTGCAAAAATTAAAGCAAAAAGTAGTTCCAGTGCTAGTGTTTCTACCGTAAGAAGGATAATAAGTGCAGCAGAACACTTAAAGCGAATTAAATTACAGAAAAACAACCATTAAACCAGCAACGTAAGGAACTACGGTTGAATTTCTGCAAAGAACACATGACTTGGAAGAGTGAGTGGAATAAAGTAGTTTTCTCAGATGAAAAGAAGTTCAATTTTGATGAACCCGATGGTTTTAACTACTATTTCCATGATTTGAGGAAGGAAGAACATATTTTAGCCCGTCGCCATAGTCGAGTAGGTTGTGTTATGGTGTGGGGCGCGATTTCGTACTATGGAGTCATAGACTTGGAATTTAAAACCGCAAAAATGACAGAAAATTCCTACCAATCTATTCTGCAAACGGCGTTCCCAAAATTTCAAGAGTTGTTTGGACCCATCTAATGGACTTTCCAACAGAATAATGCTCCTATCCACATAGCAAGGATTATTAAAACGTGGATTAGCGAGCAAAATGTTGAACTGCTGCCAAGGTCACCATACTCCCCGGACTTAAACATAATTGAAAACGTGTGGGGATGGTTGTCTCGGAAAGTGTACGAGTCTGGAAGACAATTTGATAACCGAGAATCTTTAATTGCTGCAATAAAATCGGCATGGTCGCAAATTTCCTTGCAATATTTATCGCAACTGTATGACTCCCTTCCAAATAGAATTTATGAGATAATTTTGTCGAAAGGCGGAAGTAGACATTATTAAAATTTCATAAAAAAAAAAATTAACAAAAAAAACTTTATTTTTTTCGTGTTTTTTTTAATTTTTTTAAATTTTTTTGCTGTTTTATGATTTTTTTTCAATATGCACCTATTCAAGTGACGCAAAAATAATTCTTATTTTTTTGAATAATTATAAAAAGAAGCACAGATTAAATCTAACGGAACTCTTTCGGCTTTTCATTGTTTACACTCTTTTTCTCAATTGTTAAACCTTTAATAAAAAGTACAAAACAATCCTCTCCATGAATTATCTTGAGAGCAGGAAGCTTAAATTGATTGCAAAATCACTGCACCTATTCATGTGAAGCGAAGTGTACAATTAAAACAAAATTCAAAAACTTAAAATCTTTTAAATGGTGAGTAGAAAAAATTTTATGTATTAAACTTTAGTATGGTTAATGCGCAAACTTTTTTAAGCCTGCGAAAAGGGAAGATCGCCATTTCGTTATAGTTTTCATTCTCTATGCGGAGTGAATTGGGCCGATTTGATATTTTAAAGAAAGCTGCAAAAGTTATATACCTAATAATTATATAATTGAAGGGCAGCCGCGAATAACGTTGTAACTGCCAAAATTCTAAATGTTGAGGAAATGAAAAACAGAACATTTAAAAACTTGTAAATTGAATTTTTAATATTTTTTTTAACTTTGGCAAAAGGACTTCATATTATATATTTTAAGATGAAAAAAAAAGTTATAAACTTATCCAATTATATGAATGAATAAGAGCTTGTTTACTGTTCCTTCAGTCGAAGAACGTTATATAGACACAAATGAACTGTTGATAATACATTTTTCTACTGAGCAAAACAATAATGCGAGTGGCAATTACAATGTTATCTTATTAATAAAATGCAAGTATTCGTTATAAGAAACTTAATTTTTTGGATTCAATATAATAAATAAAAACTAGCAGATTCCAGCGCTCGAATTTCGAGTGCAATTTCTAGGCATCTTTATTTTTACCCTTAGCCAATTCACAAACCAACACTTTTATGGTTTACTATTATTGTGAATGAAGATAACAAACTCATTAACAAACACACTAACAAATTTAATAAACACACATATAGCATATGTATGCAATTTATCCAAAATGATGGAAAAAATTTAAAAATCTGTAAATCTGCAAAATGGCTAAAAAGAAATACCTTTCAAATAATATACTTTTGGTCAAAATCGGTATAAAACGGTAGAACAAAACTTCGATCGCAATAAATCGCCTGGCCTATTAATATTATAGATAGATATATTATTATAGTTTTCAACAAAATAAAATTATTAAATATCACAAAAATAATATTTTTATAAAACGAAATGTTGATTGACATATGTATTTAAATTTAACTGCAATTCTTCTGGCAAATAAGATGCCATTGCGAGAAGATCCTTTTTTCTGCACTTAATGCATTAGGTACAGCTCTAAGTACCGGCAGCGAATATTTTGCCATGTTTGTTGTTTTTTTTTTTATTTCAAATTATAGCATGACCACGTTTCTTCTACATATGCTATGATATTATCGTAATCTAAATATATTTGGGTCATTATTAGATATGTGGAGCCAACAGACCTGCGTTATTGTGCACTTAACATCTTTTTTTAAATAAGGTTTTAGGGTATCAAAATTTTTGACCTCCTGTGGAAGCATTTAATACATATTAATTTGATTTGATGATCTTGCTGATGTAATTAAACAGCACACATCTTCCGGAATATAGGTCTGTGTTGTTTTTTTTTTTTTGTTTCTCAATAAACGCAAAATCGCGATCGCATGGAAGAGAACTGTGTCCATAAGTTAAAAATGTTTGTTAACTTCGGAAAAGTATTTATTTAATATGCTATGACAGAATATTATTGTCGAATTGTTATTTTAACCAACACTCTGTCGGACCATATTATCAGTTTCCTTATTTCCCCTTCTTGAAGAATATTGTATTTAGTTGTTATATTTTTTAAGATGCATGAAGCCATCTCGTTAGCTCCTCTTTTTGCCACGGTTTCATGCCATGTATACATATCCACTATGTTCTGTGCCAGATTATGTACAGCGAAGTTATAGTTGGAATATTTACGCTGATCAAAAAACATCAGAATGAATAAAATTTGGCATAAAAATCACTCGTTGAGTATTCACACAAATAACTACGGTACCATGGTTATTTGTGGCAGCATTCGTATCATCTCGTAGTAGAGAATATGCTTTTTCCGCTTTTTCATGATCAACTCTTACGGATTCTTCAATTTGGTCGAACTTTGCAGTATCCCTAGCTGCAACCATATCAATAAAAAATCGATCACAAATTTTACAGGTATCGCTTTTTGGATACCCTAAGCGCAATTTATGTTCAGAATTAAAAATGTATCTATATGTGTTGTATGACATCAAAGTATCTGGGTGTTTTTGATGTGCAAATTTCTATTTTACAATACAATCACAAGAACAGCGTAACATGTGAGCTCAAACAGAAAGCGTCATTTGAGCTCACATGTTACGCTGTGAGCCGTAAGACAAATCGGTGTGACTTGTGATTGTATTGGTGAAAAAATTATGATATAAAATTGTTTCAGCTTATTCAATAACCCTTTGCTGTAAAACGATAAAAATTTCACAATATAAACGTATAATATATATGTACATAATTCAGCAATCCCACAAGGATAAGCAGAGTCCCTGCAGTTGTTTACTATAAGTGATACACAGATGACGCTTTGTGTTTGATTTTAAAAAAGTGACATAAAAAAGTCTTTACTTACTAGATGTTTACACATCTCCCCTTTGATCGGACTCACATGATTTTTTATTTTTATAAACTATACATTTTCTTAATGCTCAAATAAGGCTTCAAGCAATTCTTCTTCTTCGTTGAACGACCGTTGTGACCTTCTTGGCTAGGAAAGTTTACTATGTGTTCATTAACGCTTTTTTCTCATCATCTATTATTTTGTGAGAACGATTCTCATGCTTTCCACGCTGATCACCAATATTTTTTCTATTCTTTAAATTTTCAGTCAAAATTTGATTCTGCGTAGCGTTATCTAGTGTTTAAAATATTATTAGAAGAAATCAAAAGAACTCAGGTTAACTGTTTATTTCTTTAATTTCTTTTATTTCTTTTACACTTACATTTCTACAGAAAAAACTACAACTGCAGTCACAGAGCTATGTAAAATAAATTAATAAATAATTTGCATGGTATTTTTTTATTTTTTCTATTAGAATATTCATTTCCACTATTCCACAACCTTCTATTATTGAAAGCCTTGTAGCAATAACTTTTGACTATTCTTTTTCAAACATTTTTACATGTAGGTACGTATAACGTTGTTTCACTGACTGATAAACTAAAATGCATTTTAATAGATAACGAATTCATAATTTCGTCTAATTTTTCTCTATATAATAGAAGAGAGTAATTCTAACGGGAATCTGCAAAAAACAGGTTTTGAAAAAATTGGCGCTTACAACGTTATTCGCGTCGACGCTTCAATTATTTTCTCTTTCCAAACCAAAATATATGTATATTTATCAATACAATATTTTTATTTATATATATGGGGGATTTCATGTCAAGTGCACCAACTTTTGAAACCGATGTCTTCTGATCGGGATGAAATTTGCACCAAGGTTAGTCCTATTGGATAGTAGTTTAGACATAATTTTTCAATAAGATCGGTCCAGAGCTCACTGAGTTAGAGGGGATCAAAATTTGACATTTTGGCCAAACAGGTGTTTCTTCTCATCCATGTAACTTATTACCTATTGTTCTTAGAAAATTTTCTCCTAAAGAGTTTAGATAGCTATTTATTCAATATTTCGGAAAAAAATACTTAAAAAAAAAAAAAAAATGGAGACTTTTTTTTTGCTAAATTAAAGCATTTTTTGCCTTTTTTTCAAAAAGGGTATTTTTTTTTTTTCATAAGAAAGCTTAGGATTTTTCCTTTAAGAGCTTTTTGGTCGCTTAGTGGGATGGGAGTGGGATATCTATCAAAATAAATGTTTTGTAACTCAAGACAACGGTTTTTCAATTTTTCACAAATGCACTATTTTGAATTTTTTCCTATTTGTGTGTAAAACCTTACAAATAAAACTTATACTGAGAAACTAGACAAATTAACCTTTCCGAAGGTATGTAACATACATTCATAACATAACAGAAGAGAATGGTTATCTGTAACCTGATAGAGTTATTTGCACATTTCAATCTGAACACGAGGATATTAGAATTGGCTTCACGAAATTAATCCAAAGCAGCGGAACTCATACAGTATGCGTTTGCATTTACCATGAAAATCTTAAACTGATGTTGAACGAAATCTACTAAAGTATTTAATAGATGATTCGGCAGAAGATTTACACGATTACCGCGATCGCCTTAAATTGACTATTTGTCCTAATGAAACAACTTCTTGCCACTTAGGTGAATGTACCAATTGCCCGAAAACCACATTCATCAAAGAAAATTTAATCAACTCTTTAGATCGAGAATATATAGAGGAGGTCAAATTTGATTCTTGGATTCAGACTGACAGATGCACATTGAAAACAATCATTTTAAATGTGGATGATTTTGTGGAAGAAATGTGTACAGGATTGCTAAACTTGAGAAACCATGACTTTTTAGTCAAAGAGCAATGGTCATTCTTCAAGGATTTGAAGATACATTTGAAGTCTTGTGAATTCTATAAATATGAAAACTATAAATATGTTTTTCAGGATGCCATACAAGCATTCCACTTCAATAACAACCAAGCAACTCTACTCACAGTAGTTATTTACTACATGAAAGATGAAAAACTGGAACACAAAAGTATGGCAATCATATCCGACGATTTAAAACATGATACCGTTGCAGTTTATGAGTACCAGAAGAGAATACTAAAATTTCTAAAATCTATATTTACAGTAAGGAAGGTATACTACGTTTCGGACGGAGCTCGTCAACATTTTAAAAACAAAAGTAGCTTGGCAAATCTTATGGCCCATGAAAAAGATTTTGAAATGCCAGCTGAGGGGCATTTTCATTCTACTGCTCATGGTAAAGGAGCATGTGATGGTATTGGAGCAAACCTTAAAAAGAAATGCAGCAAAGTATAGCCTACAGTGCTTTCATCAAGATCGCATCTCAGATGCGACCGCTTTATTCCATTGGGCAAAGAATTATTGCAAAGAAACTAAAATAGTTTTTATTAGCAAGGAGGATCATCAGGAAACATTGAAAACACTGAAGAGCAGATTCGATGCTGCGGTAA
The DNA here is from genome assembly GCA_963682025.1 of Cordilura impudica. Lineage (NCBI taxonomy): Eukaryota > Metazoa > Arthropoda > Insecta > Diptera > Scathophagidae > Cordilura > Cordilura impudica. The sequence goes on from OY821520.1 coordinate 71,928,987, forward strand.
CAATCGATGGCACCGCTGAATACCATGCTTTTATACCGCTTGTCGATGGAAGACTCAAGTTGAAAAAGTTTTCTGCCTCTATTCAATGCGATTTCTTTCCAAAGACAACAAATAAACCAGCAGCGAAATCAACAGCTGAACCTAGTAACGCCAATAAAGGATTGACAAAAAAAAAGCAGTAAATAAAGGCGACAAAAAAGCTGGATGAAGGACTGGGTATTTAAAAATTTACAAGACTTAAATACTTCATCAGCTACAATAAATTAAGTATAAAAATAGTTATGATATAAATGGATCTAATGCAATTAAGATTAAATTTTAATAAATTATTTATCTTTTTATTTTTAATATTATTATTATACATTAATTTAATTATTATTAAAAATAAATAAAAAATAATAGTTTTTCAATATTTCTATAGAAAAAAAGCGATTTTTTTCCTGAGGTTAACATATTCTGGGTATTACAGTATCGAGGGTATAAAATTTTAGTTAGGTATGTAATATACCTTCGGAAAGGTTAATTTGTGTAGTTTCTCAGTGTAAGTTTTATTTGTAAGGTTTTACACACAAATAGGAAAAATTCAAAATAGTGTATTTGTGAAAAATTGAAAAACCGTTGTCTTGAGTTACAAAACTTTTATTTTGATAGATATCCCACTCCCATCCCACTAAGCGACCAAAAAGCTCTTAAAGGAAAAATCCTAAGCTTTCTTATGAAAAAAAAAAAAAAAAATTCCCTTTTTGAAAAAAAAAGGCAAAAAATGCTTTAATTTAGCAAAAAAAAAGTCTACAAATTTTTTTTTTTTAAGTATTTTTTTCCGAAATGTTGAATAAATAGCTATCAAAACTAGGAGAAAATTTTCTAAGAACAATAGGTAATAAGTTACATGGATGAGAAGAAACACCTGTTTGGCCAAAATGTCAAATTTTGATCCCCTCTAACTCAGAGAGATCTGGACCGATCTTGTTGAAAAATTGTGTCAAAACTACTATCCAATAGGACTAACCTTGGTGCATTTCATCCCGATCGGAAGACATCGGTTTCAAAAGTTAGTGCACTTGACATGAAATTCCCCATATATGTATATATATATATATATGCATATATATATATATATATATATATATATATTCTCTGTCTTTAATTGAGAAGATTTGAAAGCATTTTTTTCTTCTAATAACTTCATATAGCAATTAGTTACTTTGAAAGCATGGAACAAATAATTCTGTATAATGATATTACTTTTTGTTGTTGAGTTTTAAAATCCCCAAATTTCTTTAAATCGCTACCAAATAATAAATTGTTTATACCTTATTTATGAGCATAAATTTGTCATTTTCACAGAATTACAAACAAGGCTCAGTTCACTGTTTCTTACCGTTATTATAAAAATTCAAACAAGTTAATTCCACGAATTACCATGAATATACAAACGCTAAACTTGTTACAGATAGTGTGGGAGTGAATTGAAATACAACCAAGCAGGAGTTTTTAAGTCGGCTGTGCCGAATCTTTGACATCATCCACCTGTGTTTTTAACTCAATATTTTTTTTTTAAATCTAACAGTATTTATAATTTTTTAGATGCAAATATTTTATCATATGTAAAAGTTCTGTTTTTAATAAGACTTAAGTTAGAAAATAAAACATTGGTATTTAGGTCAAAATACGATTTGGTTAATTCATTTATTAAGAAATAATAATAATAATTTAATAATTAATAATTATAAAGTTATTAAAAAAAACTATAAAAAATTTAAGTTGCCCCTGCTTTTTCATCTATCAAATCTGGATTATCATTAACAGCGGTGTGAGAAGCTGGTAAATTTTTACAAAAACTGTCGAGCATGTGGTAGCCAGCTTAAAAGACAGCACATATTCTTTTTTCTTCTCAGATCCCGGTACCAAATTTGCGAGAACTTGTTTTAAGTAATTTTGTTTCTACCTCCCTTAATTTTACTTCTTTAGTTTTATTTTCATTTTTTATTAAAATTTAAATCACTATAGCTTTGAAATTTGCTGGCAGAAATTAAATTTTATTGGATAGTTTTTTAATTTATTTTTCTTATTCATTTCATTTAAGTTTAAATTTTTGAAGTGACCAGGCGGTGTGAAAAAGAAAGAAAAAAAATCATGTGAGTTCGATCACAGGGGAGATGTGTAAACATCTAGTAATTAAAGATTTTTTTATGTCACTTTTTTAATATCAAACAGAATGTATCACTTATAGCAAACAACTGCAGGGACTCTCGTAATACTTGTTGGGTTTTTGAATTATGTATATGTTATACGTTTATATTGTAAAATTTTTGTCGTTTTACAGCAAAGGGTTGTTGAATTAACTGAATAAATTTTATATCATAACATTTTCACCAACACAATCATAAGTCACACCGATTTGTCCTACGGCTCTCAGCGTAACATATGAGCTCACATCCCTGGCGGCAACTCAACTAACTTTTAATGCACTTATATCTAACTTTACGCAACTAGTGGTGGTTGATACTTGGATTATTTTCAATGAAGCAAACTGACTATTTTAACATTGCGATGACCTAGGCGGCAGTCAATTGTCCGGCTAGTTAGCTAGTTTATAGTTAGCTACAAACTAATTATATTTTATATATTATAGTTGGCTATAAGTTGGCTTAATTAAAATCGAATACTACTTAGCTTATAATAGTCTTTACTTTAGTCAAAAGTAGAACCCCTAAAAGAAATTTAAATGTAAAAATAACACAAAATTAAGTCATAAGTCTATTAAATTGTTTACTTTTTCAAATATTTTGTTTACATTTGTTATAAATAATTAGAGGGTAGAGGGTATCAGATGTTCGGCATAGCCGAATTTAACAATCAATTTTTGTTTATTTTTAACGCATTCCACATAGATATGCCGTTTTTTAATTACTCTTAGAGCATCTCTGATGTCGTTTTCCACCTCATTAGAGCCAAGCAATCGACAGGCATCTGTTTAAAATATAAATGTCCTATATTATGTGAAATCAATATGTTTTTATATATAGGTTACCAGTTAAAGCTTGGAAGAAAACTTTGAAGTCCCTTAGCCTCTTCTTGCCATGGATTCCGTCCATATTAATTTCTAGGCAGATATTCATAGAAATTACCTCTGTTAAAGTTTTTGACAGGTGTCGTTTTAACAATGACTTGATCATATTAACATGCCAAAGCATGAAGTCGTGGAGTTATTGAAATATATATTAATATATATATTATTGTCTATCAGGAAGGTATAAAATTGTATATTAGGAAGGTATAAAATTTGTGAAATAAAATTATAGGGAGGTACTAAATTTGTGAAATAAAATTTTGAAAACTTACAAAAAGTTCATGCTTGTCCTCACTAATTGTGCTGTTACTTCTTGGTGAAGAACACTTTCAGTCAAAACTTTCTGCTCTGCCAGGGACTTCATTTTAACATCATTTTGCTTGACTATAATTTCTGTAATTAAATATGTTAAGGAATAAGCAAGGTGAAATTAGTAGGTAAAACTAGGAAAATGTGTTGCAAAAAGTAAGTTACCTTAAAGCTTTTGTAAAGTATCTGAAAATAATATAAATATTAAATAATTTAAGCTTTGTGCATATATTACTTTTGGAATATCTTACTGTTTACTTCCTTAAATCTTTTTAAAACAGTTGTTTGAGGCTGGAACAACAACAAGTGACCTGCATCCTTGACATCTGTAGAATCATTATTTATTAGAGCAAATTATGTACATTTTTAGTTAATACTTACATTGAGTTACTGCTTTGAAACCTAAATTTTCTTCAACTTAAATACTTAACAGCTCTTCGAAACACTTGAAAGATGGCCTATTTTTATAGTACCAATCACCGATTTTTTCTTTTAATGTTTTTTTTATTACAGGTTCTCCTTCTAAAATATTGGTAGTACTAATATTTTCAGTACGACTTTCTCTTTGACACTGCAAATCGGCAAAGGAGCAGGTGGCTTCAAGTACATTATTTGAAATTAGTTTATTTGAATAAATTTATTTTTCTTTTTTAAATAGCCTTCTTAAATATCTCTTCCTTGTGCCAATCATTTTAGTTTTAATAATAAAAATTTTAAAAATATTTTACTTTAACCTTTCTAACTGCACGCACGAACACTGATAATTGTAATGAAAATGTCAAAAACAATTGAAAAAGTCACTAAACAAATATGTAAGCTTCCATTTTTGAGGAAGTTCTGCAATACATTGTAGTTAGCTTATTATTAGTTCATAAAAGTTAACTAGAAGTGGGTTTTTTTTTTGTAGTCGACTACCGATTTGATTATAGGGCTATTACGCTGTTTTTGTGATTGTATTGTGAAATACAAATGTTTTCACATCAAAAATTGAAATTAAAACTAAATATTTTATTATTGAGATTAGCCAAAACAAAATAAAATTATTAAATAAATATTAATAAAAATATTTAAATATAAATATTATTAATACTCAGAGAACTGTAGAAGGTAATAAATGAATACATTTTAATATATTTCTTAACTTGTACCAATTATACTGGTTTCCAGTTATATAGTTTTTTTTGCTCCATTGATTCGTATGTGAGATATCCGGGTATTTTTACGTATGGAATTTACATTTTTTTTTTTCGAAGAACACCATAAATCAAAATTAAGGAAACCACGAAAATCATTGGCAGAACCATTTGTTGACGGCTCTCACCACCATTTTGTCCAGACACAAATTTTTTTCAAACGCATTTAAAATTAATTTTTTAACGTAATTCCATATATGTTGTTTGTTTTTTAATTAATTAATTAAATAATTTTGTCTAGTTAATTTTTTTTTTATATATATTAAATTCATACACTTACGAAAGACACACACCGACAAACAGACATACATACATCTAAAACATTCGCACATAAATTAAAACGTATACTTGTATAAACATGCAAACATATATATATATATATATATATAACAACAAATATATGAAAAGAAAACGTTATGCTTAATTAAACCTAAATTTTTATCTATATACGATATGGAGTGATATATGTATATATATGGGCCGTTTCATGTCAAGTGATCCAACTTTTGATACCCATGCTTTCCGATAGGGATGGAATTTACAACAAGGTTAGTACTATTGGATAGTAGTTTAGATGCAATTTTTCAACAAGATCGGTCCACAACTCTCTGAGTTAGAAGGGGTAAAAATTTGACATTTTGACCAAACAAGTGTTTTTTCCCATCCATGTCACATTTTACCTATTATTCTTCGCAAAATTTGTCTTAAATAGTTTAGATAGCTATTTCTTCCGTCTTTCGGAAAAAAATTAAAAAAAATTTCAAAAACATTGCGTTTTAGCAGAAAGCAGCGGAAACTGAAAATGTTAAACTGATGTGGAAGAAAATCAACTTAAAGTACTTAATAGATGATTCGCCAGAGCATTTACACGATTACTGCGATTGCCTTAAATTGACTTTGTGTCCTAATGCAACAACCACTTGCCACTTAGGTGAATGTTCCAATTGCCCGGAAGCCACATTCATCAATTCTTTTTTTTCGAGAATATATAGAGGAGGTCAAATTTGAATCTTGGATCCAGACTCACAGATGCACATTGAAAACAATAACTTTATACTTGCAGATTCCAGCGCTCGAAATTCGAGTGCAATTTCTAGTCAACTTTATTTCTCAACTTAGCCAATTCACAAACCTACACTTTTTTGGTTTATTATTATTGTGAATGAAGATAACAAACACATTAAAAAATTTAATAAACATATAAAGGCAAAAATTAAAAAATCTGTAAATCTGGTGAACAGCTAAATTGAAATACCTTTCAAATAATATACGTTGTTCAAAATCGGGATAAAACGGTAGAACAAAAAATCGGTAACAATAAATCGGCTAGCCTATTAAAATCGCCTAGCCTGGAAGACATGTGTACACGATTTTTTAATTTTAATTTTTTTTTAATTATTATCTATCTAAGCTATTTGAGACAAATTTTGCTAAGAACAATAGGTAAAAGTACCTACCTAATAGATGAGAAAAATTACCTGTTTGCCAAAAATGTCAAATTTTGACCCATTCTAACTCAGAGAGTTCTGGACCCATCTTGTTGAAAAATTGTGTCTAAAATACTATTTAATAGGACTTACATTGATACAGATTTCGTCCCGATCGGAAGACATTAGTTTCAAAAGTTGGATCACTTGACGTGACATTTTTTTACCCAAAACACATAGCAGTCATCGCAGGAATAAAAGAAAAAAAAAACAAGTAAGAAAATTATAGTCGGTCTAGACCGACTATATGATACCCTATACCATGCGTTTAGAAACCCTATCTCTTAGGCCCAACTAACTGGACATAGAAAATAAGCAAAAACCAAATTTGAGTGGGATTTTTATTAATTTTTTTGGCTGCAGATATGAAAAAGTTCATATCGGATGCTATATCTATATGGGGACTAGGTCCAAAAATGGACTCATCCTGATTATGTTTGGTAAAGTCTCTTGTAGTTTGCAAAAATATATACAAACAAAATTTGAGAAGAATCAGTGCAATATTTTTGTTTTTAATAGATTTAAGTGAAGATCGGGAAGCAGTCTTTATGGGGCCAAAGGGATCATTTTTGTACTACTCATTAATGGATGTAATGAACGCATACAAACCCAATTTGAGTAAGATCTATATGACAATTTGGATCTTATGGCAATTTATGTCGATTTCATAGGGGTAATTTGTATGGGGGCTAGGTCTGAACATGGACCGATTCTCACCAATTTCATCCCATGGCCGATAAAAGCTTATATACCAAATTTCATCAAAATATATTCATATTTGCGACCTGCAGTTTGATTACAAGATTTACATGGACACACAGACGGACGGACGGACGGACGGACGGACATTGTTAAATCAACTCAAAAAGTGATTCTGATTCGATCGGTATAATTAAAGATGGGTCTAGGTCAAATATTTTTGGTTGTTACAAACAGCAGCACAAAGTCATTATACCCAAACCACATAGTGGTATAGGGTATAAATAATAAAAGGAATGAGTCTAATTTAAAATTATTATTTATATAATGATATATAATATAAAACAATGTCGCAGTTATGATTTTCAATTTCTGTTAATTTCGTCTGTTGACACATAAAAAAGAAAATAATTTGAAATTTAATATAAACAGCTAAAGAAAGCAAACAAAAAAATATTTGAATTAAAAGTGTCAATAACATAAATACATAATATCAAACATACACACATAAATTTTACACAATATTTCATATGTTAACATTTTTGTTTCCTTAAATATTTGAATTTCAAACATTTAATATGTATGTATAAAATACATTTTATATTAGTTTTCGTTAAAACTTTTTTTTTTAATAAATCAATTATTAATATGAATTGTTAATTAGTTTTCTAATTATTTCACGAAACATGTATATACTTGCGGTTAGGGTGAATCATGGGCTGTTCAGTAAAAATGAATTGGTAAAATAGCATAGGTCATGTTTACTTACACGTGAACCTCTCTTCCATTTTCTCATTAAATTCAGTTTCATTTCCCTACTTATATTCCAGTCTCTAAGCTTTCTCTTTCCCCTTGGTCAGTTTTCGAGTTTTCTTATTTTAATCAGCCACCTATTCTATTTGTTTTCGATTCCCAATCTACGTCGTAGGAAACGGTAACACCACCCCATATTCCCTGAGCACGGTTGATAAAAGGTAGCATGGTTTCCTAAAAAACTTAGGGCCTTTGGTTGTAGGAGTCGTCATAAAGTTTTATAATTTTTGCTCTCCCAAGAAAGCTTAAAATCTTCAGAATGGTTTAAACTATTTTTTTTTCTCACAAAGTTCTGCTGACATTGGAGTCATCTTTTCTTCTTTGATTCGTTTGTTGAGTGTTTTTTAAATGTGTTGTTCCCAACCAAAAGTAAATAAATTACATGTACATGTACAACTTTAAATTCCAAATATGTACGTTAGGGTGCTTAAGAAAAAATTTTAATTTTTTTTTCTGTTACCCGCTCAAATGCTTTTATTTAATATAAAAAAATCGTCACCAAAGATTGGCCTTCCAGCTCAACTGGAAGAGGTCGCTATTTTAATTTTGTTTTCCAATTCAATTAACATGGGAAATATTCATTTTTAACAAAAATTGTATTTACTTACAGCTAACGCAATTTTTATAAGAAACCCTTATATATTCTTAAAGCTGAGTCTTTAAGCTTTCCAAAACGCTATTAGAAAGTGTGATTATCATAACTAGAGAAATTTCGAGAAATTATGCGAATAAAGAATTATTACAAACAATGTCTCCACAGTTTAAAATTTAGCAATTTTTAGATGGCTGTAACCAGTCTTCTAGTTATGTCTATAACAAGCTGAGTTGATATAGTAATGTCCGTTTGTCCGAGTGAGGAAACCAATATCATGCCCTCAATTGGTCAGCTGGGTTGTTAATATTTAGTGAAAATTATTTATTGATATCCTTAGCTGATCACTCCATAATATCATCAAATTCAGGTCAAAAAATACCGAGTGAAAAATATGATTCTGCTATGTTGTTCTTGTGATGGTTGTATATTTAATTTAGATTTTTGTGGGTGATAGCAGTACTCACCTATGTAGTCATGATGTTTGTAGCTACCAAAAAAATTTGACCTAGACACGTCTCTTATTATAACAATCGATCCAGAATCGCTTTCTGAGTCGATTTACCGATGTCCGTCCGTCCGTCTGCTAGGCTTTCCATTCGTTAAGTTTGTAATCAAACTACGGGTCGCAGTTACGAATATGTTCTGATGATATGTAGTATATAAGCTTCTATCGACCATAGGATGAATGCTGTTGAAATTAGTGGAAATCGGATCATGTTCAGACCTAGTCCCCATACAAATAACTCCTACGAAAGCGACTTAAATTGCCATAATATCCAAATTATCTTGATCAAATTGGGTTTGTGTATATTTATTACACCCATTTATCAGTAGCCCAAAAATAAACCTTGTAGAAGATTTCTTAGTCATAGCCCCATAAGAAGCTGATTCCCGATATACACTTAGATGTACAAATTTGGTTTGTATTTGTTTTTGCAAATAGAAGTGATCTTACCAAATTTGTAAAGGATCAGTCCATTTTTCGAACTAGTCCCCATATAAATATTGCATCAGATATGAACTCTTTCATATCCGAAGGCCAAAAAATTTAATGTTTCTATATTCAATTAGTTGGACCTAAGAGATAGGGTTTCTAAACGCATCGTACAGTCGGTCTATGGTTATAATTCACGTATGCAGAAGTTCAAGTAGTGCGCCTTAATACTGGCAAGGTGCCCTCGCCGACACTTTTTTTAGTGCGGGAGCCGCCACCGTTGCACAATTTTTCGTCCCATGGACAAAAAACAAAAATCAAAAATTTTTGTCACAAATTGAGATTAAAGATAGATTTTTTGAGTTAATAAAGTCAATAAGTTAATAAAGTGACTCAAATAATTATGAATAAATTTTTGCTCTGATTGCTTTTGTCGTCACAAGGGGTCGCTAAACTCAGAGAATTTTAGCAAAAATGACATAACAGAAAAATGGGTTTTAATTGCTTCACGAAAACAATCCTTAAAAATACATTTTTTTAAAAACTGATTGAAAGTTTTATTTTTTAGTTACCTTAATATGTTTGTAGTTAGCTAATATATAGATTTTAAAATTGTCTCCTTAACTAAAGACGAGTACTGCATGTTATAGAATGAAGCTACAACTACATAATTTCAAAATATACGATATTTTAACACACGAGTCAGACAATTATGTTTGAGATAAAACATATGGATATTGTCTAATGCATTGCTGGATTTTAGCATGGAAACACAAATAACGATTGAACAAAAATTTTTAATAAGTGGACATACGCAAATGGAATGTGACTGAAGCCACTTCCTTATGGAAAGAAAAATTAAAAATAAACAAATAAATTTGACGCACAAATTGCGCAATTAATAAAGGACGCACCGAAAGTTGCCCTACAAGCTCACCATTTGCGCTACGACTTTTCGATTCATCCTGGGAAAAATTTGCTTACTATAAAAGTTCGAAAAATCTATGTACTCTAACTTCTATTTCATGTTTTAGACAGACGTATTGGTGATCTTACTGTAAATATGCTTCGAGCCTTGGCGTATGGCCCATCCGGATCATTATATTTCAAAAGAGACAAAACTGACGATTACGAATTTCTCCCAACTAGATCAAAGTCGGCGATTAAAGATATACCACTTCACCTTATAAGGAGAAAATAGCAATCTCAAAAGAAATAGATCTAACTACAGGATTTGTTTTTTTCCTCCAGATTGCCATTTTTTTAATAAGTTGTTTTATAAGAACTAATTTTTTACAGTTCACTTTTGATTTAATTCTTTCAATTTCATGAATTATTTCTTTTTATGATTTAAAGCTGAATTATTATAATAATATGTCTCATTTTAAACTCAGTATAAAAAAGTGCTAATTTAATTTCTTTTTTCAAAATTATTAATGAAAAAAGAACGTATCTTAGTTAATTTCATTAAAATATTTTTTTTTAATAAGAAATAAAATGTGTTGCATCCTTTATAAAAAATTGCATTACAACTTTTTTGTATCTAAAACTTTACGGATTTTATTAAGTTTTTTTCTTCTCCTAAAAAATAACAAAAAATCGAGTTACGCCTTTTTTGTATTAAGCCATCGATATGTGTTGCAACATATTTACAAAACTTAATTAAAATTGGATATTTTTTATAGGACAAATCCTATCACTGATTGATATACAAATATGCTAATACGGTAATCTTTTAATGTGATGATTTTTAATTCTAGGATCTATGATCGATATTCATATCCATACAAAAATTTTGCTAACATTTTATATTTAGTCTTGTTATAGTTGTAGAAAACAACGTACAAATTTTCATATATCTATCATAACCCATTCTATTTTTACAACGTTTTTAAGAAAAAGGACAGGAAAGATTGTCACAAATAGTAAAATCTTTAATTACACATCTCAATTCTAAGGATATATAGGAGGTATACGTGTACTTGCACTATTTTCTTTTCCATTTTTATACCCTATACCACTATGTGGTTTGGGTATAATGACTTTGTGCTGCTGTTTGTAACAACCAAAAATATTTGACCTACACCCATCTTTAATTATACCGATCGAATCAGAATCACTATCTGATTCGATTTAACGATGTCCGTCCGTCCGTCCGTCCGTCCGTCTGTGTGTCCATGTAAAGCTTGTAATCAAACTGCAGGTCGCAAATATGAATATATTTTGATGAAATTTGGTATTTAATCTTCTATCGCCCATGGGATGAACGCTATTAAAATTGGTGAGAATCGGTCCATGTTCAGACCTAGCCCCTATACAAATGACCCCTATGAAATCAACATATATTGCCATTAGATCCAAATTATCATACAAATCTTAGTCAAATTGGGTTTGTATGTATATATTACATCCATTAATCAGTAGTCCAAAAATGATCCCTATTGGACAACTCTTAGTCATAGGCCCCATGCTTCCCGATCTTCACTTAAATCTATCAAAAAACAAAAATATTGCACTGATTCTTCTCAAATTTTGTTTGTATATATTTTTGCAAAATACAAGAGACTTTACCAAATATGGTCAGAATCGGTCCATTTTTGGGCCTAGTGACCATATAGATATAGCATTCGATATGAACTTTTTCATATCTGCAGCCGAAAAAATTAATAAAAATCCAACTCAAATTTGGTTTATGCTTATTTTCTATATCCAGTTAGTTGGGCCTGAGAGATAGGGTCTCTAAACGCATGGTATAGGGTATCGTATAGTCGGTCTAGACCGACTATAATTTTCTTACTTGTTTATTTGTAAAATATGTAAATATGTATATATGTAAATATAAATACTAAATTTTGTATGTAATAAAAACAAAAAATAAATTAAGTTATTGGGCTTAATGAAGCTTAATAATGCACAGTGGTTCAATACCAAAAAAAAGTGGGAATAAGTCTGGAACTTCTAAACTATTAGTTGGATTGGAATAGTATATTCCAGGCGATTGTAGTCAAGGATATAGGCTTTCACAATATTTATTTTTGAGATACCCTGTTGTAACACAGGGTGAGCTACAGGGTGCCAAAGTCGACCACCTCGAGGTGGAAAATGCTTTCAAAGCTTGTAACTTTTATAAATATGAAGTGATTTTTACGTTTTTTAAATTTTTCCAATAACCATTAAATTATTAACAAAAAACATGCTTATACTACCTAGTTATCGCTTATGGTTTAAAAAATATTTGATTTTAAAAATCAACATTTGAACTTTACACCAAATTTTTTCTTGGTTTTTCGCAAATAAAATTTTTATTAAAATAGATAAAAAAAAAAATCTAAAAATTTGTGGCGATAGCCAGTACTTTTTAAAAAAATACGTTGAAGTATTTTTTGAATTATTTCAAACCGTTTAGTGAGCACAAAATCTTAAAGTTGACTTTTTGAATCAGGTTCTAATAATTGCAAATTTTTGCCAGAAAATACCCTTCATTCTTTCACTTTTTTCTCACAACATTGGTTAAACATGTATATATTTTTCTACATATTTTAAAAGAATATGCTTCAACAATGGTTGTAAGCGAAATTTTTAATATTTTTGGACATGCACCCTACGTCCAGCATTGGACGAAATTAGGCAATTTTAAAAAAAAAAACTAAGTTTTAAAAGTTAATACAAAAATATCCGCCCGATTTCTTCAAGTGTTTCACCGCAGTATTAAAGCTCCAAAAATTTTTATTTATTTGCCATAATAAAATTCACCACCCTTACATAAACGCGGTCAGGAGGGCTTAAATGGTGAAAAAAGTCAAATTTTCATACGAATTTTTTTTGTTAACATAAAGAACATATTAAGATTAGCTATTTTTTAATTTTGTTTATTGATTCAGAATGGCATTCAAATTATCTAGAACACTTCAAAAAATCATTTTGATAACGTTAATAGTTTTTGAGATATTTATATTCAAATTTCAGAAAAAAATATAGAAAAACTATGGTTTTTCGTTTTTTTTGGTTTTTTTGGTAAAGTGTTCCCAAAATTTCTGAATTTTACTCATTATTATATATATTGTTAAAGAAGACATATTTATGTATTCAACGATATATAACATGTCTATCAAATATATTGCAACATGCTGAAATAATGACCCCAAACCACACTCCACAGGCAAAAATTTAGCTATTTCTCTATTTGTTCATATAAATGGTCATTTACATAGTGAATGACATATTTTTTTATTCTTTTTTAGTAAAGGGTTGCATACGTTTTTATTACTTCAAATAATTTGATATATCTTTTCAAAGAAGGTATAATTATAAGTTAATGGTGTATGAAATATTTACCTAATGAGTTTCAACTGATCATAAAATTGCCCGAAACTCTGATGCTGATTTTATACAAAAATCAATAAATCAGGAAATTTTTCGAGATTGTCTCCAGTTTTTGTGGAAATATCTGGAAGTGTCATTAAAGTGTTATTTCAACCACTTTTTACAATGATTGATGGGAAAGTAGCCAATGCCGCTACAGATATAACATCTACTTGGAAATGTAATATATGTGGAAAGAAAAGTTCAGAATTTCATAACAGTTGTGATGAAATTCCTATTAATGAAAATGCTTTAAAATTTGGAATATCACCACTTCATGCAAGAATACGATTTATGGAATATTGCTTGCATCTCGCATATGATCTAAAATACCGGCAAATTCCAGGACAAGAAAATATACCAGTTAAAAATAATACTGATCTACACGCCATACGAAAAACTGAGAAGAAAAGAATTCAGGATGAATTTAAAATGCAACTTGGTCTAATTATCGATAAGCCTCTTTGTGGCTATGGAAGTTCAGATTATGGTAATACAGCAAGACGTTTCTTTGAAGATCCCGAAACTACTTCTTTGATTACTGGCATTGACACGGCTTTAATCGCACGGTTTAAAGTAATATTAGCTGTCAGTAATAGTAAACAACAAATTAATGCGGAGAAATTGAAAATATATGCTAGTGGAACTAAGGAATTAATAATGAACTAATATCCTTGGAGGCCAATGACACCAATGTACACAATGTATTAGCTCATGGGAAAGAAATAATACAAAATAGCATCCTGCCCTTGGGAGAACTGACTGAAGAAGCACAAGAAGCTAGAAACAGAGATGTCAAACACTTTAGACTTTTTAATACAAGAAAATGTAGCAAAGAAGCCCAATATTCCGATTTAATGGAATATTTATTGATATCATCAGATCCAGTAATATACTCCATAAGAACAAAATGGTTACCAAAAATAAGTCTTGAAATAGAAAATTATGATTCCGAAGCTATGGATATAAAACATCTTTTACCTTTTGATATTTCTGATTGTTTTGTACAAAATAACTAGTAAAAAAGCAGACAATTGTTATGTACTTTTAAGCCTATTATAAAACAAATAAAAAAATACTCATTAAAAAAAATTTAGTTATATTTGTTATTTAATAATGAAAATATCTTAGGCATTGGCTTTTTACCTGTTTTTTTTTTTGTATAAAATCAGCATCAGAGTTTCGGGCAATTTTATGATCAGTTGAAACTCATTAGGTAAATATTTCATACACTATTAACTTATAATTATACCTTCTTTGAAAAGATATATAAAATTATTTGAAGTAATAAAAACGTATGCAACGCTTTACCAAAAAACAATAAAAAAATATGTCATTCACTATGTAAATGACCATTTATATAAACAAATAGAGAAATAGCTAAATTTTTGCCTGTGGAGTGTGGTTTGGGGTCATTATTTCAGCATGTTGCAATAAATTTGATAGACATGTTATATATCGTTGAATAGATAAATATGTCTTCTTTAGCAATATATATAATAATAAGTAAAATTCAAAAATTTTGGCAACACTTTACCAAAAAAACCAAAAAAAAACGAAAAACCATAGTTTTTCTATATTTTTTTCTGAAATTTGAATATAAATATCTCAAAAACTATTAACATTATCAAAATGATTTTTTGAAGCGTTTTAGATAATTTGAATGCCGTTCTGAATCAATAAACAAAATAAAAAAATAACTAATCTTAATATGTTTTTTATGTTAACAAAAAAAATTCGTATGAAAATTTGACTTTTTTCACCATTTAAGCCGTCCTGACCGCTTTTATGTAACGGCGGTGAATTTTATTACGGCAAATAAATAAGAATATTTGGGGCTTTAATACTGCGGTGAAATATTTGAAGAAATCGAGCGGATATTTTTGTATTAACTTTTAAAACTTAGTTTTTTTTTTTTTAATTGCCCAATTTCGTCCAATGCTGGACGTAGGGTGCATGTCCAAAAATATTAAAAATTTCGCTTAGAACCATTCTTGAAGCATATTCTTTTAAAATATGTAGAAAAATATATACATGTTTAACCAATGTTGTGAGAAAAAAGTGAAAGAATGAAGGGTATTTTCTGGCAAAAATTTGCAATTTTTAGAACCTGATTCAAAAAGTCAACTTTAAGATTTTGTGCTCACTAAACGGTTTGAAATAATTCAAAGAATACTTCAACGTATTTTTTTAAAAGGTAGTGGCTACCGCCACATATTTTTAGATTTTTTTTATCTATTTTAATAAAAATTTTATTTGCGAAAAACCAAGAAAGAATTTGATGAAAAGTTCAAATGTTGATGTTTAAAATCAAATATTTTTTAAACCATAAGCGATAACTAGGTAGTATACGCATGTTTTTTGTTAACAATTTAATGGTTATTGGAAAAATTTAAAAAACGTAAAAATCACTTCATATTTATAAAAGTTACAAGCTTTGAAAGCATTTTCCACCTCGAGGTGGTCGACTTTGGCACCCTGTAGCTCACCCTGTGTTACAACAGGGTATCTCAAAAATAAATATTGTGAAAGCCTATATCCTTGACTACAATCGCCTAGAATATACTATTCCAATCCAACTAATAGTTTAGAAGTTCCAGACTTATTACCACTTTTTTTTTTGGTTTTGAACCACTGTGTAATGTAGGTTAAGTATCAGTTGTACTTATATAATTTACTTATTGCAAAATAGATTGTAAATAAAAATTTAATTGATTTAAACAAAAAAAAATTTTTATTTATACATGCGCTTCTTATTCTAACTATTTGGGACGCTATAATTACATTTTGAAGATTCAAGATATATGGGAATTATGAGAAAAATTTTTAAATTAGAGCATTGAAATTCAAAATGCTTCTAATTAAAAAAAAAAAAAAAAATTTAAAATAATAAATAAAGAAAATCTTGCGTCTTTTTTAAGCATTTAATGACTCCACCAAATTAAAATTGTCACAGACGAATTTTAAGCCGATTTATTCTCTCATTTAAGCATCGCTCAGCATTGGAAAGCCTACTCTATTCTAACAGATAAATAATGAAATTTTTCAGATAGAAGTTAATTTCTTCTATTAAAAAATCCCATCATTGTTCTAATAAAAAAGTAAACAATCAGTAGGAACTTATAATATATACTGGCCAGAAAAAAAGTCATGTGATTACAGATGTGTAAACATCTAAAAAACTAATTAAAGATTTTTAATGGCACTTTTTTAAAATCAAACAGAAAGCGTCATCTATGTATCGCTTATAGCACTCAACTGCAGGGGCTCTGCTAATATATAAATAGTTATTATTATTTTTATTTCAACTTATTAATTTTAAATTTTTGTTTTTTATTTTTCATTTTTCATTTTTCGTGTTTCGTTTTTCATTTTTCGTTTTTTATTTTTCATTTTTTATATTTCATTTGTAATATTTTATTTTTCATTTTAAATTTTTTATTTTTAATATTTTATTTTATTTTTCATTTTTACTTTTCATATTTTTTTCATTTTTATTTTTAATTTTTTATTTTTCATTTTTAATTTTCAAACAGGTTATTACATATCATAATTTTTTCACCAATACAGTCATGTCACACTGATTTTGTCTTACGTCTTACATGTTACGCTGTATTTGTGATGGTATTCGAAATAGAATTTACCCCCCCTGCGAGTATAGATGTTTATACATAAAAAAAAAAAAACAATTAACAACAAACCTAAATGGTATCTATACATCAATAGGCTAGGCGATTTCTTGTGACCGATATTTTGTTCTACCGTTTTATCCCGATTTTCACCAAAGGTATATTATTTGAAAGGTATTTCTTTTTAGCCGTTTTTAAAAATTTTTAAATTTTTTCCTTAATTTTGAGTAAATTGCATTCAAAGTTGCTACTAACACATAAATAAAATTATACATATGCTTTGTGTGTTTTATTAAATTTGTTAATAAGTTTCTTAATGAGTTTGTAATCTTCATTTACAATAATAATAAACCATAAAAGTGTTGGTTTGTGAATTGGCTAAGTTAAAAAAAAACTGCCTAGAAATTCCACTTGAGCTCTGGAATCTGCTAGTTTTAACTTAAAGTTTACTTTATTAAAATGACAACCGTACCCAACATAAGTTATAAAATTGAAATTAAGTCACAGTTTAACACTCCTTATTTAATGCCTTCATATTGCCATTCAAAATATTAAAGTAGTTTTCTACAAAATTACAATTAACAGTAAACATATTTTGATTTAATTGTGGCTTAGGAATCAAGAAAGTATTCAATAAAATTTTCTATTTAACTAAAATTTATTTTCAAGCTAAGTTTTTTTTAATAATTTTTGTTTTATTTTATGTTATACAGGACTCACCCCCTTAAGTTTTAAATATTTAACAGATATTATTACGTTAAATAATTCTACAACTATGAATATAAAATTGTTCGCTATTTGCTTTTGTTTAAAACAATGAAAACATATTTTTATGTTGCACACACATCAGCGAAGGCAACGAAAAAAATAGTGTCCATGCTAAAACTTTCATAACATATTTTTTTGTTTTTTTAAATTAATTTATTTTTAATTTGTCATGGTTCAAAGCGCACAAACATACTATTCTAGTTATATAAAAATTCTTTTTTTTCTTTTCAATAGAATTGTTAAAAAAAAAAATAACATGCAACAATAAAATAGTTAGAAATTTTTTTATTTAAAAAAAAAGAAGTTGTTTTTTTATAAACTTTTAATTTAATAACATAAAAGTTAAATAACAATTGCAAATAAAACTAGTGTGGCAATTCAGATAGTTTTAAATGTTATTGAAAAATGTTTAGATTAATTGGTAAAAAAGTTTACTTTTAGAATAATATTGGTATGGAATATCACTATATCATATATTTCGAAACTGCCTTCAGCGAAAAAAGTGTAATAATTTCATAAATATTTAGATTTTAACATGACAATGATAGTTTCGCGCATAACATATAATAGTAATACTCATATTGATTAAATATACCACGATAGAGATTCCAGTTAACATTTATTGTAATTAACAATAATATTGATTTTATCGTTAAATTAGTGTTAGAAATTATTTTCCTAGAATTTCTTGATTCGTTAAAGAATAAAAATATTAAAAGAAATCCTTGCAAAAAATTAATACATGTTTTGAACTCCTTAACAAAGAGAAATTTAAAAATAAATTTTTATACCTTCCACAGCAGTGTGCGAAAATTATATATGTTTCCCTTGTAGTAAGTAGAAAAAAAATCTGAACGCCATATATATTCTTACTCCTTATGACAAGCTCAGTTGACATATAGCCATGTCCGTCTGTCCGTCAGCTGGGCTGCTCATTTGTCTATGACATCCTGCTTAAAATCATCTAAACCGATTCAATAGTTCCTTATATTACAAACTCTTGAAAAGAATGACTTCTTCTATGTTTTTCTCATTATTATTGATATTCTAAATTTTTTGATTTGTTTGTAGTAACTGTGATTATAATCCTTGTAGTGCTCGTTTTATTTATAGCATTTGCTTAATGAGTGTGTATGAAGGCTGGTATTGCTGTACTTTTATTTAACATTATATCAAAATAAATTCAAAATGTTAGAATAAGTTATTCCTGGATTTTTCCTAAAGGGTTGAGAAAATATATCGGTTTGGTTGGAAACATTGGTTGGGAGGGTTTTCAGCACGGCTCCCTAAGAGCAATACTCTTTTGTATTGTTAATTCTCTAATACTCATCAATTAAATTTCAAAATCCGTGGTGTTATAAATTTCACTTGGGGAATCAATACGTATTAAATTTGGTCCATATATTCCTATTTTATAGCCTAACTTTAATTCAGGGACTCTTTAATAAAATGACAATGGTGGTTTGTTTGGCGTGGGTCAAGAACATCCCAACACCACTGAAGCTGGCGGCAGAGACGGGTCCCGCCGACCCTTAGTCACTCAAATATTATATGAGATAAAAGACTTAATTATTTATCGCAGATCCCGATTGGGCACTACATTATTTGAGATAGTTTTTTATATCTGGCCATAAATTTGGCTCTATTGTTTGCATCTGCGCTGTGCTTATAATTTTTTACGTCATGGTTTATGAAATATTATTTCTGTCATCATTACACTTCCATCGAAAAAGTATGCAAAATATATGTTAAAACTATGCTAAAAATATATAAAATTTGCCAAAAAATTATCAAACTTTGCCAGAAATGTGCATAATATGAAGGATTTTGTGAAAAATCCCGAAATTTGAATATACGAAACAACTCACAGAACTCTACTTTTAGTTGAAATACTTGTCTCTGTAACAAAAATAGTGATCATAATAGTCTGAATTGGATAGAAATATTAAGCTACGAATTAGTAAATTACGAAATTACAATCGTTCAATTTTTATAAGCTGCATAAAGGTGTATTTTTCTAACGCACTGGCCATTAGGTAAAAGTTCAATAAATAATAAGAAAAACTTAATTGGTATATGGTGCAATAGCCTTTCGGAGAAGTGTTTCAAACGAGATGGAAGTGATTTAATTTACACTATATGTGAGAGAAGGGTAGAGTATTCAGTGCACCAATATTTTTGATAAATTTAAAACTATATTTCTATTGTGTGCAAAAAAAAAACGCAATTAGATCAGCATCTTGTAGCATTTGGTCACAGAAGATTCTAAGCATCCAATACAATTATCGATGATATTGCTAGTACATCTAGCAACATACCAAGTTACACACAGAGAAAGATTACTAGCTACATTGTTGCAAAAGCGGAAATTTCTAGCAAAACATTTCAAATCTACTTATGCGAAACACTTGTAGTGATAACGCTTTAGAAAACAAGTAAGAGTGTTAAATTCGGCTGTGCCGAATTTTTTGATACCCTCCACCTGAGTCTTAAACTCTATAATACACACATTTTTCATTTTTCAATTTTCATTTTCCATTTTTAATTTTTCAGTTTTCGTTTTCGTTTTCCATTTTTCATTTTTCAATTTTCATTTTCCATTCTTCAATTTCATTTTTCATTTTCCGTTTTCCGTTTTTCATTTTTCAATTTTCATTGTTCATTTTCCATTTTTCATTTTTCATTTTTATACCCTATACCACTATGTGGTTTGGGTATAATGACTTTGTGCTGCTGTTTGTAACAACCAAAAATATTTGACCTAGACCCATCTTTAATTATACTGATCGAATCAGAATCACTTTCTGAGTTGATTTAACAATGTCCACCCGTCCGTCCGTCTGTGTGTCCATGTAAACCTTGTAATCAAACTGCAGGTCGCAAATATGAATATATTTTGATGAAATTTGGTATATAAGCTTTTACCGGCCATGGGATGAACGCTATTGAAATTGGTGAGAATCGGTCCATGTTCAGATCTAGCCCCCATACAAATTACCCATATGAAATCGACATAAATTGCCATAAGATCCAAATTGTCATATAGATCTTACTCAAATTGGGTTTGTATGCGTTCATTACATCCATTAATGAGTAGTCCAAAAATGATCCCTTTGACCCCATATAGAGCTGCTTCCCGATCTTCACTTAAATCTATTAAAAAACAAAAATATTGCACTGATTCTTCTCAAATTTTGTTTGTACATATTTTTGCAAAATACAAGAGACTTTACCAAACATGATCAGGATCGGTCCATTTTTGGACCTAGTCCCTATATAGATATAGCATCCGATATGAACTTTTTCATATCTGCAGCCAAAAAAATTAATTGGTTTTTGCTTATTTTCTATGTCCAGTTAGTTGGGCCTAAGAGATAGGGTATCTAAACGCATGGTATAGGGTATCGTATGGTCGGTCTAGACCGACTATAATTTTCTGACTTGTTTATTTTTCATTTTCCATTTTTCATTATTCACTTTTCATTTTCCATCTTTCATTTTTTATATTTCATTTTCCTTTTTTAATTTTTAATTCTAAACTTTTCATATTTCAATTTTCATGTTTCAATTTTCATTTTCCATTTGCCATTTGTCATTTTTCATTTTTCAATTTTCATTTTCCATTTTTCATTTTTATATTTTCATTTTCCATTTTCTATTTTTCAATTCTCATTTTCCATTTTTCAATTTTCATTGTCCATTTTCCATTTTTCATTTTCCATTTAACATTTTTCATATTTCAATTTTCATTTTTCATTTTCAATTTTTCATTTTCCATTTTGCATTTTCCATTTTTTAATTTCCATTTTTCATTTTCGATTTTCCATTTTTAATTTTTCAAATTTCAATTTTCATTTTCCATTTTTCATTTTTCAATTTCCATTTTTCAATTTTCATTTTCCATTTCCCATTTTTCATTTTTCCATTTTCCACTTTGCGTTTTCCATTTTGGATTTTTCATTTCTCATTTTTTAATATTCATTTTCCATTTTTCATTTTTAATTTTCAATTTCCATTTTCCATTTTTTCAATTTTCATATTCCATTTTTCAATTTTCATTTCCCATTTTTCAGTTTCATTTCCATTTTCCCTTTTTCAATTTTCATTTTCCATTTTCTATTTTCCATATTTCATATTTTAGTTTTCGTTTTCCATTTTCCATTTTCCACTTTCCAGTTTTCGTTTTTCAATTTCCATTTTCCTTTTTTCAATTTTCATTTTCCATTTCCCATTTTTCATTTTTCCATTTCCATTTTTAATATTTTAATATTAATTTTTCAATTTTCTTTTCCCATTTTCCATTTTCATTTTCCATTTTTCATTTTTAATTTATCAATTTTCAATTTCCATTTTCCATTAGTCATTTTTCATTCTTCAATTTTCATTTTCCATTTTTCAATTTTCATTTTCCATTTTTCATTTTCCATTTTCCATTTCCATTTTGCAATTTTCATTTCCCATTTTTCATTTTCCATTTTCCATTTTCCATATATCAGTTTTCATTTTCATTTTTATTTTTCAATTTTCATTTTCCATTTTCCATTTATCAAGTTTCATTTTCCATTTTTCAATTTTCATTTTCCATTTTTCAATTTCATTTTCCATTTTTCATTTTCCATTTTTCATTTTTCAATTTTCTTTTTTCATTTTCCATTTTTCATTTTCCATTTTCCATTTTCTATTCTCTATTTTTCATTTTCTATTTTACATTTTCCATTTTCCGTTTTTTATTTTCCATTTTTCATTTTTATTTTTCATTCTCCATTTTCCATTTTCATTTTCCATTGGAAAATTTCCATTTTTCGTTTTCATTTTTTCTTTCATACTGGCCATTTTTTTAATTATAACGTGATAACGATAAAAAAAAATATGTGGCAATACTACTAACATGAGCTATGTTATTGTGTTCTTGGTATTGTTAATATATATGCATATTATTTTTGTGGCATTTTTTTATGTTGTTGTACAATTATTATGTTCAACCACTAAACTGTTACAACAAACACACTGGGTTTTATGTTTTTTTTTTTTAGAGATATCTACATATCTTTGCTCGTATCTAATCACATTGATGCCCGATGTAGCCCATTTTCAATACCAACCTGCTGGGAGTTATGGCAAATGATATTTTTGTAACCTTGTCCAGTTGGATGGCTTTTTTTGTAAATGAGCGTGATTTCAACAGACAGACGGACAGACGGACATCGCTATATCGACTCGAGCTGTGATAAGGATCAGGAATATATACACTTTATGGGGTCGGAAATTAGTTTTTCGATGCGTTACAAACGGAATGACAAACCTATATATACCCTCTGCCACTGACGTGTGGAGGGTATAAAAAACACTGCTTAAATGATTCCGAGAGCACTGCACGAAAATGCCAATTGGATTAGTGGTATGAGCAAGCTATCAAGAAAAATCGGGGTAACTAGAAAACAATATTTGGATATCAGTGGCTGAAACTATAGATAAATAAAGACGATCGAAAAATTTAATTGTGGGTAAATTAAGCGAAAAGGAAGCATCAGCCTCATTTCTTTCTATGTGCAAGCAACTAGACCCAGTTAGTAATGCAAACATTTCCAGATTTGGTAATGATGGCATTCGTCATTTGTGGCCACAAGGCAACGAATCAAAAGTTTTGTTACTTTTGACAGACGTGGCCGCATATATTATTAAGTTATATAAGAATATACTCAACAAAGAGCTGCCGCATGAACCTGTCATAACCGGATGGGGGACTAAGGCGGCATAAATTTATGCTGAAAGGATTAACGGCATAAAAGAGGTACATAATGTCTATCTAGGGTTATTGATATGCTCGATCCTGAAGAAGCATAATTGATAAAGCAGGCAAAGGAGCTTCTGGAGAACCAAAAGCTTTCTGCCGACCGTATATACATAAAGTGAAATTTTAATAAGCTACAAGAAATAACAACAGGCTTTGGGGCGAAAAGTCTACCCTTGGCTAAATCGATAGAATTAAATGAAGAAGCGGGAGCGAAATACAACTAGTTTGCTGAAAATTAGCAGCAATAAGAGATAGAAGTCCTAATTTTAAATCTAAATAGTGTAATTAATATCAGAATAGATGATGAATCGTCAATTGAACCAGTGATGTAAGACTAAGCATCTGAGCATATAAAATGATTTTTTGTGAAAAGTGTTGAAGCCATAACAAATTTCGGAAAAATTATCATTATTATTGTATAACTAATAACGCTGAATGATTTGCCCTTTTTTTATAATAATAATATTAAATTATCTTAATAATTTTTTGCTTTTTATTATTTTGTGAATTTTTAATTCCAGACAATTGCAGATATAGAACAACACTTTAGTAGTATAAATAAAATAATGAAATAAGAACAAAATCTCCAGTTCATGGAATTATTTCATTGTTCATTTATATTAAATTTTTTTTTTAAATTTATTTTTAGAATTTTTTGAATATCTTTGACATATCTTGAATATTTTTAGCATATTTTTAACATATTTTATATATTTTTATAATATTCTGCTTATTCCTTTTATGCAAATATTTAAAAAAAAACCAAGTAGATAAGTTATAGTCAGCCTAGACCGAATATACGATACCTTATACCATGCGCTTAGACACCATATCTGTTATGTTTAGCTAATTAGATATAGAAAATAATTAAAAAACAAACTTGAGTGGCATAGTGGACCGATCCTGATCATATTCGCTAGGATCACTTATTTTTTGCAAAAACATATACAAACCAACTTTCAGAAAAATCTGTGAAATATTTTGGTTTTTTTGATAGATTTAACTGAAGAGCGGCAATAAGCTTCATATGGGGCCTAGGACTAAGAATGATCCAATGGGGTTTATTTTTCGACTACTGATACATGGACGTAATAAAAATACACAAATCCAATTTGACCTAGGCCTATATGATAATTTAGAAATTATGGCAATTTAAGTCGATCTCATAGGGGTAATTTGTATGGGGACATGAACCAATTTTCATCAGTTTCAATAGCGTTCATTCTATGGCAAATAGAAGCACATGTACCAAATTTCACCAAAATATATTTATATTTTTAAAAGGCCCAGAATAATATTTTAACGACACGGTATTTAGTGACTAAATTGTTCTTATATTTGGCATAAAATGAATCCTGATTCCCAACTTATGCTATTAATGGAAGAACGTTTTTGCAGAATGTCAATTTACATATCTAATAACATTGCATTTAAAATAAAGGAGTCTGAAGAGCGTATATTAACTAAAATTGTCAACATTGAGGAAAAAAATATATTCTGTTTCCGACAGGGTCAGCAAGCTAGAACAAATTATTCCGCAAATTGTTGACCTTAAAAATGAAATTGATACCTTAAAGCGATCTTTGGACAAGCAAGAAAATACTAAAGTTGCTAATGAGATACGAATTCACGGCATTCCATACTAAGAAAATGAAAACTTACAGACTACATTTATGAATATTTGTGAGACCATTAATGCAACTGTTCCAAATATAAGTAAAATAACTCGTCTTCAAAATTCTTGAAACAATAGTAAAAATGATAACGTTATTGATCCTACTATTGCCATAAAATTGTCATCAGCTCAGGAGAAAAATTATATTTTGAAGCAAGCTGCTGTTTTTCGTCATAACTCTGAAGACCTTCTGCGCCTTTGTCATGCTGGTTTTGATTCTAATGAACCATTCCATATAAATAAAGCTCTAACCAGATTTCACCACAATCTTCTTAAGGAAGCAATTAAGTTAAAACGGAAAAAACTACTCTCATCAGTTTACACTCGCCGTGGCCGTATTTATGCCAAACGCTCTAAGTCCGATAGCGCGTTTTGTGTGGAGAATGTGCATTTTCTGGAAAATGTCGAAACATCGAAAAACAAACGTGACAACTTTCCAGTTTCTGTAGTAGAAGGATTTGCCAGTAATATTTTAAAATTTAAAACTGTCGTAATTATTTTCATAACCTATTTTTATTTTTGTATTTTTTTTTATATCTTTCCTTTTTATTATGCCTATTTATTTTAAATTTTTTGAGTATTTCTTATTTGATGTGATATTTGCTTAATACTTTATTATGACTTCTTCTAATATTCGGTCGAGTTCCAAATACAACACTCATTCTATGATTCGTATAATTGGTAAACAAAAGGAAGGTTTAAAAATTTGTCACTTAAATGCTAAAAGTCTTTTTTGTAAATTTGATGAATTTAGATACATTTTTGAAAACTCAGGAATTGATGTAATTTGTATATCTGAAACATGGTTCAATCCGAATAAGATAAAAAACTTTCAGGTCAAAATAGATGGCTATGATTTATTTCGAGCTGATAGGAATACTGGTAAACGTGCTGGAGGCGTTGCAATGTATGTCAAGAAACAACTACGTTCTCGATTTGTTTGCAAATCTATCGATGAAGAATATGATTTTGTATTTATTCAGCTTCCTTGTGACGTAAGCAAATGTCTAATAGGTGTTTTATATAGGCCTAATGATTCACCAGATATTTCTCCGGTTGTTAATATGTTAGATGAAAATTGTTTATCTTGTAGGGATATTATTCTTTCTGGAGACCTAAATGGAAATTTGCTCATTGATTCTGATCTAATTTCACTTTTCCAACCGATTGGGCTTATAGCTGTAAACACTACTATCCCCACTCACTTCACTTCAATGAGAGGTACCCTTATTGACGTGTTCTTTGCCTCAGATATTAGAAAAGTTATTTTGCATGACCAGTTTTCTTCTCCTAATTTCTCAAAACATGACGTTATTTATATGACTTTTAACCTTCCTTGCTTTAAACATGAAAAACCACAGCATATTACTTTCCGGAATTACAAGAATATTAACTATGATGCTCTTTTAAATGAAATTATTATAATCAATTGGACCAGTATCTACAGTAATCCTGATTTAAACCAAAAAATATCCTTTTTTTATGAAGCTACTACATACCTATACGACAAATACGTACCGGTTAGAAAGAAAACTGATAAATCTTCTACTAAGCCTTGGTTTAATCAAAATATTTGTGATTTAATAGTTAAAAGAGATTCTGCTCACGATAAGTGGAAAAGATATAAAACTACACAGTCAAATGAAATTTTTAAATCACTACGTAGAGGGAAGTACAGTTAGCTAAGCAATATAGTCGTTATAGTCGTGTATTTTCAGAGGCTATGGATACTAAAAATATGTGGAAAGAGATAAAGAAAATTGGTTATAAAGATGAAAGTGAATCGGTAAATCTTTCCACTTTTGAATTAAATGAATTGAATAGACAATTTACTTCAAATGACTCAACTCCCCTTCGTTCTGACTCTTATGCAAATCTACCAAATTGCAATCTAAATTCTTTATTTAGTTTTTCCTGCGTTAACCAGGAGGATGTTCTGGAAGCTTTTCTTTCCATAAAGTCAAAATCTATTGGTCTAGACGGTATGAATCCAATATTTATTAAAGCTATTTTACCACAGGTTTTACCCTATACCACTCATATTTTTAACACTATTTTTACAAAATCTATTTTCCCTGATTTGTGGATATGGGCAAAAGTAATTCCCTTGCCGAAATCTAATAAAGAATACAGGCCAATTTCCGTACTTCCTTTTCTTTCGAAAGTTTTCGAAAAGTTATGAGCAAACAAATGAATGAACATATATCCAATAATAATCTTTTATCATCTAAGCAATCTGGTTTTCGCAGGAAATGAGGGTGTATCACTTCTTTAATTGATGTATCGGAAGATCTCCGTTATATCGTTGGCAGTGGTAATATTGCTTTTTTGACTTTATTGGAGCACTCTAAAGCTTTTGACTCAGTGGACCATGATATTCTTGTTAAAAAGCTTAAACATATTTTTGGTTATTCTGAAACCTCCTCTAAATTGATTAGCTCTTACCTTCGGAATAGAGAGCAAGTAGTTGTCTCTAAAGACAAGTCCTCTACCTCTGCGTCTTTAAGTAGGGGTGTTCCGCAGGGGTCTATCCTTGGCCCTCTTTTGTTTTCTATTTACATAAATGATCTACTACAAGTAATTAATTCATGCCAAATGCACATGTACGTTGATGACGTTCAGTTATACACATCGTGTAACGTACGAGATGTGGAAAATTGTGTACAGAACCTGAATAATGAACGCAACCACGTATTTGAATGGGCTAGGTTGAATTGTCTTACCTTAAATCCGAAAAAATCTCAGTGCCTTGTTATTTTTAAAAAGATATATGATACCACTTGTCTTCCGAAAGTTCGTATTAATGGAGTGGATATCGCCTACGTTGCGGATGCTAAAAACCTTGGAATGATTTTTAATAATACCCTAACGTGGAATGATCAAATTAACAAAGCTTCTGGAAAAGTTTATAGTATTCTACGTAGTCTTTGGTCTTCTCAGTACTTCACACCGCAGAAAATTAGATCTGTTCTTCCAAAATCGTTATCTTACCTACGCTTTTATATGGTTGTGAATTGTTGTCAGGTTGTGATAGCGCAGACATGGGTAAACTTACACGCGTCTTTAAAAGTGTAGTTATATATGTTTACGGTTTACGCAAATCTGATAGTATCTCCGCTTTTCTAAATAAAACTTATGGCATTTCATTTGAAGACTATCTTAAATTTAGAACTTTACTTATGGTTCATAAAATTATTTTCCCTAAAGAACCCGTTTATCTCTTCCAGCGATTTACAAGATCTAACCGTAATAATTTTCTTGTTCCAATATGGTACAATAGACTAATATCCGAAAGACACTTTTTTGTAAATGGCATACGTCTTTGGAACTCGTTACATACTTTAAATAATCACCTTCACAAAATTTCAAATACAACATCATTTAAGAAAGAACTTTTTAAACTTTTTCTCAATTGATTTTTAATACTTCATTTTAATTTCTTTAGTTAATTTAATTTTAATTTCTATCTAATTTTTACCTGCTGTGCAGGATATTTTTACACTTTATATTTACATTATTATTTTTGTTTTTATATATTCTATATTATATTTTATTTTATATTATTCTTCTAGTTTTAATTATAAATTAAACTTACATTATTCTTATTGAAAATTAATTTGTTATGACTAATGTTGTTTTATAAGATTTTAAATCTTGTTATATTAGGATTTTCATTAATAAAAATTAATAATAATTAAAAAAAAAAATTTGCGACCTGTAATTTGATTAAAAGTTTTACACGGACGGACGGCCGAACGGACATCTCTAGATCGACTCATAAAGTGATTCTGAGTCGCTCGGTATAATGAAAGGTGGGTCTAGATCAGATATCTTTGGTAGTTACAAACATTAGCACAAAGTCATTATACCCTGACCACATAGTGGTATAAGGTATAACAATATGCACCCGTTTTTGGATTCCATATGCAACAAAACGAATCTTTGGTTCCATCAAATGTTTCATAATTTCATTCTAAAAAAAAATATGTTAATATGCAAATTCTGAGGTCTACTAATTATAAGTAAAAAACTAAATTCATATTTGTAGATTTTAATAATAATAAAAATTAATCAGATTTTCATAATCTATTTTGAAGCACTTTGGATTTGAGCTTATGGAAAAAACTTTAAATTTGAGCTTATGGAAAAATGCTTATATAACAGATTTTTCACTAGACAAAATCTGTTTATATATTTTTTTTTAATTCTGAACTTTTGTTTTGATTAAAAACTTAAGGCTTTTTAAAACTGGTCCTACTTAATAAAAATAAAGGTTGTTTTTAATATTTTTCTGATTCTAACAAAGCATAAGACAAGTTAATAAACAATTATATTCCGTAGACTTAAAAAAAATCACTAGGTATCGCAACCCCTTCTCTCATACACATTTATTCTAAAACTTTCCTGTTGTTTTGAATAATACATTCAATTATTTCACGGATAACGTGTGAATCGGAATTTATCAATTGATTTTTGCTTTTTTTTTTAGAAAATGGCTTCAAAAATAATGCAAATTTTTGCAAAAGATATTAGCTTTATAAAGCCAAAAAATAACACCAAAATAGATAGACAAAATTTTTGGGATAACTTTTATTATATTTAATTTTGAAAATTACCGAACTCTTAAGTCTGTTTTGATATTATGTACATCACTATTTTCCCATAATTGTTTTGATATTTATTTCTGAAACAAATTTGTAAGATTGTTTCGAAAATGTTGATAAATGTTAATTTTAATTGCCTCTTAACCTCAGCATGTATACTAATAGTATAAGATATTTTTTTGAGTCCATATAGACCTACTTTTTCTCCTTACTTGTTTTTTTTTCGTATTTTTTGATATCAGATCTATCTTCGTATCCCTAACTTGACATATTACCAAGTAATTCAGAAAAAATATTTAATAATAAAAAAACCAAAAAGCAAAGAATTTGAAATTATTATTATTAAAACCACATGACCTTGAGCCTAACAAACCAAAAACCAATAATATGATTTTTCAAATTTATGGGCATTTTACTAATGTATGGCCAAACGAATATTGCCGTGAGTTTACGTCGAAACTAATGAAATGTCTTTATTGTAATATCGCATAATATTGAAGCTCTCAAAACATAGCAAAATTGATCCCTTACACTGACTTAATAGTTTTTCTGTAATAGTTTTTCTACTTCAGTTAAATATTTCTACATCGTTGGTTGTATATAAAAAAAAAACAGTAAATGAGAAATTATAATAAAGACTTGCTTTCATTCATTCATTTAATTATTGATTCTTCATCTAAAGTTTTTGAACGATTACTTCATTAACAAATTAGCGAACATATTAATGATAATTATCATTATAATGATTTACTGACAAAAAGCGAATCAGGTTTTCGACCCAAGCACAATTGTATATCGCCACTCATAGATGTTTCAGAGAATATACGAAAAAGTATTAATGTTGTAGCCATTTATTTTCTGTCTTACTTGATCATTCCAAAGCCTTTGCTAATTAGTTTCTCTATTTTAAATTAAACAATATATTTAGTTTCTCCGATCTCCTGTTCTCTCTAATCAGCTTTTGCAACCAACAAAACCTCACGTGTATTGCTTGTTGTAGAAAGCGTACCTCAAGGATCAATATTGACATTTCTCCTTTCACCATCTATGTAAATGATCTAGAAGAACAATTATTGCTATTCAATATACATTAATTAAGCTAATTCAAAAAAATGAAAAAAAATTTTTTTTTCGATATCCCCTGTGAAATATATTCAGAAAGTCAAGAAAAAACGCCTGTAAAAATAAGAGCTCTTAGTATTAATATTTAGAGGCTGCGCATCGGAAATTTCCATTTCCCATTTAAATAACATAGGAAAAATTATTTTTCAATTTCATAATTTTATATCTTAAGAATTAATGGACCAATTCCAATGACTGAAGCATATTTTTATAGGAAATTGAACGTTATATAAAAAACCTCTCCGATCACTTTTTGATGAACTTACTCATTCAAAAGTTATTCAAATATAAAGTCAAATTTATGTTATAATTACTCCTTTTGACCAATTACAGGTAAAATGATTAAATTTAACATCATATATACCAAAAACTTCTTTGAAGATTTTACGAGTTAAAAAATATAATAATAATAATAATAACAATAATAATAATAATAATAATTAAAATGATTTTTAAATTAACAAGTTTATTTTATTTAATTTTAAGTCACATAGTAATCTACTAGAAAAGGGACAACTCGAATATAAAAACAACAAATCAGAAAAATGAGATTTTACATTAATAATATATTAAACAAATTATCTGTTTCAGTATATATGTATGGTATCAATATGTTACAACAAATAATAAAGACTATCTTAAAGTTTTCTTGTAACAATCTGGAAAACGGCGACGATGAAACAAGTGAAATAATAACCTGCATCATTTTAGTTATGTCGGCCAGGAAGATAACTACATTTTTAATGAGCTGCAGTCGATAGTTTTTTTTTTTTTTTTTTATGAAATAATTTGATATAATTTAATGCAATTTTTACTTTTAAATGACACAAAATGAAAAATATTAAAAGATCATAATATATGTAAGTAATTTAAAATTATTAAAATAGTAATAATTAAAAAAATTCTAATATTATTCAATAAAATAAGGATTTTAATTGATTTTTCCTAGAAATTGTGGATTGTTTAGTCAAACTAATGTGAGAGATTAGTTTCTTAGCAATTTCATTTATTTCCTTTAGTTTTTCTAAGATATTTGATGATAACTTTAATCATTTTACCTGCAATTGGTCAAAAAGTGTAATTATAACATAAATTTAACTTTACATTTGAATAACTTTTGAATGAGTAAGTTTATCAAACAATGATGGGAGACGTTTTTTGTAGAACGTTCAATTTCCTATAAAAATATGCTTCAGTCATTGAAATTGAAAAATAATTTTTCCTATGTTATTTACATGGGAAATGGAAATTTCCGATGCGCGACCTCTAAATATTAATATTAAGAGCTCTGATTTTTACAGGCGTTTTTTTTTTCTTGACTTTCTGAATATATTTCACAGGGGATATCGAAAAAAAAATCTTTCATTTTTTTAAATCAGCCTATTATACTTGATGACGTGTACCCAATAAACATTTTTGTTTGCTATCAACTTGAGGTGCATTTGAGATCAAATACATTTCTCAAATCTCCAACGTTAATTCTCACATGCACCTCAATAGTCCGACTATAGTCTTCTCAACTTAAAAGGCACATTTTTTATATGGTGCTTTTCTTAGTTATCAAATTGAGAAGTTTGTGATTCTCAACTTGATAGCAAAGAAATTTCTCCAATCGAATGGAAGGTATCAAATGGAAGGTACGGAATTGCCATATTAAAAAAACTATACTAATCTTAGATATGAAATCAATGTACTTTTTTTAATGTTTCAATTTAATTTCATTACATATTTAAACATTATTATGTCCATGTTAATATTTTTTAAAATTTAGAATTAAAAATAATTAGAAACAATTAAAAATATATCAATTAATTGTTTTTACTTTTTTGGCATTTTTTAATTTAATTTATTATTTATGACATATATAAATAATATCTCAAACTTAACACAAATCGTATTCAAGTTGAAAAAATGTTTGGTCTCAGGTGGGAAAAGTGTTGGATATCCAATTGAGAGTTAGAATATTTCTCAAAGATTTGAAAAAATGTTAAGTCTCAATTTGATGTCAAGTTGAAAGCAAACAAGGAGAAAAATTGTTAAACTCAAGTTGAGAATTACATTGGACATCAACTTGATAACTTAACTTCTTTCCAATATTGGAGAAATAATATTTCAATGCATACTGGGTAGTTATATAAAACTAGTGGCATAAGCAGCATAAATGATTTCATTGGAAAATTTAATGGAGATCTCAATAATATTTGTGCATCGGCAAGCGTAAATGGTTCATGCCTCAACCCCTCTAAGACAAAGTGTCTAATTATTACAACATCAACAATGAAACTGCCTATTGAACCATTGATTATGCTAAACATCGAGAAAACTGAAAGCAGCAAAAAATCTTGATATTATTTTTAATGATAATTTCACATGGGAAAACTTACTCAATACCTATAACTTAATGGAATACACAACCCATAACTTTCCGGTAACATTTTTTGTTGCAAAAATATCTTGTGCCAATATGGATGCACTTCTAAGACGTATTTTAAATGCACGAAAATATGATCTGATTTCGTACTACTCAAAAACCCCGTTTTTATGTTTTTATACCAAAATTGGTTAAAGTTATGATAATATCGGTCGAGCATCGTCTTCAAAAGTCCCAAATTTCTGTCCCAAATTTCTGAAAAAAAAAAATGGTTAAAAACTAATACATAAAAATTAAGGTTTTGACTGTTTTTATTGTTGGAGGACATCAAAAAAAAAAAAAATTTGGTTATATACATATATTTTTTTTTTATTTAGTAGGATAATACTCTTCAGAAGTGACCTATCTGGGTTTTTATACTTAATTTGTTGAGTTTAATCAATTTCAGCGATCGTTTACCATGTTTGGTGACACATCCCAAAATACCTATGCGTTGATATTAGACTAGTTTTAATTACTTTAATGTTTAAGTAAAAAAATATTTGAATTGAATATTTGGTTAATGGTTTTTGGTACTACTTTAATGGTCCAATATTGCTAATTTTCTGGCTGAAAATTAGCAATATTATTTTGTATTTAGATTGACTTATATGCAACGCAGAGGACAAATATTATTATTGAACCTAGGGTCCGATTACGTATCAATCTTAATTCATTAT
This sequence comes from Cordilura impudica, assembly GCA_963682025.1. Classification (NCBI taxonomy): domain Eukaryota; kingdom Metazoa; phylum Arthropoda; class Insecta; order Diptera; family Scathophagidae; genus Cordilura; species Cordilura impudica. Next base: position 71,963,134 of record OY821520.1, read on the forward strand.
TTTGTTTTAAAGCTCATGCATTTGATTTCAGATAAAAATCTTATTGCTTAGGGTATAAATGCTGAGCAGCTCAACATCTAAAATTTAAGTAGTGTGTATTGAATTCCTTGCCAAACTCAAATATCCAATTATCATAGATTTTCAAATAAAAGACTAAATCTCTCTAATTTGAAAAACTTAAAGAGCTACATAATTTTGCTCAAAATTTTTTTTTTTTGGATTCATTGTATTTAATGTACGTAATGAAATGCTCACCTTTTGGTAAAGTTATTATATTTTTACGTTGGTAAGAATCCCTAAAACATTCGCCGACTTAATCTCTACACTCAGTTTCTTTTACAGTTTTGTTATTTCTTTAACCATGAATGGTAAAAGTGTTTAATAAATGATTGCATTATAATCAGTTTAAAATAATATTATCATTTAAAATTGGATCTTTCTTATTAATTATTAATGTATAAAGTAGCACCTATGGGCAATCTCGAGTATTCGAATTTATGCTGCTCGAGTACTGTATGAACTACTCGAGTCTACCAAGTAGTCTACTTTTCATAAACATTTATAACTAATTTCCTCAATCATTTAAAGGTATTCGTAACGTTATAATTTATTCCACATAAATAACACAATTATCACTGCATTCAATATTAATACTAATCACACATAAATAAAAACAAAAATTACGAATGACAGTAAAAAGGAAATGTGGACAAAAAAAAAAAAATAAAAAATTAAAAATTTAAAATTAAAAATTAAAAATTAAAAATTAAAAATTAAAAATTAAAAATTAAAAATTAAAAATTAAAAATTACAAATTAAAAATTAAAAATTAAAAATTAAAAATAAAAATTAAAAATTAAAAATTAAAAATTAAAAATTAAAAATTTAAAATTAAAAATTAAAAATTAAAAATTAAAAATTAAAAATTAAAAATTAAAAATTAAAAATTAAAAATTAAAAATTAAAAATTAAAAATTAAAAATTAAAAATTAAAAATTAAAAATTAAAAATTAAAAATTAAAAATTAAAAATTAAAAATTAAAAATTAAAAATTAAAAATTAAAAATTAAAAATTAAAAATTAAAAATTAAAAATTAAAAATTAAAAATTAAAAATTAAAAATTAAAAATTAAAAATTAAAAATTAAAAATTAAAAATTAAAAATTAAAAATTAAAAATTAAAAATTAAAAATTAAAAATTAAAAATTAAAAATTAAAAATTAAAAATTAAAAATTAAAAATTAAAAATCAAAAATTAAAAATTAAAAATTAAAAATTAAAAATTAAAAATTAAAAATTAAAAATTAAAAATTAAAAATTAAAAATTAAAAATTAAAAATTTAAAATTAAAAATTAAAAATTAAAAATTAAAAATTAAAAATTAAAAATTAAAAATTAAAAATTAAAAATTAAAAATTAAAAATTAAAAATTAAAAATTACAAATTAAAAATTAAAAATTAAAAATTAAAAATAAAAATTAAAAATTAAAAATTAAAAATTAAAAATTAAAAATTTAAAATTAAAAATTAAAAATTAAAAATTAAAAATTAAAAATTAAAAATTAAAAATTAAAAATTAAAAATTAAAAATTAAAAATTAAAAATTAAAAATTAAAAATTAAAAATTAAAAATTAAAAATTAAAAATTAAAAATTAAAAATTAAAAATTAAAAATTAAAAATTAAAAATTAAAAATTAAAAATTAAAAATTAAAAATTAAAAATTAAAAATTAAAAATTAAAAATTAAAAATTAAAAATTAAAAATTAAAAATTAAAAATTAAAAATTAAAAATTAAAAATTAAAAATTAAAAATTAAAAATTAAAAATCAAAAATTAAAAATTAAAAATTAAAAATTAAAAATTAAAAATTAAAAATTAAAAATTAAAAATTAAAAATTAAAAATTAAAAATTAAAAATTAAAAATTAAAAATTAAAAATTAAAAATTAAAAATTAAAAATTAAAAATTAAAAATTAAAAATTAAAAATTAAAAATTAAAAATTAAAAATTAAAAATTAAAAATTAAAAATTAAAAATTAAAAATTAAAAATTAAAAATTAAAAATTAAAAATTAAAAATTAAAAATTAAAAATTAAAAATTAAAAATTAAAAATTAAAAATTAAAAATTAAAAATTAAAAATTAAAAATTAAAAATTAAAAATTTAAAATTAAAAATTTAAAATTAAAAATTAAAAATTAAAAATTAAAAATTAAAAATTAAAAATTAAAAATTAAAAATTAAAAATTAAAAATTAAAAATTAAAAATTAAAAATTAAAAATTAAAAATTAAAAATTAAAAATTAAAAATTAAAAATTAAAAATTAAAAATTAAAAATTAAAAATTAAAAATTAAAAATTAAAAATTAAAAATTAAAAATTAAAAATTAAAAATTAAAAATTAAAAATTAAAAATTAAAAATTAAAAATTAAAAATTAAAAATTAAAAATTAAAAATTAAAAATTAAAAATTAAAAATTAAAAATTAAAAATTAAAAATTAAAAATTAAAAATTAAAAATTAAAAATTAAAAATTAAAAATTAAAAATTAAAATTAAAAATTAAAAATTAAAAATTAAAAATTAAAAATTAAAAATTAAAAATTAAAAATTAAAAATTAAAAATTAAAAATTAAAAATTAAAAATTAAAAATTAAAAATTAAAAATTAAAAATTAAAAATTAAAAATTAAAAATTAAAAATTAAAAATTAAAAATTAAAAATTAAAAATTAAAAATTAAAAATTAAAAATTAAAAATTAAAAATTAAAAATTAAAAATTAAAAATTAAAAATTAAAAATTAAAAATTAAAAATTAAAAATTAAAAATTAAAAATTAAAAATTAAAAATTAAAAATTAAAAATTAAAAATTAAAAATTAAAAATTAAAAATTAAAAATTAAAAATTAAAAATTAAAAATTAAAAATTAAAAATTAAAAATTAAAAATTAAAAATTAAAAATTAAAAATTAAAAATTAAAAATTAAAAATTAAAAATTAAAAATTAAAAATTAAAAATTAAAAATTAAAAATTAAAAATTAAAAATTAAAAATTAAAAATTAAAAATTAAAAATTAAAAATTAAAAATTAAAAATTAAAAATTAAAAATTAAAAATTAAAAATTAAAAATTAAAAATTAAAAATTAAAAATTAAAAATTAAAAATTAAAAATTAAAAATTAAAAATTAAAAATTAAAAATTAAAAATTATAAATTATAAATTAAAAATCAAAAATTAAAAATTAAAAATTAAAAATTAAAAATTAAAAATTAAAAATTAAAAATTAAAAATTAAAAATTAAAAATTAAAAATTAAAAATTAAAAATTAAAAATTAAAAATTAAAAATTAAAAATTAAAAATTAAAAATTAAAAATTAAAAATTAAAAATTAAAAATTAAAAATTAAAAATTAAAAATTAAAAATTAAAAATTAAAAATTAAAAATTAAAAATTAAAAATTAAAAATTAAAAATTAAAAATTAAAAATTAAAAATTAAAAATTAAAAATTAAAAATTAAAAATTAAAAATTAAAAATTAAAAATTAAAAATTAAAAATTAAAAATTAAAAATTAAAAATTAAAAATTAAAAATTAAAAATTAAAAATTAAAAATTAAAAATTAAAAATTAAAAATTAAAAATTAAAAATTAAAATTAAAAATTAAAAATTAAAAATTAAAAATTAAAAATTAAAAATTAAAAATTAAAAATTAAAAATTAAAAATTAAAAATTAAAAATTAAAAATTTAAAATTAAAAATTAAAAATTAAAAGTTAAAAATTAAAAATTAAAAATTAAAAATTAAAAATTAAAAATTAAAAATTAAAAATTAAAAATTAAAAATTAAAAATTAAAAATTAAAAATTAAAAATTAAAAATTAAAAATTAAAAATTAAAAATTAAAAATTAAAAATTAAAAATTAAAAATTAAAAATTAAAAATTAAAAATAAAAAATTAAAAATTAAAAATTAAAAATTAAAAATTAAAAATTAAACATTAAAAATTAAAAATTAAAAATTAAAAATTAAAAATTAAAAATTAAAAATTAAAAATTAAAAATTAAAAATTAAAAATTAAAAATTAAAAATTAAAAATTAAAAATTAAAAATTAAAAATTAAAAATTAAAAATTAAAAATTAAAAGTTAAAAATTAAAAATTAAAAATTAAAAGTTAAAAATTAAAAATTAAAAATTAAAAATTAAAAGTTAAAAATTAAAAATTAAAAATTAAAAATTAAAAATTAAAAGTTAAAAATTAAAAATTAAAAAATAAAAATTAAAAATTATAAATTAAAAATTAAAAATTAAAAATTAAAAATTAAAAATAAAAATTTAAAATTTAAAATTTAAAATTTAAAATTTAAAATTTAAAATTTAAAATTAAAAATTAAAAATTAAAAATTAAGGGCATAAAGCCAGGGAGTCCGTAACATAAAAAATACAAATTTTTATAAGTCTTGAAGGAAAAATTTCAGTAAAATTAAATCAAATTGGAAATAAGAGATAATTTTCACACATTTGTATAAAGGTGTCTGATTTGCAATTCGCCAACAGAACAATTATTACTCTTAACCGGTTGAAAACTCTATTATAAAAATAAAATCATTGCTGTATAGTATGTATATTTTATCATTCTTTGTATTTAACTAGCTATCTCGCATTAGTCCCATCTATGGTTACAACTACTTTTAACAACCTTTTATATTCTAGCTAAATCTTAATTCCTGTACTTGTTACTTACTGCTGGTATCAGCATAATGCCTATTTGAATTTTTATTTTATTTTAATTCTACCACAATGCTTGGCGTCGTTTTTCCTACATTTTATATCTCAACTGCTAATGACAGATTTGAGTTCGCGCTCGCTGTTCATATTGTATTTTCCCTAGTTACCTAAAAGAGTTTTGAATGTCTTTATGTATTCTTTTATTTCTGTTGTTGTTTCAATGTAAGGCGTAAAACGATTTACAACTCCCTTGACTACAAGAGGGATTTTATATTTCATTACTTTGTATTTTTTGTTTATTTTATTCTACAATTGTTTTCTGTTTATATTTGTTTCGTTTCCAAGAAATTTTATTTGAGCTGTGGTGGTATTATTTAAGATAATTTTAGAAACTGTGAAAATATAATCCTTTCCTGCCATTCCTTTACATATAATTTTGTTGTTGTTGTAGGTTTTACCTTTCTCTCCTTAATTTCGCATTAAAATAAGTTCTTCTGGCCCAATATTTTGCTGTTTTTTTTTAGGGATTTATTTAAAAGAAAAGTCATTGTTATTAATGCTGCTGGCTGGTTGGGGCGGCTAATGCTGGCTGGGTTTTGTAAGGATTGGTTGGTTTTCCCTCGTTTGATTTAAATTTTCATGTAATTATAACAAATTGTTTGCGGATTTATTTATTTAATATGATAAAACATGTTTGGCCAAGTTGGTGTTATCCTTTTCACTTTGATGTTTATTGATTTTATTATTTTGAATAAATTATCATAGTCTCTTTGAATTTTTGAGGAAATATTTCCATTATACAGGCATGAGATACGATTATATTGTTTACACAGTCTTCCAAAAATATACTTTTTTACTGTTTTGTAAAACAAAAACATTGGTCTGTAGTAATTACGAGGAATATTTATTAATCTGATTAGGCTCGAGTTTTTGAAAGAACTACAAGAAGATAATATAAAAAAAAAATATTTCTTATTCGAATTTCCCACGAAATGAAGACTTAAGTACATATTTTAAGATTTTAGAAAAAGCAAAATAAAATTATAAAGTATAGAATACGTATGAGTCATATCATTTATGTAATAAATAGATATTATACGTCCCAGTATCTGTTTTATACGTTTAACTATTGTCTAGAGCACTGATTCCCAACCTTTTATGATAATCGTACCCTTTGGTAACAATTTGGAATCTTACGTACCCCTAACTTTTATTGATATTTATATACAGAAAAAAAAAACAATATTTTATATAAAAAAAATTTATTCACCTTATATTTAAAAGTAATTAATTAAAAATTACAAAATATATAATGTGAACAGAGACTGACGCTTTCAACTCCGCGATAATAAAAACAGAAAACACAATATTTCTGAAGATGAACAGCGATGCTGTTCGAAATACCAAAAATAAAAATAATAATTTAAAAAACCAAAAAGTAAAGAATTTGATTTTTATTATTAAAACCACATGACCTTGAGTCTAACAAACCAAAAACCATTACAAAAAATTAAATTTAGTGGGAACGTTGTTGGTGCTTACCGTCAACCAATTGTTCTATTCGTGGTAGGTTGTTTGAAAGAGCCAACCGCATGTCATGTTCAGCCTTCAGTTTGTTCCTTAGTTTTGTTTTTATGGACACAAGTACTGAAAATCGAGATTCGCAAAGGTAAGTAGTAACAAACGGAATAAGAGCTTTCAACACCATTTTGTGCAAAACAGGATATGCTTCGCTTTGTTTACACCAGAATACATCCAACGCCATTGTTTCAAAATCACTGCTTATATTTTTGTTCTTCTGCAATTCAATGAGCTCATCTTTTGCGTCATCAGCATCACTAATTTGATCCAATGAAATGGTGAAAGGGTTTCTTATCCATTTATCAACTACACATGTGCGAGGGATAATTCCATCGAAAGTTATTTTAAAATTTTCCAGATGCATTATAATACAGTCCAGAACCTTGATGTCAATTTCACGTTTAACTTGCAAGGAAATTATTTCATCAAAAAGCGGAAAATTGGCGTATTTTTCACTTTTAACTCCTCTGCCACAGAGAGCCAACTTATCTTGAAATGATGTAGCTTTCTCCTCGGCATCTAATATATTCATACCTCTACCTTGGAGTGATATATTTATATTTGGAGTGATATATGTAAGGAGTTTAGATGGCTAAATATATCTGCAAGGTAAGCTAAAGAGAGCACATAGCTGGGATCCATGAAGTAAAGCAAAAGAGATGATTGTCACGTAGAAATGTCTCAATTTGAGATCTAAGTTCATAAACCCGGCTAAGAACTTTTCCTCTGGATAGCCAACGTACTTCTGTATCAACAGAAGTACGGTATGTACGCACACAACTTCTTCGCACAACACTTTAAATAGGCGGTGATTCAATGCCCTTGATTTGATAAAGTTACGGTTTTCACGATAATATCCAATACCTCTTTGAAATAAGAAGGACGAGTTTTTGATGTCAAAGCATGACGATGAAGAACGCAATGACTACAAAAAATCATGTGAGTCCGATCACAAGGAAGATGTGTAAACATCTAAAAATTAAAGCATTTTTTATTAACGTTGTGCTGAACGCTATTGAAATTGGTGAGAATCGGTCCATGTTCAGACCTAGTCCCCATACAAATGACCGGCATGTTTCCCTTAATGATCCATCGTGTGTAGTAATGTTTCATGTCCTAATTTATGTTTCAATTTTGGTTCGTCAAAAATCAAATTATTTTGATATTTTATGTTTCCAACCTGAATGTTCCACGGCTGTATCAATGTTTACTGTTTTTGCTCTATTATTTAATTGAGAGCAGTGCTGTAATGTTGTTTTGTATATCGGACTAAAGAAAATAAAAGGCAAAAATGGAGAACATTTAAGATAATGTAAATTTTAAGAATTTTATTAATAATAATGAATACTGATAATTGAAATTTTAAGAATTTTATAAACTAATATAAAAATGTATAAATTTTTATAAATTTTTGAAAATTTTATAGCAATATATAAAAGTTATTTTCTTCCGCATATATTTGTTTAATATGTACTAATATATTCAATTTTAAAAATTTTATAAATAATAAAGATAATGAAAATTTTAACTATTTTATAAACTAATATAAAAATATAGAAATTTTTATAAATTTTTGCAAATTTTATAGCTGAATATAAAATTTATTTTCTTCCATATATAGTTCTTTAGTATGTACTAATATATTCAATAAACAAACAGAATTGATGTTTCCATCATCTGTATTAAAAAAACAGAAAAAACATTTCCAAATAGAGTAAAGACGCGGTTTTCTTTAGAACTCAAATAAAACTGAACAAAATACCGAAATATTTTGGTGCAATTCTGGAAATCATTGTGGTTTGTGAATAAAAACATCTATTCAAGCAGTAAGCGCTATCTACATGTGTATAGCAAGCAACTGCTATGTTTGTCATACTTGATGGTTGCAGTTGTATGCTATACATTCATGGCGCTTTCTGGTGGTTGATGAATCAGCTAAATAATTGTAGCTTCCATTTCCGTAAATAGTTCCGCTTCCGTAAGGGAAGTTTGTGATTTTTAGCCCCCTGATCGCATAGATGTTTACACATCAATAATTGTAGCTTCCATATCCGTAAATAGTTCCGCAGCCTTTATAGTTTCTATCAGAGGTTCACAAAAAAGAAAATCTTCCTTGATTTCGTTTCTATACACATAGTTAACAAAAACGATAAGTTGAGCACAGTTAGAAACATCAGTGGTTTCATCCAATTGCAACCCAATTTTTGTTGAACTTTCTTGTATTTGCTCCACAATCTGCTTTAAGACATCTTCTGACATATCTTTAATTCGGTCGCGAATAGTGTTGTTGGATAGTGGGATTTGTGATATTTTAAGTTTCGCGTCCTTACCACACATAATTTTCGCCATTTCCATCGCACATGGTTTAATCAAAGTTTCTGCGATTGTATGAGGTTTTTATCTTTCGCAATCCTCAATGCCACACGATAACTTGCTTCTGAAGCTGGTTTTTTCTCTGGATCAAATCTGTGATTGGTGAGCTTTTCGCTTATTTCAAATCGGGCTCTCTTAATTTTGAATAAAGCTTCTGTGTCATTAACGTTGTTTGAATGGACTGCATGTAGATGTTTCTTAAGTTTGGATGGTTTCATGTAACCATTACTAAGTACTTTCGAGCAAAGTATACATTGTGGCCTTTCCAATCCATCTTTGTCAACTAAGAAAGTGAAGCCGAATTGAATATAAGAGTACTGATAACAACACTTCTTTGACATTGTGATAGTATGGGTTTCCTGTCGATAAGGAAAACATAATTATCTCTGGAATCTAAAACAATTAATTATGCACTGCTTGACTTAATGTAGTTACCAAAATAAATCGAAAACCGTTATATATATTTATTTTTTGTACACGTTTTAGTACAATAAACAATAACAATTTGATAATTAAATTTCATCAATAGTGCACAGAGAACCAAAGAATATTAAAAAATCAGGAATAATATTTTGTATCAATATCAAGACAGCTTTAGGAAAATTTATTCAAATGTAGACAATTTTTCAATATTCAATATTGTAAAACTTAACGAATTAAATAGAAAAAATACCCATGTATTCTTGGTAGTTTTTTCGTGTGCCTTAGATACGATTCCTAGAAATTGCCCATTTTATAAACTCTCATGCTGGGACTTTCTTCAAAGTTTATGCCAATTCTACCGGCTATCTACATTGATACTGAAAGAAGAATTTTTGACGGTAAGTCCTATTGCGATACATTTTCCGCTGAGGATGCAGTCCAGTTTTATTTTCTCTGTATATAAGCAGCTTAGCCGATATACTTCCTGGTGGTGTTAATGTTGTTGATATCAAGTTAAAAGTCTACTATATGAGGATGAATGGTTATCTTATCAGAAACACCATACGATTTACAAGACATGATTGACGATTTACATTCTTATTGTTACACGTGGAGCTTATAAGTGTAGGATTTGATACTTTAAAATACACAGTTTAGGTTTAACGGACAATTACAGAAAGTAAGCTTTGACAGACGGACAATATTAACATACATACTTTGAAACTTATTGACAATTAGAATAAGTAGGCTTTGATATACCATAACATTTTTTCAAAAACAGACAGACAAAAAACAGTCTCATTATAGACATAGAGTCGAAAACAAATAACGCGGACAAAAAATTAATTATATAATCGCAATTTATAAATTCAATAAATTTATATTTAGTTAAAATAATAATTGCAAGTGTGTTTCATTCGCCGAAAAAATAAAATTGTAGAGCAAAAGCCTACATAAGCTAATTTAGACAAATGGAAATAAGAAGTGTTTCATTCTTATTCAAGAATTTCCTTCCATTTGAACTGGTACTTTGGTGACCAGAGGTATTGTTGGAAGATCATCGATCTTCCAGAAGCTGTGCGACTTCAAAAGGGTCATATGGTCTATATACTGTAAATAGACCAAATGGCTCATACACTGAATCTCCGGAAGAGACCAGTGGAGTTCCATTAAACAGACACTTTCGTAGGTCCTTGAATCATCGGCAAACTCTCTCTTACTAAAAAGAACATACATTTAGCGGACAACATTTTTCACAAGAACCGGGGTAGATGGGCGATAAAAGGATTCTCTCCATTCAAATGATCTGATTACTGCAGTAATGGATGGGTATCATCATCCCACAACTCTTGTCTTCTACATGGTTTTGTGTCACCAATCTGGATAGAAGTAAAAGAAATGTGAATACCCAAGGTAGGCAGGAAATCTGAATAGTTACCTAAATCATATAGCCGGATTGGTCTAAGTTCTTTTTTCCGGGAGACAATGGAAGAAGGTCTGAAACATCATATTAAAGCCACTTACCTAGCACGAAAACCTATCCATAAACTTCAGTTTTATATACCCACAGGTAAATCAGCTGTCCATAATGTTGTCACATTGATAGAAAAGGCACTTAGTGCCAAACAGATATCTTTCTGTGCCTTTATGGATATACATGGCTCCTTCGATAATATGTCACTTAAGGCAACTGAAGAGGCTATATTGAGAAAGGATATTTCTCTAGTCGTAACAAATTGGTCACTGTAGCATAGGCCGTACGTCTAGAACCCTAAGCTATCCACAAGGAGGCGTTCTATCGCAATTACTTTGGCTCTTGATCATAGATGAGTTACTGGAGGAAACTAACAACTTAGGATTCAGAAGCAACGGCTACGACACAATATCAGAGTATATGCAACAAGCTTTGAGTTATACTCTCAAGTGTTGTTAGAATAAAGGGTTATCAATGAAACCATCTAATATCATACTGATACCCTTCACTAAACGAGGAAAACTCATCCATGTGAAACTACGTCTGAACGGCTTAACAGTAGGGTTCTCGGACGAATGTCTTGGAGTTACCCTGGATAAATCTCTCTATTGGAATAACCCCTATATACAATAACCTCTGTTTGGTAGAACGTGGACCTTAAAACCTAACATGATCTACTGGTCGTTTAAAACTGTGGTGAAACCAATGGTTACTTATTCTAATCTTACATGGTGGCCAAATGTTGAGCAAGCGAATGCTATTCAATCTTGAACAAGCTGTACCGCATTGCCTGTATTGGTATCACCGGGGCAAACAGAACGTGCTCAACCGATGCAATCGGCGTCATGCTCAACCTCATATCACTGAATATTTCGGGCATCGAAGATGCGTGTATGAGTGCCGTACGACTGCAAAATATTGGTAGCGTAAAGGACCATAAACTAAAGTCGCAAAACTCTTCACCGACGATCCGGTAGTGAGAGAAGATATTTATTAGAGAATTGAAAACAATGATAATGTTTCGAAGCTTATGGACCAGTAGGACTTGGGAACCAGAGCAGGGTTCTCAAATGTGATTCGGATGTGGCTCAAAGCAATCTAATGGGAATACGGGCGCGGGCATATTCGGTCCCAATTTGCAACGTGACTTACCCATCGCCTTTTTCCAAGCGGAGTTCTTCGCTATTTATGTTTGCATGACTGAATGACTTAGAAGAAACACAAAAAGGGCACTGATTTCCATAATATCCGACAGTCAGTCTGCACTAAAGGCAATTAATCCTATGACTTGAAGTCTAGACACGTTTGGATTGCACCGTATTACTCAACCAACTAGGCAGATGCAACAAACTAACTTTATAGTGGATTTCGATACATGCAATATACGAGGGCAACGAAAGTGCAGATTTCATAGCCAATCGAGGTACCCGTAGCCCTTTCATCGGTTTGGAACTATTCACTGGTTTTCCACTAGGATACATCAGGAAAAAAATGAAGGAGTGTAAGGAATCACAAATTGCCGAACACTGGTACAAAGTCCCGTCCAACGGCAAGCTAAGAAAATTATAACTCCTACCAGCGTTCAATCAAAAAAATTTCTTTCTCTTGTTGATAAGAAGGACGGGATTCTTTACTGTACCTGTAATTTTAGATATCATGTACGAAGAAAAGGTCAGTCTGTTACAGACACATTTAGGTGCCGCGAATAGAGGGAGGAAACAGCAGAACACATTCTCTGTGAAAGTCCAAAACTAAGTGGGAAAAGAACCCCAGCCCTTGGAGGATACACTGTATCCTCCCGTGGCATATGGTATCTCATGCCAACTATGGTAGTTGGTAGTTGTATAAAGTGTCTTAATCTTTAGGACAGCCATGGCCTTCACAAATGATCAAATTAGTCGCATTGCGTAGAGCTTTCTTAATCTAATCTAATCTAATCCAATGGTGAGGAATATATGGAGATCGTCAGCAGCTATAAATATCTCATTGTTGGTCTTCTTACAATTTGTCATATAAGAAATATTTAAGTAACAAGCAACAACATTCGGTCAAAATATATAAATCACCCCCTCATACCAAAGCGCAACAAAATTAAAGTATTTCATCCTACATCTAGATCCATACTGAGCCGCATAAAGCTCAGGTTTAGCGCTTTCAAAAATATGCTGAAGTAGAGAAATTACATAAATTTTTAATCAGAAAGATACCATGTTTACCAATTAAACACTAAAACTGCACTTTTGTTACACGAACAAAGTAGTAAATATGAAAAGCCACAAATTATTGCGTATGTTAGCAGAAAATATTATATACCAAAAGCCTACAGGGCAAATTAATGGGATAGCTTATGTGAACAATAAATTTTACACCACACAACAGAAATACTCCGATAAGTTCATACGGAGAACCACATAAGATCTAAATGAACTGATTGAATACAAATTATATGCATCAAATTCACAGTTCCATATCCTTATTCTGATCTTTAGTACAATGCTACGACCTTTCTGACATATGAATTTTCATCTCGAACTACCAGCTTTTCAAAAAATTGAGAGGCGGTTTGCCTGACATAAACGCTAGGTCATTAAAACAACATGTAAGTTGTATGTAATTAAATTATTTTATTAATTTATCAGTAATCATATCAATTATTAAATATTATTAATTAAATATTTTCTTATACAATTGTTAGTTCTACTTATAATCGCACCACTTACCTTCAGTTTTATTATTTTTAAAAACGCATTTTTATATTTGGTACATATCTACTTTTTATTTGTTCACAAAAACTCATGTTTACCTATTTCTTCTGACGAACTGTTTAAATCTATTTAAAATATTCATTATTTAGGCCTCACTTCTTTAAATAAAATTTCAAAAAACATTGTTTATTATTTACGCAGTGCCCTATGTTTCTTTTATTATAGCATTCCTATTTGTGTTTTATTATCATCTGATTACGCGACTTCATTAAATAAATTTTTTTCTGACACTCCATTTAAATATTTTTTTTTTTTTTTTTGTTTTTATACCGTATATCACGATTTGATGAGGGTATAATGAGTTTGTGTTGATATTTATAACTACCAAATGTATTTGACCTAGACCCACCTAAGATTTAATTTCTGAGCCGATGTAGTAATGTTCATCTGTTTCTTCGTCAGGCTGTCTGTATATTCGTCGGTCTGTGTGTCCAAATAAAACTTGTAATCAAACTACAGAATATAATTTGCTTAAATTTAGTATATAAGCTTTATATTGCATGGATTTTTTCTCTATATGTTTCTTGGAAAAGTAGGTTGAATGGTTCCCATATAAAAATTACATTATATATCTGTGGTTTTCTTGAATAACTGTGTATGTCATAAAATCAAAATGTTCAGTGGAGCCAAAAACGTTATATTTGAAATTATGGGCTCGATATAAAGATTTTAGATCTTTTAATTTAACAGTCCTGTAGATATGGACAATAAATACTTTATATAAAATTTTGAGTCAAAAATCTTCATAGGAATAGATCCTAGAGAAGGAGGAAAAAACAATATGTAAATTACACTTAAAGTGTATGCAGATAAAACAACTTATGTCAACAAACGTCGTTTTCTTTGAAAAAGAAAACCACCAATGCAACCACCTATTTAGACATAAGTTGTTGTTGCTTGAAAAATGGATTTTTTTGATCGGCAACAAAAAGTTAACGGAACTTAGGGTGAGAATATAACAACGCATCAAGAATAATAGTGACGACAAATGACAGAAATAAACACAACAGTTTTTATAAGTGGTTATAAACTGAAAACTAATCCCAAATTATTTTGCATTCTTTTTTTCATTAATAACAGCATATGTCGCTATGTGTCGTTTTCTGAGAAAATAATTTGTCAGCGATCAAACGTAGGTTGACATACGTCGTTAGTGCTGCAAGTTAATTTAATAAGCATTTAAATTACGTCGTTATTTAAAGAAAAAACTCAGAAATGGCCAATATTTTTTTTTTTTTATTTAACACATGTAAAGAGCGTTAAAAATTAATATATAACTCAAAACTGACAAAAATGGACATACGCGGTTATTCCAGAAAACCACAGATATTAAAATTTTCATATCTGTACACCACAAATTAATAACATATCCATATCCAGTTATTGCTTCAGCAAGGTTGGATCTAAGAGTCTTTCTCGAAGTGCATGGTATCGTATAGTCAGTGAAGAGCGACTATAATTTTCTTACTAATTTAAATTATAGTTGTTGATATTTTTTGGAATCCTTTTTTGCATATCTTTATTTAAATATTGCATCTCTTATTTAATGTTACCTAGTCGTACGGGACTTAAGCCGCCCATTTAAGATATGTGAAAATGCATTTTTAAGAAAATTAACTTTTTCAAAAAATTTACCTTATTATGGATACGTACTTTTTAAAAATAATTGACTTGTTTTAAAAAAGGTATTATTTATGAAAATGTACTTTTTAAGAAAAGGTATTTTTAAGCAAACATAAATTTTTAAGAAAGGGAAATTTTTGGAGAAAGTGTACTTTTTAGGAAAAGGTACTCTTTTAAGAAAAGATACTTTTTAAAAAGAAGCATTTTGTCAAGAAAATTAAAACGTATTATTTTACAGAATATATAATATATTAGGAGAAGGTACTTGTTCATACAAGAGGTGATTTTTTAAGGGATGCTATTTTTTAAGAAAAGATAATTTTTAACATTAGCAACTTTTTTAACAAAAGGTACTTTTTAACAAAAAGTTATTTTCAAACGAATGGTAATTTAAAAAAAAAAAATTTTTTTTAACATAAGGTACTTTTCTTCGACAAAAGGCACTTTTTTCAGCAAAAGTTACTTATTAACAAAAAGTATATTTTTTAACAAAAAGCAAGGTTTCAAGAAATTTTACTTTTTAACCAAATTAACTTTTTTTTTAGCAGAAGGCAGTTTTTTAAGACAATGAACTTTTTATAAAAAGGTAGTTTTTTTTAAGGAAAAGTATTTTTAAAGAAAATTTACTATTTTAATAGAAGCAACTTTTTTAGGAAAGGGTAGTTTTATGAAAATGTAATTTTTCATTTTGAGAAAAATTACTTTTAGGACAAGGTACTTTTTTATAAAAAGGTACTTTTTTTTATAAAAAGGTACTTTTTCTATAAAAAGGTAATTTTTTTATAAAAGGTACTTTTTAACAAAGGCATTTTTTATGAAAAGTTGCTTTTAATAAGAAGGTACTTGTTGACCAAAGGCACTTGTTGACCAAAGGCACTTACTATGCAATGGTACTTTTTAATAAAAAAGGTACTTTTTATAAAAAGGTACTTTTTTATAAAAAGGTACTTTTTTATGAAAAGGTACTTTTTAATAAAAAACTAGTACTTTTTTATTAAAAGATACTTTTTAATTAAAAACAGGTACTTTTTAATAAAAAAAGGTACTTTTCAATAAAAATTGAAATTTTCATGAATATGCGCTTTTAATAAAAATTTACTTTTTTAAGAAAGGCACTTTTTATTAAGAACGTATTTTTATGAAACAGTGCTTGTTAATGAAAAGGTACTTTTTTATTTAAAGGTAATTTTAAGAAATGAAACTGTTTTAAGGAAATGTACTTATTATTGGAAAATACAATTTACGAAAATTTACACCTTTTTAATGAAAGGTACTTTTTAGGGAAAGGAAACATTACTGCTTTTAGAAAAGGTAATTTTTAAGAAAAACTGAATTATAGGATTTACTCCTATTTTGTTGCAAAGGAAAGGGTACTTTTTATGAAAAGGTAATTTTTTATGAAATGGTACTATTTTAAGAAAAAGGTATTTTTTGGACTAGGTACCGTTTTATAAAATGGTAGTTTTTAAAAAAGGGTACTTTTTTATGAAAATGTACTTTTTAATAAAAAACAGGTATATTTTAATAAAAAAGGTACTTTTCAATAAAAAATGGAATTTTTGATGAAAAAGTACTTTTAATAAAAATTTACTTTTATAGGAAAGGTACTTTTTAATAAATACGTACTTTTTATGAAACAGTGCTTCTTAATTAAACGGTACTGTTTTATTTAAAGGTTCTTTTAAGAAACAAGGCTGTTATGTACTTATATTAGGAAAATACACTTTTTTATCAAAATTTTCACATTTTTAAGGAAAGGTACTTTTTAGGGAAAGGAAGGGTAGAAAAGGTAATTTTTAAGAAAAACTGAATTATAGGATTTACTCCTATTTTGTTTCAAAGTAACACAATCTCGATCAAAAGTCATCTATGTAGCCGACCCAATTCTTTGAAACTAAATATTATGTTGGTCTATTCAGAATTAGAGGGATATGAAAACTTGGTGGAAATACGAATTTGAAACTCTTTTGAACAAAAATTTTTTATTTTCTATACTAATATAATAAAGAGGTAATGTGTGTTTGTTTGTTTGTAGGAGGTAATCTTCGTAACTACACATCTGATCTTCCTGAAATTTTCACAGAGTCTTACTGCGGATATGGGAAGTGCTATAGGCTATAATTTTATAAATATTTTTGGTGGGCGTGGCACCTCCCACACAAAGTAAATTTTTAATATCATATACATATATTGAGTACTATGATAGGGAGAGCTTTGCAAATTTGTGGGAGGTCACCTATTGTTAATATTAGTAACTACGCCGGAAATGGGCGGGATCGGATAAGTGGGCGTGGTAGCTAAAATACAAGTAATAGTTCAATATTATATATCTCGAGTAATGTGATAGAGAGAGCTTTTCAAATTTTTCTGATGTCACCTTTTATTAATGTGTGTATTCGGATGCAAAATGGGCAGTATCGGACCAATAGGCGTGGCACCTGCCATACAAAGTAAATAAAAATTTCCATATATCTGGAGTACTGTAATAGTGAGAGTCTTGGGACTTTGTGTGAGCCCATAAGTTATTCATTTGATTAGTTAGACAAAAAAAATGGGCGTGATCGGAGCAGCGGCCGTGGCACCACCCATACAAAGTAAATATATGATATTATACAACTGGTGTGCTAAAAATGAAGCTTTGACACTTTGCACGAGCCTATCAGATCTTAGTATGAGTAGCCGAACAAAAAACTGGCGGGTTCACACCAATGGGCGTGGCACTCACTATGAAAAGTAAAAATTTAATGTCATATTTCTGGAGTATTGTAAAAGAGAGAGCTTCTTTGTGTGAATAGTCGAACAAAAAAATCAGCCTTATCGAAGCAGTGGGCGTAGCACCGCCCAATGCAAAGTAGATATCTAATATCATATAACTGGTGTAATATAAAAGGGAAACACTCGACATTTTGCATGAGTCCATCAGATATTAATGTGAGTAGTCCAATAAAAATTGGGCTAGATGGGATTAGTGGCCGTGGCACCTCCTATGTAAAAAATATGAAGCACTACGAAAGCTACAGTCTTTTGGCAAGTTCATTAGTTATCAATGTGATTTGTCGTGGAAAATATATCGCCAAAATCAAAAATCGCCAAACCCAAAAATCACGTAAAATAAAAATCGCCCAAAAAACAAAAATCTTCAAAATCAAAAATGGACAAAGTCAAAAATCGCTGAAAAGAAAAATTGCCAAATGATATTCTAAGTTCAAGGCCAATAGTTAAGTGTTGCCATATCTAATATGGATAATCCATCTTCTTCTCATGGACAGCTACATGTACCTTGCTTCAGGGTAGGAACGCCGAAAAATTTGATAATTGTTGTACCGAATGAAAAAACAAAAAAACATTTTATATCAGCATCAGCAAGCATTGAAATAAAAAAAATCTATATCAATAATCTATACTAACATAATAAAGAGGTAATATTTAATTGTTTGTTTGTTTGTAGGAGGTAATTTCCGTAACTACTCATCTGAAATTTTCACATAGTCTTACTGCGGATATGGGAGTGCTACAAACTTTAATTTTTTTAAATATTTCTAGTGGGCGTGGCAACTCCCATACAAAGTAAATTTTTTATATCATATATATTAAGTACTATGTATGATAGAGAAAGCTTTGCAAATTTGTCACAGGTCATCTATTATTAACGTGAGTAATGGGCGGGATTAGAATGCGCGTGGTACGGCCACACAAACTTAATAGTAAATGTGATATATCTGAATTACTGTATTAGTGAGAGCCTTGGCACTTTGCGTGAGCCCTTTCATAACGATTTGGAAGGGGGGAGGGGGAGGGTGTAGCGAAGCACACCGGGTTACATCTAGTTGTTAATAAAACATCTAAATTTTTTTATGTTATGTTGCTTAATGTAATGAAATATTAATTTCTGGAGATTTATTTTATCGTATAGTCAGTCTAGAGCAACTATAATGTTCTCAGTAATTTAAATTATAGTTTTTGTTATATTCTTAGAATGCTTTTGTTGCATATCTTTATTTAAATATTGCATCTCTTATTTAATATTGGCTATTTGTAAGAGACATAAGTCGCCCATTGAAAATATATGAAAATGGATTTTTAAGAAAACTAACTTTTTCAAAAAATGTACTCTATTATGAATAGGTACTTTTTTTAGACTTGTTTTGAAAAAGGTACTATTTATGAAAGTCTACTTTTTTAAGAAAATATTTTTTAAGCAAATATCAATTTTGAAGAAAATATGATTTTTCGGAAGAATTTTGTCAAGAAAATTAAAACGCATTTTTTTAAAGAATAGTTAATATTTTATGAAAAGCTACTTTTTCGTACAAAAGGTGGTTTTTTAAGGGAAGCTATTTTTTGAAGTACTTTAAGTACTTTTTAACAAAACTTATTTTGAAACGAAAGGCATTTCTAAAACACATTTACTTTTGTAACTTTTTTAAAAAAAGACACTTTTTTAACAAAATACACTTTTTTAACAAAATGTAATTTTTTAACAAAAAGTAGGCACTTTTTTGAAGAAAATTCACTTTCTATGAAAAGGTACTTTTTTAAGGAAAAGTATTTTTAAAGAAAATGTAATTTTTTTTAAGTAAGGGACTTTTTGGGGAAAGGTCTGTTATATGAATAGGTGATTTTTTATGAAATGGTACTATTTTAAGAAAAGACACTTTTTAGGAAAAGATACTTTTTTCAAAAAGGTATATTTTTATCAAAAGGTACTTTTTTGTACCTTTTTATAAAAAGGTACTTTTTTATAAAAAGGCACTTTTTTAGGAAAAGTTACTTTTAATCAAAAGGTACTTTTTTAGGAAAATGTACTTTTTTTATAAAAATTTACCTTTTTATAAAAATTTTCTTTAACAAAGGTACTTTCTATGAAAAGCTACTTTTTAATAAAAAGGTACTTTTTTATGGAAAGGTACTTTTTTATGGAAAGGTACTTTTAAATCAAATGGCACTTTTTCGTAAAAAAATTAATTTTTCATGGTAAAGTACTTTTTAATAAAAAGATGCTCTTTTAGGACAGGTACTTTAAATAAAAACTACTTTTTATGAAACGATGTTTTTTAATGAAAACGTAGTTTATATTTAATTGTACTTTTTAAATGTACTTTTAAGGAAATGCACTTCTTTTAAGAAATGACTATTTTTTATGAAAATGTACACCTTTTAAGGATTGGTACTTTTTTGGGAAAGGTAATTTTGTAAGGGAAGGATATTAAAAAAAAAAAACACTTTTTGAAGGAAAAGTTAAGAAAAGGTATTTTTTAATAGAAAATTGCAGAAAAGCTTCATTTTTATGATATTATACTTTATTAGATACACTTTATTGGACATCGCATCCTTATATATGCGCACTGTAAAATAAGCAATAAATTTAATTTAGCAACTGAATTATAGGATTTTCTCCAATTATGTTTCAAAGTAACATAATTTCGATCAAAAGTCATCTATGTGGTCTATCCAATTTTTTGGCACTAAATGTTATGTTAGTCTATTCAGAATTAGGGGGATATGAATACTTGGTGGAAATACTTACGAATTTGCAACTCTTTTGAACAAAATTTTTGTATTTTTGTTAATAAAACATCAAAGTTTTTTTATGTAATGTTGTTTAATGTAATGAAATATGAATTTCTGGAGCTTTATTTGATTTTTCTTTTTGTAATGGCTTATTAAAATATTTTTGTATTGTTATAATTATTGTTGTTATAATTAATGAATAGTAGTTAAAATTAAAAATTAATATTATTATATTTTTGACATTTTTAGTAGCTGAACTACAGTGTGTTTATGGTTTGTTTTTAATTGTATTTTTTTTTTCTTTTATTTTACACTTAAAAAACTTAAAATTTATATTCAATATTAGTTTTATAGTTTGTTTATTATTCGTTTTACAAATGAAACTCTTTGAGTTTTGAGTTTTTTTTTTTTTTTTTGTTTGTTAAACTAAGCTATAGCTACTGTAAATTTTATTTATTATATATTTAATATTATCTAATTAATTATATGTTTTTTTTCGTAACTTCTAAAATTGTTTGGTTGTTTTTGGCTTGCAAATTATATTGTTGTTTTGTTTTATAATTTATTTTTAAAAGTTTTGATGTTACCGCCCACTTTTAATAAGACTTAATAATTCAGCTTTAATGCTCAACAAAAATATCTTTGTTAGTTTAAATTTTAAACGAAACATTTGCAAATTGATTACAAACATTTGGGATAAGACTTCTAAATATTTCGTTAAGCTTTGTCTTATAAAATGAGTCTGTTGCTTAAATAACTTTAAAAAAAAACAAACATTTTGTTATGCTTTTAATTATTTACATACTTAATTTTTGTTGTAGTTACTTATTTGTTAGATGTAATTATTTATATTTATTTTTGTTTTTGTTTTAACAATCACTAACCTAGTTTGTGCTTATTACTTTATATGCTTAACATTTGATTTTATTTTAATTTCCATAGAATTTATTTAGTTTGTTGAAATATTTTATGTATTCTCTTAAAGAGTTAACAAAGCAAACACAAATATTTGTTTTCTATTTTATTTACGTAAAGTTGTAATTTTTATTTGTTATTGTTAACAAAGTGTGAAATAATATTAATAAGTATAACTACATATATAAAAAAATATTTTCAAGACTCTAGTTAACAAGTTGTTTGGTTTAATAACAATACCCAGCAAAAATTGAGCTTACTTTTTGTCAAAATATTTTTAATGTAAATACTATTTGATAGTCCCTTCAGTACCAAGTTTCTATTTAAGAATCATTTAGAAAATATAATTATATACGTCTTACCTTTCTTAACTCCATTTTATATGGTTGTTATAGATAACTATAAGTAGGACAATCAAAACATAGATTATTTTTTAAGGAAAACTCAAATTCTAAAAAGTTGTTTATATTAATGTTTTAAATTAAAAATTTCTAACTAACAAAGTGTTTGCCAATTTATTAAAACAAAACTCGGTAAAACATCAGAATTAAAGAATTTTTTGTAGTGAAAAGTAACTAGTATTTCAGAACTGTTTTATATAAACACCACTAGATCTTGTGGATTTTTAATTTGATTGCTTACATCTTGTAAGTTCCAAAGCAGCATAATGTAGCCAAATTGCCAAGCAAGCTATGAATAAATACAATAACGAATGATCTAAATGAACCGCACTGTTAATATTGCAACACATTTTCTTGTTAATGCCATCTTTGCTAAAACAAGCTTTTTATTTATTTTCATTATATATAGAGAGTTTTCTCAGTTTTTAGTTTTATGTTTTTGTTACTTTCAGTCATTCCATAATTTTTCTTTAACACAAAAAGCTACCCGAAACGATGAAACTGTCCCACAAAAGAGCAGTACACTATTGTGCCGTTTGTTTAACAACAATAGCGTATGGTATTCGGATTGTGTTCTCCTACTTCTTGTTTCATTTAGGCACTGTTGCAAAGTAGTCGAATTAAGAATCATTTCTCCTATAAAAAATTTATCGAACTCTGATTGCCATCAAATATTTCATTCTGAAACTTTTACTTTTATTGAAAGTTAATCAGATTTTCTTAAGGCAGTTTAAAGAGATATTTACTTTAATTTTGATGATGTTGAGTTTTTAATAATGTAGACTTCTTTCTTTATATTAGATATTCCTAAACTAAACTCAATTTTTGCTGGGTATAAAAAAAAATACTTTTTAAGCACTTCTACACTATAAGTTGTTAGATTAATAGGAAAATACTTTTCATTATTGAAGTGAAGATTATAAGACATGGCTGAACAAGTTTTGGGCATTTAATGAATTATGACGAAATGGTATTTAAATAAAAGACAAGCATTTATTGGTCCCTCTTCGAAAGGAGATCTATAAAAGAGAGTGGTTTTAAATTCGGAATTATTAAAATTTATTTTAAATTATTTTATATGTGGAAGACCTTTGTAGCAAACATAAAGTAATGCATGGATTAAAGGGTAGTCCTTTAGTTAAATAAAATAAAGCAAAATTAGTAGAAAAATGTTCTCATATTTTTAAGCAAAACCATTAGACAGTAAATGTAACATCGTCGAAAAGATTTAGATAAATCTGATCTCAGTTCTAATGTTGCATTATTTAAATAAGTTTCAGATCCTTCGTACCGAACACAATTGTAATATTACTGTTTTAGCTGCATCCAAAATTAGTCAAACGTGATATACCACTCAAAATATTGAGCACATGGTTTGTTATTACCATTTTTTTTTTTTTTTTGTTAAACTTATTTACTTTATTCTTTTGTAAGACGAATAAGTCGACCGTTGAGAAATTATGAGAAATTATAAAAAACTGTACTTTTTAAGAAAATGCTTTTATTTTAAGAAAACTTTGTTTTGTATGAAAAGGCACTTTTTTAAAAAATGGTTCTTTTTCAAGTAAATATACTCTTTTAGGAAAGACATTTATTTATAAAAATGTACTTTTTTTAATAAAAGTATTTTTTTAAGTACTTCTTAAACGCCACTTTTTTTAAAATGGATAGTTTTTAAAAGAGGGTACTTTTTTAAATGGGTACTTTTTTAAGAAGGATTCGTTTTTACGAAGGATACTTTTTTAAAAATTTTGCTTTTTTGAAAACAGTACTTTTTTAAAAAGGGTACTCTTTTAAAAAGGGAAATTTTTTTTTAAAAAAGATAATTTTTGAAAATGGTACTTTTAAAAAGGGTACTTTAAAAAAGGGTACTTTAAAAAAGGGTACTTTAAAAAAGGGTACTTTTTAAAAAGGGTATTTTTCTCAAAGGCAATTTATTCGAAAAGGGTACTTTCCTTAAAAGGTACTTTTTTTACATAGGTTGCTTTTTTAAAAAGGCTATGTATAATATTAATAGGCTAGGCGATTTCTTCTGACAGATGTTTTGTTATACCGTTTTATCCCAACTTTGATCAAACGTATATTATTTGAAAGATATTTCTCCTTAGCCGTTTTACAGATTTACATATTTTAAAATTTTTTCCTTTATTTTGAGTAAATTGCATTTAAAGTTGCTACTAACACATACATAAAATTATACATATGCTATGTGCGTTTTATTAAATTTATTAATGTGTTAGTTAATGAGTTTGTTATCTTCATTCACAATATTAATAAACCATAAAGGTGCTGGTTTGTGAATTGGCTAAGTTGGAAATAAAGCTGCCTAGAAATTGCACTCGAATTTCGAGCGCTGGAATCTGCTAGTTTTCTTTAAAAGGCTACCTGTTTCAAAATGGTACTTTTTTATGAGACTACGTTTCTAAAAAGGCTACTTTTTTATAAAGGGTACTTATTAAAATGGGTACTTTTTTAATAGGGCGCTTTTTAAAAAAGGATATATTTCTTAAAAGGGAATTTTCTGAAAAGGTTAGTTTTTTAAACAAGGTGCTTTTTCAAGGGTTACTTTTTAAAAGGGGATATTATAATAAAAAGGGTAATTTTTAAAAAGGGTACTTTTTTAAAAAAATTACTTTTTAAAAATAATTGTTTTAAAACGCCTAAAGGGTACTTTTCTAAAAAGGGTAATTTTTTTAAAAAAGTACTTTTCTAAAAAGGGTAATTTCTTTAAATGGATATTTAAAAAAAGGTACTTTTTTAAAAAGAGTACTTTTTAAAAATGTTAGTTTTTACAATGTCTACTTGTAAGAAAAGGGTACTTTTTTAAAAGAGTGCTTTTCCAAAGAAGGTACTTTTTTAAAAAGGGTATTTTTTTCTAAAGGCTAGCTGTCTGAAAAGGGTACTTTTTTTGAAAGAGTACTTTTGTAAAAAGGGTGCTTTTCAAAATTTTGTTTAAAGGTTACTTTTTGAAAAAGACTGTTTTTGTTTAACAAAAAATTTTCTTAAATAAATGTGTTTCATAAAAAAGTAAATTTTCTTAAAAAGTACATTTTCTCACAAAAGGACCATTTCTTTAAAAATTATATTTTTTGGAAAACGTACATTTTCTTAAAAAGTTACTCTCAAAGACTAAATATTATTTTTTCTTACTAAAGTAAATTTTCTTACAAAAAGAACCCTGTTTTATAAAAGTTAAAAAAATATATTTTCTTAAACTAGTACCTTTTTCAAGAAAGTAGTTTTTCTAAACGGTTAGTTTTTTGAAAGAATAGCCTTTAGAAGAAAGGTACCTTTTCAGGAAATACATTTTTTTTAAGAAAATTAACTTTTTTAGGAAAGAAATTTTGTTGAGAAATTTTACTTTTTTAAGAAAATTGACTTGTTTTTTTAAGTATATTTTTAAAGGTAATTTTTTTTCTGAAAAGCTGCTGTTTAAAAAAAATACTTGTATTAGAAAGGTAAAGGTACGAAAGAGTACTTCTTTGTAAAAAGGTGATATTCTACTTTTGAAAGTAAAGCTATTTTTGAAGTACTTTTTGTATATTTTTTAAGAAAAGTTAGTTGTTTAAAAATTGCATTTTATGAAAGGTTAGTCTTTTAAGAGTAATTTGTTAAGAAAAGTTCACTTTTTTAGAAAATTGAATATGTTTATAGAGAGAGTTCTTTTTTAGAAAGGACACTTTTGAAAAAAAATTTAGTTTTTAAGAGAAGGTACTTTTTAGGAAAAGTTAGTTTTTTATAAAAGGTACTTTTTTATAAAAGGTACTTTTTTATAAAAGGTTCTTTTTCATAAAAGGTACTTTTTTTATAAAAGGTACTTTTTTATAAATTGTACTTTTTTATAAAAGGTATTTTTTATAAAAGGTACCTTTTATAAAGGGTATTTTTTATATAAGGTACTTTTTTATTAAATGTACTTTATAATAAAAGTTACTTTTTTATTAAAGGTACTTTTTTATAAAAGGTACTTTTTTGTAAAAGGTACTTTTTAGAAAGGGTACTTTATTGTAAAAGGTACTTTATAATAAAAGTTACTTTTTTATTAAAGGTACTTTTTTATAAAAGATACTTTTTTATAAAAGGTTCTTTTTTAATAAATTTACTTTTTGAGGAAAGAAATTTTTTAAAGAAACGGTCCTTTTTCCAGAAAATTTAAGTATATTTTTTAAAAATATTGTTTTATCAAAAGCTACTCTTGTAAAAGAAGCAATTTTTGGAGAAAGGTACTTTTTTCCTAAAGGGTTTTTATATAAAAATTTACGCTTTTTCTTTCAAACGATCTCTTTTGAAATTTAATTTTTGATAAACAGATACTTTTTCCATACATTTTATATTTTATTATTATATTTTTTTATAAATTGCACTTCTTTATATGAAGGTACTATTTTAAGGAAAGATATATTTTAAATTGAAGCTACTTTTTTAATAAAAGCTACTTTTTGTGAGAAAATGTATTTTTTTTTTTAAGAAAATATACTTGTTTCAAATTTTTACTTTTTATGAAGAGCCAGTCTATTAAGTTCAACTTTTGAAGAAAATGTACTCTTTTAAGAAATTTGATTTTTTGAGTGAGGGTACTTTTGGGAAAGACATTTTTTTTAAAGATACTGTTTTCAGATAATTTCCTTTTTCTAAGAATTTTTTTAAAGTGCTTTATTAAGAAAATGGTCATTTTGGATAAAATGTAGATATTAAGAAAAGAAGAGAAGCAATGGTTTTGAACACTGAAATTTATAATATTTTTAAATAAGAGTTATTAGACATTGTTCAAATTGACAAAATATTCTTAAACTCTAAGAAAACTTTTTCCGGATTGAACGATATTTTTCTGAGACTTGTTCAGGCTGGATATTGGCAAATAATAATTTTAATTTCAAATGAACTTTAAATAAAAATTCTGGCAGCTTTTGTACATTAATTCTATTACGAACGCCTTATTGTGACTCAAAAGGTATTTCAAATTAAACATGGTTTTGTCATAATTGAATCGTTGGTATGAATTATATATAACTAATGAAAAAATAAAAAACTAATTTAGTATTATAAGCTTAATGAAAATTTTAATTTCCCTAAGCATAAGTCTCTTAATTGAAGATTTGTATCTACCGCTCACTTAACTAAATCATTTTCATCTATCCTTCCTTCCGTACATAAGCTGGTATATAAAAAGTAAACAAAAAAAAATTTTGATATAACTATTATTTTGTATAATTTTTCTTAGTTTTTTGAATGTTGTTTGATTTAAGCATGCAATTTAGGTGGTATTTAAGATAATAACACCGTTTCCAATATTACTTTTTATAAGAAAATCTTAAAATATAAATCCTTGATACCCTTTTTAGAAAATAAAACAAGAAGTGTAATTTGGCATCAATTACATATTTTTATGAAATGAAGATTAAAATTTTTTACGGGACACCGTCTTCATAAATACGACTTAATTTATCTTTAAAAGAACAATTCACAGAATTTAACCATTTCCAGGGTAATTCCTCTAGTGCATTTTGCATTTTAAGTACGGCAACACCAATTTCAGCTGTGTTATGAAACGAAGTTGGTAAATATTACAACGAAAGTGCATGAAAATTACGTTCAAAATTGGGAAAGAAGCGCCTTCCAGAAAAAGCAGCTTCAGGCCAATATGTGAAAAATTTTGTTTAACGTATGTGTGAAACTGGAACGTTTTGTGATAAAACAGCACATTGTCATGCTTGTACAGTCCGTATTGCAGCTGGTTCTCAGGAATTGAGCATATCACGCACTGCTTTGTAGCGAATTTGGCATAAAGATCTTGAGATAACGGCAATTAGTGCAGTAGCTGAAGTCGCACGACCATCCGCTATGTTTTCGGTTCGCTAATTGGGCTACGGAATGCTTAGAAGAAGATGAGCGTTTTACCGAAAAATGTTCTTCTCTGACGAAGCTCATTTTCATCTCGGTGGTTACAACAACAACCAAAATTCTCGCATCTGGGGCACAGAAAATCAACACATGACTGCCCAAAGGCCAATGCACTCTAAAAGATGCACTGTTTGGTTGGGTTTTAGGGTCAGCTGTATCCTTGGGCCATTTTTCTTCGAAGATGCATATGCCAAATACACTACAGTGAACGATGAGCGCTACTACTGATTATTTGTCGCCCATATTCGAAGATATGGGTCTGGACAATATTTGGTTTCGACATGATGATGTGCCATCGATCCTTTGTGTGGCGTAAGTGGCCGTTTTGCTGATGTACATTGATACCGCGCAGCTGCGATTTGGACTATTACTTGCAGGAACCTCTTAAATTATGGAAAAGAAATCGTATGAGCCACTGCAAGGCCAAAAAAGTTGAGTTTTATACGAGGGCGAATCAATAACTTCCAACTTCCGTCGTAGTTATATGAAATGCAGCACTTCTCCAATTAAGTACCACCTGTAAATAGAATACTGTAAATTTTTTAGCAAGTTCCGTCATTAACTTTGCGTTTAACAGCTGTGCAAAACATACATACTCGTGAGTGCTCATTAAACATTATTTCTTGCGAAAATAAACCGTCAATCAAACCAAGGAAAAGATTGACAAATAGTACGGGGGCTCCGCACCATCGACTTCAATGGTAAAAAAAGTGGTTTACTGACTTTCGTTGTGGTCGCACAAATACAAATGACGCTGAACGTTCTGGACGGCCAATTGAGGCCAGTACACCCGAAAATGTCGAAAAATCCACGATATGGTGTTGGCCGATCGAAGAGTAAAAGTGCCTGAGATTTTTGATGCCATAGGCATTTCGTATGGCAGTGTGGTTTCGATTTTTAATGATCAGTGGGGTTTAGGAAAGCTGTCTGCAAGATGGGTGCCACGTTTGCTCTCAATTGACCATGAACGTAATCGTGTGACAACTTCAAAGGATTGTTTGGAGTTGTTTAACCGCAATTCGTTTTTTGCGGCGTTTTGAAACTGTGGATGAAAAGTGGATCCATTACAACACTCCGGAGACTAAGCAGCAGTCTAAACAATGGGTTTCTTCGGGTGAAGGCCAAGATAAGTTTGTCAGCCAATAAGGTGATGGCAACAGTTTTTTGTGATGCACGCGGGATAATCCACATCGATTACCTTCAAAAGGGAAAAAAACAATAAACGGCGAACATTACGCCAACTTATTGGACCAATTTAACGAGGACTTAAAAAAAACGACCCCATATGGCCATTAAAAAAGTTATTTTTCATCAAGATAAAGCACGGGTGCACACGTGTGCAGTCTCAATGGAAAAATTCATTAATTGGGCTGCGAATTGGTACCTCATCTGCAAATGCAAATGCCTATTTTATGGACCTCGAAAAATCCTATTTCTTGGAAGGGATACAAAAATTGGAGACACGTTGGACTAAGTGTATTGAGCTAAAAGGAGATTATATTGGAAAAAAAAAATTTTTTTTGCAAAAAAAAAACTGTGTCTCATTCTAAAAGTCACGGACTTATTGATCTGCCCTCGCAGTTATCGCAAAATCAAAATAGAAAATATATCTGTGGTCGCAAGCGATAACCGCCTAAGTCGACTTAAGAACATTTGAAGTTACCTATGCTATCATATTCAAATAACTACACTTTATATTTACGTGAAATTCCTATTTCCCTAATACTGTTAGTGAAAAAGATATCAATGAAAATATACTGAACTAAGTCGTAATGAAGCCCCATTACATTTATATTAAAAGTTATTTTTCTCGAAAGCATTATTTTCGACTTAGGCGATTACCGCTTGTGATATAAAGTCCACCCTGTAGAATGCAAATCAATAACAATTTAATTTATTTGATGTCGAGAATTTTTTTTTATATATAAATGATTTTTCAAGTTCTAAGCTTCTCTTTTTTTACACAACTTTAAATAAAAAAGAAAAATTCGTGGAAATTCTAAATCAAGTTGGAAATAGTGTAGTGTATTCCTTAAATATTTCCTTATCATTAATAAACAAGAAAGTGCAAAAATGAAAACCAAGTCTTATCAAACTAAAATGTACAAAGTATTTGAAAATGAGCAAGACTGGAAGAATAAGATGACAAAAACAAAAGAACCTTAAGGTAAACCATTAAGGAAAATAAGCACAAGTCTTTTAGACAACATCAGAACTAAATCTCATTTAAATAAACCAAAAAAAAAAATTTATTATAAAAGCTAAAGCACAGGAACGAAACAAACTTACAACTTCAATTACATTGGAGAATTGTGTTAGTAGTAGTAACTACATTTTAGAACAAAAAGAAAATGTTGAAATTGCCATATAATAATCATACACACACACACAGACATTCATACACAAATACACACACACATACATATATTCTTATAGAAACTTAGTTACTAATACATACAATACGTTCGCGAATGAAAGTTGAAATAACATTAAACCACAACTTTCTATTTACTACTAACAAGCAACATTATTTAAATGATTTGCGCCTAATACTACACCCGCTGCCATGTAACCAACAATGTTGCCATTTCCTTGATAGTGCTGATGTTGCTGTTGTTGTTGTGGGTGATGATGATGATGCTGCTGCTGTGGCTGTTGCTGATGATTGTGATGATGGTGCACATGATGATTGTGATTATTGCCTAAAGAAGTTATTGCTGCTGATGCCGCCGCTGCCGTTGTCGCGGATGATGACACACTAACAACATCACTTGATGTTGTGGATGGACAGACTGACGTTGCCAAGGACGACGTAGCAATTGTGGTTGATGTGGTTAAATTTAAAGTGCCATTGCCACCGGCAATGATCACATTACCGACAGAAGTTATATTTGTTGCTGTGACACTGGGTTGCTTGTTATTTCCGCTGCTGCCAACGACACCACCACCAACTCCGCCACTACTAATATTTTCCGTTATTTTTAATATACCTATTGGTGTGGTGGCTGTAGCTGTTGTCGTTGCACTGGTACTCAAACTGGTGCCACTTATATGAGCACTGATGCCACTTGGTACACTTGACATGATGCCGCCACTCGTACTCACACCCATTCGCAGCAGCTCTTCGTTGGGTATGGAAAAATGACGATAAGACATATAATCTGGTGGCATGCTTGCTTGTCGTTTGGCGTTTTCGATGCGTTGTTTCTTTAGTTTCACATAGCTGAGCACGGAAATCATTACAATAAAGACAATGATACCCAGGCAGCAGCCCACTATCAAACCCAGGCGTCGTGTTAGTATCGAGTGTATGAAACCATTGGTGGCTAGACCATTTTCATCAGTTATCACACTGGGTGTTGAATCCAATGTTTGTACATCTGTGCAGGTGGAAAAACGTGAGTTTTTCAACACTTCCTGCAAAGCATTGTCCGTAATAATAGTATTTTCGATTAAGGCCTGTTGTTGTTGTGGTTGAGCCAACAACGATGACTGTTCGCCAAAGGTTACAATACCATTTGTGTTGTACATGCTGCCTGTATGCGATAAATGATAAGGTGTATAGGAAGCAGCAGCAGCAGCAGGAGAAGGCGAAGCTGTTAGATGTGATGACGATGACGATGATGAGGCAACGGCTGGTTCATCTCTTGGCATAAGGAAAGTATCATTAAAATGTATCCTTTGTAGGGCATTGGCTACATGCTCCGAAAGCCAATTACCGGTACCGATAACACAAATGTGATAACGTGTATTGGGGCTGAGTTTGGTTAATTTGGCCGAGTTTGCAGAACCATTTAAGCGTTTGCCACGCATCTGTTTACAAAAGGAAAAAGGGAAGCAAAAGAAAACAACTCATAAGTATTTTTTGTAAGCAAAACTGTTTTTTTTTTTTTAATAATGAATGTATATTTGGGTGTTTTTTGTTTTTGTTTTTGTTGTCGCCACACTGGCAAGGTGGAGTACAACATTAAAATCCCTTATATTGTTTTAATATTAAATGTTTCATTACACAAAACGATATTTTTTGGAGCCTGGGAAAAAGGTACATTTTTCAAAAGGTCCTTGGCGCTCTGAATTCGAATATTAAGGCAACATTACTTCATCGCGGAATCGTAAACCAATAACACTCTTTTTTATACCCTTTTCCCCACATGTGGAGGATATAAGGTAAGGAGTGATATCAAAAAAATGTTAACACAAGTTGTTCCTTTTAACTTTTTCCGCGAGCACTATATCGAGGGTTTATATCAAAAAGTGCTATCTGCATCAGCAAAATTTTTGAGGAGAGCGAGGAACACCAATTTATTCATTGGATTTAAAAGTATTTATCGATCGGTTTAGTACAATATCTATTAAGAACTGATCTTACTACTGATGCTGAAAATTAAATTCATTGCTACAGATAACAGTTATCTTTAAGAATAGTTTAAAATCAAACATAAATTATATTGTAAATTGCACACAGCACTTTTAGAACATAAACCCTCGATATGTATTTTATTTATTTTTTTTTTAATCAAGTTATCTTTGAAAAATACGTTAGTTATTGCGTTTAATGACAAACGTGTTCATCTGAAACTAAAGTCAGTCCTTCTGGCCGTTCTATCCGACCGATTTCCTTCATTTTTTTTAATGAAAGGCATTTAGATACAGATATGTCATCAATCATTGAAATTTACTCAACTCCCACCTTACTCAAGTTATACTCAAACGCGTTCCTTCCCTGTACGTTTCTTATGGGACACATTCACTCAAGCAATTCGAATTCTCATAGCTCCTCTTCTAATGAATGGCTCTTGATCGTTTCACCCTCAGAACACTCAGTGGATCCACTGAGTTTGAGGAAAGTTATGCGTGCACAATCAACTTTACATTCGCGTTTTGTATTACCATCAGGACAATAGAAAGTATTGAATTGTGAATTGACTAAACTTGATTAGCATGCCTTTAGGGTCTTATAAAATAATTTATTAAATGAAAAAAAAAAAAAATTTGCACTCGAATTTCGAGGGCTGGGATCTTCTAGTTTATTCTTAATTTGATTAGAATGAGTGATGAAATATAAGTACGTGCTAATATTATTAGCTTATAATTATTTTCAACAACAGCCAACTTGGTGCTACAAACCGATGGCCAAATAGTCAGTGCTCAGCTGTCAAACTGTTTCCAACGCTATTAGAAAGTAACATGTCTGGGAAGAAAGAAAGTTACACATGGTACTTCAAAGTCCAACCAAATAGAGAACATATTCAAAAGAAAATCCACCCGGTTAGCTCAATGCTCAGTGCTCATAGCATTCAGTTGGAAAAGTTAAAGAAAATGTAGGTTTAAAAATATAAAGGGTGATTTTTTAGCTATTATCTTTTTGGCAACACTGGTTTAAACAGCTGACGCACGTTTCGTGTTTTGTTTCATTGTCAAAGATCTTCAGTTTGGTTTATAATTAAACCATGAATCGTCTTACAAACGAACAACGCTTGCAAGTTATTGAATTTTATTAACAAAATGCGTGCTCTGTTAAGAAAGTTCATAGCGCGATTCTTCCATTTTATGGTCAGTTTAATCGATCCACTGAAATTTACATTGTTAGACATTAAATCACCAACAGGCTTACGTAGAGTGCGAACTGAAGAAAATATCGCAGCTGTATCGGACAGTGTTAATGATGACAATCAATTATCGATTCGTCGCCGTTCGCAGCAATTGGGCCTCTGTTACTCAACAGCGTGGAAAATTTTGCGGAAGGATTTAGCTGTGAAGCCTTTCAAAATACAGCTGGTGAGAGAATTGAAGCCGAACGACCTACCATAACGTAGAATTTTTGGTGAATGGGCTCTTGGAAAGTTGGCCGAAGATCCACTTTTTTACCGAAAAATTGTGTTCAGCGACGAAGCTCATTTTTGGCTCAATGGGTACGTAAATAAGCAGAATTGTCGATTTTGGAGTGAATATCAGCCAGAAGCATTGGAAGAGCTACCAATGCATCCAGATAAAGTCACAGTTTGGTGAGGTTTATGGGCTGGTGGTTTCATTGGAACGTACCTCTTCAAAGATAATGCGAATCGTAACGTAACTGTGAATGGTGAGCGCTACGGAGAGATGATATCCAACTTTTTTTGCCCAAAATGCAAGAGCTTGACTTGCATGACATGTGGATTCAACAAGACGGTGCCACATGCCACACAGCACGCGCAACAATGGACTTATTGAGAGGCGAGTTCGGTGAACATTTTATTTCACGTTCGGGACGTCTTTAGACTATTTTTTGTGGGGCTATGTTAAAGCTCATGTCTATACAAACAATCCCGCTTCAATTGACGCATTGGAAGACAACATTGAAAAATTTGTTCGTGAGATACCGGCCGAAATGTTGGAAAGAGTACGCCGAAATTGGACTAAGCGGATGGACCATTTGAGGCGCAGTCACGGTCAACATTTGCATGAAATAATCTTCAAACATTAAATTATATGGACCGTACTATCGATTCAAATATAGATTTCATGCATTTTTCTGAATTTTATGTGTTTTTTTTTTCGAAAACTTTCCTATAGCTCTTAAAAAATCACCCTTTACAAAGTACAAAAAGTTCCAGACAGGAACGCTACAAAAAATTTTGAGACCAAAAAGATAGCGCGAAAATTTTAATTATATTTCATAAAAAAAAAAATACTGCTGCTGCGCATAGTGAACTACTAAACGTATGCAATGGCAAATTTTTCGGAGCTTGCGGTTGAGAATGTTTATATTGCTAATACTCGCGCAATTTTTGAGTGTTAGTTTAAGACTTAAAAGCAAACGAAATTTGCAAAAAAAAAAAAAAAGGTCGTGGTATGTCAAGCAATATGCAGCAAGAAGCAGGTAATTTTGTACAACGGCCTCTATAAAAACCTAAATTTATATTAAGAAGTGTTTCCGAAGATGACCCCCTTCCTTTCGTAAGCCAACATAATGTGTCCACATAATTTTGGCCCGATTTGGCATCCCGCCACTATAATAAGAAACAGCTTTAATGCTACAAGAACAATAATAAATGGTTTCCTTATTATTACATTTTATATATGTTAAATTTTTTTCGATCTCACTTCTTATTTCAGTTTATCATTCCTTTTGTAACGCATCGAAATATTAATTGCGAGCCCAGAAAGTATATATATTCTTGATCCTTATAATAATTTGTCTTTGTTTGTCTCTCTGTCTGTTGAAATCACGCCCATTCAAAAAATAAACCATTTACTTGGTGAAAATTAGTATTGTTTATTTCAATTTCAAACTGAGAGCTTCTAAGCCAAATGAGCGAGGAATAACGTCGAAAATGGAAAGCTACTCCAATTACTACTCACATAAAAAAAAACAAAAACAAATAGTGAAAAATGTTTATACGTAACATAGATACGTATCACCGATGCATACACATCTTTGAATGCTTCTTACTTTTTTTTTACATATAAACGAATAGTTTATCGATGAGATTAAGAGAATAACTAAGATGGTTATACTCTTACTCTCTTTAAATAAATGAAAATGTAATCGTACGTATTTGCATTTCTGCAAATTGCATTTAGGTACTGCTTTCAAGTTAAAAAAAAAAAGTAGGAAAATTGCTAAAATTTCTGTTAATTACACTGTGGAATATTTTCTGGGGGGGTTAAAATTTCAAAGTCAGAGTGAAAGTGCTAGGCCAGTATAATACTAATTTTTGAATTTTTTTTTTTAAATATTCTTAAAAATGTCGTCACGAAAGTGTAAATATGATGCTGATGCATATTTTTATATACAAATGTGGTCAATTTATTAAAGGTCGAGACGTAAAATACGAACTAAAGATATTTCGCCTTCTCTATGAAGCCTATGAAGCATCCACCAAGCCATGGCACAGTGCTTTGTCCAATAGACAAAAATCAAAAAAAAAAAAAAACTTTTTCCAATTATGATGAGATATATCTTTTTGGACAGATATGAATATATCTAAGTAAAAACTGATAGAATTATTTTTGTTGCCACCAGAGGTCGCTAAAGTCAGAAAATGTTAAGCAAAAATGACGGATCAAAAAAATGTTTTTTGTTGCTTGATTGTCAAAAATAGATTTTTTTTTTAAATGCTTTGAAGTTTTGCTTTTTAATTGCTGTGATATATTTGGAATTAAATAAAAATAAGTTTTTAAAATATGTTTCTGACATATTTTTTTTATTTAGCTTCAAAAAAACTATATATTTTTGGTAGAAATTCAAAAATTACATAGTCAGATGGAGTATAAAAATAATATATATAAAAATTACCATTTTTTTCTATGGCTTTTGTAAGCTTATACTATTGTATAATAGACTATTAAAAAATTAGTGCCTATTTTTGCCACAAACTTAAAAAAAAGGTTTCTAAAAATGTCTAAATTGATGTGTTTACTTGAATTTAATCAATTTAAAAGAGTTTAATATTCAAATAGAGATTTAAATTATGTTGAATAACCCTAAATTTAAAAAAAAATATATTGAAAAATAAAATAAGAAAATATTAGTGTAATGTACCAAACCTTTACAAGAGGGTGCTAAATACAATTTTCTTCGCCAAGCAATCAACGAATTACATCCAAATTATTTACAATCATGTATGCGTTGAGAACCGAAAAGCAAAAATTAATACCACCATTTATAGCAAATGAAATTTCAGCAGAAGTAGACTTAAAAACTATACTGCATAGAACCGCAGAAAGTGTTTTAAAAATTTGTGAAGTACAACATAAAACAAGCAACTTCTCGTTAATTTGCAAATGGGGTATGGATGGAAGCTCCGGTTATAGCCGTTATAAACAAATATTTGAAAATGAAAACCAAACGGAGTATGTTTTTCATAGCATTTGTGCCACTCAGGTAATTTATCATGACTTTTTTATATAATAAGTATATAGAAATAAAATTTTTTAATTGTATGATTTAGGATGGTAAACTTTGAATCAAAAGAAGAAGTGTGCGTTATTGTAGGCCTATTAAATTTGTTTTAGAAAAAGAGAATCCAGACTTAATAATGGAGGTTTTTAATGAAATGGATGAGAATACGAGTACTAAAAATTTAGAGTGTAATTTTTTGGAAGACAACGGTTAAATAGTACAAGTTTCATATGAAATGCATTATACAATGATAAATGGTACAGTAGCAAATATTTTAAGCAATGCATTATTTGCAATGCAAGTCTAACGGAGATAAACAACATAAACATATTGAGAACTGCAAATGTATAAAATTACAAATATGGACTTTCAACTCTTCCTTGCTGGATATGATTTTTCGAATATTTGCTTCATATTTCTTATCGGCTTCCCTTCAAAACTTGGCGAGTATGTAAAGAAAACAAAAATCAGTTTTCAGTAAATAAAACAAGAATTCAAAGTGAATTTAAAAAAAGAACAGGATTAATAATCGACCAAGTTAAGTTTGGATACGGCAATACAAACGACGGAAATACTGCTCGTCGATTTTTTTTTCAAAGCGGCCAAAATAACTAGAATTGATAAAGAACTTATTGATAATTTTAGCATTATATTGAGGGTGTTATCTTGTGGATCTTCAGTTAATATAAAAACCTTCAAGGAAATGCTAATGATAACTACCAAATACAGTATGGGTGATATTATATGCCTAGAACTCTCCACAAAATTTTAGTTCATCGATGTGAGTTTTTCAGTTTTCCATAAAGTGTTTATATATTTATGTGTACTGATAAAAACTTATGAATTTAAATATAATTAACTTCTTTATTCCAGGGTTTTTATCTGAAGAAGCATTGAAAGCTTGCCATAAAATTATAAGAAATGCACGATTGTCTCACACGAGGAAAACATCGCGAGAGGACACAAATAAAGATTTAATGAACCAATTGTTGTTGTCTTTCGATCCAGTGTTAACATCAATGTGGAACATAACGATAAAATATGAATTGGTAGATGAAGAAATTGAAAAATATATACTAAGGAAAAATGTCGATAGAGAAGATGAACAAATAGAAGAAAATGAAATAAGTTCTTTATTAAGTGAAAATTGGTTTTGGGAAGGATAAAATAGCGATGATACTTATGCCGTTTTCTTTTCTGGCAAAAAATGTCGCCGTTTTGCGCCCTTTTTTCGAAAAGTGTATTTTTTTATATGTTCTGAATTAGAGCTACTTTATCTTATACATCAATCGAAAGGTCTCAAAGTCGAGCGCTCGTAAATCACAAATAATTCCAGCCATTGACTTCTTTCAGGTCATAGTGTGAGAATATTTCCCCATTGTTCCCCTTTTTTGAATATTTTCACCCTATGCATTTATGAACACAGCACTTTGAGACCTTTCGACTGATATATAATATAAGGTTGCTCTTAGTTCAGTATATATAAAAAAAATACACTTTTCCAAAAAAGGGCGACATTTTTTGTCAGAAAACAAAACGGCATTAGTTATAACTTATGAGAATTTTTTTCGTTATTTAATATTTAATTTAATTGTTTTCTTCTGTTTTTGTAAGTTTATAAGTATAATTGTCTAATAAATCATTAAAAAATTATATAAAACATTTTGCCAAAGCAAAAATAAAAAAAATCATGTGAGTCCGATCACAAGGGAGATGTGTAAACATCTAATAATTAAAGAAAACATCAACATCATATTTTCCAGTGCATAAAAAATAGGTCGATTATGCTGTTTTCTGAAATTCAATTGATGTTTTCTGAAATGCAATTGATGTTTTCTGAAATTCAATTGATGTTTTCTGAAATACAATTAATGTTTTCAGCAATTCAAATGATGCTTTTTGAAATCCTATTGATGTTTTCTGAAATACAATTAATGTTCTCAGCAATTCAAATAATACTTTTTGAAATTCAACTGATGTTTTCTGAAATTCTAATTATGTTTTCTGAAATTCAACTGATGTTTTCTGAAATACAATTGATGTTTGCCAATTGATGTTTTCTGAAATTCTATTGATGTTTTCTGAAATTCAATTGATGTTTTCTGAAACTCGAATGATGTTTTCTGAAATTATATTGATGTTTTCTGAAATTCTGTTGATGTTTTCTGAAATTCTATTTATATTTTCTTAAATTTAAATGATGTTTTCTGAAATACAATTGATGTTTTCTGAAATACAATTGATGTTTTCTGAAATTCTATTGATGTTTTCTGAAATTCGATTGATGTTTTCTAAAACTCGAATGATGTTTTCTGAAATTATATTGATGTTTTCTGAAATTCTATTGATGTTTTCTGAAATTCAATTGATGTTTTCTGAAACTCGAATGATGTTTTCTGAAATTATATTGATGTTTTCTGAAATTCTATTTATGTTTTCTGAAATTCAAATGATGTTTTCTGAAACTCGAACGATGTTTTCTGAAATTATATTGATGTTTTCTGAAATTCTATTTATGTTTTCTGAAATTCAATTGATATTTTCTGAAATAGAATTGATGTTTTCTGAAATACAATTGATGTTTTCTGAAATACAATTGATGTTTTCTGAAATTCTGTTGATGTTTTCTGAAATTCAATTGATGTTTTCTGAAACTCGAATGATGTTTTGTGAAATTATATTGATGGTTTCTGAAATTCTATTTATGTTTTCTGAAATTCAAATGATGTTTTCTGAAACTCGAACGATGTTTTCTGAAGTTATATTGATGTTTTCTGAAATTCTATTTATGTTTTCTGAAATTCAATTGATGTTTTCTGAAATAGAATTGATGTTTTCTGAAATACAGTTGATGTTTTCTGAAATTCTATTGATGTTTTCTGAAATTCTATTTATATTTTCTTAAATTCAAACGATGTTTTCTGAAATCCAATTGGTGGTTTCTGAAATACAATTGATGTTTTCTGAAATTCTATTGATGTTTTCTGAAATTCAATTGATGTTTTCTGAAACTCGAATGATGTTTTCTGAAATTATATTGATGTTTTCTGAAATTCAATTGATGTTTGTTGAAACTCGAATGATGTTTTCTGAAATTATATTGATGTTTTCTGAAATTCTATTGATGTTTTCTTAAACTCAAATGATGTTTTCTGAAATTCAATTGATGTTCTCTGAAATACAATTGATGTTTTCTGAAATTCTATTGATGTTTTCTGAAATTCAATTGATGTTTTCTGAAACTCGAATGATGTTTTCTGAAATTATATTGATGTTTTCTGAAATTCTATTTATGTTTTCTGAAATTCAAATGATGTTTTCTGAAACTCGAATGATGTTTTCTGAAATTATATTGATATTTTCTGAAATTCTATTTATGTTTTCTGAAATTCAAATGATGTTTTCTGAAATTATATTGATGGTTTCCGAAATACAATTGATGTTTTTTGAAAGACAATTGGAAAGTGTTTAGAAAAGAACATATCATAATTTTTTCACCAATACAATTATAAGTCACACAGCGTTATCTGCTTCAGCTCACACCGATATGAGTTACGCTTTTTTTGTGATTGTATTGTGAAATAGAAATTTACCCCCCTGCGCGTATAGATGTTTACACATCAAAAAGTTAATATAAAAAATTTTAGAATTCACTATTTTTGTTCAAAGTATACTAACATACAAGGGTTTAATACAACAGTGAATCTAAATATGTTCTTAATTATTTTATATAAAAAAAGAAAGTGGTGAATTTCTCACTCTCTCTATTTAAATGACTTCTTGCAAAGGTATTTTAAACTAATTTGAAAAAAAATGACATTTTCTATATTTTTAGTGCGATTTTAATTTAGTTTAGTAAAAATATGTGTTTAGTAAATATCAATCTAGGTGCCAAGTTCCATGAAAATCGGATACTGTTTCTGTGCGTTATAGCATATTTAAATAATGTATATATGGTAGGACCTAGAGTTCTTGTAGAAATTACAATGAGGATTGACATTGTCAGTCAGAGTAAAAGACGCAACAGTAAAAATGCAAAACCTATCGAATATCCTGACCTTGACTTTTAAGTTATGTTCCACCTTTTTCTAAGTTATTTTGATAGTAAAACTTAATAAAACAATAAACAAATTTATTTCAATGGTTTCAACTTCAATTAAAACTCCACAAAACTTTTTCGTGTTATATATTTTTTTCCGTCTAATTACGACCTAAGATATCGAAATTTTATGCTTTAAAGTCAAACTGTTGACCCGTGTAACCGTTCGAGTTTTTAACGATTTTTTTTACTTTTGGCGCCACCATATTTCGGGAACTATAAAACCCCTGGCTTAAATTTTGGTAACATTTCTCAGTTGAGCAAGGTAGAATATTTTCCGGCCGTTCGTTGCTTATAAATTGAAACTCATAACTAATTCCTTTAAAAATTGTTAGTTGAACTTTAGAAGTGAAAACATAAAAACGACAATGTAATCAAAAAATAAATACAAAACAAGTAAGAAAATTATAGTCCGTCTAGACCGACTACACGATACCCTATACCATGGTTTAGAGACCCTATCTCTTCGGTCCAACTAATTGGATATAGAAAATAAGCATAAACCAAATTTGAGTGGCATTGTTATTAATTTTTTTGGCTGCAGATATGAAAAATTTCATATCGGTTGCAATATTTATATGGGGACTAGGTCGAAAAATGGACCAATCCTGACCATATATGGTAAACTCACTCATATTTTGAAAAATGTATACAAACCAAATTTGAGAAAAATCTATCAAATATTTTGGTTTTTTGATAGATTTAAGTGAAAATCGGGAAGCAGCTTCATACGGGGGCTACAACAAAGAATTGCGATATAGGGTCTATTTTTGGACAAATGAGAAATAGATATAATAAACACACACAAACCCAATTTGACCGAGATCTATATGATAATTTGGATCTTATGGCAATTTAAGTCGATTTCATAGGGGTCATTTGTATGGGGACTAGGTCTCAACATGGACCGAATGTCACCAATTTCAATAGCGTTCATTCTATGGCTGATAGGCGACCTGAAGTTTGATTACAAGGTTTACGTGGACACACAGACGTACGGACGGACGGACATCGTTAAATCGAATCAGATAGTAATTCTGATTCGATCGGTATAATAAAAGATGGGTGTAGGTCAAATATTTTTGGTAGTTACAAACAGCAGCACAAAGTCATTATACCCAAACCACATAGTGGTATAGGGTATAAAAAAAAACTTAACTTATTTACACCACATATTAAATTAAAAAACACAAAAATTATTTTTACGGTTTCATGGCATTGCAGGTTCATGACAGCAATCTCATGTCGACCTTTCGGATTGAATCTTTTATGGAACGATAACATGTAAATTTAGCGATATCACCACTATAATTTCAGAAGGCGGCACCACCAACCGAATTGCTATAAAATGAGTAACCGAATTTTGGCTTGACTACGATCAAAATTCTGCTGTCTTAATAGTAAGTCTAGTAAGTCAGAAAGTCTATGTTAATACAGTTAATCAACTTTAGAGCTTTTTTTCTAAGTATATGTAATACAATTGAACATGATGTTATATAGTTCCTCCTTATGTGTAATTATTGTTAATTTTATTGGGTTGAAATTTTCCAGTAACAGTACTTGTTAGTAGTAGTCGTTTTACATTTCGTTCAGTTTTATGATGTTGTTATTGTTCTTGTTGTTATTTGCCACTCCAAATATGTGTAAATGAAATTTAAAACGATTTTAAAGCTTAACATCCATATCATACTAAGTATACGTGTTGAAATACTCAATAACAACTTACCTCATCTGTGTCTGCTGCAGCAGCGCCACCACCACCTCCTCCTACACCACTGCCTGCCATACCAGTCGAACTAGTATCACTAGTAGGATGGTAAACAACTTCATAGCCGTTTAAACCTAAATGCTCACGGCTCTGCCATGATACAATAACTGAATATGGTTGTATATCCTGTATGGCAATTTTCGGTATTAATGGTGCATCACAGAATTGTTGTGGCTCCATTTTGGCAAATATCTTGCCACGCAACTCAGCTGGATGTTCGCACCTTAGATAATTAATGTTATCGTTCAATGACATTATTGCCGATGACGATGAAAATGATGCCGATGTCGAGGACGACACGGACAATGAATTCGATGTAGCCAACGATATAGATGCTGAGGATGTTAAACCGGCTGCCGAAGACGACCATTTACGATGATCGCGTAACCATTCCCATAGTTTTTGAGCATCGCAACTGCAATGCAGTGGATTTTCTGTTGCAATTTTTTTGTTACATTTATTGTTTGTTGTTGTTATTATGGTTTTATTTCCAATGTTGATTATAGCCAGGAAATGTGTGTGCGTGTTATATATAAGTTTTAATTATTGTTGCATAATTTAATTTTGAGTTTGCATGTATTTTATTGCATTTGTAGGCCATTTGCAAATTTTGCATAATTAAACAGTTTTGTAGGTTATACACGATTTTGGATGCAAGATGAAAAAGAAAGATTTTGTAAAATAATTAGTTTTTGTGGAATTGTGTTTTTAAACTTTATCAATTAATTTAATTTGGGAATTATTGTATCTTAACAAATATGTATATCCAAAATCTTTCAAAAAAAAACTCATTTCTTGCAAACTACTAATTTTTAGAATATAATTGTTTAAGTACATTTGCAACAGTAATGACAGACCGTTTTTTTGTAATCTAAAGCAAAAAAAGTAAGAAAATAATGGTTGGTATAAACCGTCTATACAATACCCTATACCATGCCTGACCATATTTAGTAAAGTCATTTACTTAATAAATACTTAGATTGATCGATTTAAGTAGACGCTGATCTCACAATAATCTCACATGTTTTATTTTTGAACTACTTCTTATGGATAATGGATAATGGACACACATATTTTCTGGGGACCAGCTCTGAACATGTACCTATTTTCACCAATTTCAATAGTCTTCATCGTAGGTCTATTAAACCTTTTTTACAAAATTACATCAAAATATATTCATATTTGCGAACTGTTAATGATTACAAGGTCAGACAGACAGACGGGCGGGTGGACAACATCACTAAATCGATTCAGAAAGTGATTCAGACGGGCATCGATAAATTAGCTCAGAAAGTTATTCTGATTCGATCGCTATAATAAAAAATGTTTGTTAAAAATATAAGCATTAACTCATGCACCCTCACCGCATAATGGTACAGGGTACAAAAAATTAAAATTTTATTATGCTTCCATAAAATATATACCAAATTTGAAAAAAAAAAACTATGAGAAGATCGGGAAGCAACTCTATATTGCAACTCTATTGGGACTGATTATTGGGTATAAAAAACACACATACACAACATTTTATCATTATATGTGATAATATGGATCTTGCAACCATTTTGGTCGGTCTTCTAGGACTTATTTGTGTAGGGACTAGGTCTGTATAAGTACCAATTTTCAG
Organism: Cordilura impudica; assembly: GCA_963682025.1. Taxonomy (NCBI): domain Eukaryota; kingdom Metazoa; phylum Arthropoda; class Insecta; order Diptera; family Scathophagidae; genus Cordilura; species Cordilura impudica. The sequence continues at coordinate 72,007,204 of OY821520.1, forward strand.
CAGCCTTAATAACGTTCATCCTGTGGCCGATGAGCGCGTGTATAGTAAAATTCTTTTAAATTTATCCAATTTGCGACCTATATGTTTACATGAACACATAGTAGGACGGACGGACGAACAGACAGACAGAGAGACGGACGAAAGGACGGACCTAGGAAAACCGAAAGTGATTCTGAGTCGATCGGTACAATAAAATGTGGGTCTAGGCCAAATATTTTTGGTAGTTTCAAACATCAGCACCACATGGTGGTATAGAGTATAAATGTTTGAGTGTTTCATTAAAGAATGCAGTTTCTGTGCAGGCGGCACGCAGTAACATTGAATCGAATTTAAGTTCGGGCATTTATGGGATAGATGCAGATTATAACCTCACGACCGCCCTTGTTTCTAATTTCATTGCAATAGAACAACTATAACAATATTTAATATAATAACGGATGAAGGTTTAGCGCGTAGAAATTTATAGAAAAATAATCTGTGTCCTCATGAAAAGATAATTTTAAAATTTAAACTTCGCTGGTTTATTGATTTCGGCAACTGTTTTATTTTTAGGTTTATAGAACTATTCTTAAAATCTGTGTCAATTAGTGACTCTCGCTTTTGTAAGCAACTAAAATTGTATTTGTCAATTTTGGAGTATCTAATTTTGATGAACAAAAAGTTCCATTAAATTTAGTTTGCAGAATGATTTTTCTGTTGCAAAAACTTTGTATATGTTGCATACGGATATTTCATATGAGTTTATTGGCCAGGCCATTTCGATAAAAATGTTTATATGTGGCAGAAACAATTCCAAGAAGGCAGAAAAAGAGTTGAAGAAAAAGATCACCTCGGACGTTAAAGATCAATAGTTTCTAAAGAACACGCGAATGAAATAAAAGATTTTGTAGTGAAAAATAATCGACTGATAATTAGAGATTTTACTGCTACTGTTAAAATTTCAAACGAGTCAACATCATTTAAAAAGGTATTTTATCTCGATTGATTTTGACTTTAAAACACTACATTTTTTGAAAATTGTTGCTCACTAATATCTTTGAAATAATCGTTTCTGACGGACAGAGTGAAATGACATGCCTTACTACAGCTGATGACTCGTGAATCTGTACCTACGACCCCGAAACAACCGACCGCTCAAGCGGATATTCTGGTGAAACAAGCCCAAAATTTAACGCCAAATCATTAAGAAAAAAACAAGTTCATATTAACAATTTTCTTAGTTTATCATGGTTTTGTGCATTATGAATTCCATCCGCATACCAAACTATTATTTGAGTATCCTGTTTGAAGCTATTCGAAAGACCAGGCCAGAATTATAGGTAGACATCTCTTGGTTTTTCCACCACTATGGATCGTGTCACACTCCATTGGTTATAGTCAAACATTTAGCTGTGTTTCATCTGGCTCTTCAAAGAACGCAAAACACTACTGCGAAGACACCACTTTGAATCGATTGAGGAGATAAAGGTCGAATTTCTGCATGCTTTGAAGGTTATTCCAATCATCGAGAACACGCATAAGTATATTGCAGTGGAGTGGAATTACGTTGAAAGCGATTGATTGAAATTCTCCACCACACATTATGGACTTATAGTATTTGATTAGGTATCTTCCAGACACACTTAGCTGTGCTAATTAGGTATCTTTTATAACCCTTTCAGACCTAACTATAACGATGATTGTGAACAAAAGAAAATTAATAATCTAACCCTTAAAAACAAAGTTTATATTAAAACTCTTTCTTTCCTTATGCATATGAGTTTTGAACATCTCCGTGACTGTGCGTCACTGTGTGTGACTATCTTAAAATAAATCTTTGGCCACAACAAGTCTATGGACAAAGTTTCGGATCCATCAGATTAGGGGAAATGGGGTTTTAATCTCTCCGTGAATGTGCGTGTCTATGTCAAAGGTAATCTTTTTCACAGCAAGTCTGTCGACCAAGTTTTAGATCGATCGGATAAGGGAAAATGGGGTTTAAATCACTCCGTGGCTGTGCGTGACTGCGCGTGATTATGTCGAAGTTGATCTTTCTGTACAGCAAGTATATCGACCAAGTTTTAGATTGGTCGGATGAGGGTAAATGACATTTAGATCACTCCATGACTGTGCGTGACCATGCGTGACTATGCGTGACTAAGTCAAAGTTAATTTTTTTTACAGCAAGTGTATGGACCAAGTTTCAGATCGATTGGATGAGGGGAAATTACATTTAGATCATTCCGTGACTGTGCGTGACCATTTCTGACTACGCGTGACTAAGTCAAAGTTAGTCTTTTTTCACAGCAAGTGTATGGACCAAGTTTCAGATCGATCGGATGAGGGAAAATGACCTTTAGATCACTCAGTGACAGAGCGTGATCACGCGTGGCTGTGCGCGACTAAGTCAGAGTTAATCTTTTTTTCACTGCAAGTGTATGGACCAAGTTTGAGATCGATCAGAGGAGGGGAACTGACATTTAGATCACTCCGTGACTACCCCTACCCCTATATTAACCTGTAGTCACGACAAGACTATTGGCCAAGTTTCAGATCAATTGGATAAGAGGGAATGGGGTCCACCCATGGCAGACCGACAGACAGACAGACAGACAGACCGACAGACAGAGAGTATGAGTGAAAAGAAAGAGTTTAAAAAAAGAAATGCGCTGTAAAATAAAAAAAATTTAATACTGATTATTTTATAACGACAACAATGGCTTTACTACTCAGGTCTGAAAGGAATAAAATGTTTGGTGAATTTTCAATATCCCGTAGTAACATAACGACACTTTTAGTGCGATTTCAAGTACTTCTAATTCGATGCCTTTCAACTTTGAAAAAATTATAATCATTCTACTCACTATAGTCATTAAAATCCATCACTAAGACTGACCTTTAAGTTACTGGATTAAATATAGATTAATGCTTTTTCCTACATACTTCGGAACATTTATAGTTTTTAATGATATCGAGAAAATTGTTTCCTTCTAAACTTACCTTCTAGTCTCAATGTCTTTATGTTCGTTTCCAATGGCTGCAATGCGTCAATCGGTATAAGCTCGAAGTAATTTTTTCTTAAATCCAAAATATGCAATTTACGTAAATAACGAAAAGCATCAGTTGACAACACTGTCATACGATTACCCATTAGATACAGCTCTACCAAACTGTGAAGATTACGGAAAGCTTTTCTCGATATACGATCCAATTGATTAAAGGATAAATCGAATACTTGTAGTTGAGACAAGTCAGGACTAAATTCCTCCAAATCCTTTAAAATGTTATTGGAGATATTCAAAACGCGCAATAGCTTCAAACCCAATAGACGTTCTTTGGGCAGCAATTCCAGTTCGTTGACACTGATATCCAATGTCAGAAGATTCGTTAGACCCTTAAAGGCCCCCGGAGAAATTCGTGTTATTCTATTGTTTACCAAATGCAAATGTTGTAAAGCTTGAAATGCCTCAAAATCTTTAGATGTCAATATGGAAAGGTTAGTTTGACATATATAAAGTTCTTTCAGGTAGGGATATCTCTCTTCTTTGACGGTATAGATTTTATTAATGGGATTGCCCGTTAGATTTAGCCAAGACAATCTAGGGATCGATATGTCTGAAAGGGCAGAACTAGGTATTTGTAGAAATCGATTGCTGGACAAATCGACTTTTTGTAGATTTATAGAATGTCTCAAGAAATTTGCAGGTAGAGATAATAACATATTGCCGCTCAAATCCACGGTATCCAGTTGGGTTAAATTAACCGAATTAAAGCCGGTAAGTGAGGAAATTTTGTTATCTTTCAAATTGAGTTGTCTTAAATTTAGAGTACCACTTAGTTTATAGAAATCGATGGTAGAAAAGAGATTTTTGGATAGATCCAATATTTCTAAAGTACTTAGGTTATATAAGGCAATATGAGGAAATTCAGTCAGACTATTACGACATACTTTAAGCTCTTTGAATACATTCAAGCCGCTAAATAAATTTCGATCCATGCTGGATAACATGTTATCACATAGATCCAATTTTACGAGATTAGTATTCTTTATGAACATATCCTCGGGTATGGCTGGCAAACTACAATTAGCCATGGTGAGATGCTGCAGAGATCGTAACTTATCGAACATATTTGATATTATTTTTCCACCAACATGGCTAAAATTATTATGGGATAAATATAAGGTCCTTAGACCTGGTATTTCCAGCTTTTGTATATCCATGACACTTAGAAGATTCCATTCCAAATTCAAATCATTCAAATTTTGTAAAGTTTTGAAAGTATTTACTTCAATTTTCCTTAATGAAGTATTTCTTAAGTTCAAGTGTGTCAATGGCAAATCCTCCAAAAAGACATCATTGGTTATTTGGTATAGGGGATTGCTGGACAGATCGAGAGTTTTTAAGCTCTTTAATTTATTGAAAGCATAACCCTCTATGGCTTCGATTGAATTCTGTGATAGAGACAATTCTTCGAGACTGGCCAAAGCTGAAAAATAATCTCTTCTTAATTGTTTGATTTTGTTAAAACTCAAATCCAAAAACTTTAACGATTTCAATTTTGCAAATGTCTCCCGATCTATATCACGTATGAAATTATGGCTCAAATACAGGCCACCCAGCTCTTGTTGATCTTCAAACATGGTCTTATCAATGCGTGTCATTTCGTTAAAGCTCAACCACATGAATTTTATTTTATCTTGGTTTTTAAAAGTTTTTCCATGTATCTTATGTAAATAATTGGCTTCCAGTTGTATGGTTAATAGGGAAGAGTTTAGTTTTTCCTTAGGAAATATGTCTTCCAAAACGGTTAATTGATTGTCTTGTAGATTTATATGCTGCATATTTGTTAATGTTTGAAATGCTCCCGGTTCTATATCCTCAATGTTGTTCTTTTGAACATGTAATTCCTGTAAAGCCGGCAACGGTTCAAATACTCCCTTTCTGATTCTGCGTATGCGATTGTTATGTAAACGTACTTCTCGCAAAAATTCCAGCTTACGAAACATGCCAATCTCCAAGTCCTGAATTTCATTATTATCTAATGACAATGAGGACAACTTATGACATTTATCCAGTAAAGTAACCGGCACCAGAGGTATGAAATTGGCTCGCAAATACAAGTGATCTAGATTTACTAATGTTGAGAATACATTTGGATCTACATGGGCTATAGCATTAGATTCCAAGTAGATCACTTCTACATTAGAGGAATTGCTAAAGGCATCTGCAGGTAATTCCAAGATATTATTTTCAGATAAAAATATTTCCCGCAATTGTGGTAAATTCGAAAAGACCCCATTAATAGAGTGAATATGATTATGCGACAAGTCTACGGTCTGCAGCCTCTTGTTCCTATCAAATATTTTCGAGTCCAATGTTATAATACGATTATGCGACATATCCAAAGACATTAGCTCTTTTAGAGTTTTAAAAGCTTCAGGTTTAATCACACCTATTTGATTGGCATACATCGATAAAGTCTTTAGTTGGGGAAAAGCCCGAAAACAGTCGTCTGATATTTCCGTAAATTGATTTGAGCTTAAATCCAAAAATGTCAACGATGGCAATCTTAAAGCGGCTGCAGCTGTGGCATTATTTGTGGCCAACTGTATGTCACCATAAAAGCTGGATATTTTATTATTCGATAATCGTAGTATGCGTAGATAATCTAATTTTCTCAAAGCCAGCAGGGGAAACGTTCTCAAACTATTCTCAGATAAATCAATCTCTTGCATAGACTCTTCCAATCCGACAAAACCATGTTCCGGTATGCCTTGTAAACGATTGCCTTTCATATTTAGTTTGGACAGACGCAAACCATAGAAGCTGTAGTCATCAATTTTGGAGATTTCATTGTAATCGAAATCCAGTGCATTTATTTTTACCATGATATTTAAGGCTTTCGAGGGTAACTGGAAATGAAATAAGATAAATTGTTATATTTTAATATAATTATTTAATAAATAAATTCAAAATATGCGAGGTGGTTTGAGGAGATTACTGAAAGTATAGATATATTACTGTGTTCTCTTCATGATCTTGGGGTTGGATAATTCCTGTTCATAACCGTTTTATGGCTACATTTCTTTCTCTATTAAGTTTTTAATCCTACGTCAAGAATTTTTCCGACTTTCAGTATCTCGGTTCCGATCCACCCTAATGTCAATTATTTTTAAATGAAAGTAAAGCCGCTCTAATTTCATGAAATCCATGCTTTTGAAGTATTCAGTTTTATTAATAAACAGATGAGTAACGGATGTTTAAAATAATAATACTCTTATGGATGTTTTCCAAATCCTCTCTAACTAGTCTTTAACTACCCAAATATACCATCTCTTTCCATGTCATTTCAAAAATAGTGAACCTTTTACTTTAAGTTATTTTTAGTATTTGGACGTCCTCTATGAAATGACAGGCGAAATGTTTTAGAACATTCCAACACTGTGTTTGACATTTTCATTTTAGTCCCTTAAAAAAATAATGAAAAATTTACTAAAACGAGCGTTTTAAGGTTAAAATGCGCAGCTAAGAAATTGACTATGGATCCCCAAAGACTAAAAGTTCATGCGGGAGATATAATTACTTTAAAAAAGCTAATATATACTCTGTCATCTGTAATTTGATTCCTGCATGTAGCATTAAGGTTATATTTCTTAAGTGAAAAATTAAATTAGACAACCTCTAGTCAGATTCTTAGATTAAGATTTGACCACTAAGTGGTCAAGGTATAATGAGTTGGAGCCGGTGTTTCTAACTACCACAACTACTTGACCTTGACCCATTTTTTATTATAACAGACATTTGAAATTCGTGAAAATCGATTCATGTTTAGACTTAGGAGCCATACAAATGACTCCAATGATATTGACCTTAATTCCCATAAGATACAAATTATCATATACGTAGATTTCGGTTAAATTTGGTTTGGGTGTGTTTATTACACCCATTTATAAGAAGTTCAAATATAAGTGCTTTCAGATAATTCTTAGACAGAGCCCCCATATAAATTTGCTTCCCGATCCTCACTTAAATCTACCAAAAAACAAAAATGTTGCATATGGTTTTTTTAAATTTGGTTTGCTTTTGCAAAAAAAAGAAGTGTCTTTACCAAATATGGTTGGCATCGGTTCATTTTTCGAGCTAGTTGACATATATGTAGATATAGCATCCGATATGAAATTTTCCATACCACTAGGCAAAAAATAAATAACAATGGAACTCAAATTATTATATTTATGGTTATTGATGTGTAAACATCTATACGCGAAGGGGGGTAAATTTCTATTTCACAATACAATAACAAAAACAATACAATAACTATACAATAACAAATACAATAACAAAAACAGCGTAATATGTGAGATTTAAGATAAAATCGGTGTGACTTATGATTGCATTGGTAAAAAAAATTATGATATGTAATAACCTGTTTGAAAATGAAAAATGAGAAATGAAAAATAAAAATTTAAAAAAAGATAGATAAAAAATGAAAAATGAGAAATGACAAATAAAAAAGAAAAATAAAAAATGAAAAATAAAAATGAAAAATTAAAAATTAATAATTAAAAATTAAAAATTAAAAATTAAAAATTAAAAATTAAAAATTAAAAACTAAAAATTAAAAATTAAAAATTAAAAATTAAAAATTAAAAATTAAAAATTAAAAATTAAAAATTAAAAATTAAAAATTAAAAATTAAAAATTAAAAATTAAAAATTAAAAATTAAAAATTAAAAATTAAAAATTAAAAATTAAAAATTAAAAATTAAAAATTAAAAATTAAAAATTAAAAATTAAAAATTAAAAATTAAAAATTAAAAATTAAAAATTAAAAATTAAAAATTAAAAATTAAAAATTAAAAATTAAAAATTAAAAATTAAAAATTAAAAATTAAAAATTAAAAATTAAAAATTAAAAATTAAAAATTAAAAATTAAAAATTAAAAATTAAAAATTAAAAATTAAAAATTAAAAATTAAAAATTAAAAATTAAAAATTAAAAATTAAAAATTAAAAATTAAAAATTAAAAATTAAAAATTAAAAATTAAAAATTAAAAATTAAAAATTAAAAATTAAAAATTAAAAATTAAAAATTAAAAATTAAAAATTAAAAATTAAAAATTAAAAATTAAAAATTAAAAATTAAAAATTAAAAATTAAAAATTAAAAATTAAAAATTAAAAATTAAAAATTAAAAATTAAAAATTAAAAATTAAAAATTAAAAATTAAAAATTAAAAATTAAAAATTAAAAATTAAAAATTAAAAATTAAAAATTAAAAATTAAAAATTAAAAATTAAAAATTAAAAATTAAAAATTAAAAATTAAAAATTAAAAATTAAAAATTAAAAATTAAAAATTAAAAATTAAAAATTAAAAATTAAAAATTAAAAATTAAAAATTAAAAATTAAAAATTAAAAATTAAAAATTAAAAATTAAAAATTAAAAATTAAAAATTAAAAATTAAAAATTAAAAATTAAAAATTAAAAATTAAAAATTAAAAATTAAAAATTAAAAATTAAAAATTAAAAATTAAAAATTAAAAATTAAAAATTAAAAATTAAAAACTAAAAATTAAAAATTAAAAATTAAAAATTAAAAATTAAAAATTAAAAATTAAAAATTAAAAATTAAAAATTAAAAATTAAAAATTAAAAATTAAAAATTAAAAATTAAAAATTAAAAATTAAAAATTAAAAATTAAAAATTAAAAATTAAAAATTAAAAATTAAAAATTAAAAATTAAAAATTAAAAATTAAAAATTAAAAATTAAAAATTAAAAATTAAAAATTAAAAATTAAAAATTAAAAATTAAAAATTAAAAATTAAAATCTAAAAAATAAAAATTAAAATTAAAATTAAAAATTAAAAATTGAAAATTAAAAATTAAAAACTAAAAACTAAAAACTAAAAACTAAAAACTAAAAACTAAAAACTAAAAACTAAAAACTAAAAACTAAAAACTAAAAACTAAAAACTAAAAACTAAAAACTAAAAACTAAAAACTAAAAACTAAAAACTAAAAACTAAAAACTAAAAACTAAAAACTAAAAACTAAAAACTAAAAACTAAAAACTAAAAACTAAAAACTAAAAACTAAAAACTAAAAACTAAAAACTAAAAACTAAAAACTAAAAACTAAAAACTAAAAACTAAAAACTAAAAATAATAAATGAAAAATAAAAAACGAAATATAAAAAATGAAAAATGAAACATTAAAAATTAATCGGCTGAAATAATAAATAATAATAAATATTTTTATATTAGCAGAGTAGTTGATTGTTATAAGTGATACATAGATGACGCTTTCTGTTTGATTTTAAAAATGTGCCATAAAAAATCTTTAATTACTAGATGTTTGTTTACACACCTCCCCTGTGATGGGACTCACATGATTTTTTTTTATATTCAATTAGTTGGACCCTTTCTCTAAACGCATATTGTAGGGTATTGTATACTCAATCCAAATCGAACACGATTCTCGTACTTGTTTTACTTTGAAATCCTCGTCTGGCGAACAATTGTGGATTAGTTTAATGCTTGAGACTTTCGTTTCGGGGACTTCGTATGTATTTTTTGAGTAGAGGTCGAAAATGACATGAAATTAGCAGACACCGAGTTTATATGTCATGAGTAGAAATTTCTGGCGAAATATCATGCAGGACATATAATACACAATATTCAGCTTACAAAATCTTTTCTTTCATACAGTATTAACAAAAAAAAAAAATGAGAAAATATGCTTAATAAAATCATACAGCGCGTGAATCATCCACCTCCTATAACTTTTTCACCAAGAAGTAAATTAAAAAAAAGTCCCTTAAAGAATCATTGTCTTCAATTGAATAAAGATGATATAATTTACAAAAAAAAACACTTTCATCCAACGTGATTACGTGATTCAAATAAAACCATATGTATTTTCATATATCACTTCTCAAAAGCTTGATTTAAGTAAATAAGTGAATCAGTCAATATTAGTTTTTCAGTTTATTATAAAATATTCTCTGTTACTCAAAAGTAAACAATTATAACACTTTCCAACAGTAGTTACTATACAGAAACCAGATGATACACGTCTAAAAAATTAACACTAAATGTTTAGTACATGATCCTGTCTCCTTTTAAAAGAATTTGAAAGATAACGTTTTGAAAAAAATAAATTAAAATACAAACGAGCACCCTAGCAGTGCTATTGAAGGCCTGATCGTGATTTCCATAGTGGGACAGACGGACATAGCTATATCAACTCCGCTTGTTATAAGGATCACAAATATATATTTTATGGGGTCCAGAATTTTTTTTCTAATTATTAGAAGCGGACTTACAAACTTATACGTATGTACCCTCTTACAAGTACGAAAATTATAGTCGATCTATATCGACTACACGATACCCTATACCATGCGTTTAGAGATCCTATTTCTTAGATCCAGCTAATTAGATATTGAAAATAAGCATAAACCAACTTTGAGTGCCATTGTTATTATTTTTTTTTTGCTTTCGGATATGAAAAACTTCATATCGGATGCTATATTTACATGGCGACTAGGTCGAAAAATAGACCGATCCTGACCATACTTTGAAAGGTCACTTATTTTTGTAAAAACATATTCAAACCAAAGTGGAAAAAAGCAGCTGTGTAATATATTTTTTTTTTTTTTGATAGATTTAAGGAAGATCGGGAATCAGCTTCATAGGGGGGCTATGACTAAGAATTGTCCTATAAGGTTTTTTATTGGACTACTGATAAATGGATGTCATAAACTTATAAAAACCGAATTTGGCCGAGGTCTATATGATAATTTGAATATTATGGTAATTTAAGTCGAGCTCATAGGGGTGATTTGTAAGGGGACTAATTCTGAAAATGAACCGATTTTCTTTTTTTGATATATTTAGAAATTCTTCTAATGGGCTTTTAACCCTGAACGGTTACCGTTCATCGAATCGACGAAGCTCATTTACTCTTTATCATATAAACCAAAAAAAGGGGCCAAATTCGTATCGAATTTTAAGACTGAAAAAAAAAAATTTATTTTTATATATTATTTTTTCTTTATATTTTAATAAAATGTTTAACTAAAAAAAAATTTTGTTTACTTTTTACTTCAAAAATCGTTCAGCTAGAAATTTTTTAAAAAAATTGTTCGTCAATTCGATGAAGAGTAACTTTAATGGGTTAAGGTCATAATCAATGTAAATAAAAGATTATTTATTTAATTATTTCATCCTACGTTTCGTTGGGATTTTTTCAAACTTCTTCAGGGATATTATAATTTATTAGATCTGGTAACGACATAGATATACAAAGGGATAATATTTAGTAAAACATCAACAATATGATTATTAGACACTCTTGGAAAACATATAACTTACACATACTCTTTTTGTCAATTTTTCACATTTAATATTAAAACATTTTTCCCTGTTTTTATACGACATAACGACATAAAACACATAATTGAATAATAATAATTGTAAAAATAGGCAATAGCCAATAGCCCTCGTCCTATGGCCAATACAAGCTTAGATACTGTATTTTATCAAAACATATTCATATTTGCGACATGCAGTTCGATTACAAGGTTTACATGCTCACGCAGACGAATGGACGGACATCGCTAAAATGGAATCAGAAAGTGATTCTGATAGCTACAAACATCAGCACAAAGTCGTTATGCCCTACCACGTAGTGGTATAGAGTCCATAATATTAATAGGCTAGGCGAGTTCTTGTGACCGATGTTTTGTTCTACCGTTTTATCCCGATTTTGACCAAACGTATATTACTTGAAAGGTATTTCTTTTTGGCCGTTTTGCAGGTCTACAATTTTTTTTTTTTAATTTTTTCCTTTATTTTGAGTAAGTAAATTGAATTTCAAATGGCTACTAAGCCATACATAAAATTATGCAATGCTATACAAAGGGATAATTTGTTAATGTGTTTATAATAAAAATGAGTTTGTTTTTTTGTGTTGATTTGTGAAATTGCTATAATTGATTAGCATACTTTTAGGGTCTTTATTTAATGAAAAAATAGAATTTCCTAGAATTTGCGCTCGAATTTCGAGGGGTGGAATCTGCTAGTAATAATAAAACTGGTTTAAGTTTTGAAAGGCAAAATTGACATTGTTTGTCTTGCTACGACTAAATAAAAAATTTGATAAAATTTCCAAGATTCTGTGCTTTCATTTGAGTGAGATCAAATCTTAATATAGGTTTTTAGAAATTATCAGGAGAATTGGGCCGGGAAGAAAGAAAATTCCTTTCCCGGTGCCTTTTTCGCCAAGAAAATACAAAGCGTGTTCAAAAGAACTCTGAACACAGATGGTAAAAAGCAGCCCGGTTAGCTCAGTTGTCGGACTATTTGATGCGGACAGTTAAAGCTAATGCAGGTTCTAAAACATTGAAAGCCCACAAAGTTCCAGACACGAATGCTGCAAAAAAATTTATAGGTCAGAAACAGAGCACGGCGGATTTTTTGCAGCTTCCGAGTCAAATTTTTATGGTGCTAATGCTCGAGGATGTGTCGAAGATAAGTTTATGACCCATAATCTAACGAAATTTGCAAGAAAGTCCTGGTATGGCAAACAATGATCAGTTACATCAAAAGCAGCAATTCATTTGTTTCGAGGGACTCTTTAAATACCGAAATTTATATTAAGGAGTGCTTGCTAAAAAGATTTCTTTCTTCCATAAATCAACATAATCTATCCATTTATTTCTGGCCCAAGTTGGTTAGAAAGCTCTTGAATGGTACAAGAGCAATAACGCGCTTTTTAGTACCAAGTGAAACAAATCTTCCAAACTGTCCTGAGCTTATCTCAGTTGAGATATATTGGGTCTTCTGAAACGTAAGTTAAGGAATACAAAAAAGGTGTCCCAATATGGGGAATATTCTAAACGGAGATGACAAAAACCACTGTAGAATTTCTAATGGCAGGATTTGCGGGAAAGGTCCATAAGTAAAAAATAGTGATTAGAAATAATACATTATTTTTCTTTGTAAATAATTATATAATTGCAATTACATAAAAAAATAAAAAGTCTATGTTCAATGTTTTCCCTATTATTATATTTTATTTATGTTAAGATTCTTTGAATCTCACTCGTTAATTAGTTCAATATATATTTTTTAAGTGCAACTATGTAAAACTTTGAAGTCCTTTTAAATGGAAGCCAGATCAAGCTGTTTTCCGTTCTCTAGTTTCTTATATCTGTGGTTTTCTGGAATAACCGCGTATGCCCATTTTTGTCAGTTTTGAGTTAACGATGCCAAATATAATAATTTTTAACGCTCTTTACATGTGTTCAATTTTTTTTTTTTAAATATTGATCTGAGCTTTTTCTTTAAATAAGGACGTAACTTAAATGTTTATTAAATTAATTTGCAGCACTACCGACGTATGTCAACCTACGTTTGATCGCTGACAAATTATTTTCTCAGAAAACGACACATAGCGACATACGTTGTTATTAATGAAAAAAAAAAATGCAAAATAATTTTGGATTATTTTACAGTTTATAACCACTTATAAAAACTTGTGTGTTTATTTCTGTTATTTTTTGTCGCTATTATTCTTGATACGTTGTTATATTCTCACCCTAAGTCCCGTTAACTTTGAGTTGACGAATAAAAAAATCCATTTTTCAAGCAACAACAACTTAATTCAAATATAACGTTTTTTGGCTCTCCTGAACATTTTGATTTTATGACATACACAGTTATTCTAGAAAACCACAGATATATCGTATATCATCTCATTCGAGTGTTATGGCTTTTTTATTTTTTGTCGGAAGGTGTAATCAGTAGTTTAATCATTTAACAGTATTCAATAACTAATTGTTTTATATTCATTGTTCTTTTAATAAACTAAACAAGAATAAAATTCTGGAAAGAGTATTTATTTTTAATAAATACATCAATATATACACAATATTATAATGGAGGCTAAACATCTGTATGTATTTTACACAGATGTTACGGGTATTGTCATTTAATTTTATGTCAGAAAAACTTCACTTTAGAGCTCAATGCACTTAATAGAGATAAATTATTTAAAAATTCTTTAAATAAATACCCATACTTTATAAACAATTCATTACGAAATTTACTCACAGCTGACAGAAACCCAGAATAAAATGAAAAAATTCATTCCTGCATATGGTAAGAAAATTTAAATTGACAAAAACTAAATGGAATTAATATAATTATTCTTATATTTACTCGTGTAACGTATACATTTAACAAAACCAACACACCCATACACAATAGTAGTTTTCGTTATATACGTTATACTAAATTTGGTTGTAATAGCGGAGTCAGCACAGAAACCATGTCGTCGACAATGTCGAACAGGAATGCAGAGTCAAATTGTATGTGCCCAGGATGAAGGTGGTCGTTACTGTCGTAAGTTAAAAGAATGTGAACTACGTGAGATAAATTGTCGTTTAAGAAGTCGCAAACAACCAAGTGAGTTAAATTTACAAAATTATATAAAAATATTTCATGAAACTGAGGTTTGCAGACGAAAAATATGTAAATAATTTTTTTTTTTTATATATATTTTTTTAACATTTTTTTTTCGAAAATTATATGTTAAGTCGTCATTTTCTTAAGTGAAAATGCATTACAGTTTCTTATGTTATAAAAAAAAAAAAAAAAAATGCACTGCACTCAAGCGAATTGACAAATTTAAAAATATTTGATTAAGTGTAAGCACGTTCACATTGATTTGTGCTAAACATTTTAAATATATCGTCTATTCCAGAATCATTTTGATTTATTCGCTTGCAAACCTTAGTGATTTTATGGATAAATGTTAAAAAAATCAAAAGCAAACAAATTTCATGTACCATTTTATTCAGTTTTTTTTTTAATATTTTGCCTGGCTTTGTTTGTACTTAGTGCTTCGACAAACCTACATGCAACGTTGTAGTTCTATAAAAGGTGCGACAGGACAAAATAAATGTGCCCGTCCTCTAGTAGTGATACGTAAACCAAGAGGAGTGCGTGATTGCTATAGTTTACGTTGCAAGGATAATAGGAAACGTGAATGTTATCGTACTAGCCAAGGTGACATATGTCAGTTGCTAACTGCGTGCCAGGCCGAACGTGCAAATTGTCAACGTCGTTGGAGAAATCGTAAGTTTAATTTTGATTTTTATTTCATACACATTAGGGCCGTACAAATTAAGGATTTAATTTTTTTTTTTTATACAAATTTTATTTCTGTATTTACATATGTGCCCATAAATTATGCTTTTGAAGTTATGCAAATTTGGAAATTTTAATAAAATAATTCCTTGGCATTCACTAGTTACTAGTTAGTTGTAATCCGAAAATACCTTTTTTAAAAAAATAGTACTTTTCCAAAAAAAAAAGGAAAAGGTACTGTTTTAATAAAACATAATTTTGAAGAGAAAAAACTTTTTTTGAAAAAGTTGCTTTTCTAAGAAAAGCTACTTTTTTAACAAGATTAAACGAAACTTACTTTTTTAGGAAAATCTGCTAAGGTAATGTTCTTTTTATACCCTATACCACTATGTGGTTTGATATAATGACTTTGTGCTGCTGTTTGTAACTACCAAAAATATTTGACCTAGACCCATCTTTTATTATACCGATCGGCTCAGAATCACTTTCTGAGTCGTTTTAGCGATATCCATCCGTCGGTCCGTCCGTCTGTGTGTCCATGTAAAGATTGTAATCAAACTACAGGTCGCAAATATGAAACTATTTTGATGAAATTTGGTACATGAGCTTCTATCGGTCATGGGATGAACGCTATTGAAATTGGGGAATATCCGGTCCATGTCCAGACCAAGTCCCCATACAAATGACCCCTATGAAATCGACATAAATTGCCATAAGATGAAAATTATCATATAGATCTCAGTCAAATTGGGTTTGTATGTGTTTATTATATCCATTAATCAGTACTCCAAAACTAATCCCCATAGGACAGTTCTTAGTCATAGCCCCCATATAAAGCTGCTTCCCGATCTTCACTTAAATCTGTCAAAAAACAAAAATATTGCACAGATTTTTATCAAACTTGGTTTGTATATATTTTTTCAAGATACAATTGACTTTACTAAATATAATCAGGATCGGTCCACATTTCGAATTAGTCCCTATATAAATATTGCACCCGATATGAACTTTTTCATATCTGCAGTCAAAAAATTAATAATAATGCCACTCAAATTTGGTTTATGCTAATTTCAAGACCGACTATAAATTTCTTACTTGTTTTAAGAATAAGCTCTTTCTACGTATAAATACTTTTTAAAGAAACTTAATTTGTTAAGTTACTTTTTTAACAAAAAGTACTATTTTAAGAGAAAAAAAAACCTTTTTAATAGGCTGTGCTTTTTTACGAAAAGATAGGTTTTATAGAAAATTTATTTTGTAAGAAGTGGTAGTTTTTTCAGAACCTTACTTTGTTAAGGAAGTTACTTTTTTAGAAAGGGTACATTTCCCAGATAATGTAAGGTACCTTTAAAAACACAATTAAGAAAATTATAGTCGGTCTAGACCAACTTTGAGATATCCTATGCCATGCAGTTAGAGTGGAGGTCTCAGGTATAACTATCTAAATATAGAAAATAGGCATACACCAATTTTGCATGGCACAGTTATTAATTTTTTTGACTACGGATATGAAAAAATTCATATCGGATGCTACATTTATATGGGGACTAGGTCCATAAATTTACCGATTCTGACCATATATTGTTTTTTAAGAAAACACATACACACCAAATTTGGCAAAAATCTGTGCGAATATTTGTTTTGATAGGCTAAAGTGAAGATCGGGCAACAGCTTCATATGGGGGACATGGCAACGAATTGTCGTATAGGGATTAATTTTGGTTTACTCATTAAACACAGTCATATTTCAACTAGATCTATATGAGAATCTGGATGTTATGGCAAGTTAAGTCGATCTCATAGGGGTCATTTTTATGGGGACTGGGCCTTCATATGTAATATACCAAATTTCATCAAAATATATTCATATTTGCGACCTGTAGTTGGATTACAGTATTTACGTGGACACAAATACGGACAGATGAACAGAAAGTTAAAGTTGATCTATATAATAAAAGATGGGTCTAAGGCTTGTGTACTCCTTTACATATAATTCAGTGTTAATTGTCCCAATTATAACAAACGAACTGCTTTGTTTGTCGGAGTTACAGATTGCCTGCACCTGGAAGCTGCGAATAGTCACCAAAAAATAAGTCTCATCATCCATAACGCAGCAATGAAATTTCTTAAATAAATCTGTGTAAAATATTTTGGCTCTGTTTTTTGCACCACCATTCTTTTTGTCATATCAATAGATAAACACTAAACGTTTTTCTCGAAACTTTCGATTCTCTAGCAATTGTTTTGAAAGTCCAATTTGGATTTTCTTTAATCAATCTAATAATTTTTTCACGTATTTTTATTTCACAACTCATTTTAAAGCCAAATAGAATACAATAACACTGTGGAACAAATTCAAGTTAGAAAAAGTTAGGTCGATTGTGAGAGTGAGGGGCGAAAATGGAGGCTAAATTAGAAGACCCGTATCGCGGCGTTTGTTTATGTTAGTTCGAGTTTTTTTTTTAATCGACCTTCGAACTTTGCAGTCAAATGCCGATTTTCAGCATATTGCTTATATGGTTTTTTGGCTATAACTCGTCGACTAATCGATATTTTTTCAATCTGGTAAAGCCAAATTATTGCTAGAGACCTGTGCAATATTTAAAATTTTTTCAAAAATTGATTTAGAAAATTTTTGTGGTGCTTATGAAGCAAAATGTTGGAAAATTAAATTTTTTCATGCTTTTTGAAAATATTTTCCACAAAACTAAGTCTTTTTTGCTTTCTGTTTGATCTATAATATGCTTCTCATTTTCTTCAATAAATTTCATTTGAAAAGAAAACAATCATAATACAAAACTTGCGTTTTTCAGCTTAATACTCATTCTCATTTTTATGTACCAATTTTGTTCAGTGTTGGTTTTGAAGAAACATTGAAAAAGAAATTATAAAAATATGGAAAAAAATATATTTTTGAAATGTTAGTTAAGAAAAGTTTTAAGTAAAAAAATTAAATAAATAAAATTAATGATTTGGCCAGTTGCGTTTAGCAGGCGGCTGTGGATCAACATCACTGCTCTCTCTAATATCTTGGCCAACATCAACTTTTAAGCTGATTAGTGAACTATCGATGAATAAAAGCCAATCATCTTTTTTATAGGTTAACCCTATCGTCTCCATTAACTTTTCAATATCGTTGCAATAAGCGAACTTTTTTGCATCATTCACATTGAAGAACTTTTCTAACTCTTTTTGGCGTTTTCGATATGCTGTTACTTTGGTACATTTCGCCAGCAAATTATTTCCTTTCAAAAATGAAGCCAGTAGTTCTGATTTTTATGAGTCAAACACAAATTTGCAACAATTCCATTTAGGATTTGGTCCTTTGATGTTTCGTAGGATGTACCTTCACCAGGGTCGTATTCGGAGAAGAAATCCATGGATGTAGCAGCGGCGGTTGTAGTACTGATATCTGTTTGAAGATCAATACTTCGGTATGTTGGCACTGGAACGAGTTCTGAGTGCGGTAATGGCACTGCGACATAAGTTTTATTCTTTGCTTTATGGTTTTATGGTAGTTGTTACATCCACAGCAATTTTCTTCTTGATGCGGGCTATTATCTAACCACATCATTGGTATACCAAAAGGCGTAGCCTTCTTATTTTCACTTTTCCATTGCATAAGAGTTGAATTGCAATTAAAGCAAACTTTTTTAGGGGCATAGTTTACGTCAGTGATAAACTCTTGTGAGAAATATTGTTTATAGGCTTCCAAAAACAAAATCACTCGCATTGCCACATTTTTCATCGGTTGCTATGAAACGTATACAAACATTACAAAAATGGTCCATTTTACATTTTGGTTCCGACATTTTTAATACAATATATATTATACCATGGTTTTTTGTTATTTTTATGAAACCGATGCATTTAATTTAAATCACTCACAAAATGAAATAAGTTCCAAAAAATTTAATAGCGAATTTTATCACGACCGAGAGAAAATTAAAAGACATCAGCTTCGGCTGAGTTTCGAGTCTTAGCTGAATCTTCATTTTTAAAATTAGTTTGCTTGTACGAAATAAAAAAAATCGCTACCTGTGCGGTGGTTGGAAACAAAAAAGTTGTTTTACTAATTCCTAATTCTTGGAACTTCCCTATTTAATTACTTCTACCTATATCGCTATTTATTTAATGGTTTTGGGATTTTTAACGCAAATTATCGACTAAGACCATTTTCTTCTCAAATGAAATTTATTGAAGATACTGAGAAGCATATTATAGATCAAACAGAAAGCAAAAAAGGCTTAGTTTTGTCGAAAATATTTTCAGAAAAACAATTTTTCCAACATTTTGCTTCATAAGCACCACAAAAATTTTCTAAATCAATTTTTTAAAAAATTCTAATTGTTGCACAGGTCTCTAGCAATAATTTGGCTTTTACAGATTGAAAATATCAATTAGTCGACGAGTTATAGCCAAAAAGCCACATAAACAATATGCTGAAAATCGGCATTTGACTGCAAAGTTCGAAGGTCGATTAAAAAATAATTCGAACTAACATAAATAAACGCCGCAATACGGGTCTTCTAATTTAGCCTCTGTTTTCACCCCTCACTCTCAGAATCGAATTTACTTTTGCTAACCTGTATTTGTTCCACAGTGTAATTTACAAACTTAACGTAAATTGAATTTTAAATATTTCACAAGCAAATATGTGTGCACTAATTTTATCATTCGCAAGCCTTAGGTCAAACATGTTTGGTAGTTATAAATATCAGCACAATGTCATTATACCCTAAACACATAGTGGTATAGGGTATACAAATTTTTAACAATATACTTTTTTAAGAAAAGATACTTCATTGAGAAAAGGCATTTTTTCGGAAAGGTCCTTTTTTAGAAAGGCTGTTTTTGAAGAAAACGTATTTTCTTAGGAAATTTACTTTTTTAAGAAAGTTATTTTTTTAAGAAGAGTAATTTTGTAGGGAAAGTACTTTTTTAAAAAATTCACTTTTAAGTTAAGGATCTTTTTTTAAAAATATTAGCTTTTTCAAGAAATGGTACTATTTCACGTGAGGTTACTTTTGTAAGACATGCTTGTTGTTTTGAAAGAATGTTAATTGTTTTGAGGCAAGAAAATATACTTTCTTAGGAAATTGTACTTTTTTAAGCAAGTACAATTTTTATTAAGAAAATAAGCTTTTAAAGGCAATTATATTTTTTGGAATAGGTACCTTCTTATGGAAACTTCTTATTTTAGAGGATGTACGAAAAGGTATTTTTAACTTAAAGTACTTTTTTATGAAAAGCTACCTTTTAAAAAATAAATATTAAGGAATAGTTTTTTTTAAGACAATATGCTTTTTTTTAATGTACTTTATTAGGAAAAGGCACTTTTTCTAAAAAGTACATTTCGTTGCTATTTTTGAAGAAAATGTACTTTTTAAGAAAGCAATTTTTAAGAAAAGCTAATTTTGTAAGGAAACGTACCACTGTAAGAAGATGTAGTTTTTTAAGAAAATGCACTTTTTATGTACAGGTACTTTTTCAAGAAAAGCTACTTTTTTAAGAAAATATAATCTTTTACGAGGGGTACTTCTTTGAGGAAGGGTACTTTTTTTAAGAATATGTTGTCTTTTAAGAAAATGTACTTTTTCAAGAAGAGGTAAGAAAGTGTGCTTTTTCAGAAAACGTTATTCTTTCAAGAAAATTCGTTGTTTAATAAATTAGGAAAAGGTATTTTACTATTTTAAGAAAGGGTGAGAAAATATTCTTTTTTAGGAAAATGTACTTTAATAAGAAAATATACTTTTTGTTACCTTGCATATGTAATTTTAAGAAAAACTTCTTATTTGGGAAAAGTTATGAAGAGGTACATTTTTAAAAGATGTACTTTTGATTGAAAAAGTACAAGTAAGAAACGTACCATATTAAGGAAAAGTATTTTGTTTTGAAATGTAGTATTTTAAGAGAAGCTAATTTTCCATGTAAATTTATTTTTTTCAGAAAATATGTTTTTCAAATGAGGTGCTGTTATAAGAAAATATACGTTTTGAAAAGGCTGTGAAGTTAGCGACGAAAGTTAACTACGTTTTTCAAAAATGTTAAAAACTTAACAGAGGCTGTTAAATTAACAACAATTTTGTGAAGGTAACTACGAAAGTTAAATACGTTCTACAAATAAGTTGAGGAGTTTAGCTATATAGTGGGATTAGGAAATTAGGACTAGTACATTATAAAAACATGAAAATAAATTGAATTTTACAAAAAGATTGAAGTCCAAAACAATACACCAAGTTGTTTCTACTATAATATGGTAAAACTAAATAACAAAATTTTGACAAAATAGTCCGCTTAGGGGCTTAGCCCTATATGGCATTTTGTAGATTAGGGCAAGCAGTTTACAAAAAGATCAAAAATATGAAAGTCGTTATGAACGTTTTTAAGAAATATCGTTTCAAAAAAAAAAAACTACTAGTCCTAATCTACAAACTCTCATTTGTCATTTGGTTTTCCCATAATATAGTAGTAACAAATTGGTGCATTTTTTTTGGACTTTAATCTTTTTTAAAATTCAAGTTAATTTTATTTTTTTATAATTTACTAGTTCTAAACCCACTATATGGCTAAACTCCTCAACTTATTTGCAAAACGTATTTAATTTTCGTAGTTATCTTCACAAAAACATATAAAAATGTTAATTCAACATTCCATATATAAAGCCCTAAACACATTCACTGCGAGTTGCGAGTGCGAAAAAAAACGAGAATGAGACAGTATGATTTTTTCTATATGTGGAAGCGAGATCGAGAGTAAAGCTGGCAACGCCACACAAAAAGCTTTACTCTCGATCTCGCTTTCACATTAGAAAAAATCATACTGTCTCATTCTCGTTTTTCTCGCACTCGCAACTCGAGGTGAATGTGTTTAGGACTTAATGTTTAACATTTTGTAGAACGTATGTATTTAACCGTTCGTAGTTATCTTCACAAAAATTCTGTTAATAAAACAGTATCTGTTAAGTTTTAACATTTCTGGAAATCGTAGTTAACTTTCGTCGCTAACTGCACACCATTTCTATTTTAAGAACGTGTTTTTTTAAACGTAATTTATTATGGAATAACAATTCTGCAAGAAGAGGTACTTTTTAAGAAAGTTTGCCTTTTGAGAAAAGTTACTTTTTTAAGAAAAGGTACTTTTTTAAGAAAATTTGATTTTAGACAAAATGTACCTTCTTAAGAAAATCTATTTTCTTTTTTAAGAAAAAATACTTTTTTAAGAAAAGTTGCTTTTCTAAGAGTAGGTCTTTTTTAAGAAAATTTACTTTTTTCGGAAAATGTACTATTTTAAGAAAAGTAAAATTTTCTGGTAGAAGGTTATTTTTTAGGGAAAGTTAATTTTTGAAGTAAAAATACTTTAGTAGGAAACTTAGCATTTTCATAGAATTTTACTCCTGTCTACATGTAATTTAATTTATATTATGTGATGCTTAGACGCATACGTACACCACTTCCGCAGTTATGGGCACATATAGCAAAATGTGTTGAAAAAATATGATGAATTTAGAAGTTATTTAGAAGTTAATGAATATTGTTCATTTGGAAACCATAGTCCATATAATATCAGGTTTTTTGTATCTGAATTTAAAGTTTTTTTTTTTAGACTTCCTACAGATTTGAATCACCCTAATATACATATGAGTCATACATATATCGTTAACAAAGATGAAATTTTCCTCTGTGAAGTATTGTCTGTATGTGATGCTTTTTTACGAGGGTTAAATACAATTATTGTTATTTTCATTTGTTGGTTCTTTTGACTTCTTTATATTTTATTTTCATTACAGTACTCATTCGTGTTGATATTAAGGAATGTAAAAAAGTCAAACCTGGCCGTTTGGGACAATGTGAAAAGGTATCGCAGAAAAAGTGGTGGCAATTTAAATAAACGATGTATTTAATTAAATTTTTATAACTAAAGTAAAAGAAATAAAAGTTTGTTATTGCGAAAGTTATTTTATTTAATGTTTATGTATGTATATACGATAAGTTTGGTTAAATATATAAAACAAAGTTTGGTTTTATAAGTTAATTTCTTTGTTCCAGTGCTAAACTTTCAGTTTTTTTTTTTTAGAGGTTTAATATGAGAAATACGCAAATATAAAATTATACGCTACGATTTTCTAAACAAAAATTAATGCTAACAAATATTGTGAAAACAATGCAAATTATATAAAATTTTTAGACTATGAAATTTTTACTCAGCAATTTTAAATTAATATAATTCCATTAGATAATTTGGTATTCATATAATTTTATTAAACAATATAGCACAAAGACATATAAATTGAAATTATTCTGAAATCATCACGTTTTCATTGCTTCAACTTAACAAAACTTAAAATTGTTAGATTTTTCATAATTTTTTCAAACATATTTCAATTAATGCTATGATTAATATTCATTTTGATTTTGTTTTTTTTTTAATGGTGTGTGGTAGAGAAGAGGAAAGCATATATTTCTAAAATTCATAATTTCTCAGTATTCTTAATCAGATCGGTTACTGGCTTTTCCGCCTTCATCGGTGTTGTATTAAAATATTATAATAATTGTTATTAGTAGAGCCCAGCCCTCCAAATTCGAGGTCAAAATCTAAGAAATTTTAATTTTTTATTCACGTATAATTTTATAAGAGGCACAATTCGGCACAAATTTAATAAACAAACAGAAAGCGTTGTATAGTTTTTTATTTGAAGCATAAATATGTGTTTCATATATGTGTTAGTAGCAACTTTAATTGAATTTTACACACAAAAAAACAAAAATATACCAGAAGGCGCACATCAGTAATTATGGTGAACATTTGCAAAAAAATACCTTTCAAATGGTATAACGTTTGTCAAAATCGGTTGGTAATTGAGGGTTTGGAATATGTCACAAGAAATCACCTTGCCTATTATTGTTATAGATGTTATAATTACTTAGATTGTCTCTATATGAAATTTTACTACTTAGGGCGGTTGTGAGGTTTAAACGTACGTCATGTGCTTTAACACACTCACCTAAAGACAGATCTACGAGTAGTTTGGTTAGGAATCAGTTTTACATCATACATCTTTTACGTCGTAGTAATCTGAGAAGATACAACACTGTCAAACATACAATCGCTATTTTTGAATTTAAATTTGGGAAAGACAAGTTGATATCGAGAAATTGAAAAACTCAAGAATATTATACTCGGTTTGGACCGACTATATCATGCATTTCGATTGAAGGTTTTGGATCCGATTATGAATAGAGAAAAAAAACATAAACCGAATTTTAGTGCTATTGTCATTTTTGGAGTATAGATATGAAAAAGTTCATATTTAATGTTATTTTTAAATGGATACTAGGTCAAAAATGGACCGAACATGTCCATATTTGGTAGAGACACTTACTTTTCTCAAAAACATATATGAATCTATCTAATTTAAAACTAATGTATGAAATATTTTTTTGTTTTTCTATAGATTTAAGGGAAGATCGGGAATCAGCTTAAGATGGGAACTATAACCAAAAATGGACCTACAGGGTTTGTTTTTTGACTACTGAATAATAGACATACATAACCCAAATTTCATAAATATTTTTGACCCTTCACATGAAAATACAACTAGTGTGTCAAAAGAAGTTTTTGAATAAAACGCAATTAAAGTTTTCCCCTCTGTGTTGGGTTTTCAGGGTGTGTGTTTTATATAATTGTATTTTTAATCTGGATCTTATGATCCTTTTAGTTGGTCTGCTAGGGCTTATTTGTTCGGGGGCTGGGTCCCAACATACACCAAGATTCAGTAGTTTATATAGAGTTAATTCTATGGTCAATAAAAGCTTTTATACCAAATTTGATTAAAATATATATATTAATATTTGCGACCTAAAGTTTGATTACAAGATTTATACACAAGCGGACGAAAATTTAAGGTCAAATATTTTTGGCAGTTATACAAACTCATTATACGTTCACATATTAGTGGTATAGAGTATAAAATAAAAATAAATGGAAATTAAAATTGTTATATTAAAAAAAATATTAAAAATTAAAACGATATTCTTGATATTAAAATAGAAAGTTAACGAAAGTTACGATAGTGATCCCAGAACTACCAAACCTAATGTATAGATGGCGGCAGTATTTTGAAAAAGAATTACTTTCGTGAAAAGTGGCAACCTCGTAAAATATTTATTTTAAGTTTCAAGGCGCCACCTTTTATAGTATATTTTTTTGAGCCATCAAAGTAAACAATCTCAGTGAATGTGTAAGTAAGGAAAAAATTGGTCAACAGTAAAGTCGAGCTGGATTTTACTCTGGGGAGTCTGCTTCTTCGTTAACGATTGTAAAATATTGAGTAGTAAAGTTCAAACGAGGCCAAGACAAACACCGTAGTGGTCTACCAATTGAGGTGGCGACCCAGAAAAGATTAATAAAATCCATAAAATCGAATTGTGGTCAGCTGAAGGCGCCTGGGCTAGCTGAAATGATAAGTATTTCAAAAACTGTTATACATCGTATATTGACTGACAGTTTGGAGTTGAGAAAGCTGTGGGCAAGATGGGTGCAACAGAAGAAAACCAGCGTTGTGAAAAGGTTTCAATAGAGCGTTTGACGATGTTTTACCGCAATAAAGCCGAGATTTTTCATCGATTCATAACCATGATCGAGACATGGATCGAAAGATCCACACCTGAAACAAAGAAACAGTCAAAGCAGTGGACTGAAATAGGAGAATCGTATCCAAAGAAGGCGAAGACAGTTCCGTCTGCAGGCAAGGTTATGGCGTTTGTTTTTTGGAATGCGCTTGGGATAAAAAAAGACAATCAACCAACTTATTGCAGCATTTAATTGATGAAATTAAG
Source organism: Cordilura impudica (assembly GCA_963682025.1). Taxonomy (NCBI): domain Eukaryota; kingdom Metazoa; phylum Arthropoda; class Insecta; order Diptera; family Scathophagidae; genus Cordilura; species Cordilura impudica. The sequence continues at coordinate 72,033,186 of OY821520.1, forward strand.
GAAAATGGATGCATTTGGCGAAAAAAAAGTACTGTTTCAACAAGGCAATGCACCAGTTCACATATCCTCTATTTCGATGGTCAAAATACATAAATTAAAGTTCTAATTGCTTCATCATGCACCATCAAATTTAGCACCGTCGGATTTTTTTCTATTTCCAAACTTGGAAGAATGGCTTGAAGGTAACAGATTTGCCATCTATGAAAGGGTGGAGTTTGCGGTTGATGGCTTTTTAAGGACCGAGCTAAATTAAGATTAATTTGAGGAATAAAAAATGTTTCTCAAATTTGTTGTGTTTTATTTGTCAGGTCGGGTTGTTCTGGAACCGTTCTCGTATATTGGCAAATGAAATAAAAATATATGTTTTATTAAAAATAAGAATAAATCCATTTATTACATGCTGGTAACTCACTGTGTATTCGTACTGAAAAGCTGGCAAAAAATCAAAATTTAAAATTGCGTTTTAACCAATGCAATAATTTTAATCGCATAGTTAATTGACCACTAAATCATGTTCTAACGATAAAATAACAATATAGTAAATTTTGCATAGCCGGGAAACCGTTGAAGTTGAGGTTTTCCAATTAATTGATATGAAATTTTTTGATGAATCGAAAAAGGGCAATGTTTACGTTCTTTGAAAGTGCAGTTAATACTTAAAGATAAGGGTTATATTTAGTGTGTTAGTTAACTGATACATAAGCTACGTTTAAGAAAACAAAACGCTTCGTTTTGTACCCTTACTTAAGTTTAATTCCGCTTTTATTAGGAGCACTTAAAAATTGAGAAGTTAAAAAAAAATATGCCTGTATGTTGGAACTTTTGTTTATGAGCCCCGTTTCGCCCCATTAAGATATGGATACAGTTTTTAGTTTGACATATATTGTAACAATATTGCGCAGGTGCAGGTTGCACAAACTTGCACTTCATGGTTTTCGAGGACTTTGAAAAAAACGGTGTTTTGCAATGCAAAAAGCTAATAAAAACTGAGCGTGTTACGGTATTTGTCGGAAATTTGGTAATATAATGATTTTGGAGGTCGCTGAATTCGAATCTGAATCCAAAATTTCAAAAATGAAAATGGCTGACACAAAATGGGGGACCATTTTTCTCAAACCTAAGCGCATTTCCACTAAACTTTGTCTTAAGGGGTTTCGGTGCCGCTGATCTCAAATCTGAATTCAAAATTTCAAAAATCAAAATGGCTGACACAAAATGGCGGACCATTTTTCTCAAACCTAAGCGCATTTCCACTAAACTTTGTCTTAAGGGGTTTTCACTGTCGCTGATCTCAAATCTGAATTCAAAATTTCAAAAATCAAAATGGCGGACCATTTTTCTCATACCTAAGCGCGTTTCCACTTAACTTTGTCTTAAGGAGTTTTCAGTGTCGCTGATCTCAAATCTGAATTCAAAATTTCAAAAATCAAAATGGCGGACACAAAACGGCGGACCATTTTTCTTAAAACCAAAATTAAACGCATTCACTTCAAATCTTGTCTTTACGGGTTTTCGGGGTAGCTGCTCTTTAATCTGAATTTGAGAATTTGGGGTCGCAGATTTGAATTTTTTAGTTTTTTGCGGTTCCTGACCTTTCATTTCGAGAAAAAAAACAAATTTGTGCTCGTGGAAGCTTGGATATTTTTTTTATTAAAAATTACTAAGCAACTTTATAACTGCACTTCTTCATCGTCTTTCTGATCGTCTACTTCATCGACGTCCTCATCGAAACAACCGTAATCATCAGATTAAATTTAAATAAATGAAACGAAATGAAATCGGAAAACCAAATGCCTCTTATAAAAAGTTTCAACCAAAATGTCATGTTAAACTTTTATGAAACTCTTTGTATGCTCAGTTTATTATTTTTACAATACGAAACATCAAAAATTCACAGTGACACAAATTTGGACCTAAGATAGGAAATCAGTTTGCTGTAAATGTGTCCGCCATATTGATTTTTGAAATGTTGACTGATCGGTAGACCCGTTTATTTAATGCCAACTTTTCAGTACAAATACCCCATAGTGCAGTGGTTCAATTCCTGATTCGTACTAAAACTGTTTTTTTTTTTTTTTTTTTGTTAATTTTTAACATTGATTACTCGTTTAAACTGGCTTACAAAATTTCCTTTGATAATTTTAAATGCATATCTGCTGCCAGAATTGTTCATCATATCAGAAATTTTTGTCATTCTAAGCTGAATGTTGAAGAAATTGCTATATTTTGTATTTGTATTTCCAGACAAATAAATTCAGCTACCTGACTCAAACCCAGCTCAAAAACCTACTCCAAAAACTGCCTCCGTTCGGAAATAAAAGTCTTAAATTTGTAGGTCTGTGGTTTTTACAATGGTATATCACTTTTTTTATAATTTTCGCAAAAAGCCATTAATTATCCTTTGCCAAAAAGTTTTCGAAAAGTGTCTGTGGTCTGTGCTATTTTTCAGGACTACTTGTTAGATAATTTTTGAAAAAATATCAAAAAAAATATACCTTTATTACTCAAATTTGTTTTATATTATTTGCCCTTAACCAAAAGGGTGGGTATCTAATACTGGTAGATGGTATTTTATGGTTGGTATGATGTCTGTTCTTAAATTTTTCTAAACAATTTTAATAATTTTCTAAAAAAAAAATAGCATCCTCCAAGAAAGTAGAACATCGATAGTCTACTTGAAATATGAATAGCCTGAAAACTTTCAACATTTCCTCTAAGTACATTTAAATTTAGGATGTCGTGCTAAATCACTTCCTCTGAATATATAATTTTTAAAATAATTTTTATTGTGCTTCTTGGCAATTTTATTACTTTAATTAACTTAAACATTGTATTTTTAATAATATTTTTGTTTGTTTTTTTTTTATTTTTTAACTCAATATATCTCAGAATCAATTTCTGAGTCGATTTAGCAATGTCCAACCGTCTATCTGTCTGTGTATTCATGTAACTTTGCAATCAAACTGCAGGTCGAAAATGCGAATATATTTTGATGAAATTTTGAGTATAAGACTTTTTCGGCCACTGGATAAACTCTGTTGAAATTGGTGGAAAAATTATCTGCCCTAATCTCCATACAAGTGCCCCAATCAGAATGACTTAAATTGCCCTAAGCTCCAAATTATTACGTAGATCTCGGTTAATCACAACACTAAACCCTGTTTAACAATTCTTTTAAAATGATTTTGTGTTTTTTTCTAGGACTGTTAAAGAATTTGTAATTTGTTTCAATAGAAAAATTTCATGGAATGAATTTAAAATGCATACATTTTATTTCGAATCAAACAGACTCAAATTATATTCAATTATAAACAATAATTATATAAATTAACCATTCAGTGGGATTGGCTGACATCTTCGTATTTGACCAGGCATAAGACCAGCACATTGGCGACGATCGGCGTTAGTTAGAGCATTACTCCAACCACGATGACAATTGATACGTCTTAATTGACATGGAGTCAATCGTCGGCAATTATTATTTTTGCTACGATAACATCTAAGGATCGGACTGGTATCGGGACATGGCAACTGGCCGCAATTGCTATCTCTAGGTTTGCGTATTCTACCAGCACATCTTCCTGAACCCATATTTCCTTTAATGTAACGGCAGGAAGCTAAACTAGTCGAAGTTATGGCTGAAAACGATTAAAAAATAAAATTAAAAAGTATTTAATTTTTTAATTTTCGGTAAAATTTTCCAAACTTACGGGGGCGATTTAATAAACGACGTCTACAATTTTCTTCATCAATTGCACATTGTCGTAGCTTACGACAGTGCGATGGTGAATCTCTGACACATCTTATCGGACTTTGTTGCTGTTTACTACACATGGGCTGACACCGAATCCGTATTGCTTCCGTATAGGCCATAACAACCACAAACATAGCTAGTTTGGAGAAATGAGGATGGTGTTAGAAATCGTAGTTTAATGTAGTGTAATTATTTTTTAAAACTTACCCAAAATTATTATTGCTTTATTCATTGTGAAGTTTTACTTCTTTGCGTTTCGTTGTAGTACGAACTGACATCTTTTTTCACCGTTCACAGAGTTTAAATACAAAAATTATGTAACTTAAACGAATTTTTTTTTTTCTTTCTTTTTTATTATTTTGTAACAATCACCCAGTTATAGATTGTGGCTTTGTATTGAAACAATGGGCTTTTTAAAATATAAGTTAAATATTTGCTGTTGAATCATTTCAGGCAAGTGTTTTGTAGAACTTTACAAATAAACTTTTCTAAACCCATCTGGAATAAATGTAATTTTATTGCAGCGATTATATTTTGTTTCTCGAAATTTTGTAGCTCATAATATTTGTACGTTTTTTGGGAAAAAAAAAATTCTTTCATATTTTTATAGTATCTGCAAACTTGTGAGAGTTAACAGTTGGTTATTAAAAAAATATATTATTTCTTATTATATTGAAACGAGAACAATCTTTTGCTTAAACTTTAAGGGATTAACTTTTTTATTGACGTATTATACAGGGAGTTTTTTAAGCCCGATAGAATTAGAAATTTCAAAAGATAACACAAGCAAATATATTTCAATCAAAAAAATTTGTTTATTCCAAAGATGAATACATTGCATTAATATCTGAAAATTAAATCGGGCATCTGGCCGTCACGGCTGTTCTTTACGTGGTGCATTCTGATCGTCCAGTTTTTGGCCACTTTTTCGAGCATTGCAGTATGTCACGAATAATATGAACAATGTTGACAGTTCCACTTCTTGATATAAACTTATCACCAAATTTTGATTTCAATAAGTCGATGGATGCGGTCACTATAGCCACATACACATCTCACCCGGATCAATGTCATCCATATTTTCAATCAAAAAATCATTAACGATTGCCATTGACCGTAACGCGAGCTCCGGCTTCATTTCTGAAAATATAAGGTCCATTGATGCCACCAGTGTGTAAACGGCACTAATCGGTGCAGTTTTCTGGACATAATGGAGTCGGCAGGGTCTGTAGTGAATTGATCTCACTAGATATGAGGCAATTTCGCTTATTAACGAGCCCTCTTGTCAAAAATGTGCTTCATCGCTGAATAGAATTTTCGATCAAATATCGGGTCAGTTTTCTACTGCTCTAGAGCCCAATCTGAAAAGAAGGAATGACGCGTATGATACTCTCGTGGCATATTCGAGTGTAGACCAAGATTTTTGTGCTAAATTTTCCACGTAGTGGATGGACAGAGCCTCAATTCCTGGGAACGATGACGATTCGATAAATTTGGATCTTCTTCCACACTTTCGTTTACTCTGCCACTATTCTCTTCAGTGCGTGTTTTTTTTTTAATTTGGCGGTATTATTGCATCATTTAGAGAGCGTGGCTTCAAGACGCTACGTTGTTTAATAAATATTTTTTCTTTGGGGCCATCAAAAGTAAACAACTTGAATGAATTTAAATTTGGTGAAAATGGGTTACTATTATGGAATTCAATACTTTCATTTGAAAGATCTCAGTCCAACCAATATTAAAGCCGAGCAAGACTCTACTCCGGGGGAGCCTGCTCCTGCATTTATGGCTATAATATAATGGGTGGCAGGAACGTTTAGGAATATATACAAAATGGTCTTAAATGACCGTCGCACAGTGGACCAATTCACGAGAAGGCGGTCAAGGATCCATAAATTTTGTTTGGATTGGAATTTTGAAATTCGGTTTATTTTGTTTGGTAGGTGGGACTTTAGCCTTTAATTTTTGCTATAAATAAATATCGACCGATATTAAAAAAAACAAGTAAGAAAATTATAGTCGGTCTAGACCGACTATACGATATCCTATACCATGCGTTTAGAGACCCTATCTCTTAGATCTAACTAACTGGATATAGAAAATAAGCATAAACCAAATTTGAGTGGGATTTTTATTAATTTTTTCGGCTGCAGATATGAAAAAGTTCATATCGGATGCCATATCTATATGGGGACTAGGCCCAAAAATGGACCGATCCTGACCATGTTTGGTAAAGTCTCTTGTATTTTGCAAAAATATATACAAGCAAAATTTGAGAAGAATCAGTGCAATATTTTTGTTTTTTGATAGATTTAAGTGAAGATCGGGAAGCAGCTCTATATGGGGCCTTTGACTAAGAGTTGTCTAATAGGGATCATTTTTAGACTACTGATCAATTGATGTAATATATACATACAAACCCAATTTGACTAAGATTTGTATGATAATTTGGATCTTATGGCAATATATGTTGCTTTCATATGGGTCATTTGTATGGGGGCTAGGTCTAAACATGGACCGATTCTCACCAATTTCAACAGCGTTCATCCCATGGCCAACAAAAGATTAAATACCAAATTTCATCAAAATGTATTCATATTTGCGACCTGCAGTTTGATTACAAGCTTTACATGGACACACAGACGGACGGACGGACGGACGGACATAGTTAAATCGAATCAGATAGTGATTCTGATTCGATCGGTATAATTAAAGATGGGTGTAGGTCAAATATTTTTGGTTGTTACAAACAGCAGCACAAAGTCATTATACCCAAACCACATAGTGGTATAGGGTATAATTATGGAGTGTTTGAAATACATTATCATTATATCCTATACCGCTATGTGGTTTGGGTGTAATGACTTTGTGCTGCTGTTTGTAACTACCAAAAATATTTGACCTAGGCCCATCTTTTATTATACCGATCGGATCAGAATCACTATCTGATTCGATATAACGATGTGCGTCCGTCCGTCCGTCCGTCCGTCCGTCTGTGTGTCCACGTAAAGCTTTTAATCAAACTGCAGGTCGCAAATTAAAATATATTTCGATGAAATTTGGTATGTAAGCTTTTATCGGCCATAGAATGAACACTATTGAAACTGGTGAGAATTGGTCCATGTATAAAATATAGTAAAACATATATTTAATTGTTGTTGTTTGTAGACCAATTTAATAATTTTTTAGTATTTTAATACCCTCCACTCCAGTGTGCAGAGGGTATATATGAGTTTGTCATTCCGTTTGTAATAATTAGAAAAAAAAAATTTGGATCCCATAAAATATATATATTTGTGATCCTTATAACAACCGGAGTTGATATAGAGATGTCCGTCTGTCCGTCTGTGGAAATCACGATGACGGCATCAATCGGGCAGCTAGGGTGCTCGTTGATATAAAAAATGATTCACTAATATCCTAAAAAGTTTGTTATTTAAAATCGTCCAAATCGGTCGATTAGGGCCCGAGATTTGAATGAAGAACTAAAAAAAGTCTTGAAAAAATATAATTTTCTATGTTGTTCTTGTCACGATCACGCCCTCAATAGTGCAGCTACAGTGATCATTTTTAGTGAGAATGATTCACCAAATTTGTGGGAAGATTTCTATTTCAAAAATCATTAAAATCGGTGGAACAGGTCCTGGGAAATGAAAAAAAAAATGAAAAACATGATGTTTCTATAGTGTTCTTGTTGTTATTCTAAATGTTGTGTTGTTGTCATAGCTGGACTTGTTGTTTTTGTGGTCGTTGTGGTAATAATATAATAAAAACTAACCCTTTGTACATTTTTTTATTAACTCTGGTAGAAAAGTTTAAAAGTTTCCATTGTTTTGGCAACACTAAAAAAATTTGTTAGATCATTTCTGTTATTACCACGAGCCTGCCTGCAAAATTTCAGATCGAACGGGTCACGGGAAATCGGTTAAAATCGATCCAAAATTTTTTCGACAAGCAGACACTACGAGTTAATATAAAGGGAGTAAAAATTCACCAACATCTAAAGCAAATAATGCTAAAATACCTAGTCGTTAATAAAAAAAAAACAATGTAAATTTAGCAAAAAAAAATTTTATGTATAAATTTATTTAAAGAGAAAATACAAATGACCCCTATGAAATCAACATAAATTGCCATAAGATCCAAATTATCATGTAAATCTTAGTCAAATTGGGTTTGTATGTATTTATTACATCCATTAATCGGTAGTCCAAAAATGATCCCTTTTGGATAACTCTTAGTCATAGGGCCCATATAGAGCTGCTTCCCGATCTTCACTTAAATCTATCAAAAACCAAACATATTGCACTGCTTCTTCTCAAATTTTGTTTGTATATATTTTTGCAAAATACAAGAGACTTTACCAAACATGTTCAGGATCGGTCCATTTTGGGGCCTAGTCCTCATATAGATATAGCATCCGATATGAACTTTTTCATATCTGCTGCCAAAAAAATTAATAAAAATCCCACTCAAATTTGGTTTATGCTAATTCTCCATATCCAGTTAGTTGGGCCTGCGAGATAGGGTCTCTAAACGCATGGTATAGGATATCGTATAGTCGCTCTAGACCGACTATAATTTTTTTACTTGTTTTTAGTTGAATTTTAGTACAAAAGTGAAGTGTTAAAAGGTTAAAAAAGGTTTTTTTTATATAATGTCTTATTTTTTAAGTTAATTTTACAACTAATGCTGTTTAAAGATTTCGTAAGTTAAATTTTGTCAAAAATGCCAACCTCGGGCCCCGCAAACTTTTTAGTCCTGATGTTCACAAGGGCCAAAGGTTGGCTTTGTTTTGAAAGAGCCCAAGTTAAAATATAGTTTATTAAGCAGCGAATGTAAATGTTACCTGATGTTGGTTCAAGATAGAGAAGTGTCAAAGAAAAAAATAAATCATGTGAGTCCGATCACAGGGTAGATGTGTAGACACCTAGTAATTAAAGGTGCTTTTGTGGCACTTTTTTAAAATCAAACAGAAAGCGTCATTTGTGTATCAGCTGCAGGGGCTCTGCTAATATAAAAATATTTATTATTATTTTAACTGGTTCATTTTTAATTTTTTATTGGAGTATAGCAGTAAAAAATATGCTGTTCGAATCCAACATTGTTTCAATAGAAACACAAGCAAAAATATTAACTGCAAAACTTTTAAAATCAATAGCTTTTAGTTCAAACACACACTTCCAAAATAATACCGAGAATACCATCAAATATATATCGTTCATTACAAAACTGCGAAAATTTAGGTCTTCCGCTTGATATAATAAAATCTTGTACCATACAACACCCACCATGGCATTTGAATGACTGCATTATAAATACCACACTACACAACCATACCAAATCCAATTGCAGCTCAGAGCAATACCAAATTTTATTCAACGAACTTAAAAATACCTTTTACGATCACAAATTCTTTTTTACTGACGGTTCAAAAACCGATACAACTATATCATTTAGTATAACTACAGAAAATATGACTATCAAATCTGCCATTCTCCCTGAATATAGTACTATATATTCTGCGAAACTAATGGCTATATATGAATCAATAAAACATGTATATCCAAAAACAGGAAAATTTGCCATATGTTCTGACTCTCTATCTTCATTGCAATCAATAACAAACATAAACAACGCAACCCACTATATTACCGAAATCAGAAATCTCTTAATTGATAGACAACCTAATATAAAATTAATTTGGGTACCTGGTCATTGTGGTATAAAAGGAAACGAGTTGGCAGATCTTATTGCAAGAGAAGCTACCATTTTCCCTTTAGTTACCACACCGAATTACAATCCCCATGATTGGAACAATTACATTGTTAAACAATTTATTAAATACTACAAAATTAATTTATTCAACACCACCTCAATTTGGTACAAAAATCTAAACCAACAAATGACTAACATACATACATTCCTAAGAAACAAAATTGCTTGCAAAAGAATTGAAATTGTCAAATTTGAACGACTAAGACTCGAACATTCTAGACTAACACATGCACATTTGATGAACATTCCTACTCCGCAAATCTGCAATTGCATATCTCCCATTCCAAACCCTTCACACATCCTTGTACACTGCCCCAAGTTCAATAATCAAAGACAAGCCATATTTGGCGAAATCGATCTAATTAGAACTTTATCTAACCCATCTCTTGAAAATATTACAAAATTAATAAAATTTCTTAAAGTAACAAATACCTATAATTTTATATAAATCTATTATATTATATCGAGCTGAAGGCCATAGTAGCTATTGCTCTACCCTTATATTACCTTATAATTTAAATTGTAAGTTAATAAAATAATAAATAAATAAATAAATAAATAATTTTTTATTTTTCGTTTTTCATTTTTCATTTTTTATTTAAAATTTTTTATTTTTAATTTTTCATTTTCATTTTTCATTTTTTATTTTTCATTTTCCATTTTTTATTTTTCATTTTTTTTTTTTTTTTCATTTAAAATATTGGTTTTTAATTTTTAATTTTTTATTTTTTATTTTTCATTTTCTATTTTTCATTTTCTATTTTTCATTTTTTATTTTTTAATTTTCATTTTCATTTCTCATTTTCAATTTCATTTTTAATTTTTCATTTTTCATTTTTGATTTTTGATTTTTCATTTTTTATTTTCCGTTTCTCATTTTTCATTTTTTATTTCTCATTTTTAATTTTTCATATTCCAAAACGTTTTTATAACGCTATTCGCTCCCTCATTTTATCTCCAAACACTTCCTGATGAAATCGTGCCTTCATTTTTTCTCCAAACACTTTCCAATGAATTGTCCCTCCATTTTATCTCCAAACAATTCCTTTTTACTGTAATTCGTTTATTTTTTATTTTTATTTATTTTTTTTTTATTTATGTTTGGTTAGCATTAATATAAAATGCAGTGATAATTGTGTTATTTATATGGAATAAATTAAAACGTGAAGAATACTTCAAAATGATTGAGGAAATTAATTATAAATGTTTATAAAAAGTGAATAAATATACTGCAGAAAACAGAGACAAAAAGTTATTACATGTCATAATATTTTCGCCAATGCAATCTTAAGTCACACTGATATAGTCTTACGTCTTACATCTTTCATTTTACGCTGTTTTTGTGATTGTATGGTGAAATAGATTTTTACCCCCTGCGCGTATAGATGTTTACACATCAAAAGTCGTATGTATTTACTTTAGTTAAAAATTTTTTTGTTGTCTTTTTAAATATTTCTATATCAGTTTTTATTGTAAGTTTATAAAATACATAAATTTTTAAATCAAGAAAAAATGTTAACTATAAACAAGTAAGAAAATTATAGTCGGTCTAGACCGACTATATGATACCCTATACCATGCGTTTAGAGACCCTATCTCATAGGCCCAACTAACTGGACATAGAAAATAAGCATAAACCAAATTTGAGTGGGATTTTTATTAATTTTTTTGGCTGTAGATATGAAAAAGTGCATATCGGATGCTATATCTATATGGGGACTAGGCCCAAAAATGGACCGATCCTGATCATGTTTGGTAAAGTCTCTTGTATTTTGCAAAAATATATACAAACAAAATTTGAGAAGAATCAGTGCAATATTTTTGTTTTTTGATAGATTTAAGTGAAGATCGGGAAGCAGCTCTATATTACTAAGAGTTGTCCAATAGGGATCATTTTTGGACTACTGATTAAAGGATGTAATATATACATACAAACCCAATTTGACTAAAATTTTTATGATAATTTGGATCTTATGGTAATTTATGTTGATTTCATAGGGGCCATTTGTGTGGGGGCTAGGTCTGAACATTGACCGATTCTCATCAAATTTCAATAGCGTTCATCCCATGGCCGATAAAAGCATACATACCAAATTTCATCAAAATATATTCATATTTGCGACCTGCAGTTTGATTACAAGCTTTACATGGACACACAGACGGACGGACGGACGGATGGACGGACGGATGGACGGACATCGTCAAATCGAATCATATAGTGATTCTGATTCGATCGGTATAATTAAAGATGGGTCTAGGTCAAATATTTTGTATTTTTATATTTCCAGGCGGTTTTCATAAGAGCATTTTTACTTTGTATAAATAGCCATTTTTTTACTTTTCAAAGATTATTCTAGACCAGTGGTGGCCATCGAGAGAATTGAGTTAGTAATAGTGTTTATGAGCATGTGTTAGTTGTACTACACTGATCGAAATCCATGGACGTAACACAACGCCGATATAAAATGGGTTTGTGTAGATTTTGTATGAATGTTTATATGAATGCATAAAAGGGCAAATAGTTGAGTTTACGAAGAATATGGTAAAATTTTAAATATATTTTGTTGTTTTAAAATTTAAAATCTTACATTCTGAATAGGTAAAACAAAATGTGAAGAACATGTAATCTCTTTTATCCATAAGTTTGAAGTTTATTAAATCAAATAAGTAATAACAAGTAATTCATTTCTTTAAAAAAAAAAAAAAAAAAAAAAAAAAAAAAAAAAAACACAAAATAGCAAAACTTAAAAAGATAAGAAATTTCAAAGGTTATTAAGTGGTATGTTACCAAAAATTAAACAAATTACCAGTAACTGGATATTTTTTAAAATTAAAAAAAAATTCATAAAAGACAGCTATAATGTTGTCAAATGGAGGCGACGTATGTTATTTATAGAAAATGTTTAATTTATAGTTTATCAAGTCTTCGAAATTTTCTCAACATTTTTGGTTTCTTTTAAGCAAATATTCTCTGTGTACCTATTAAAAAAAATATATATATGAATTTCAAAAGGCAATGCAACATAGACCTGCTTTGTACAAAAGACTGAATGAAATTGTTGTTTACTTTTACTCTTTGGTGAGTATTTTTGTTTTCGTTCGGCTGTATACATATAAGAAGCCGAGCACCAGTGTGTTTGGCACGGCCTTCACTGTTCTAGACCATGCTTGTTCGACTATGGAAGTTTAGCTTTTGGTTTCCAAACGAAAAAAGTTAGTGTTCAAAAGTTGCTGTTAAATGTTTCAGTTATAAGTAATTAAATTAATATTAATTTCAGGAATTTTAACGTTTTAATATAAGCAAATAAAAGGAAACTTGTGTTTAAAGAATTCTTAAACTTTATAAATGTAAATTTTATTGCGTTGCTTTAGAATGTCATTATGACAACTATATCATACGAACAAGTTGGCTCCAGAGATGATAATTATAACATGGAACGTATCCTGGCTAATCATAGACAGGGTTTCAGCATTTGTCATTTAAATGCACAAAGTTTATGTAACAAACTTGATGAGTTTCGACTTTTATTTGAAAACTCGGGTGTTGACGTTATATGTGTTTCTGAGACATGGTTCTGTGATAATATTAGCGACAATATCTAGGAACTGAAGGGGAAGTGTGTCTTTCGTTCTGATAGAAGTGGCCATGCTGATGATGTCGCAATTTATATAAAAAATAATATTTCATGTAAATTAAACGCAGCTAATGACGTGAATATATTTTTATAGACGTAAATTGTCGTGATGATAAGCTTCATCTCGGAAGTGTATACAGTCTCGAAGGCTCAAATCTTACCACTATAATATCGATGTTTAACTTGTCAGCTGTCAAAACAACGAGACCCACACACTTCACGTCGACAAATAGCACTTTGCTTGATCTTTTCTATAACAGCAATGAAAGTAAAGTCCCTAATTATGATCACTTAGCAGCACCAGCATTCTTGAAGCACGATCTACTCTTTTTATCATACGATTTTGCAACAGAAACCTGGCCCCAAACATTTACTTATCATAATTTTGATAATATTGATATCTTAGCTTTGGGGTAGGATCTTTGCTCTACTCCATGGGATCAAATTTTCTATCCACTGACTGTTGGAGAACAACTGGCATTTCTTAAATGGTGAAATTTTAGGAATTTACAACAAACATGTCCTCATCAAAATGAAAACTGTTACAATGGAAACCAAGATGCTAACAGAACACCGGGATAATCTGTATCAGAATATCACGACGAATATAAGATGGCTAGCAAAGCGTTTGTTTCCAAAATATGGCAAGATAACTCTTCCTAATATTTTAACAAATTTAATACAGCTATTGTAATTAAAAAAAACTGGAAATAAATACGCGAAATTGGAATAAATAAGACAATTAATCAATGCGCGATCATTAATGCGCTAAATGAAGCTTTTGTAAATATTCCTCTACCAGCCGTATATAATGAATTCTATGATGATTGTCCATCTAACAATCCAAACATTCCAAAATTTAGCTTTCAATGTGTAACACTAACAGAGGTACTTGAAAGTTTCAATGCTATTAAATCGAATGCAGTGGGCGTTGATAATATACAGCCCAGATTTATAAAAATGATTTTACCATGGATTGTCCGTTTCATAATGTACTTGTTTAATTTCACAATCACTACTAGCATCTTTCCAATGGAGTGGAAACATGCCAAAATTATACCAATACCAAAAACGGGTAACGAATACCGCCCGATTGCAATTCTTCCATACCTCTCAAAAGTTTTCAAGCACCCTTTACACAGACAGATCTTTAGGTATTTAAACGACAACAACTTACTTACAGAGCGTCAATCCGGTTTCAGACCCCAACATAGCTGTATAACAGCTTTATCTGATGTAGTCGAGGAGATAAGAAGCAACATGGATGATGGTAAAAAAATTTTTTGGTTTTATTGGACCACTCAAAGGCATTTGACATGGTGCACCACTCAATTTTATGTCTCAAACTGAAGAAGTTTTTTAACTTTTCTGTATTAGCAGTTAGACCCATGTCGTCATATCTCACAAACAGATCACAATATGTTGGACCACTACTTTATTCAATATATGCCAATGATGCATTTGGAGAATGAGATAAATGTCTTCCTTGGCGGCTCTAAAATTGACATCTCGGTGTTGTGCTTAATGGAACTCTGACTTGGTCAGGTCATATAAATCAATCCTGTGGCAGAATTTATAGTATGTTAAGAAGCTTATGGTTAACACAGCACTTTACTCCACCGAACATAAGATTGCTACTTGCTAAAATATATCTTTGACCAACATTACTCTATGCATCTGAGGTTTTCACAGGTTGCAACTCTAGGGATAACAGGAAACTAACTGTAAATTTCAATAACAGTGTTCGCTATATCTTTGGATTAAGAAAATTTGATCATGTATCCCAATACTCGTGTCATATCTTACACATGTCTTTTGACAACTATATTAAATTCAAAAACATTATATTCCTACATAAAATATTATAACAAAGGCTCCAAAATATTTTTTGAACGATTAAGGTTAGCAAGATCTTTCAGAGGAAATGGAATAATTCAATTTAAATACCGGGACCATGCGTCAGAAGCTAAATTTTTTATTTTAACTATTCGTCTCTGGAACCAACTTCCTAATGTTATGCAAAATACATGCAACGCAATAGGGTTTAGAAAATTACTATATCAATACTTTAATTGATTTTATTTGATTTTTTAAAGTTTTTCAACTGTAATTTATAATATTTTAAATTTAGATTAAGAGCTACTGACGTTAAATATAATGAACAACTTATCTGATTCCATTACTGTAATTTATAAGATATTGTGTCTTGTTGTAATGGAAAATCAAATTATTTAATAAATACAAAAATACAAAATACTTTGCGTTTATAATCTACAATTGGATACAAAGTGCTTGTGCAGCTTCACCCAACAGTAGCAGTCATTTAAAAATTAATATTTACAAAGAAATTTTTTATTTTAGCAAAATACTGATAAAGTCCTTTTTCGAAGACCCTGTTTGTTCGCTGTAATATAGTCGAAATAGAGTCGCAATGTTTTGGCTTCCTAGTTTCACTGGTATTTACTTTTAAATAACATAACATTGAAACCGGTAACCACAAAAGAAATTTTTGGTGCACAGTGCGTCAGCTGAAGGTGGCTAGCTGGCTGAAATGCTACATAGCGAATATTGAAAGACAATTTGGAGGTGAGAAAGCTGTTCCCACGGTGGTTGCTGGATTTGCTCACAAACAGAAAATAGTAAAGAAGACGTGTTGTTTCATCACGACAATGCACCATGAATTAAAGCTGTAATTGCTTTATCATGCACCTTTTTCAAGACTTAACTCTCTCGGATTATTTTCTATTTCCAAACTTGGATAAATGGCTTGGTGGTAAAAGATTTTGCAACAGTGAAGGGGTGGAGTCTGTGTTGATGGCTATTTTAAGGAGGTAGAAAGTTCTTACTACAAACAGGGTATCGAAGTTACTGAATATCGCTGAGAAAAGTATTTCGATCTAAAAAGAGATTATGTTGAGAAATAAAGAAAATTTTACTCAAAATTGTTGAGTTTTTTTTTGTTAGGTCGGGTTGTTATGGGACATCCCACGTATATGGAATTTTAAATTAATACATGTGAATTCATCTTCCAATATTAATACTGCTGATGTTAACCGCAAGTAAAATTGGTTGAACATATGTTGAATGGCACAAAGAAATCCAGGCATATTAATTCCATTCAATTCAATTCATATTAATAGTTTTATTTAAAAGAGATATTTTATTGTTTGGCAACAATAATTTCCAGATTTTCTTTTCTGTTTGTTTTTTTTTTTCATTGAATTGTTTAAAAGAGTTTTATATATTTGTTGTAAAATTTGACGAATATTGTATTCGAAAGTATTTTAAGATGAACCTGACAATTCTCGTTATCGGTAAGATACTATTGACTCTGATGATCAATAAAACTGTATTAACCAACTCATAATTAATAAACAATTATAGCTCTCCTCATGGTTTTCTATGCATACACTGAAGCACAAACATCTCAATGTCAGCCTGTGTGCTATCAAAGAGGTCAACCCATGGAAACTCTATGTGTTAGAGACTCATCATCACTCTGTTATAGAATGAGACAATGTTCCATAGAAGAAGAAAACTGTAGACGTCATCTTAGCAATCGTCAACGTTAGTATAATTTCACCACAATTATATAAATATTAAAACTTCTGAATATGATATTAAAAAATATAGCTTTAATGAAGACAAGCCCGTTCCAGTGCCGTTATATAAGTGGTCGTTTAGGCTCAGCACGTTGTGCTTCCGTAAAACCCATACCTAAACCGCGTTACACTCGTCCTAATTGCCAGCGAATATATTGCCCTAATCCTAGTAAAAAACTTAAATGTTATCGTACCAAACAAAATAGATGTCAGTTATTAACTGAGTGCCAACTGAGACGTATAAATTGTCAGCGTAGTCGACATAATCCTTTAACAATGGTTGATGTTCGCCATTGCAGTGGTATGTTAGCAGGGCAGCGTTTTAAATTATGTCGTCCTATGCCATATAAAATTAACTTTAATACGATTTTCATAATGATGAATTATTATTATCCTTTTTGATCTTCGAAATATTAATAACAAAAATCTATGAATGTAACTGATAAATTTGTATTTTTTATTTTGTATTTTTAAATTTGTATTTTTTTGGGATCAATGTTGCAGACTTTAATCAGAAATTTTTATATAGAAATACTAGCTGACCCAGCAAATGTTGTTTTGCCTTATAACTTATTTCTAGTTAACATTATTGTTGTTAATTAAAAAATAACTAATATATTGTAAGTGTGTGGTGATTGGATCTATCTATATTCGCCGATGAAAACCAAAAACACCAACAATTTATTTTCTCAATGTGGTTCTTTAACGTAACGAACATATTGATTGTTAGATCTCTTAAAAAGTAAACATAAAGTAGAAAGTAATATATTTTTTATTCTGAAGTATGAAAATGAAACAAAGACAATCAATATTCACTACGAAGAGCAATTGAGTCACTATATTTTTTGTCAGTCCATCGAGAACACGCGAGAACATGCCACGAATAATTGTCCATGTGAAAAACATGGTATGCCCAAATCTAAGCTGCAAACAGACAACGTTTGGCGTTTCAACTTATTTATTGTTATTTCGAATGCCAATCTAATAGGGAAGTGAACGTATTTAAATTCAATTGGTACGCCTGTGAGAATTATCGGAATTCTTGGCAGCAAAACATCTTCGACTCGGAAATTACTATTCAAAATGGTGGGCTTGGATAACGTGTTTCATAAATATTTTTAATGACCATTGCACAGCCGTGGTGGGCTCTAATTCCGAAGTGGAATAACAGGAGATCCATCTTTCAGTATTAGAAGTTGTGGTGGCATGCCAGGCAAATCCAGTGAGTTCAAAAACTCTGTTGGATAATTTACAGCTTCGTTAGTATCGCAAATTGTATCGATCGATTTGTATGATACTAATTCAACTGGCCACTACTGCTATATCTTGAAGTTTAAATCGCCGACGTCCAAATTTTTTGCTGCCAAATTAGCTCTTTCTGCCAGCCACGCATGATTTATGTATTGTGTACGTATATCGGGAAATATGCGGTCAATGAGATCATTTTGCGACCCAACGATAGTGCAAAAATTAATGGGCAATTTTCTGCATCCAGTATTTTCGTAGAGAGTAACTTTTTCGTCGCCGATATCTAATAATTGGTTCGAGAATGTGTTATTAGATGGATCTTGTAGCATTTGGACATGCATGTTTATTATTAGGTGGACGTTTTCAACATTGCGCCATAGTGGCGATGATTTCAAGCAAGCGTTGATCTCATCAGCGTACGTTGAATGTGGAATGACGGGAAGTGTTTGTCTGAAATCACCTGAAAGCAGTAACAGAGTGCCGCCGAATAGTTTGTCGTTGTTTTTTTTTATATCATTTAGAGTTCTGTTCAAAGCCTCAAGAGAATGTTTGTGTGCCATAGTGCATTCAGCCCAAATGATAATTTTACATTGCTTCAGTACCGCGGCCATAGATGATGATTTTTTATGTTGCACACTGCTTCAGGGTTACTTTGAATATTCAGTGGCAGCTTAAATGCTGAATGAGCTGTTCTGCATGCATCTAATAAAGTTGCTGCAATAGCAGATGATGCAACGGCCTATGCATGAATCATTTGACAACTGTTTTGATTTTCGACTTTTGCGATTTTTGAATTTGGCTATTCCTCCCATATTTTTCACGACTACTCACAAAGTTTTTATAGGAGGTGCTACGCGCAACAACAATATCCCGTGAATTTTTTTCCGACTACTCACATTAATATCTGATGGACTCTTTAAAAGGTTCAATGCTATATTTTATAATACGTGACTTATATGCAATTCTGTACACTAGCAGATTCCAGCACTCGAAATTCGAGCGCAAATTCTAGAAAACTTTAATTTTTCATTGAATAAAGACTATAAAGGTATGCTTCACAATTCAACGCATTTTAAATGAGGAAAACAAACTCAACACATTAACACAAATACATTAACAAATTTAATAAACACACACATAGCATTGTAAGATTTTATGTATGTGTTAGTAGCAACTTTAGACGGTCATAACTTAAAAAAAAATGTTCCAGACGATGAAAATCTGTAAATCTGGGTAACAGCTAAAAAGAAATACCTTTCAAATGATAAATTTTTTGTCAAAATCGGGGTAAGACTGTGGAACTTACATCTGTTAAAAAAAACCGCCTAGCCTATTAATATTATAGATAATTAATTTTTATCACGCACATTTTTTAGTCGACTAATCACATGACTAACTTATTGGCTCGTGAAAAGGCTAAATGCTCTCATTATTACAGTACTCCAGATATATAACATTTAATATTTCCTTTCTATGGAGGCTACCACGTCCATTGGTCCGATTTTAACCACTTTTTGTCCGACTACTTACATTAATAATAGATAACCTCAGACAAATATGCAAAGCTCTCGGTATGGCTACTAACATTAATAACAGATGACTTCAGACAAATTTGCAAACTCTCCTTGTCATAGCACTCAATATATATGATATTATAATTAATTTTGTATGGGCTGTGCCACGCCCACTGGTCCGATCTTACCGATTTTATGTGCGACTACTTATATTAATAATGGCTAACCTCAGACAAATGTACAAAGCTGTGGCCGTCATAGTACTCAAGATATATGATCTTTAATATTTACTTTGTATGTGAGGTGCCACACCCACTTATCCGATCCCGGCCATTTTCGGCATAGCTACTAACATCAGAAATAGATGACCTAAAATAAATTTAAAAAGGTCTCCCTGTCATAGTACTCAATATACATGATATTAAAAATTCACTTTGTACGGGAGGTGTCACGCCCATTGGTGCGATCCCACCCATTTTTATTCCGACTACTCACATTAATAATGGATAACCTCAGACAAATGTGCAAAGGCGTGGCTGTCATAGTACGCTAGATATATGATATTAAAAATCCACTTTGTATGGGAGTTGCCTAGCCCATTAGTCCGATCCTACCCATTTTTTGCCCGACTACTCACATTAATTATGGATAACCTCAGACAAATGTGGAAAGGTGTGGCTGTCATAGTACGCGAGATATATGATATAGAACATTTTTTTGCATGTGAGGTGCCATGCCCACTTATCCGATCCCGCCTATTTTCGGCATGGCCACTTACATTAATAATAAGTGACCTACCACAAATTTGCAAAGCTCTCCCCGTCATAGTTTTCAACATATATGATATTTAAAATTCACTCTGTATGGGAGGTGACACACCCTAATCACCTAGCGGTACGAAATATACCTTAGGACCTATTCGCATACCTACCAAATACACAAACAAAATTTTGTATAAATCGGTCAAGCCGTTTCGGAAGAGTTCTATTACAAACACCGTGACACGAGAATTTTATATATTAGATAATGTAATATGGTGTTCACACTACGATATTTTGAGGTGTTTTAGCTTATGTTTTGCAAAACAAAACACAGTCGTTCACACTTGATTTAGTGTGTTTAAGTTAAACATTTCAGCAAATTGAACAGCAGTTTCCAAAATAAAAAAACAATTGAAAAGTTATAAAATTTTGAAAATTGATAAAAAAAATAATATCATTAAATTGGCGGCCAACTACTTAAATTATATTAATGATGAAATTATCAATATAGATGCGTTATTTTCATTTTTGTATTGTATTTTTTTGATTGTAATGCCACTTTAATAGTAATGTTAAAAAAACAAGGATGCCAACTTGGCAAACATGAGTAATATTACACTGAACATGCGCAAAGTTAAATACAACTCTGTCATATTTTCGGTTTTTGAGGTGTTTAAGATTTAAACATCTCAATTGAGATGTTTAGCCAACGAAAAAATGTATGGGAAAACATCTCAATTTGACTTGTTTATCACATAAACACTAAACACTTCGCTAAACACTTAAGTGTGAACGCCATATAAGGAAACTTACTGAAGTCAGTGTATTTTTTTATTATATATGACTTATGAATTTTTTATTATACCTACATATATGACTTATGAGTTTACGATATTACTGAACTAATATTATTATCTGAGAACAACTGCTTATATTATATTAATTGTAAATTAAGCTTAATGATCTTAAACAACCTGTTGACATGTCTATTCATTTTTTGGACACCAGAGAAAGAGGTAATTTTATAAATTAATAAACTTAATATTTTTTAGTGAAAGAAACTCTTCGTTTGTTTTATTTTCCCTTACGAATTCTTGCAACAATACTACTAAAATTTTGAATTATTGCCCCAGCAAAGTTGGATCCAAGAACTTCTCTCGAACCGCATGGTATATTGTCGAACTAGCATTGCTTATGTTAACATACAAAATCTAAATATTGAAAAAAGAAAACATTATTAAATAAAAAACAAATAAAAAATTTTTTTGTTATTTTTTTTTTATTTTTTAATTTAAAAAAACATTTTATATTTTTGCAATTTTTTTGTGTTTTTTTTTATGTTTTTTGGAAGGTCTTCTTTTTATTTTACATATTGAAACAAGATTTTCGAAATACTGGGAATACTTGAACAAATAAATGCTAGAATTCACCTGGTATACATTTAAATAGAATTTTATTTTATTTTAATTAATGCTAAAGATTGCGGTAGAAGTGATTATCACATTTACCCGTTAATCAAATAAAATTTAAATGAACTGCAGAAATCTTTTAAATATTTTCATTCACTATACTAATATACAAAAAAAACAAGTAAGACTTTTAAATTCGGCTGGGCCGAATCTTTGATAACATCCTCCTTTTTCATTTTCAATTTTAATTTCTAATTTATCATTTTCTATTTTTCACTTTTCAATTTTCATCTTTCGTTTTTAATTTTTAGTTTTTAAAGTTTAATTTCTCATTTTCCATTTCTCATTTTCCACTTTTCATTTTTCATTTTCCATTTTCGACTTTTCATTTTTCGTTTTCCATTTTTCATTTTTCATTTTCAATTTTCCATTTTTAATTTTTAATTTTCCATTTTCCATTTTTCCTTTTTCATTTTGCATTTTTCATATTCCACTTTCGATTTTTCATTTTTCATTTTTAATTTATTAGTTTTCATTTTCCATTTGCCATTTTTAATTTAGAATTTTTCATTTTCCATTTTTAATTTTTAATTTTCTATTTTCTATTTTCCGTTTTTCATCTTCCATTTTTAATTTTTAATTTTCCGTTTTTCATTTTTGATTTTTCATTTTTCATTTTCCATTTTTCACTTTCCATTTTTCATTTTTCATTTTTCAAATTCCATTTATCATTTTTCATGTTACATTTTACATTTTTCAATTTTCATTTTTCATTTTTAGTTTTCCATTTTCCATTTTTAATTTTTCATTTTCCATTTTTCATTTTCCATTTTTCAATTTTAATTTTTCAGTTTTCATTTTCCATTTTTCATTTTTCATTTTTCATTTTCCATATTCCATATTCCATTTTCCATTTTCCATTTTCCATTTTCCATTTTTCATTTTTAATTTTCATTTTCCATTTTGCATTTTTCATTTTCCATTTTCCACTTTCCATTTTTCATTTTCCATTTTTCAATTTTCATTTTTTATTTTTCATGTTCCATTTTCCATTTCTCATTATCCATTTTTATACCCTATACCACTATGTGGTTTGGGTATAATGACTTTGTGCTGCTGTTTGTAACAACCAAAAATATTTGACCTAGACCCATCTTTAATTATACCGATCGCATCAGAATCACTTTCTGAGTTGATTTAACAATGTCCGTCCGTCCGTCCGTCCGTCCGTCCGTCTGTGTGTCCATGTAAAGCTTGTAATCAAACTGCAGGTCGCAAATATGAACATATTTTGATGAAATTTGGTATATAAGCTTTTATCGGCCATGGGATGAACGCTATTGAAATTGGTGAGAATCGGTCCATGTTCAGACCTAGCCCCCATACAAATTACCCATATGAAATCGACATAAATTGCCATAAGATCCAAATTGTCATATAGATCTTACTCAAATTGGGTTTGTATGCATTCATTATATCCACTAATGCGTAGTTCAAAAATGATCCCTTTGACCCCATATAGAGCTGCTTCCCGATCTTCACTTAAATCTATTAAAAAGCAAAAATATTGCACTGATTCTTCTCAAATTTTGTTTGTACATATTTTTGCAAAATACAAGAGACTTTACCAAACATGATCAGGATCGGTCCATTTTTGGACCAAGTCCCTTCATAGATATAGCATCCGATATGAACTTTTTCATATCTGCAGCCAAAAAAAATTAATAAAAATCCCACTCAAATTTGGTTTTTGCTTATTTTCAATGTCCAGTTAGTTGGGCCTTAGAGATAGGGTTTCTAAACGCATGGTATAGGGTATCGTATAGTCGGTCTAGACCGACTATAATATTCTTACTTGTTAATTTTTAATTTTTCATTTTCCATTTTTAATTTTTCATTTTCCATTTCCATTTTCATTTTCCGCTTTTCATTTTTCATTTTCCATTTTACATTTTTCATTTCCGATTTTCAATTTTTCATTTTCATTTTTCATTTTCCATTTTCCATTTTTCATTTTTCATTTTTCATTTTCATCTTTAGTTTTTCAATTTTCGATTTTCATTTTCCATATAGCACTATGTGGTTTGGGTATAATGACTTTGTGCTGCAGTTTGTAACAACCAAAAATATTTGACATACACCCATCTTTAATTATAGCGATCGAATAAGAATCACTTCCTGATTCGATTTAACGATGTCCGTCCGTCCGTCTGTGTGTCCATGTAAAGCTTGTAATCAAACTGCAGGTCGCAAATATGAATATATTTTGATGAAATTTGGCATTTAATCTTTAATCGGCCATGGAATGAACGCTATTGAAATTGGTGAGAATCGGTCCATGTTCAGACCTAGCCCCCATACAAATGACCCCTATGAAATCAACATATATTGCCATAAGATCCAAATTATCATACAAATCTTAGTCAAATTGGGTTTATATGTATATATTACATCCATTAAAAAGTAGTCCAAAAATGATCCCTAGTGGACAACTGTTAGTCATAGGCCCCATATAGAGTTGCTTCCCGATCTTCATTTAAATCTATCAAAAAACAAAAATATTGCACTGATTCTTCTCAAATTTTGTCTGTATATATTTTTGCAAAATACAAGAGGCTTTACCAAACATGGTCAGGATCGGTGCATTTTTGGGCCTAGTCCCCATATAGATATAGCATCCGATATGAACTTTTTCATATCTGCAGCCGAAAAAATTAATAAAAATTCCACTCAAATTTGGTTTATGCTTATTTTCTATATCCAGTTAGTTGGGCCTGAGAGATAGGGTCTCTAAACGCATGGTATAGGCTATCGTATAGTCGGTCTAGACCGACTATAATTTTCTTACTTGTTCATTTTCTATTTTTCATTTTTCATTTTCCACTTTTCATTTTTATTAATTTTTAATATTTAATTTTAATGATAAAAAAATATGTGGTAAAACTTGCTGAGGCCAATGTGACACGTGCAGTATTAATATACACACAACTGTAATGACTTCAACAATACGAAGAATTACAACATATACAACATATCTTAAGAAAAACAACAAACACACTGAAAAATTTTAGTTTTTGACCGATTTTACGATTTTAAATAGCAACTCCTTTGGGATGTTAATACACAATTATATACAAAAAAGAACGGTCTAGCTTAGATATTGACGGCGTGATCGTGATTTCCACAGACAGACGGACAGACGGACAGACAGACAGACGGACAGACGGTCATCGGTAAATCAACTTCCCTTGTTATAAGGAATAGGAAAATATATTTTTTTGGGGCCTCAGGAATTTATTTCGATGCGTTACAAACGGAATGTCAAACCTTTATATACCCTCTGCCACTGAGGTGTGGAGGGTATAAAAAAAATAATGTAAATCTGAAAAGTTTTCTTTCTGTATCTTATAAAAAAAATTTTAAACGCATGATTTCCTTACTACAATTAACCCAATTTCAACATATTTACCAGGTGTTTCATTTTTTCATTATTGTTGGCAATTGTATGTAGAACAACTCTTTATTATATCGCTGGTTTAAATGGAACACCAGATTCACAATTGTTTATGAAAAACAATACCTTGGATTTGTTTGCATAATGATTTATACAATTAAACGGTTAAAAAAACAGTACCTTTTTTTTTGGTATATAAATACGTTACAATTATTGCAAAAACTAAAAAACTTTTTAACATGAATAAGGCAATAATCTGTTTCGGTAAGTGTTTTTTTTTATAAACTTTTAGCAGGATCAAAAATCCATTCATTATATTTTTCAAATATCTAGTCTTCCTGGTAGTTGCATTTTCCTTTGCGGAAGCAACAGTTCGTCAATGTCGTCGTGTCTGCCATAAAGGTCAACCCAGTATGATTAGATGTGTTATAGATACTCACGGTTGTCGTAAGATGACAACATGTTCCATAGAAGAAGAAAACTGTAGACGTCGTCTGACCAATCAAAAACGTAAATACAAATTATTTATATTCCCTCATTCGATCGTTATAACTTATGCAAAACTAAATATACATTCTAGCTTTGCAACCAACACAGCCATATCGATGCCGCTACATTAGGGGTCCTTTAGGATCCGGTCATTGTGCTTCAAAGCCAATACGTATAGCCCGTAATGTTCATCCCAATTGTCGTCACATACTCTGCAATAATCCAAATCAAACATTGAGATGTTATCGTACCCATAACAAGCAATGCCAGTTATTAACACCATGCCAACTCCGTCGTGTCAATTGTCTTCGTGGGCAAAATAATGCCTTAATATGGATTAACCCTCGTCATTGTATTGGTATGAAAGCAGGACAACCCTTACAACCATGTCGGGATATACCGCCATACAGGCTTGCTTAAAAATTATTTTAATAAATATTACCCCTTTTGAAAAATGTTCATAATAAAACTAATTCATAACAATTTGCATTCAAAATTGTCTTGTTTCAATCTGAATAATAATGTCCTTCGGAAAATAAAGTTTAATGTTTAGATTTTCAAAAAAAAAAAAAAAAAAAAAATCAAGTGAGTCCGATCACAGGGAGATGTGTAAACATCTGGTAATATATAAAATGCAGAAAACAGCGACAAAAAGGTTATTACATATCATAATTTTTTCACCAAACAATCATGTCACACCGATTTGTCTTAATGCTCACATTTTACGCGTAAGATCTTACGCTCACATATTACGCTGTTTTTGTGATTGTATTGTGAATTAAGAATTTACCCCCCTGCGCGTATAGATGTTTACTTACACATCAATAAAATCCTGTTCGGAATAAAATTATTTATTTGCCTTAAGTTGAGCCTCATTGCGTAAAAATATTTACACGAAAAAATCGTAATCTATGTATATATGGCAAATAGAGTTAATGTGTTACGCTTTATATAAATTTGACCAAGTCGACTATATGCTGCCTTCTAGCACGAGTCTTAAAAAAATGTATTAGCTCATAAAAGTATCATAATGGATGAAATTAAAGTTTATCTTAAATATATTTACGCTGATCCCTGACTCACTGACTGACTGACTGATTATGTAACGCTGATATAATACACACACATAGCACTCCATACAAAGCTATGCGAAATACACAAACAAAATCTAATCTTTCTCATTTTATACAAACCCACACACAATTTTCTCTCTTCTTTGTTACCGACCAGTGCTGCTAATAAAATCTTCTGAAAATCGACAATCGCCAAAATCGTCAAGGAATTGTCAAGAAAAGTTTACCGCTTATAAAACTCGAAAAAATACTAAAAAAGGAAACAATAAAATTTATTTATATCATTCATATTACGAATATTATTGCAGCATTGGTTATTTCTATATATAAAAATGTATTAATGATGAAAATTCAACGAAAAAAATTTAACACAGCAATCAACTAAATAATTTTATTGATATGTATCTATAGCTGAAACATATAATATAGGTTTAAAGTATCGCCGTAATTAAAACTTAAATCTTAAATGAAGATGCTATTCAAGGTATTTCCGTTTTGAAACGACTTGACCCCGAATTAAATCTATACATATTTTGTAATTTACATTTACACTGAACAAAAACTATCAATTTTCGATAAACAACCCATTAATTGTTAACCCTTGAAATCGTAATTTTTATACCACTGAAAATTTTAAATCTTCTATCATCATTTAAACAAATTTAAAAAATCATTTCAACAAATTGAAAAATCGTCGAAATTACAATAAGTTGTCAAAATTGGCAGCACTGCTAACGACAATAGCACTACATATGTTGAACTCAAAAAATGCATTAAAAAAACTAATATCTACTCAAATTCTTCTTTAAATTCCCTGTGATGGTCAATAAAAAAATTCTGCAAAACAAGTAATGAATGAAATTTTAAACATTTTTATTTTTTTCTCATTTAACGTCGTCCGTGCTTTCGCTCAGGTTCTCTGATGGCCAGCACTTAACAAAAAGTATGCTTTTTTTGATAAATATTTGAGAAAAAAGAGATCTTCAATGTGGATTTTGTTGTTGTCCAACGTATGATTTCTTTTAAAGCTCTATACTGAAAATCACCTGAAAAATAGTGCAATATTAAGATTAAAATTTAAATTATTCTAACTTTGCATAATTAAATTCCATTGTAATTTCAGAAGAGAGGTGGGAAAATAATTTTTGTTCACTCATAATATTATTTTTTGCATAATTTGCTTTCAAAAAATTTATACAAACATAACTTACATAAATATGTAGTTATATTTAAGATTTGAATTTCAATAATTTATTGAAATTATCATGGAAGAATTAAAGGCGATTTGGAATAATAAGTTTTTTTTGAAGTAAAACTAATACGTCCTTAATTTTATTTTTTTGGATTTATAGATAACTTTGCAAAAAATGTAGTTCTCTTTTTTCAGTCTACATGTATGATGAAATATGAAATATTTTTTTCTTTTTTGTGTAGGTGTATTGGTGTTTGCACTTCCTTAAGGGGTGGTAGGTTTTAAAACCTTTTTTTGTATTTCTCTATCTGAATGCACAACATGTCGAGAGTGTTGTGTCAAAATTTTAAGTAAATCAGAGCAAAAATTAAGAAGATACAGCGTTTCCAGCGACGTTCCTCATACGGTATCAGTTTTTAAAAAACTTTAAACCGCTTTTCTCGCAAATAAATGTTCGAAGTCCGTGAACATCATAACTCAAAATCTACTTGATCGATTGTTTTGAAATTTTAGACACTTTATAAATATAAATCATCAGGTAACACCGAAGAGTTTTTTTTTTAATTCCATTTTCTTCCCCATTTTTTAACAACAAATTCCCGAAATTGTATAGCAAAAATCGTTTTTCACTTCAAAGTGCTGCAAAAAAAAATTGTAAAAAACTCTTCGTCACTACCTCAGGAAACATGTCACCTTTGAAACGCATTTCGATTTTTTTATTTCACATGATCCGGTAACGGAGATTCCCTGTCACGGACTTATTTATTAAAATTTTTAATTGAAATTTTTTTCAAAGATTCCTTAAATTTTATGCTATAACCTATATATGAAATAAATAATCCAACATTATTCATATCTTCAAAAAAGAATTAAATGGAGTTCGGTTATAACGACCTCGGCGAGACCTGGGCCAAATTAGTTAGACTAAGGGCCATTATTACAACTTCCCTTTAAAGTAAATGTTAATTAAAGGTAACTTTAGCTAAAGTCAGCAATAAAGTTACCTTTAACTTCTTTTCGTTATTACAACTTCCCAGTAAAATAAAACTAATATTTTTGATATTGTGGCAACACCAAAATACGTAGTGGCAACGTTCGTTTATTTGTTTGCATGCAAACAATAGAACAAAAACTAAAATCCTTTATTATAAGTTGCATAATTGTTGTAAATGTGTAATAAAACTTTTTAAAACATATACAAGCATATATTTAAGTATATGCGAATACATTTACTTCCAAAACTGAATTGGTGTGAATTTATTCTTCATAGATCAGAAAATGTGGCAACATTAAATACATAAACCTCACGTTAAAAGCTTAAGGCAACAATATCTTCCCTTTAGCTTATCGGTCACTTTTAGCTTAAAGTATAGTTGTAATAACGAAAAAATAATAATCTGCCCGATAACATCCTAACTTTAGCTATTGGCAAGTTGTAATAATGGCCCTAAGTTCGTTATAACCGTAGTATTTTTTTGTTTTGTTCGAAAGGTTTAAAAACTTTTTTTAGTTGAATAAGTTTATTTATTTTGATGCATTTTAAAAAGTTATAAAACATAAATTAATTTATTAAAAAGATACATATTAATAGTTTGCCTTAATAAGACTAAAATTACCGAGTTTCTATCAAAATAAAATATTTTTTTAAATTCACATAATATTAAAAACTCCTTATGTTTAGAAGCAGAAAGTACAAAGCAAAGGTTGGCTACTGGCAAACTTTTACGAAAATATACATAAAAGGACCTTTTTGAAAATTAAATTAAAATAAAATTAAATTTAAATTAATTATTTTTTAAATATATATTATATAGGAAAATTTTGAAATGGACAAAAAAAATTGTGTGTTAAAGTCAAAAGTTTGATATAACCACTGTTCGCTATAAGAGAAGCAATTTGTATGAAAAATGTGATTAAAACTCTTGGGACCGAAGAATCTCTTCGCTATAAACAAAAATTTATTACAACCAGGGTGCATTATAAGTGAACTGCATTGTATTAAATTTTAATAATTTTGGGAATGTCCAATCTCCTCACTCTACCCGGCCTTCCCACGTTCAAGTCAAACTGATAACACATACAATAGTCAAAAAATTGTTAATGAACTGTCCCATTGAAAAATTGAAAGAGAGAATTGAAACGTATGATTATTTAGTAAAAAAGAGTAAAAAAGTATGAGTGCATTACAACCTGAAAGCCAAATATTTAACGTGTGAAGGCCGGGTAATATCTTAAATATATTTACGCTGATCCCTGACTCACTCACTGACTGAATGACTGACTGATTCTGTAACGCTGACCAAAATGATACGGTTCTATTTCCTAGGATTGATCTCGCCCCAACCGACACCACATTACCTTTCATATTAAAACGTCGCCAGTTTCCAGTAATTCCTGCATACGCAATTACCATAAACAAGGCTCAAGGCCAGTCATTTGATTACGTTGGCATTAATTTGGAGACCACGGTATTTTCACAGGCCAACTGTATGTGGCTTTGTCACGATAAAAAGTTGCAAGCCAAGTTAAGATACGTACTCAATCGAACCCACAGCAAGGAAAACTATTAAATGACCAACGATATTTCACACGAAATATAGTTTTTCAAGAGATTTTAAATTGAAAATCTCTTTTGCCAAATATTTCTTATCTTTTTGATACTTATGTATACAATTTCTACAAACACAATCTTTTTTCATATGTACATACATATGTAACAATATAATTTTCAATTTACTACTATAATTAAAGGAATTTAATTTATTATAAATTTTTCGTGTATTTAAATTTAAACTGTTTTATTCATAATTTTTAAACGGGCGCCTAGGCGCCACACAATCAACTAGTTATTATTATAAGCAGTGATATCGAAAGAAATCTTAACATACATAAAATGTAATAATAAAGGAACCATTGAACCTAGAGCTTTGATTTTCTTTTTTTTTATTTAATTAAAATTATATTAAAGCTAACAAAAACATTTTTTTGAACTTATGGACATTTTCTGACATTCTTTTTTTAAATCTTGTTCCTCAACTCCCATTTCAAAAGAGCACAATACCTCTTCACTGGCCCAAGCTCCGGACAGTACGGCAAAATTGCTTGCCTTGGTGCAAAAACCACGTTATTGCTCTTGAAATATAAAGCATAAATTCATAAAAATCGATCAATAATTCCAGCGATAACTTAAAATAGTATGATAAATTCAGGGCTTAACAACTGTTTTATGCAATTTTTTTATATTATGCATATAAAACTATTATATATTTCGATCGTAAAAATTCGAAAAAGATCTGGGTGCCATAATCTATATATATAAAAACGTTGGTGCATTTGTTTGTAAAGAATGATCTCCGGAACCATAAGAGCTGTCGAGCTAAGATTTGCACCATAGGTTTAGTTCGAGCTCTTCTGTTTTTTTTTAGTTTTAACCCTCTAGCTGGCATTGGGGTCAAGTTATAAACAAAATTCTTATTTGCAGTGCGATTTGACTGCAATTCAGAATGTATGTATGTTTTATCATATGAAATTTTTATATGTATAAATGGACCCGAAAGGTGGCGCTGGGGTAGAGTCATTTCGAATATTCTTATATACGGTGCGATTTTACTGAAACTAAGAATGTACATATATGAAACTAAGAATGTACATATATGTATGTTAATGTTAGATAATGCCAAAATTTTTTTTGCTGGACCCGGTAGATGGCGCTGGCGTTCGAAAAATAATGAGTTGTCAAATTTATTAAAATTTTATAAGTTACAAAATTCACAAACGTTTTTATATACAAATATTCTAACCAAAAAGGAAGGAAAAATTGCATTAGCTATTGCTTTATCCCGAATAGCCGCAACATTATTGCATGGTGGTCGTACAGCTCATTCAGCACTCAAATCACACACAAACGAATGAGAATGCCGTATGCAATATAAAAAAAACATATGGCAAAAGTTTTGCAAAAATATAATATTATTATTTGGGATGAATGTAACATGGCTTACAAACATTCCTTAGAAGCACTACAGAGAACTTTAAAAGATTTGAAAGGCAATGAAAGACTTTTTGGTGAAGCTCTCATTTTATTATCCATGATCCAACGGCTGGCCAATTTTCAAAACAACTACTTGGTTAAGTGATAGAACTATTTTAGCCGCAAAAAATTTCGATGTCGATAATATTAATGTTGTTATTCAGGACATGATTGATTCCGAAACGTATTCTTTCAAATCTATGGATAGTGTTGTTGAAGAAAATTAAGCAGTCAATTATCCAACAGTACTTTTGAAATTCACTTGATGTGCCCGATCTACTTCCACATTTATTAAAATTAAAAGTTGGTTCTCCAATAATTTTTCTACGTAACCTCAACGCTCCGAGACTATGTAATGGAACCAGGTTAATTGCTGAGAGAATAATACCCAATGTTATTGAGGCCACAATTCTAAAAGGAAAATTTAAAGGAGAACATGTCTTGCTGCCAAGAATTCCTATAATTCCTACCGACACACCGATAACATTCAAAAGATTGCAATTTCCGAACAGATTGGGCTTTGCCAGGAACATTAATAAATCTCAAGGACAATCGTTGCAAATATGTGATTTGGACCTCGAAAGCGGTTCTTTTTCCAGTGTCGGAAAGCCAGCAAATTTATTCTTTTACTGCCAGAACAATAAAACTAAAAATATTGTTCACTCTTTTTAGAATTACAATAATAGAAATATATTGGTCATTCTTATACATATGTATGTTACAATAAATATTTATTTTAATTTTCATAAATAAAACATGGTTTTCCTTTAACAGTTTTCAATTAATATTAACAAATGCACAAACTTTTTTATATAGATATGTACAGATTCTAACTAAAATTAAAAATTCATTAAGGTCCAAACAACGTTTGCCGGGTCCAGCTAGTATATCTATAATATTAATAGGCTAGGCGATTTCTTGTGACCGATGTTTTGTTCTACGGTTTTATCCCGATTGTGACCAACCGCATATTATTGTAAAGTTATTTCTTTTTAGCCGTTTTGCAGATTTACAGATTTTTAAATTTTTTCCTCTATTTTGAGTAACTTGCATTTAAAGTTGCTACTAACACATACATTAAACTATGCAATGCTATGTGTGTGTTTATTAAATTTGTTAATTGATTTTTAATAAAAATTAGTTTGTTTTTTGCGATTTCTGAATTGGCTATAATTGATTAGCATACATTTAGGGTATTCATTTAATGAAAAAATGAAATTTCCTAGAATTTGCACTCGAATTTCGGGCGCTGGTATCTGCTAGTATATATTATTGATCCTTAAAACTAGCGAAGTTGGTATAGCGATACCCGTCTGTCCGTCTGTGGAAATCATGATCACGTCCCAAATGGACCAGCTGGGTTGCTCATTGTTAGTGAAAACGATGCATAGAGATCCTGAGCAGGGTGGTGTTTAAAATCGTCAAAAATCGGTCATTTAGGTCCCGAGTTTTCAATAAAAACTAAAAGCCCTTAAAAAATCCTTGAAAATATGTTTTACATGTTTTTCTTGTTATAGTTGTTATTTTAATCTTGTAGTTGTGCGTGATAACTGTAATTGATATCGTTGTTGTGGTCCATGCTTAATGATTACACTGCTCTACAAAAAAAAAAAAAAAGGTAAATGATATTGCAGTGGATTTAAGATATCTCGGCGGTGCTGATTTCGAATCTGCAACCAGTTTATTCAAATTGGCTCTAGATTTTGCACAATTCACGATTATATTTTTTTGCATTTCTCAACCGATTATTTCAATAAAAAAATTTAAAATTTAGTAGCCATAGCTCCAGAAAGAAAGCCCTTTACACAATTTAAGCCTACTTGCCTACCCTATTTTTTAAATTTAAGTGTGTATAAATATCTCAAACACTTTGGTAAATATAGTCGCTCAAAGTAAAAATTTAAAAAAATTTTAGGATTTTTTTAGAAAAAAAAATTTAAATAAAAGAAGAAGTCCGATTTTAAATATCAAAGCCAATTTTGAAAGGAAAAAGTCCAAAATTTGTATATATGTAATTTTGTATAAACAAATTATATGAAATTTTAGAACATTTTGTAATTAAATTTCGACTTAAAAAAAATTTTTTTTTTGGTGTACAATTCATATATTTAAAAACCATAAGTTTGCAGCCTATTCATATGACAGTTAAAACAAGATATAAATTATATTCTTTACCTAATGGTAATAAAATGAACAAAAAGTTATTTAAATATTTTTTTATTAGATTTTCTTTTATGGAAACTGTCAGAACAATCACGCTGATTGGACCAACAGTAGTCAGCCATCATGTGTCTTTCCCATCTGCCTTGATACCTTTCCTCCATAACTCTAATATCTTGATGGAACCTCTCTCCTTGTTCTTCGCTAAAATCGCCAAGATTATATGCAAATCTATCTAAGTGGCTATGTAGATATAGTCGCTCAAAGTCAAAATTTTTTTTTCTAAAAACAGCAGCTATTGATTTTGTTGCAAAACTATTCTGATTTTCAAAGTATATATTAAAATCACATTATTTTCATTCACATTGAAAATGAGTTCGTCGTGAAATAATTGTACAAACAGCCCGAATGCATTTTGCTACATTTGCGGGGAATATGCTCAAGAAAAGAGAAAGCAAAATGTCACCGACATGGTAAAGCAATTGTACTTGGAGTATCTTGGAATATCGATTACCAATCAAGAGAAGCCTTGGGTTCCTCATAAAGATTGTAAAAATTGCGTAGAATCATTACGACTGTGGAAAAATTTTGAAAAACGCAGTTTGAAGTTCGGTGTGAAAAAATAATTTTACCACCGCTACATATTAAGCTGGGGCTTATGAAACAGTTTGCTAAGGCTTTGGACAAACATGGTAATTGCTTCGCATACATTTGTAAGTCGTTCCCTGGATTAAGTATTGAGAAATTAAAAGCTGGAATATTTGAAGGCCCTAAAATTCGTAAGCTAATCAACGATCCTAATTTTAAAAACTATATGAACAATGTGGAACGGTCAGCATGGTCCAGCTTTGTCGAAGTTGTAAATAATTTTTTAGGTAACCACAAAGCTTACAATTATGAAGAGCTTGTTAAGAATATGCTGCTCCGCTTTGAAAAGCTGGGTGCTAATATGAGCATAAAGGGACACTACCTACATAGCCACTTAGATAGATTTGCATATAATCTTGGCGATTTTAGCGAAGAACAAGGAGAGAGGTTCCATCAAGATATAAGAGTTATGGAGGAAAGGTATCAAGGCAGACGGGATAGACACATGATGGCTGACTACTGTTGGTCCATTCAGCGTGATTGTTCTGACAGTTTCCATAAAAGAAAATCTAATAAAAAAATATTTAAATAACTTTTTGTTCATTTTATTACCATTAGGTAAAGAATATAATTTATATCTCGTTTTTTTAAGTCGAAATTTAATTACAAAAGGTTCTAAAATTTCATATAATTTGTTTATACAAAATGACATATATGCAAATTTTGGACTTTTTCCTTTCAAAATTGGCTTTGATATTTAAAATCGGACTTCTTCTTATATTTAAATTTTTTTTTTCTAAAAAAACCCTAAAATTTTTTTAAATTTTTACTTTGAGCGACTATATTTACCTAAGTTTTTGAGATATTTATACACACTTAAATTAAAAAATAGGGTAGGCAAGTAGGCTTAAATTGTGTAAAGGGCTTTCTTTCTGGAGCTATGGCTACTAAATTTTAAATTTTTTATTGAATTAATCGGTTGAGAAATGCAAAAAAATATAATCGTGAATTGTGCAAAATCTAGAGCCAATTTGAATAAACTGGTTGCAGATTCGAAATCAGCAACCTCGAATTATCTTAAGTCCACTGCAAAGTTGTGCGACTTATTAATTTTTTTTTTTTTGTAGAGCTGTGTTATGTATTATTGTAATAATCCAAGTGCCATATTGGTTTGGGTAGGTAGTTACACACTTTTTAAACTCTTTCTTTTAACTCATACTCTCTGTCTGTCTGTCTGTCTGTCGTGGGTCAACCCAATTGCCCCTTATCCAATTGATCGGAAACTTGGCCCATAGTCTTGTTGTGACTACAGATTAATTTTGAGGTAGTCACGCATAGTCACGTAAATTCACGGAGTGATCTAAATGTCATTTCATCTCATCCGATCGATCTGAAACTTGATCCATACACTTG
This sequence comes from Cordilura impudica, assembly GCA_963682025.1. NCBI lineage: Eukaryota > Metazoa > Arthropoda > Insecta > Diptera > Scathophagidae > Cordilura > Cordilura impudica. Next base: position 72,069,286 of record OY821520.1, read on the forward strand.
CTGTGAAAAAAAGTTTAACTTTGGCTTAGTCACGCACAGTCACGCATGGTCACGCACAGTCACGGAGAGATTTAAAACGGATTTCCCCTCATCCAATCAATCTAAAACTTGGTCAATATACTTGCTGTAAAGAAAGATTAACTTCGACATAGTCACGCATAGTCGCGCATAGTCACGCACAGTCATGGAGTGATTTAAAACCCATTTCCCCTTATCCGATCGATCTGAAACTTGGTAGATAGACTTGCTGTGAAAAAAGATTAACTTTGACATAGTCACGCATAGTCACGCACAGTCACGCAGTGATTTAAAGCCTATTTCCCCTCATCCAAACAATCTGAAACTTGGTCCACAGACTTGTTGTCACCAAATATTAACTTAAATATAGTCACGCATAGTCACGCACTGTCACGGAGTGATTTCAAGCCCCTTTTCCCTCATCTAATGAATCTGAACCTTGGTCTTTAGACTTATTGTGACCAAAGATTACTTAAAAAATAGTCACTCACGCACGGCCACGGAGAGATTCAAAACTTATATTGATAAGGATAGGAAGGGTTTTAATAAAAACTTTGTTTTTATGGGTTAGATTATTTAAACAATAAAACAATAAATAAGAAATTATAATTAATTTTAGTCAAAAAAGAATTAACTTTAAATTTAAATGGTATTATAATTTAAGGGTTATTTATGGGCAAATGTATTAAAATGGCAACCGTGCCCAACATTATTTTTTAACATTGAATTTAAGACACAGGTAGAGGGTACCAAAGATTTGACTCAGCCGAATAAGTTTCAGCAAAAAATCAAATTTGGGCCCAAGTACATTGTTTTCTAAACTTTTTTGTTGGATTTTTGTCTTAAAGTTGTGAAAAAAATACTTCTTATTTATATATTGTTACCATGCTAAAAAAAATAAAAGGTACTTAAAAAATTTTTACTAAAATCTAAACTAACTGGAATTTTGAAAAATCCCAGAAAAGAGTACGCCAAAATAAATATGTAAATATTATAGTACATTCCCATATAAGACCTTCTAAAATTTGTTTGTTTTAAGAAATATAATAAAAAGAAAAGCACGATTGTGCTTCCTGTGAATTGCAAAATAAACATAATCAACAATTAAATGATCGAAAAGAATTAAAACACGGGTGATTATCTGATAAAGCTATTAGCTGTTAAAAATTATTAAAACAAAAGACCAGATGGATTTGAATTGTTTTTGAATTTGTATATATTCTTTCAATTTTACACATGATCTAAATACACAATTAATCGTTTATTGTATCAATTATTTAAAAATATTGTTGCCAGATTTCCGGTATGAATTTTTGGTATATAAATACGTTAAAATTATTGAAAAAGTTAAGAAGTTATTTAACATGAGTAAAGCAAGCATCTGTTTCGGTAAGAGGTTTTTTTTTAAACTTTTAATAGGATCACAAGACTTAGTGACAATTCTTTTATATTTCATCAATACCTAGTCGTACTGGTAGTTGTTTTAGCTTTTGCCGAAGCAACTATGCGTCAATGTCGTCCTATCTGTCAACCAGGTCAACCCAGCCCTCTTCAATGCGTTCGAGATACTCACAGTTGTCGTAGGATGAGATCATGTTCTGTAGCAGAAGTAAACTGTAGACGCCGCCTGACTAATACAACACGTAAGTAAAAATTATATATATTCCCAAATTCGATCGTTACAACTTATGAAAATCTAAATGAACATTTTAGCCTTGCAACCAACACACCCACAAAGATGTCGTTATATTAAGGGTGTTATAGGATCCGGCCAGTGTGCTCCTATTAAGCGTATTCCACGTGATGTTCGTCCAAATTGTAGTCTAATACGTTGCAACAATCCAAGTAAAAAATTGAATTGTTATCGTAGCCGAAGCAATCGATGCCAATTATTAACAGCCTGCCAACTGAGTCATGTCAATTGTCAACGTGGTAGCAATAATGCTTTATCTTGGGTTGATTCTCGCCAGTGTAACGGTATGAAATCAGGACAACCCTTACAACCATGTCGTCGTGTACCCCGCACAGGTTAATTTAATAATGATTTTAATGAAGAACTGCAGTTATTGTTTCTAATTAAAAAAAAAAAAATCTAAATAAAAATAATTCATTACAAGTTGCACTCAAAATTGTTCTGTTTTAATATGGAAAATATTTAATAGAGAACAGTTAATTTCTTTTTTCTCAAAAAGGAAACCATAGAAACTTTCATAATTTTTTCATTTAAAGTAAAGGTGATTAATGAAAAAATATGCAATATTAAGAAAATTGTTTGGAGCCGCTTTTTGACCTAACAACAGATGTTGCACCGGCTATGTTTGGTAGATATAAAGGAGTTATACAATTTTTTATGAATGAAACTAGTGAAATATTTGTAATACACTGTTTGATACATCAACAAAATTTATATGCCCGTGCACCATGTCATGGATGCGGTAATAAAAACATTTAACATTATTAGCTCGCACTTCAGCACCGCAAGTTCAAAGCATACGAATTAAGTTCCGAATACAGTAATATTGTCTATTTTACCAACGTTAGATGGTTGAGTCGCGGAATATGTTTAACGCATTCACTGCCAAGGCCGTTTTCATAAATCTAACGTCAGCTGCCAACACAACTTAAGTCATTTTTAGGTAATACGAGATATCTCGTAGTTTGGCTACTTATATAAAATTTCATTTGGATATGTCAACTACGAGATAACTCGTACCTTATTTTTTTCCATAATTTCAAATCAATAAACAAAACAAAAATTTAATAAAAATAGCATTCAACTTTTTTTCATTAAATAAAACGTGACACAACAAAATATAATTAATTTTTTGTTATTATTATTCTTCATAATGATAAATTTTAAAACAGTTATTCACGCAAAGAGCTGGCTTTTCAGGACATTCTGCACAAATATACCTCGTTTCACATCTTTTGTTTTCTTTATAACAAACACGACATGGCTTCAGTTGGGTTATTTTTATTTTCCGTTGGTGGAATTAATTCCAAGTGGTGAAAGCTGTCTCTAGTTTCGATGCGAGCATCAATGTTTTTAGGTTCACCACCTAAGTGCTCAGCAGCCTTTCCTCTAAATTGTAATATTGACAGTTTTTTTGTTTGAAGAATTATTTTGGGTGTAAAGTAGCCAACATTATTCATAAACATTTCGAAAAATTGACCCCCAAGTTTTTTGTACCATCGCATAGATTTTCTTAATGATGAATAATATGAAATGTTTTGATCGCTACGATCTGCCCCATTCCCAATGTGTAGTCCGAACAATATCCGGTTTTATGGAGATTTTTATACCCTATACCACTATGTGGTTTGGGTATAATGACTTTGTGCTGCTGTTTGTAACAACCAAAAATATTTGGCCTAGACCCATCTTTAATTATACCGATCGAATCAGAATCACTTTCTGAGTTGATTTAACAATATCCGTCCGTCCGTCCGTCCGTCCGTCCGTCTGTGTGTCCATGTAAATCTTGTAATCAAACTGCAGTTAGCAAATAGGAATGTATTTTGATGAAATTTGGTATATAAGCTTTTATCGGCTATGGGATAAACGCTATTGAAATTGGTGAGAATCGGTCCGTGTTCAGACCTAGCCCCCATACAAATTACCCATATGAAATCGACATAAATTGCCATAAGATCCAAATTGTCATATAGATCTTACTCAAATTGGGTTTGTATGCGTTCATTACATCCAATAATGAGTAGTCCAAAAATGATCCCTTTGACCCCATATAGAGCTGCTTCCCGATCTTCACTTAAATCTATTAAAAAACAAAAATATTGCACTGATTCTTCTCAAATTTTGTTTGTATATATTTTTAGAAAATACAAGAGACTTTACCAAACATGATCAGGATCGGTCCATTTTTGGACCTAGTCCCTATTTAGATATAGCATCCGATATGAACTTTTTCATATCTGCAGCCAAAAAAATTAATAAAAATCCCACTCAAATTTGGTTTTTGCTTATTTTCTATGTCCAGTTAGTCGGTCTAGACCGACTATAATTTTCTTACTTGTTTTATTTCTATTTATTACTTTCAACATGTTTCCATAGTGTTTGTTGGATACAAACTACGACCGAATCCAATCGAGCCCATGTTGATTCGCCTTTTTTAAGCTTTTTTTGAATTACGTTTTTCGGATTTTCTTTCTATTAGCGCTCAAAGTACCATACGCATACGTAGATCTATTGGTTAAGATTTTTGTTAAACCCACGGTATTATAAAAATTTTCCATGTAAAGATTATATCCTTTGTCAAGAAATCCATACATTAAGCTCACCACAACCTCACTGGCATGATTTTTAAAACCGTCAACTTGTTTTCCTTCATAAATGTTCCTTTTGATTCGCAGAGTTCAAATAATTTTATCCCATATTTATGTCTTTTGTTTTTAATATATTGACGAAAAATTAATCGGCCTCTCGAAAGAGCCATGAACTCATCAATATACAAGTCCAGCTTTGGATGGTAAATGTGACCCATTGTATCATTGAAATCTTGTAGGATTGGCTTTATTTTAAATAAACGGTCGGTGGTTTGATGCTCGTTATTTGAAAAATGAATAAATCGAAGAAGTATTTGAAACCGATTTCTTGACATTCTGTTCTGGAAAATTTCAGATCATAGAGTTTACTTGTGTTCCAATAATGTGATATACTTGGTAAAATGATAGGCCCCATGTGTAATAAGAATCCAGAAAACACTCTAAGCTCTTCATTGCTTGTATCTTTCCAATTTTTTAAACGGGATGATCTCAGCAGTGGTGCATTACTAATTTCTTGATTGGCGTAAAGGTTGGTTTGTTCAACCAAGTAAGTGAAAAAGTTTTCTGTTAACAATAAATCAAAATAATCTCCAGGTGTTACGCAATTTTCAGGAACATTCATAAATGGTACCCCTTTAAATGGAAACTGAGATCTTGTTTTATTTCACTCCAATCATTAACTGGAGATGTAATATTCTCAATATCACTGTCAGATACAGAACTTTCACTATCAGAACCGCTACTTTCATCATCATCATCATCATCTAACAAATATTTATCTTCATTAGCAGAAAAATTATTGTCACTGGATACTTCTAAGTTATCTAAATATTTTTCTATGTCTTCATCTTCCATTTCAAATCGATAAAAATGTTATTTAAAAACAAATGCTATTTAATTAAATCAAAAACGACCTTTAAACTCAAAAATCTCAGCACGACAAAATTGTATATGTATAAAAATTCAACTTCAATAAAGTATTATTTATTGGGGAATTCCTAATTTATCAAAATTGACCGGTTTTTTAAAAAGTAATTTTTCACTGTGCCAAAATAAAATAATAAAGTTAATTCAATAATTATGTTCAATATAATCGCAAAGTTCTTGCTACGAGTTATCTCGTAGTTTGCCTGTTGAGTAAGTATGCTACTACGAAGTAACTCGTAGTTGGCAGTGAATGCGTTAAAAAGATTTTTTGAATTATGAGTAGAAATTGAAAATTGTATGTCTGAAGAGAGAACCCCAATTTTAAATTTAAATAATGAATTGTAAATTTTTATTAATAAAAAAAAAGAATTTAAGAGCAATGAAACTACTAATTTTACAAAGTACGCTGACGAAATTGGAAACTTTCAGCTGAATTGAATCGTCGTTTCTCAGAACTTTAAAAAATATGACAAATCTATTTCAAGTAGACGTTTCCACTATTCCAGAAATTTTACAGATGAAGTAGGTTTATCAAACAACATAAAAAATTTATTTTTATAACATGTACATAACTTCGGAAAAGTACCCTAACTTGAGATTATTTGGTCAAAATATTGTAAAGTTTTGTTAAATGTGTGTTAGGGATTAATTGTGTTATTGTAACGGGTGATTTTTTAAGAGCTTGATAACTTTTTTTAAAAAAAAAACGCATAAAATTTGCAAAATCTCATCGGTTCTTTATTTGAAACGTTAGATTGGTCCATGACATTTACTTTTTGAAGATAATTTCATTTAAATGTTGACCGCGGCTGCGTCTTACGTGGTCCATTCGGAAAGACCAATTTTGGGCAACTTTTTCGAGCATTTCGGCCGGAATAGCCCGAATTTCTTCGGAAATGTTGTCTTCCAAAGCTGGAATAGTTGCTGGCTTATTTCTGTAGACTTTAGACTTGACGTAGCCCCACAAAAAATAGTCTAAAGGCGTCAAATCGCATGATCTTGGTGGCCAACTTACCGGTCCATTTCTTGAGATGAATTGTTCTCCGAAGTTTTCGCTCAAAATGGCCATAGAATCGCGAGCTGTGTGGCATGTAGCGCCATCTTGTTGAAACCACATGTCAACCAAGTTCAGTTCTTCCATTTTTGGCAACAAAAAGTTTGTTAGCATCGAACGATAGCGATCGCCATTCACCGTAACGTTGCGTCCAACAGCATCTTTGAAAAAATACGGTCCAATGATTCCACCAGCGTACAAACCACACCAAACAGTGCATTTTTCGGGATGCATGGGCAGTTCTTGAACGGCTTCTGGTTGCTCTTCACTCCAAATACGGCAATTTTGCTTATTTACGAAGCCATTCAACCAGAAATGAGCCTCATCGCTGAACAAAATTTGTCGATAAAAAAGCGGATTTTCTGCCAACTTTTCTAGGGCCCATTCACTGAAAATTAGACGTTGTGGCAGATCGTTCGGCTTCAGTTCTTGCACGAGCTGTATTTTATACGGTTTTACACCAAGATCTTTGCGTAAAATCTTCCATGTGGTCGAATAACACAAACCCAATTGCTGCGAACGGCGACGAATCGACATTTCACGGTCTTCAGCAACACTCTCAGAAACAGACGCAATATTCTCTTCTGTACGCACTGTACGCATTCGTGTGGTTGGTTTAATGTCCAATAAAGTAAACTGAGTGCGAAACTTGGTCACAATCGCATTAATTGTTTGCTCACTTGGTCGATTATGTAGACCATAAATCGGACGTAAAGCACGAAACACATTTCGAACCGAACCCTGATTTTGGTAATAAAATTCAATGATTTGCAAGCGTTGCTCGTTAGTAAGTCTATTCATGATGAAATGTCAAAGCATACTGAGCATCTTTCTCTTTGACACCATGTCTGAAATCCCACGTGATCTGTCAAATACTAATGCATGAAAATCCTAACCTCAAAAAAATCACCCGTTACTTTAAGCGTCACATCATAAATTTAACAGCACTATAAAATATTTGAATGTTTTGATTAAATTGTATCTTATTAGCTTGGGGTCATATGTGATCACAGCCCTAAAAAGTTTAATGGGGTCTTATAATTTTTTTTCCAAAACTATATGCTATTAAGATAAAACTAGCAGATTCCAGCGCTCTAAATTCAAGTGCAATTTCTAGCCAGCTTTATTTTTCAACTTAGCCAATTCACAAACCAACACTTTTATGGTTTATTATTATTGTGAATGAAGATAACGAACTCATTAACAAACATATTAACAAGTTTAATGAAACACATATATGTCTTATTTTATGTATGTGTTAGTAGCAAGTTTAAATGCAATTTACTTAAAGTAAAGGAAAAAATTTAAAAATCTGCAAAATGGCAAAAATAAAATACGTTGGGTCAAAATCAGGATAAAACAATAGAACAAAACATCGGTCAGAAGAAATCGCCTAGCCTATTAATATAGATGTAACATTTAAAAGTTGAAAAGTGATTAGTTTTTGATACAAAGTATTTAGAAAGAGTACATTACTGGATATTTCACAAACACCTAATTTTTCTCGAAATCCGCAAAAAAAAGTCCTTGTAAAAAAATTCTGCCAGAGGAACTTACTGAAAAATTCAGATCGTTAATCAGTAATGTATATTTAACAAAACCTTAAAGTGCCAGTTCCATTTTTTTAAATTTTGTATTAAGAAAATTGTTTTAAACTTAAAAAAGGAGTTTTCGAAATTTTATCAAAAAAATGTTCCATCTTCGGTCTCATTACGCCATAGTTTAACAACGTGGTAATAAAAGAATACGTCATGTCTCAACACTAACAGATATAGTTACAACAAAAATGATGGCTTTGAATAATTTCTTAAAGTTGAAAGAATTTCCGTCAATTTTCACGACTTATTGTTTTTGGCACAAAAGTGGTCTGGGGCATTTGCTGTTACTTGACGACTTTTTATTCCATTGTGAAGCTGTATAGCTTTTTGGAAAGATAATTTAGTGCTGATATCGATTCGTATAACAGCTTGTCGCAAAAATTAAATATAGCACTATCATCCATAATTTTTATCCGATTTTAAAACCGTTTATTGATTCTTAATCTGTGAGAAATCCTCTTTTCCATTTATTGATTTTACTGAATGCTCCAATCAAATTTTTGATTTTTGCCAGGATGCGGCGCACCATCCTATTGAAACCAGCATTTGCTTCCGCATAAAAAAAAGGCCCAATAACCACACCAATCGGTGCATCCTTCAGGCTGTATTGGATTTTCAACAGCCATTTGTGGATTTTATGTGCCCCCAGATTAAAAAATTTAATTGTTGATGTAACTATCGATGTTAAAATGGGCTTCGTGAGAAAAGATGATTTCTCGTTAAAAATGGTCATCTTCTTCGAAGCGTTTCATAGCCCAACCAGAGAACCGAAAACAATACGGATGATCGTGTGGTATCAGCTCCTGAATAAATTGATCTTAGTGTGGCATCATACCGAGATCTTTATGGCTGAAATTCGTTAATTTCGGTAGAAGATTCACCACTTTGTAAATAAGTTTTTAATATTTATCAACGTTGTGCAAGCGTAAGTCTACTAACTTGTCATAGCGTAGCTGAGGTTGGTGTTACCGCACTCAAAATAACCAGCAGTTCAAACTGCAAATAATAGAGAGACCACCCTGAACTTCTTAGAGAGTATAAATCGAAGTTTTGGTCACTTCTGTGTATATGGATTGTCACGCTTCATTCACTATAGGCCATGGGCTTAATGTGAATTTATTTTTATACCCTATACCACTATGTGGTTTGGGTATAATGACTTTGTGCTGCTGTTTGTAACAACCAAAAATATTTGACCTAGACCCATCTTTAATTATACCGATCGAATCAGAATCACTTTTTGAGTTGATTTAACAATGTCCGTCCGTCCGTCCGTCCGTCCGTCTGTGTGTCCATGTAAACCTTGTAATCAAACTGCAGGTCGCAAATATGAATATATTTTGATGAAATTTGGTATGTAAGCTTTTACCGGCCATGGGATGAACGCTGTTGAAATTGGTGAGAATCGGTTCATGTTCAGACCTAGCCCCCATACAAATTACCCCTATGAAATCGACATAAATTGCCATAAGATTTAAATTGTCATATAGATCTTACTCAAATTGGGTTTGTATGCGTTCATTACATCCATTAATGAGTAGTCTAAAAATGATCCCTTTGGCCCCATATAGACTGCTTCCCGATCTTCACTTAAATCTATTAAAAACAAAAATATTGCACTGATTCTTCTCAAATTTTGTTTGTATATAGTTTTGCAAAATACAAGAGACTTTACCAAACATGATCAGGATTGGTCCATTTTTGGACCTAGTCCCTTATAGATATAGCATCCGATATGAACTTTTTCATATCTGCAGCCAGAAAAATTAATAAAAATCCCACTCAAATTTGGTTTTTTGCTTATTTTCAATGTCCAGTTAGTTGGGCCTAAGATATAGGGTTTCTAAACGCATGGTATAGGGTATCGTATAGTCGGTCTAGACCGACTATAATTTTCCTACTTGTTGTTGTTGTATTTTGTTGTTTTTAAAGGTACAGATTTGTGGAACACATATGCCAAATTTTGTTCTAAAAAACTGACCTGATTGACAACCGAAGGTATGTAGTAAATGGAGTCCCAATCGATTTTAGATAATTCGAATAACATCGCGTTTCGATCCATTTGTTTAAAATCATAATAAGTAACAACGTCATCCACCACTTACATTTTAAAGTCAAATGATAGAAAAATTAAGTCGTGCTTTGAAAAACAAGGTGCTGAGAGCTGATCATAGAGTAAGACTTTCTTCTTGCTACTGACAAAGAAAAGATCAAGCAACGAGTTACTTGTAGCAGTAAAATGAGTTGGAACTGTAATGTTAGTTGGAGAAAGGCCAATTGATTGCATTATGTCTAGTAAAATAGTCTCATTGATAACGTTTGAATTAAAATCCCCACATATTAAAATATCTTCATAATTGAGAGTTATAGTTTCAAGTATATTTTGAAAAACATCAAGGTCTATTCTTTTATTAGGTCTATAAACACATCCAACAAGTAATTGTTTTCCATTTCCATGGGACGAAACTTCAACAAATATATGTTCAACCTTTTCATGAGGTTTAGATTTGCTATGAAATTTACACATAATGCCTTTTCTAACAAAAATAGCTACACCACCACAACGAGTATTCCTATCACAGCGAAAAATTTTGAATCCGGTTAATCCAATCATTTTATCATCAACTTTTTCATTGAACCATGTCTCCGAAACACGTATTATATCAACACCTGAGTTCTCAAAGATAAACCTAAATTCATCAATCTTATTATTAAGGCTCTGCGCATTAATATGGCATATATTTAAACCTGATCTCTGTTTGCATAATATACGAATAAGATTATAAGTTACGTCTTTGGAACTGAAAGATAAACTATCGCCGTTCAAAATCATTATGAAGGATTAAAAAAGCAACGCAAGGATAAAGAAGGAAGAAATTTACAAAAAGTGTTAGAAAATCTAAAAAATATATCAAATTTGCCAAGCTCTCCATAGAAAAATGCAGTCTATTACACGTTTGCAATAAAAAACACTGCAACATTCCTGACTTTGAGTACAAAAACATTAAAATAAAACAAGTAAATCATCTACGTATTCTTGGTGTCATCTTTGATAAAAGTTTCACGTTTAGAGAACACTGCCTACAGCTCAGAAAAAACCTAAACTCCAGACTAAACATCATAAAATATCTTTCATCAAAAAACTTCAGGATACACATCTCAACAATGGTTAATATAACACGCTCAATTGTACTCTCTAAAATAGATTACGCCCTTCCAATTTATGGTTGGTGCGCAGCTTCTAATATCAATCTAATCAAAGGCCCATACCATTCTGCAATTCGATGTAGCATAGGAGCCTTCCGCACAAGCCCAATCACAAATATATTAGCCGAAGCTGGTTTCCCCTCAATTGAGGACCGAACTTTATTTTTATCACACAAACTTATACCTAAACTCTTCATATGTCGCAATAAATTATTATTTGAAGAAGTGGCAAGAACGATTAAACACAAAAGGACACTTGGTCTTGAGTCTGTTATAAGCAGATGCATAAATTTTGCGCGTAATCTAAATATAAAAGTTACTCCCATCTATTTTAAACAATCTTCGGAACCACCCTGGTTTCTCGTTAATTCCTCGTTTGTCATGAATATGATTAATTTCCAAAAAACTACTACTCCACCTTCAATTTATAAACAAATATTCTACAACATTGCTGATCAACTTTTGAGAGATAACTGGAAGCTCTTATTTACTGACGGCTCCAAGTCATTCGACTCCACAACCTTTGCAGTAGTTCAACAAGATGGTCATCTTATTAAATCCGGTTACAGTAACAGCTACTGTTCCAACTTTACAGCTGAAGCATATGCGATATTTACCGCTGCAGAATTTGCTGCTCAAAACCAAGGAAATTACATCATATGTACAGATAGTCTATCCTCAGTTAAAGCTTCACAAAACACAACATATGACTCCCCACTTATAAATGCGATCAGAAATATCCTCATCAAACACCCAAATAAAATTAAACTCATGTGGATCCCATCACACGTTGGTATTCCCGGGAACGAACATGCTGACATAGCTGCTGCAGAAGCTAAAGACAGACCCCTTTTAAAATTCTCAACTTGGGAAAACCGTGATATAGCTAACATCATATCTTCCCATTTGAAGACCGTATGTGAACAAAAATGGGCTGACTACCATCATACATACAAAAATTTTAATCCTGCTGGAAAAAAAATAATTTATCCTCAATCCTGCTCCAGAAATGAAACCACGACTGCTGTACGACTCAGGATTGGACACTGTAAATTCTCCCACAAGCAACTATTGAAAAAACACCAACTCCCCAATGTCCTACCTGTAACACACAACTTAATGCGACTCACATCCTAGATGAGTGCACATGATACAACACGTCTAGAAACAATATCTTTGGATCAAATATACCTACCTATTTGCTTAAAAATATCTGTGATATAAATATAAAATCAATTTATAAATTCATATTAGAAAATAGTCTGCAAAATATTATATAAATTCCTTTTAAATTTCGGAGTCGAAAACCTATGTAGCTAGTACTCTTTTTTTTCCCCCCCAAATTAATTACAAAAATTGTATTAATGTAATTAATTGTAAAATAAAATAAAATAAAAACAAGTAAGAAAATTATAGTCGGTATAGACCGACTATATGATACCCTATACCATGCGTTTAGAAACCCTATCTCTTAGGCCCAACTAACTGGACATAGAAAATAAGCAAAAACCAAATTTGAGTGGGATTTTTATTAATTTTTTTGGCTGAAGATATGAAAAAGTTCATATCGGATGCTATATCTATATGGGGACTAGGTCCAAAAATGGACCGATCCTGATCATGTTTCGTAAAGTCTCTTGTATTTTGCAAAAATATATACGAACAAAATTTGAGAAGAATCAGTGCAATATTTTTGTTTTTTAATAGATTTAAGTGAAAATCGGGAAGCAGCTCTATATGGGGCCAAAGGGATCATTTTTGGACTACTCATTAATGGATGTAATGAACGCATATAAACCCAATTTGAGTAAGATCTATATGACAATTTGGATCATATGACAATTTATGTCGATTTCATAGGGGTAATTTGTATGGGGGCTAGGTCTGAACATGGACCGATTCTCACCGATTTCAATAGCGTTCATCCCATGGCCGATAAAAGCTCACATACCAAATTTCATCAAAATATATTCATATTTGCGACCTGCAGTTTGATTACAAGGTTTACATGGACACACAGTCGGACGGACGGACGGACGGACGGACGGACATTGTTAAATCAACTCAGAAAGTGATTCTGATTCGATCGGTATAATTAAAGATGGGTCTAGGTCAAATATTTTTGGTTGTTACAAACAGCAGCACAAAGTCATTATACCCAAACCACATAGTGGTATAGGGTATAATAAAAGAAGAGTTAATAAATGAAGCCAGAAATACCAATTTACTATTAAAACCATTACCAAATCATCAGTTGTTGGCAGGAAAACATCCATCTTCCTGATAAATTGCTTAGTCCTTCAATAGTCTCAACTCTAACTGGTTCGTCATTACCATTGAATCTAATATATACTAAGCCTCGAGTAGTGTATGCTGTTTTTATCAGCCCTTTCTTTTTAAATTCAATTGTAGATCGAAGTATTTTATGATTAGTGGTGGTGAAGTTTTCATTGACGTAGAAGGTGCGATCGCCACCAAAGCCGAAATGTGATAGTTTCAGTTCGGTCTTGTACGCTTTACGGTAATTAGAGAGACATTTCAATATGAAGTTTTTGTCGTATGGGGAACAGAGTTTGTCCATAATCACTGCATCAGGAGAAAAATTTTTATCTTTGTTATGGTTCTGGAGACGATATAGAGATATAATGGCAGGAGTTGGAATATTTAAAACGTCACATATTGCCTGAAATACTTCAAACAAGTTTTCATGTTTTTTATACGGTATGCCATTAATACGAAGATCTGACGCGACGACAGAATTTTCCTGTCGCTGTATTTTAACTCTACTATCTGTCTGTCTGTCTGTCTGCCTGTCTGTCGTGGGTCAACCCCATTCCCCCTTATCCAGTTGATCGTAAACTTGGCCCATAGTCTTATTGTGACTACAGATTAATTTTAGGTTGGCCCGCATAGTCACGTAAATTCACGGAGTGATCTAAATGTCATTTCATCTCATCCGATCGATCTGAAACTTGATCCATACACTTGCTGTGAAAAAAAGTTTTACTTTGGCTTAGTCACGCACAGTCACGCATGGCCACGCACAGTCACGGAGAGATTTAAAACGGATTTCCCCTCATCCAGTCAATCTGACACTTGGTCAATATACTTGCTGTAAAGAAAGATTAACAGTCGCGCATAGTCACGCATAGTCACGCACAGTCGCGGAGTGATTTAAAACCCATTTCCCCTTATCCGATCGATCTGAAGCTTGGAAGATAGACTTGCTGTGAAAAAAGATTAACTATGACATAGTCACGCATAGTCACGCACAGTCACGGAGTGATTTAACCCCATCCAAACAATCTGAAACTTGGTCCACAGACTTGTTGTTACCAAATATTAACTTAAAGGTAGTCACGCATAGTCACGCACTGTCACGGAGTGATTTCAAGCCCATTTTCCCTCATCTAATGAATCTGAACCTTGGTCCATAGACTTATTGTGACCAAAGATTAATTTTAAAATAGTCCCGTTAAGTCACGCACGGTCACGGAGAGATTCAAAACTCATATGCATAAGGATAGGAAGAGTTTTAATAAAAACTTTGTTTTTATGGGTTAGATTATTTAAACAATAAAACAATAAATAAGAAATTATAATTAATATTAGTCAAAAAAGAATTAACTTTAAATTTAAATGGTGTTATAATTTAAGGGTTATTTATGGGCATATGTATTAAAATGGCAACCGTACCCAACATTATTTAAATTATTGAATTTAAGGCACAGATAGAGAGTACCAAAGATTTGACACAGCCGAATTTTTTTCAGCAAAAAATCAAATCTGGATCCAAGTATATTGTTTTCTAAACTTTTTTGTTTGATTTTTGTGTTAAAGTTGTGAAAAAAAATACTTCTTATTTATATATTGTTACCATGCTAAAAAAAAAAAATAAAAGGTACTTAGAAAATTTCTACTAAAATCTAAACTAACTGGAATTTTGAAAAATCCCAGAAAAGAGTACGCCAAAATAAATATGTAAATATTATAGTACATTCCCATATAAGACCTTCTAGAATTTGTTTGTTTTAAGAAATATAATAAAAACAAAAGCACGATTGTGCTTCTTGTGAATTGCAAAGTAAACACAATCAACAATTAAATTATCGAAAAGAATTAAAACACGGGTGATTATCTGATAAAGCTATTAGCTGTTAAAAATTATTAAAACAAAAGACCAGATGGATTTGAATTGTTTTTGAATTTGTATATATTCTTTCAACTTTACACATGATCTAAATACACAATTAATCGTTTATTGTATCAATTATTTAAAAATATTGTTGCCAGATTTCCGGTATGAATATTTGGTATATAAATACGTTAAAATTATTGAAAAAGTTAAGAAGTTATTTAACATGAGTAAAGCAAGCATCTGTTTCGGTAAGAGGTTTTTTTAAACTTTTAACAGGATCACAAGACTTAGTTACAATTCTTTTATATTTCATCAATACCTAGTTGTACTGGTAGTTGTTTTAGCTTTTGCCGAAGCAACTATGCGTCAATGTCGTCCTATCTGTCAACCAGGTCAACCCAGCCCTCTTCAATGCGTTCGAGATACTCACAGTTGTCGTAGGATGAGATCATGTTCTGTAGCAGAAGTAAACTGTAGACGCCGCCTAACTAATACAACACGTAAGTAAAAATTATATATATTGCCAAATTCGATCGTTACAACTTATGAAAATCTAAATGAACATTTTAGCCTTACAACCAACACACCCACAAAGATGTCGTTATATTAAGGGTGTTATAGGATCCGGCCAGTGTGCTCCTATAAAGCGTATTCCACGTGATGTTCGTCCCAATTGTAGTCTAATACGTTGCAACAATCCAAGTAAAAAATTGAATTGTTATCGCAGCCGAAGCAATCGATGCCAATTATTAACAGCCTGCCAACTGAGTCATGTCAATTGTCTACGTGGTCGCAATAATGCATTATCTTGGGTTGATTCTCGCCAGTGTAACGGTATGAAATCAGGACAACCCTTACAACCATGTCGTCGTATACCCCGCACAGGTTAATTTAATAAGGATTTTAATGAAGAACTGCAGTTATGGTTTCTAATTAAAAAAAAATCTAAATAAAAATAATTCATTACAAGTTGCACTCAAAATTGTTCTGTTTTAATATGGAAAATATTTAATAGAGAACAGTTAATTTCTTTTTTCTCAAAAAGGAAACCATAGAAACTTTCATAATTTTTTCATTTAAAGTAAAGGTGATTAATGAAAAAATATGGAATATTAAGAAAATTGTTTGTAGCCGCTTTTGGACCTAACAACAGATGTTGCACCGGCTATGTTTGGTAGATATAAAGGAGTTATACAATTTTTTATGAATGAAACTAGTGAAATATTTGTAATACACTGTTTGATAAACACTGTTTGATAAAAACAGTTAACTTTATTAGATCGCACTTCAGCACCGCAAGTTCAAAGCATACGAATTAAGTTCCGAATACAGTAATATTGTCTATTTTACCAAAGTTAGATGGTTGAGTCGCGGAATATGTTTAACGCATTCACTGCCGAGGCCATTTTCATAAATCTAACGTAAGGTGCCAACACAACTTAAGTCATTTTTAGGTAATACGAGATATCTCGTAGTTTGGCTACTCATATAAAAATTCATTTGGATATGCCAACTACGAGATAACTCGTACCTTATTTTTTCCATAATTTCAAATTTGATTTCAAGATAAACAAAACAAAAATGTAATAAAAAGAGCATTCAACTTTTTTATACCCTATACCACTATGTGGTTTGGGTATAATGACTTTGTGCTGCTGTTTGTAACAACCAAAAATATTTGACCTAGACCCATCTTTAATTATACCGATCGAATCAGAATCACTTTCTGAGTTGATTTAACAATGTCCGTCCGTCCGTCTGTGTGTCCATGTAAACCTTGTAATCAAACTGCAGGTCGCAAATATGAATATATTTTGATGAAATTTGGTGTGTAAGCTTTCATCGGCCATGGGATGAACGCTATTGAAATTGGTGAGAATCGGTCCATGTTCAGACCTAGCCCCCATACAAATTACCCATATGAAATCGACATAAATTTCCATAAGATCCAAATTGTCATATAGATCTTACTCAAATTGGGTTTGTATGCGTTCATTACATCCATTAATGAGTAGTCCAAAAATGGTCCCTTTGACCCCATATAGAGCTGCTTCCCGATCTTCACTTAAATCTATTAAAAAACAAAAATATTGCACTGATTCTTCTCAAATTTTGTTTGTATATATTTTTGCAAAATACAAGAGAATTTACCAAACATGATCAGGATCGGTCCATTTTTGGACCTAGTCCCTATATAGATATAGCATCCGATATGAACTTTTTCATATCTGCAGCCAAAAAAATTAATAAAAATCCCACTCAAATTTGGTTTTTGCTTATTTTCTTTAATTATACCGATCGAATCAGAATCACTTTCTGAGTTGATTTAATAATGTCCGTCCGTCCGTCCGTCCGTCCGTCCGTCCGTCTGTGTGTCCATGTAAAGCTTGTAATCAAACTGCAGGTCGCAAATATGAATATATTTTGATGAAATTTGGTATATAAGCTTTTATCGGCCATAGGATGAACGCTATTGGTGAAATTCGGTCCATGTTCAGACCTAGCTTCCACACAAATTACCCCTATGAAATTGACATAAATTGCCATAAGATCCAAATTGTCATATAGATCTTACTCAAATTGGATTTTGTATGCGTTCGTTTTTAATGAGTAGTCCAAAAATGATCCCTTTGGCCCCTTATAGAGCTGCTTCCCGATCTCCACTTGAATCTATTAAAAAACAAAAATATTGAACTGATTCTTCTCAGATTTTGTTTGTATATATTTTTGCAAAATACAAGAGACTTTACCAAACATGATCAGGATCGGTCCATTTTTGGACCTAGTCCCCATATAGATATAGCATCCGATATGAACTTGTTCATATCTGCAGCCAAAAAAATTAATAAAAATCAGACTCAAATTTGGTTTTTGCTTATTTTCTATGTCCAGTTAGTTGGCCCTAAGAGATAAGGCATGGTATAGGGTATCGTAATTTTCTTACTTGTTTTGATTTTCTGTTCGTGGAATTGATTCCAAGTGGTGAAAGCTGTCTCTAGTTTCGATGCGAGCATCAATGTTTTTAGGTTCACCACTTAAGTGTTCAACAGCCTTTCCTCTAAATTGTAGTATTGACAGTTTTTTTGTTTGAAGAATTATTTTGGGTGTAAAGTAGCCAAGCATTATTCATAAACATTTCGATAAATTGACCCCCAAGTTTTTTGTACCATCGCACAGATTTTCTTAATGATGAATAATATGAAACGTTTTGATCGCTACGGTCTGCCCCATTCCCAATGTGTAGTCCCGAACAATATCCTGTTTTAAGGAGATTTTTTTATTTCTATTCATTACTTCCACCAGTGTTTGTTGGATACAAACTACGACCGAATCGAATCGAGCCCATGTTGATTTGCCTTTTTTTAAGCTTTTTTTGAATTAAGTTTTTCGGATTTTCTTTCTATTAGCGCTCAAAGTACCATACGCATACGTAGATCTATTGGTTAAGATTTTTGTTAAACCCATGGAATTATAAAAATTATCCATGTAAAGATTATATCCTTTGTCAAGAAAACCGTACATTAAGCTCACCACAACCTCACTGGCATGATTTTTAAAACCGTCAACTTGTTTTCCTTCATAAATTTTCACCCTCAATATCATTCCTTTTGATTGGCAGAGTTCAAATAATTTTATCCACTATTTATGTCTTTTGTTTTTAATATATTGGCGAAAAATTAATTGGCCTCTCGAAAGAACCATGGACTCATCAATATACAAGTCCAGCTTTGGATGGTAAATGTGACCCATTGTATCATTGAAATGTTGTAGGATTGGCTTTATTTTAAATAAACGGTCGGTGGTTTTGATGCTCGTTATTTGAAAAATGAATAAATCGAAGAAGCATTTGAAACCGATTTCTTGACATTCTGTTCTGGAAAAATTTCAGCCCATAGAGTTTACTTGTGTTCCAATAATGTGATATACTTGGTAAAGTGATAGGCCCCATGTGTAATAAGAATCCAAAAAACACTCTAAGCTCTTCATTGCTTGTATCTTTCCAATTTTTTTAACGAGATGATCTCAGCAATGGTGCTTTACTAATTTATTGATTGGTGTAAAGGGTGGTTTGTTCAACCAAGTAAGTGAAAAATTTTCTGTTAACAATAACTCAAAATAATCTCCAGGTGTTACACAATTTTCAGGAACATTCATAAATGGTACCCCTTCAAATGGAAACTGAGATCTTGTTTTATTTCACTCCAATCATTAACTGGAGATGTAATATTCTCAGCAACGCGAATTCGTTTAGGTGGGATATTTTCAATATCACTGTCAGACACAGAACTTTCACTATCAGAAACGCTACTTTCATCATCATCATCATCATCATCATCATCATCATCATCATCATCATCATCATCTAACAAATATTCATCTTCATTAGCAGAAAAATCATTGTCACTGGATACTTCTAAGGTATCTAAATATTTTTCTATGTCTTCATCCTCCATTTCAAATCGATTAAAATGTTATTAAAAAACAAATACTATTTAATTTAATCAAAAACGACCTTTAATCTCAAAAATCTCAGCACGACAAAATTATATATGTATAAAAATTTAACTTCAATAAAATATTATTTTTTGGGGAATTCCCAATTTAATTAAATTGACCGGTTTTTTTAAAGAGTAATTTTTCCCTGTGCCAAAATAAAATAATAAAGTTAATTCAACAAGCCATATCGAAATTATGTTCAATATAATCGCAAAGTTCTTGCTACGAGTTTTCTCGT
Source organism: Cordilura impudica (assembly GCA_963682025.1). NCBI lineage: Eukaryota > Metazoa > Arthropoda > Insecta > Diptera > Scathophagidae > Cordilura > Cordilura impudica. Next base: position 72,089,247 of record OY821520.1, read on the forward strand.
AAGTTTGCTACTACGAGGTAACTCGTAGTTGACAGTGAATGCGTTAAAAAGATTTTTTGAATTATGAGTAGAAATTGAAAATTGTATGTCTGAAGAGAGAACCCCAATTTTAAATTTAAATAATCAATTGTGAATTTTTATTAACAAAAAAAAGAATTTAAGAGCAATGAAACTACTAATTTTACAAAGTACGCTGACGAAATTGGAAACTTTCAGCTGAATTGAATCGTCGTTTCTCAGAACTTTAAAAAATATGACAAATCTATTTCGAGTAGACGTTTCCACTATTCCAGAAATTTTATAGATGAAGTAGATTTATCAAAGAACATCAAAAATTGATTTTTATAACATGTACATAACTTCGGAAAAGTACCCTAACTTGAGATTATTTGGTCAAAATATTGTAAAGTTTTGTTAAATATGTGTTAGGGATTAATTGTGTTATTAAGCGTCACATCTAGGGGTCGCAATACCGGTAAACCGGTAAACTAGTAAAAAATTGTGTTCAATTTTACCGGTAATTTTCAAATAATTTACCGGTAATTGTTTAGAATTTTACGGATTTTCTGAATATATTATTAATAGTATTTGTTTGCTAACTAAAAAATTCTCCAAGAATAACTAACTTCTGTCCACATAAAAAAATCAGATTAAAATACAAAATAATATCTTTATAATGGAACAGAAATTTTTTTTTTTATATAAAATGCATTAACTAAACATCTAAATTTAAAAAGTCCATCTTAACTTGATAGAAAAAAAAAATATTTACGTTATAATAATTAGAATTGTTTTTTAGTGTTATTTTTTTTATAATATGCATTCGCTAATCAGAAAATTTGAATATGGAAAGCCTACTTTATTGATTTGTCTATGAGCGGAGCAAGTGCACATTAGTATTTCTTATTAATCATATTCAGTTTTTTATGCTCGCGTCTGGTAACGTAGTTAAAGTGTTAAATAGTGAGTTTTGGGAGTATTTTAAATTATTCGTTTTTTTTTGCAGAAACACACAAACCTTCGAAAATAATAATATTCTATATTTTTATTAACAATTTATGTTCCACGAAAAATGAGGTTTGAGGCGATAGCGTAAGACAATCTATTTTTATTTCATATGTGCATTATTTATGTTTTTGTTTTATTGTGTTGAGTAAGTACGTATATTAGAAAAAATTTTTTTAATGAAAGCAATATTCAATATTTATATTGATTATTAAAAAAAATAGCCTACCTTATATAACGTCTAACGTACCAAATAAATTATGGAATCATTTTTTACGTACGAAAACTGGCGATTCAGCTATATGCAATGCATGCAAAAAAAAAATATAAAATGTTCTGGCGGAAGCACAAGTGGTTTGCATTATCACCTTATCAGAAAACATAACATTAATCTTCTAAAAAGAGTTCAATATGATGATTCTGAAGCTAGCTGCTCTAATATCATTTCTACTACTTCCGTTACGAATAATACGAATTCTCTATCCAAAATTTCTGACTATTTCAATATTAATAAAACGATTGACGACTCATTTCCAGCTGCTTTAGCTCGGCTGGCAGCAAGAGATTGCTTTTCATTTAAAAAGATTTGCACGTCATACGATCTTCAGCAATTGTTTATGTCCAAAAGATATGATTGCCCAAAGTGTCCAAATACAATCAATAAAATGGTATTGATGTATGGTGACAAAATCTGCAAACAAACCGTTACATAATTATACGAAAGAATAGCCCCCGTGGTGAAATATTCAGCTTGACTTTTGATGAATGAACGTCTCTTAAAAATAGACGGTTTATGAATGTGAATGCCAACTCGTATGATAATGTATTTTGGAAGCTGGGATTGGTTAGTATTGAAGAATCGATGCCTACTGAAAAATGTATTACGTATCTTGAAAATAAACTTAAAGAATTCCGTATTACGATTGGAAATATAATTTCTATTACTACGGATGGGGCCGCCATAATGAAAAAGGTTGGCAGATTACGTAAATCATGGCCCATGGCATCAAGTTATCAGTAATTAAGGTACTGTATAAAAGATCTATAGTCAAAAATCAAGAAGTGGCTGTTACCGGATTTGAACATAGTGAGGAGGAAGAAGTAATGGAAGATATTGAGCTTTTCGACGTTATTATGGGTGCATCAACTGCTGATAGGTCAATTCAACATGAAACTATTGGTCCAATAATTACAAAAATTCGGAAAATTGTTGTCATGTTCCATATATTACCAACAAAAATTAACATCCTTCAAAAATATATTAAGGATGAATTAAAAAAGAACTTTCGCTAATCCTTGACACAAAAGCGCGGTGGAGCAATTTGTCAATAATGTTGGAAAGAATTTGTGAAATGAAAAATTGTGTTTCTAAGACTCTAATCGATATTAAATCCGACATAGATCTATCAGAAAATGATCTCAATGTTGTATCAAATATTATAACTGCTTTGCAACCTGTTAAAATAGTAGTGGAAGCTCTCTATTCAAGGGACACTAGTTTATAAGTTGCAGATTTGACATTTAAGTTCATGCTGGGTGAACTAAATAATGTCTTAAATAAAGAATTGAAGCAAGATTTAATACTTCGAATAAGAGAGAGTGAAGAACCGTATATTCTGATATATATTCTTATCTTCATGAACGACGTACAACTTCAAATAGTGAAAACAATTAAGACGTGTTTAATAGAACAAGTAAAGTGGCTATGGAAAAAAAATTGTTGAAATCATTCAACAATTAAAAAAAAGGTTTCGAAACTGCAAACCTGAAGATGTCGAAGTGTGTGAAACAAAGTCGACTATTGAATCTACGGTTTTATTAGTAGAAGCGACATTAGGTCAAGATATGTCAATAAAAGAAATACTATATATAACACAAGGGAACAAAATTGAACTTTTTTTGTGTTGATTTGAAATTTATAGCAAATTTTTACTAATTTGAGGTCGCTGATTTCAAATCTGCACTTGGTTTTTTTTCTATCAGCTCGACTTTTCGAGATATACCGTTATGTTCAAAATTAAGGCCCTTCCGCTACATATATTGGAATAACTTGAAAACGGTTCACCATATTAAATTAAAAAAAAAATCCGAAACTCGCAAACAATATTCTCTTAAAGCCGTGCTTACTTTGTTTTTAAATTTTCCAAGTAGTTTTAGAGATATCGTTCAAGTTTTGAAAAAAAAATTAAAATTTTTAAAAAAAAAACATTTTTTTTGTTCTTTAAAAATTCCTAAAAAATAAAAATGGGACAAAAATCACAGTTTTGGTCTACAAACAGTTAGTTAAATATATTTCGAATAAAATGAGCTTTATTTCATTGCAATCGGTGCACAACTTTTGATTTTGTTCACGATTTACTGAATTGATATAAATCGCGATTTCCATACAAAAATAACATTTTCTAATGTGTAAGTGTTTGTATGTAATAAGTTAGTTTTTTATGATTCTAAGAATTAAAAAAATTAAGTAATAAAAAAAGATTATTTCATTTTTATGGTCAGCTATACTTTTTAATTTAACACAAAAAGAGAATTTTAAAGAAAAATAAAAAATTTTAATACACAAATATTACAATGTAATTACAACTCATCGAAAAATTTTCTTTTATAAGATTTTCTTAAATAACCTTGTTTAGAGGGATTTGTTTTAATGCTCCAGCAATAGTCCGCCATCATATGCTTATCCCAGTGACCCTGGTACCGCTCCTCTATAGTGCGGATATCTTGATGGAAACGTTCACCTTGTTCTTCACTGAAGTCTCCAAGATTTTCAGGGAAACAATCCAAATGACTGTGTAGGTAGTGCACCTTAATGCTCATATTACAACCAAGCTGCTTGAAATGTGACAACATGTTATCCACGTGGTCCGAATAGTGCTCACCCTTTTTGTTTCCCAGGAAATTGCGCACTATCCAAACAAATTCATTCCAAGCATTTCTTTCAATATCTGTCATGGAATTACTAAAATTTTCATCATTGATTAATTTTTTGATTTGAGGGCCATCAAAAATGCCAGCTTTCAGTTTCTCCGAACTCAAATTGTTGAACTTTTTACTGATATATCTAAAACAATCACCGTCCTTGTTGAGAGCTTTGACAAATTGTTTCATAAGTCCTAGCTTGATATGGAGAGGTGGCAGTATTATGCGATCCCTGGGCACAAGTGGTTGATTAACTATATTGTGGTTTCCTGGAACCATAGCTTCCCTCGAAGGCCAGTCTTTCTTACTCCAGTGTTCAGATCTGTCTCTGCTATCCCATAAACAAATGAAACACGGATATTTTGTGTAGCCACCTTGTTGGCCTAGAAGAAAATTCACCATTTTTAGATCCACACAAATTAGCCAGCGGTGTTCGTTGTACTTTATTTTATTTATAACTGAGGCAATTGTAGAATATTCTTCTTTAGCTTTAGTTGAATGTGCAATGGGCAACGAACCCAATTTATTACCGTTATGCAGAAGTACACATTTTAGGCTGCGTTTAGAAGAATCTATAAATAGTCGCCAGTCATTTGGATCATACTCCTCTAATCCCATCGCTGTTACTAAACCAGGAACATCTGAACAATAAACAAATTCATCGTCTTCGGAAAAGAATGGAAGTAAGTTTTTTTCTCTGTTACGGTAGTATGAAATTGTTGTTCCTTGGGTTAACAGATTTTTTTGCTTTAATCGAGAAGCAAGAATTTCAGATGCTTTTTTAGAAAGTCCAAGGTCTCTCACTAAATCACTAAGCTCCTCCTGATTAAATTGCTCGCGTTCAGAAGAAATATCTAAATGCAAGTCATCTGATCCAAATTCAGAAATTGGTGAAGGAACATTTTGTCGTAAGTCGTGGAAATTGTGTGTAGATGTAGATGGTTGTGGTTCTGAATCCTCACTAGAGTACAGTACTGGTTGGGTAATAGACAACAGGTTAGGATAAATCCATTTAGACCGGTTTGTTTTATTAATGCCTGTTATGTTGACAGCGCAAAAATAACAATCATCATAATGATTCGAAGGTTCCCGCCAGATCATTGGTGTTTTATACTTGAAGTGGGTCCGTTGCTTGTTTGCCCATAACCTTAAATACTCTACACAGTTTTTACATACAGTATTAGGAATCCAGTACTTGTCACGGGTTTCCATGGTAAATCCGAAGTAGTCAAAATAAATTTTTTTAATAAAATCTGACACAATTTTTCTATTTTTTATAAACGTGTATTCGCCACATATGTTACAAAAATAGTTGGCATTGATTTTACAGGTGTTTCTTGACGTAGCCATTGCACAATTTTGAAGTATATATCAAAGTAACACAATTTTCAATAAATAACACACGGGAACAAAATTGAACTTTTTTGTGTTGACTGATTAAATGTTCAATGTAAAATGATTTATATTTTTTGTCGTTATATTTTTCGCTTTCGTAAACACTTGTTGAATGAGAAAAATTGGTTGAATGAACCCATATAAATACTTAGTAGTTTTTTACTGAAGTACCAAAAAAAATTATATCCACAATTTTATTGACAGTCACTTATGAATGAACACATGTGTTCAGGGGAATTCCTTTAAAAAATCATCCGTTACCAACGGTAAACCACACATCAATAAAAACAAGTGGACTTTTCTTTTTTCTCTTTAATTGACTGTGAACTGACTAGGTGTCATAAAGGGACAATAAAATTTATAGGCGTTATGAGTTTGCTACCGCAACCATAAAAATGAAATAATCTTTTTTTATTACTTAATTTTTTTAATTCTTAGAATCATAAAAAACTAACTTATTACATACAAACACTTACACATTAGAAAATGTTATTTTTGTATGGAAATCGCGATTTATATCAATTCAGTAAATCGTGAACAAAATCAAAAGTTGTGCACCGATTGCAATGATATAAAGCTCATTTTATTCGAAATATATTTAACTAACTGTTTGTAGACCAAAACTGTGATTTTTGTCCCATTTTTATTTTTTAGGAATTTTTAAAAAACAAAAAAAATGTTTTTTTTAAAAAAAATTTAATTTTTTTTTTCAAAACTTGAACGATATCTCTAAAACTACTTGGAAAATTTAAAAACAAAGTAAGCACGGCTTCAAGAGAATATTGTTTGCGAGTTTCGGATTTTTTTTTTAATTTAATATGGTGAACCGTTTTCAAGTTATTCCAATATATGTAGCGGAAGTGCCTTAATTTTGAACATAACGGTATATCTCGAAAAGTCGAGCTGATAGAAAAAAACCAAGGGCAGATTTGGATTCAGCGTCCCAAATAACCTTAAAAACAATATTCAGTTCTTAATCAACAGAACCATTGTTCCCTTGTGTAATTATTAAATACAAAATGAAAACTATTGCTCACGAAGAGATTAGTGATCCGAAGACATCATCCGGTCTCTTACATATAGTAAGGAAGGAAATGGCATATTTCAAGTAGCAAAATATTAAAGAAAAATATTTTAATCAGCTACAAAAGTCCATTTCAACAGTTCGCCCAATCAGCGTAGAGTCGGAAAGAGCGTTTTCGGCAGCAGGTCTTATTGCCACAAAATACCGAAGCAGTTTAAACGACGAAACTTTAAGCGTAATATGTTTTTTAAGAGCATATTTTAATAAACAATTTATGTTCCACGAAAAATGAGGTTTGAGGCGATAGCGTAAGACAATCTATTTTTATTTCATATGTGCATTATTTATGTTTTTGTTTTTAAATGGATTATAATTTATTTTATAGAAAAATATTTTTATTGTTTTATTTATTTATTTTTAGTCAGTCAAGAAAATAACGTATAAACTATGCTGTAACCGACCCTGTTTTACAAATATATATACTACTAATGATTTTTTGCTGCTCTCAGTCAATAGATTCTTAATATTTAGTATTTTATCAGAAAACCCGGTAAATTTCCGGTAAACCGGTAAAAAAAAAAATTATTTTACCGAATTTACGGTTTTTTAAATATCGGTAAATTTGCGACCCCTATCACATCATAAATTTAACAGCACTACAAAATATTTGAATTTTTTTATTAAATTGTCTTTTATTAGCTTGGGGTCATATGTGATCCCAGCTCCAAAAGGTCTAATGGGGTCACATTATTTTTTTCCGAAACCCTAGGCTATTAAATTTAAAAGTTGAAAAGTGATTAATTTTTGATACAATGTATTTGGAAAAAGTACATTCACTGGATATTTCACAAATACCTAATTTTTCTCGAAAAATTCTGCCCGAGGAACTTACTTAAAAATTCAGGCAGTTAATCACTAGTGTATATTAAACAAAATCTTAAAGTGCCAGATCCATTTTTTTTAATTTTTTAAGAAAATTGTTTTAAACTTAAACTTAAAGGAGTTTTCAAAATTTTATCAAAAAAATGTTCCATCTTCGGTCTCATTACGCCATAGTTTAACAACGTGGTAATAAAATAATACTTCATGTCTCAGCACTAACAGGTATAGTTACAACAAAAATGATGGCTTTAATTAATTTCTTAAAGTTGATAAAATTTCCCTCAAATTTCACGACTTATTGTTTTTTGACACAAAAGTGGTCTGGGGCATTTGCTGTTTCTTGACGGCTGTTTATAATTAGTACTGATATCGATTCGTGTAACAACTTGTCGAAAAAATTAAACTATTGAACGAAATTTTTACAAAATCGGAAAAAAAAAGTCTTATTTTCCCCATTTAAACACACTTCGGGTACTTCAGGTCGCACTACGGCACCATTGGATCGAGATAAAAAATTAAGACAGCATTTATGACAGCAAACCTCATGTTTTAGACAATGCAAATGTATCAATTAAAGAAAAAAGCAGAAATTAGAATTCCTTATGAATATGGCCGTTTTTTTTCGAAAGAAAAATTATTTGTAACTTTGTTTATAGGGAATAATATAATGAATTAAGATATTTGCTACCAGCTAAAAATAGAGCGTCCAATAAATTTAAATAAATGTTACTCTCGGGTTCCTGTTATGTTTAATCTATAATACTAATAGGCAAGGAGATTTCTTACGACCGATGTTTTGTTCTACCGTTTTATCCCGATTTTGACCAAACGTATATTGTTTTAAAGGTATTTCCTTTCAGCCGACTTGCAGATTTACAGATTTGTAAATTGTTTTCCTTTATTTTGATTAAATTGCATTTAAAGTTGGTACTAACACATACATAAAATTATACATATGCTATGTGTGTTTTTATTAAATTTGTTATTGTGTTTGTAATAAAAATGAGTTTGTTTTTTGTGTTGATTTTTGAATTGGTTATAATTGATTAGCATAACTTTAGGGTCTTTATTTAATGAAAAAGTAAAATTCCCTAGAATTTGCACTCAAATTTCGAGGGCTGCCATAGGATAGATCAACTCTTTCATGGAAGCTGTGATGTAAATTTTACGAAATATTTAGGGAATCATGAAAAATAAGATATTCAGAATATACAGTAAATCAATTTTTGTATGTACTTTCATCAATTTAAATTGATTTCTTTAAAACTTTTATCAACTCAATAACAGTCCTTCAATTTTAATATATATAATCCTTAACCCACTATTTGATTACATTATAAATATTCTTTATTGAAATCTATTTTTTAAAGTTTTTTGTTACTTGAATTTAGATATAAATAATCTCCATTTACTACGAATAGTTCTGTTTTAAATAACTTTATGTTTACCTCTTTGGCAGTTGTTGAAAAACATTATAAAGAAATTGGTTCCTTGGCAGCCATGAAAAAGTCATTCTCTTAGAATGAATTTTCTTCTTTGCACTGTATATAAACCATAGTTAAGAGGTCATGTTATGCATTTGTTGCCTTGAAATTTGCTGTCATTAACATATTTAATGTTGGTTCAATATCGAAAAATTATTTTAATTGTGACCATTTATGACTAAAATTGGCCCTTATTTACATCTTGACTGATTAAGAGTAATTTAGGAACAATTTTAATTTAACTAAGTTAATCAATTTATACGAAAACAAGTAGTAAACATGTACCCATTTTCATAAATTTTTAAAATCTAATATTCAAAATACTTTGTTGCGATTTTTAATAAGTGGGTCTCGGTCAAGCAATCAAGATAACGATAGACATCAGAACAAATTCATTATATCTCCATCACAGAGTGGTAAAGTGTACAAATAGAGGGCTGACCATGTAAGTCTTGCATTTTGGTTTTGCTACAAATAAAAAACTCAAAATTTTTTTTCATTCGAAATAAAACTTCATTCAACTGAATTCCTCGGATGGCTTTGCTGTAGCCCATACGATCAACTCAAATTTTCAGTAAATTTTCGACAGTATTAAGCGCTATTTTATTGATGACTGCACTAATTTCATTTTTCAGTTCCTCAATCTATGCTGGGTGATTAACGAAACACGTATCCTTAACAGCTGCCCACAAATAATAGTCCCACGATGTCGTCTTGCAGGTGCACGGTGGCCAATGCACATCGCCAAAACGGCTAATAACGCGATTTTTAAACTTTCATTGCAAAAGATCGAATATTTCGCGGCTTCTGTGGTACGGAGCACAGTGGGGCCCTTTGACATTTTTCATTGCAAAAATCATAACTTTTAAACTAATTAAGATATTTTTAAAATTTAAAATCATTTTTAAAGATGACTAATTAACCTTTAGAAGGGTGCTGGGCCCACAGGGTGCTTGAATATACCCTATCAAATTTCAATATTATTTTGGAGCTAATATTATATGTTGCACATATTAAGATAATGTGCTGAAATTTGGAATTTAAAGTGTTTTCGGTCCACAGACGAACCCTATCTAAATTTGTTGAAATCGGCACGTGCTTATCTTTCGGGTTTTTAAGCCATTCTCTTGTATCTTTAAATCATCCTGACGTTTATTCAACATTTTTGCGACGTATCTCGTGGAGAAAAGACTGTCGTCGTTTAAACTTTAAACAACTCAGCGAAAAGGCTCAAATGTAACAATAATACAAAAAAAGGAGTCACCTTTTTTGAAATACATTATAAAGTGATTTTTTATAATGTTTCCTTAATTTTTGATGTGGAGGCGTACACAATTAAATTTAGAAAATATCTAACATCTCTTTTGAAAAATCTTTACCAAACCAAATTAGAAAAATCTGGCATTAATAAAATACCAACAAATTTCTTTCTAAACCATTAAGTACCAAACAAAATACTAAAAATGGTCATTAAATAAATAAGTATGCCGGAAATATGCTTATTATCACCAAAAACAAACCTTTATACAATATACTGATGTTCGTCTGCTAACCACCAACATATATACACACACACACACATACCGGCATTTATTGTTTTGTTACTGGAGACCAGATATACAAATTTTGGCTTTAATTATATATTTCTACAAACCCAAAATAATAACAACAACATTAGCAACCAAAAGTAGCAAAACAAACAAATAATTTGTCAGACAATAAAATAATTTAATATTCAGAGTTTTTGTACGATGAACTTGGCGGAAATTTTACTGTTTCTACCGTCTTTATTTATTATAGATTTCGAATGGCCATAGAAAAACCTCCAAATGCTATAAACAGCAAAAACATACACATTTATATACTTATACTCGTATGTATCTGTGAGAAGGAATACAATAAAATGTTGTGTTTAACAAAGCGGTTGCACTAAATCAACAGCAATTACGCGCATTTCCAGTTCATTTCCGTTTCTTGTAACAAGCATTAATTTTTTATTTGTTTCCGAATGTGGTTATTAAAACCTGGAAGGTGAATAAATTTCAACTTTTTGTTGAGTACAAAATAATGAAATAAATGTGGTGTTTCATATCTAAGGATATTGATTAATTAGTTTAAAATGTTCGGTTCTTGTTGGTTTACGATATTTAGCTTTAAAGATGCCCAACTAAAGCAGACGTGAAATAATTAAGCGATTGTAATTATACTGTGACACATTTTCAGGACCATTATCTGGCGGGGGGGAGGGGGATGGGATTAGAATTTCAGGTGAGGGTGAAAGTACCAGTATAGTAACACCTCCAAAGGGCTGGGCGTTCTCAGAACAAAATTTTTTATGACCATTTATATTTTAGTTTTTCAGCTATAACTCAAAAACCATTGATTCTTTCTTATTTTATTCTTGATTAAAATTGGTGTGTGTTTAATTTAATATTAAAACAAATGAGAAAATTATAGTCGATCTAGACCGACTATAAGATACCCTATACAATGTTTTCGAGACCCCATCTCTGCGGTACAACTAATTGGATATAGAAAATAAGCATAAACCAAATTTGAGTGGCATTGTTAATTTTTTTGGCTGCATAACTATATGAAAAAAGCTCATATCGGATGCTATATTTATATGGGAACTAGGTCGAAAAATGGACCGATCTTGACCATATTTGGTAATGTCACATATATTTTGGATAATATACACAAACCAAATTTGAGAAAAATCTGTACAATAATTTCGTTTTTTTGATAGATATAAGTGAAAATCGGGAACCAGCTTTATATGGGGGCTATGACAAATAATTGCCATATGGGGTTTGTTTTTGGAAAACTGATGGCTGCAATAAACACTCACAAACCGGATTTGACCAAGATCTATATGATAATTTGGATCTTATGAAATTTTAAGTCGATTTCATAGGGGCCATTTGTATGGGGACTGGGTCTGAATATGGACCAAATTTCACCAGTTTAAATAACGTTCATCCTTTTGGCAGATAAAAGCTCATATACCAAATTTCATTAAATTATATTCATATGTGCGAACTGTAGTTTGATTTCAAAGTTTACATGGACACACAGAACGACAGACGGACGGACGTACGGACATCGCTAAATCGAATTAATAAGTGATTCTGAGTCAATCGGTTTAATAAAAGATCGGTCTAGGTCAAATATTTTTGGTAGTTACAAACAGCTGCATAAAAACATTATACCCAAATCACATAAATATCACTCATACGGCTGCATCTCCTCTACTTTACTAATAAATAAGAATCATATGCCCTAAATATGTTTTGTTATTAAAAAATAAAATTATAAAAATAATCAAAGGATGAATATAGTTCGGCTTAAGGTTATCGGTTGTTAAAAGATTCTCCTTGTTATAAGAACATTTTGTTTAAAATAAATAAAACAAGTTTTTTTAATTCTTAAACAATATTTATAATAATATTCTTTTCCAATATATTTCCATCAACTTTGTTGATCATCATCAGGGATTATCTGATAAATAACAATAAAAATAAAAAACACAAATAATTTTGAATTAATCATTAACAAAAAACATTAAAAAACATTTAAAAATTATATTTACTTTAAAACAAATTTTTAATTTGTTTGAGTTACAACTCCTTTTCACACAGTGTAATTGAACTAACTTTTGTTTTAATCGTTTGTGTTTGTCAATCGTACGTCTGTAGATCTTAGCGACGTTTTCCGTATCTCTCTTATAATTAAGAGCTTTGTCCTTGGGAACATTCATTATATGAAGCATTTCCAGCATAAATCTTTTCCTATAATTATTTTCCTCTTGTAAAATTTTTGTGGAATCAAAGTTTGGTTTATTGTTGTTTATTGAATAATGGGCAGCGAGTGCGGTTTTTCGCTCTATTAGTCTGTTAATGGCTTTTAAATCCGATCGATGTGAGGATAATCTAGTTTTTAGTTTGGTTTTTGTTGTACCAAAATAAACTTTGTTCTATGTTTCTTTTTCATTACCGTCACAACTAATTTCATATATAAGATTATATTTATCATCTTTATCTACTTTTGTTTTGGTTTTGCTAAATAATTTTCCAATTGCATGTTTTAAATGCTAACTCGCATTTATCGCGATTGTAAATGTTGGTATTCTTTATTCTCTCAGACAACCCCGGTATATATGTTGTCAATTTATATATTTTTGTTGGTTTTGGTTCTCAGACAATCCTAGTTTTAGATTTTACGTGCTCGATTAGATCTCGAATAGTTTTCTTGGGAAAATCGTTTTTGCGCAATGTGTCTTCGATAATAATTATCTTCTCCTTATAAAATTCTTCTTGGACATAATTGACAAAACCCTTTTTATACAATTTGTTGCCGTATTTATTATAATCCTCCGAGGATGTTTCGAAAAGAAATAAATCAATCTTCCCGAAGCTGTAGTTTTCTGATGCCAATTCACCTTAAGGATCTGTCCGATTCTAATAACTACCGAGTCTAGATATGGTAGTTGGCCATCGACCTCTTGTTCCTTCGTAAACTGAATACATCGGTTGTAAGAGTTTATCACTCTTAGAGTTTCGTTGACTGCAACCCTTTTTATACTGGCGAAGATGTCATCAACGTATTTGGTTAAATTCCTGAGTTTAGGTTCCACTAACTCCATTGACCAATATAGCAGCTCTTTCATAACTATATCAGCAATTACAGGCGAAGCTGGTGACCCCATAGGTAATCCCTTCCGTTGCTCATATATATACTTTTTATATTTAAAATATCTTGTATCTTTAATGCAAAAAGTTAAAATTTCCATAAAAAGGTCTTTTGGTATTTTGGTATAATTTTGTAAAATGTCCCATTTTCCCTCAATAAAACAAAAGTTAGTTAACTGTGTAAAAAGAAGTTGTAACTCAAACAAATTAAAAATTTGTTTTAAAGTAGAATTTTTAAATTTTTTTTTGTTAGTTGACAATTATGCTGTGTAAAAAGAAGTTGTAACTCAAACAAATTAAAAATTTGTTTTAAAGTAAATATAATTTTTAAATGTTTTTTGTTAATGATCAATTCAAAATTATTTGTGTTTTTATTTTTATTGTTATTTATCAGATAATCCCTGATGATGATCAACAAAGTTGATGGAAATATATTGGAAAAGAATATTATTATAAATATTGTTTAAAAATTTAAAAAAACTTGTTTTTATTTATTTTTAACAAAATGTTCTTATAACAAGGAGAATCTTTTAACAACCGATGACCGTAAGCCGAACTATACTCACTCTTCAACAACACAACAGGACAACAAAAATCTAAATTATAAAAAAAAATAAAATAAATAATAAAAATAATAAAAAATAAAAATTATAAAAATATTTTTTTTTTTTTAAGATTTTATTCGATAAAATTAATCAAACTTTGTTTGTTGAAGCTTTTTGCTAATGAATGAAATGAGAAATCATCAATGGTTCCTGTGTTACAGCTGAATAACAAACAAACATCAAGATAAGGAAAAAAATAAAAAGATCATAAAAAATGGCCGTAGAACAACCAACCCTTTGGAGGTCTTACTAAACTGGCCTAGTACTTTATGTAAAGTCTGTTTTTTATTCTTTTCCATTTTAAGGAGATTTTGGTTTCAACAATAATTTTTGTTTAGTAAAAATATAGACCAGCTTACATAGTTTACAAATAACAACTTACTTAGGTTAGGTTAGGTTAGATTGGAAGTGGCTGCTGATCCAAGGACCAGCACACTTAGACTCTGGGGTCCGTTGTGATACCACGGGACGAATGGGTGTTCCCCTCAGTCCCCACCGAAGAACCAGTTCGAGCTTCTAATAAAGCCCCTAAGATGTGAAATTTCCACGTTTGAGAGGTCAGATAGATCGTGAAGAAACGGCGATCCCAATGTCCGTAGTCTTGTTCTGGATAGCGCTGGGCAGTGGCAGAGGAAGTGTTCTACGCTCTCTACCTCCTCCACATCCAAGCAGCTACAACCGTAATCATTTGACGAGACCTTAAGGTGCTCAGCATGTCTCCCTATAAGGCAGTGCCCAGTAACAACAACAACTACCGTTGAGATCTCCCCACGGGGGAGTGATAATAGCGCATTTGTGCGCTTTCGATTCAGAGCAGGCCAGACTTGTCTTGTGATCCTACACGTTAATCCATTAGTCCATCTGTTACTCGTTATGCCAGCGGTGCGAAGCCGAAGTTCAAGCTTGCACGATTCCAGGGGTGTACCAACACATTCCAAATCCGCTGGAACCTGTAAGGTAGTACCCTGTCTTGCCAGCTCATCCGCTTTGCAGTTTCCCGGTATATTCCTGTGCCCTGGGACCCATATGAGCCTGATGTCGAACTGCTTGGCCATCTCATTTAAGGACGTGCGGCAGCTAAGGGCGGTTCTCGTTTTCAGGAACATTGATCGCATGGATTTTACCGCGGCTTGACTATCAGAATAGATGTTCACTGCGGTCGCAGACAGAATATTCCGACCCAACCAGTCAGCAACCTCCTTTATTGCCAGTACCTCTGCCTGATATACATTGCAGTGGTCTGGTAACCTTCGAGCCAGATTTAGTCCAAGCTCCCCTGAATGGACTCCAAAACCAACCTGACCGCACAATTTCGATCCGTCAGTATAGAAATTTACGGAACGCCTACTGCCTGGTGTCCTCCCAGACCAAGATTCCCTGGTCGGTATTAGTGTACAGTAGTGACGTTCAAATACGCTCCTTGGAGTAGTGTAATCCACGTTCAATGGCAAGTTCCTGTCATTCAGGATCACCCCGTGGCCACAATTGTAGCCCCGCCATTGTAGTGTGCTTCTTAATCGAATGGCCGATGAGGCCGCCGACTGCTTCCCTAATATGTCCAGTGGTATTAGGTGTAATAGGATGTTCAAGGCATCCGAAGGTGTAGTACGAAGCAATTTTCGGACTAAAGCCCCATCGCTTACCAATGGCCTTCTTACAGGAGTATAAAGCTATAGTCGCCTTCTTCACCCGCTCCTCCAAATTCCGTTTGAAGTTCAGCTTCCTGTCCAGGAATACGCCAAGATACTTAGCTCCATCAGAGAAGACGATTTCAGTGCCGTTGAGAGAAATGGGATCGAAGGTAGGGATCTTATACTTCCTAGTGAAAAGAACAAGTTCCGTTTTGGTCAGATTAACCCCCAGACCGCAACCCCTTGCCCAGATAGAAAGCTCTGTGAGAGCCCGTTGCAGGATATCTCTAATTGTAGATAGAAACTTCCCATTTACGGCCATGGCCACGTCGTCAGCATATGCGACTACGCTGCAGCCTTGCCCCTCCAACGATACTAGTACTGGGTTTAGCGCCAAGTTCCAGAGAAGTGGTGATAGAACGCCACCTGTTCACAAATCGGGATATTTCCGCCGTTCCCAGTTTAGACGTTATCCGCCTGTTGACAAGCAGATTTCCAATCAATGAGATGATTACAGAATTCACTCCTAGACTAGATAGTGCCGCTATTATCGAGTCCGGTGTGATGTTGTTAAAAGCCCCTTCTATATCCAAAAAGGCTGTCATTGTGTATTCTCCTGCCGAGAGCGATTTCTCGATGGTACTTACAAACTCGTGTAGAGCTGTTTCAGTTGACCTTCCCTTGCTGTAGGCATGTTGCCTCGTTGATAGCAGTTTAGGGTCAATAATTCTACGTAAGTAAGAGTCTATCATACGCTCCATTGTCTTCAATAGGAACGATGATAGGCTTATTGGTCTGAAATCCTTTGGGACAGTGTGTGAGCACTTTCCAGCTTTTGGAATGAACACCACTCTTATCTCCCTCCATTTCAAAGGAATATACGCTTTGTTTATGCAGCAAGTGAAAAGACTGCATAGCCAAGGGGAAATGTAGTCCGACACATGCTGCAATTCAGCTGGAATGATACCCTCAAGTCCCGGAGATTTGTAAGGTTTGAAGCTTTTAATCGCCCAGGTCAATGTTGGTACATTAACTCTCTCCGAAGCAATGTCCGCCGTGCTAGCGTCAGAGTATTAAAACGCCTGTAGTGACGTATGAGAATTGCCCGGAAAATGGGTGTTCAGTAGCAAGCTAAGTGATTCTCCACTGGAGGTGGCCCACGCCCCCACTGGATCCTTCAAATAGCCTAATGTGTGAGGGGTAGAAGCCAGAACCTTTCGCAGCCTGGATGCCTCGGAAACGTCCTCTATGTTATCACAGAATTTTTTCCAAGAATCGCATTTTGCCGTTCTAATCTTCTTCTTATAGGTCCTAAGCTGCAGCTCGTACGCCGACCAATCCTCGTTCGCTCTTGAAGACTTTGCCTTGTTAAAGAGTTTTCTGCAGGAGTCTCTACCCTGCTGAAGTTCGCTAGACCACCAAGGTGGTTTCTTCTTGCCCTTAGGCCTTGCCACTGGGCAAGAAGAATCTAAAGACTTGTTAAAAACCGTCGTAATATGATCTACAAGACAATCAATGTCCGCAGAATTGCGCTGTTCGGTTAAGGGTATTGTTTCCAATAACCCAGCAAAGGTTTTCCTATACTTAACCCAATCTGTCCTCCTCAGATTCCTGGGGACACTCTCCGTTGGGTCCTTTTCTCTAAGTAAGAAAACAACTTACTTAGTAAGTTCAAATTTTTGCTAACACAAAAATTTAAGCAAATTTGTTTTATACGATTATGTGTAAAATATGTACTTGTCCCTCAAAAATCACGCGTTCGTAATCGTGCCCAAAATATTTTATGCTGGAACGCTTACAGTGCACGGTGGGTCTAAATCATCTTTAAATGGCAGATGATCAAGTGTTGTATTACTGTACGGATAACGTTTTTTTTCACTCCAGGATTTTATGGAGAGAAAAAAATCGATCCGTTTCTGTTTGAAAAAATTAATTTAAGTGTTCTTTCTGTATTAAAAAAAAAAACCTCACTTGGGGCCGTTGTCTCTTTTAACGAAAATCTGGGTCCCAATTAATGCGTTGATAAATAGATTATCATTGTCTGCAGAGATTTAACATTTGAATTTTGTTCAGATCCACTGTGCAGTTCTACTTCTACGCATAATATTCAACATATATTTTTTTCTTATTAAATCTTTGGCAACAATATCAAACCACTCCCGCATATCCACAGCTACATATTTTTAAACAACATATATATATATATATATATATATATGTTTATTTTATGTATTACATAGTCATTTCATATTTTTTTAATATTTATACATTGATTATATTCTACATGTGTACATACCTGTGTTAATTTACCATTGACGATGCTCAACGACTCCAATGATGCACGTACATTTTTCAGACTATTATCTTTTAAAGTTTCCAGGTGCGAATGGGAAAATTGCAAATGTCGAATATTGACACCCGGTTGAAAGACATCCTGTGAGAGCGACGTGACCGAACGATCAAAATCATAAATGGATAAGGAATGTATTGGTGATGATATACGTTCCAATGTGGTACGTAATGATACTGCTGTTGTGCCAGGACATTCAAGAAATAAACCTGTAAGAAATAACCAAAACAAATCATACAGTTTAAGTGAATTTTATTTCCTAAATTGTAAATGAATGATTTGATAAAAAGCGTTGAAAAAATTTAATACAACTCTAGATCTTGGTACCAGAAAATTCTATTCTAGATATCGTTGGCCTAACAAATGCGAATACAAATATGCTATCCTAAAAATATGAAAAAAAAATATAATTCTGATGTCAGATTCAAGAAGATTTAGAAAAGTATACTCTGTCTGGTCTCCGAGTCTGGAGTTTATCGATTTTTTAAATTTTTCCAAAAAACTAAAAAAAAATAATTTATACGCACGATTTGATTGAGAATAGAAAAGAAAAGTGTCACATTCATCTGCCTTATGATTTTAATATAAATAATTTACTCGCCGTATAGTTTAATTAAGGAGTGAGATCGAAAAAATCTTAAAACCACTACGTGGTCAGGGTACAATGACTTTGTGCTGATGTTTGTAACTACCAAAAATTTTTGACGTAGACCCATCTTTTATTACACCGATCGACTCAGAATCACTTTGTGAGTCGATTTAGCGATGTCCGTCTGTCCGTCCGTCTGTCCGTCCGTCCGTATGTCCATGTAAACCTTGTAATCTAACTATAGGTCGCAAGTATGAATTTTGATGAAATTAATTACGTAAGCTTCCATTGGCCAAAGGATGAACGCTGTTGAAATTCGTAAAAATCGGTGTATGTTTAGACCTCATTCCCATACAAACGACCCCTATGAAATCGACTTAAATTTCCATAATATCCAGATCATCATATAACTAGATCTTGGTCAAATTGGGTTTCTGTATGTTTATTACACCCATTTATCAGTAGTCGAAAAATGAACCCTATAGGACAATTCTTAGTCAGAGCCCACATATGAAGCTGATTTTCGATCTTCGCTTAGATCTAGCAATAAACAAAAGTATTGCACAGAATTTTCACAAATTTGGTTGATATATGTTTCTGGAAAAGTAAGTGACCTTACCAAATATAGCATCAAGTATGAACTTTTTTATATCCGAAAGCAAAAAAAAATTAATTACAATGCCACTCAAATTTGGTTTGTGCTTACTTTCCATATCTAATTAGTAGGACCTACGAGATAGGGTCTCCAAACGCATGGTGTAGGGTATCATATAATCGGTCGAGACCGACTTCAATTTTCTTACTTGTTTTTATTAAAATATAGTCAAGATAACTTTTATTCTTTTAATCACATCCTATAAACTTATGAAACTTTTCCGGAAACCCTTCCATTAGCGATTTATAGTGGTTTCTGTGACTTTTTTTTTGAATAGGTGGTCGATATCTGCATAAATTTCACATTTTAGGACACATTTTTTCTTACTTTTCAACTTCCTTTTTCTCAATGTCTGTCCACTGGCCTAAGCTCCACACAGTTTGGTGGATTTGCATTTCTTAGTAGAAAAACCACGTTATTATTCTTGTTTTAGTCAAGAGTTTTCTTACCGCAGTGGCAGAAAGCTAAATCGGCCCAAAACTATGTGGAAACATTGTGTTGGCTTAAGAGAAGAACGATTCTTTTTGAAAACTCCCCTTAATATAAATTTCGGTGATTTAGAGAACCCGTTTTACGAAATGACTTATTTCTTTTGCCGCAAATGCGTATTTTTTGCCATACCAGAAACATTTTTGGAAACTACGTTTGCTTTTGTATCCGAAACTTCTCTCTAACATTTCTTCGAGCATTATTAACATAAAATTTTTTTAACCCGGGAGCTGGGACAAATCCGCCACTATATACTCATACGTTTCGGCGTCCATTAAGCACCAGGAGCATTTTTTTATGAAACATGATTTCAATTTCCGTGTTCTGTTAATTTGCAGTGTTGCAGTCGAGAAACTTTTGCACTTTGTATCTTTTAAAACTTGCATTGGCTGAGCGTTTTTAACAAATGGTACTTTTTTAATAAAATTACTTGTTTAATAAAAGGTCATTTTTATAGAAAGTGTACCATTTTTAATAAGAGGTAGCTTTTTAATAAAAGGTACTTTTTTAAAAAAACCGTACTTTGTTAATAATTAATTATTAATTTTTTCGACTGCAGGTATGAAAAACTTCATATCGGGTGCTATATTTATATGTGGACTAGGTCAAAAAATGGACCGATTTTCACCATATTTGGTAAAGTGACTTATATTTTGAAAAAATATAAACAAACCAAATTTGAGAATAATCTGTGCAATGTTTTTGTTTTTTGACAGATTTAAGTGAAGATCGGGCAGCAGCTCTATATGGGGCCTATGACTAAGAATTGTCCAATAGGGATTATTTTTGGACTAGTGATTAATGGATATAATAAACACATACAAATCCAATTTTACTAAATCTACATGATTTTGGATCTTATGGCAATTTATGTCGATTTCATAGGGGTCATTTGTATGTGGACTAGGTCTGAACATGGACCGATTTTCACCAGCGTTCATCCTTTGGCCGATAAAAGCTCACATACCAAATTTCATTAAAATATATTCATATTTGCGACCTGTAGTTTGATTACAAGCTTTACATGGACACACAGACGGACGGACGGACATCGCTAAAACGACTCAGAAAGTGATTCTAAGCCGATCGGTATAATAAAAGATGGGTCTAGGTCAAATATTTTTGGTAGTTACAAATAGCAGCACAAAGTCAGTATACCCAAACCACATAGTGGTATAGGGTATAAATAGCATAGTTTAGAGCTAGAGGTGATGCAATTTTTCAAGGTATTGCTATGAATATATTTTTTTTTTGTATAGAAAAAGGCTTTTTAAATTTAAAATAGTTAAATATAAAAATAAAAACATTAGTTTTTAGAAACCTTTTCAATAACATATTCCAGCAACGGGAAGATTCTTACCTCAATGTCATGGTTAAAAAAAAAATTGTTTTTAATTGTTAAGAAATATTACCTTTCCCACTTTTTGTCTACTTAAGGAGAACATATTGATTAGAATTTCTACCGAGTTTCAGAAAAAAATATGAGGGGCCATTTTTTTTTTTATTTTTTTTGCAGCCCATTAAATTTGGGTAAATTCTGAAGATGATTTTTTAATTTTCCATGTAAAAATATAGTAAAACATATATTTAATTTTATTTAAACACTGGATTTGTATTCCTCATATCAATAGCTTCAAATTGGTATTTGAGTTGTTTAATTTGAACCATAATTTCTTTAGTTATTATAGTTTTTCACAGTAGTGCCAATTCCAAGATGGCCAAAATTTGTTAAAAATTACCATTTTTCGAATGTCCATATCTTGGCCAAAAAGGGCAAAATGAATTACAAATTGAGATAGAAGGGTTTTATCACCATAAGTTTCAGTGGTAATTTAAAAAAAAAAATCTATTACTATGACATGGAATGACCCATAAACCAATTTTGATAGACTTATATTATTATGTAGATTTAAGAGTGAGTAACATATAAATCGGACTTATATATACACTAAACAGATTCAGTTTGGCTACCAAGTTTTTTTTCCAATTGAATTACAATGAAGTTTGTTATTGAATTTCGGGTTGATTATGACTACAATTCTGTTATCTTACCACAAAATATATTAGCACAATACAAAATGATGCCATAAAATCTCTATCGATACAATCAAAAATACAGTTGAACATGACCAGTCTGAACATGACTATTAGCTGTACCAAATTTCCTTCAAATAACATTTAATTTTAGATCTCCAGTTTTATTATAAGGTTGAGGCCATAGACACATTCAGTCGAAAAGTGATTTTGGAATGGGAAATTTCCAGTAATCAAATGAATATACATAACAATATAATCCAGAAAATGATAATTACACCAGCATTGACATCAATAAAATACTCAATTAACTAGTCGTTTTTTCTTACTATTAATTATTTCTTCTATCAATTCTTGTAAATACAAAAAAAAAAAAAAAAACAAGAAGAAAATCAATTAATTTCACTCACCATCTTCAAATTTATAACAAGGACATGCTGAATTCTCATCAAAACTAGGACATTCAATATTATTGCTAAGGCCAGTATCCAAATTTTGATTGAAAATGTTCGTTAAGCCGGAACCACCCGACGATGGACTAAATATTGCCGATGAACTACTGCTGCTGGTGCTGACGCCTTCCAAAGAACGAATAAAACGAAAAACAGTATCAGAGTCGTTAAGCCTGCTCTTACTAAGAGACGTTTCAATTGCTGTTTCTAATCGAACTAAGGATGTTGTTAACTTATCAGCCTCATGACTATCATAAACAACATCATTATCATTACGATGACCATCAACGTAGCTATTCTCATTGTCATTTGAAGAATTCGCAAAGGACGAGGATGATAATGATGATAACAAGGGTATGACATTTGTTTCTTTTGTTAAGGAGTTTGCAATGGAAATAGTTGCTTTAGTAGTAATGCTGGTCGTTGTTTTAAAGGTTGCAGACTTGTCGCTTGTCGTTGCTGGTGATGTTGATGCTGATACCGTTAGTGATGGTGATGCTGTAGACAAATGTGGCAAAGAGAATATTGTGATGATTGCCATAAAACATGTTAGCAATAACAAGAATTGTCGTTTTGCTTTATGTTGTTGTTTTTGTTGTTGATGAGGCTTGTTATTTCGTTGTTGTTGTTGTATTAGATGCTGGTGCCGTTGCTGTTGGTGATGTTGTAAAACATTTCTGCTATTTTGGTAATTTAATGCAAACATGTGGTAGTCGTCACTCTTGACATTCTGTTGAATCACATGACGACTGACGTTTGTATTTTTCATCGTATTGTTTGTGCTGTTGTTCCACCAACTGTGTGTCCTACAACTACTACTACTACTAGAGATATTGTCACCGCTTCTAATGTTGCTAGTTCTTTTGTTGTAGCTGTAGTTGTCATTCGTAGCTATAGCTCTTCTTAGAGTTCGTAATAAGTGTTGTGGTGTAGAATTTGTGAAAACATTCTGGTCTTTAGAGATTTTCGTTGGTGCTTTAGCCACTTGTATGGCTGTTTTTGCTGCTACGGATGATGATAAAGTGCCATCCTTGGGTATAAGGAAATTCAAATAAGATGTTAAAGCAGACCTCGTTGTTGCTGCTGCAGATTGTCCTGGCGGCAGTGTTGATGTTGTTCTCGTTGTTTTTATGTTTAATGTTAATATTTCAGCTTGCGTTTGTTTAGCTTTTGCTGCTGTTGTAGTTGTTTCTGTTGTTGTTGTCGAGTATTGTTTCCATTTATATATCATATTGCTGCCATTGTCTAACATTTTCGCAAAGCTAAATAAATTATTTATTAAGTTGAAATTTCTTCTTTGAGGATTTATTTCAAACCGTTTGTTACAAATATCTTTCAGTTCTTCTGCACACGTTCTCTCTTTTGACTAACTGCCGTTGGTTGCCATTTAATTAGCATAATTAATCACTTCTGGTTTATTAAATATATATATATTCGTCCTTTGTAAAACAAATAATATATCCATATTTTCAACTACGAAGTTTCTTATTTGTTGTGTGGCAAAGTGGTTGTTTGATTTTGTGCGTACGTATTTTAAGAGGAAATTCTTTAAAGAATATTTCGCATTTTGTTTTCTTTGTTGAAAGTTTAAGCTCTTTTTAGAGTTGAACCTCTTTTATATGTATAAGTAAAGCACACAATAATATTGACATTAATTATTCAGCAACTATATTTTAAGCTATTGGAACATTTGTTTGAAGTTTGCTTGTTTGTGTTTATTGAAATTCATCTAAAGTGTCTGCAAATAAATAGAAAACATATTATAAAATATTTAAATAATGGAATTTTGTTTCGTATTTTTAGTTTAGATTGGAATTATTCAGTCCAAATCATTGCCGAAAGGAATGTAATGTATTCACAAATAGCTTAGAATTGAGTTTTTAATGCAAATGATTTTAGCCGAAAATTTTTATAATAGAAATATATTTCCTAGACAAATGTTTAGTTTAATGTGTTAGTTTTTATATGAAAATGGGTGAAATATTTGGGTTCAAAAGATGAATGCGCAATATATTTGTTATGACTAACAGAGTCCAGCACTAAAAATTCGAGTGCAAATTCCAGGAAAATTTAGTTTTTTCTTCAATTATAAATATTAGCAGATTCCAGCCCTCGAAATTCGAGTGCACATTTTAGGAAATTTTCTTTTTTCATTAAATAAAGACCCTAAAGGTATGCTAATCAATGATAGCCAATTCACAAATCACACAAAAAAAAAACAAACTCATTTTTATTACAAACACATTAACAAATTTAATAAACACACGCATTATATAATTTTATGTATGTGTTAGTAGCAACTTTAAATGAAATTTACTCAAAATAAAGGAAAAAATTTAAAAATCTGTAAATCTGAAAATCGGCCAATATGAACTACCTTTCAAATAATATACATTGGGTCAAAATCGGGATAAAACGGTAGAAGAAAACATCGGTCACAAGAAATCGTCTAGCCTATTGATATTATAGATTTGTTGAACACACGGTATATAGCTGGGTTTGTTAATAATTAATTTTTTAAGAGCCTATAAGTATGCTAATCAATTTTATCCAACTCACAATTGAACACAAATTTAATAAACACACACACACAGCATTGTATAGTTTTTCATTTGAAGTTTAAATATATGTCTTATGCATGTGATAGTAGCAACTTTAAATGCATTTTACTCTGAAGAAATGTTCTAGACGGTGCAAATCTGTAAACATGGTGGACAGCTAAAAGCAAATACCTTTGAAATGGGGTATTTTTTTTTTTTGTCAAAATCGGTTGGTAATTGAAGGTTTAAAATCGGTCACAAGAAATCGCATTGCCTATTAATATTATAGATAACGATGAGCAAGGTTATCTTAAATGGATTTTGGTTGCAATAATTAATAATTTAGACATTATTTGAACTAAACTAGTTTAAACCATAATCTGCGAACATTCCTAGTTTTATAAGTAAAACCTCCCCAGAATTCTTGTCGATATTTAAGCGACAAACTACTTAAAATCAATTCTTTTAAGTATGTTGGACACAAGATGGTTCTGGAAGTCAGGAAATGATTAACATTAATTCAGGTTTAATTTTATACTACATTTATCTTGGTACAATTAAAAACTAAATAATTAAAACTAAGTTAAAGGTGAATATGCAACACTGAGCTTAATTTTCCCTTCGGTTGGCTCTTTTGAAGTTTTAAGATAAAATTTTGTTCACAGAAAGTTTTAACTCGTGGTGGCGGCGGTGGTGGTGGTAGTGCTGGTGGTGGTGGAAGTGGTGGTGGAAGTGGTGGTGGTGGTAGTGCTACTACAAGTTCCAGTTCGGAATCCGGTAAAACTGGAGCATCTGCGTAAGGCGACACGCTTAAAAACTGTACAAAATAGGAATAAATATATAATTTTAGTTCCCCGCATTATTACATGTTTAGTAATTAAACTTACCAGTAGTTGATTTACAGTTGGCTCTATGGAAGTCACATACATTGCGGAATCTTCTGCAACGATTAGAAGCAGCAGTACCAACGCGAACACATATTCTGGCTGCATTTCCACGGCACCCTCTTTTTTTTCCTTTGCATACTCTAGCAGAGTTAATGGGTTCGAAAAGCAACATTAGAGCGATTAAAAGGAAAACAAATGCGAATTTCATTTTCTATATATCTTTTTTTTTTTTTTGCTATTAATTTGGAATAAGTTGCTTTAGGCTGAAACACTAAGAAAGCAAGTGATGTTTTCCTTAGCAATTTCAGTTGTTTTTATATGAATTGCTTAAAAAAAAAACCTTTAAATAAATTATTTGGCTTATGATTTATTTAGTAGCTACACTTGTTTAAATATTTATTAGTAAAATTTTTAATATTCGAAATATTTACCATAAAGAAAGACACAAGCATTGTTTTCTTTTAATAATGAAAGCATTTCAATCGTTTTGTTATAAATCATATGTTTATATTTATTTAGTAGTAGAAGACGGAAGATATTTATCACAAATGTTTGAAGTTAAAGATGCCTGGTAAATATATTATGGCATAACGTAATACAAAAAAAAAAAAAAACCAAACAAAATACTGTTGTAAAAGCAATTTATCTAAATTGTATATATAAATTGTTTGAATTTTGTTTTTTTTTTTTTAATATTTCATACAACATTTTGATACATAGTACGTACTTCTACTACTGTGCCATATATCAAAAGAAAACTGCTATTATGTAGATTCATACCCATAACTAATAAATATTAAATAAAATATTTGGTTTTGAATCACTTTTTAAGTACCATAAGTCGTTATTAAATATGTCTGAAAGTCAAGTTGTATTTTTTTTAGGCATGTGAATGAATGGTTACCAGACCCCGTTCATACACTTTTCTTGGAACAGGCGAGTAACTTTTAAGTTGGCATTTAAAAATACTTACCACAAAAGAAATTAGAAAATCTCTAAAATATCTCACAATCATACACAATTCGAAATAAAACAAATTTGTAATTTCACATATTCCTTACCAATAGAAAGTTTTTTTAAGACCGATAGAACTTTAAATTGTAAAAAAACAATACCAAAACTAAAATAATATCAATATATGGCATTAACATTTGAAAACGATTTCGGGCATATGGCCGCCGCAGCTGCTTTTGACGAAAAGTATTCGTATGGCTGTATGTAACCAATAACATGAACAATTTTGGCACCAAGGCATCAATTTTAGCTGGTTTATCAGCATAAACCAGTGACTTCACGTAGACCCACAGGAAATAATCGGGGAAATAATCGCACGACCTTAGAGGCCAAATGACAAGCTTACTTCTTGAAATCAACTTATCGAAAAATTTTGATTTCAATAAGTCAATGTTTGCGGCCACTATATGGCACGTAGCGCCACCCAGTTGACCCACATCTGGCCCGGATCAATGTCATCCATATTTTGAAACAAAAATTCATTGATCATGGTACAGTAACGATCTCCAGTTGGAATATAGGATCTGAGTTGAGTCAATAAAGAAAGCAATCAAATATTTTGCGAAAAAGCTTGTCTACGAGGAAAAAGTTTTATACCGATATTTAAAATGCACTCAGCCATGAAAATATCCGAAATTCTTGAACCAAAGCAGAGAACCGTTTATAACACGAGGAGGAATTTAATTAATATAATACACACGCCTGTGAAAGCATTAAAGAAAATAAATCAGAAATATTAATAAAAATCCATTCACCGGAACGAGAACAATAGTCGATAGCTGAGACCGTTAGGAAAGACGCAATTCCGTTACACGGTAGCATTAAGAAGACGTAATTTTTGGTGATGAAGCTAATATAATGTTATATTACCACTATTAAAATTACTAAATTATAACGAAACAATATTTCTACAAATAAATCAGAGTTATCAAGCGCCCCGGTAGGTGACTTGGTAGGGTGATCGCCTATCGTGCGGAGTTCGTGGGTTCGATTCCCACCAGAGGCTTTGATCTGTCGCTGCAAGAACCAGCCAAATGGGGTTTTTTTCCCGGCTTATCCCTAGACCCAAAATTAGAAATCAAATTTACTTTGTATTGTTATTAAATAAATAATAAATAAATCAGAGTTACATCGGAATTTGTTGTTGTAAGTAGATATGAATCGCACAGATATAAATCGCGTTGAAAAACACTGGACACATTTGATGAACAAGGTGGTAACAAGATCTTATAAAAATAAAGAGGAATAAATGAAATTTAACAAAAAACATTAAAAACTGATAGCGCAATTATACGATATTTCAAAGTTTATTGCATCTTGCATATGTCAAGCAAGACATTTGCAAAATGAATTTGATGCAAAAGACAACCAAGTAAATATTTAGGTTGCACTGAGTTTTTTTTTTTTCGAGTTAGTCTTAATTTTGTAAACAATCATTTGATAGTATACAAATTGTTTTTTTTCTTTGTATTTAATATAAACTATCACTTTGTTGTTAAAGTTAATTTTTGGTTATAGTATCCAAGATATTCACTTAATATCTGAAGTGAAATAAAAAAAAATAGCAGAAGTTATCAATTTCATTGTGAAAACAATTTCTTGGCAAACAGTATATTGGACTCATTGAAAAAATACTAGATAATAGAATCGTCCTGGTATTCGTGAAGAACCGAATTAGTTATATACATATTTCCAATACGAACAGTTCATAAGTTTCCAAGGCAAGATCATATAAAATCAGTTTCCTTAACTTAAGGCGTCATATAATTCCAACGCGAAATCGTGCAGCGATATTTTACTCAATAATATTATGTTTACTTTGATGCTTTTTCGGAGGCAATAACAATATTTTTTTTTTATACGACCATACCCCGCCTCACACTTACCCACCCCAACCGATCGAGGGGCAGGCCCCCATAACAAGGGGCCGCGTACACACAATTGTCCGGACCCTGGCTAATTCCAAGAGCTGGTAAGTAAATTGTGTGGTCGTCGAACGCCAACAAAGAACAAAGAAAAAATCATGTGAGTCCGATCACAGGGGAGGTGTGTAAACATCTAGTAATTAAAGTTTTTAATATCGAACAGAAAGCGTCATCAATGTATCACTTATAGCAATCAACTGCAGGGGCTCTGCTAATATAAAAATATTTATTAATATTTATTATTTCAGCCGATTAATTTTTAGTTTTTCATTTTTCATTTTTCATTTTTCATTTTTTATTTTTCTTTTTCCATTTTTTATTTGTAATTTTTTCATTTTTATTTTTCGCTTTTTACTTTTCATTTTCATTTATTATTTATTATTTTTCATTTTTTATTTTTATTTTTCATTTTTCTTTTTTCATTTTTTATTTTTCTTTTTTTATTTTTAATTTTTTATTTTTAATTTTTTATTTTTCATTTTTTATTTTTTATTTTTCATTTTTTATTTTTCGTTTTTTACTTTTAATTTTTCATTTGTCGTTTTTAATTTTTCATTTTTTATTATTCATTTTTCTTTTTAATTTTTCGTTTTAAATTTTAAATATTTTTATTTTATTTTTAATTTTAAATTATTTATTTTTCATTTCTCATTTTTCATTTTTTATTTCTGATTTTTCAATCTTCGGTTTTCGTTTTTAATTTTTCATTTTTTATTTTTCATTTTTCATTTTCAAACAGGTTATTACATGTCATAATTTTTTCACCAATACAAACATAAGTCACACCGGTTTTGTCTTACGGCTGACATGTTACGCTGTTTTTGTGATTGTATTGTAAAATAGAAATTTACCCCCCGTATAGATGTCACACATCAAATATAATTAATTCAATTATATTGCGCTTTACTTTCAGTACATTACAACTAAATCAATGAAATTGTGTAACACAATATAATCATGACAAATTCTATAATATTAATAGGCTAGGCGATTTATTGTGACTGATGTTTTGTTCTACCGTTTTATCCCGATTTTGACCAAACATATAGTATTTGAAAGGCATTTCTTTTTAGCCGTTTTGCAGATTTACAGTTTTTTAAATTTTGTCCTTTGTTTTGAGTAAATTACATTTAAATTTGCTACTAACACATACATAAAATTATACAATGCTATGTGTGTCTTTATTAAATTTGTTAATGTATTTGTAATAAAAATGAGTTTGTTTTTTGTGTTGATTTGTGAATTGGCTATAATTGATTAGCATACTTTTAAGGTCTTTATTTAATGAAAAAATAACATATCTTAGAATAACGCGAAATCCGGTCTCATTTTTGATGAAATAAGGTCCGATGATGGCACCAGCATGTAAACCGTACCAAACGGTGCATTTTTCTGCATGCAATGGAGTCTGTAGGGTCTGTTGTGGCTTATTCTTACTCCATATGGTGCAATTTTGTTATTTACACACACGTTAAGCCAAAACTGAGCCTCGCCACCAAAGCCAAAAAAAAATATTTTATAAAAAATTTTCAATACAACAAAAACAATTCATATTGATAAAGTTGTATGAAAATGTGAAATCAGAAATTGATTCTGAGTCGATCGGTTAAATAAAGGATGGGTATAGGGAAAATATGACAAATGTTTAGTTTAATGTGTTAGTTTAAGCATGAGCTAAAATATGGCTTATTTTTTACTGTTTCTTGATCAAATAGTTGGGTTCAAAGGATGAATGCGCAATATATGTATAATGACTAGCAGAGCCCAGCACTCGAAATTAGAGTGCAAACTCTAGGAAAATTTATTTTTCATTAAATTATATAAATATCTGTTGAACACACAGAATAGATATATAGCTGGGTTTGTTAATAAATAATTTAGTAAAAGCCTAAAGGTATGCTAATCAATTTTAGCCAATTCAACATTCAACACAAATTTAATAAATGCACACACAGTATTGTAAATTTTTTTTTGATTGAAGCTTAAATATGTGTTTTATGCATGTGTTAGTAGCGACTTTAAATGCACTTCACTCCAAAGAAATGTTCCAGACGGCGCAAATCTATAAATATGGTAGACAGCTACAAAGAAATAGCTTTCAAAAGGGGTATTTTTAGTGTCAAAATCGGTTGGTGATTTAAGGTTTAAAATCGATCAAGAGAAATCACCTTGCCTACTAATATTATAGATAACGAAGAGCAAGATTTTTTGTAACAGATTTTGGCTACAATAATTAATAATTTAGACATTATTGCAATAAAACTAGTTTAAACCATTACTATTATTATTTCTTTATTAATTTCCTGTACAACAAGACATGTCATATAATTACAGTACAGGATTTTCATCTTACAAAAATTCGCCACAAAATTAAAATACAATAAAAAAAAATTTATATCTTATATAAAATAAAGTAAAATAAATACAAGAAATTATTAAAATTCACGAATTTAAAGAAATGAAAATTAAATATATTTAAACAAAGTAACTAAACAAAAATTTCTTAAAATGTATCGCGTTGCTAACTAATTGTTGGTTGTGTGGAATTGCATTCCAAAGACGTGTGGCGTTTATGAAAAATTGCCATTCTGACACAAGGCATCGACGCATAGAGATAATAAGTTTTTTGCCCCTTCTGGATCTAGCAAACTGTATTTGATCATAAAGATATAGGGGTTTCTCAGTGTAAATAATTTTGTGCAAAAACATTAACACCCTTATATTAATAAGGTTATCGAATGAGACTCCATAAAGACTTTTTGAGAATGTCGAAACGCTATCACGTTTCTTCAGTCCATAAACATATCTAACAATATTGTTGTACAAAATATTTAGTTTTTTCTTGCTGGCATAGTCGCAGTTGCCAAAAAGTTCACAGCCATAAAGTAGACCAGGAATTAAGTATGCCTTTGCAAGAAGATGTCTTTCTCTTAACGGCGTAAAATACTGAGTAACCCAAAGCGATCTTAGCTTTATATACGTTTGAACCACAAGTGTATCCACGTGGCTTGACCAAGTCAAGTTGTTATTGAAAACTATGCCAAGATTTTTTACCTTTTTTACAATCTCGATTTTCTGATGGTTTGTTAGTATATCATGTTCAAGAACAGGCTGAAAAGTTTTTTTATGAATATTCAAACATTTTGATTTATGCGGGTTGAGACAAAGTCCATTTGCAGTGGCCCAAAAATGTATTTTATTAAGGTCATAGTTTAGCTTTTCAACCATTTTCTTCTATGGAGCTTACTGGACTACTCAGATACAGCTGAACTTCGTCCGCATACATTTGTATTTTGCAGTGAGATAGTTGTTGTGGCAAATCATTGGCATAGCCGGAAAAAAGAAGTGGACCCAGAATCGGTCCTTGAGGTACGCCTCTCGTGAGTGTTACAGGTCTTGAGGTCGAATTATTAACGTATACAGATTGAGTCCCATTTGTGGGGTATGAATGTAAAAGCTGCGTAGAAGTGAATGAAAAGTTTAAAAAGTGTTTTAGCTTCATACATAGTGTTTGATGGTTTACTGTATCGAACGCCTTTGAATGGTCGAGAAGTACCAAGAAATTTATGTTACCACAATCAAGTTCACGTCTTATGTTCTCGGTTACATTAACCAAAGCTGTAGTACAACTGTGGTTAGAACGAAATCCGGACTGCTTGCCAGACGTTAGTTGATTTTCGTTTATATAATTGCTCATTTGTAAATGTAGTAGTTTTTCCATTACTTTTGATAGAAAGCTTAATATAGCTATTGGGTGATACTCCGTTTTCGATTTTGGAATAGGTATTATTTTTGCATATTTCCATTTAGTAGGGAAAGAACTTGATGTAATAATGGTGTTAAATAGGTGTGTTATATAAGGCAATATTAATGGCAAAATGATCTTGATAAACTTGGGATGTAAGTTATCGAAACCCACGGCGTTTGATTTTATTAATGAAAAACTGGATAATACATCAAACTGACTAACACAAGAAAACTCGAATGCAGTTCAAAGAGGAGCTATTATTCATAATATTGTTGTTCGAATCTGTACTGTTCACTATTGTCGTCGGAAGATAACTGAAAATGCTGTTAAGTTCGTTTGCATCAATTGGGCAGCTTCCATTTTTATTATTTTTGCCAATACCAATATCTCGAATGGTTTTCCACGTATACTTGGAGTCAATGGCGGATGAAAATCGTTCGGAATAGTAATTAGTTTTCGCCATTTTTATTTTAGAATTAGCCTCACTTCTAGCAGTGCGAAAATCGAGTTTCAATTCATTCGTTTTGAAACGTTTCCACCGGGAATAAGCAAAATCTCTGCGTTGTATTGATTGCTGGATATCAGTTGAAAACCATGGTTTACTGTTTGTGGTAACTTTTTTCTTTTTTAACGTAACTGTATCATCAAAGAGGCTTAAGATATTACGTTCTAAAAAATCCAACTGGTCATCAACAGAAGTCATTTGGTATATTTGGTTCCAATTGAATAAGTTGAAATTTTCATACAACCATAAACTTGTGAACATTCCTAGTTTTACATGGAAAACTTTCCCAGAATTTTGGACCATCCTTTAGTAACTAGCAGATAAAATCAATCCTTTTCACTATACCTTTAAACATGTTGGACACAACATTGTTCTGGGAATCCAAAATAATTATTATTAATTCCGATATGTGGTTTGCTGAAAATCATGATCTTCCGTAAGATTTATTTTTCTACTAAATTTATCTTGGTACAATTAAAAATACAGTTATTCAAACTAAGTCAAAGGTGAATATGCTACACTGAGCTAAATTTTCCATTTTATTGTCCTCTTTGAAGATTTACAATAAAACTTCTTTCATAGAAAGTTTTAACTCGTGGTAGCGGCGGTGGTGGTGGTGGCGGCGGTGGTGGTGGTTGTGGTACTGGTAGCAGCGGTACTACAAGTTCCAGTGCGGAACCCATTAATATTGCTGCAACTTGTCATGGGGACACGAGTAAGTGCTGTAGAAAATAGAAATAAGTACATAATTTTAGTTCCTCACATTATCACATGTTTAGTAATTAAACTTACTAGTAGTTGATCTACAGTTTGCCTTATGATAGTCACATACATGAAGGAATTTTCTGCAACGAGTAGAAGTAGCAGTACCAATGCGAACACATACTCTAGCTGAATCTAAAGCGCACCCTTTCATTTTTCCTCTGCATACTCTTGCAGAGTTAATGGGTTCGAAAAGCAACATTAGAGCGATAAAAAGAGAAACAAAGGCGAATTTCATTTTTGTTTTATTTTTTTTGTTACTTTTTTTTTTTGTTATTATAAATTTCAAATAAGTTGCTTTAGACTAAAACACCAAGAAAGCAAGTGATGTTTAACGTAGCGATTTCAGTTTTTATATAAATTTCTTAAAAAAAGACTTTAAATAAAATATTTGGATTAAGATTTATTTAGTAGCTACACTTGTTTAAACATTTATTAGTAAAATTTTTAATATCCGAAATATTAACCTTCTTTGTTTTCTTTTAATAATGAAAGCATTTCAATCGTTTGGTTATAAATCATATGTTTATATTTATTTAGTAGTAGAAGACGGAAGATATTTAACGCAAATGTTTGAAGATGCCTGGTAAATATGTTATGGGGCAACATAATACCAAAAAAAAAAACCCCCACAAGATACTGTTGTATAAGCAGTTTCTCAAAATTGTTTTTAAGAATTGTTTGAATTTTTTTTTTTAATATATCTCACAACAATTTGTGGGTATTCTATATACATTCTTGGAAGGATTTGGCCGAATGGGTAAATTCTAGTTCTATGCCCGTTTCGTACCTATTAAGGTTAATTGACAGTTTCTTTTTTCTCAAAATTAATAAATATCAAGTATAGTATTTGGTCTTGAATCAGTTTTTAATAACATAAGTTATCATTTCATATACTTATCTGAAAGTCAAGTAGTAATTTTAGGGGATAATGAACTAGTACAAACCAGGCATGTGAATGAATAGTTACCAGATCCAGTTCGTACACTTTTCTTGAAAGCGACGAGTGCATTTTAAGTTTGCACCTAAAAAATACTTGCCACAAAAGCAATTAGAAAATCTCAAAAATAGCTCGAAATGATGCACAATTCGAAGTGCAGCCAGATGTGAAATTATCACTTAGCTTTCGCCAATAAAATGAAAGATAAAGGGTGCTTTTTAATGCCGATGGAACATAAAATTTTAAAAAATAACACCAAAAATTTAATTAACCCTGGATGCCCAATGTTAGTTGCTTCGACTAACATTAAAAGTTTTTCCTAGCTAAGACTGAAGAAGGACATTACATAAGAAATCAGTCAAAACCCAAAGCAAATATAAATGTTTTTATTTTTATACACGGTTAGGTATTGTATATTTCTTCTTCATTAACTTTTAAAAATTTGGCGCACTGTCGGTTCCACAGAATCGATATTTCATGCATGTTAGTTAAATAAACTAACATTAATCGTAACGAACAAAAAATATGCTTGGGCATCCAAGGTTAGGATCAGTACATGACCTTAACTCTTGAAAATGAGAGAGAGTTGGGAGGATTTCCTTCTCTTGGTATAAAAAACACAATTATTGTTAATGTACCACTCAGGAGCTTTCTTGCAGTAGTGACAGTATGCGAAATCGGGCCAAAAAAAGTAAACTCATTGTCCTGGCTCAGGAAAGGTAAGTAATTTTTTTTTGCAAACCCTCCCTAATGTAAATTTCGATACCTATATAGCCCATTGTAACAAATGCCCCTGTTGCATAACTGCATATTTCTCGTCCATTTAGGCAGCAAAAACTCTTTTTTATAAATCATGATTTCAATTTAATTGCTCTCTTTTTGGCCTCTACATTTTACAGCTTTTAGGCCTGGAACCTGTTGTGTGTTTTCCAAACCATATTGGATTTGACTAATCGCTCCATATAGTCGGAGAACTGGGCTAACCGGGCTGCTTTTCTGCTAGATGTGTAGGGAGAATTTTTTATATGCTTTCAATTTCTTTGACCTTACAAACACCATACGGACCTTTCTTTCTCCCCGTACCAAATTTACTACCAGTAGTCAGACTCTCCTGATACATTCTTATAATACTGGTAATAGTTTGATCGCAGACCTTTGACTCGTTGTCCAACTTTTTGTACGGCCAAGTTGGAGTTTGTTGAAAATATTTAAAAATTATATAATTCTACTCATTTTAATGAAATTAAAAACAAGCATATTTTTCAAAGATAAATTTATCAAAACAAAAAAAAATTCAATAATGCTTGCGAGAAGAGTTAAGAGAAAAGACGTGTGTGACCATTAAAAAAAAAAGATAATCTTTAAGCCGACTTCATTTGTATGGCGGACTAGACCTGAATATGCACCAATTTCTTACATACTGAATTTCATCAAAATATAATTATATATTTAAGGTCTGTAGTTTACACGGTTTACAAAGATACACAGGCTGACTAACGGATGGACAAATGTCGCTCCTTCCTTTTCCTTATCTTTCTGAACGACATTCTTGGTCAAACTTTTAATTCTAAGTATTATTCCGCAGATGACAGCAGCATT
This sequence comes from Cordilura impudica, assembly GCA_963682025.1. NCBI lineage: Eukaryota > Metazoa > Arthropoda > Insecta > Diptera > Scathophagidae > Cordilura > Cordilura impudica. The sequence goes on from OY821520.1 coordinate 72,125,375, forward strand.
TGTCATTCAATTTCCTGTAACTGTAGGTCAAACCTTTTGGAGGAAGGGGGCACAGCGAATAGGGTTGATTTTAATGCGCAGAAAACTCAATCTTGTTTGTTTGCCCATATGGCCATGGATTCAACATTGTAATCTGTATATACGGGTGGTATAGGTATTGAGGAATCTGATACTCTTGATGTTCTGGCTATGAGAATTCAAAGTCATGTTCGGAACGAGCATATTTTTCAATTGTCGAAAGAAGCATTCGTCTTGGTTTTCTAAAATGGGGCAGAAATTACTTCACTCCTTCTGATCGCCTTAATATCTGTACCACTTGCACTCGACCGAAAATGGAATACAACTCCCATATATGGGCAGGAGCTCCAAAAATTTTGGAACTAAACAATGAACCAGCGTCAAATAAGGTGGGATAACACACCCAAATGCAGGTAGACCCATAGTCTAACACCAAGTGTTAAGAACGAAGTTAATTATAACGTAATTCTTAACCGGAAATATGTGAAGATGCGAAACTTGTTTTCTTTGAGGAATACAGGTGCATAGTAAACAGAGAAATTGGTCAAAAGGTGGAGTCCTAGAACATAGTAGATGCAATGCTGGGATCGGAGGAAAACTGGAATTCGACCACCGTCAACCAGTGGCTACGCACAAGCGTAAGCTAATAAGAGTATCCATGGCTCAAAGTACAGGTGTAGCTTAAAACGCTAACTAACCCCATGAAGTAATACCCATCGGAGAGTGGTCGAAGGCTTAGAAGGTGGTCTTTAGTGAGTAGGCGATCCATGCAGGTTTAATCTCACATATTGAATGATACCATATCTTGCGAAGACTCCGCCCCCCCCCCCCACCCTCACCGCATAATTGGCAAAAAAAAAAGATCTAGGCATTACATTCGATAGTAGATTAAATTTTCGTCATCATATATCTTTGGCAATACAACAATTCCTTTTATTCTGCCTACTTGGACTTGGTTGGAACTCCCGTACCTTACAATCGCATAAATCCAGACTTGATGTGATCAAGTTAATGACACTGTAAAGTCTTAGAACTATGCTTAGCATTTCCTATCTGCTCAGTTTATTCCATGGCGACATTGACTCCAATTACTTGTTAAGTAGAATTCAAATTAATATTCCATCGAGACATACAAGAAACTTTAAGCTCTTAAATATTAATTATTTTCGATTTATCTATGCTAATAATAATCCATTGGTCATGTGAGCAATTTAATAGAATTTACCACATTATCGATATGTCCAAAAATAAAGAATCTTTATGACGTAAAATTCTATATCTATATCTAAATAATTAAATAGTCATTATACTATTTGTTAATTCTATATCTGTGGTCGCAAGCATTAACCGCCTAAGTCGAAAATCATGCTTTCGAGAAAAATCCCTTTTTGTGCAAATGTAATGGGGTTTAATTACGACTCATGTCAGTATATTTTTATTAATAACTTTTTAAAAAACAGTGTTAGGTAAATGGGGACTTCACGTAAATATAAAGCGATGGTAGTAGAATATTATAGCATAATATCGCTTGTGACCACATATATATACACACTAAATACATTTGTCTGCAAGGATATTTTTAATTCCACAGAGTCAAGATAAATAAAAGCATATGACTCAATAAAACGTAGTACAATATGGGATGCATCACAAGCAAAAGGTGTGCCAACAAAACTTATAAATTTGAAGCTATGTACAACAATACCACACCTCAAGTTGGACACAATGGCATAATCAGCGATTCTTCCATGACAAACGCTGGAGTTAAACAAAGCACCCTCTATTTCCATTATTATGGCTCGCCATTTTCTTGGACATAGTTATGATACAAGAAGTATGCAGTAAAATAAGAGGTATTGTCTGGGATCTCCAAAACCATCTAGAAGATTTGGATTTTGCTGACGATATTTGTCTCATATCGCACAAGCTTAACGTTATGGAGAGCAAAGTAAATAATTTGGTTGCGTTTACAAATAGAGTTGGACTGAAAGCAAATATTGCCAAAACACATGCAATGCGTATAAATAAAACTACTCTAAATCCTTTTGTTCTCTAGGATACATAATGTCGATAGATGGAGGAGTGTAAGAAGACATGTCACACAGGTTAAACAACGCAAGGTCAGCTTTTGGTCGGTTAAATAAAATGTGGAGATTGCCCCCCAAATTTTGAAAAATACCAAGATCTGTATTTTCAATGCCTGTGTGAAATCGACACTGCTGTATGGAAGCGACACATGGTTTATGACGAATAGTATAACGAAAAGATTGCAAGCTTTTATAAACAAATGTTTGACGCATATTGCGGCCTAACGTTATCACTAACATTGAACTCTGGCGAGTAACAAATGAAGGGCACATAATTTGCCAAATAGCAAGACAAAAGTGGAAATGGATAGGATACACCTTGCGAAGACCAATTGCTAGCATCAGAATAACTGCTCCGGAATGGAATCCCCAACGTAGCCGATGCTCTGGCTGCCCTAAGAAAACCTGGCATAGAGGAGTCCCCCTACAAGAACTTAATATCCAAAACAAATTGTTTGACGAAATAAAAGTTGTGTGTAATGATAGAATAAGGTGGAATTTTTTTGTAAAAGCCATATGGAATGAATAACGGAAAAACTAATAATAATAATAAAAAAAAAAACACCCTTCAATCACACTGGTCTACAAATTTAAAAAAAAATTTACTGCCGAAACGAAGCATTTTTTTAACTAATCTGGGTGCGCTGAATTCGAATCTGGCAGAAAAATTGGGCTATCACGTTTTGTGCATGCTGGCAATACTGTAAATCAGTCAATACTGACACTATAATTTCACAATTATTAATCCGACAGAAGCCCTTATTCATTCTAAATCTTCATAATAGTAGCGTTTAAGCATGTCGGGTGATCGCGTGTTACTGATTCAAGCTATTTTTGCTTTGTGTATGTTGAAGATTTGGTTGGAAAAAGAGGATATGCAATATCAGAATCATTAAAATATTCATATTTACATTATTTTGGTTTATATGTTAGATACTTGGACAAACCGTAGACACGGACAATGTTTTGCAATAGTTGCAGAACTTTTTTATGCAAGTGCCCAAATGGTCAATTCCAGTACCAAGTAACCACCAAACGGATTGTTATTTCTCTTTAAAAAAAGTTGAAAAATCGAAAAAATATTGCTTACGCGAATGTCCCATCGGTTTCCAAACCAGTTCAACGTCCACTAAATGATCCATTACCAGTCACTGCCGAAACATCTTTCACTAGCGGTGGTAGTTTGTATGAGGCTGATGATGAACGCCATTTAGTAACTCAAGCTGAGCTGAATGATGTAATTCGGGATTTACATTTAACGAAGCAAGACGCAGAATTACTAGCTTCATGCATGCATCAGTGGTAACATCTTGCAGTTGGGACAAAAGTAACAATCTATAGAGATAGAAGCTAGGAATTGGATATACATTTTGAAAAGAAACACTCTATTCTGTACTGTACTATACTGTTTGCAATATGACAAAACTGAATGGAGATTATTTACTGATGGCTCCAAGTAGAGTTCAAAGGCTCTTCTTTTGCAAAATGGGAATGAAAAGCTATCCATACCAGTTGCTAATGCCATTAATACAAAGGAAAATTATGAATCAATGACTGAAATTTTGAAATTACTCAAATACAACGATCATAAAGAAAAATCTGAGGTGACCTTAAGGTATGTGATTTAAATTCCTTTGTATATATAATATAGACAGTCGTAAACAACTGTTAATTAATCTGTTTCAGGTCATTGGCTTGTTGACTATGCAAGGAGGTTTCACAAAATATTGTTGTTTCCTTTGTTTATGGGATAGTCGTGCTATTAATATTTAATCCTTAGAGTGTTGACTATTCTTAAGAGTCTAAGAAGTATAAAAAGTTCATGTAATCCGGGTCCAGATGGTATTCCCAGCTGTATTTTAAAAAACTGTGCTGAAATATTGGCTGCCCCGTTAACTCTTATATATAATAACTCTCTCCAAAGTGTTGGAAAAATTCATTTATTATTCCGCACTATAAATCTGGTAGCCGCAGTGATGCTACTAATTATAGAGCAATTGCAAAGCTTAATACTGTACCTAAACTTTTTGAGAAAATTATAACTGATATATTATCACACGAAATGTCATCAATTCTATCACCAGCTCAACATGGCTTTTGCAATGGACGGTCTAAGACTACTAATCTAATGGAATTTACTTCCTATATAAACTCTGGATTCTGCAAAAATAAACAAACTGATGTTATATACACGGACTTTAGCTTTTAATAAGGTTAGCCATGATCTACTGCTAGTGAAACTTGATGTTATTGGATTCTTCTTAAAATGGATTCGGTCGTTCTTAAAACATCGTAAGCAATGTGTAATTTTCAATAACTCTAAATCGAAATATATAGATGTTACTTCCTGTGTCCCTCAAGGAAGTCACCTTGGACCTCTCCTATTTTTACTGTTTATTAGTGATCTACCAAAGTCTATTCAATATAGCAATATCCTTATGTATGCCGACGATGTAAAATCTACTCAACCATCATAAACAATGAAGATAGTATACGTCTCCAGTCTAACTTAAATAGCTTCTACAAATGGTGCAATGTCAACTTAATGGAATTAAATCTTAAAAAATGTCAGTCTATGACCTTCTCTAGATATTCGCCATCTTCGAACGACTATGTCATCCATAACACAAAGCTGAACTCAGTTGACTCGTTCATAGATTTGGGAGTTCATTTTGATAAAAGGCTAAGTTTTAATTCTCACGTAACAGTGACTGTTAATAAGGCAAATGGTGTTTTATCTTTTATAAAGCGTTGGGCAAAGGAATTTAATGATCCTTATATAACAAAAAATCTATTCACGTCTTTGGTCAGGCCGATACTTGAATTCGCATCAGTAATCGGGGATTGTACTGTGGACAATGTTTTCATCAAAAAACTTGAATCAGTTCAGAAACAATTCTTACTATTTTGTCTTTGATATCTTCAGCGGAATGCGGAATTGAGTCTTCCACCGTATCGCAGTCGTTTGGCTCTAATAAAGCTTCCAACTTTGAAAAGTAGAAGGATCATTTCTAATATAACATTCTTCATCAGACTGGTTCATGGTAAAATTGATTCTGAATGCCTTCTTGGAAAAATATGTATAAATGTCCCTAACAGACAACTTCGATCGTATGAGCCGGTTTACCTGAAATTCCACAGATCAAATTTAATTAATTTCATCCATTCCGAAGAATCTGCAACGAAGTGAACAGGCACTATACTTTAATTGATTTATCCGATGATGTTGATCTTATTAAAAGAAGATTAACGACATATTTGAACTCTAATGATTATGTTTATAACTGTATTTAAAGTTTGTATTATTTTTGTAAAATATTTTGGTAAATATTGCTCAGCTGTTGCTTTATTGTAGCTGAATTAAATAAGTAAATAAATAAATAAAAATGTCACCATTACGTCGGAACAGAGTGGCCAAAAAGAATTGGGTATTCATCACGGAAACAAAACATTGCAAATAAACCATTAATTGATCCAAATGACGTTCTTCTTCCGCCGCTGCACATAAAATTGTTGCTTTTGAAGAACTTTGTCAAGGCTCTGGACAAAGTTGGTGCAGCATTTAAATATTTGTTAGCGATTTTTCCTAAAGTTTTACATGCTAAAATCAAAGGAGGCATATTTGTTGGCCCTCAGATCAGGAAGCTATTGAATGATGAGAATTTTTCACAATATTTATTGGAGAAAGAATATCCAGCCTGGAAATCTTTCAAGAGCATCTTGGAAAATTTTCTTGGAAACAATAAGAGTGAAAACCACAGAAAAATTTTTGCTGAGTTATTGAAAAATTATCACGAATTAGGTGCACGAATGTCACACATAATGCATTTTCTTCACTCGCATTTACATTTTTTTTTTCCACAAAACCTAAGTGCGGTAAGCGACGAACAAGGGGAGCGTGCTCACCAAGATTTATTGAAAATTGAAAGAAATTATCTAGGATTTTGGGACACTATTGCTGGACACTATTGGGGAGACTATTGCTGGACTCTAATACGTGAAACCGAACCAACAAAATACAAACGATGTTCAAATAATGCCATTCACTTTTGAAAATTTATTGATTTTTAAATAAACTAATGATTTCGTATGTAAATAAAAAAAAACATTTTTTTCCCCCCAAAACCTGACGTGATAGAGAAAAACCAATTACAGATTCGAATTCAGACCATCAAATTACACTAGGAAAGATATTTGGTTGCTCTAGTCCAAAACTTTGTTGGCTGGTGTCATCTATTTTTTTTTTTTTATATAATTTGGTACTTCTCAAGTTATTATACTTTTTTTATTTTTTTTTTTTAAACAATTTTATCAATAAGTTCAGTCTAGCTAAACATATCTGATATTAATAGGCTAGGCGATTTCTTGTGACCGGTGTTTTGTTCTACCTTTTTATCCCGATTTTCACCAAACGTATAATATTTGAAAGGTACTTCTTTTTAGCCGTCTTGCAGATTTACAGATTTTCAAATTTTTTCTTTAATTTTGAGTAAATTGCATTTAAAGTTGCTACCAACACATACTTAAAATTACACATATGCTATGTGTGTTTTATTACATTTGTAAATGAGTTTGTTATCTTCATTTACAATAATAATAAACCATAAAAGTGTTGGTTTGTGAATTGGCTATGTTGAAAAATAAAGCGCCTAGAAATTGCACTCGAATTTCGAGCGCTGGAACCTGCTAGTTTTTAATATTATCATAATATTTTTTTTTGAATTTCCAACAGAAATGGATCCATAAAATAAAAGTTTGGGTTTTTTATGTTAAACCTTTTTTTGTTAGAATATCTGTTAAAATATTTACGGTGAAAAATATGTTATTATAATGAATAATTAGTTGTTTCAGTAGCTAATATTCTGGATTGAGACATGTTGTTCTTGGTTATTCAGTTAACGCAGTTTAGTAATTTGTTTAAAGACTTTGATTGGTAAACGGAACTAATTTATTTTTTTATAGATATCTTCGTTGTAGAATAAATGCGTTTATACAATAATTATACAAGAAAATCTATTGCATTTTTAAACATTAAAGAATTGTAATAAACTTTATAATTTCCTTAATAAATTTTGCTAATGATACCTAACAGAATTTGAAACAATCTTCTTTCTGTGTGTCTAATTAATGAAAATCAACACCAACATTATTGTATACCTACGAGTAGCTTGTTAATTTGCAACAAAAAAAAATTGTGAATATTATAACAAATAAATATTTGTAAATTAAATATTTCTTCCTTTCAAAAAGTTTCTTTTTTTCTTCAATATTTACATATGAAACGAACAAAAATAGTATGTAAATGGTTTCTCTAAAACTTTTTATTTTTTGTTATAATATTTCTAAAATATATTTGTTGTTATTTAAAACACTTTTTCGAAAATATGCCCATAAAAATGTCTTTCATTTTTGAAATATTTGTTCCGTTTCAAAAAGTTTTTTTTTTAATAATTTAATATTTACACATGAAACGAACAAAATGGGTTTTCTTAAACTTTTTGTGCTAAAATTTTTTTAAGAAGATACTTGTTTAAATTTAAATATGTCTTTCGAAAATATAGCCATTTAATGAAAATTTCTTCTATATTTTTGGAAAAGAAAGTGTGAGGTTACAAATAATGCTTTTTTCTTGTAATTTTGATTCATACAAGTGTGATATACTTACATGATTGTGATCAAATTACAGTTTTCTAGGATTCTTTTGAGCGTCAACGATGGCAAACTGAAATTCTTTTATTTTCAATAGAAAACAAAGCAGTTTCTTTTCTTTTTCTTGTTCAATATTAAAAAAGTTTAATAATAAATATTTATACAAGTGTTGCTACCAAACATATCTTAAGCTAAATATTTTGTCTAAAGTTTACTTTCAAAAATTCCTATAAAATCTAATGAAATCACTAAGGAAAACATCAGTTGCTTTGTTAGCATTTCAGCCTAAAGTATATCAAATTTGTAATATAAGCAACAAAAAATATATGAAATGAAATTCGCGCTTGCTTTCCTTTTATCGATAGCGAACGTGGTTATTTAGCCTCCGGTTATGGTGTAAAAAGTGGTGCTTGAATCGTGAAAAAATATTGAAAGAATTAAGAGTTTTCTTCTGAAAGTGATTTTAAAAACCATGTTCGAATAAGCAAACGTTCTTTCGAAGAACTTTTGGCAAAAGTGGCGTCACTAATAAAAAAAAGCAATATAAACTATAGAGAAAGGCAATTCCAGCACGACATCGTTTGGCCTTGACGTTGCGGTATTTGGCAAGCGGCAACAGTTTTGAGGATTTAAATTTGGCCACAAAGCATTGGCAAAATTGTTGTCGAAACTTGTGAGACCATAATTGAAATTCTCGAAGATTATTATATGTATGGTTAGTACTCAAAAAACATTATATAGAGATCTGAATATAATTCTCGTTTGACTTTTGCAGTTGCCAGTTAGTAGAGAGGATTGGAGAAATCATTATATCATATCGGCAGCTCATTCCAAATCATGCTATCTGTACTTATCATGTTTTTAATTTTTTAACGTTTTTCATTTAAGTATTTTTCAAAAATTCTGTCAAATTTAAGTTAATAGCCAATTGTTATAAACAAAAAAGGATGTAGCATAAAACGGAATGTTGAAAAAACTTCAATTTCAAATTGGTGTAAGTGTACTTAGCATACTTTGGTTTAGAAATTTTTAAATTTGATGAAATTATAAGTAGATATACGGAATTGACGTTTCTTTTTGTTGTGTTTTCTGTGTACTTAGCATGATCAAAGCACACTTTTCCACGCCTCCAAGTGTAGTTAGCAGGGTTTTCGCCTAACTTGACAAAATAGTTTCAAATTGTATGTCTACTTAACATGTTTTAGTTTGTGCAAAGCTGTCAGCAGAATGAATGGCACAAAATATGTGTAAAGATAATATTTATTTATATTTAATGTTAGAAGTTAAAACTAATCTGTTAGGATAAGGATAAGGAAAATATAAGTTGAAAAAAAATAGTAAAATTTTAAATGGTTTGTTTTATATATTTCATATTATTTTATTAAAAAAAATGTATTCAAAAATAATTTTCAAATTAATTTAATATTGATAAAGTGAGTAAAAACTGGATCCACTGAGAACATTTAGTGCTTCATTCAAGCTAAGTTCAGATTTTTCAAGTAGTTATAGACTAAAAAATAAAAATATGACATATACCTATATAGTGATAGATATCATCTCTGTTGCAAATTGTGCATACCACATTTCTATTGTTTCTAAAAAACGTAGCATTTAAGTCCAGTTAACCACCTTTTGCTTTTATTAATACACTCATAAGCCGCGAAGAGATATTTGAAGCTATTAGAGGAGTCACGTTAAAATTGATTTGTGGGTACTATCATGGTGCTGACAGTTCATTGGATTTAATACATTATTTTCGCGTTCTTTCAATTTTAATAATTTTAAGACTTCAGTCAGCTTAGATAACGAAAAATCTATACAAACGTACATTCCTGCAGGAGTTCTGCAAGGATCTATTTTATCACCAACGCAGTACTCTGTATATACTTCAGACTTTAAAGCCCCAATGACCCAAACACCGGCCCTCTATGCAGATGACACCGCTTTAATAAAGAGTAGACAACTTTCGAATGCAATAGTGAAGAATATAAAAAAAGCTTTAATCCATGCTAAAGGATACTTAAAAAAATGGAAAACAAAAATAAATCAGGGGAAAAAGCAAGCAACTATTTTTTCTTTTAACAAGTCACCAAAAAGAATTCCACAAATAACACTTTGTATTCAAGGGACTAAAATTCCAATATTTCATTCAGCCAAATACCTGTTAATTGTGTTTGATAAAAATAACTGACCTTCGAAAACCATGTTACTCAAGCAGGTGATAAAGCATTAAAATGCGGAGGAGCACTTTTCCACCTGCTTAACCGTAAATCTAAATTAAGCTCGAGAAATAAATTGCTATTATATAATATGTATATACGACCAATAATGACATATGGCTGTCGGGCAGATCAAGGAGATATGCCTACACTTATCTTGAAAAGCTACAAATAATCCAAAAGAAAAACTTAAAGATTATATCCAACCTTCCCAGAAGATATTCAGCTGCTCTTTTGTATATTAATTCTAAACAAGAATTTTTGAAAACCGTCATCGGTAAAATAACTACAAGATTCTAAGAGAGGTACAGGTACAAGTTTTGATTTAATAAGATATTTGCAATATTAACTTTTTCCGTAATTTCTGTATCGAAGATTCAAAGACACAAATTTCCTATAAAACCCAAAGGTTTTTTTTCCCTATTTTTTACCTATATATGTAAATATTCACTAATGATTTTTCAATTATTATAAATATAAAAGAACGTGTCAATTATTTGTTGCAATACTTTTAGTAAAAACTCAAATATTGTAGATATTAAAATTTTGTTAATCCTATATGCCAACATTTAAAACAGATTATAGATCTTTTAAAAGCTAAAGAAAAAGCTGATCTAATTTTTAATGCAAGAAACTCTAAATTCCACGATTTATACTCTCAGGTTGATTGTGTGATGAAACTCCTTTCTACGCTAGATTTCTCATCACGTACTTCAAGTTTAATAATACGAACTAGAGGTGGATTATTCGATCCCAATGCTAGAGCCTTTATAAGTATTTTAGATGGCCTGTGCTCGCTTTGTAACCTGGACGTTACAGAGAACACTCTGCACATAATCAAGATTTGTCCAATATATTATGAATTTCGATTAAAATATTTTAAGTGAACTATACTAGACTAGTATAGCCCAGAACTCGAAATTCGAGTTCAAATTCTAGGAAATATTAGGTTTTCATTCAATTTTTATCCTCCGATATTTTTTTAATCTATCTATATAAAAAATTTATGAATTTCTAAATGAGCCTAAAGGTATGTTCATCAATTTTAGCAATTCACAATTCAACACGGAGTGTCTGATATATAATTTAAATTATTTGCATTAACAGGCTGTAACGAATTATTATAAATATTTTATTTTATTTAATTTAGTATATTTTTAGGATAGATTAAACATACATTTCATCATTCTCAGCCTCTCCTACATATGAACTATAACTATGCCAATTTTCACACTCCTCCGTGCCCGCATATTGCTTAAGAAGGGCACTAAAAATTTACCTTCGCGTATTAATATATAGATTTTAATATTTGGAAATATGTCTTAAATATAGGAATCTAGTATTAAATGCATTCGAGTAAGTTTTTCTCCTTTTTTTGAACCATAAGAAATCAAACACAAAATTATTTTAAAGCTAATGTAAATTACTAAAATCAAATGAATTATATGCAGTAATTATAAGCTTTACAAATGCCAATCTGGCACACAACTCTCAATCTCTCTCTTAATCTTTAAGACTGTAAATATATATAACGAATATCTATTAAGTAAATGAAATAATATTAAAGTATGCAAAGAACTCTACCTAAAAGTAACAAGAGAACATCGGAAAGGGTTTTTTCTGAATTATCACCCGATACAGAAAACACAATAGAAGCGGCAAAAAATATGGATCCTGATCTACTTATACAAGTAATTAAAGATACCATCAATAAAAACCTAGATGAAAAGTTAAAGACGTTAGCAACAAAGAATGATCTTGAAGAATTAAAGGTAGAAATAACGGCTGTAAACACCGAAATAATAACATTGCGACAAGAAAAGCATGATTTAAAGGAAGAACTAAATAAGGTTAAGAAAGAAAATGAAGATAAAGCGAGTGATATACGCTGGCTGGAAAGTCAAATAAAGTCTACTAAATTATTTATCAAAGGATTATCAACATCCAAAATGTTTGATGGTAAAGAAGAACTAATAAAAATATATGGAGATATGATGATAAATATAAATTCAGATTATAATGCTAACCTTAAGGAAATTATGTCTAAAAACTAAGAAAAGTCTGTCGGCAAGTAAATCAAAAATAAAACAAACTATCTATATTTCAGTTTTGTCTTACAACAATAATGGTTTTGAAAATAAATATTTGCATCCCTCCTTTTTCAATTATATAAATAGTAATGACATTTTTGTGCTGCTGGAAACACATTTAATGGAAAACAAATTTGAAAATGTTAGAAAGTATTTTCCTGGATAGTCTTTATTTACAAGCAGCTAAAAGATTTTATGGTTTTGGAAGAGCAAGTGGTGGTATGATGTGCGGCATAAATAAAAAGTTACAAAATATGGGTATAACTTACGTGATCAAAGATATAAGTAATATAATGTTCATCATATTTAATAAAACAAATTATAAAATTCACATTAGTTCCTACTTACCTAAGGCCAGCAAACTGGAGTGAAGAATTTAATAATTTGAAAGGGTTCTTTGAAAATAATGATATTACCAATACGATTTTAATTGGAGATCTCAATGTGAGAATTGGGGAGTTAAATCAGGATATCGCTCAAATTTACCAAGAACTTTTTGCAGCAGGACTTGAGAAAAGAAAATCTTAAGATAAAAGAGTAAATTCACAGGGAAAGCAACTTATTGATATGTGTACTGATAACAATTTATTGATATTAAATGGAAGAACTAAAGATGATGAAGAAGGTTCTCTGACATATCTTAGCTCCACGGGAGAATCCGTCAATGACATATATGCTATTTCGCAAGATATTTTACAATACACAGAGGATTTTACTATCGTAAATCACATTTGGTCAGATCACATGCCAATAAGGTTGGGATTGCAAGTAGTAAATGTGGATGATAAAATTAAGAAACTGAACTTAATCCTTAAATTGTATTGGAAGGATAATACAAAAGATTAGTACCAGCGAAAACTGAATGTCAATTTAGAAAGATTAAGTTTAATACACGTAGATCCGAGCCTAAAAATGCTGTGTGGTACAATAAAAAAATCTTCACCTACAACTGGTAAACAAAACCGAAGTTTTGAACCAAAAGATAGTTGGTATAACTACAAATGCAACGCTGCCAGATAAAAATCTGTCAACTTTTTAAATATTTTTAGAAACACAAAATGTCTACAAGATAAAGATAACTATCTAAAAACTCAAAAAGAATATAAACATATATGCAAAGAAAGGAAACATAAATACTACCAACAGCTGGAAAAAAAGTGGTGGAGAATTGCAAAAGAAATTCGAAATCATAACTATAAAATTTGTCCACTTATATCTGCGGAATCTTTTAAAACTTATTTTGATGAACTACTAAACCCACAACAAAATATAGTTGAGTTTCAATACGCACCTTTACTTAATTTCGATTCTTTTTTGGATTGCCCAATAACGATGATAGAACTGAAAAATATACTAAGAAATGTAAAAGTAAACAAAGTTCCTGGCGAAGACCGTGTGCCATACGAATTTATCGTAAATGCAACCGATAATTTTCTACAACAGCTTTTAAAATATATAATAAAATATTTGAAACCGGCCAAATTGATGATTCCTTTTCAAGGATTATAATCTTTCCAATTCATAAAAAGGGAGATGTAATCCAGCCTTCGAATTACAGGGGTATATCTTCCATGAATTCTGTTGTTAAAATAATGACGGGTATTCTCAATGAACGTTTATTTAACTGGGTGGAATGCATTAAAATAATGACCGAGTATCAGGCGGGCTTTCGCAGAAATTATTCAACAACTGACAACATATATATTCTTTCGGCTATAGTTAGTCTCAAATTAGCAGAGAAGAAAAAAGTATACGCATTCTTCGTTGATTTTAAAGCAGCATTTTATAAAGTTTCAAGAAGTGCATTAATATACAAACTTTTTACGATTGAGATTTCATATAAATTTGTCAGACTTATTGAAGGTATATATAAGGATACTAGGTCAGCAGTTTGGACGGGTGATGATATGTCTGAATACTTCGAGACTAAATCCGGAGTGAAACAAGGTTGTTTGGTGTCGCCATTGTTATTTGCGCTATATATTAATGATTTAAACGATCACTTAGAAGGTGGACTTTTTGTCGAGATTTGAATATACGTTTATTATTATATGCCGACGATATAGTCATACTTGCAGATGAAGCTGATGTACTTACAAGAATGATACTTAACCTAGAAAAATACTGTAATTTATGTAGCTTAGAAGTTAACTTAAGTAAATCTGAAATTTTAGTCTTTGCAACGGTGGTCGGCTCGCACGAAGAGAAAAGTGGTATTTTAAAGGAGATCCGATAAAAATATCGTCAGAATATGACTACTTAGGAGTAGTGTTAACATCATAACTCTCACTTAACAATCAAGTTGCAAAACGAAACAACCAAGCAAAAAATGCCATAAATAAAACCTGGAAAAACTTCCTCGGAAAGAACGATATTAATTTAAAAATGAAATGGAACTTTTTTTTAGCTGTATGTAGATCTATACAATCATATGCAGCACAAATACGGGGTTTTAGTAATTTTGTTGCAGTGGATAATCTCCAAAGATACTTCATGAAGAAAGTTCTCAAACTTCCAAGCAATACACCAAACTACTTCTTAATGCTAGAAACATCTGCTGAAGAAGGTCACATCTACACGTTAGCCCTTCACTTAAAATACATTGGAAAGGCATTATATTATTATGGAGAAAGTAGGCTGCCGCATCAATTGACAAAAATCTTGTTGAGAAGAGAGCTGTTTTGGGTAAAAATTTTAAAAGAAAAACTCGTTAATTTAAGCATACTTTGTCCGGGGTCAACTCCAACAGAAGAGCAGTGGAACTTGTTAAGTACAGAACTTTTAAGTAGTATTAAAACACACAATATACAGTATAATTTGCAAGAGAAATTAAAAAGCATCACTAGACTATACAAATACCTCGATCACAAGAAAGCAGAACATTATCTTAAGGATGGTATGAAAATGGAAGCCATAACACTGATCATGAAGGCACGCAGCGGGATGATATTTCATAATGGTAATAGATTTGGTGTAGGAGAAGATCAAAAGCTATGTACTTCATGTAACCTTCTAGAAAAGGAAACACTTCAACACTTTCTGGGAATTTCTCCAGTTCTTAAAGAATTTATAATCCGTTGTTTTCGCCAACCCTTATTAAATGAAACCGAAATGATATGCATTCTTGATGGCAGCGCAGAAGATGACTGGTTTAACTTATTAAATTTCTTGAAATCTGCATTACAATTTAGACAGCTAATGATATCTGAATACAATTAATTAAAGTTGATTTTATAATTAGACCGACAGACGCTTTAAATAAACATTGTCAATTATTATAATATTTACCTTTTGTTGATTACAATTTATATGAAAAAGAAAAAATTTAATTATAGAAAATATCCTTGTAAATTGTAATTAAATTATATTTTGTCAATAAAGATTATTATTATTATTATTATTATTATTATTATTATTATTATTATTATTATTATTATTATTATTATTATTATTAAATATAAATTATTCTAACTGTAATGATGATAGTAATTAAAAAAAATAGAAAAAAAGTTTAAAATTTGTTTGCAGTGTTGCCCATGTTGTGTTGATCGACAATTTTGCTGCAACTAATTTATTATTTAGGTGTTTCCTTAAGCACAAATTATATGCAATATCAACACCGAGGTATTTTTAAATACTAACGATCTCGATGTTTGCTTCTTCAATGTGCCACTTGAAATGTTTAGATATTCTTGTACCTGCTCAAAATGCCATTATTTAAGATTTATTCAAATTGACGGTTAGGCTCCAAATTAATACAATAACTGTACAGTACAGTACAGTAACTGTATTAATTAGTATCAGACAATATAACGATGTCGTCTGCATAAAACAGAACTTTAATAGTTATTCCCGCCACACTAGCGCCACCAAGTAGTTCATCAGCCAAGTCATTTAAGTATAGCGAAAATAACACAGGACTTAAAGTGCAGCCTTGTTTTACGCCTAGATCAACATCAAATGATTGGAACAAAGAATTGTTATCCCAAATACGGATTTGTGTTTTTTCGTACCCAAATTACAAAATTCTGACAATTTTTAAAGAAAGATTTAGGCGAGAAAATTTATAAAAAAGACAATTTCTGGGAATCATGCCAAAGGCATATGAAAAGTCAACAAAGAAGGCATAAGTATTTTTGCTGCTTAATTTATTTAGATTTACAATGTTAACTAGGTTGAAAATGTTATCCACAGTTGAGTAATTCTTCCGAAATCCTGTTTGATATTCGTTTAAAATCTTCTATTAAAAAGAATGCTATTAAAAATTGTACACAACGTATCAATAAGCGGTAGACCTCTTTAAAAAGAGGGATCAATATAGAGCTGTGAAATGTTCTCGGTATTTTTTTCGTGAAACAATTTTTTGTGAAGACTGTTAAGATTTCATTATAAAGCAGACAGGTGCATGATTATAATACTCATAAGTAATGCCATCTTTACCAGGAGATTTATTGTGTCTTTGGATGAATACAAAGAAAAACATCAGTAATATACGGCATGGACTAACTTATTGTAATGTTATTTGCATTATTCTGTAGCATGCTTCTGAAATGGGTTAAAAAATCATTGCAACATAAGTTACCTTTCACTATGGGTTTATTTGACTTGAGATAATTTTACCACGGCCACCGGTCGCCACTATTTTCTACCGTATTTAACTGTTCTAAATTTCTGTTGTACAATTCTAATCTGTTGCTATTACATAGCAATAAATATTTAGCTTTAGATGTCAAATAGCGAGTTCTATTTATAGATGTTTGATTGTTTTCTATACAGTCTGAGATACTTTAACATACATTTGCAGGATTGTTTGATTTTACTCGTTACTGAAGAAACTAATTCATCTACAGATAAATTGGATTGTATATCTATATTTAAAGAAAGTGAACAGAGATTCTCTCCACATTTGCTCGCATCTTTGCTATTCCAGCGCAATTTATTTACAGTTGATTTGTTACTTTTGTTTATATTTATAGTGGTAGTCTTTATTGTTAACAGTAATGGCATATGGTTGGAACATGAAAAAGTTACAGACACCAAAAATTCATGAATCAGAGTTAGTCGAAATTGAAATGTTTAACCGATCCGTCTTCACATGAAGACTAATTTCGAATCTTATTTTGATAGAATAGAACGATTTGAAATTAAGTGACGAAGTTTAAGTTTTAAAAAAGGAAATAAACCAGCAGATACTGAAAAATCGAAATTTACAGAAGAGTTTTTAAAACAATTGAAAGCAATAGAAAAATATGATAAACATATTCTTCAAAATTTAATGTGAAAGAAGCAATCACTATTTGTCCAGAAATAATTCGTTATGCAGCTAGAATTGTGAATCCAATGGCTCCGATACAAGCAAGCGTTGAAAGATTATTTTCAGGTTTGAAAATTATTAAATCAGACTTAAGAGCATCGATGAAAGAGGATTTGGCTGACGCAATTCTTTTTCTGAGAGGTGTATTAAAAAAAAATCAAATTTAATTTGTATTTTTTGTATTTATTTAAATTAATATGTATATTTTCAACTTTTTTCGCTTGTTTATATATTTAAAAATAAATAATATTTCAATTTAAATTAATTGAATTTAATTTATTAACAAACCTTAAAGTTTATGTATTTTCATTACACTGTACAAAACAAATGAAAATAAATTTTGATAGAGGGGACCAAAAAAAAAGTCACGTGTATCGGCGTTTTGAAAGTTTGCATCTGAATTTCATTTGAGCGGGGTTAAAGTTTCCCAGCTCTGGCACATTCTTATTGTTAATCGGCATAAGAAACCATGTGACCCTTATATTTTACGTATAAAATGTATTCAGCAAATTTATGTAAAATGTTACGGAGAACATTTCTGTAGAATATGTTAACCCTCTAACTCCTCAAGGTATGGTTATCTTTTGTCCACATTTTAGAGAAGACCACAAAATACCATTAAAACAGGGATTTAAGGGGTTAAAATGTTCCGCAAAAATATTCACTGTGAAATTTTACTATAAGTCCCTGTATACACCAAAAAGGAAAATTCAACCAGAAAGTCAGAAATAATACACAACAAAATAGCGCTTAGGGTTAATTTCGCATTTATTTAGAATTTTATTTTAAAGTACCACAAAATAAATTAAAATTAAATTCTTAATAAATGCGAAATTAACCCTAAGCTCTCCTTTGTTGTGTCTTATTTCTGACTTTCTGGTTGAATTTTTCGTTTTGATGTATTTAGGGACTTATAGTAAAATTTCACGGCGAATATTTTTGCGGAACATCTTAACTCCTTAAATCCCTGTTTTAATGGTGTTTTTGCTATTTTTTTTAAAGAAGAACAAAAAAAGACCCATACCTTGAGTGAGAGGGTTAACATATTATACAAAAAATGTTCTCCGTAACATTTTATATAAATTTGCTGAACACATTTTCTACCTTAAATGTAAGGGTCACATGGCTTCTTATGCCGATTAACAATAAGAATGTACCACAGTTGGGAAACTTTAACCCCACCTCAAATCAAATTCAGATGTAAATTTTAAAAACGCCGATAAACGTGTCTTTTTTTTGTCTCCTCTGTCAAAATTTATAGGCCGGACCTTGTAATTTTGGAAAAAATTTGATTTTGTTGTACAGTGTTACTTGTATTTATACATAATAATATTCATAGATACACATATACCTACAACTATTAGTCAAACTATAAAATATATTGTGCAAAACCTGTTATATTGAAGAGTTGGAGTCGGAAAGAGTCAGAGTCGCCAATTGAAAAAACTAAATGTCGGAGTCGGAGTTTTGATCATCGGCTCTGCAGCCCTGGTTCAGACAAGACGTCCTCGAGCTTTTCTAGGTCCGAAGTCCAATTTGTACAGTTCTGACAAACTGGAATAATATAAAAAGTATTTGCTCCAAATTTAGCTGTAAGAACTGTGCTATTGTTTACATATAAAAATTTAAAACCATATTTATAAACTCCTTCCGAAAACCAAACAACTCGACTGGCTCTATGTTCTTTTTTAGTTGCAATAATAGTTTTGAAAATATGATGAGAAATTGTGTTCTTTATCTGCTATTACATGGGTTTCAAAATGGAAAAATACATCATACTCATTTATATAAGACAAAAAGTTGTCGAATTTTATAGATTTTTCTAAATTTTCTATATTATACGATATTATGTGGCATAACGTAGATTACTATTGCGTAGAATCATTTGCGATCATGTTTTTTTCACCTTCTTTAACACAGACTTCAACCAGATAATTTTATTCTGTTAATAATGTCTTCCAGTATTCACCATCATTCTTACCTTAGTCCACGTATACTTGTTAATATGTATGTTAATGCAGAACTAGCCTAGTCCTACTCCAACCATTTAGTTAATTTGTGATATTGCTTTGCTTATTTGACGCAAGTTGTAACGTAAGCATTGTCCATCCTCTGAATATATGTATATCGTTTGTCCCTTCAGTTTCATTTTAGCAACTATTATTTTAAACACCTGCATGCTTGACTCCAAAGTAGAACAAACAGATATAACGGAATGATATAATATTAATATTGGCGTTTAAACCATTTGAACATAATTGTATGAATCCTGCTTTGCTGCATTTAAATTTGCAACCTAAAATCCAGTAACCACAATATTAGAGGAGCGACATTTTCGATCAATAAATTCTAGACGAGAAGTAAGTTTTTTTAATACAGTTTTTTAATTTTTTGAGTTGCGTTTTGATTTGAGGCAGACAAAATTTGACAAGAATAGCCTGAGCTGATGGCCTTAGTAGCTAGTGCACAAAAGCCACTAATTATTTATTAATTTTATTACTAAATAAATAAATAAATAAATTTATAAGAATTATATTTTTTGTAATTTGTACTCTACGCTTGTTATTCATTTGATATTTTTAAAGTATACCTTCAGGCTGATTTGTTATACTAATAGTATATTTGTTATTTATTAATCAGCTGCTAAAAGTCTGAGAAGGTGGGTGGCAGTTAGCAAAACAAAAAAACAAACAACACAAATATGATCAAACTTCTTATATTTACAAATGATTCCCACTTCAAAACTCCATCAACAAACTCCATTCCATAAAAGCACCACGATGAACGTCTTAATGACACTAATTTTTTGGCTAGAGCTCTTCCAATTCACTTTTACAGCAATACCAATAATGAGACATCACATACCAGCACAGGCACACGCACTTTAAGTGTATATGTTTATATTCAATTTTTTGATACAGTACTTCAATTGTATACAGCTTATTTATTTTTTGTTAAATTTTTTTTTAAATACATACGTATGTTGATATTTAAAACACTTTTTCGAAAATATGTACATTCTATGAAAATGTCTTTAATTTTTATCTCGAGGTCTTATATTCAATAAGTGCTATCTACATTTGACAGCAATATTAATTTTTGATTTCAAACTGTTGTCTGATATAACTGTCAAATATAATGTTAATTTTGATATCATTCATGATTAGTACGATTATTTCTTAATAGATACTGTGGCAAATCAATCGACAAATACTTTCAGATCTTAATAATAAATTATTATTACACGCTCTCTTTAAAATAATTATTGATGCAGATAGCACTTTTTGAATATCAGCCCTCCATATATTTTTTCAAAAAGGTTTTTTTAATAATTAATATTGACATATGAAACGACAAAAAGGTTTGTCTAAAACTTTCTATGTTTTTGCCATAATTTTGTTCAAGCAGATATTTGTTGAGGAATTTATTTGGTGAGGAATTTTTCCATTTTTTGATTGCGAGAAATATGTGCGGATACAAATTTGGCTGTACTTGTAGTTATGTATCATACATGTGTGATATATTTGACTGCGATCATATTACAAATTACCTGAATTATTTTAAATCTCAACTTAAAGGTATCGGTCCCTTATATGTAAAGTATAAAAACTATCCATACATTCACAGGGAAAATACACCACAAATATGATCGTTATAATGTAATACCTTAAGGGACTCGAAGAGTAATTCAAAGTTAATTAAGTGGTATATTAATATGCGGTCTTAAAAGCCTTGAAAACCGTTACATAACAAGGAAAACGATGGCAAATTGAAATTCTTTTATTACACTGTGCAATAAAGACTTTTTGAAAAATACACGGATATGACAATGTTAGATTCTACTAAAAATCCTATACTCAACTTGACGAGATTGACGACCAATTTTTTTTTTATGGGCCTTATAAGATTCTGAAAATCAGTGGGCACCTCAAAAATCTGTTTTTTCCCAACAGCTAGATCAGACTTGGCGATACCGATTTGGCACTATTGTAGCTGAGACTCCGTGGAACAAATTTTGTTCACATTTTATGCGAAAAACAATAACTTTTCTTACCTTTTTTTAGAAAAAATATAGGAAAGAATAATTACATATACCGTATACCACTCACTACGTGGTTAGGGTAAAATGAGTTTGTCCTGATATTTGTAACTATCAAAAATAATTGACTTAGACCCATCTTTTAGTATACCGATCGACTCAGAATCACTTTCCGAATCACTCACTCTCAGTCGATTTAGCGATGTGATCTGTCCGTCCGTCTGTGTATCCATGTAGACTTTGTATTCAAACTACAGGTCTCAAATTTGAATAATTTAGTATACAAGCTTCTATCGGCCATATGATGAACGTTACTGAAATTGTTGCAAATTAATTCATGTTTCCCCCATAAAGACAACCCCTATTATATCGACTTAAATCGTTTAAATATCCAAATGATCTTATAGATCTTGGTCAAATTGAGTTTGTATACGTTTATTACATTCATCAGTCATAGTTTGACCGTGAGTTTAAACAGACGTGTGCGCAAAACGTGTGTAACAAAATAACAATAAAAAAAATATTCTGTTTTGTTCAAAACAAGCAGATTAGTGAAAAAAAAAAAAACAACGAAGTTGATCAGTTAATCCCTTTTCTTTACTTTTCATAAACAACATTAAACGCTACCGCGATGTCGATATTAATGCTTCAAGTAGGCATAACATAATGAATAAAAAATATAAACAACAAAATAATGCTGCTTCTAGCAGCAACTACTATCAACCACTGCAAACGATTGACGATGATGATGATGATGAGTCTGAAATAATTGTCGCTAAACCCAGCAAAGTGCAAATCCCACCAATAACAATATTAAAATGTAAAACAATACAATTACATGAAATTTGTAAAAACTTAAAAATATGTAAATATGCAATTAGAAAAATTTCAATTGGTCTTAAAATATTTTGTGATTCTATTGAAGATTTTAGTTTATTGTGTGAACATTTAAAATCTAAATATGAGTTTTTCACTTACGGTTCAAAAAATGAAAAGCCATATAAAGCAGTTCTACTGGGACTTGATAAATTTGATCCGTTAATAATTAAAAAAAAAATTAATTGATTTAAAACTACCATGTATTGATGTAAAACTAGTTACAAAATCAAATGGACCATACAATGAACAGGCCATATATATTATTTACTTTCAAAGAAAGTCTATTACAATGAAAGAACTTAGACAAAATTACTCGATAATCGATCATATCAAAGTAAAATGGGACTACCAAAGGAAAAGGTCTACCAGAATTACGCAGTGCTACAACTGCCAAATGTCATGGTTCTAGCCGATGCAATGTCAAAACATTTTGTGCAAATTGTGCAGGTAATCATAAAACTACGGAATGCACATCTGAAACTATTAAGTGTGCAAACTGTAATAAAGCGCATAAATCGTTTTCTTCCGACTGTGAAAGCAGATTAAAATATGTACAAATGAGACAACGTTCTCAACCAAGAGCGTACAAGCCGAAACAGCAACCATTATTCAAAAATTACCGTTTTAATAACAACAAAAGTTATAATTCCGATTTTCCGAATAACCTTAATCAGGGACTCATTACCCTTAACTATGAATGGTGACAAGAGCAAAACAAAATCACAAATAGTTCCAACAATCTGTTTTCTCTTGAAGAAATTAAAAACTTAACTCTAGAGTTAATAACTAAGTTGCAGGGATGCAAATCTAAAGCAGACCAATTTGAGGTCATAACCTCACTTGCATGTAAATTTTTATATGAATAATAACGATTTAAATATAATATCATGGAATGTCAGAGGTGTCCGAAATAAAAAAGACGAACTTTTCAGTTTTCTATTAAACAATAATATCCATACTTTTCTTATATCGGAGACATTACTGAATAACTCAATATCAATAAAGCACCCAAGTTTTTATATATACAGAAGTGATCGAGAGCACAACAGAGGAGGAGGCGTGGCGATCTTAATTAAAAAAATATTGAACACATCTTGATACCTCCTTTCAATACATTCCAAATTGAAAATATAGGTATTAAAATAAAAACTTCAAATGGAAACTATATAAACATTTACTCTTGCTATTTTCCGGGCGGTGCTGCTGGTAGCGATAATACCAAAAAATTACAATTTAAAACTGACTTGAGCAAATTTTATCAAAATAGCGAAGCATTTATCATGGGCGGCGACTTTAACAGCCGTCATAGACATTGGGGTTGCATTCGGTCAAACTGTTGGGGAAACCTTTTATACGAATGTTTAGATTCTGACATTTTTCGTATACTATATTCCAATAACCATACGTATATACCTTCAGATCCGAGAAGACAAGCATCAACTTTAGATTTCTTTCTAACAAATGTCTTAAACGGTATTTCATCAGCACGTGTTATAAACAATCTTGGATCAGATCACCTTCCTGTAAAAATAACTATGGCTTACGGATTAAAGACTACGGAAAAAAAATATTACAATTTCAAACAGGCAAACTGGCCCCGATTCGCTTCTTTCATTAAAAGAAACCTGAGAGTTCCTGACGAAAACTCCATAAACAACTTTGAAGAAATCGACTCCATGATCTTAACATTTAATGACACCATATCTAATGCAATAAATCATAGTGTCCCTAGTAAAACTTACCAAGTGAAAACCCCAACCCTACCACAACATATAAAAAATATTATTCAAATAAGAAACATTTATAGAAGGAACTGGAAACGATTTCGTGATATTTCGGATCATTATTTAACAAAGCAATATAATTATCGCATTTTAGAAGAGATCAAGGAATTCAAAAATAATTTTTGGAACAATAAGCTGTCAACTTTGGAAAAAGGTTCTTCTCCTTTTTGGAATCTTTCAAAAGAAGAAGCCTACAAATATCCCAATACTAAAATTCAATAATACAAATTACTACACGCAAGAAGAAAAATGTGAAATTTTAGCACACGTATTCAAATCAAATCACTTACTTTCAGAAAATCTTAGTGATCCATTCACCACTAACCTTGTAAATAATTCTATAAGCAATCTTAGCATCATAGTACCAACTTCTCATAATGTTATACCAGTTTCAACTGATAAAGTTTCTGCTATTATCAAAAAACTAAAGCCAAAAAAGTCTCCTGGTACTGATGGAATTAATAACAAATGTTTAAAAGCTCTACCACCGAAAGGGGTTAAGTATATTTCTACAATAATAAACTGCTGCTTACGTCTGCATTATTTCCCAAAAATATGGAAAAACTCAAAAATTATACCAATAAAAAAACCAAACAAACCTGATTGCTGCCCTCTGTCTTATCGGCCAATAAATCTATTATCATCTTTAAGCAAGGTACTTGAAAAAGTGATTAAAGAAAAGCTTACAGATTTTATTGATTCAGAAAATATTTTACCTACACAACAATTTGGTTTCCGTAAGGATCTTAATACTACCCAGCCACTTGTTAGAATTCGTAAACTAGTAAATTCAAATTTTAATACTGGGACATCTACTGGTATGGTATTACTAGATATAAAATCAGCATTTGATTCGGTTTGGCCCGATGGACTTATTTATAAAATGATAAGACTTAACTTTCCATTGGAATTAATTGAAATAAATCAAAGTTTTCTTTCAGAACGTTCTTTTGAGGTCTATATTGGCTCTAATCACTCAACGCAGACTGAAGTTCCCGCTGGATGTCCACAGGGTTCTTGTCTTTCTCCAATTTTGTATAATATATTCACTGCAGATTTCCCAATTCTCGATGATTGTGTGACTTCCATTTTTGCTGATGATACCGCTATACTAAGCTCACAAATACACGCGATCGATGTAATATCTAGCTTACAAACAGCACTTGTCAATGTCCATAATTATTTTAAGAAATGGAAAATTCAAATCAATACCCAGAAAACACAAGCCATTTATTTCTCAAGAAGAAGAAAAAATTGCTTTCTACCTCAACAGCCAATTATTTTAAATAATAACGAAATTCCTTGGTCCAATAGAGTAAAATATCTGGGAGCAATATTAGACCCAAAGCTTAAATTTAAAGATCATATACCATATATTATAAATAAAATAAATAATGTAAAAAGATTATTTTACCCCCTCATAAATAGAAACTCCAAACTTAATATCGAAAACAAAAGATTATTATTTAAATCAATTTTTCACGCTACAATATTCTATGCAGTACCACTTTGGTCTACGGCTGCGCAGTGTCACATCAACAAACTACAAGTCGCTCAAAATAAACTGCTTAAACTATTATACAATTTACCTTGGCACTATCCAACTCAAAGATTACATACTCTTGCCAATGTTGAGCTCGTAAATATTAAAATCAACAGGCTCACCACAAACTGTAGCTCCTAATGTATTAACTCGGAATTTGCGCACATCAATGAGATAATCTCATCATAATTTTACATACTTATAAGTTGTAAATCCATTTTATTAAAAATCTGAAATCAAAAAAAAAATAAAAAAATAAGTGGTTTTTTGAAAATTTTCTCCCTACATAAAAATATTAAAAAAAAAAAAAAAACTTTATGTTAAAGAAATTGTTATTTTATTTTTAAGTAGAAAAGGAACGAGCTGTCCTAACCTCTTTATAAATACTGTTATATCTTTATAATTGAAAATATTATGTAAATAAATTGAAATTGAATTGAATTACATTCATAGGACAATTCTAAGTTATAGCCCCCATATGAAGCTGATTCCCGATCTTAAAATGTCTACAGTGAAACAAGAAATCCAGCGATTCAGCGAAAACTACATTCAAATATTAAGCAATCATACAAACCCTTTAGCTATTGCTCTCTTAGATGACAGCAATGAAACACGAAGACTAAAGCGTGTTGAATTTGCCATATCAAAATTAATAAATTTATATTGTAAATATGTATGTATATAACTGTTAACGATTTTTTTTTTATTATCGTAGTTAGTTATGTAGTTCAGTGGAGGTACATAACTCCTGTTATGTTTTCACTAAGCCATTCAATTTGCTTATAGTCTTAAAATAGATTGATTTGAAATAAAAAATCTGGGTTTCGTGCCAAACACAGCTGATGTAACAGAAGATATAAGGAGAGAAATTGATGATGGCGGTGTGGAAATATTAGTGCTGTTAGACCATTCAAATGCGTTCGATACGGTAGATAACACAGTTTTGCTACAAAAGCTTAAGAACATGATGCACTTTTCACCAACTTCTGTTGCACTTATGACGTCTTACCTAGTAAATCGTTCGCAATGCGTACAGACTAATAAAATTGCATCGACGTTACTTCCTGTGGTAAGAGGTGTTCCACAGGGTTCTATCCTTGGTCCCCTCCTTCTCTCAATTGTGCTTCTGATCTACAGTTAATTCACTGCAATATAAGAATATATGCCGATGACGTACAGTTATATACTAGCAGCAAGAAAGAAAAAATCGAAGATTGCAGTAGAAAATTGAACGATGACTTAGAACTTGTTTCTCGTTCGGCAGCTGCAAACGGAGTGAGTTTCAATCCACAAAAAACAAAGCGTATTTTGGTGCGTAACAGATTAATAAGAGTTTCAGACAATCTAAACATATAAATTAGAAATAAATTAACACTTATTTTTTATTATAACAGCACTATGTGCTTTTTCTTTATTATTTATTTCTTTGTTTTATTTTCTACAGCACTATGTGCTTCCAGTTGAGTTTTTTTACTAACTTACAAATATTTTTATTCTTAATATTTAACCCTACCGACACACACGCGAGCTACCAAAAATGCAAAAAGATGATAACATCCGATATGAACTTTTTCATATCCGACGATGACAAAATTAATAACAATGCCACTCAAATTTGCTTTATGCTTATTTTCTATATCTAATTAGTTGGACCTTAGAGATAATGTCGCGAAACGCATGGTATAGAGCATACAATTTTCTGGTTCTTTCTTAGTTTCGAATCACTTTACCAGTTTATTCAAAATTAAAACATGAAAACAAATTATTTGATTTTTTTTTAAATTTATTAGTTCGCATTTAATGTCACTGAAAATAACCTTAATAATAATTACTACATCTAGGAAAAACAGCAACGAAACCCAAAAATACAAAATATTTAGATCAGCAACAAAAGAAATTAAAAAATAAACAAGTAAGAAATTATAGTCGGTCTAGACCGACTATACGATACAATGCCATGGTTTAGAGACTTTATCTCTTCGGTCGTTCTAATTCGATATAGAAAATAAGCATAAGCATTTGAATTGCATTGTTATTAATTTTTTGGCTGCAGATATGAAAAAGTTCATATCGGATGTTATTGTGTTGTTGTATGGGGATTAGGTCGAAGTATGGACCGATCCTGACCATTTTTGGTAAACTCACTTACATTTTGAAACAATAAATACAAACCAAATTTGAGAAAAATCTGTGCAATATTTTTTTTATAGATTTAAGTGAAGATCGGAAAGCAGCTCTATATGGGGCCTATGACTAAGAATTGTCCTATAGGGATTATTTCTGGACTACTGTTTAATGGATACAATAAACACATACAAACCCAATTTTAGTGAGATCTATATGATAATTTGGATCTTATGACAACTTATGTCGATTTCATAGGAGTCATTTGTATGGGGACTAGGTCTGCACATGGACCGAATTTCACCAGTTTCAACAGCGTTTATCATATGGCACATGAAAGCTCATATACCAAATTTCATCAAAATATATTCATATTTGAGACCTGTAGTTTGATTACAAGTTTTACATGGACACACAGACGCACGGACGGACGGACGGATGGACGGACGGACATCGCTAAATCGACTCAGAAAGTAATTCTAAGTCGATCGGTATAATAAAAGATGGGTCTAGGTCAAATATTTTTGGTAGTTACAAACAGCAGCATAAATTCATTATACCCAAACCACATGGTGGTATAGGGTATAAAAAGAAGGTAAGAAGTTCAACAAATGTAAATTATTGTCTAACACGACCATTTTTAAGGCACAAAGTGGTCTGTATGAGTTATTTAGGATGAATTAACACGTTCACATTATACTGATATGTTCACAAAACGTATTCAACTTTACAGTGGCTACAATTTTTTCAAAATATTTTTAGTGTAAAATTTAGAGTCCCTGTAAATTATGCTAAAAAATTTAAAAAAAAAATATTTTTTTCCTATAAGTTTTTTTTTTCTTCTATAAAAGAGCAGGAAATAATTATATTTTTCGCAAAATATTCAAATAAAATTTGTTAAATGTAGTCCTAGTTACATAACTGTCAAATATAGTTAAGCGGTATCACCAAGTCTGAATTAGCTGTTGGGCCAAAAATTGATGTAACCTTTTTTTGCGAGAGATCACTGATTTTCAGAATTAGTTAAGCCCATAAAAAAGAAGAAAATCCAGTTGACGATGAACTTTATGATAAGGAAAATTAAGACCAATGAATAAAACCCGTAGATATTATCAATGGCTACGTGTTAAATGGGCTCAAACAAACAATATATTAAAGTCACTAAAGACATGGTTTTGAAAGAGCTTCAAGAAGATGCTACTTTAAAGAAATATTTTGTGGAATTGGTAAATGAATTTACACTTATGTTGACTTTCAACTTCATTTTTAATGCACCTTTTTAGTTTAAAATTTGTTAAATATTATTTGAAGCAAAATAAGTTATAAAAAGCACAATTATTTATGTTTTTTTATATATATTGTTATTATGCACTAAGTTTTTTTAAGTAAGAATATTGTGATTTACCTATATATAAATATAACCCCCGAAGTTACCATAAGCATTACCCGATAATGCCTGTACAAGCTCCACTTCTATTCGTCTGAAGATTAGAGCATCTTCTCAAGGGGACAACAGTATAGCCTGTATAAAATAATAATAAAATATATATTTTTAGATCCACAGATTATCACAAGTTTACCAATTAAACTTACTTCTACCACATCTCGTCCTGGCTGCGGCCAAGGCACAGCGGTTGCGGAATCTTAAACAACGATTAGTAGTAGCACCAACGCGAGCACATACTGCAGTATTTGTTCCACAATTTCTTCTGCCTATTCTGCATACCTGACTGTTAGTGGGTTCGATGACCAACATTAAAGCGATAAAAAGGAAAGCAAGGGCGAATTTCATTTTATTTATTTATTTATTTTTTTATTATAAATTTTTAATACTTCAGGCTGAAATGCTAACAAAGCAACTGATATTTTCCTTAGTGATTTCAGTAGTTTTTATATGAATTTTTGAAAGTAAAATTTAAATTAAATATTTGGCTTTAAGATTTATTTCCAAGCCACACTTGTTTAAATATTTATTATTAAATTTATTGACGTTGAAAGAAAACACCAGCTTTGTTTTCTATTGATATTGAAAGAATTTCAAATTACCATCGTTTTATTTGTTATGTAACGGTTTTCAAAGTTTTTAAGACCGCATATTAACTTTGAATCACTTTTCTGGTCCCGTAAGAGATTATATTGTATTCTTGAAATCCATGGTGTATTTTCCTAATGAAAGTATGGATTGTTACCGTCCCAGACACTTTACATAAAAGGGGATCGGTAACCTTTAAGTGGACCTTTACGAATTCAAGTAATATGTAATTTGATCACAATCAATTATAAGTACAGGAAAATTAGTAATCTCGCACATTTCCCGCCGAAAAAATGTAAGAAATTTTCATCAAATGGCCATATTTTCGAGAGAGAAAAACACCTAAACATCAACAAAGGTTCTTCTCTAAAAAACGTTAATAAAAAGTTTTAGAAAATCAATTTTTTTTTTGTTTCATATGGAAATATTAAAAAACGTTTTCAAACGAAACATATAGCAAAAAACGGGAGATTTTTTTTTATCAAGTTTCCATAATTTAGAAAAAGTTATTTAAACATCAACAACTATATTAGAAAACAAAATTATAAGAAACAATTGTTAGTTTTTTAATTTTATATGTAAATATTAAATATTTAAAAAAAACTCATTGAAATGAAATAAATATTTAGTTTACCAATATTTATTTATTTTAATATTTATAATTTTGTTTTTTGGTAAATTAACAAATAGTTTGTTAATTTACACGATAATATTGATGTTGATTTTCATTAATTATACACACAACAAAAAGTCTGTTTTCACTAGAACTAGTTATTATGGTAATAAAAATTAATGATTGACTTAGAAATTATTCAGCCTCAAGATAAAATGTTTTTGTTTTAAACAATGCAAAAAGCATTGGCATATTTATTACAAAAATTGTTCTATATTCTGCATGACAGCAGTAGGTAGTTTGTTTGGTAAAAATTTAAATTCATATACATTTGCTGAAAACAACCAAGTGAGAGGAGTTAAACTATTTACAATATAACAATATAACAAATTAAAATATAAAACAACATTGAAACAAATATGTTTGTATGTGTACACTAGCGTGGCCCTTCGTTATATGGAGGGAAAAAAGTGTTCAAACTGTCCGTCTCACCCCCTAGAAATATGCGAATAGCAAAAAAACTGAGAAATACAAAGTTTTGGGCCAATCAAAAAACGTTTAGTCGTGGCGCAAAGCGATTGAAAATTTCAAGTGTGTTTTTATGGGGAAAATACGACTGTTTTTCAGATTTTACGAAAATTTCGTTCTATAGTTTAATTTTTCCGACAAGCTGTTATACAATTCAGGATCACTATTAAATTATCCCTTCAAAAGGCTATAAAACTTCACTTTTGTGCCAAAAAAAACTAGGTCATGAAATTTGATGGCATTTTTTTCAACTTTGAGAAACTGATTAAAGCCGTCATTCTTTTTTGGTCTCTATACTTATAAGTACTCAGATGTGAAGTATTGTTTTACTACCACATTGTTAACCTATTGCCCATTGAGACCGAAAATTGGAAATTTTTTTGATAAAATTTTTAAAACTCCTTTTTCAAGTTTGAAAAAACTTTCTTAAACAAAATTTAAAAAAATTAATCTATCACTTCAAGGTTTTATTAAGTACATGTTGCAGATAAAATGTGTGAATTTTTAAGTAAATCCCTGTGCCAGAATTTTTTTGACAAGGATTTTATTTTTGCGGATTTCGAGAAAAATTGGATTTTTGTGAAATATTTTGTAAATGTACTCTTTCTAAATACTTTGTATCAAAAATTCATCACTTTTCTACTTTTAAATGTTATATTTTATTTTATTAGCCTAGGGTTTCGGAAAAAAATAATATGACACCATTAAACCTTTTGGAATTGGGGTCACATATGACCCCAAACTAATAAAAGACAATTTATGCAAAAATTCAAATATTTTGTAAGTGCTGTCCAATTTTTAGATGCGACGCTTAAAGTGTAATAACCCAATACGTAGGAATTTCGTTCCAAAAATTTGGGATAAATCCGAGAACGTTAACCCATTATTTGCCAAGGCCAGCTTTGGATTGTCAAAAAAATTGTGGCAGAGGGATTTACTTAAAAGTTCACACAGTTAATCTGCAACATGTATTTAATAAAACCATAAAGTGATAGATTCAGTTTTTAAAAATTTT
This sequence comes from Cordilura impudica, assembly GCA_963682025.1. NCBI lineage: Eukaryota > Metazoa > Arthropoda > Insecta > Diptera > Scathophagidae > Cordilura > Cordilura impudica. The sequence continues at coordinate 72,157,309 of OY821520.1, forward strand.
GTTTAAGAAAAATTTTTCAAACTTGAAAAAGGGGTTTTAAAAATTTTATCAAAAAATTTCCAATTTTCGGTCTCAATGGGCAATAGGTTAACAACGTGGTAATAAAACAATACTTCATATCTGAGTACTTATAAGTATAGAGACCAAAAAAGAATGACGGCTTTAATCAATTTCTCAAAGCTGAAAAAATTGCCATCAAATTTCATGACCAATTTTTTTTTTTGGCACAAAAGTGGTCTGGGGCATTTCCTATTTCTTGGCGAGGTTTTATTCGATTTTGAAGTTTTATAGCCTTTTGAAGGGCTAATTTAATACTGATCCTGAATTGTATAACAGCTTGTCGGCAAAATTAAACTATAGAACGAAATTTTCGTAAAATCTGAAAAAAGTCATATTTTCCCCATATAAACACACTTGAAATTTTCAATCGCTTTGCGCCACGACTAAACGTTTTTTGATTGGCCCAAAACTTTGTATTTCTCAGTTTTTTTGCTATTTCGCATATTTCTAGGTGGTGAGACCGACAGTTTGAACACTTTTTTTATTAAGGGCCACGCTAGTATACGCATTGCATACTACAATATACATGTTTGTTTCGACATTTAGTTTAACGGCGCACAGTGGCTGAAAATTGTTTTTCATTGGCCAAAATTCTGTAACTTTTGAAACTATCACAATATATTACTAACTATTTCTCTAGTGGGTAGATATGTAGCTTAACATGAGTCTATTTTAATTTCATTAAAATTGACTGAGTGCTTTTTAAGAAATTCTAGGTCAAATTTAAACTTTAATTTTTTTAACTTTTAGCATGAAATATTGGTTTTTTATTTTTTTTTATTTATTAAAAAATGTCATATTTGGATTTTAATAATAATTACAAGCATTTTTTGTAGTAGTGCGATTTTTTTTTTAAGTTTGCACTCAAAAAAATCGACTGCAAATTTTACTATTACTACTAAAAAATTAAAAATTTTTTGCTATCAAATTTGTAAATTTGTTATCCAAAGAAAAACGTTAGTAATATTATCTAATGGTCTTGCTATTACTACAGAAAAAATTATCATTTTTTGCTGTCAAATTTGTTAATTTTTGCAAAATAAATTTGCTGAGCGCAATGATTCTGATTTTGATATGAAAATAAGGGTTTTTATTTTTTGATCCTTCTTATTTATTAAAACATTTCATACATATATATGTGGGTAAAATATCCTTTTAAAAACTAGTAAGAAAATTATAGTCTATCTAGACCGACTATACGATACCCTATACCATGCGTTTAGAGATATAGAAAATAGGCATAAAATAAATTTGAGTGGCATTGATTGTTATTATTTTTTTTGACTGCAGATATGAAAAAGTTCATATCGGATGCTATATTTATATGGAGACTAGTTCGAAATATGGACCGATCCTGACCATATTTGGTAATATTACTTATATTTTAAAAATATGTACAAACCAAATTTGAGAAAAATCTGTGCAATAATATTTGATTTTTGATAGATTTAAGTGAAGATCGGGAAGCAGCTCTATATGGGGCCTTATGACTAAGAATTGTCCTATAGGTATTATTTTTGAACTACTGAATAATGGATGTAATAAACACATACAAAGCCAATTTGACTGAGATCTATATGATCATTTGGATCGTATGGCAACTTATGCCGATTTCATAGGGGTCATTTGTATGGGGACTAGGTAGAACAATAAAGTTGATCATATGGCCGATAAAGGCTTATATACTAAATTTCATCAGTAGTTTACAAGTTAACATGGACACACAGACGGACGGACGGACAATGCTAAATCGGCTCAAAAATTGATTCTGAGTCGATCGGTATACTTGCATTGTCTACTTATAGGGCTGTTTAAATTGCCGAAATTTGAAATTTTTTTGAGTAATTTCATTAAAATTAAAAAAGTGCTCTACCCGTGGATCGTCACGGGTATAAAAGTATACATGGGGTTAAAGAGGACACTTTCGTCTTTCTCAGGGTGATATACGTTTCTTGTTCCCTTTTGTTCCCTAGAAGTTCTATTCCACTAAAGTTGAAATTTGACACAAATATAGTAGTTTAATAAATATTTCATAACGCCCCTAATCTTAAACGGCAGTATTGTGACCTCTTACTAAAGACTGCAATCCTACCGCAGATCATTATCGACGATAACTTGAGAGTAGTAACCATTTATTTTTGATAAAAAAAAACAAAAAAAATCATCTTTTTCTGAAATTAAAAAAACAGTTGAGTTTGACAGCATTCCACGCCCATAATTAGCAATAGTGTTGAACCCAATTTTTTAGCTACGTTAATTTGGATATATTGGCTACAAAATGGCTTTAAAATTTTAAATATCGGTGACAAAAAAAGTGGACTTTTGGCCAATGAAATCAAAATTTCAGCCACAGTGCGGCATATCCTTCGTATTTTATTTTATTATTTTCTATAAAAATAAAAAATCGTATTTTATCATATTAATGACCGAGTTAAAAATTATTAGGGCGCAAGATCAAATGTTTTAACTTTAAATTTAGCAAAAAACATTGTTTTTCTTGTGTTTTTTTTAAGACAAAAACAAAAAGGTAATAAGAATTTCTACTGTAGTGCCTTTAGGTTTAACAATACAAAAGATTTCCTTATGTAATTATTGTATAAACAATATTCTTCTAAAGTTCAGGTATTTACAACAACGTTTATCAAATTGGATTAAACGGAACCCTAGGGTTCGGTGAAGTTGAATTAAGCGTTCCGCTAGTTAATTTAAAAATAGGAGAATATAAATTAATTTCAATATGAAGTCAAGTAGAGTTGGTTGATCGCTATTTAGAGCAACATTATTTGATTTCACATGGAATCTTTATAGAATGCACATATTTGGTGTATTGGAATTGTACTCCATGAATAATTTATAGTTAAAATATAGAGAAATGAATACTACCCAAAATTCATGATCGCCTTAATTATTTGTGTATATTAGATATAAAAGAGAATATTTGTAAAGTATAGGGTGACTCTAGAAAGTCACTCAAAATATCAATCAATTAAATAAAATTAGACTTCAATAATCTTAAAACCAAACAAGAGGTCTTTTAATTAATAAGAAGCTCCCGCCACATTATCTTTTACTTCACTTATGATATAAAACAAAAACATTGATTCCGGGCTGCAAATGCTATTTCATTGTTTAGCTGCATTTGTCTAGAAATGCGAACAAAATTTGAAATGAATTTCTAAAACGTAAATTTTACAAATTAGATGTAAAAGAATTTTTTTGCTTTTTGTATTATCTATATAATAATACGTGAAGGATAATTTTTAGTTCCTTTTTTAAGCAATATCCGGGTACGGAGGAGTGCGAAAATTTGCATGGTAATAGCTCATATGGAGGAGAAGCTGAGAATGATAAAATGTGTGTTTCATCTGTCTTAAAAATATATTAAATTAAATAAAATAAAATATTTCCAATAATTAGTTACACCCTGTTAATGCGAATTATTTAAATTGTATATGACATGCCCTGTGTTGAATTGCGAAAATTGAATAGCATACATTTAGGCTCATTTAAATATTCATAAATTGTTTTAATATATAGGTTAAACAAACATTGAAAGAAAAAAATTTAATGAAAAAATAATATTTCCTAGAATTTGCACTCTAATTTCGAGTCCAAGGCTATACTAGTAATAAATTATAACAAAAAATCAGATTTAGTTTTTAAGATATTTCTTTCTGCAGTTTTTGTTCCAAATTAAGATTTATATAATATTTATCATTGTTTAAAAAAAGCGAGTCTATTTTATCCATGATTTGTAACTTATATTGTCAATGGTGTTTTAATTTAATATTAAATTGTTTTAAATACGTCTTGTATAATAATTCAGCATTTATTTTTACAAACAAATTTTATTTTTTTTTTTTCTTTATATTTAGAAAAATTTTCGAACCTAGTATGAATAAAAAATTGGAATTTAAATAGCAGGTGGTAATACACTGGACACTTTTAAAATTTCAATTCAATTCAATTCTTTATTAACGTAATATTTACATATGAGTTTGTTTAACAATTTTCACAAAAAGTTAAGTATTTTTATACTTTTCTTCTTCAACATTATAATGATATTGTATAAAAGATTTGCCTTTAAGCAATATTAAAAGAAAGGCAAAAATTTTCAACAAACCTTTTTAAACGTTGCACTTTTTATGAAATTTTTCTTTTGTGATCATTAAATGTAGAATTATTGTTGTAAAAAGGAGTTTCCTTACGAGCTAAATAATAATAAATGATCATTTATTTATTTATTAATTTATTAAATGATCATTTATTTATTTTATTTATTTACTGACATTCTTTGTGTCGTGAAGTCCAGATGTAATATAGAATCACACTCCTGAAGACGTCTGAAAAAAGCTGACGAAGCGTAGAGTGAAAAATTAAAATATATTGATCTTTTTATTCACACCAAATTTGACCATCATTAGCCCGTAAGGAAACTCCTTTTTACAACAATAATTGCACATTTTGTTAAGAAAAAAAAAAAAAAATAATAATAATATATTGGAAATTAATAGTCTAGCTCGAAGTCCAACTTTTGTTTGAAATTCTTTTTTACCGATATTTCGCTACCTCTTATCAGGGCTAGTAAGATATGGTTAAACAAAAAATGTTTTTCTTATAAGCTAAGTACTTACGTTTCCGTCGTCTATTAATGAGTAGCAAAATATCGGCAATAAACAATTTCATTGAACATATAAAAAGTTAAACTAAAAGATTAACATATATAAAAAACAAGTAAGAAAATAATAGTCGGTCTAGACCGACTTTACGATACCCTATACGAGACCCTATCTCATAGGCCCAACTAATTGGATATAGAAAATAAGCATAAACCAAATTTGAGTATGAAAAAGTTCATATCGATTGCTATATTTATATGAGGACTAATGAAAAATGGACCGAACCTAACCATATTTGGTAAGGTCACTTATTTTTTGCAGAAAAATATACAAACCAAATTTGAAAAAAATCTGTGCAATATTTTTGTTCTTTGATAGATTTAAGTGAAAATAAGGAAGCATCTTTATATGGGGGTTATGACTAAGAATTGGCCTTTAGCGTTTATTTTTGGACTACTGACTAATGGGTATAATAAACATACACAAACCCAATTTTACCAAGATCTATATGATAATTTGGATCTTATGGCAATTTAATTCGATTTCGTAGGGGTAATTTGTATAGGTCTGAACATGCAGTGATTTTAACAAATTTCAACAGCGTTCATGCTATCGCTGATGGAAGGCGATAGTTTGATTAAAATGTAGTTTGATTAAAATGTTGATATGGACACACAGACAGACGGACGGACAGACATCCCTAAATCGACTCAGAATGTGATTTTGACTCGATCGGTATAATAAAAGGTGGAACTAGGTCAAATATTTTTAGTAGTTACAAAGCCGCAAAGTCATTATACCCTGACCACATAGTAGGGTATAGATAGATAAACGAAAAAAGAATGATTTGTTTTAGTGACGCCGAAACAGTAGAAATATTTACACATCTTTACCAGAATTAATTAAATCAACAAAAATAGAAAGAAGAAGGTGAGAGAAAAATGTAAAAAATGTTTACCGCTATTTAAATATTTATATACTCTGACGTTTTCTTTCAATTGTTATAAAATAATGGCAACAATACATTTTTATGAAGAGTTAAAACCCAGAATAAGAGATGATTTTAGAGCTGGTCGTAAGCAAAAGAATATTTGTGAGTAATATTCTATGAATAAATCCATAATTTCATTTTGTGGTGCAGGGCCCATAAAACAAGTCAAAGACTGCTTCTTAAGAAATGAATCTGGGATGCTTAGTTTTCATTCGTTAAACATACAATGTCTTAGTATTAATTTTTCAAAATTCGGCCATTTTAGGGGCAAAAGCGCCAAAAAGGTTAAAAATTGTAGATTTTTGTATCTTCTTAACATATTAATGTACATATATATATATATATATACTAGCAGATTCCAGCGCTCGTAATTCGAGTACAATTTCTAGGCAGCATTATTTTTCAACTTAGCCAATTCACAAACCAACACTTTTATGGTTTATTATTATTGTGAATGAAGATAACAAACTCATTAACAACTTTAATAAAACACACATAGCATACATATGTATAACTTTATGTATGTGTTCGTAGCAACTTTAAATGTAATTTACTCAAAACAAAGGAAAAAATTTTAAAATCTGTAAATCTGCAAAACGACTTAAAATAAAATACCTTTCAAATAACATACGGTTGATCAAAATCGGGATAAAATGGTAGAACAAAACATCGGTCTCAAGAAATTGGCTAGCCTATTATTGTTATAGATATATATTTATATGAAATTTGGTATGCAGACTCCACCAAATATGTAAACATCAGGGAGGCAAAAATAACCAAAAAGGGTAAAAAATTTTAAATTTGTATCTTCTAAACAATACATCTTGGAATATGTAATAGAGATACAACCATGGAAATTCGGATGCTAGGGAGGGCAAAAATAGCCCGTAAGTGCTATCTTTATTACTAAGTAATTAAGAAATATGAAATTTGATATGTAGATTTCATCAGAGACACAAACTTCGGCCAAGAATATTTTTTTTTATTTCAAGTCTTTAGGGTGTAAAAGCTGAAAAAGGGAAAACTAGTACTTCTAAACTGGTACGTTTTAATTTAAAAGTACCTCTTCTAAAAAAAAAATGTCGCTTACTAAAAAAGTACCTTTTCTTAAAAGGTATATTTTCTTAAAACGTAGCTTTTCTTAAAAAGTGTCTTTTCTTTAAAAGTAGCTCTTATTCAAGAAGTAATTTTTTTTAAGTACAACCAACGATTTTTTTAAACTCTTTCTTTTAACTCACACTGTTTGTCTGTCTACTGTTTGTCTGTCGTGGGTCAACCCCATTCCCCCTTATCCAATTGATCTGAAACTTGGCCCATAGTTTTGCTGTGACTACAGATTAATTTTGGGCTAGGCACGCATAGTCACGGAGTGATCTAAATGTCATTTCCCTCATCCGGACGATCTGAAACTTGGTCCATATACTTGCTGTGAAAAAAGATTAACTTTGGCTTAGTCATGCACAGTCACGCATGGTTACGCACAGTGACGGAGAGACTTAAAATAGATTTTCCGTCATCCAATCAATCTGACATTTGGTCGATATACTTGCTGTAAAGAAATATTAACTTTGACATAGTCACGCACAGTCACGCATAGTCAAGCAGAGTCACGGAGTGATCTAAATGCCATTTTCCCCATCCGATGGTCCATTCACCTGCTGTGAAAAAAGATTAATTCTGACTTAGTCACGTATAGTCACGCATGGTCACGCACAGTCACGGAGAGATTTAAAACGGATTTCCCCTCATCCAATCAATCTTAAACTTGGTCGATATACTTGCTGTAAAGAAATATTAACTTCGGCATAGTCTCGGAGTTATTTAAAATCCATTTCCCCTTATCCGATCGATCTAAACTTGGTCGATAGACTTGCTGTGAAAAAAGATTAACTTTGACATAGTCACGCACAGTCATGGAGAGATTAAAACCTCACTTCCCCTCATCTGATCGATATGAAAGTTTGTCAATAGACTTATTGTGACCAAAGACAAATTTTAAAATAGTCACACAAAGTCACGCACAGTCACGGAGAGATTCAAAACTCATATGCATAAGGAAAGAAAGATTTTTAATGACAACTTTGTTTTTATGGGTTAGATTATTAATTAAAATTAACCATATTTGGCAATATTATAGGTAAGACTCCGTGGAACAAATTTTGTTCACATTTTATACGAAAAGCAATAATTTTTCTTACCCTTATTTTTTTTAAATATAGGAAAGAATAATTAAATATATCGTATACCACTATGGGTATAATGACTTCGTCCAGATATTTGTAACTATGAATCACTCACTTTCAGTCGATTTAGCGATGTCCATCTCTCCATCCGTCCGACCGTCTGTGTATCCATGTAGACTTTGTAATCAAACTACAGGTCGCAAATATGAATATCTTTTGATCAAATTTAGTATATAAGCTTCTATCGGCCATAGGAAACGTTACAGAAATTGGTGCAAATCGGTTCATGTTTCGACCTAATCCCCATAAAAACATTCACTATGCGATCGACTTAATTTGCTGTAATATGAAAATTATGTTATAGATCTCGGTCAAACAGGACAATTCGTAGTTATAGCCCCCATAAGAAGATTTCCGATCTTAAAACAGTGAAACAAGAAATCCAGAGATTCAGCGAAAACTACATTCAAAGATTAGGCAATCATACGAACCCTTTAGCTATTGCTTTCTTAGATGATAGTAATGAAATATGACGACTAAAGCGTGCATATGTTTTAAACCTGCCATACCGAAGTTAATAAATTTATATTTTAAATATGTATATAATTGTTAACTTTTTTTTTTTTTGATCGTAAATAGTTATATAGTTCAGTGGAGCTAATTTTTTTTTTTATTATTATTTTTATTAAATTTTTATTCACTTTTATAATATTGTACAATAGGCTGTCCCGTCCTTGAATGAGAAAAATGGTTTTTCGAGCCACACTTTCGCAAGAGGTATCAAAATTTGCGTAATTTTACACAGACCACGGTAGAAGTAATAAAAATCCAATTACATGCCATCTTGAGGGCTCTACTTTTGAAAACGTTTTTACAAACCTAAACCGTATGCTTAAAATAATAAATAAAAAAAAAAACGAGATACAAATTTATTTTATTAATATATTTTATACTTGCAATTAATGTACAATAAAATAAAACTTATAATAAATGACTAAAACTTAAAATGTAAACATATTTTTTTGACAAAAATTTGGCATTTCTGCTCGTGATTTCAACCTGGTTCTAATAAGGCCATCTCTAGAAGCAGCGTTAGTTACACTTTGAGAGGCATCTGTTACCAGTTTAACACATCTTTCCACAGCTTGTGTGTGACAAGGAAAGTCAACAATTTCCAAGCTGTTATCTTTTGCCATGATTTGAAGGTCATCATTAGAAATATACCGAAGAACCGGCGGTGCTGTAACCCCACACTCGTGCCATATAATAATTTCGGTGTAATCTCCAGCAGAGAAGTTAATTTTTGGTGGTTTAAATATTCTGTGTTTAGTGGTACTTTCAGCTTCTCTAGCTTTAATTATTCTTTGCAATGCCAGCTCCCGAATGTGGTCTCTATCATCAAACAGCATACTGACAAGTAGATTTTCCGGGTGAGCAAAAAAAGCATTTCTTTCGATAACAGAATCCACAACTGATCGCATATTTTCGGGTAAAAAACGAGAGTACAAAATCAGATGAAAAATATGTTTGGCTCCTTCTTTAAAAGACGTTTTTTGTTTGATTAGGAACCAAATCGGAGCGTATACTTTAACAACGTAATTGACAAGTAGTTGCAATTTTTCTGATGGATTAAGGGTACTTACGTAAACTCTGAGTAGACGATTAGCAAAGGTAAGCCATCTCGAGTGCGCAATTTTTCCAGGTTTTCGGTTTGCCAGCTCAGGACTACAATAACCAGTTTGAACAGCTTTACATATCTCATAAAGATATTTTTGATCCGTACTTAGTTGATCGACCACATTTTTCGGCAAGTCAGGCAAATTACCAGCCACCGCACAAAAAGACACCGTTGTTTCATTTTCACAAGTAACTAATTGTTTTCCAATAAGTCCGGAATATTCTCTAGGTCCCGAAGTGCAACCATCTAAAGTCAAGAATAAATGACGAAGGGGTAACTCATTGGCATGGAGCATACAAACACACCATTGTAGCGGTCTCTTCAAATACTCCTCCAAATATTGAATAACGCCACCCTTCCAACCGGTATTAGTTGCAGTTCCGTCACATCCAATGCAAATCACGTCATCTAAATTCCAACCTTTATCTTCTAATAAAGTTGTGATCGAAGTTAGAATGCCCTTTGCAGTGCCACGACTTGGCGTTGTGTGACCCAAATAAATTGATCCAGGTTCTGCTAAAATTGAGATGTGTTCTTCTAAAATTTCTTTGCGATGGTAACGATCCCCTATTTTCTCACTTATCAGAGTCTTGTCTTTTCGTCCATCAAAGTAAATGCTTTTAATAACAATATTTCCAATGTCTTTTGAATTTTCTTTCCGGACTTTAGATACAGCTCTGTGTATTTTGTTTTTATCGATTACCAGAGTTAAATTTTCGGTAGAAATTAAGCCGAAGTCAGTCAAAACCGCAGAAGCAACAGCAGCAGCAGAGCGAGTCGATAAACCGTATCTATCACAGACCTTAGCAACTGTTGGCAACGGCAATGTATTCCGATTCGTCGTTGAAGTCGAAGGTGTATCTGGCGAAAGTATGTTAGTGGGAGATGCCTCCGTTATCGGATACGTTTCTAGGGAAGATTCACACAGTGAAACACAATTTTCTGGGATAGAATCGGTTTCTTGAGTAGAACGCTGCTTTTTTGCTGCCCTTATGGAATGTTCAGTTTGTCTCTGCTTTCGTTTTATTAATCGAGCTGTTTCTATTTTATCAACTCCACATATAACCATTTTTCTGTAATTTCTTTGATCCAACAAAAAACTTCTTTCATTGATTGGAACTTTCTTAGGTTTTAAACAAGAACAAAATTCAAATGAAGTGCATTTGCAAGCAGCAACGTCGAAAAGCTTCTCAGATGACTCCAAAAAACACTTTAGTTTGTTTTCGAAACCATTTTTTCGTTTGCTTTTGGGGTATCTTTTCAAATGGAGGTACTTTTCGAAATAGGATTTGAGTAACTGAATAACTCGTTCCTTTGTTACGATTGGAATCGAAGCTTTGGTCCAAATATTGTCAATCTCTTCAAAAACAATCGCATATATATCTGAATTTGATGGATCTTTTCCGTTATACTTTAATTTCATGTTATACTTGATAAATAAAATATATTTAAGAACGTCTCTTATAGTTGGTAGCTGCCGATCATCAAGTTCCTTATATGGTCCCAATATAACACAAGTTGTCTCACTACGCCTCGAACTCATTTTTTTTAATCACAAACACCGCTCTTAATACTGTAACTCAACTGACTAATGTATTATAAATTAGTTTAGTTTTTTTAGTTTTCTTTTTTGGGGAAACCCCAATTTACGTATTTTGGTATTAATAAATATAACAAGTGATTTTGAAGTGTTGCCAGATTTTTTATTTTTTTCATGTTCAAGGGTTTCTATATTTTAGGGAGTAAGCTGTAACTATAAAAGGAACTTAAAAACTGGTTCGTAATAAACAAGAGTTCGCTATAACTGTAATAATTGGTATATAATTTGAAAGTGAATGTTTTGGGTCCGGAAAAAATTTTTTTCCCGGATTTTTTTTTTTTATAAAAAATTCTTTATAACCGGTGTACGTTATAAACGAACTCCACTGTGTCTAGCAAATTCGTAGTCGCCGTTAAAGTGTTGTTGTTATATATAGTCGTGGTATATTTAGTTTAGGTGTCGAAATTAAGGATAGGGAAATATAATCATGAAAATAACTACTTTTTAAAACTTTGAAGATCGGTAGAACCCTAAAGATATTGTTTCTTTTTATTTTTAAAATCATTTTGGGAATCTACGATCAATTACGCAAATTTTAAGAGGTCTTGCGTTAGGGAAATCCAAAAAAAAGAAATTCGGGACAACCTATTGTACAAGGCATTTTAATTCTAACCTAAAAATTAATTTTATGTTATTTTTTCTCTCATTGCGATTTTAAAAAATGATCTTTAATAAATTTTTTTCTGATATATTTATTTGTTATATTCATTATATGACTTGGCATCGTATTTATAATTGTTGGTAGTGTTACAGTTACAGTATTTTTTCCATAGTTGTTGTAGTACCGTTCGACTTGAGATCTTCCCTGCGCTCGACGTTTTGTGTTGTGGCAATGCTAGATAACATGAAGGAGTCTAGTGTTGTTGAAAAATTCATTTGCAATTGTTGTATAGTAAATACTTTTTACGTTGAGTATACGAAGATCTTTTGCAAGGTTTTCAGGAGCATGAATCCTGCGGCTAACGTTGTTGGTGAAGTCGTTTTGGGTGATATTGTTGTTGTTGTGTATGTTGCTGTTGTTGTTAATGATGATGTTGTTGTTGTTTGTGATGATATTGTTGTTGCTGTTTGTGTTGTTGTTGTTCATAATGTTGTTGTTGCTTTTTATGTTATTGTTGCTGTTTATGTGTCTGTTATGTGTCAAATTTTGTTTGCATATGTTTTGCAAAAAATAAGTGATCTTACCAAATATGGTCTGGATCCGTCCATTTTTGACCTAGTCCTCACGTAAATATAGCATCTGTTATGATCTTTTTCACATCCAAATGCAACAGAATTAATAACAATTCCAGTCAAATTTGAGATAGGGTCTCTAAAAGCATGGAATAGGGTATCATATAGTTGGTCTATACCGCCTATAATTTCCTTACTTTTTGTTTTTTCACTTTTTTCAGCATAAATTACAGGGACTCCAAATTTTTTAATAAGAATACTTGGCAAAATTGTAGCCACGGTAGAGCTAAAGAACTTTCGTGAACATATTAATAAAATCTGAATGTGTCTAGTTACCCTAAATACCTCATAGAGACCACTTTTTACCTTAAAAATATAATCGAGTGCACATTTCTCTATTGCATTGTGTTATGTTGTGCTATTTATTTGGTATACATTAAAATATTTTTGAGACTTAATTTCATTGGAAAGATCGGAAGGCATATGAAACTCTTCGCCATAGTCATATTTTTACATACCATACCATCATCCGAATCCACATAATTCCCTAATAATGATAGTTAATCGTGGTGCTGAGTTGCTGTTCTTCGCCATCTACGTCCATCTACTTTGTTCTTTTTTCGAAATCTGGTTTATTTATGTTTTTGGGAAAAAATAAGTAACCCTACCGAATATGGTAAGGATCGGTCCATTATTGGACCTAGTCCCCATATAAATATAACGTCCGATATGAACTTTTTCATATCCGACGACGACAAAATTAATTACAATGCCACTTAAATTTGGCAATTTTTTCTTGGTTTAGAATATCTTTGAAAAAATATATTAAATTTTTGTTTGATTTACGGTGGAATTATTCACTTTACTAGTTTATTCAAAATTAAAACATGAAAACAAATTTTTTTTTTTGGTAAATTTATTTGTTCGCATTTAATGTCACTGAGAAGACAGATTGCCTCACCAGCTATACTTAATATTACTACGTCGTAACATTTTCTGGGCAAATGAATTAAAGTCGAAAGCTTTGTCATTTAACGTTAATTTTCCAGAAACAAACCCAACGGAGCTACAATGGAATCAATTTTGCACGGAATTACTAAATAATATGAAAAGTAGTACTTTAAATGAAAGATTGCAAAGAAAATCTGAATCAATCACAAGAATTTACAAGCATCTGGATTATGAAAGAGGAAACCATTATCTCCAGGATAATTTTAACACAAATAATATCACTTGGATCTTCAAAGTACGCAGTGGGCTTATTGCGTTAAACTACAACAGGTTTGGTGCGTCAGACGTAGACAGGTGTTGTAAATTGTGCAATCTGCATGAATTGGAAACTTTTCAACATTTTCTTGCGGGCTGTCCAGTGCTTAAAGAATTTAGGCTTGCTTGCTTTCAAAAATCTAACTTTTTCTAATCTAATTTTTTCATATTTATACCCTATACCACTATGTGGTTGGGGTATAATGACTTTGTGCTGCTGTTTGTAACAACCAAAAATATTTGACCTAGACCCATCTTTAATTATACCGATCGAATCAGAATCACTTTCTGAGTTGATTTAACAATGTCCGTCCGTCCGTCCGTCCGTCCGTCCGTCCGTCTGTGTGTCCATGTAAAGCTTGTAATCAAACTGCAGGTCGCAAATATGAATATATTTTGATGAAATTTGGTATATAAGCTTTTATCGGCCATGGGATGAACGCTATTGAAATTGGTGAGAATCGGTCCATGTTCAGACCTAGCCCCCATACAAATTACCCATATGAAATCGACATAAATTGCCATAAGATCCAAATTGTCATATAGATCTTACTCAAATTGGGTTTATATGCGTTCATTACATCCACTAATGAGTAGTCCAAAAATGATGCCTTTGACCCCATATAGAGCTGCTTCCCGATCTTCAGTTAAATCTATTAAAAAACAAAAATATTGCACTGATTCTTCTCAAATTTTGTTTGTACATATTTTTGCAAAATACAAGAGACTTTACCAAACATGATCAGGATCGGTCCATTTTTGGACCTAGTCCCTTTATAGATATAGCATCCGATATGAACTTTTTCATATCTGCAGCCAAAAAAATTAATAAAAATCGCACTCAAATTTGGTTTATGCTTATTTTCTATATCGAAGTAGTTGGACCGAAAGATAGGGTCTCTAAACCATGGTATAGGGTATCATATAGTCGGTCTAGACCGACTATAATTTTCTTACTTGTTTTTTTTTTTTTTTTTGTAAAGGCAGGAAACAATGATTTTTTCGCAAAAAATGTGAATAAAATTTGCTAAATGGAGTCTTAGCTACATTATTGTCGAATATAGTTAAACAATATCGCCAAGTCTGAATTAGTTATTGGGAAAAAACTGATGTCACCTCTTTTTGCTGATTTTCAGAATTTTTTAGGTCCATGAAAAAGAAGAAAAGAAGAAAATTCAATTGACGAGGAACTTTATGATGAGCAAAATTTGGAGCAACGAATAAAATGTGAAGATGTTATGAGTGGGTTCGAAATATATGTTAAATTGACTCAACAAAACAATATTTTAATGTTTCTAAAGCCACGATTTTGAAACAGTTCAAAAAAATGTTATTAAAAAACATTTTTACTTCAAAGAAACAAAAACTGCACGAAATTTTTTTATGTAATCTTTTTTAAAATTATTTTAAGTAAAATGAGTTGTAAAAAGCACAATTATTTTTGGTTTTTTATATATATATTGTTATTATGCAACAAAGTTTTTTTTCCAGTAAGAACATTGCAATTTAACAAGCAGGACTGACAACTTACTGGTTCGGTAGATGTAAAAAGTACTGTACCTATATATATACCTATATATGTATATATATATATATATATCCCTGCAAAGTTACCAGGAGCATCACCCGATAATGCCACTACAAGCTCCACTTATATTCGTCTGAAGATTAGCGCATTTTATCAAGGGGACAACAGTATAGGCTGTATGAAATAATTATATAGTTTTAGGTCCACAGATTATCACACGGTTAGCAATTAAACTTACTTCTACCACAAGTATTCCTGGCAGCAGCCAAGGCACAGCTGTTGCGGAATCTTAAACAACGATTAGTTAAAATACCACCAACGTGAGTACATACTTCAGCATTTGAAGCACAAGTTATGCTGCCTATTCTGCATTGCTGACTGTTAGCGGGCTCCACAACCAACATTACAGCGATAAAAAGCAAAGCAAGGGCGAATTTCATTTTGTTAATATTATTTTTTATATTAAAAAATGTAATTACTTTAGGCTCAAATGCTAACAAAGCAACTGACGTTTTCCTTAGTGATTTCAGTAGTTTTTATAAGAATTTTTGAAAGTAAACTTTAGATTAAATATTTGGCTTAAGATTTATTTGGTAGCAGCACTTGTTTAAATATTTTTTATTTAAGTTTATTAACATCAAAAAAAAAGAAACAGCTTTGTTTTCTATTTATAATGAAAGAGTTTCAATTTGCCATCGTTTTGTTTGTTATGTAAAGTTCTTATTAATATACAAAAGTTTTAGAAAAACCATTACGTATATTTTTGTGCGTTTCATATGTTAACATTAAATATATAAAATGTTATATATAACATGTTTATTTTAAAAAATATTTATTTATTTTTATATATATACACCCCTGTTCTTGAAACCACTATCACAAAAAAAAACTCGTAAATTAAAAAATTCTTAAATCTACGAGTTTTTTGCTGTTCTCTAATTTCAATAAGAATATTTTTTCTCGTTTTAATTCACATAGAAAAGGCTTTATGAAATCAAAACAAATGCCCTTTTTTTCTACTAAGCAGGTCTTAAGAGATAAAAAAACTGATTGATATTTAAACTCTAACATGTTTTTTTATTGAACCTTGTCATTATTTTAAAAAATTAGACATTAATTTTATGAAAAAAAAACGATTTTAAAAACGTCTACATTTTGCGCTGATTTAAAACAAAAACTCGTAATCAGTAGTCAATGTTAATAAAACACACTTTTGGAGATGATGTTGTTCTATAACTATGATAAAAACTTTTTATTTGCACAATCTATTTTCCTTTATAATTTTTATAATTATAACATAGATTCTTTATGTATTATTATGTAATTATTACGAATAAAGGAATTTAAAATAATATTTCACTCAAATCACATATTTATATTTTTTTTTTTTTGCATATGACTGCCTATGTTCGAAACAGTAGTGATGCCAGTCAAATCCAATTTATTTGAATTTCGAATTTTCTTTGGTGATGCCTAACTTATTACAAAAAGAGAAGTCATTCTTAATTGAATCAAATTGAAGAATAAAAACAATTATATGAACAAGTATTTGTTATTTTAAGAGAAAATATTTTTTTTTTTTTACTTTTTTATAATCTTAAGGAAAAACATGCAAAAATTACTTAAGGTTTTTTTGTGAAAGTGACTAAAGAACCATATGGCACCTCGGTTTCTAGATAACATATGGTTCTGAAGCTAAACCATATGTTTCATGTCATTTGATAATAAAAAAAATATGATTTCGAAAAATACTTCGAAAATATAAAATTTGTGTTTTCAAGAAACCCAAAATTTCAATTTCATGTTATTTCAAATTCATTCTTATTCAAATAACAACGTTTCAAGAACAGGGCTGATAACTATGTTTTTGCAAGTTAACAAGCTATTGGAAAGTATGTAATAATGTTGATGTTACCCACTGGTTTCGTCTAGTTTCTTAAATATTCTTGAAAATTATGTACATTAAAATATTCTATGTTATCCGCATATGACGTGTGTAATTAGTTTATGCTAATTTTCCAATATAAATAACTTAAAAGTATAATTTGTTTTTAAATTAATTCTTTCCTTTACTTAAAAGTGTGCCATCATATATACAAACAAACATATTATTGAATAATATGTGTCCGGCTTTGTTTTATTCCATATTTACAATTTGGATATTTCTATGGTTTCAAGAAAATTTTATATTTTATCAATTAATATAAAACAGAAACCGTCATCTACGTATCACTTATAGTCAACAACTACAGGGTCTAATATGGCGTTCACACTTAAGTGTTTAGCGAAGTGTTTAGTGTTTATGCGATAAACAAGTCAAATTGAGATGTTTTCCCATACATTTTTTGGTTTGGCTAAACATCTCAATTGAGATGTTTAAATCTTAAACACCTCAAAAACCGAAAATATGAAAGAGTTGTATTTAATTTTGTGCATGTTGAGTGCAATATTTCTCATTTTTGCCAAGTTGGCATCCTTGTTTTTTAACACTACTATTAAAGTGGCATTACAATAAAAAAAAAATTCAATACAAAATACAATACAAATATGAAAATAACGAATCTATATTGATAAATTCATCATTAATATAATTTAAGTAGTTGGCCTCCAATTTAATGATATTATTATTTTTATACATTTTCAAAATTTTAAAACTTTTCAATTTTTTTTTTTTATGTTTTAAACAGCTGTTCAATCTGCTGCAATGTTTCACTTAAACACACTAAATCAAGTGTGAACGACTGTTTTTTGACGAGCTAAAACACCTCAAAATATCACAGTGTGAACACCATATAAGCTAATACAGGGTGGGCGAACTTGGACTGACTGATTTGAAATGCTTATAATTTTTGTATTTTTTATTTTTTTTATTTTTTTTTTTGCAGATAATAGACAATTTTATAAAATTTTATAATGTCATCATACTCAGTGGAAGAACGTGTAAAAATTGTTGAATTTTATTATGATTCCGGACGATCAATTGTTACAACGCAAAGAAAATACCGTCAGCATTTTAATACTGCAGAGGCTCCCAGTTTAAACATGATAAGAAGCTTAACGACCCGTTTTGAGAATTTGGGTTCAGTGGGTAATGAACTACGAAGAAATGTTGTTCGTCCTGTTCGCACTAAACAAGCTATAGAAGCTGTACGAGAAAGTGTTAACACGGATGTAACTGTGTCTACTCGTCGACGAGCTACTCAATTGAACATCTCCAGAACATCGCTACCACGTATTCTAAGAGTTGATCTGAAGATGTTTTCACATAAAATTCAATTGGGCCAAGAATTATTGCCGAGGGATGCACCACAACGGCTACAATATGCCAATAGATTGGTTTTTATAGCGACAGAAAATGCCAATTTTTTGAATAATCTGATTATGAGCGATGAAGTACATTTTCATTTAAATGGATATGTGAATAAGCATAACTGCCGAATTTAGGGTACAGAGAATCCGACAGCATTGCATCAGCGACAATGACACCCTGTCAGATGCACTGTTTGGTGTGGAACCATGGCTGATAAAGTTATTGGTCCATATTTCTTCGAAAATGAACTTAATGAGCCACAAACCGTCTCTGGGATGGTATACCGGACCATGTTGGAAAATTTTTTACGTCCGATAGTTCTCAATAATCGTAATATATGGTTCCAGAAGGATGGAGCTACAGCTCATACCGCAAGAGCCACAATGGCAATTCTGCGAGAATTTTTCGAAAACCGAATAATTTAAAAAAATGCAGATTTCGCGTGGCCACCTCGTTCTCCAGATTTGACGTTCTTGAAGGAACGAGTTTACGTCAACAAACCATAAAATATTCAGCAGCAAAAGCAGAATATTCGCACAGAAATTGCTCAATTGCAGTCAGAAACGTTGCGCAACGTAATGCAAAATGTATTGAGTAGAGCCATTAACTGCCAACAGGAAAATGGACGCCATCTAAAAGATGTAATTTTTCATACTTAGCTTATAAAAATTTATAATTTATACTTTAATTTGCAAAAAAAAATTAAATAAAAAAATTTTAAAATACAATAATTATAAACATTTCAAATCAGTCAGTCAAACTTATATGTATAATAATTATTTGTTATTATTTATAATTTCAACTGGTTGTTATTGTTGGGGTTGTTGAATTAGCTGAAATAATTTTTATATTAGTAATTGTGTTATACTAGTGGGGTTGCTGAATTATATGTTATTCGTTTATATTGTGAAATTTTTAACGTTGTTACAGCAGAGGTTGTTGAATTAGCTGAAATAATTTTATATCAAAAGCTTTGCGCTGTTTTTGTGATTGTATTGTGAAATAGGTTTTGACCCCTCTGAGCGTATAGATGTTTACACATAAAGAAATTAAATAAGTGCCAATTTATCAAGTGATTTCATAAAAAAAACAAGTAGGAAAATTATAGTTGGTCGAGACCGACCCTACGATACCCTATACCATGCGTTTAGAGACCCTATCTCTCAGGCCCAACTAACTGGATATAGAAAATAAGCATAAACCAAATTTGTGTGGGATTGTTATTAATTTTTTTGGCTGCAGATATGAAAAAGTTCATATCGGATGCTATGTCTATATGGGGACTAGGTCCAAAAATGGACCGATCCTGACCATGTTTGGTAAAGCCTCTTGTATTTTACAAAAATATGTACAAACAAAATTTGAAAAGAATCCGTGCAATATTTTTGTTTTTTGATAGATTTAAGTGAAGATCGGGAAGCAGCTCTATATGGGGCCTATGACTAAGAGTTGTCCCATAAGGATCATTTTTTGACTACTGCTTAATGGATGTAATAAACACATACAAACCCAATTTGACTAAGATTCATATGATAATTTGGATCTTATGGCAATTTATGTTTATTTCATAGGGGTCATTTGTTTGGGGGCTAGGTCTGAACATGGACCGATTCTCACCAATTTCAATAGCGTTCATCCTATGGCCGATAAAAGCTTATATACCAAACTTCATCAAAACATGATTACAAGCTTTACATGGACACACAGACGCACGGACGGACGGACATTGCTATTTCGACTCAAAAAGTGATTCTGATTCGATCGGCATAATTAAAGATGGGTCTAGGACGAATATTTTTGGTTGTTACAAACAGCAGCACAAAGTCATTATACCCAAACCACATAGTGGTATAGGGTATAATAATAGTTTAAAAAAAAAAACAAGTAAGAAATAATAGTCGGTCAAGACCGAATATATGAAATATAGTCCAACTGATTCGATACAGAAAATATGCATAAACCAAATTTGAGTGGCATTGTTAATAATTTTTTTGGCTGCAAATATGACAAAGTTCATATCGGTTGCTATATTTACGAGTATATGGGTCGAAAAATAAACAGATCCTGACCATATTTAGTAAAGTCACTTATATTTTGAAACATTTTTTTGCAACCAATCTAGTGTTTATTTTTTAATATTTGGATAAAATCTGGAACTACAAGTTTTGTTTTGAAGTATATTTTGACCACCTACATCTTTTAGAACTGGATAAGTTAGGGATTTCATTTATATTTTTAAGTTTTTTGGTTCGATATAATATCAAATATCGTATACAATTTTTGAGGGAATTAACCCATTAAAAACTTTATTTATAATACCATTATGAAAGTTAAAAAAAACGCCATTTTTTCTAAAAATATTTTGCATGCACCACTTCCCAAGGCCACAACAGAAAATATCTATAAAATAAGATCGACTTCCGGAACACAAAGCAAAAATATATAAAAATCACTACATACTTATACAACAAACATAATTAAAAATATTTGAACAAATTTAAAATTTTAATATATCGCCTACGGCGCTTTAAAAAAGCATAACAATAAAACACATAAAAAAAATATCGATTGGCGAAACATATTCGTAAAAAAACCATGCACTTTTTTTAATGTTTTCAATCAAACATGCCAGATTTGCGGCACAATAGGTTCGGTGCGATTAATTCCAAATTTATACGTTTAATACAAATCTTTTCATAATAAAATTATTTAAAAAATCTTAAAGGTAAAATCCCTAATATATTGGGTTCTGAAATGGCCAAGTGGTCAAAATGTACTTCAAAACTTGTTGTCCAAGTTTTTTTAATATATACATCATATAGGCCATTTTATGAGACAATATCATGTTTTTAAAAATCTACAATAAAAATTCTTAATCTTAGATAATCAAAATATTAAAAAAAAGTTACTCAAGTAAGCTTTCATTTGACACTAAATACGATACTACAATCCAATATTAAATAACAAAAATATATAGAAGTCAATGTAAAAATTTTGAAAGTCCAGAACTCGGAAAATGTTTTCCAACGACAAAAAAATATAAATATTCTTAATCATACCAAATGCCCCTACCACCCAAAAAAAATTTTAAAAAATTGGGGTCCTGTCCCTAAAATAGACTTTTTCTCCTTAACATATTCGATATAGTCTGGATCTAGGGCTAAATTGACATTTCATTAATATATTCCAACATGTACCTTTGCACACCACTGTACCATGCTTTTATTTTTTTTTTTGTCTTAAATTAACCGTGAAAGTCAAAGTAAAGTCTTTGTATTTATAGATGGTTCAGAACCACCGTGCTGCACCAATGAAACTAACGAGAAAAGCTTTTATGTTTATTAGCTGTTGTTTTGCTGTTTATTGCATGGGTTTTTGAGATGTCTTTGCATAACTTGGTTTTAAACAAACTTATGTGTTGACATATTTATACTCAAAAATTATAATTAGGATTTAATGAAACATAACGAATATAAAATTCAGTCTCACTTAATACACGCAACACACACAGGCATAAGTTAAACATCGAACACAATCCTAAACTAAAGGAAATGGTGTGGTTCCTAGGATGTTTTTCATTTTATAATTTAGTTTTTATTATGTATATTAAAGTGAAAATATTTATAGATTTTTATTTGGGTGTAGCTTATAATTTTTTAGAAAATTATTGACAAAATCGCTTCTAAAATATCTATTATACCGATATCTATAATATTAATAGGCTAGGCGATTTCTTGTGACTGATGTTTTGTTCTACCGTTTTATCCCGATTTTGACCAAACGCATATTTTTTTAAAGGTATTTTTTTTATCAGATTTGCAGATTTATAGATTTTTAAATGTTTTCCTTTATGTTGAGTATATTGCATTTAAAGTTGCTACTAACACATGAATAAAATTATACAATGCTATGTGTGTGTTTATTAAATTTGTTAATGTGTTTGTAATAAAAATGAGTTTGTTTTTTTTGTTGATTTGTGAATTGACTATAATTGATTAGCATACTTTTAGGGTCTTTATTTAATGAAAAAATAAAATTTCCCAGAATTTGCGCTCGAATTTAGGGGGCTGGAATCTGCTAGTATTTTTTAAAAATCTAAGTCCCCTAAAATTTAATTTTAACATCAAACAAGGTCAAATTCGAATGTATTAAATTTCCCTTGATTTACATAATTGAGTGTAATATTCTGGCTAAAGATATCTGAAATGTGAAAAGAGAGAAATAAATAAAAAAAAAAATCTTACACACATATTCCTCTTATCTTTTTTACGAATTTTTGAATTTTTTTTATTTATTTATTCATTTTTTTTTTTTTTTGATCAAGTTATCTTTGAAAAATATTCCACTTATTTTACTTAATGTCAGCCCAATTCCTTTCTTGTACGTTTGTATAAAATGAGTGATGAATTAGAAGTACGTGGTAAAATTATTACATATTTTCAAGAAAAAATCCACTTGGTCCTACAAAAGGCTGGCTAAAGAATCAAAGTTCTGCCGCCGAAATGGTCCCAGAAGCACTAGAAACGGTCAGGATAATTTTAACATAGATAGAAAAAATGGTTCGGGAAGAAAGAAAGGTTCATATGATCTTTTTAAGGCCAAGAAATTAAAAATCATATTGAAAAGAGCTCCCAACACATCTGATTAGCTCAGTGCTCGCCCTATTTGCTGCGAAAAGTTAAACACAATGCAGGCCTGAAAATATACAAAATCCAAAAAGTTCCAGACAGGAACGCTGAAAAAAAAATAAGGAGGCCAAAAATAGAGCACGGAACTTTAAATCACATTTCATAAAAAAATACTCATGCTGCTCAAAGGACGACGAAATGTGATACTGGTAGATTTTTACCTGCTTTATGGTCGAAATTTTTATATAGCTCGAGGAAATGTCGGCCAGCAATATGAAGTTGCTGTAAATGAAGCAAGTCATTTTTTACTTTTTTACAACGGGCTCCATAAAAATAAAGCCAAAAGTTATATCCCTAGTGTACATACTTGGTGAACGAGTACACCAGTCGTCAAAGGCCACCACATAACTGCCAAAAACAAGGAGAACGCCAAAGTAATAGTCTTGTAGAAGCAGTGGCTCCAGAATAACAAGTGAGAGGTGAAGAAAAAGGGAATCGGAAAGGGAATCGGAAACCAATATCAAATGCGTGATTTCCAACTTATATTTTCGCTTCATAAAAGAAAGAATTTGCTTCGGTAAATAACACAGCAAATAAAGAATAATGTTACCTTTTCCTTGTACGCAAACATGAAATAAATAGGTATATTTTTTGTATTAATAAATAATAAACATTATTTTTAATTCATATTTTTGTTTATCAAATAAATATCAATTTTACGAATAAACATACACACAAACTAACATATATATTTATCCAAACACACGCATTGAAAAATCATTTAAATATTAAAAAAAAAAAAACATGAATTCCCAATTAAATAAAGAAGTATTTGCAAAAACCATTGGTTTTATATTTAGGAAAAATGTTAATAAACATATCAAATATGCTAAAAACGAATATTATTCCAGATGGTTTAGCACTGCGATCAGTTCTCAAAAACCTGGAATACTATTCGTGAAATAGGAAATGGCAATGCGAACAACAATATTGACTGCCAAGTAGATGCAAATATGCTTAACAGAACGTTTACTAGTGCACCTGTAATTCAAGAAACTTTTATTAATTTTTCCTCAGACATAACGGGATAATCGGTGAACATTTTAAATTTCCTTCTATTTGACATAGACTGATCTTACAAATTCACTGGTTGGTCAAACTTATGCAAAACTGATCCACACGGTTTTTCACCATTTTAAGAATAAGGAAGGGCCTTACTTGCCGAAACGTACCCGGTTCCTGCCCTGATGTATGGGTGTGAACTATTTGGAAGCTGTGACGCAGATAGTAATAGCAGACTAAATGTTTTGTTCAAGATATGTATAAGATATGGGTATGGATTGAGAAGATTTGATCATGTTTCCTCTTTTCCCAATAATCTTTTCGGAATCTCTCTTGACAATCTGCTGAAAATTCACACTCTTACATTTTTGCATAAAATAATAAACAGGCAAACCCCCAAATATATATTTGCGAAAAATACGTTTTTCCCAATGCCAAGAAACCGGATTATTGTAATGCCTAGTATCTGAATAGCAGTTTTATGTATATGCCGCTCATCTTTTGAATAATATTCCACTACGTCAACAACTAAACAGCAATGCTAAAAGTTTAAAAACTTATTGATGTGGAAACATCTATACGCTCAGGGGGGTAAAAATCTATTTCACAAAAACAGCGTAAGAAATAAGACAAAAACAGTGTGAGGTATGAGTGTATTGGTGCAAAGATTATGATATAAAATTATTTCAGCTTATTCAACAACCACTGTTATAATAACGTGAAAAATTTCACAATATAAACGTATAACATATAATTCAACAACCTCACAAGTATAACGCTATCATTAATATAAAAATTAATTCAGCTAATTCAACAACACCAACCATAAGAACCAGTTGAATTAATAAATATGAATGAAGTTGTTTGCTATAAGTGAATCATAGATGACGCTTTCTGTTTGATTTTAAAATTTCAATATAAGTCCGATCACAGGGGAGAAGTGTAAACATCTAGTAATTAAAAATAATTAAGTAATTAATTAGTAATAATTAAATAAATAATTAATTAACAATAATGAAATAATTAAAAATTTTAATCACTGGTGTCTACACATCTTCCCTCTGATCGGACTCACATCGATTTTTCTAGTTGACTTTTTTAAATAGTCTTTTTTCTCAATATTGTCATATTATGTTATGTTAATAATTAATAAGATTATAAAATGTTTCTTTGTAACGCAATATGATCCTGTATTATAGATATAGGACTCTATCTTATTTTTCAGGAAATGGTATTAATTAAAAAAATTAATTGTTTTATAAAAAAAAAATAAATAAGAAAATTATAGTCGGTCTAGACCGACCATACAATACCTTCGGTCCAATTAACTGGATATAGGAAATAAGCAAAAACCAAATTAGATATGAAAAAGTTCATATCGGGTGCTATATTTATATGTGGACTAGGTCAAAAAATGGACCGATCCTGACCAAATTTGGCAAAGTCACTTATATTTTGAAAAAATATACACAAACCAAATTTAAAAAAAACCTGTAAAATGTTTTTTTTTGATAGATTTAAGTGAAGATCGGGAAGCAGCTCTATATGGGGCCTATGACTAAGAATTGTCCTATATGGATTATTTTTGGACTACTGATTAATGGATATAATAAACACATACAAATCCAATTTTACTTAGATCTATATGATAATTTGGATCTTATGGTAATTTATGTCGATTTCATAGGGGTCATTTGTATGGGCACTAGGTCTGAACATGGCCTGATTTTCACCAATTTCAGTAGCGTTCATAATATAGCCGATAAAAGCTTACAAACCAAATTTCATCAAAATACGTTCATATTTGCGACCTTTAGTTTGATTACAAGGTTTACATGGACACACATACGGACGGACAGACATCGCTAAAACGAATCAGAAATTGATTCTGAGCCGATCGGTGTAATAAAAGTTAGGTCTAGGTCAAATTTTGGTAGTTACAAACAGCAGCACAAAGTCATTATACCCAAACCACATAGTGGTATACGGTATAACAAGTAAAGAAATTGTAATCGGTCTAGCCCGGCTATACGATACCCTATACCATGGATTAGAGACCCTATCTCTTCGGTCCAACTAAGTGGATGTAGGAAATAATCATAAACCAAATTTGAGTGGCATTTTTAATAATTTTTTTCGCTGCAGATTTGAAAAAGTTCATATCGGATACTATATTTATATGGGGACTAGGTTGAAAAATGCACCGATCCTGACCATATTTGGTAAAGTCACTTATACTTTGAAAAAATAAATACAAACCAAATTTGAGAAAAATCTGTGCAATATTTTTGTTTTTTGATATATTTAAGTGAAGATCGGGAAGCAGCTCTATATGAGGCCTATGACTAAGAATTTTGCTAAAGGGATTATTTTTGAACTACTGATTAATGGATGTAATAAACACATACAAGCCCAATTTGACTGAGATCTATATGATAATTTGGAACTTATGGCAATTTATGTCGATTTCATAGGGGTCATTTGTATGGGGACTAGGTCTGAACATGGACCGATTCTCACCAATTTCAACAGCGTTCATCCCATGGCAGATAAAAGCTAATATACCAAATTTATCAAAATATATTTATATTTGCGACCTGTAGTTTGATTACAAGGTTTACATGGACACACAGAAGGACGGACGGACATTGCTATTTCGACTCAAAAAGTGATTCTGAATCGATCGGTATAATTAAAGATGGGTCTAGGACGAATATTTTTGGTTGTTACAAACAGCAGCACAAAGTCATTATACCCAAACCACATAGTGGTATAGGGTATAAAAAAACAAGTAAGAAAATTATAGTCGGTCTAGACCGACTATACGATACCCTATACCATGCGTTTAGAGACCCTATCTCTCAGGCCCAACTAACTGGATATAGAAAATAAGCATAAACCAAATTTGAGTGGGATTTTTATTAATTTTTTCGGCTGTAGACATGAAAAAGTTCATATCGGATGCTATATCTGTATTGGGACTAGGCCCAAAAATGGACCGATCCTGACCATGTATGGTAAAGTCTCTTGTATATTGCAAAAATATATACAAACAAAATTTGAGAAGAATCAGTGCAATATTTTTGTTTTTTGATAGATTTAAGTGAAGATCGGGAAGCAGCTCTATATGGGGCCTATGACTAAGAGTTGTCCAATAGGGTTCATTTTTGGGCTACTGATTAATGGATGTAATATATACATACAAACCCAATTTGACTAAGATTTGTATGATAATTTGGATCTTATGGCAATATATGTTGATTTCATAGGGGTCATTTGTATGGGGGCTAGGTCTGAACATGGACCGATTCTCACCAATTTCAATAGCGTTCATCCCATGACCGACAAAAGATCAAATACCAAATTTCGTCAAAATATATTCATATTTGCGAGCTGCAGTTTGATTACAAGCTTTACATGGACACACAGACGGACGGACGGACGGACGGACGGACATCGTTAAATCGAATCAGATAGTGATTCTGATTCGATCGGTTTAATTAAAGATGGGTGTAGGTCAAATATTTTTGGTTGTTACAAACAGCAGCACAAAGTCATTATACCCAAACCACATAGTGGTATAGGGTATAGCAAATAACTTCAGCTACCCAAGAAGTTCGCTTTGAGTATCATGATGACACCAGTGTCACACAAAAATTTTAGCACTTGGAGGCTTAAAACTCCAGTTTATAAAAAAAAGTATTACGAAATAGGGGGTCAGAAATCGGGAAAACGTGCTTGGTTTTTCGATAACTCCTCTACTTTTCCTTTGGTACCGAAAGTGTTGAAATCCATCATAAGATATTTTAATTAATATTACCGTATAATAAATTGAGATTTATTTAGCATTTCGTTTTACGTTCTAAAAACTTTCTTTTATTTTGTTTCAGAAAATGCATCCTCTATATTTAAAACAACAAGACAACAGTAAGTACAATAAATATTTTTTATTTTCATAATAAAGATTTTGATAATATATATCTTGGTTTTGGTCGAAATCACTGTTGTATATATGATACAATTAAAATAATTAAATAGCAACCTATAAATAAATAATAAGCTATATAAACTCTACATATTTGCCAACACTTGATTGAAATGCTTTCAAACAACCGTTAAGAATTGAGCGTAAATCGAGAGCGAACTGTAGCGCTATTCGGTGCATTAAAATTTTTTTGTATTTCTAATCCACCTACATAAAACATACTTAGAATAATCTATTGCATACTCTTAGGCGTACTTTATTTTAATGTGATAATGCCTTCTTTTTGTGTTGCTATAGGTTAAATAAAAATGGCTCTGTTAGTAGAAGTTGCAAACAAATATCAGTGCTCATGCGCTAATAATGTCAAAAAATTCTAAAATTGACAACTTCAAAAACGTGTACTAAAACAAACGCCGACAAGTGTTCACAAAATTAAAAAATATATATATATTGGATATAATATAAATGGAACACTTAAATATCAGTATATTTGTATCATTAAATTAAACGGAAACATAAAACAGTTTTAACTTATACTAATGTGCTATATTCTGAAATATAAAAAAATAAAATCGTTTTATTTTCTTATAACTCGTACAACATTTCTCAACAATGCCAATTTTTTTTTTGTTATATTCCAATGTTCTGTGTTAAAAGTACTTAAATTTATTAGTTTCATTTAATATTAATTTAAAATCTAAAATTTAAGAATCGTTAATATTGATTTTTCCATTAACATAAAACAGTCTCATAAAAAAACCACTGCATTTTCCGGTAAGAGTTGCATAGTTTTGGTGTTTTGCTACATTGATTTATAAACAGTGATGCCACAGATAATATTTTGTACTTTTATTTAATAATAATAAAAACATAAATCCCAGAAAATGTCTTCAATTGAAGTAAAATTAAGAATTAGAAAATAATATATTGGAAATAATAATAGTTATTAATAATAATCAAAAATAAAGATTTATTTTAAAGTAATTTTAAAGAAGATATATTAAAAGCTTAATAAACAATATTTATATTAGTTTAATAATATTGAATATAATAATATCTTTAATAATACGGCGTTGGAGAATAGAAAGAATTTAATATACTTTGCAAATGACCCAGTGTTAGCTGTAGGCCTGATTGAGTAAATCACTTTTCAATATTCAGAATTTGAAGTTATCGTCTAAAAACGTTTTTTTTTTAAATTTTGAAAGGCTTTAGAAACGAATAAGTAAATTTTTTTCTTTTGTTCCCAGTGCATAAATATTATTGTAAAGTAACGATACAATTGTTAGTGTCTCAAATTTAAAACACATCAAGAAAATATTTTAAAAAATATTTTTAAACACGTTACAAGCTTAACTATATTATATTACTACTCCATTCCTATTCCATTTAAAAGTTGACATCTAGGCATCTGTTAATTTTCCTAAGTTATATAAGATTTATTTGTTGCTAAACTCGCAAAAAATATTTCTCAGAACTTTGAAATTTATTCTTTAGAAATAAAACAATATTTTCCTAATAACTAACTAGGCTGTATTTAGCGCGAATTCAAATAATTAGTGAGATTCGTCCAATGTATTACCATGAACAAATTAAATAATTACTGATAGATCAGTTAGTGTTCAATTTTTTAAGGACATAGTAATGTTCCATTGTTTGTTAATATATTGTGAGAGTAATTAAAATTTAAATACATTAAAGTAGGAATAACGGCTTTATAATGATGTCGAAAAAAAGAGTAGATAATGATCGCCGCGTATTTAATGAGCAGTGATCAAATGAATATTTTTTCACAATGTTGTATAGATATAAATTGTATATGTCGGATTTGAAGAGATAAAATAACAGTATTAAAAAATTACAATTTTAAAAGACACTACACTATCAAACTTATGCCGTTTTCTTTTCTGACAAAAAATGTCGCACTTTATTTGCATTTTTTTCGATAAGAGCATTTTTCTTTATATTCTGAATTAAGAGCAACATTGTCTTATACATCAATTGAAAAGTCTTAAGGTCGAGCACTCGTAAATCGCATAAAATGGCAGCCATAAATTTCCTTCAGGTCATAGTGTGAGAATGTTTCCCCATTGTTCCCCTTTTTTGAATATTTTCACCCTATGACTTCAAAGAGGGTAATATTAATTTTTTTTTTTGCATTTTATGAACAAAGCTCTATGAGACCTTTCGATTGATGTATAAGATAAGGTTGCTCTTAATTCAGAATGTATAAAAAAATACACTTTTCGAAAAAAGTGCAAATAAAGTACGACATTTTTTGTCAGAAAAGAAAACGGCATTACTCTGAAGTTTGATCAGTTTAAAGATGATTTGCGTAAGAAAATGTTAATATAAAAATTCACAAATCTAAGTCTTTCCGCAGTCAAAGCCAGTTACCGAGTCGCAAACG
Organism: Cordilura impudica; assembly: GCA_963682025.1. Lineage (NCBI taxonomy): Eukaryota > Metazoa > Arthropoda > Insecta > Diptera > Scathophagidae > Cordilura > Cordilura impudica. Next base: position 72,187,802 of record OY821520.1, read on the forward strand.
TTATTGCTGCAGAAGGCCGACCTTTTATTGATGGCGAATTTGTCAAAAAATGTGTTCTAGAAATGGTTGAAGAGCTATGCCCAGAGTCAGCACCACCATACGCGAGCACCATCATACGCGAGTTGATTACTTAGCTGCTGATGTGTGCTGCCAGCTCCAAGAGAAGACGGTTCATTTCCCATATTTTTCAATAGCAATTGATGAGGTCATACTGCTAGGTTCCTTATTTTTATTCGAGCCATTAATAAGAATTTTGAAGTAACTGAAGAGCTTGCTGCACTAAAAAGTTTGAAAAATACTACAAATGGTGAAAACACATTTCTAATATTATCGGAAATGAAGGAAGAACTCAAATTAAAAAGGGAATCAATTTCATGTATTATTACAGATAGGGCCGGAAATATGGTCGGTAAAAAGGAAGAACTCAAATTAAAAAGGGAATCAATTTCATGTATTATTACAGATTGGGCCGGAAATATGGTCGGTAAAATATATGATTAATAGGTCGTATTAATACAATGTTTGAAAGTAATATTAACATGAATCACTCTGTGCAAAAAGTTTCAGCTTAAGTTCCGTCATTTCTACAATAAATTTTATAAATATAAAATTATTGTATTGTATCACCGCCAGTTTAAAACATTCCTAGAAACTGCTGGAGCTGAATATTGTGATTTACTATATCACAGTGAAGTCGCGGCAAAGTTCTGAAACGGTTTTTTGAACTTCAAGCTGAAGTTGACATTTTTATGACAGAAAAGTTAAAACCTGTTGCAGAACTATCTGATCTTGCTTAGTTGTGGGATCTAGTTTTTTTTTTAGCAGATATAACTGAACATTTCAATGTCCTCAATTTAAAATTACAAGGCAAAGGCAAATCTGTCAAATCTTTAGACTAAGGTTGGAATTTTTTAAATGACAATCTAAACAAAATATTTTGACACATTTTCAGTCTTATGCATGTTTATGGGAAAAGATATCAAAAGATAAGAATAGCTTCTCTATTAATAGAAATATCGACAATATTGCATTGCTTCCGATTTCTTTCGGAATGAAACATTATTTATTTTGTCCCAAAAATATTTTTGAAGAAAACGTGGATGACATGGATACCAATTTACAATTAGAATTAATTGATTTGCAATCAAACGATACAATGAAATCACTCTATAAAAATGAAAACAGAAGCACATTTTATTCACTTTTGCCGGAAAATACTTTCAGCAATAATTTGCCAGGAAAATAATTTCAATACTTGGAACCACCTATGTCTGCGAGGAAGCCTTTTCTCGGATGAAATATATAAAATCAAAATTACGATCAAGTCTGACGGATGACCATTTGAAAGATTTTTTAAAAATAAGCGTATCTAGTTTCAAAGCAAATACAAAGAATGTCACTAAAAGATCAAACAACCGGGCATATTGTCTCAACTTTTTTTGTAGTTTCCATTATGTGAATATTTTAAATAAAACAATTTTTCTTAAGTCGATTTATATTTCTTTATAATATAATGTTATAGCGACATATAAAATAACGAAAACTTTGATACGGCCCACTGAATTCAAGAAAAATGTGTATGTGGCTCTCTCCTTAAAAACTTTGAGGACCTCTGGTCTAAAGTATGTATTCTGCACATACTGGGAAAAATTTAAATTTTATCAAAAAAAAGTTTTAACTTTAACAATTGTTAACCGATTCTAACAAACACTGACTTGTTTCACTCATTACTAAATGAACTTTTAAATAAAAATAAGAAAAAAAATAAATTGTAAAATAATAACAAATAATGTACTAGGAAATAAAAGCGTTAAAATTAAAAAAAAAACAACAGAAAATATATTTGAAATATTTCGGTTCAAAACTGATTTAGTTAAAAATATTTTATACAGTGAAGTGTAATAAGTTTTTTTTCCGATATCTTTAGATTGTGAGAGTGTATTTTAAATTCTGAAAATTAAAACAAGATTTACTCAATCAGGTCTACAACATACACTAGATCAGTTTAAAAGTATATTTCCACTGTAATCAAAATTTTTTGAAAATTTAGTTAACAAATAATTTACAGAAATATATGAAATTTGGTTTAAAACAGGATCAAAAGTCATTGTTTGAAGAAAGAAATTTAGAGCGTAATTGATTTGAATTGAATTGATGGTAAATTATCATTACGTTTTCAATGGATTAATGTTAAGAACATTTCTGCCGTGTTGATAAATAAAATATTTAATTAATAAATGCTTTAAACACAACTTTGCCATCCACAAAATTATTTATAACTACTGGCCAAATTACTTATGAACCAAACCATAGAAATTTACAATTTGTGGACATTTATCAGTCAAACATATAATTTAAAAATTATTTTAATTTTTATTCATTTATATAAAATTTTTGTTTTAGTGAAAACTAGCCTTATCTGGCAGCACTGTCTACACATGAAATCGCACTCTATAGTCGTATTTTAATGTCCCATTACGTTAATAAGGGTGGTATTTAAAGCACGTGCTATAGCCATAAAAACATAGTTCTTCATTTGAGTCAACCACCCAATAAATGTTTAAATGTACTTTAATAGGGTAAAACTGCAGCCACAACAACTAAAAAGAGAACTAAAATATCTAATGGGAAAACAGTTTTATATACAAAAATTTAAATTGAACATGAATATTCAAATTTTACTTGCATGACTTTAAAGAGAAATATAACATTGAGACTATTTTTGCTGAAGCAAACACTCAGGTCTTTTAAATGAAACCAGCAGATTCCAGCGGTCGAAATTCGTTCGCAATTTCTAGCAGCTTTATTTTTCAACTTAGCCAATTCGCAAACTAAGACTTTTATGGTTTATTATTAAGATAATAAACTCATTACCAAACACATTAACAAATTTAGTGAAACACACATAGCATATGTATAATTTTATGTATGTGTTAGTAGCAACTTTAAATGCAATTTACTCAAAATAGAGGAAAAAATTTAAAAATCTTTAAATCTGCAAAACGGCTAAAAAGAAATACCTTTCAAATAATATACGTTTGGTCAAAATCGGGATAAAACGGTAGAATAAAACATCGGTCACAAGAAATCGCCTAGCCTATTAATATTATAGATATATCTTGATATGACACACTTTTCCAAGTATAGTTTAGCGAAAATTTTTGCCATGCATATCAGGATGAAATTCAATCTGCACAGAAGTTAGTTCTGATCCTCATGTAGTCATATCAGATTATATATAACACGGGTTTAACACAATGAGATTAGAGTTTAAATCTGATGGAACTTCTCAGCACTTCAAACAAAAATATACAATTTACTCCATGACTATAAATAAACATCCAATATCCTGGCATATTTCAGCAACCTTGCATGGAAAAGTCTGCATTAATCTGTTAGGTTAAGTTAAGTTATATGGGCCTCCCGCCCGAAGGCGAGTACAATCGGAGGCCACATGGGCCATTGTTATACCCTATGGAAAGTGTCGGAAAGGTAGAGATAGGAAAAGAAATAGATAGATAATGTACGGAGTATGGATGGGTTAGGTAGCACAATCAAATGCAGAGTACGGGTTGTTACTCGGGCCAGAAATATAGATCACAGAACCTCAGTAGAATTCGCTAAAGAAGCAAAGACATATTGGCTAGGGATTGATTTATTTTATACTTCGGAACAAAGTATATTAAAAATGAAAGGTAATCTTGACAAGACATGGACTTTCGAAACTCATGAAATAAAAGGAATGTCAGCTTAATGAAGTGACCATTGTTTTTTATCACGTCCCCATGGCAAAACCTCACACATGAATGTGAAAGGGGCACATATTTTAATATTAACAGGAAAGTTTTTAACCGAATGTGAAATAAATTCTAAAACCACAGCTCTCCCAAAGCCAGATGTTTATTTGCAATGTGGCCAGTGGGTGACAGTTATGTATGACAACCAGAAGTTTCATGGACTGATAATATAGATCGCGAAATGACAGTTCAAGATAAAATATTTGCAGCAAACTACATTAGGGCGGTAAAAGTGTGAGGCCGATAATAATGCTGTGTGGTATAATAGAGAGGAAATAATCGCTAGTGCTTCCACTCCTACTTTGGTGAACTTCCGTGGTTTTTATAAGCTTTAAAGGAATAAATATCAATTTATTTATAATAATTGACTAATGCAAACTACTGTCACAAACATAATTACATGTTTTAATCATTTAATCAGAAGCGTTATGTCTGTCACAGAGCAGTGTCATGTCTGTCACATTAAAAATACTTCTTTTTACTATAATTTATTTTAGAATTCATGTTTTTTATATGCTTTGTTAATAAACTAGCTCTAATATTAACTATAAACATAAAAATAACGTTAGAGCTTTTCTCTGTTTTACAAACATCCTCTCAAATGATGTCTGTTTGTTGTCATGTCTGCCGTGACTGCTTTTTGGCCCAATTATTGATAACAATAGTACTTTCTCGGTTTTTCTAATAGTAAATATGTTGTTCAGGTCCGTCTACAAAATTTTGTATATTTTTATGTACAATGAAAATCTTTTACTGTATAATATTGGATTGGAAAGATCTCTGAATGATATTGCTGTCACTATGGAATTAGCCTTCGGTAAGTAAAAATTCCCTGCAGAAATGTTTTTGAAATTAACAGATTTCCCATATAATAATCTCCAGATTTCTCCACTTTAATTTTAAAATACTAAAAATCTATTGAATTATTTATAACGAATGTCTTTAATATTTAATAACTCTTCTATATTTGGAATACCAGAACAGTTCATTGCATTACTAAGGATGAGTGAAAAGAATGATCCCGTTTCCTTTAAAAAGAAACACATAAGGCGTGAGGTCGAAAACATCTTTGCACAAGTTTTCCTCTTATCTGTTTTTCCAAGTATTATTTGAATTTTTATTTTTATTTATTTTACCAAGTTATCTTTGAAAGATATGTAAGTTATTATGTTTAATGACTCTTCATCTGTGTTATCAACTTGTTGTTATCCAACTTGGTTCTTCATCTGTGTTATGAACTTGTTGTTATCCAACTTGGTTCTAAATAAGTTGGCCAGAGAATCAAAGGTCTATCATCAAAATGCTTACCATGTTATAAAAATCTATCAGTAGAATTTGAATATTGACAGGAAAACTGGTTGGGGTAGAAAAAAAGGTCCGTATGATGTTTGTAAAGCATATTGATGAGCTTCCAGTACGGTAGAATAACAGATCGGTTTTCTCATTGCTCGGACAATTAGCTGCCAAATGTTAAAGCCACTGCATGCTTGAAAACACACAAATTGAAAAAAGTTTCACACATAACGCTGTACAAAATTGCAAGTCAAAAACTGAGTATGAGATTAAAAATCACATTTCACAAAAAATGCTCTTGCTGCATAATGGGCATCAAAACGTATATAGTTTTATTATACCACTCGGCTCGAAATCACTTTCAAAGTCGATTTAGCGATGTCCGCCCATCCACCCGTCCGTCTGACTGTAAGTCCATCTGTGTGTCTATGTAAACATTGTAATCAAAGTACAGGTCGCAATTGTGAATATATTGATGAAATGTAGAACAGAAGTCTTAATCAATTGTATTATACCCATTAAACAATGGTTCAGAAACAGAACCTGTAGCAAAATTTTTAGTCATAGTCCGTACATAAATCATAATATATATAAATTTTAATAAAAAGGAAGCCACTGGATCTAGAGCTTTTATTTTTATTCATATAATTGAGATTATATTAAAGCTTACAAAAAAGATGAAATCTATAACTCACTGAAATCTATAGTCACTACTAAAAAACTTGTGAACCTTTTCCAGAAACGTTTCCATTAGGGATTTTGTAATGGTTTTTGTCACTTTCTGACACCTTTTTTATGCTCTTCAGCTCCCTTTCCACCAGCAACCAATGTCTCTCCCCTGACCGAAGCTCCAGAATTTTTGGTGGATTCGCAGTCCTTGTTACCGTAGTGCCAGGATGCCAAATCGGACCAAAAATATGCGGACATATTATGTTGCCTTATTAAATGAAAATAGTCTTCTTTGCAAATATCCCTTAATATAAATTCCGGTATTTATAGAGTCCGTTGTAACAAATGACTTTCTTCTTTGCCGCAACTGCATATTGTTTGCGATACAAGGAAATTTTTTGGCTCCTAATCTTATCTTAGACATTTCCTCGAGCATTGGCAACAAACAAATTTCGACCCGATAGCTGCCAAAAATCTGCCATGTTATTATAAAACATGATTTAAATTTCCGAGCACTGTTTTTGTTTTCTAAATATTTTACAGCGTCCTGTCTGGAACTTTTTTGACTGTATGTTTTTAAAGTTGCATTAAATTCAACTTTTGAAATAACCTGGTTACTTTTCTAACGAAAGTGTCTTTTCAATATGCTTCCTATTTTGTTGACTTAAAGACATCATGTGGGCATTTCTTTGTTCCCGAACCATCTTTCCTATCAATGTGTTAATTCCCCTGCTACTTTCCAAACTACCAGAAATATGAATAGCGTTTTATTGATAAAACAAATTCTAATAATGCTTGCGAAAAAAAAAAAATAGACGGGCTATGCGATACCCTATACCATGCGCTTCGAGAATTAGTCTTAGGTCCAACTAATTACATTAAAAAATAAGCATAAACCAAATCTCCACGTATAAAAAAGTTTGAGAAAATTATGTTCAATATATCTCTTTTTGACTGGTTTAAGTGAAGACCGGGAAGCAGCTTTATATCGGGCCTATTACTAAGAATTGCGCTACAAGATTTCTATGGATTACTGATTAAATTAAGTCACTATCATAGGGGTTATTTGTAAGGGGAATAGGTCTGAACATACAGCGATTTTCACCAACTTCAACAGCATTCGTCCTATGATCGATAAAAGCTTATATACCAAATTTCATCAAAATATATTCATATTTGCGATCTATAAATGATTCTCAGGTGATCGGTATAATAAAAGATGAATCTAGGACAAATATTTTTGGTGGTTCAAACATCAGCACAAGGTCATTATACCACATAGTGATATAGGGTATAAAAATAGGTGGGTTCAGAGTAATTTTCGAAAATTTCAATATCTAGGTAGTTTGTCTCTCTGAGACGTAAGTCACTGAATGGAGATAATATTTTCAGAACGGATAGATATCGAACAGGCAAAGACGGGGTTCTAAAGGTTGGAGGCGATGTCGCCATATATGTAAAAATGCTTTTACAAGCAAATTTTGTTACAAATCTGACAAAGAAAGATATTTTTAACGAAATTTTATCGCTTGGAAGGAAGATGCTTTGGCTGCCTTTATAGACCAAATAGTCCCACGGATTTTTCAAAAATATGTACCAAAAAAAAATCAAAAAGCAAAAAAAATGTATATGCATCGCCGGTACATACATACATATCTAGACGCACATGTTCTGTTGCATTTGAAATTGTATCACATTTATATATTCTAGCAGATTCCAACGCTCGAAATTAGAGTGCAATTTCTAGGCAGCTTTATTTCTCAACTTAGCCAATTCACAAACCAACACTTTTATGGTTCATTAGCAAACTCTTTAATACACAAAACATGTGTGTAATTTTATGTCTGTGTTAGTAGCAATTTTAAATGCAATTTACTCAAAACAAAGGAAAAAATTTAAAAATCTGCAAATCTGCAAAACGGTTAAAAATAAATACCTTTCAAATAATATATCTGTGATTTACTGGAATAACCGCGTATGTAATTTTTTGTCAGTTTTGAGTTAATGATGCCAAATATATTAATTTTTAACGCTCTTTACATGTGTTAAATTAAAAAAAAAAAAATATTGGCCATTTCTGAGTTTTTTCTTTAAATAACGACGTAACTTAAATGCTTATTAAATTAATTTGCAGCACTAACGAAGTATGTCAACCTACGTTTGATCGCTGACAAATTATTTTCTCAGAAAACGACACATAGCGACATACATTGTTATTAATGAAAAAAAAAATGCAAAATAATTTTGGATTAGTTTTCAGTGTATAACCACTTATAAAAACGTGTATGTTTATTTCTGTTATTTTTTTGTGACTATTATTCTTGATACGTTGTTATATTCTTGTCTCAAGTCCTGTTAACTTTTTGATGACGAACAAAAAAATCCATTTTTCAAACAACAACAACTTATGTCTCCATGGGTGGTTCCATTGGTAGTTTTTTTTTTCAAAGAAAACGACGTTTGTCGACATTAGTTGTTTTATATGCACACACTTTAAGTGTAATTTACGTATTGTTTTTTTCGTCCTTCTCTAGAATCTATTCCTCTGAAGATTTTTGACTCAAAATTTTATATAAAGTATTTACTGCCCATATCTACAGGACTGTTAAATAAAAAGGTCTAAAATCTTTATATTGAGCCCATAACTTCAATTAAAACGTTTTTTGGCTCCCCTGAACATTTTGATTTTATGACATACGCGGTTATTCTAGAAAACCACATATATGTGTTTGTCAAAATCGTGATAAAACAGTAGAACAAACCATCGGTCACAACAAATCGCCTAGCCTATTAATATTATAGATATCTTCATTAGTCATTCCTCACCTATATTGTCTAGAGGTCCAAATTCAATTCGTAACTCTGCGGATTGTGACAAACGGACATCGCTGGATCGACTTCTCATTTCTCAAGAATATATAACTTATGGGGTCTACGAAATTTACTTAGGTGAGTTATAAACGGATTGAAAAACATATATGCCCTCTCCACAGTGGTAAGGAGGGTATAAAAAACAAGAAACCGACTGTACGATACACTACGTGCTTAGAGAGAAGAAAAAGGATATAGAAAATAAGCATAAACCAAATTTGAGTGGCATTGTTACTAATTTTTTCCCTCAGATATGAAAAATTCATGGGGACTAAATCAAAAACTAGATAAAGAAACTTATTTTTTGCAAAAACTTATACAAACCAAATTTGAAAAAAATCTGTGCAACATTTTCAGAGTTCAGAAAAAAGAACACACACTGAATTAAAAAAGCTCGTACATATATGTAAACAGACATAGCCCAGACCAACAAACGCAAATTTTTATTTTCATATCAATTATGTGTGTTTCTAAATTTTGAACAATTATGACTATGTTTCGTTTTAACATTTTGTTATCTACACGAACATTTTTCTATCACGTATTTTTCTTGTTTCGAACACACATAAACCGCAGAGATTCGAGTGCAGCTTTATTTTAAGTTCGTTTTCTTGCACGTGTACTGCTTAAAAAACAGAACATGTTCTTCAACTCGTACATGTAAAAATTAAAACATTATCCACTAGCGATCAATAATTTTTTGAACCAAATTTATTAAAAAAATTTAAAATAATTCATAAAAATAAAAAAATAAAAGTAAAACGATAGTAATATAATAGAAAATAGATAAATTTTATATGTTTTTTATAACTTAATTTCGTTTTTTCCTCGATCGCGAGTGGGTAATGTTTTAATTTTTAGATGTATTTTATTTTTAAACTATACGAACCAAATTTGGACAAGCACCTAATTTCACCGATTTCAATAGCGTTCGTCCTATGGCCGATGAAAGCTTATAAATATGGTCACAAGCGATAAACGCCTAAGTCGACTTAAGAATAATTTGAGTTATGCATACTATCATATTCTACTAACAACACCTTATATTTACGTGAAATCCCCATTTCTCTAGCACCGTTTTTTTTTTTAAGTTATTAATGAAAACATACTGACCTAAGTCACCATGAAGCCCCATTGTATTTTTATAAAAAGTTCATTTTTTCAAGATCATAATTTTCTGCTAAGGCGGTTAATGCTTGTGACTATCAAATTTCATCACACACATACGGAAGGATGGACGTATATCGCTAAATTGGCTCACAAAGTAACTCAGCCGATCGGTATAAAAAAGATGTGTCTAGATCAAATACTTTTTGTAGCAGCACAAAGGCATTACACCCTAACCACATAGTGGTATAGGGTATAAAAAGCAAAAATTTTACGTAGATTTTATAAAAATTCAGTTTATATGTGTTTTGAGAAAAGTAAGTCACCATTGTTTGAACTGGTCCAAGATAAAAATTAATGTTAGATACCATATAGTAATAACGATAGCACTAAAAATTTTTTATGCTTATTTTCAGTATCTATTTATTGGCTCACGCTTTCTTTAAACGCATAGGGTATCGTATCGTCGGACTAGGCCGACTGTAACTTTCAAACTTGTTTATTTCTCCCTTAATGCAAATTCAATTTTAATCAATTGCATTGAAATGTTTCAGCATTACTTGATATTTTTATAATTGATAACATAAGGAAATTAAATTTGTAGTTCTGATAGCGTTATATGTGTATTGAAGATGATGATTAAGTCAATGATAATGATGACGATTTCCAAGGAAAAAAACACTTGCTTAAATTTTTTCTTTGTACTTTTAGATGGATGTTATTTGTATTATGTATCTATTTAACAGCCACAGGTGCTTTTTTATGATTCGAAGAACACTAAAAAAACACAATAATAAAAAAAATTTCCAACTACCCAAAAAAAAAATGATAAATAAGAATACCTTATGAATTTCTTATCATCCAAAATTCATTTTGCAGACAATAAGGACTTATATATATCATATCTACTCAAATCAAAATTCAAGGATTTTGTGAACCCTAAAAGCTACTCGTAGTTCATGTCTTAATAAAAACATAAAGAAGTAACTTCTTTTTATTGCCATACTTATGTGCATAAAATTGATATTGGAAATGTATCAAAGTAACTTTAACCGTATAAAAATGTTTCTCATTAAAACTAATTTCATGTTGACATTGTAACATCATTATCATGGAAAAAAACGTGAAGAACAAACAATATGTAAAAACGAAGAATTGTTCTGTGAAAAACAGCGTTTCTAGAAAAAAAATGACAATGAAAAATTCATCGATGCATAAAAAAATTACATATTCAGGTATTTTTTTTTATATTCAGAAGATATGAATCATCCATGTTACACAGTAAAAAAAAAAATTTGAAGCACAGAACGGGATCAACTAAGAGTTAAAGAAAAATCCTAATAGCAATTTATCTTCTTTTAGTTTCTGTCGATATCAAACTCTACTTTGTGAGCCCTTAGAACATCATAAAAATTTATGAGTCACCCAAGCCTAAATTCAGAGATTCTAGTTTAAAGTACAATATACCGTTGAAGTACGACACTATATCTGCATATAGTTAGTACACATCAGAACTTCGTAGAAGTTTGAGTATAATTTCTCACAGTATTCCAAAAACTTATGCATTAATGTCTCTCTACTCCACTTGTTATAGTTGGTAGTTGTTTTTTTCAGCCGTTTTCGTTTTGTGATAATTATTTTCCACCCGCTTTTTTATTGTTGTTTACGATCTGGTGTTTGTTGTTGTTATTGGTGTTGTTCTTGTAATTTATGTATGTAGTTTGTTTTGTTGAATAGATGATGTTGCATTAATATGGTTGCGCTTTGATGCCTCTGAACCGAAAAAAAAAGTTGTGTTTGGAACGAAAATGACAACAACAACTAAATCATCATAATGACATTGAGGATAATGCACTTTTTTATAACTTATATTTAATTATTGTTTTGTTTATTTTTGTCTACCGCAAATAATTATATATATACAACAAAAGAAACGCAGTCATATCGTTAGAAATTTATTTTAATCAAAAGAAAAAACAACACATTAAAAATAGTTTTTCCAACAAATACTACAATAAAAGTAGAAAAGTTCAGAAAATGTGAAAAACATTTTAACGCTTAAGAAGTTGATAAAAAAAAATGAAGTTCCATAGATAAAGCAGGTGTTCTTTAGATATTTCATAATGTGTAAACGTTCGTAATTAAAAAGAAAAAGTTTAAATATTCGTCTTGAGTCGCTATATCTATCAGATATTTAAGGTAAATTCAACTACAACTATAAAATTCAGCTGGGCCAAATCTTTGTTACCCTCCACCTGTTTTGTAAACTCAATACTGTAAACAATGTTGGGTACGGTTGCCATTTAAATACAGTTGACGATAATTAACGAATACCGTTAAAATTTAAAGTTAATTGCTTTTCTTTTTTTAAACAGAATTTATTATAATATCTTATTTATTTATTTATTTGTAAAAAACAATGATGGTTTTTTTTATAGAAAGAATTAACTTAAAATACCCAAGGATAAGGGCATCATACATTACAATGTTTTTAGAGCCTAAAAATTAATACGTGAAGGTAATTTTTCAGTTCCCTTTTTAAGCAAATGCGGGAGGTGTGTGAAAATTTGCACAGTTATAGTTTATATGGAGGAGATGTGCCGAATGATACAATTTATGTATATTTGTTAAAAATATATTTAATTAAATATATTATAATAAAATATTTATAATAGATAATTTTATATGAGCCTAAATGTCTGCTAATCAATTTTAGGCAATTCACAATTCATCGTATTTCATTATAATTGTATATCGCACGTCCTGTGTTGAATTGTGAGTTGCTAAAATTGATTAGCATACCTTTAGGATGAATTTCATTTAAATATTTATATATACAATGTTGGTCAGAACAGAAGCAACCAAAATCACTATTGATCTTTTTTGTATTTTTAAGCATGTTATTGTTGTTTTTCCAAAATCTTCTTTATCATTTCTTACTCTTAATAATATTACAAATAAAAAAACAAAACTAAAGTTGTAAACTAAAGAACCGTTAAATTATTTTTTTTCACAAAAAACTCATTTAACATTTAATATTATTCAATATTTAGCGAAGAATCCGTTGTTTTTTATAAACTCGCGGCATCTAGATGGTATGGATTCAATAAGGTGGTTGATAATAGTGACTGGAATGCTTTCCACTCAGTTTCCAGCGCTTGTTTTAAAGGTTATTTAGAAGTGAAAGCCCGACCAGGTACTCGCCACTTTAAAATCCCAAATAAGTTCTCAATAGGGTTGAAATCAGGTTTGTGGCCCGCCAATCAAGTGTTTGAACCCCATTTTCAGCGAGCCACTCTTCTACCAGCTTCGAAGCTTCATTGTCATGTTGAAATATCTAACGAAATGGCATATTCCCCTCGGAGTATGGCATCATGACAATAGCAAGAATGTCTCTGTATTTGAATCTGTCTATTAGTCCGTCGATTTCGCGAAAGGGTTCAATGCCAAAACCAGAGAAGCATGCTCAAATCTTAATTAATCCGCTATGCTTCACAGTTGGCTTGCAGTAGCATGGGTTTAAACGATCTCCTTTCTTGCGGCGAACAGTGCACATTCCGTCAGAGTTAAACAAATTAAATTTTGACTCGTCGCTAAACAAAACAGTTTCCCATTTTTCAGGCGTCCAGTTTTTGATATTTTTGTGTAAAATGAAGCCTACAAATACTGACATGCTAAGCATTTTAGCGAAATAGAATTGAAATAAATAATTTCTACCTTTTTACTAAATGTTTCTTAGTCAGCAGTATTTTTTTTGCAGATCTGGATCTTCGTAAACTGCTTGTAATGTTCGGCGACGAACAGTCCTTGAATCTATGGCCCCTATTATGAGTTGCATTCGATCTTCGATCTTCGCTGGCTATCGAACATCGACTATAGAATGTCAAGTTGGTATTATGAGCTGGCAACATGGTCGAAAATTTCGTTGTACAACGAATTTTCAAAAGAACACAAATTTGCTTTCGATGTTGTATCGCAGTTTGAAAAACTTATTAAAAAAATAAGTTGTTAATTATTTTAATTTCATGAGATTGATCTGCCTTGTGTGTATTGCCGCAGCAGTTCAGCTCTAGTAGACAGCAATTCCATAAATGCCTTCTTGCAGTTTTGCAACTTTGCTATAAATCTGTAAACAAATGGTACCCTTGTTAAAACCTCGCATACTTACGTAGTGGAATCCATTTCCAAAATGTTGAAAGCATCTCTCATGATGAAGCATTCATCTTCATCAGACGACCATAGAAGCATAATTCCATGTTAACAATTAATTAATTTTTTTTTTTCTTTAATAAATTTGTAAACAAACAATGTTTATTTATAGTGCCAGCTGACAAATATGTACTATTGTGCGTCATAATACTAAATGAAAATTCGTTCGATCAGTTAATTCGACCACAATCGAAAGTCGAAAGTTGCTCATAATAGGCAACTATATTTAAACTTAATTAATTTAAAATAGTTTTTGATGATTTAAATGGATATTTTTGCACAATTTGTACAATGTGACGGTCTATCCTTTCATCTGTCTTCCGTGGTGCTCCTCCCAAATGCAATGTTTTTACAGATTTTGTTGTTTTATATTTTTTATAAGCCGAGATATTATAGATTTATTAATATTATGCTTTTTAGCTAGTTCTATTTGACTCTTTCCATTCATAAAATCCTTCATTATTTAATTTTTTAAGTTTTCGGAGTATTTATCACGAGCCATGACGATTTGATTTAAATATGATAAATTTCATAACGCAACTAGCTGTCAGTCAAATTAAATTAAATCAAAACAGAATGCAAAAATAAGCCGATAACCGACAAACTTAAAAAAATATATAACGGTTGTATTTTTATTTTGTAATGTTGTAAGGAGTAAGGAATGGTAAAGAAGATTTTGGAAAAACAACATGCTTAAAAGTACAATAAATTGCAATAGTCACTTTGGTTGCTTTTGTTCTGACCAACACTGTATATAGATTAAAAAAACACCGAAAGACAAAAAAAATTAATGAAAAAATAATGTTTCCCAGAAGTTGCACTCGAATTTAGAGTGCTGGGCTATACTAGTTAATTTAAATCTACAAACATATGATGAACACAAAAACACAATAAAACGAAGTAAGAAAATTTAAGTTAAAAAATAAGCTTAACAAATTTCTTGATTATAAAAAAGTACAAATCGGATGCCATATTTATACTAGGTCGAGAAGTGGACCGATCCTGGTAAGGTCAATTAAATTTTGAAAAAATATACACAAACCAAATTTGGGAAAAATCTGTTTAATAATTTTGGTAAAGTCAATTATATTTTGAAAAAATATACACAAACCAAATTTGAGAAAAATCTGTGTAATAATTTTGTTTTTTGATAGATTTAAGTGAAGATTGATAAGCAGCTTAATATGGGGGCTATGACTAAGAATTAGGCTACCGAGATTTATATGATAATTTGTGTCTTATGGCAATTTAATTCAATTTCATAGGGGTCATTTGTATGGGGCTAGGGCTGATCATGCACTGATTTTCGCCCCTTTCAACTGCGTTCATGCTATGGCTGATAGAAGAAGCTAATATAACAAATTTCATTAAAATACAATGTTTACATGGACACTAGGGTGGCCGTTCATTATATGGAGAAAAAAAGTGTTCAAACAAAAAAACTGAGAAACGCAAAGTTTTGGGCCAATCAAAAAACATTTAGAGGTGGCTCAACGCGATTGAATATTTCAAGTGTGTTTTATATGGGGAAAATATAACTTTATTTTTCAGATTTTACAAAAATTTCGTTCTTTAGTTTATTTTTTCCGTCAAATTGTTATACACTTCGGGATCAGTATTAATTTATCTTTCCAAAAAGCTATAAAACTTCAAAATCGAATAAAACTCGCTAAGATATAGCAAATGCCCCAGACCACTTTTGTGCCAAAAAAACTAGGTCACGAAATTTGATGGCATTTTTTTCAACTTTAAGAAATTAATTAAAGAAAACATTTTGTTGTATTTTCTATACTTGTAAGTACTCAGATATGAAGTATTGTTTTATTACAGCCTTGTTAACCTATTAAGCATTGAGACCGAAAATGGAAAATTTTTTTTATAAAATTTTTAAACCTCCTTTTTCAATTTTTGAAAAATTTTCTTAAACAAAATTTTAAAAACTTAAGGCCTTGTTAAATGCAAGGTAGAGGTTAACTGTGTGAATTTTTAGGTAAATCCTTATGCCAGAATTTTTTTGACAAGGATTTAACATATGCGGATTTCGAGAAAATGGGATTTTTATAAAATATTCTGTAAATGTACTATTTCTAAATACTTTGTATCAAAAAGTCAACAATTTTCTACTAGGGTTTCCGAAAAAAATATTATGACCCTATTAAGCCCTTTGGAATTGGGGTCACATATGACACCAAGATAATAAAAAACAATTTATTCAAAAAATTCAAAAATTTGAGATAAATCCGAAAACGTTAACCCATTATTTGCCAAGGCCAGCTTTGGATTTTAAGATATTTTTCAATTAAAAATTACCGAAAATGAGTTTTTCTATTAAACTCGATGAAGCCACTATTTAGAATTTAAGAAAAAAAAAAAATTGGTTAATTTTTATTTAGTGCTCCTGGGATCAAAATAATCCATTGTGATATATCTTTGGTGCAATTATCTGCTTATTGTTCCCGAATATAAATTAAGACAACTTTTAACCAATTTTGTTATAAAATTATTTTATGTATACAAAATAAAACAATAGAACGAAATTTTCGTAAATTCTGAAAAAGTAATTTTTTCCCCATACCTGGAATTTTCAATCGCGTTTAGCCACCTCTAAATGTTTTTTGATTGGCCCAAAACTTTGTAGTTCTCACTTTTTTTGCTATTCGCATATTTCTAGGGGGTGCGACCGAGAGTTTGAACACTTTTTTATTAATGAACACACAAACAGCCGGACGGACGGATGTACATCACTAAATCGACTCAGAAGGTAATTCTGTGCCGATCGGTATAACAAAAGATCAAGGTTTAGGTCAAATATTTTTTGCATTTACAAACATCAGCACAAAGTCACACACACCATATGGTGGTATAGGGTATAATAAGTAAAGAGTTATATACAGGGTGGACATATAAGTTTTGCATTTTGATTTTGCTATGAATAAGATTTGGCTGAAAAGTGTAACACTCATCTTTAACAGCTCCCCACAAGTAATACTCCAACGCCAAACGGCCAATAACGCGATTTACAAACTGGCGGTGCAAAAGACCGATTGTTTCACGGCTTGTATGGCACGTCGCGCCATCCTAATGAAACCATATGTTATCGAGATCTATATCTTCGGAAATGGGTCACAAATAATTAGTTATTGGCGCTCACCGTTCACTGTAGCGCATTTTTCGAGGAAAAATGGCCCAGTGATACCTCCGGCCCAAGACCACAATAAAAAGGCATCGTTTATGGTGCATTTGATTTTCTTTCTCTAGTGCGATAATTTTGCTTGTTGACGCGAGCAACGAGATGAAAATGAAAATGAGAAAAAGGATCCGAAAATATGGGTTTTCGGCAAAAAAAAAAATGCTCATCTTCACTTTGGAGACAAGATGAACTTTTTTGTTTATATCTGCAAGCAAAAATATTAACAAAAATAATACCTAAGTTTTGTTTGCGCTTATTTTCTATATCTAATTATATGGACCTAAGACCCTTCATTAAACTCGTGGTGTAAGGTATCATATAGCCGGTCTAATATATTTACATTTATGTTTACATTATTTTTCTTTTATATTGGTGATTTCTGGTGTTAATTTAAGGATAACTTTAGTAAAATTGTGTTAATTCCAGCTCAAACTAATGTGACACATGGCGCACAACGATACATGCATACTTATGAAGCAAATGCTACAAATACAGTGACCACAACAACAACAACAATTACAGCTATGACACACAAATTACAAAATTTAGAATAGCATGGAAAACTAATATTTAAAAAAAAACAGTTTTTTTTTTTGATTATTTTAACTAGCAACCTGCTTAGGATGCCACTGAATCATTTTCATTAAAACTTCGAAAGAAACCCAGGTAATTATTTGATTGTTTAAGTTACGGAATTTTCATATTCGAAAATAGGAAATCGGAAAATTATGAAACTTTGAAATTTTCCTATTTGCACTAAAATACAAACGCTGCAAATTTTGTCAAAAAAATTCCAGCACATTCAATGAGTTTATTACAAGGGCGGAGTAATAAATGAAAGAACGTTTTTTTTTTCATTCTAGTTCAACACGCTTTTTCCAACGTTTCTCTAATTTTTTATGCCTTCTAAGTAATTTCCTAATCTCTTTCTGATGAGCTGTTTTGGCTTGAAAGAAAAAAATTGTCACTGGCGGCTAAATCCCGAGAATAAGGCGGATAATGTAGCAATTCGTAACCCAATTAATAGAATTTTACCATGACGAAAACTCACGTTTGTACTTTCTTCTTCGGAGACGGTTCGCCCAGAGAAACCTATTATTTCGTTAGCTGCTTGATCTCCGGCATATTGTAATGAATCCATGTTGCAGCCACCATTATAAAACGGCGCAAAATATCATCCGCATTGCTGTTAAAGTTGTCATACAATTACGTTTATGGTCAATTATGAGAAAATTCGAAACCCATCTTGCAAACGGCTTTCTAAAATAGTACGGATCATATAAAATCACATAGGTAAATAATGTGCCTATGTTATCAACAACCTCGGTCACTTTCACTCTCCGATCGGCCTTATCGTGGATTTATTTATTTATTTTTTTATTTCTATTTAAGGATGCACTGACCTCTATTGTCCATCAAGAACATTCGGCATTAGATACTCAGTAAACCACTTTTGCACTATTGAAATTGATACCGCAAAGTCCCCATTGTATTTATGAAGGGTTTTCTTTGTGTGTTTGAGAGCTGTTTCCGCATAAAATAATATTTTATGAGTACTCAATTTTCTCCAAATTTGACATTCATACTATATGGTAACAGATGATATATCACCGGATCATTGTTGATTTTTAATTAACTATACGTAAAGTTAAAAATTCATGATATAGACATTTCAAGAGAACTCTTCAAAAGCTTTTATCGACTAAGATTTAAATGGATATCCAAAAGTTATTTTTTTTAGTTGAAATTATAAATATCCTATAAAAATTTTTAAAAGTCTAAAGTCTTTTAAAAAATCCTTAATTTTTACTTTTTTTTTAAATTTCCAGCCACCTTCCGGATGTGTTTTCTCTTATGCTTTAAACGATTATTAGAACTTGTACTAAAAATAGTTTTTGCCCATATTAATGTCAGTTTAAATAAAAATAACTTTATTTTATAATTATACTTAGAAAGACTGAAAAAAAAACGAAAATTAGTAAGAAGTGTAAAAATAAGAAAACAAAAATCATTAAGGGAATACAACAGCCACACTGGTTCTGGTTCTTTCCCAACAAGTTTTAATAATACCACCATTTAGCACTCATACTTCTTAATATGGGTTTCTGGTATGTACTGGTCATATCGACAACAAAAAGTCAATATAGTGGGAAGGTTATGTAATTACTAGAACATGAAGTACGTAAATAACTGACTCGACTCTTATGCGGATGGGGGATAATGTACTGCCAGTGCTCTGCTGCTTGCTCTAGCATGTTTACTAGTAATTACTATCAATTCTAATCGTTGTTTAAATGATACGTGTTTTAAAATGACATGTTTAACAAGATGCAACTAAGATCTACAAACTTAGTGGTTAGGGGAAGAAATTATTTCTTATTAGCTCTGGAGACGCAAACTAAGAAGGACAAAATATATTTTATATTTTTGCACATTACAACATAAAACTGCATCTACGATTCGCACATGTCCGATTCGTGATAAACTACCCAAAATTCGGAAACGAGGGAAAAATTGATTGATTCAGAAAATTTTGGAGTTTGTACTTTAGTGATTTAGGATGCTATTTTGCAAAGATAAACATAACCACATTTTAAATATAAAATATGTAGACAAGACACAGTCGTTTGAGAATGATACCTTAGGCTTATGATACGCTACAATATTAGTTTCATTAAAGAATCTCAGGGTCGAAAATGGTGAGATCCAAAAATATCTTCACAATGAAAATTAACATAAAAAAATGCCAGATGATTTTTTATTCATTTGTTGTTCATATCGGAAGTGATATGAACTTAACATGTTGTGGTAAGATCGGCTTAAGTCCGCGAGAATAGCTTTCGATTTTCGTTTTTTTGATTAAAATTGATAACTTACGTACATATGCATTCTTTATCTAAATTTCGTAGGTGTATGGAGTTACGAATTTAGAGTCTACATACTAAAAATAAAGCGAAGGTAATTTAAAAAAAAACTCTCCTATAAAATTTTTCTTTTGGGACTTATTCAAAAAATATATTCGAACCAATTACACCATTCGACACGAAAACTAACGAAGTTGAGTTATTTTATTTTTAAGAAATTATTGCACTATTTTTGTGGTAACAAGCATTAACCGGGTCGAAAATCATGCTTTCGAGAAAAACCTTTTTTTAAATAAATGTGATGAAGATTCATTGCGACTTAGGTCAGTATATTTTTATTAATATCTCTTTAATAAACAATATTAGGTAAATTGGATATCACGTAAATATATGATAGAATATATAACTCAATTTTTTTTTTAGTCGACTTAGGCGGTTATCGCTTGTGACCACAGATTTATTAGTTTTTTTTTCAATTTATTTAAGATTTGTTGCCTTATACAAATTTTATGCAGGTAAAAAACGTAAAAAAAGAAAATATAGGGAAAGGTAGTCGTATAGTTTTTAGGATATTCTTTGTGGTTTAGGACCACTGTTAGCCGACTCAGCATCAACTTTGAATCCTCGTTGCTTATTTTACCCCACTTATAGAATTTAGATCGGTGATTTCAATTGATTTCTAGTATTGTAGAGCCACCACGACATGACATTGTGCACCGTATATTTTGGATCATTATTCTATTGGAATCAAAAAACTTCTCCAAGGACCAGCTAATGTGCGCTTTGTTTTAAATTTGTTTTTAAAATGTGTTTATATATACAATTTGATCCATTATACACTTAATAAATATGAGTTTACGAGCCAAGTTGACTACCATAACAACCCAAACAACAATGCCACCAATGAACAATGAACCGTTCTTTATTTAATCCAGTTACACTTTTTCGTCAAACTAATTTTTTCCTTTAATGTCATCATATGAAAACAAAAGACATTTCCAAAATTATGGAGCCATGTCTATTTTACATATTAATTTGCAAAGCCCATAAATTCAGGTTTTCTACGTGATACACTACCACGATATTTCGTTCCAATATTTCGTTCTTATATTTTGCGAAGATATGAAGATATCCATGGTGGATTTGTGGTCAAGTCAAATTCTCAATATGTCAATGGTACATAGTTCGTAAAATAAAATATTGTATTAAAATTTGTATTGATATTTAAAATTTTCATCTGTATGGGTACTTTTCCTATGAAGTGTACTTTTCAAACTACAAACCAAATGGAATAAAACCACGTAAATAGTTTTTCATTTCGTGATTACATCTCATCCTAAATGAATTTCAAGGAAAATATTTTTCAAAAAATATATATGTAATATAAATAGGCAAGGGGATTTCTTGTGACCCATATAAAAACTGTAGTTAATAACCGATCAAACGTACCTCATTTGAAAGGTATTTATTTTTAGCTGTCCACGATCTGGAACATTTTTTTTTTTTTTTTTTTTTTGGGTAATGCTCATTTAAAGTTGCTACTAACACAAACATTAAATAAATACTGTGTGTATGTTAATTATAAATAGCAAAAGCCCTGTGTTGAATTGTGAATTGGCTAAAATTAGCATACCTTTAAGCTCCTTCAAAATTATTTATTAACCACGCCCTTTATATATCTTCTGTGTGTTCAATAAATATTTATAATGAAATTTAATGAATTTTATTTAAAAAGTGGTGAGTTGGCTAAAATTGATTAGCATATCTTTAGATTCTTACAAAATTTTTTATTAAATGAAAAAATAAAGTTTCTAGGGTTGGGCTCTTCTAGTTTCAATACTTACTCTCGTTCTACGATGACGCTATCAGTGTCAAACGAAAGAAAATAACTTTTAAGTACTTTGTATCATTTTCGAATTCGTGTTCTTTTATGTTTGGTAATATTGAAATTTATTTATTTCATATTTCAGTATTTTTTCACGATATATTCTAGATTCTTTGCAAATATAAGAAACATCTAATGTTTGACCGCAATCGTAAAGGGGGTTTGTGTTTTTTCAATAATATTATATTTATATTATATTGTATAGATCAGATATATATTAACAAGTCCATAGTTTATTGTCTGAATATTTATGTTATCATTGAATGGTTTCTGTAGTTATTGTAATGCACTCTTACTATCGGAGATAACGAGAGAACTCTGTTCAAAATTTCCAAGGTTTTCAGCGCCAGTTTTGGTTGGCAGTAATCACATGTTATGATAAGATTCTCACTAAAAATTGCAAAACCAGATATCTCGTTCTTTACAGAACAATCAGTGAAAAGGTAAATATGACTTGAGTATGTTATTTCAAGTAATTCCTGTTATTTCTGTTGTACTTTTATAGGAGTCTATCTCGTTTGCAGCGACAAATCTATATTTATATCGGAGTAGTATCATGAGATGACAGTATTAGATAAATTGTATTTTTAAATTATTTTACTTAGCTCTTGAAACGCTTTTACATAGAACGTTTGTATGTGTTTATTATATCCATTAATTAGTAGTCCAAAAGTAATGCCTTAGATATAGGCCCCATATAGAGCTGCTTCCCGATCTTCATTTAAATCTATTAAAAAACAAAAATACTGCACTGATTTTTCTCCAATTTGGTATGCATATATTTTTTAACATTATAAGTGACTTTACCAAATATGGTTAGGATGGGTCCATTTTTCGACCTAGTCCCCATATAACTATAGCTTCCGATATGAACTTTTTCATACCTGCATTTAACAAAATTAATAACAAGTCCACACAAATTTGTTTTATGTTTATTTTCTATATCGAATTAGTTGAACCGAAAGATAGGGTCTCTAAACCATGTTATAGGGTATCGTATAGTCGGTCTAGACCGACTATAATTTTCTTACTTGTTTTATGTATGTGTCAGTAGCAAATTTAAATGCAATTTAAACAAAATATGCGAAAAATTTAAAAATCTGTAAATCTGGTGAACAGCTAAAAAGAAATACCTTTCAAACAATATTCGTTTGGTCAAAATCGGGATAAAACCGTAGAAGAAAACATCGGTAACAAGAAGAGTTTTATAGAGAGAAAAATTTTAGTTTGTAATTAAATAGATATTTTAATCTTCTTGTATATAGAGATGGGCATGGGTAACAGCTCCAATGGAAAGCCTTATTCCAGTATTTAGGATTGGTTCCAAAATCTGAAAGTAAAACACAGCACACAATTTTAGGAATTTTTTTTTTTTGGCAGAACCAAATTCAGAGGTTTAAGTTATCCTAGGCCTTTACATTGTGTGCGTGGGTCTTGAGTATTAATTTTTTTCACAGTTAACTCCCAAAAAAAGCTAAAAGTTTGGAATATTAAAATCTTCTGTTAACATTCCAACTTCCTGTTTTTAGAATTGTTTCTTGGATTTTTTATATGAAGAGTTCGTCAGCATACAGCAGCAATGCCTTTACATTTTTATAATAGTTGTTCAAAATAGCATCTATTGCTAAAAGAAATAGAGCAACATTTAGCACTGAATATTGTGGGACGTCGTTCTCGAGGGAATGGTAATTGTCTCTCATGTAAAAAATAAATAACATTTTTTCAAGTATAGTCATACGCTTTCTGGATGTTGAAAAACACAGCTATTAAGTCTTCTTTTGACGAAAAACTTCCCATAGTATCAGAATGCAGTTGTGATAAATTATCTATAGGTATTCTGTGTTTTGTGAAACCATAGTAATTGACATTTAAATTGTTATTATTTTCTAAATAGTAGAATAACCTTTTTTTCTAAAAGGGAATATTCTAGGGAGTATTCCGTCAGTTTTGTGATGATATAATGTACTTAGACGTTCGTTAAGTACTTGCGTTTCCGTTTCGTATGAGTTCTCTTTTGTGAGTTAGTTTGTATTAGTATAAATTTTATTGTTCTGCCCCCTTCCGTGTTGTGATCATATATCTGGATTACTGTAATAGTGAGGGCCTTGAGACTTTGAGTGAGCCCATAATTTATTCATGTGATTAGTGGAACAAGAAATGGGTGTAATCGGAATAGTAGGCGTGGCACCTCCTACACAAATAAGTATGAAAGCGATAGTCTTGAACCCTTTGACAAATACATTAACTACCAATGTGAGAAGATGTGGAAAATATGGTCGAAATCGCCAAATTCAAGAATAGCTAAAACCAGAAATCGCCAAAAACTGAAAATCGCGAAAAACAAAAATCGGCAAAAACAATATTCTTCAAAATCAAAAATTGCCAAATCTAAAATCGCTAAAACAAAAAACTGCTAATTGAAGGACAATCGTTAAGTGTTGGCCGATCTAATTTGCAAAAGCTATGTTTTTCTCATGGCCAGATATATGTAGTTTGTTCTAGACTGGGAACGAAAAAAAAACAAAAATATGGTATATCAGGAGAATTGAAAAAAAATTAATAAAATAAGATGTCTTAACGGCACAATAACACCTTTATAGGAAAAATTGCTTATGAAAACATACCTACATGTCAATAATTATCGATAAGTAGCACTGTGGGATTTTGTGGCATAAAGTACGTTTTTCGACTGTAAAATATCGAAAATATTAAGTGATAATAATAAGGGAAATGCATCACTTCTTTTTCAAGAAATTCTTTTTTGTCCAAAATAATGCGGCAAAGTCAGCTAAATGGAACTCTCCAGTAACTGCCTCACATTTTAATGCATTTAAATGGTCCAGGTATATAATTTATTTTTGTCATATCTATTTGATGTGCATAAGTATATTTGAAAAATATAGTATTTCAGAATTACTTTTGAAAAAAAAAAAATAATTGGGTTTTTATGATGGCACCCAAAAATTCAAACTTGTTAGTTTTTCTTGGACAAAAAAAAAAAAAAATATGTGAGCCTTATCGACTATGATATTCTGTGGTATTCTTGCAATAAAATTAAAAGTTGGAGTATATTCTTTTGATTTAATAAATAAAATTCGGATAATAGTGTATACTGATGAACAAAGTTATAAATTTTATAAAAAAGTCACAGTAATTCAAAGAAACATGATATAAAATAGTGAACACTTTTAGGCCCATGTGTTTTAAGAAGCTGAAGAAGCTCGAAATAACGACTACAGAAGCTATAAACTAATGTTCTCCAGAAAGTGCAACAGAGTCGCAACAAATACTAATGTTTTCAATCGCCTTCTTGTATCGTCAGATCATAAGACGTCAACCTCATAAATATGTTTTGGAAGAAGTGATAGAAGATGGATAAAAGTCTATATTTGCATACATGTAAAACTATTTATCGGTCATGAAATTTTATTGTTACTTATAGCTTTTAAGCCGAATGACAAAACTTTTTCAGTTTGTTTTTTTTTTATTTTTTTATTTATTTGTTTATTTATACACAATTTTGAAAACTTAAACAATAATAAACACTAGTTAACTATATAGTTTTTATTTAATATGTATATACCATGTCCCTTAACGAGATCTCAAGTATTATTAATATAATAACGTTTTTTTTTTAATGGTTAAATTATATATTTCAAATGAAGAAATTTTATATGGTTTTTAATTGCAATGAAAAATTTTTGGAAAAACATTACTTATATATTGGCCTTTTTCAGTTTGTTTCAAAACAAAATTTTTAAACAAAAAACTTTTTTTTTTGTTATATGGGCGGTGGGCGTAGCATATTTCTGCAAAACTTTGCGAACATGTTTACTTCATATTACCCATAACTTGAGACTTTTAATGAAGGAACAAAAATTCTGGTCCAAAAATTAATTTTCGGGTGAATGCGGGCGATGGGCGTGGCCGATATCTATGAAACTCTGCAGATATCTCAACTTCATACAACTGATGACTTAAGCCAACTTTCATGACTTTTGGCAAGGAAATAAAAATTTGGGGCAAAAAGATCATTTCGGGTTACATGGGCGGGGGTGATGGGCGCGGTCAATTTGGACGAAACTTAAAATTTTTCTTAATTGAGTTGATAAAAGGCTCTGGGCCAATTTCAATGTTCCACCAGCCAAGAAATGTATGAAGCGACCCCACTGTGGAAGCGCGAAAGAGCTGAAACATTGACCATAAAATCAAAACATTGAAAAATACAATTGAAAGAAAAATACAGTTCAAAGAATTCGTCCTAAACTATATATATTAAAATAACGGTTCAGATTTTATAAATTTTCTTTCATACCATCTTCTATTTTTAAACTCTTTCCTTTAACTCATACTTTCTGTCTGTCTGTCGTGGGGCAACCCCATTCCCCTTTGTCCAATTGATCTGAAACTTGGCCCATAGTCTTGTTGTGACTACAGATTAATTTTGGGGTAGTCACGCACAGTCACGGAGTGATCTAAATGTCATTTCACCTCATTCGATCGATCAGAAACTTGGTCGATATACTTGCTGTAAAGAAGGATTAACTTCGACATTTTCATGCACAGTCACGGAGTGTTTGAAAACCCATTTCCACTTATACGATAAAGCTGAAACTTGGTTGATAGACTTGCTGTGAAAAAATATTAACTTTGACGTAGTCACGCACAGTCACGCATAGTCACGCACAATCACGGAGAGATTAAAAACTCACTTCCCCTAATTCGATCGATCTGAAACTTTGTCCATAGACTTTTTGCGGCCAAGGATTATTTTTAAGATTGTCACACACAGTCACGCATAGTCACGGAGTGATTTAAACCCCATTTCTCCTCATCCAATCGATCTGAAACTTGGTCCATAGATTTATTGTGACCAAAGATTAATTTTAAAATAGTCACGCAAAGTCACGCATAGTCACGGAGAGATTCAAAACTCATATGCATAATGAAGGAAAGAGTTGTAATAAAAACCTTGTTTGTATGGCTTAGATTATTATTATTTTATTCATCACTAAATTTGAATTTCTATTTTTTTTAACAAATTTGTTGTATTTCGAAATAGAACACACCAAAGACTAACTTCACAAAAAGGCATGCATAATTTTAGGAGTTAGCGCGAAATAATTAAAAACAAAATTGGCATATTTAGAATTTTGTAAAAGTTTCCAATATAT